>JAJFPB010000001.1:4800000-6000000 GCA_020881915.1 Paramyrothecium sp. XJ0827 | reverse complement strand
CTGCGAGCTGGACCCTCGATCCTGCTTGCAGCACTTCCATTTGGTCTGCCGTGCGACTCGAGCACGTGAGGAGATGGTCGCATGCGCACGAGCGATGCTGCAAGAGCCCGTCCTGGGAGCACGGCATATGCCCCATCGTCTCATTTCGTAGTGGACAGCAGCCCGGCCAACGATGCTCTGCAGAGCGCCAGCACAACTACCTCGCAATTCCTGGGGCCGTGAGACGATGTAGGCGCCGTGCTTGCTTGATGAGGTTGTCAAAAGTGGTCGTCATCTCACCCTACCGAGCCTCTCTGGAACCACGTAAGCTCACCCATCTAGCACTATTGATGCAAGATGCAAGGCAAAGAATGGGGCTACGCTTTGGATTCAACCCGTCGTTGGACGCCTGCTTGGCTTTCCATGTGCCAACCTCCAAAACTTGGTGGCCTTTGATGTTCACGATATTCACATGTGATATGAATGTGTAACGGGTCCGCCTTGAACTCGCCTGGACCAGACATTTTAGCAGTTGAATCGAGCCAAGGCTTTAAAGCAGAGTGGACGTTGGCTTCGTGACCAGGATTCACCACGTTTATCGTGGCCGCCACTGCGCCTTGCCAACCCTCGTGGAACCGAGTACCTCTGCCTCTGACAAAGCCTTGTCGAGGGCAGGTCAAAGTCTTAGTATATGGCCAAATTGAGCAGCCCCACGACTTTCATTTTCAAGATGTCCCCCGGGCATCTCGTTCAAATTGACTACAACGAACGCCCACCCATATCACAGCCACGCGCTTCCCGCTCGCGATTTCGTGCATATGCATGAAAGGACGTATCCGCTGCATCGCCGAAGTCAGTCTGCAGTCCCGCTGCATGGACAATTTTACTTTGGCACAATTCGTCAACTCGCCTTCTTTCGAAGGCGTCTCTAAGCAACCACACAAACTACCGAGGAGGCAGTAATTCGGATTGGCTGGTTGCTTGGATCGTATAGCTGTGTTGTTGGAGTGCGAGATGTTGGCTTCCCAGCCTTCGAATTTCCATCGATACATGACGAGCAGACTATCGACTTTGAACTACTGACACGCGGGCTGTTGTTCGTTTAGGGCCTGGACCAGCCACAAAGCCTTTGCATGTCTCCAACCTCCTGTTGCTGACTGACAATCAGTTCGTGTCTATCTCAGGAGTTGTCGGCCATACTAACGACATTTTTTTCTCCCATTCTGCATGTTCCTTCACCTAAATACGAAATGGCCTGTCCGGAAATTAAACGAGCAAGTTGCTTGACAGATTGTGGTGCTTCAGCATATGACTTCTTGCGGTGAATATCTCCTGTGGCTTGTTTACTCGTTATGCTTTCAGGTGGAACAATAAATTTGTCCATGCAGATGCAAGCCGACATCATGACCGAATCCAGCCTCCCCATGAAGCTTTCTTATGTGATGCTACTCTATGGGTCCGAGACCACTGGAGTAGTATGTAGGATGCTCTACGATGGCCAGGCTAGTGAGGCAAGATTCGCTTGGGTCCTACCATCACAGGTCCTGACTATCAACATAGGGATGATGTTCGACTACAAGAACCCCCCTGGTCCTCACTTTCAGACCGACTCCGATAAGCAGCATCCTCTACTTCATACTTGAAACCGCAAGCATGCTGGCCCGCCTGTCTGCCCTCCTCCTCCTCGCCCAGGGCGCTGTCCTGCAGGCATCCGCTTACGAGACCTTCGCTTTTGCGAAGAACTTCGACACCGTTGAACGTAGCGGCTGTCCTGCTCTGGATCACTGCCGTGGCGGCCATCACGGTCATCACCACAAGCCCCATCGCCATCACGGCCACCATCACGGCCATCATCACGACCATCATCATGGCCAGCACCACGGTTACCATCACCACGGTACTTGGGTGCCTGACCCTCGTACCATCTTCTTCCCTCACTCCGGCAATGAGTACGGTCGCTCCTGGCCTCTGTGCAAGGATCACAGCTTCTGCGATCCCAAGTATGCATTTGGCCAAGTCTCTTTCGACTTTTATCATGGCCATCTCGTCTTCGAGTTGGAGAACAAGCACGGCTACTGCTGGAAAGATGTCGAGATTTTCGTACAGACCAACGGGCCACCCCATGAGCACTCATACCGTGTCGCCCATTGCGAGCCTGATCACCACAGGCCTGGCATCACCAGGTGCCGTGCCCCTTACTACGACTTGGTCCCACATGACCACCACAAGGACATCTGCCCCAAGAAGAACGAGGGCTCTTGGATCTTCTACGTCCAAATCAAGGCTCGCGCTGTTCGCGGCCATGAGGAGGTGATTGTGTACAGTCGTGGCATCAAGCCTGATGTCTGCTGGTTCTCCCTAAGCTACTGCTGCACCGAGTGCAAGTTCAGCGGTCATCCCCACCGTCTCCCCCACCGCAGCTTGGATGAGAAGGAGTACTATGAGAAGAAGTTTTACGATGAGAAGCACTACGATGAAGAAGACTACGAGGAAACAGAGTACTCTGAGGAGGAAAAGTACGACGAGAAAAAGGAGGACGGTAAGAAGCACGGCAAGGAAAAGGACCACGAGGGCGAATTCAAGCTTCCCAAGGGAATTGAGCAGTTCCGTGAGGAAAACCGCCACGAAAAGGGGTTCGACTGCGACGGCGCTCTTGTTGCTGTCTACGGCCGCACCAAGACGGGCCGGCCCCTGAACGAGCTCTCTGATGGCAAGCACCACAAGTCCTGCCAGGGAAAGCAAGGCGTCTACCAGCGCGTGTCCAAGCGTGAGCTTGAGCTCAGCGTCCGGGGCGACCTCGAGATCAACGACAAGCGCTTCGGCAAGTTTGTCATCGGTCTCGACAAGAAGGGGCCCGAGGCTCAGATTGCCGTGTCCATCGACGTCGACGAGAAGAAGAAGCTCAAGGTCACCGAGGCGGCCGTCTTCGTCAAGTGCGACCCTGGTGACGACAAGAAGCAGGCTGAGGACATTTGCAAGCCTGAGACCTGGCCCCTGACCTTTGCCAACTCCGAGGGCCTGAGCTCGCACAAGTTCAACCTCGTCAACAAGGTCCAGTGCAAGGGCGACTACTTCATTGCTGTCTGGGTCAAGGCATGCCTGAAGAAGGACAAGAAGTGCGGCCACCACGAGGAGTAGGTGCACATGGGCGGCCAGGCCTCGCCTTTGATCGGAAATGACAGACTGTTTTGATTGGGTTCTTGAAAACTTACAAAAGACAAAAACAGATAGGAGGGTCATGCTTACTGTAAGGTCCCTACAAGCGGTTCATAGAGTCTATGACGGGAAAAGTAGATAGTAGGCCCGTGGAGGGTTTGTTGATATAATTGATGTGTGTTGTATCTGAAGACTGAGACCGAATCCAATGAATGGCAGTGTCACTTGTGTTCTAGGGTAAGCCGTTGCGGCAGCGAGGCAAGAGCCAGACCAGCCTACCTTACCTTATCTCACTCAGCATGAACGAGCAAGACTTCAATTAAGGTTGAATTCACAGTCAAGGAAAGAAGTCAAGGCAGAGTAGAAGCAGATTGGATAGCTCCTTAAATTACCCAAAAAGGCAAAATGATGAATGTGTTCAAGTGTACAGTGCCTCGCACGATAGGCTCGGTGAGCGATAAGCCTGACCGAGCATGGCGGGGCTCACCGAGGTGAGAACGGATCCAATAATTTTTCGCGGTTCAAAGAACTTTCGTTCACCGACCACACGACAGAGCCATTGCCGTCTTGCCGTGGTACAAAATGTCGAGGAATACAGTGCAGCCGAACGCATGGGCGGCTTTGAAACTGCCGGATGACTCCATGCGTGTCCTCCAGATCGTCCCACACACGTGCGTGCCCTGTCGCAAATGCCACGACCTCTGACTGACCAGCAACAGGACGATCGCCCTCGGCAAATACGGTTCTTTCCCGAGTAATCTGATCATCGAGCGGCCCTACCACCTCACATATGAGGTCCAGGATAAGCGCGAGGGCGAGAACTTCTCGCGCCTCCGTGTCGTGCCCGCCACCGACCTGAACGCCGACATGCTTGCCGACACCACCCCCGATGCCAGCGCCGATCCCGCCGACGGCGACACAGTCATTGTGCCAGCCGATGGCGAGGAGCTGACGCTGGTCGACGAGACCGGTCACGTTGTTGTCCGCTCCAACCGCGAAATCATCGATGACTCGGCGCGCCAGACGCTCACACTGGAGGAAATCGAGGAGCTCAAGAAGAAGGGCGCCTCCGCAGGAAAAGAGCTGATTGCAAAGCTGCTCCTCTCTCATACGGCCATTGACCAGAAGACGGCATACTCGCTGGCAAAGTACAAGCTGCTCAAGACGAAAAAGTACATTCGCCGCTTCACAATCTTGCCCCTCGACGTCGCCCTGCTGGCGCAGTACATGCTCGAGGAGCGGGACGCATCGAAAATCTTGGAGATGCGCCACGAGGCGCTTGGTCTTCTTGGATGCTGGGGCGATGTTCACTTCGGAGGGCTGCCGATTCCCGGCGAGACGGCTCCCCACGGAGGAAGGTGGCTGGTGGTGGATGACACTGGCGGACTTCTTGTTGCCGCCATGGCTGAGCGCATGGGCATCCTGTACAAGGACGATGCCGAGGCCACCGCCGAGGACGAGGAGCAAAACATAGAGGAGCAGAAGCCGGAAGAAAAAGATCCTGCGGCGGCCTCAGATACACCGGCTCTCAACGGCGCCGGGCAAGGAGGAGCCCACGCAGAAGCAGGCCAGGACCCCGACACAACACAATCGACCCAAGCGCAACGCCAGGGACGGAAACGGCCTCGGCGCGACGATACTGACGTACCGTACTCTCTGTCTAACACCATCACCCTTCTTCACGCCTATTCGCAACCCAACCTGAGCTTGCTCCGCTACTTCGACTACGACAGCACGGATCCCAACCCGTCGTACCCACACCACCCCCTCTTCACCAACATGCTGCCCATATCATGGCTGCAACTCCTGTCCCCAGAAGACGACCCCGTGTACGCCGACAAGCCGGAAGACGTCACGCCCGAGGTCCTCGCCTCGTGGAAGACCAGCCGCCGCGGCAACTACCACCGCAAGCGGCGCCGATGGGCGCGTGTCCAGCACATGGTCGAGGCGGCGCGCTCGGGCGGCTTCTCCGGGCTTGTTACTGCCAGCACCATGGACCCTATCTCCATCCTTCGCAACGCCCTCCCGCTTCTCGCCGGCGGCGCCCCCATCGCCATCTACTCGCAGAGCGTCGAGCCGCTCGCCGCCCTGGCCGACTGCTTCAGCGTCGGCCGTCGCGGCGCCTGGGTCTCCGACCCGCCTGCCGATGCGCAGGGCAAGACGCCCGAGGAGCTTGAGCAATGGCCCGGGTCGCCAGAGTTCCCCATCAATCCGTCGCTCCTGCTGGGTGCTAGCATCCAGACGAGCAGGGCGAAGAGATGGCAAGTCCTCCCTGGGCGGACGCACCCCTTCATGACGGGCAAAGGTGGAGCTGAAGGCTACGTGTTCACGGGATGGCGAGCCGTACCGGTGCATGGCAAGATCTCGGCGAGGGGCAAGTTCCAGAAGAAGAGGTAGTAGGCGATAAACTCGTGCGTGGGACATCTGGCACACCACGGTACGAAAGAAGTGACTTGGCGCGGGACTGTAATGATACCCTTAGGCTTTTGGATAGTCGGACCTCGCGGCCGCATCATATAGAACGAACTGAAATAAAGCAACGTCGTGGCTGTCCGCCGAGTTGGTTATGCATGTCCCTTTTTCTTTTCTAGCTCTAAAACACAACCCGCTTGCACCCCAGCTCGCGCTATTTACAACGACTTGCCCATGAACTTTCTCTTGGTGAAGCTGAGCCACCATTTGCTGGGCTTCGCCTCGTCCTCCTCGTACACCCTGGCCAGTAACCGGGTCGCTAGCTCTTGTCGGACCTGCGCCAAGTACTGTCGCAATTGCTCAGCGTCCTGCCTGTCTCGAGGAGGCTCGTACATCTGCGCGCGCCGAAGCTTTGGGGTTAGTCGTCTGCTCTTCCCTACGGCGGTGGAGGTTCCTTCGATGGTCCCCTGGATGGAGGGTCTTGCTCCGAGAGAGAGAAGAGAAACTGACCTGGTTCAGTGGCCACGCCGGGTCGCCCGGAATGGCAAAGTTGGAGTCGAGCGCGAGGTTCATGACGTCCTTCGTGGCATCGCGGGACGCGGCTGTGGGCTTGATCTTGTTGAGGCAGTCGCTGACGAACCAGATGCCGTAGATCAGCAGCCTGTCGGCGTTGCCCTGGATCTCAAAGTTGCGGAAGAAGGTGTTCGCGCGGAAGAGGGAGAGGACCTCATCGAGGATGTCGTAGCTCTCGCTGTCGGGGTCGGGGGACTCGAACAGGGGCAGCGGCGGGTTGGAGAACGGTAGGGTATAGGCCGGGCCGCGGGTCTTGGTTCGGAGAGGGAGGAGGGGAAGGTTGCCGATGAGGCGAGGGACGTTGGGGTCCTCGTTGAAGACAGAGTTGTAGGCCTAGATGGGAGAGGCGAGCTTGTCAGCGTCGTTCCGAGCGTTGCTGGCACGTCACGAGCGTCATGTTCATTTCGTACGACGCAAGCACCGGCCAGTACAACAGACAGCCATTGCAATTCGTTTGGTGCAGTGGGTAGGGACGGAATTGGGATGTCTGGCATACCGGCATCTTGGGAGAGGGTGGCGGGGCGGCCAAGCTGGAGCTGAAGCTGTACTGAAGCTGGTCCTGTCACTCTCCAGCGCAAGAGGTCGTGGTTGGCGGGGCTCTGTCGCTGGTACCGGGAAGCTGTCGTCAGTGGGTGTGGGGCCGAAGAGAGTTGCTGCTGCTGTTTGATGCCTTACGAGATGGCGGTACAGAATAAGGCATCAAGAAATGCAACTCGAGGCAGTGCACAGGTGACAGGTGTGGCAGCCTAGCTTACGGCGCCACAAAGTGGCACCCCCAAGCATGGGTTCAACAGGGCAGGTGACAGGCTAGAGCTGAAAGGGCTTACTCACAGAGCACCGGCCCAGCACGGCCTTTGGTTGGCTGACTTGCTGCCTTGGATCACGTGAGTTCGCTCTCTGGTCGCGCCGAGTCACACTTGGGAACGTGGCAAAGAACGCGCCCTTTGTCAGTCAGGCAAGGAGAGGTACATATTTGAGGGCGCGCCAATCCGCCGCCCACCGCTCCTCGCATTCCAACCCTTCAGCTGCTTGCACACCTGCAGCAATTTTGCCGCATTCTTTCGCCTTTTGGAACTCCCGTTTCCTGCATCATATTTGTTTTTTCCTCTCACCTCCAAGTCGCTGCAGCAGCCTCACCTTGTTCCTCGCGCATTACTTTTTGTTCTTCATTGTCCCCCGCCAGTGGGACGCTTAGTGGGCGATCGGGTACCATTGCGGGCAGCCAGTCAGCCGGGGTCACGCCGCCTGGCGTCGCGCCATCGCGGGGAGAAGCCCGTTCATCAACCAAGATCCAAAACCCCAAACACTAGCATTAGATGCGCGCTTGGGAGTGAGTTTTTCCGTCCTGCCCTCGGCGAATTCGCTTGCAACCTCGCGTGCTGATATTTCGACATCGAGCAGGAACATTTTGCAGGCCAGCACCATTGTCGCCAAACTACGCGCGCTGGTTGACATGTCCGCCGCGTCTTGCCCCTCGGCCCCTGGTGGCGACGAGTCGGTGGTGCCAGAGACGCCGCCTTCGACAGCACGCCTGCCCGCCTCGCAGCCGCCCAAACCGAAGCGCAAACGCCTACGACGGCCCGCAAAGGGGTCGCTGTTCGACACGCTGCGCCAAAATGCAGGTGTATCGTTGTTTGTGCGCCCGATATGCTGGACCGACCTTCACAGCCAGCTTCTAGGGGCGCAATTCGAGGAACTACCCCCATGCACCACACCCGTACCGGCCAACATCCCCGGGTCGCCACCATCAAAGGGGCACTTGCGGCCGTCGCATACTATCACCACTCTTAGCGATGCTCTTAGCGAGATTGTGTCGCCCGCGGCCATGCACCCGTTGCTCAGCTCCAATGCCGTGAGAACGGTCCTCATCACGTTGTGGCCTCATGCCTTCGGGCGGCCACAGTTTCTTCCGGAGCTGCATTTGTATTTTGGCGGTCGCGTCTATCGCGACGCCATTCGGACACAAGTCATGTGGAGCTATCCTACGGAAGACCTCTCGTCTTTCAAAACCGTGTCGACGCGACCGGCAGATTCCTTCAACATGCCTTCTACAGCAAGTTCGGGATGCTCGAATCCTTGCGATGCACCCATGCTCTGCTATATGAGTAAGAGCCAGTTGGCGTCAATACGAAAGAACCTCTTTCGCGTGGCCCCAGGCCCTAACAGGAGTTGGAACGAGCCAGTCTATCGCCTGCAGCAACTCAGAGCAAAGACATTGGTGCCCGCAAATTCAGACCACGATGCTCATTTCGTTGGCATATTCCTTGCCATGGCCCAGAGGCACTTTTATAACGCACCCCCGCCATCTGCGCGGAGGGATTCACAATGGTCCCCAGGGAATCAGTACCCGCCGCAGCCCAATTTTCAGGACATCAAGTTGAGAATACTCTCTCATGACAATGATACGGCGGAATTCCTTGTCTACACAGGTCATGTCACGGCCAAATTCCTGGAACGCTTCCACAACACGCATCAGGTCCCGCAAGACGAAGGCAAAGATGTCCCAGGCATCAAGATAGAGTACACAAGGGTGCCTATCTGGCCCATTCTTGGGCTGCGTGAGCGATTGGGCAAGGCGTTCGGCGAGGACATTGTGGGCTCGTTCAACGCAGAAGAGATCAAAACCTGGGACGAAGAAGATGACGTCGAAGAGGCGGAAGAAGAGACAGATGAGGCCCAAGGTAACGGCAAGCGCAAACGCGAAGCACTCAGCGAGGTTTTCAACGGCAGCTTTGACTCGGACTCGGAAGACGAAACCGTACTTCAGGAGAAAAGGCGACGGCTGAGCGAGGCGGCGCCTGTTGGACTCGTGATGTAGCGGACGACGGCGTCGACCAAACGAATAATGATGGATTTTGACAAAGGCTCGGACATTATGATATTAGCACGGCGCTGGGAAGGTGGCCAGGGCATTTGCATTGGGTCGGATTTATTTGCATGTTGGGCACATCAAGACATGATTAGTTACGGAGACCGTGGCGGTTTGCTGGGATCAAGGAACATTTGGCATGGTGGAGAAGCTGGGGAGAAGGCGTTTGCAGCACAATACGTTTTGTGCTATACCCAATGGTCGTACACTACAGCATAGGAAGGCTAGCTGCGAGGCCGAATTCCGGAAGAGGCCATGAATCGACGAGGAGAAATTACACTTAAAATTTTGATACGCTACGTTAGTATGTGGCCCCGTTCGTGTGGGAGCTCACTAGACAGGGGCAAGAAATCGTATTTATGAGATTTTCAATCAGACCTTGTTCGGAGGGTTGTGATGTGCAAAGCCGGCCTGAGAGAGTGTGAATGCGTACCTTGATGGACGAGGCGCAAGAAAGCCGTACCCTTTCAATACAGGCCCGTTCTCTGCTTGTAGATGTAGCCCGTTCTGAAAGCAAGCGACCGGCGCAAAGAGTGCTTCGTGCCCAAGGTGGTTCCCATAGTAATTGCCTTGTGCAGACTGGTGCGCTGAAGAACCAGTGGGGGCACCTGGAGGGAGGGGACTCCCTGGCTACTGGCTTATTCTTCCCCACACTGGTCCTGTCAAAAACGTGACGACCATCTCGCAGCAACGGCCGATCTTCATCATCTTTACTCGTAGCTAGCTGCTTGATCCCTGGCTTTTTGTTAGCAGGCTTTCTTGGCATAGGCGCTGGATTACGCCGCCGCGTAATTTTGTTCCAGTTTATTACTATTGTTTCCCCGCCGAAGACAGAGCCTGAGGGGATGTGTATAAGCCATGTCCGCGTATTCGTGACGTCCTGTAGGTCCGGCCCTCCGTCACGCCCGGCACCTGGGGTTACGCTGCATGGTGATACTTTAAGCTGCATGAGCCATTGCATCATGCATTTTTCCCATTTTTCTTTTCGTTTCTCTCTACGAGAAGCAAAAGGAATTTCTGGGAGGAAAAGAAAAGGAAAAGGAAAGGAAAAGTACCGAAGGTTCGGCTTGCTCGGTGTACTCTACGCACTTGACAAACTTGTATTGGCAAATACTGTTGCATTGATTCGTGCTACCAGCACCAGCCACGTGTAGCACCCGGTCAAATGATGGATGACCTCTCTTCCTGCGAGAGGTCGGTCAGTCGGTCAGAAGAAAAAGGCACCTGTACGTTCAAAGTAAGGTTGGTGGATTCTTTCCCCGCGTCTGGAGGTCCAGGTTCTCCATCTGTCCGTGGGTCTGGGTCTGGGTCTGGGTCCGGGCCTGCAAAACCTGGATCAGGATCCTGGTCCAACTCGGGGAACCCCGTCATTGTCGTTATCCGCTGCCATTGAACGTCCGCCCCTTCCGCATAGTTCTTCATGCTTGGGGAAGTTTGGACAAAAATATCTGGAGCTCTGGTCATCATCTGTCAGGATGAAACATTCTGAAAAGCATTTGTCTCAGCCACGATCCCGTGTCTCATACTCAAATCCTCCGTGCCTGAATCTCACGGACCACATCGGAACGTCCGCGTGGCTCAGGACTGGTCAGTGTCACGCAGGAATACTCACCGAATCGGTATAGTAGAGGTGGCTTGTCCGTCAATGAAGTTCGTAATAGGAAGCGCATGGAGCTTTCGTGGTCCACTTCCCCCCACACTTCATCGACGACTGTGTTCCCTATTTCGGCATTTGAGGATGAAAGAAACGAGAACTAAGCGCTGACCATGCCCGACCGACCTCCAATTGGAGCCTATACTTGCTCGCCCACAAACGAGTCTTTTTTCTTTTCTTTCCAGTTCAGTTCGTAGTCATCTATCGGCTCGTTGTTGATTTTGGTAGCTTATAGACCAGAGCCCAACACTATCCCCTCCACGCATGTCTCGCCATATAGCCAAGCAAGCAGCGTGGAGCCCAGCACAGTTGAACTGTCAATGACCCAATCCGCCAGCCCAACCGTATTCTCGAACGCTTCCACGAATGAGGGCCCGGCTCGGACCAATCTGGTCAGAACGTGAACCAGGACCAGGGTTGTCTGGGGCGGTCGAGCGGGACACGGCTGTTGTTGCCAGCCACCCTTGTCTTCACCTGACCTCCTCGATTTCCCCATACGTCACTCACCCACACCTCTTCCGTCCGTGATCGCTTCCGAAGAGACGCACATCACAGCATCTGCGCTTGGCCTGGCCGCAAGCGTCGTGCGGCCGATCCGGCTCCTCAGCCAGCTTGCAACCCTCTGCCGGACAGCTGCATGCTAGCCAGTCTGCTTGCCTCGGCTTCTGCCAGGCACCGCCGCCCAGTCCTACTTAAAAGATCATCGAGAATTTCATGTGCTTGAAGCTAATGACTGAGCCCTCACTTCTTCCCCGCGGGGAAGCCTGCTGCTTGGCGGAGCCTTGCAAGAACTTCGCTCCTCTGGGCGCCTGCCATGTCCATTTTCGTAGCTCTTCTCCGTGCCATGGGATCGAATCGGAAATCTGGGGCGCCATGCGCTTCGGACAACACTTGCCTCACAGGGCGAAGTCGGATTCTGCTTTTGCGCGGTGGGCATCGAGTATGTGGATCGGCGCTCTCGACATGGTCCGTGTCGACAGGCGAGCAGGATCGTCAAGTCGCAACCCGAATCGACTCCAGGCTCCTGCTATTATTGGCCGGTTAGGGGCCGCACTTGGTTGTGACTGGTGGTGGTTGATCACTGTAAGGTCCAAGTTGCCCAGGAACAAGGACACCCCTCTGCAAGACATCGTGGGATAGCTGGGAAGGTGGGCGTCTCCAGAAATGGGTATAATTACTGCCAGCTGCCCCTTTGCAATAACTCTTGTGTTGTGCCTTACCATCCCAGCCTGAGCCCCTTGATCTGTTGCTCGCCCTGAGTCCGTCACTATGAAGGCTGTCCAGATCCTGCAGGCACTTGGTCTATTGACCAGTGTCTTTGCGCTGCCTGCTCCTGATGCCACCCTTGAGGACCGCGCAGCCAAAGTCACCGTTGCCCTCCCCGCGGGCACCATTGTTGGCAGCTCGGCGCTTTCTATTGAGTCCTTCAGAGGCATTCCCTACGCCGACCCGCCCGTCGGCTCGCTGCGGTTCAAGCCCCCTCGCAAGCTGTCCAAAGGCCTTGGCACCTTCGACGCCACTGGCATCGCAGCCTCCTGCCCTCAGTTGTTCATCTCTTCGGCGACAAGAGGTTTCTTGGGAGGCATCCTGAAGGAGCTCCTTGACCTGCCGTTCCTCGATGCCATCTCCGGCCAGGAGGACTGTTTGAGCATCAGCGTGCAGCGACCCGCTGGCACGAAGCCTGGAGACAAGTTGCCCGTGCTCTTCTGGATCTTCGGCGGCGGCTTCCAGCTCGGAAGCAGCAACATGTACGACGGTGGCAGCCTGCTCGCCGCTGGTGTTCAGCAGAAGCAGCCCTTCATCTTTGTCGCTGTCAACCACCGCACCGGCGCCTTCGGCTACTTGCCAGGCGCCGACATCCTCAAGGAAGGCAGCTCGAACGCTGGCCTCCTTGACCAGCGAATGGGCCTCGAATGGGTGGCTGACAACATCGCGGCCTTTGGCGGGGACCCGGACAAGGTGACCATCTGGGGCGAGTCCGCCGGTGCCATCTCTGTTCTCGATCAGATGCTCCTGTACGGTGGCGACGCCAAGTACAAGGGCAAGCCGCTCTTCCGTGGCGCCATCATGAACTCGGGCAGCATAGTGCCGGCTGAGCCAATCGACTGTCCCAAGGGGGAGCTCATTTACGAGCAGGTTGTGAGGGAAGCTGGCTGCCAAGGCGCAGCTGATGCTCTGGCTTGCCTGCGTAATGTGGACTACGAGACAATGCTTGAAGCTGCCAACTCGGTGCCCGGCATTCTTTCGTTCAACTCCGTTGCGCTGTCGTACCTCCCGCGCCCCGACGGCAAGGTGTTGCAGGATAGCCCGGACGTTCTCGTGGCAGCGGGCAAGTACTATCCCGTGCCCATGATCATTGGTGATCAGGAGGACGAGGGCACACTGTTTGCCTTGTTCCAGCCAAACTTGACAACAACCTCTGAAGTGGTTGATTATCTTGGCGGCCTATTCTTCCAGAGCGCTCCCAAGTCACAGATTACAGACCTTGTCAACTCGTACAGCCCCATCCTCACAGCTGGCAGTCCATTCCGAACCGGCATTCTCAACGAGTGGTACCCGGGGTTCAAGCGTCTTGCTGCTATTCTGGGTGATCTCGTGTTCACTCTCACTCGCCGTCTCTTCCTTGAGAGCACTACAAAGGCGTACCCCGACGTTCCCTCTTGGTCCTACCTCGCTTCCTACAACTACGGCACCCCCATCATGGGCACCTTCCATGGGTCCGACTTGCTGCAGGTCTTCTATGGCATACTGCCGAACAACGCCGCCAGAAGCTCCCGCACCTACTACTTCAACTTTCTCTACAACCTCGACCCTAATGTCGGCGTCGGCGGGTACCCCAAGTGGCCTAAGTGGGCAGAGAAGAAGGAGCTCTTGTGGTTCGAGACGGCCAACAAGAACTCATACCTGTCGGACAACTTCAGGAGCAAGAGCTATGAGCTAATCAAGACGTACGTTTCGTCGCTGTATGTCTGATGTATCTCATGGGAAGGAGTAGGGACGGGGTAATCTTTATGGGAAATGATTTCACGATTGGGTTTATTGCGAAAAAGGCCATTCAGCTTCATGTGTGCATAATTGATAATGCTAGGACGACCAACTTATGACTGCTATCAGCGCGGAGTTTTTTTCTGAGGCTTCCGTTGAGGCATTGGGGGCCTCGAGTATGTATATAGCAAGGTCTTGCCCAAGCCAAAGGACGTATAATTCAGACTAAAATTTGCTCTTAAAAATTAAGTGATTCTTACATGCTGCTCGTTCGATCAGTGGCAAAGATGTAGGAAAGGGCTGCGAACAATCAGACAGTCAGACAAGGTTCGATGTGTTTGCTGCTGTAGTTTCTGGTACCTGATAATTGTCTAAATTGTGATTCCCAACCCTATATTTATTTTCCAGAATCGTGATTGGCGAGTCATCGTTTGAGCATCTGTGAGTCTTGTGTATGCTCCTGCCAACCACTCACTGGCTTTGCAATTCGATCGTTCGAACAAGCACGGCCCCAATATTTGTAGGGACTACTAAGATGGATTGCACATTGAATCGTGATGCCTGTGGTCATTCGCGGTACTCGTTGGTGTCAGATCTAGTTCGCTTGCCTGAGAATAAATGGAAATAGCAAGTTGTGCAATGGTTGTTCAGCAGTGAGAAAGCTCATATTGAATCGCGATGATATTTTGGTTATTCGTTGGAAGAGGGTCGTTCACGTATACACATTTAAGAAGCGCGCCGCAACAAAAATATAGTGAGCCAGCTGACGAAACACAATGATAAAAAGCCGACTGATGTTACTGTAGTCTTTATTTAGCCCTGTTCCGTGTCCTTCCCGAAATACCAGGGAGTGTTGGCCATCCTCCGAGCTGTTTAGGCCTGTTCGTTATGTAAGGAGCGACAACGGCAAACCTCCAGTTAGGTCAACAACAAGATAGGTGTAGCCTCGCGGACTGTGAAAAGGTCACATTTCGATCTTTCTACAAAACGCGAAATCGGATCGTGGGTGCACGCGTCATGGTGGAAGCGGGATGGTGCATCAGGTTGACACCCGAGCGGCAGACGTTCGCAGCTGGCCATGGGCCAGCACGTGTTTGCTTCACACGCTTTTCTTTTCGCCGCAACTCGCAACAACAGACTCGAGATTTTCCCTCTTCACCTCCCTTCTTGGATCATTCCCACTACCTAGTGTTCATCATCTTCGCACTCTGTGGGCCGTTGGGCTGCTCTTCGTTGCCGCCACCTGGTCATTCTTGACCAGATCTTCTTTTGTCCCCTCACTCCTACCTTACGCCTCACACTCTCGAAAGGTCCGATGAAAACATTTCCGACCTAGATTCCCCGATCTCTCATCATGACTACCACTGAGGACAAGAATCGAGAGGCGTCAAGCGACAATCAGATTCAGAGCCGCTTTCGGGACAGCTCTTCCATCATTCCGCAGGATTCTCAACCAGCCCCTCAACCGTTCTCCCTGAAAGACGTTGCTGCAACGGATTTTGAGAATAGCTGGCAGCCAAGAGCACCCTCCGCAGCGCCGTTGGCGGGGATCGTACCTTGGATGCGTCGATCCGGCCCATCAACCGATGCCGACCAGCAGCCTTCGACGAACACGGTAGCTCAAAACAGCAATGCCGTACAACCCTTTGGGGGAGTCATGAATACGACGGAAACAGCCTCACCACGTTTTCCCAGCGTTACTACCCGCCCATTTACCACCTCTGATGCTCAAAACAAGAGCCTGAGGATGGCACTTGACACTTTCAACCTTGGACCTTCACGAGCAACGCGCAACCACAAAAGAAAACACGGGGGAACGGATGAGATTTCTGTTGTCCAAGCACCAGCCTTGAGGCCTACAAGCGAGCGAACTGCTGAAGGTTAGAGGTGACAAGCCTTTGTTTCTCCAGAGATCCGAAGCTAACAGTTGGTCCGTTCCAGATATCTCTTCTATAGCCTCCGAAAGTGCTCAGGAAATACACAACCAAGGCCTGGGAATAGTCACCGGTGCACGACGAACTACAACAGCAACCAAGTGGCTCGCTCCTTCAGATGATAATCCATCGGGAAGATGGAAAGCAATGCACGAGGTCTTGACTCCTGCAAAGGCTACAATCCCCGCCCAGTGCACTTGGCCATCCACAATTCGCAGCAAAACCATGGTTAGGGTGGTAAACCTGGCCGCTGTGGTCTATGAGAGACTCTCAAACAGTTTGAGCGAGGAGGAAAAGCTGAAATATATGTCGTTTTTGAGACCAGCGATAGACTCCAGCAAAGGGTACTTGAGGGTTATTTCCAGCCACCCAATCTTCTTGAAACACAAGAGGGATCCTTCCTTTATCCGTATAATCTGGTTGGTTATGATTTACGGGGCTGAAAAGGTCAAGAACGCGACAAGTTTGCAGAAGCTCCTTCAGACGAAATACCCTGGCTGGGACCCCCTTGCAACCTGGCTTCCACCTGACAGGGCAACGACTGCAATGGCTGCTCGATACAGCGGCCTAAGCCCTATCTGCGTCGACTTCGCAGTCAAGGAGGGCCTCCCGGGCTTCGGCATCGACAGACCAGTGACGCGACTCCAGAATGGCCGCAGGGCGAAGGCGTCTGCTCAAGCCGACACCGCAGCAAAGGAGCGATTGGAAGAGAGAGGGGAGTCTTCTGATGAAGTTCTACCGCATCCTCCGAATCTGAGAAGCGTGAAGAGTTCAATCAAGGATGTACAGCAAAGATGTGATACAATCGACAAGCACCTTGTTTCCCTGAGGACAAACCTGGCTAAGACCCGGGACACGGCGGCAGCACTGACCTGTGTACAAGATGAGGTTACTCAGTTGAAGGAGCGCGTCGAGAAACTTCCAGGGGAACTAGAAGAAATGATTGACAACCAGGCCGAACGTATCGCCGAGCTCGAAAATCAATTCGCAAGATTACACGACAAACAACAAGAGCAGCCGCGGATTGAGACAGCTACTGCGTTGATCGCGACGGACGGGATGCTGATCAAGACGGACGAGATTTTGACGGCTTTCCAGGCTCTGAACGACAGAGTTGGCATCATGACGGAACATCTTGGCGGCGTCGAACGGCTGTCTGCATCAAACAAGCAGGTCCAAGAAATCTCACAAGCGAGCAACTTTCATGGAGGGGGAGTCCGGGCCTCACGAGAGTCGTTCGACACTCAAGGGAACGCTGTGAATGTGATGCAAGACCTGAAGGCAGGGTTCGATGCTCGAATCGTTCATATGCAACAGCGGGTGCTTGAGCAAATCAGCGAGCTGAGGAACCAGCTACAGAATGCGTGAGAAAAGCCTGTACAATGTTCAATGCCATTGAATAACGGAAGGGGAAAACTTTGAGCTTATTGGTGTATCTGCGAATACACAGCGCTCTAAGTCCACAGGGGCTCCGAGGACATTCACAGAGACGACTTCCATCGACCCGCGTACGAACATGGCAGAAGCTTCGGCAGAGCCATGTAGAGTTGTTATTCTGGCAGGCACTAGTGTTTAGTTGCCTTATTTATTTAGAAAGGACCAAAAATGTAGCCTTCGTCGGCTGGAATAGCCAGGACATAGCACAGGATACGTTTGGTATATCGTAGGTAGACATGCAGTGGACTCAGCACTCAAGAAATGCTAAGCTGGCCTTCATCTTGGAGACCAACTGGGTTGTTGAGAGATTGATGGGGTTTTGAGATTATGTCCAAGCAATGAATGAATGTGGCCCTACATCTGCCATACATCAACGAACGCGCGCGGTTGAACTTCACCGCGCAGGGTCATGCCCGATGGTTTGAGGATTCTGCCAAATACTTACGAGGGAATTTACGCCCTCGCAGAACCATGTTTGCTTTGATGCCCAAATTCTTCGGTACCTCGAGACCTGTCAATTAACTAAGGTAAGGTACCTTAACACCTTGTTTGCAGGGACGTCGTGAAGTGCGGATCAACCCCACTAGCTCCAGATCTTATCGCTTATCTTATCGCACCCTGCCTTCCCAAAATTTCTTCGGCGGCTGTTATCACCACCACCGTAGTAAATAATCCATCAAAGACGCCAATTGCGCCTCAACGCGAAGTGCAAAATGGTCAAACGAAAGGTCGCGGCGCTCGAGAAGATCGATGCCGACTTGTGAGTTCATGGTAATTACCCATCAGTTGACGCATTCTCTAATTCATCCACGCAGCGCGAGTCTCCAGTACAAGATTCGTAAAGATCCCAAGTACGTTCGTCCTGACCACACGCCTACCTCCACCTCTCACTAACTGATTAGGTCTTACAAGGAAGAGTTCTTGAAGCAGTGGGAGCAGTATGAGTCCCAGAGAGAGATTTTCCTCGTGTCCCCCGGGACTGCGACTGCCGACTCGGTCGAATCCTTCCACAACATCATCGACCTGATCGCCCACGTCGCCGACTGCTACCCCGAGGATACTCGAACATTCCCCGACGACCTCAAAGCCATTCTGACGCAGCACCATGTCGTCCTGCACCCCGAACTGCGGGAGAAGATCGTCGGGAGTCTCGGTTTGCTGCGACGCAAAGATGTCATCGACTCGGTCAGCGTTTTGACAACTCTCTTCCCCATCCTGGTGTCGTCGCCGAGCAAAACCTTGCGCGAGCAGCTTTTCCAGAAGATTCTCAGTGACATGCGCAACTCAAACTCAAAATCCATCAACCATCCGCTCAACCGCACGATCCAGACAGTCCTTTACAATTTGGTCACGGCTGATCGCGCGTCGCCTCGGGCGATCTGGGCGATCAAACTGACCCGAGAACTGTGGAAGCGGCAGATCTGGACGGACTCGAAGCCGGTGGACGTCATGAAGGAAGCTTGTCTCTCGGAGAACGAAAAGGTCGTGGTGGGCGCCGTTCGCTTCTTCCTGGGCGGCGACAAGGAGCGCGAAGAACTCGAGGACGAGAGCAGCGACGACGAAGTGGATCTAGCCAAGGTCAAGCATCAGATCGGCATCAACAAGAAGACAAAAAAGCAAAAGAGGGTCTATGACAAGGCGGTCGCGCATGTTAAGAGGGCGGAGCGCAAGAAGTCAAAACCTCATCCCCTCAACTTCTCGGCCCTGCACCTGTTGCACGACCCTCAAGGTTTCGCGGAGCAGCTCTTCTCCAAGCATCTCCAAAACACCAAGGCGAAGCTATCTCTGGAAACCAAGCTACTCGTGCTTCAGCTCGTTACGCGACTGATTGGTCTACATAAGCTTACAGTTGTGTCGCTCTATTCCTGGTTCATCAAATTCCTTACCCCACGGCAACAGTCCGTCACTTCGTTCATGGCGTCCCTCGCCCAAGCTACCCACAACCTGGTACCTCCTGATGTTTTGGAACCACTCGTGCAAAAGATTGCCAACGAGTTTGTCTCCGAAGCGGCAGCGGGCGAGGTTGCAGCTGCTGGTTTGAACTCCATCCGTGAGATTTGCGCTCGTCAACCTCTAGCCATGAGCGACACTCTGCTACAGGATCTTGTTCAGTACCGCAAGAGTAAAGACAAGGGTGTCATGATGGCAGCGAAGGGCTTGCTTTCCCTTTACCGTGAAGTTGGCGCCGACTTACTGAAGAAGAGAGATCGCGGCAAGGATGCAACCATGGGTCTCAAGAGCGGCTCCATCAAGCAGCGCAGATATGGTGAAGAAGAAATTGGACAGATCGAGGGTCTCGAGCTATTGGCCAAGTACAAGGAAGAGGAGAGGAAGCGGAAGCGCTTGGAGAAGGGGCTTCCCGAAACCGCTGGCAGTGATGAGGAGAATAAGGATGGGGATGACGGCTTCGATTCGGACGAGTGGGAGGTTGGCTCCGAGGACAGCAGCGACTCGGGTGAATGGATCAATGTCGACCATTCGGACGACGAAGCTCCCGTTCTCAAGAAGCGGAAGCAGGGTGACGATGGGTCAGACGACGACAGCGAGGACGAAAGTGAGGAGGCAAAGGCCGAGAGAGAAGCCGAGATGAAGCGGATTTCAGAGCTAGCCACTACCACGATTCTCACACCGGCTGACTTGGCCAAACTGCAGGAGCTGCGGACTGCAGCCGCCATCGAGAACGTAGCAGGCGTCTCCCGACGCAAGCGTCAACAGGAACAGGAGAATCGCCACGCCGACGATGGGCTGACGGCCGAGAACATCGAGGCGCCAGCCAAGCTGCGCAAGTTGACGAAGGAGGAGAAGGTTGCCCTGGCGCGTGAAGGCAAGCCCGACCGCGAGGAGCACAAGAGCACGCAGGCCATCCGCAAGTCCAAGAAGGAAGCGGCCGGCAAGAGCACGAGCAACAGGGAGAAGCAGCGCAATAAGAACTTCCTCATGACGCTCGGCAAGGCCAAGAGCAAGCAGAAGAGGAGTCTGGTGCAGGCGCGCAAGGTGCTGAGGGGGCACGTCGAGAGGAGCACGAGAGGCGGACGGCGGAGGAACGGCATGTAACGAGGCCTCTGGTTGTCCTTGCAGTTACTAGTTTATGGGTCATTAGAGTCATGATGAAAAGCGAAAAGAGACTAGAGGGAGTTTAGAGGAATTAATGCATTGCTGTCTTCAAAGTATCCGAGCTACATACGATCATTCTAAATCTTCTCTGAAAGGTGAGCAAGTCTAGCACAGGGAGCAGATCATCTACTGTGGCCGGTCATCTATGACTCTGCAGAGTGGTTTACGAGTCTAGCACTCCCGATCACGTTGACACCATTCTACCAAGTCCTCACAAAGGGCAGTTGTCACTGATGGATCCGGACGGCTTTCATATGCAAGAGTTCCAGTCACTTACCGTGGGAAGCCAAAGGCATGGGAGTCACGACATGATTCTCACTTCACATTCTTCCGCCCAATCTGTCGCAAACGACATGTCGACATCGGCGGGGTCGCATAGGTGCATGTTGTACAGCATACGGGCAATGTAGAGAACCTCGGCATCTAGGTCGGTGCTGCCCTCGAATATACGCATGTCGTGCAGCAAACGAGCAATGTAAAGAACTCCGGCATCCCCATCGGTGCTGCTCTCAGATATGCGCATGTCGTACAGCAGAGGGGCATCGGCGAGAACTTCGTCATCTCCATCGGTGCCGTGCTGGCATATACACATGTCGTACAGGACACGGACAATGAAGAGAACTTCGGTATCTTCACCAGCATCAAAACGCGCCACGCAGCATAGGATTCTGCCAGCAGCAACAACCTCGGAGTCGTTTCTGGCCAGAGTATGAGCAGCAGCAACAGTGTCGGACCCCGTCTGCGACTCTGCGTGCTTCATGGCGAGGAGAATGTGGGCAGTAGCAAGCACTTCCGGGTCATGTTCGACACTGCCATCACGCAGAGAGCATAAGTCGTGCGCGGCACTCATCGTTGGTTTATCAGTGTCAGGGCTTGGACAAACCTCTGGGACCGCAAGGTATATCCCAGCTGATGGACTAGGCCTTGCGAACTGGGTTTCGTCGCTCCACGCCGGCGCAGGGCGAGGATGACACAATCCTCGGAATCTAGGAAAGGAATCTAAGGTGATTTCCGGCGAAGGGCAGTTCTACTGATGGATGGGTTCTGTTTGTGTTAGCGCCGCAAGGAGTCCAGCTCCTGTCGCCGTAGCGCGTCGATAGTTGTCGTTTGCTCAGGAAGGGAAAAGAAGTCATGGCTCATCAACATGGACGATCATTCAAATGGATTTCGGCATGTCCAAAGTCCATCAAAAGTCAGAAGTCAAAATTTACTGTTCCAATGCAATGTGTCTGTCTCAGCTTTAGAGCGTGCGTTGATCGTGGCGTGAACAAGATGCTGGGCGAGTGAACGACGCCCAGAACAATGGTTTGAAAGAAAGCTGCCAAAGAAACGACCCGACAAATAACAAGTGACTTTGGTACAGTGGCTTCCTTCTTTGTGTTGCAAGTACATGGACGATCAGATGGTAGAACAGATCGCTGCCTGCTCCCAGACGGAGCAAGATGAGCATGGGAAGACCTTGGTGGATTCCATCACGCGGTTTTCGAGCAAATGGCGTCTGCAATCATGACGGGACAAGGCAAGGCGGCCCTTCACATGCGCGTGGCCTTCTTCCCTCGTTTGGTACGATGGTTATGTGTTGTTTGCGCCTACTTATGTTGGACAAGCGGCAAGGAATGGCAAAGAACACAAGCCACCATTCTGAGACAGCTTTTCGCAACGGGAAACCCCGGTTTTCATTTACAAACAAATTCATGTCCAACAGATGAGCAATCATAGGTTAAAACAATAAGGTAGATCTGAGTTTGATGTTAGGATAATCTTCCAAAAATCTCAGAATATTCTAAGAGAATATCTTGCTTTTCCTTACATATTTTCTCTTGACTTATTCGGGTTTTGTTCTGCCCTTATTTGATTCATGTTCTACTTTCAACATGTTTTTATTCAACTTCCCAATAGCTATAGGAGGTGTGATGTTTGATCATACCCTCTTCACGTGTTCAGCCTGTTTTACAACTCGTGCTTCTTTGCTTGCCGCTTGACGTGGTCCCACCCGTTGCCAGGCAGAAAGCATCAGGTACATGATTCACGGTCAGAACAATACCTCTTAATGGCTTTGGCAGGCCACATGCGCTTCTCATGTGATGCGTGGCTCCAATTGATTGCGTGGCATGGGCCGTTTGTGTCGTGAATCACGCGGAATAGTCGTTGACGTTGTGAATCATGGCTCGGGCTAGATCGCATTGACCATGAATCGAAGGGCGCAATCAAGACGTCAAAATGTGTATTTAAATCATCCCTTCCCCCTCCTCCTACCTTTCTTCCTTCTTTCAACATCATCATGCCCTCGAGGCTCTGGTCTTGACCGTTCATCCAACGGTAAGACCAGAGCCATCCCTCTCAGCCATCTCAGAGCGACTCTGCCTCCCACACCATTACGATCAACACATCCATCCAAGATTACTCTTCTTCAAGAACTGATTATCACTCCATACTGATATCTTCTTGTCCGCTGGCTCCATGGTAAGTTTCCATGTCAGGAAGGCAGACAAGTCCCTTCATTCATGAGCTCCAGTTGACCTTTGATACAAGACACCCGTCTTGCTTTCACGACATGCAGCATCCACAACCCTTTCGCTTTGTACCATCCTCCTCACCCACAAGAAAGTTCACTCTACCACACACGAAGCCACAACCACCTCCACTGCGAGTGTCCGGTGATGCTCTCCATCCAAAGCTTTCGGGTCGAAAAACCCATCTTCAACCTTGTTCACATGAAACCTTCCCACCTCATCACTTCAACATCCTCAAATCCTTCACTACAATCGTCCTCCACTTTTTTACCGACTACCTCGTGGGCCAGGCTCACGTCCTCAGCTTCGTCACCAATCTCCACTTCCACCTACCCTCCAGAATGGTTCGGTCCTTGAAGAGGGAGGAAATCAAGCACTTGGAGGGCTGCGGAAGGAACATAAACCCAGGAAAGCTGTCTCCTGAATTTTGGTTACCTTAGTGGCGATTGGCGGACTCCTGAATCGCCTACTTCAGGCCGGACCTTTCCTTTCTCACCTCGTTATCACCACCCTCTTCACCCTTCCCACCTTCTCTTGCCTTCCTTCTCTCATCTTCTCCCAAGTTTGCCTGTTATCCGCAAACTTTATCCACTTTCCTGACAACCAACCCCTCTACTGGTTAAGATGGATCCAGGAAGCAAAAGACCACACTCGGCTGAGAGCGAAAATGCGAAGGGTTCAAAGAGGAGGTCTACAAACAACACTCCAACGAAGCCTTCCAACCCAAGTGGCGAAATCGGTACCTTCATGCCTCGGCCAGCTCCTCCCCAGAGAATCAATCCTGGTTAGTGATCTCGCTGCAATCATGCTTTACTGCTGCTTCCTCCCTAATCCGAAGTAATAATTTTTGCTAACTATTTTATCCTTCTGCAACAGATATTTATTGCCTCCGATGAGAAAGCGATCCGGTCAATTCTTCAATCCCTCGAGGAGAGAATCGAATCTCTTGAGGCCAGCAACAAAGCCCGGAAGCACGAAACTGCCGATCTCAAACATAAGCTCGAGAAGCCCGTTGTGGCTGACTTCCTTCGAACTGGTCACGATAGCGCGATTCCTACTGCAACGATCACTAAGGTTTTGGACGAACACTCGAAGGAGCTCAACAAAATAAAGCATGGAGAACCTGATGTTAGAGGCAATAAAGATCCTCAGATTGCTTACAAACCTAAGTCAAAGAAGAAGTCTCTGGAGGGCATCAGCATCCAAGACAAACTCGACTACTTGGCTATCCGACTAAGGGATTACCAAGGATATCGGCGAGCCCAGCATCAGCGAACCCGTGAGCACCAGTAAAGTCATCCTTCATTGGAACTTGACAGGTTTATACCACACCCGCTTTGCTTGTTTCTTCCTATGAGCTGCCATGTCTGAGGCCATCTTACGCCACACGACCTTCTTGCAACGACCCTCCTCTAGGTAGTTTTTCACGTGATGCAGATTTGGCAATATCAAACAAGGACACAGCTACAACGAAAACAATTCAGTACTATAGAGAGGTCTAATACCCACAGCCTCGGACGCAGTAATAAAGTCAAGAATGAAGATGTACAATGTGCAACATGGCGTGGGCAACGGATGCCCAAAGTAATACAGAGGTGGTTCTAAATGTTTCTCTAGTGTCCAAGTGTAGTCGTCTCAAAGTGATATGCCCCTCCAGCAACTCTTTGCGATTCCCGACAGTGTCGTTTTTTCCCCCTTTGTGCTTGACAATACCGACCGCTTCGTACAATGCACCTTGGTCTCATAGCCATGCTTCTTTCAGTCCTGGCAACCGGAACCCCCAAGAGTTCATATTCTTTTCCCAACCATTGCAGACTGGTGGTTGGGCCCGGTAAAGTTAAAAGCCAAGTAAAGTAAAGTAGAGGTAGAGGTAGAGGTAAGAGGTAGTGGCGGGATAAACCTTCATCCTTCCTCCAGTGATGCTGCGGGGTCTGAATTGATCCCGTCGTCATTTGCCGACCGGCCGGAATGCCTTCTAGTGCCGGCTCCACAGTGCCACCAAAGCAGGATAATAATTAACGGCAGCCGGCGCAGGCCATTGCCTTCGGTTCCTGGCATTCATCCTCGTCAACAACCTCATGGGCATTACTTCGAAGCATTACTTCGAAGCATCATATTCTTCTCGAGTAAATCGGGTGGTTGATCGAGGTCTTCTTATTCACAGTGCTAGCTTCACTTGCGCACCTCCACCATGTCCGGCCCCGGGATTCTATACGTATCCATGCAGCCCAAGCCCGGGCTCTCACTGCATCAGTTTCACGAGTGGTACAACAATGAACATGGACCAACCCGCCTTCGCCTTCCACAGATTTTTGCCAACGGGCTTCGCTACAAGGCCGCAGACGGAGAGGAGCCAACCTTTCTCGCCGTCTACGACGTAACGTCCATGTCGCACCTCGAGACCGACACATACACGTCGCTGCGTAAGTACCGCTCGAAGAGGGAGGCAGAGACGATTGCCCAGGTGGACGTGAAGCGATACTTCTATGACCTCCTTCATACGCAGGAATCGCCTAACTTTGTGCCTATTCAAAATCTTGCCAACAAGGATGCCGAGGGCATGCTTCTCGTTGCAGACGAAATTGTTCTCAAAGAAGGGGAGAGCACGGCAAAGGATTTTCAGGCGTGGTTCACCGGCGAGCATGTGAAATTCATGGAAGATGCAGTGGACTGCCGACGAACCCGCCTATTTAGAACATCATCCCTGGAGAGCGACAACACCATCACGTACCTTGCGCTCTACGACTTTGCGAGGGATAACGCGCAGCTCAGTAAGATTCTGGGAAAGGGCTCCATGGCATCAACGGAGCAAGTCGAGCCCTTTGAGAAGCATCTCAAGTCGGAGCACGTTGCATCCACGTCAAGACGCGACCACACTCTCTTCTATGTGTTTGGGCCGGCACCGAGAGACTTGGACTCGTTGTCCAAACTGCCTAGTCAAGCGGCTTTCACATCAGCCAACTCAGAGACCGCGACAACACCTGGACCGGACGCCCTAATCAGGTCGTATGTCACCACGGCAGACGAACTTACGATACCTTACCGCCTGGAAGGAAATACGGCTGCTCATGCGCCGACCGTTGCCTTTTGCAATTCCCTCCTCACCTCTTTGCACATGTGGGATCCGCTGGTCAAGATACTTAAACGCGAGCGCCCGGATCTTCGAATTTTACGCTACGATACTCGCGGCCGTCACGCCGTGCCGCAACCTCCTGTAGCCGCTACCCTCGACAGACTTGCTGAGGACCTTGTCGTTCTCCTCGATGCGCTGAGGATAACGAAAGTGGACGCTGTGGTGGGCGTATCCATGGGTGGTGCCACGACCCTCAACTTTGCACTTCGCTTCCCGGAGCGGCTTGGCAAGTTCATCGCCTGCGACTTCAACGCGGCATCGAGCGCTGCCAACACAAACGCGTGGAAGGAACGTATAGGCGTTGCGGAAGAAGACAACGGCGAGGGCATCAAGAAGTTGGCCGGATTGACGGTGGCGCGATGGTTCCATCCAGCAACCATGGAAAAGCCCGACGTATCACAGTGGATGTGGGACATGGTTGCGCAAAACCACGTGGAGGGCTTCAAGTTCAGCTGCACGGCGCTTTGGGATTACGATCTCAGACCGAAGCTGAAGGCGTGCTCGGTGCCCGGCCTTCTGGTCGTTGGCGACTGTGACGGCAAAGGCGCACTGCCAAAGGCCATGGCTGGCTTTCAGGAGTTGATTGGCCAAGACGGGGCGGAGCTCAAGATTGTGCCCAACTCTGGGCATCTTCCCATGTGCGAGGAACCTCAAGCGTTCTGGGATTCTATTAAGGATTTCTTGTGATGTACGACGGGCTTTTTTGAGCTGGCCTCACCGGGTGCCGTGGTCGGTTATAGAACGAGTTTATGATTTAGCGATTGGTCGAGTAATTCCATGGACTGATTCCGCACTCGTATTATGTATACAAGCACAACAGCACTCCATCGTCCTTGGACGCATTGACTAGTTGTATGCAGAAGTAGGAGGGACCATTAGATACGAATCAATACTGCCCAAACCCTTTGTCTCGGGACAGTGTTTTCGTGATTACAGAGAGTCTGAATGCGTCTCAACCCAATAAAAAGATTAAAAAAAGAGCAACGAAGAGAAGCGAAGAAAATCGGAGCGGGAATAATATGAATCGAATTATAACTAAAAAGAAAAAGAAGATTACCGTAGCGCTGGTGGATATAGCGTGGGGCCAAAAATGTACGACAACAGCCAGATTTGAACTGACGCGGGCGAACCCAACAGATTTCGAGTCTGTCGCCTTAACCACTCGGCCATGTTGCCTCGACGAGAATTTGACTCGGATGAGTGACTCAAGGAGGCTCCAGAGATGTCGCAGGAGCCGACAAACAAATGGCGGATCTCGTTCGGCTCTCGTAGTTCGTTCATCACCTCTGCGCAACCCCCCGGGAGGCCTGGGCCAGTTGAACCAGCAGGGATCGTGGTCCTCAGCGCCTGTAGCCTGAGGTGCGTTATGCATGCATGGGATGCGGCTTGATGCTGCACCGAAGCCTCCGAATCTGGTGCTAAAGCCTCCGGTCCAACAATGTCCTACTTCAACATGCAGGAACGGACAGCTCTCTCTTCGCCCGTAATCTTGCTGCACACTCCTTTTCTTCTTGTCCCGACTTCTTCGTGCTTGCTTTTTGAGACCACGGAGCGACTGTACTGGTAATGTTCTAGCACTGGGCACGTCCAAAAATGCATTCATCACCACACCCCAACCAGGTCCGGTCGGCCTGTGAGCGCTGCCGGCGGCAGAAGCTCCGTTGCCTGCGGCAGCCCGAGACTGGCGCTGCCTGTTCCCGGTGCGCAAGGCTCGGGTTCCAGTGCGAATCGGGGACGCAGCGAAGCATTGGGAGGCCTGCCAAGAGAGCCGCGCCGACGCGCAGGCGGTCGCCTTCGGAAAACGACTTGACCACGGGCCTCGAGGTTGTCGTCTCCACGAACTCTACAAGATCTGATGAACTTTGGCATAATAGTCTCACCAGCGGTGTGTCCTTCACAGACTGGACGCTCCCTGCCACATCGCCCACAGCTAGCAGGGTTATGGAAGAGGCATCCGCGGTTGAGAATTGGTTCGTCTCCAGCAATTCCTCCCCAGCCAGTTCAGAAACCGAGTCCGTCGATATTCAGCCTGCAGACACTGTCCTCCAGTCTCTCTCCGGGGTCCATGCCAAGCTACGAGCTCTCGGCGAAGTTTGGACCAAGCAAGTCCGGCATGTTGACTTTGATGCCTTCTACTGCAACCCGGAAACCCCATTCAATCCCGTGGACGTGATCCAAGCCATATTTTCGGTAGCGCAGGAGTTTCTAGGAATCCTCAAGGCCTTGCACCGCCGGGTGGGCACGTCGCAGGCAACGGGCAGGGACTCCCTCAGCCAGCCGCGCAAAACGCATATGCCCTGGACGTGCACGTCCATGTTCACGCACCTCCAACCTCAAACAGAAGCCGACACAGACAACGACAACTTGGAAGGGGCAACTTCAGACTCCGTCATAGACCTAGCGACTGCTTCACTTATCATCTCAAGCTATTCTCACCTGTTGACAGTAATTGAAAACTTCTTCGCCATGAAACATGCTCGTCTCAGAGACCTCTTAGACGGGCCCGTACGATCAAACTTGGCCTTTCCAAACATGAAGTTTGCCGATATCCCCCTGGTCGAGCTCGGGTTGCAGGGTGTGCTGTTCTCCGAGGGCATCCTGCACCTCATGAGCCAGGTCAACCTGCTCCTTGGGATTCCCAGCCGCTGGACCAGGCGCTGCACGTGGACCGGCCTCTTGTCCTCTCAAAGGTACCGCACTATGCTCAACAAGGAGCTGGGGTTTGTCGAAGGTTCCTGGTCAACACGGCCCTTACAAGCACACGAAACAATTATCATGACAAAGGACCTGGTGCAGGAGCTTGCCATGCTGGGCTATTCTTGACGGACTCGCCCGCTGAAACAACACTGATGAGGGAGAACTCGAATATATTGCTGTCATTCTGCATCTAGAGCTCGGCTTATTGCCACGACTACTCTCGTGCGGCCTCAATGGCTGCTCCGAACTGTTCTTGCTGGGCATTCTTCAAGTTCAGCGGGAAGAAGCCGCGCCGGTCGTGGTATCGAAAAGCCGACGACGGGTCCCCTGGTTTTGACGGCGGTGTACGAGCCGCCGCCCAAGCAAACCTTGCTATCTCATCCTCCACGTCCAGCGCCCTGGGCTCGTCCATGCCCATCCAGCTACTACAGCCCTGGCAGAGTATATTCGCCGTCCAGTGGGTCTCGTTGACGCCAGACCCTTTCAGGCGGAAGACCTTGGCGTTCTCGTTCATACGTGGGAGAGAATGTGTGCTATCAAGGGTCAGAACGAAATGGCTCAAATATGGCTCACACGGCTCCTCTGCGATGAATATGGGGGGTGGCTCGTACGTTGCTATGCGAGAGGAGACAGTTACAGAATCACTGTTCGGCCAAGCGACAGTGAGAGGATTGTCCAACATCTCTCCTCCCCAAGCGAAACCGGCCCAGCCAATGTCCGCAGGCGCGACGATTTGAAGGGCGACGTCGAAGGGGGCGACGGCATTTGCCGGGACCGCAACTCGGAACTGTATTCCCAGGACTGAAGAATATTCCTGAAAGCACAGGCCGAGTTGTTGATCGCAGTAGGACACCTCCGCGTGGACCTGCACGACGGACAAACTGACGAGGAAGAGTAGCGTGGAGATGTTCATCATCGCTTCAGTGTTGTGGTGTTTGATTTGGATGTAGTGAAGGGATGCAGCCGTTCAAATGGTCATCTGGTTCTTGTTTTGTCTGCAAACATGTCTTAGATGCTGGCCCCTTTTGCGTCGTGCCCAGCAACACGAGCAATCCTCTTCCTTCTCCAAGCCATTGCAGCTGCGAGCCTCTCGTTGCCGCTAGCGACTCTGGATTCTCAATGCGCTGAAGGTTCTGGAATTCCAAATTCTCGGTTTTAATGGAAATAAACTAAGAACTGAAGCGAAAACTACAATGTCGATCAGGTCTGTACAGAGTAAACATGATTACAACGCCCATGAGCTCAAGAACTTCATCTGCGCAGGCTTTTGTCACCACGTGGGCCCATGCGGCTCAGGAATCAAGCTTGAACCTTTGCTCACGTAAAGCCGGTTCTGTTTTGTAATCGAACCACTCGGGGCTACCTTATCCCCGCTGCCGGCAGAAGTGTCCCCTGGTGGACGAGGGGGAGAATGCCGACCGTTTCCAAGGAATCTCGCCACATCCCTGCGCTGTTTGTGGATGACGCCAGCCACGGCTCCACGAATCCGGACACAAGCTGCACGCTTTATTGCCTAATCGGGCGACTCCTGCGACGAAAGCGCAGCAACGCACTTACACACGGCTTCGCTGGCCGTGGTGGATTTCTAAGTAGGCGAACATGCATCACGGTGCTGTCTGGTGCGATGATGCCCCGCTGCAATCCTTCATGTTCGAAAACCGACTGGGATTTCTCAAGCCTCTTCGGGTTTCTATAAAGGACCGCGATCTCCCGGGTGCTTGACAATCATTCTCAACAAGTCGTCGTCGCACTTTAACGGAAACCCAAGAAACACACTTACACAGAACACACACTCCAAGTCTCTCGAACAAGACAAAATGGCCAAGAGCTACACCGCCCAGACCACCAGCGCCGAGCTGGCCACCACCTACGCCGACATCATCAAGGGCAAGACCATCCTCGCCACCGGCGTCACCCCGGGCAGCATCGGCGCCAACTACGTCGAGAGCGTCGCGGCGTCGGGCCCCGCGCTCATCATCCTCGCCGGCCGCAGCGCCGACAAGCTGCGCAAGGAGGCCGACATCATCGCCTCCCAGAGCCCCGGCGTCCAGACCAGGCTGCTCGTCCTGGACCTGGGCTCCTTCGCCGCCGTGCGCAAGGCCGCCGACGAGGTCAACTCGTGGGCCGACGTCCCGGCCATCGACGTCGTCTGCAACTGCGCCGGCGTCATGGCGGTGCCGTTTGCCCTGACGCCCGACGGCATCGAGTCGCAGTTCGCCATGAACCACCTCGGGCCGTTCCTCTTCACCAACCTCATCATGGACAAGGTCCTCGCCGCTCCCGCGCCCCGCGTGGTCATGGTCTCCAGCGATGGACACCGCGCCTCGCACATTCGCTGGGCTGACTACAATTTCGATGTAAGTGCGAAAGTTTCGTAACCTTTCTCGCCTCGCTTCGCAAGCTGACGCGCCCCCCAAGAACGGCTACAATCCCTTACTTGCATACGGCCAGTCCAAGACGGCCAACATGCTCATGGCCATCTCCCTGGCCGAGAAGCTCGGCAAGCGCGGTCTCCTCTCCTTCAGCCTGCATCCCGGCGTCATATTCTCCACCGGTCTCGCATCACATCTTGACCTGGACGGAGGTTTCTTGAATGAGCTCGGTAAGCTCCTCTCTCCCCACGGTGCCTCAGCCTGCACATGCTCGCTCAGTAAAGCTGATTCCGTACAGTCGACCTAGACCACGCTCAAGGACACTATAAAGGCGACTTCCCCAACGAGCCCGTCAGCGTAGAGCAAGGCGCGGCCACGCAAACTTATGCCTCATTTGAACCTACACTCAGTGGTCAGTCTCCATCACCGTCTTTTGAGGAAGAAAGGCAGCCCTCTCAAACCCAATGTATCACTATTGCTGACAGCCAACCCCGTATTGCAGAGCACAACGGCGCGTTTCTGCAGGAGAGCCGCGTGGGCAATCCCTACACCGACATGATCAAGCCTTGGGCCACGAGTCCCATAGAAGCCGACAGGTTGTGGAAGCTGAGCGAGGAGCTCGTGGGCCAGAACTTCACCTATTAGGACGGGGGGTTGCATTTTCTCAAGCACCATAGCACATAGCACGCATTCATTACATCGGTTGCATAAGCGCACAGGTTATATCATCTAATGATTTTAGCATGTATGTGTGAAAGGAATGTGGAAATTCACAATCGGGTATCCTTCGCTAGTCTATGCCTTGTATGATCTCCCCAACGCCCGACGCTCAAACAGCAAATGCAGCAAAGTCAAACAACAAGCGATCGCTGCCACCCCCATGATCTACGAAAATCAACAAATCCCAGTTCAGGCAACACTAGCTCGTAAAGAAAGAAGGAAGGAAGAAAGCAGAAAACAAAACACAGGCATCTCTAGGAAGGCCGCTCCGTGCTCCACTCCCGCACGGCAGTCGGCCGCTGTACGGCACGTCCCTGCCCGCTCAGCCAAGCCCTGCAGGCCTCGAAGTGCGCGTAGGCGATGTGGTCGCCGTCGCTCACGTGGGCCATCTTGACGTCGGCGACGTCCAGGACGCTCCGCCCGGCCGCATCGCGGGCATACACGTTGGCGTTCCTCCTCACCAGGGTCCGCATCGCCAGCTTGCGTCCGCAGCGCACGGCAATGTGCAGGGCCGTCTCGCCAGCTCGGTTGCGGGCCTCGATGTCCGCCCCGTGATCGAGCAGCGCCTCGAGGATTCTGGGGCCCGTCCTGTAGTCGTCGTCCTCGGGGAGCTCGGCCACAAACGCCATGAGCGGGGTGTTGCCCTGGTGGTCGTAGTGGTTTGGATCCACCCCTTTGTTGAGCAGATCGAGCAGAGTGTTGCAGCGCAGGCCCAGACGATCCTCGGACGAGTCCAGGTTTTCCGGGGCCCCTTGTGACCTTCTGCGCTGGCCCTCCGGAGGGGTCGTCGTAAGCGACACCTTGTCGCTCACCTTCTTCACGCTGAGACTCGTCATCGCCAAGCAGTGCAGGCCGTTGCGGCCCTCCTCATCCTCGACTCTCGGGTGTTCCATGGCATACATGACATACTTCAAGAGCATTGTGTCCTCTATCATGCCCGGCGCCAAATTGAACCCTGGTGCATGTTCGAAGGATGGGCTCAGCGCCGTGGTGTAAGGATGGCCTGCACTACCGGGAACCTGGTCAAGCAAAGGAACGAAATTGAACGCATCTCGCTTCGCGTAAAGCTCCGGCTGAAGGCGCTGCAGAATATGACTCGAGTCGATTCCTTCTTGGCGCAAGATGTGGAAGAAGTTGCGGCCATAGTGATCACGAGCATAGATGTCGAAGCCCTGGGTTAGCAGGGCCGTCACCAGGTAATGGAGGTTCTCGTAATTCCTGATCCAGTTCCGGGTCAGCAGGTGCAGAAACGTCTGCCCTGCGCTGTTCTTCTCGTTGAGAATGCCAGTGAAGCACCCTGACTGTAACGCCTGAAACATCAACTCGGCGGTGCCACACGCTGCTATGAAGTGCAACACGGTATTGCCGAATGTGTCGCGGGCGGTTGCGTCAGCGGGCATCAGGGCGCCTGACAGGATGCGGTGGGCATCCGGCGTTGGGGCAAGCGACGACACCCAAGGAGAGTCTGCGACTTCGAGATCTGCGACAGCAGAGGACTGCTGCAAGAAGGCGTCCATGCGTAGGAAGTCGCCCGGAAGCGGGTAGGGACGGTCCCGGAAGACAGACGGCGCGTCGTCGTCGTCAATCCAAGACGTCTCCGCAGTCTCCGGCCGCTCGGATATGGGCGACACGCTTCGATGGTTGTTGTTGGGTATCGTGAAGCGCTTGACGAGTCTCCGTACGGTTCGGATGTAGGCCTCCGAGTACCCAGAGAGGACGCGGTGGTACGAGCCCGTGGTGCGATCCGTAGACGAGGACATGAATGTTGTGCGCCGCAAGAAGTCTTCCAAAAGATCGTTCTGCTCGAGTCCCAGGCCGTCGCTGGGGGATGCAGTGCTTCCCCGGGACGCCTGAGCGCTGTGATCGAGGAATGTATTGGGCGTGAGGGCGTTTGTGGACGAAGCCGGAGCAGAAACCGGCCACTCGTCGAAGGGAGAGACGTTGCGCGTCGACGGGCCAGATGCGGTCCCGTGGGTGAAGGCCGGGGCCGAGGGTAGGAACGGGGTCGGGTCCGAGACGGAGTGGGGCCGGCCGGCGGAGGACGCTGTCGCGCTCATGGGCGATCTCGTTGGCGAATTGCAGAGCTCAGCCACACGACGGCCCATGTCGCTGTTTGTCTTCGGGTGGAGCCAGCGGGGTTCCTTGTCGAGCATAGCGTTGAGCTTTTTGTTGGCCGAGTCCTTGCTGCGACATCTTTGTTAGAGGCGGGCTTGAAGGGGTCGGGAAGGCAGGGAGGTGCTTTTCACATACCCAGGCGCGGCATGGGGAGAGTCGGTCCAGATCAGCTCGAGGATCTTGGTGATGGGCAGCGTGGTGTAGAGGTAGAGGCGGGACATCTTTCGCTGGGCGGACTTTGTCCAAAGCGGCGGGCGGCCGGTGTTGGCGGTCGGACTGTACCCGGACGGCGATCGAGCGTTGTTCGGGATCAGCAGCGTGGGCGGCGAGGGCGGCGAGGGCCGCCGCAAGTTCATCATGCTGAGGGACTGGCGGAGCGACGGGTGGAGAATACAAACTGTGGATTGTCGAATGCTGCGACTAGCCTTCCCGTGTGCAGCGGGTATAGGCCGAGAGTAAAACATGGTTCACCTGGGCTGGGCTGTCGGCATCTTTTAAAGACTGCGCAGCGTGGGCGTGGGATGCCACCAGGCTGGACAAGCCAAGGCGGATCAGGTTGAGTCGCACAAGGGTCGGAGTAAGGCGACCAAACAGCGGATGACCTCAGGTCTCAGTCACGCAAAGCTCCGGCGGGGTCACCACCTGGCCAGGCACAGGCCAAGGTGTACCGGGGGAGCAGGAGGGTGGATGAGGATTGTCCAGTAGTCCACCTCTAGGGAAGATGGGGAGGGGGGGAACCACTGTGGCAGAGGCGTGCGCTGCCACATGCAGGAAAGATGCCGATCTGGTGAATCGAGCCGCAGAGGGCCGGACGTTGGGCCATGACACAGCATTGGTGGTCCACTGCTGCGCTGTGCCTGTGGTCGCCTTCTCTTCCAGGGGCACCGCTCGCCTGCAAACATGCACGACAGCGCTGCGTCTCAGCGGCCTCCATTAGTCTAGGACCTCCAAGGTGAGAGGTCCTCCATCCTCCATAGGCCATGAGCAGATGGTCCGCGCCTAGGCCAAGGCCAGGGTTCGGAGCCCCGACGGCCAATCCTTAAGCGCCCAACGTCCCGTTCGCTGATGCGACGACTCGAAATTGTAAAAACAACGTCGTTGGGGCAGAGGAGCAGGACTTCGCTGTCCGGCGGGGAACCGTCCGGAAGGACTTGTGCATGCTGCGCCTCACGAGGCTGATCACCGAAGGGTGGGCGGAAGATCACGAACTCCAGTAAGAAGGGCTGTTGGAGCTGGGGCTCCGCATCCCACAGCGCAGCGCAGCACAGCGCAGCACAGCACGCCGTTGGAGAAGTGGGACCCGTCCGGGCCTATGACTACGGTCCGTCACTTCGCGTTGCTGTGTGTCGGCTGGCTCTTGCAAAGGATGTTGATTGCATTTTGGTCAAGCCTGCCGTTGGTGCATTGAGTCCATAAAAATGGGCAAGGTAAGGTGCCTACACAACTGCCGCACGCAAAAGAGAAACACAAACTAGTAGAAGTGAGGCAATAGCAACAAGTAAAAACATGTAAATTTAACAAAGCCATCTCCATGCCATTTCAGCGACGGAATGCCCTCAACAGCCAAGTCATTTGTCTTGCTCACTAAGGATCTTATCCGCAAGAAAGTCATGCGTCTCTGAACTCGGAGGACCATCGATCACTCAACTAGGCCTTATCTTGAGGCCGCCAACGCCATGGCCCAAGACACGAGCAGAGTGAGCATCATACACGCAAAAGGCAGAGCCGCGGGCTACTTACCAGCCACAAGCCTCCTTCGGACACAGCTCTTCTCTCTCTTCCTCACGTGGAAAATCGAAATCCCAATCAGCAAGGTTGGCTGCTCTCATGATACGGTGTGTGCAGGGGGTCGCGAGCCTGTCACTGCCACAATCAATAGATGCCCTGCGCCACAGAATAATCCCACAGTCAATGGCTCAATCACGAGCCACAGCATCACACCTTGGTCAGTAACTTATGTCTCCGAGTGCCCGTTCCCCATGCCGCCGGTCCCGACTATTCCTTGGGACTCACGGTCTGCCTTCCATTCTCGGCTGTGGCCGAAGTGTTGGCAGCGTTTGGAGATGCAATCGTACATGCGAAACAAAGAACCCCGGACTGAGCAGAACCCAGTGAGTGTCCAAGAAGAGCAAGCCGTCCCGCGCCCTTCTGAAACACGTCGAAATGAACCGAATGTATATGATACCAATATCATTTGAGATGCTAGACAGCCAAGATGAACACGCTGGAACACGAGACATGCAGCTGGCTGCGATGACAGCTTGAATAACATCAACTACTGGTAGATGATTCTTTTGTTCGTCACTACCGTACTCACGCGCTACCTGCAATTCGATGATCTACCAACGCAGGCAGACCCCTGCACGAGGCATCCGATCTAGTTCAGCTCCGCCGCCCACAGAGGGGATTCCCGCAGGCTGTGTTCACAGCAGCTATCCCCACAACGAGCCGCCATCCCACAGCGGCCGCCAATGCAAATGCACGCTTTGAGCCCCAACGCACTAAGCACTCGTCGCAGCAACGAAAAGAAAGCAAAGAAAGGCAATAGTGCCGTACCAACAAGGTCGAGATGGCGAGAGGACCAGGTCTCAACCCATTGGGTCGTCCCATGCTTTCCCGCCCTGGCAGGAAGCCCAACCCCATCATGCCCGGTACGGATCAGGTAGCTGGCCCGGGCACCTGAAACAAGCCACCAGCCAGTGATCAAGCCACCCATGCTGCTAGTTCCTAGACAATTGGCAAGGAGGGCGGCAAGCCAAGGCTTGTCACGCTAAGACAAATTCTGGAAAGCTCGCACGTGGCTAGGCCCAAGACAACGGGAGACAACACAAGACGAACGGGTTCCAAGACTCATCGCCGTTTTACTTGTAGTTTCGTCTCTCAAAAGTACTAGTCAAGCTCAGGAATGATCTCACTGGGATACTGAGGGTTGGAACAATTTGTAAAATAAGAGTCATCATGTCATTGATTGATGTGCTTGGCTGAAGCTAAGCAAACAAGAAAAGGAAACCTGGCCGGGCTGAGAAGCCGTCTAGATAGTTCAAAAATATTTACATTAGAAAATAAATACTACCATTAAATTCGGAGCCCTTTTGTATCCAAGGCACTCAATGTCCTCCCATCGTGAAATCGGTCTCTTACAGAAGAGCGACGAAACCGGCAACGGCAACGACCATGCCGACGGCACCAGAAACGCGGCCAGCGGAAGCAGGGACGTTGGTGGGGACGGGGGCAGAGGGGGTAGGCAGGACCTGGGTAGGAACGCGGACAGAGGTGAAGCTGGTGCTGTTACCGGGAACGTGAGTCTCGGTGGGAGGGAGCTCAGGAACAGCAGGCTTGGTAGGAGGAACCTCAGGAACAGCAGGCTTGGTGGGAGGAACCTCGGGAACGGCAGGCTGGGTAGGGGGCACCTCAGGCTGGGCGGGCTTGGTGGGAGGAACCTCGGGCTGCTCGGGCTGCTCGGGAACCTCAGGGTGCTCGGGCTGCTCAGGCTGCTCAGGGTGGGCAGGCTCAGTTGGCTTCTCAGGGTGAGGGCAGCCGGGAGAGCCAGGCTGGCAGACAGTAATAGTGCGGATCTTGGTGGTGGTAGCAGTGGTAGTGGTGGTGGGCTCAGCGGGGGGCTGGACGGGCTTGGTGACAGAGGGGACACCAGGGTGCTCAGGGGTCTCGGTCTCGGTGACGGGGCACACAGTGGTGGTGAGAGGAACGCTCTCAGTGACAACGGTAGTGCCGCCGTTGGGGCAGTCAGGGACGTCAGGAGCGCACGAGGTGATGGTGCGGATGGTGGTGGTGTAGATGGTAGAGGTGGTGAGCTTGGTGGTGGAAGGCTCGGCAGGAGGCTGAACGGGCTTGGTGACGGAGGGGACATCGGGGTGCTCAGAGGTCTCGGTGACGGGGCAGACCGTGGTGGTGACGGGGACGCTCTCGGTGACAACGGTAGTGCCGCCGTTGGGGCAGTCAGGGACGTCAGGAGCGCACGAGGTGACGGTGCGGATGGTGGTGGTGTAGATGGTAGAGGTGGTGAGCTTAGTGGTAGAGGTGGTCTTCACACCAGAGCTGGTGGTGGGAACGGGGAGCTCAGAAGACTCGGTGGACTCAACAGCGGAAGAGGTGGTCTTCACGGCAGAAGAGGTGGTCTCGACGGCAGAGGAGGTGGTCTCGTCCTCGCAAGGGGTGGAGGAAGACTCAACAGCGGAGCTGGTAGTGGTGACGGGGACCTCGGAAGACTCGGTGGACTCAACAGCGGAAGAGGTGGTCTCGACAGCAGACGAGGTGGTCTCAACAGCGGAAGAGGTAGTCTCTACAGCAGACGAGGTGGTCTCATCCTCGCAAGGGGTGGAGGAAGACTCGACAGCGGAGCTGGTGGTGGTAACAGGAACCTCAGAGGACTCAGTAGACTCGATAGCAGAAGAGGTGGTCTCCTCGCAAGGAGTGGAGGTAGTCTCAACGGCGGAGGAAGTGGTCTCGACAGCAGAAGAGGTGGTCTCAACAGCAGAAGAAGTAGTCTCGATGGCGGACGAGGTGGTCTCGACAGCGGACGAGGTAGTCTCCTCGCAGGGAGTGGAGGTAGTCTCAACAGCAGAAGAAGTGGTCTCGACAGCGGAGCTGGTGGTCTCGACAGCAGACGAGGTGGTCTCCTCGCAGGGAGTGGAGGTAGTCTCAACAGCAGAAGAGGTGGTCTCGACAGCGGAGCTGGTGGTCTCGACGGCAGAAGAGGTAGTCTCCTCGCAAGGGGTAGAGGTGGTCTCAACAGCAGAGGAGGTGGTCTCAACAGCAGAAGAAGTAGTCTCGATAGCGGACGAGGTGGTCTCGACAGCGGAGGTGCTGGTGACGGGGACCTCAGAGGACTCAGAGGTCTCGCAGGGCGTGGAGGTGGTCTCGACAGCAGAGCTGGTGGTCGTCTCAACGCTAGAGGTGGTGGTGGGAACAGCAGTCGAGGGGGTGTGGGTGGCCGTGTAGGTGATGCACGAGCAGGCCGAGCTCACCTTCCAGATGTCGTTCTTGCAGTTCTTGAACTGGGTGGGGATGGCGGCAGGCTCGGTGGTGGTGCTGGCGAGGAACTCGAAGCAGAACGAGGGGGCGAGCTCGGTGTACCGCTTGTCAATGAAGTTGCGGTAGCAGTTGTCCTGCTCGCAGTCGGGGTACTTCCAGGCCTGGGCGAGGCTGGCGGCCGCAACGGCCAGAGCAACGGAGGTCTTCATTATGCTTTTGGTGTATTAGGTGTGTTTAAAAAAGCGAAAGGATACCTTCTTGGCCTTTGTTGGTATATAGCGAGTGACTACCTTCAAAGACGAAGAAAGAGGAGCGAATGACTACACCGCAGCGAAGGACCGGTGAAGAGCGAGAGGGTGGGAGAAAACCGAATCTCGTGGAAAGGGATCGTGCTGTATCCTTATAGGGACGGCCAGCACAACGTCGCTCGCACCCTCACTCAGAGGGGTAAATCCAGTCTCTTCGTACTCAGCCGGCCACCCGCACTCCTCAACTCTCTCTCAGCCCGTGCAAGGGCTCCACGGCAGTGGGCAGTCGACAAGAGGATGGTCCGCTTTTCCCACTCCACAGCCCCCCCTGTACCGGCTGCTCGCCTGCCAGGCATATGGGGCTAAACGACCGGAGGCGTGGTAGGCATGTGGTTTCGTCGGATAATACGAACTTTGCTGTAAATAACATAGCGTCGTCGTGCCGTCATTCGAAGGCGGTCCAATGGGGTCGACGAGGGCCCACGACGGGGCCGCTTGGGAGAAGATACAAAAAGAGCGGAGCCGCCGGGGACGCCACCGAACTGGATACCCCTGACTATCCTGGACCCCTGACTAGGGCCTCTCTTAGCGGCTGGAGCTATGCCCGGAAACCAGTTGCAAGTCCACCCAGACTCTTGTCCTTCACTCATCCTACCGACAACAGTCCAGATTGGTTGCTACGTTTACTGAGCGCCGTCCAAAAGTCTAGTTGTGGCTAGGAGCTTTGGCTCCTCCGCCGGCACCGGTGTCATTAATCGTGATCGGTATCGAGTCGTGACCCCTGTTCCGTCTGTTGCCCATCTGCTTCCTGCTCCGTCTGGCTCCGCAGTGACGGGCGAACATGTGAAAAGGATTTGAAGTCGCCGACTCTTAGGGTGCAGCATTCGTAACGGTATAATGAGGGCGTTTTCTGTAGCCACTGCATTCATCATGGCTGTACAGACAATTCCCAGGAAACGGCAAGCCCAAATTTTGATGGCCAGTCAGCTTGCTGTCTTTGGACGAACAAAGCCAGCCGTCAAGTACCTGTGCGATGCAGGCCAAAAACAGAAAATGCTCTGATTGGAAGGTGAACAAACGCAGGCACGAGTTGAAAGAAATTTGCACCTGGCCAGTGTGACGGTGGTGTGGGATCGCGAGGGTGCATTGGGCACCACGTCGTCCGTTTTCCCCTTGCAGATCCACACAGACCTGCACCAATCGTCCTATCACGATGGCAGCATCCGGCCCTTTCGGCCTAGCAGGCATCTTGGTTGCAACCACAGCCACCCGAATTGTATGGTGCTGGAGCGACAGTGATGCAAGTTCTGTCGAGGCCCTGCAGCTTTGCGGTACTGCGGTACTAACGGTTGTTGATAGCAGATGCATTAATAGGGGCCGTGCGGTGCCCAGTAAGGGGGTGCAGCATTTTTCCACTGCTGCCCTTCCGTCCAATTCAGGTTGCTCGGTTGCGCCAAAAGAGGATGAGCCTGACCCTCCTCCAGCTGTCCCAAGCGCCCTGGCTGGCGTAGGTGACGTGTCTGTGGGTTAGCACTTAGCCCTCTAAAGTGAGTCGTGATGACCAAGGCAGCCACGGTCGTGCATTGGGCCGTTCGTGGCTCTAAGACATATTGTCCTTTTGAGCAGTCGGATTTAGCAGCATTTGGGACGATTTGGCGTCGTGCCGGGGCGTTCGCCCTGCGCCGTATCCGTAGCCGTGCGGGCGGAACTTTGCTTTTGGTACAGGCATTTCTACTTTCTTCTTTTTTACCCCATCCAATGCCGGTGGCCGTTGCGGGTACGGTGGGGACGGGTCCATGTTGGAGCCAGGGGCCAGGAAAAAGCAGAAGAAAAAAGATTGAGTGGTGGAGTGGAGAGGAGAGGTTACCGGCGGGATACACGAGGTAAGGTAGGGAGGGCCTTGTACACAGTGCAAGGTGTCTGGCGTTGTGTTCTTGGGACTGTGCTTTGCTGGGCTCGACAATGCGGCTTCCTCCCAAGGGCACTACAGAAGCACCGTGCACTATCCGCCCTCATCCTGCAATGACTACCTCCCTCATTAGAACCAGCGCACCACTAACACAATGCCTACCAGTCTATCATGCGGATGCTTTCCGGAGAAATTGCAAACCTCAATCTCCCATGTTCTCGAACCAGACGTCTTCGGGTACATCAGTGGTCCCATATGGCCTACCTACTACGTAGTACCTTGGGTAGCACCCAGTAGCGCTTCCTCGTGAACCTTCCGAAGAATTCCCCGGTGCTGGCGGATCATCGCCAATCCTCGGTTCCCACCCACAAGAGCGACCAGGTTGCTGGCGTCACTCCGTGAGACATTTTTTTACTTGATCCTTCCGGCCATGTGCAAATGTTCGAGTTTTTCCTTGATTCATGTCTGTTAGACTCTTCAACAAGTCTCTGGCCGTCGTCATACGCAGCGGCACCGTCTCAACACCAAAATATTCTTTCCGCCCGTCCCGTGGACGCCCTCCCGCTCCACATCGTATAACCGCTGACTTGTCACCAGCGCTAAGGTGCAGCGCGGCAGGTGATGGGGGCAGGGGTTGTCAAGGGCGGCAGAGCGAAGCGAGAAGAAATGAAAAACAAATGTTAATGATAAAAGCAACAAAGCTAGAAGGGAAAAGGAAGCAAAAATAACCTTCGCCCATACCTAACAAATCTCTTTGGTTTGAATGTGTGCAAAACTTCATGGGATTCCTAGTCACTCGTCCATAAGTGTAAGAAACAGCAGGGCTTCTCCAAGCGACCGGGTGCCCCTAAGTTCTGCAATACGAGATCGACCCGCTCCCCGTCTTCTCTCGCCTTACCCAGTCGCTGGGAAGCGAAGAAGCAGACTTGGCTCCCGAGCGGGCAGCGAATGCTGAGGAACTTGCCTTCGGGCACGCCTCATTGGCTTGACACCCCTGCTTCGTGGACTACGCTTCCACACAGCCTCAGTCCAAGCCGGATGAGCTGGGCCGGCACAGAGCATCCGAGCTTGTCGTCACCATGGCTCCCCAGGACAACGCATTCATGCTGCATACGATATGCACATTGCAAGAAATTTGTGCTACGTACTCAGCCAGGCCAGCCATCTCAACGTCGAATTTGGTTCTAGACCCAACCAGCATCTCGTATCTGCCACAACCTCCCAAGCGAGCTAACGCCCTACGCCCGTTTACTAACCATCAGTCTAGTTTGTTAAGACGTATCGGTACCGCGCCTTGTTTGCTGTCATGTCCACCATGGCCTGATTTGCGTCCTTCATCGGTCGCTGCTGCACCCACGGCTTAATCTGCTTCTCGGCCGCTAAATCAAGCATCTCGCGGATCTCCTTGGGGCTGCCGATGATGGACCCGATGATCCGTCTCTGACCCATGATGACTGGGAAAAGGTCCAGCGTGATGGGGCTGTCTGGAGCGCCCAGCTGAACCAGAGCGGCGTCGATCTTCAGAAGCTGCACGTATCCTGTCATGGGCATCTGGAAGATCAGAAAAAGAACTCAGCTAGGCAGGTTCGGCGGCTAATGCACTCATCATGCACCAAGGATGACAGCTCCAGCTTACCTTGGAAGACGCCGACGTATTGATAATGACGTCGAGCCGGCCCGCATTCTTGGTGGTCCAGTCGGCCTCCTCATCCGTTGCGATGAAGTTGCTAGCCCCTAGACGGCGAGCGTCATCCTTCTTGTCTGACTTCCTCGATACGACCACCACCTCCTCCGCACCCATGGCTTTGGCAAACAGCACTGCCATGTGGCCGAGTCCTCCCAATCCAACCACACCCACCTTCTTCCCAGGCCCTACGCCAGCTTCTCGGAGAGGCCTGTAGACGGTGATGCCAGCACATAGGAGCGGGGCCGCATGTTCCGGGGCTAATTTTTTCGGAATTTTAAATACGAGCGTTGACGGAACTCGCGCATACGTTCCATGGCCGCCATATGTCGGGTCCCCGTTCTTGTGAACTGAGCCGTATGTCAGAATAGTTCCTGGGCAGTAGTATTCCCTGCCGACGTTGCAGGCACTGCATGAGCCGCAGGCGTCTATTGTTGAACCAAAGCCAACGATATCTCCAAGCATGAACTTGTCTCTGGCCTCGGAGCCGACCCGAACGACGTGGCCGACAACCTCGTGGCCGGTAATACACGGGAAGGGAGTGTGGCCCTATGAACATTAGCTGCTTGGTGCATACTTCATGCAGGTTGTCCTGACGCACCCACGCAGACCTCATGGCGTACAGGTCTGTGGCACAAATGGCGCTATGGCTGATTTTGATATCAATGTCCCTCTCCTCCCAAGTTTTCGGCTCATACTCCTTCCACACCATTTTGCCGTCAGCTGCAGAGGGACCTTCGGCCACCCAGGCTTCAAATTTGTAGGTCGCCATTCTCGCTTGAAAACACAGATTTTCTAGATGCCAATTGGTCGTGCGCCAGACCGTGTAATGTTGACGCCGTCTCCCGAGAACGACTCCAGTCAAGGAGGCAGACGTATTTATGGTTGTTGAAGTGAAACAACAACTCCAAGGCTCGTTTCGGTCGTCAAATGTGCAATTTGGGGCTCCCCCATTGAAGTGATGTGGTAGCAAAAATGTCCCGCGAGCATCCATCTGACACTGACAACTTGATTGGAACTGAATACGTCAAATGGATTGGTGGGCATTACTGCAGATGGTCACGACATACTGGGTCGATTTCCAATCGAGCGCCGTGGAAAAAACCAACCCATGCAAATCGTGCCGCCACGGCGAGACTGAACACGACGTAGATTTTATGTGTGCTGACAAAACGCTGCTTTTCCGCGCGAGCATTGCAACATGATGCTATCGCCGTGGAGGTCCACGGAGTCAAGAATGGTTGTCTGGGGGTGTTCGAGACTTGTTTTAACCTGTTTTCGATCGGTTTAAACGGTTTTTTGAGGATGGAGATGGGCCGCACGTTTCTGTTTTCGTGCTATTATCGTCTCCAAGCCACTGTAGGCCCCCCGTTTTGGAGATCAGTTCTACGGTGAAAGTCCTGGCCATGGGCCGAGGCAACCAGGGGAATTACTGGGAAGTCATTGATTCCATGCCATGGCCCGTTTCAAAACTTGCATCACCGCAGGGGAGTACAGGGTGCTCCATGACAGCGAGTGTTGGCAGTTCGCTCTATAGTTTCCGGTTTACCTACGATTTGCCAGCTGGTCCTCGGTGAGTCTCTTCTCTTTCAACAGCGTCAGGCGAAGGGCGACGAGAGACGAACGATGTCTGAACTGCTTCAAAGCCAGTAAATAAGCCTGTGGTTCCATTTTAGAAGCTTCATTAGGTGGAAGACTTGAGCTCGGCAGTGAAACAGTTACGCTTCGACAGAAAGGTGACCAGACGAGCAATAAGATGACTTACTCCACCTGTGGGTGTCTAGATTCCCGATCCGGAAATCTTCTTAAGGTTGTGATGGTTTAGGGTAGGTTTGGCTTGGTGGTACAGAACGTATTTACTTCACTCACAAGCAACCAAATGACTAGAGGATTACGCGAATACTTGTGGGATGAGTCACGTAGGCCGATGGTGCGATGCGGTGGCAGGTGGAAGCTCAGCCTTCCGTCGATGTAGAGGAACGGTCGCCTGCTGGCCGCCTTAAATCTCGAGGGTTGCAATGTGGTAAGGATTGGACAAGAACGTTTCTGGTTACGCCGCTTAGGGGAGCGCCACCTCTGCGAAGCATACATCCATCAGTAAGCCACAATTATTGTAAGTGTGAGAGGCACTGGAGTTGCACCCGTCCTCGGACAATAATGAGATGACACAGTCCCAGTAGCCGGGGTAGCAAAGGTGAATGCGACATACCTGGGTAGCAGTCGCCTTTCGTAGGTGTTCTATTTCTACTTCTGATGGAGACCAATGCTTGTCAAATTCTGTTGACCGGTCGAAATGAGAGTACACGTGCAAGTGCTCATGTGACAAGTCGAACTGCGCGCAAAAGAAAGCCAATCTCATCGTGAGGATCGCCATAAAACAACACAAGTGTCATTATCCATATGTGATTTGCGGGCTTTGTTGGAACCCAGGCATAGGTGGCCGGGATATATTGTACGGTTTGTCGGAATGCGCAACAGAGCAGAACTCGACGAGATTTCCCGTCCTTGCTAGCCCCCAACTTCGCAGGACCCATGTCTACCTCCGCCCGTGACGTGGACACGCGCGCCTGCGTAAAAAGCTGATTCATTATTGCTAAAGCGGCCCCAGCCAGAATAAGCGTATTTCGACTTCTGGTGATTATAGTTTTAGTGAGGAAGGGCCGTTTGTGGCGGAAGTCGATTCATGTCTCATAACTCATGCTATTATTGGGCGTTTCTACTCCAGCAATTCGCAGGCCATCCGCAGTCCTGATGCTGATCGCAAGCGACCCCAATGTCTACTTTCCACCATTGAACCGCTTTGCGCGCTTTTGAAATTACAACCCATGCGACTTTCTATATTTTGTCCATTGGCAGAAACAAAAATATGAAGGAAACTGTGTTTGAGGCTTGGGTGTCGCTCGCCAGAGGGTATATTACCTGAGGATGTCCTCGCTTTCAGTATTGGCGTTAGCATACTATTCGGATACTATCTGCTATTTGACCGCACGAGCTTGCAGAGTTTTGACTGTTGACACCTCGAGACTTCATTCATTCGTGCACAGGGCAAGCAGTATTAAGAGGCATTGTGATCCTTATTCTCAACATGCCCGGAAGCCACAGGTTAGGCGGCTCTTGGCCCCGCCAAAAGCAATGTTCCAGTGCTCTGACTAACAGTCCGTCCCTAGTTCCAGCGCATCCAGCCACAGCGCTGCGAAAGGCTCTTCTTACCAGCTAGACCATTGGAAAAACGCTTCAGACAAAGGCGAGGAGTTCCGTGCCACAGGAAAGCGAACCAGTCGATCAACAGCGGACATGAAGCAGAAGATTGATGAGTTTAACGACAAGTTCAGTACCAGCCGCCGGTAGCTGGTACCAGGTATCAGGCTCTTGGTAGAACGATGGCACAACATGGCTGGTTTGAAGCGTTAAAAGCATTTGCCATGGTAGCGATGTGGCGCTGGCGTAAGGATATGTTTCAAGGACGGGTTTGTGATAGATATCCCACATTTCAATTGAAGTAACATGTTTGGTTTTGGATTTTCGAAGAAGTTACCCGGACCTGCAAAGACCAGTGCAAATAGCCGAGTCCTTATCCCGAAGACAGGATCGCGAGATCACGAGCACTTATTCAACACGTACGTGCCGTAGAAAGCCATGAGCCAACGTAGTTGTGTCAACCTCATCAAATAGAGGTACCGGGGCCGAGCAGATGTATCTCATCCCATCTCTGCGCCCCACAGAGGTAGGTTATGCTTCGCAGATATTATGCCAACTACACCATCTGCAAGGACTTTACTCACTGCAACCAGATTTGGAGGCTTGGAGTCCACATGCAGGTCTTGCAAATGTTGGCCCCAACATCTGCGAAAGGCTATGGATAATTTGCGATGTATAAGCAAGGCTTTAGATGCGAGGCTGAAAAACTTCCCGTTTTGTTACCACATTGGTAGAAGAGAATTATACCGATGCTAGTGCGTAGGTGATGGTAGCGACGTCACTGGTGGATATGCAATCATCTTACCTCTTACTGTTGACCCATAGCCTTGGTGTTATTTTGAACTGCAAGCGTTGATGAAGAGATCCCAAGGCACCGGATGCAACGAGAACGGACGCAAGGCCGCAGCAGACGAGAATAATTGGAGTAATACTACCGTACGGAAAGACACATGCATGCAATGCGCTTATTTCACTCAGTAACCCAGGGATGCACAATGTTTTGGTAGCAGAGCCGAACGCTACCACGTTGGCCAAGGCAAGCCAGTGACTGGTGGGTCAAATGACGGAATTGCCAGGCCTTCTGCGGTCCGACGGTCGCGCAAAAGCAAGGTGAAGCGCTGGGCCAGTGGATAGCGAACATCCACTGTGCAATCCGTTGCCCCCGGGAACCGTGGGGGATGTCGGCATGTGCGCCAACCTAGCGGCCTGGTTGATGCCAGAGTGTTTACAGCCCAAGGTTTGGTTTTGTGTTCGGAACTCAATCGACGCGATACTGATGTAGAAGCAGCTTGCGAACATCCGTGAATGCTGATTCTTTTTCTCTCTCCAATAGTTGGTTTGAAATAGAGTTAGGCAGTGACTCGGGATTGTTTAAAAATGTCGATCCCCTGGGCAAACACCAGCGGCTAAACAATTTTTCAGCAGAGGTAGAGGAACTCTGTCTTATTGTTATGAGTGCGTAACCAGGTACGGGCTCGGCTCTCCCCGAGCTGTACAGCTGCTATTATTGTTGCGACGGAGGTACCGAGGTTTCAAGCATACTGCCGTCTTGGCCTGTACCGGCTACAGCGTGCGCCTTGAAGTGGTCCCCAGCCAATACCAACTACAGTGTACCTCTACTTGCGGCGCCTTAGGTAAGGCACTGCAGACGGTGTCCTAACTCGCCCCTTTGTGATCCGTGCTCCCGTTCGGTGCAATCCACCCGAGTATTCCCGAATCGATTATTGGCTCACGGCCCCCAGCCTTCGAGCCAGGGAGGCCGGGCTAAGAAAAAAAAGACCTCAAGCCAGCTTTTTTCTTCCTCTCCTTGATCATCATCACCTCCTTTGAAATCTCTTGCGAGACCCAAAGCCTGTCTCAAGGTCGCAACTCATACCAACTCCACTCCATCCTCTCTTCGCAACAGACACAATGACTGCGGCCGGAAAGATCGAGGCTGCCGTTCAGACGGCCAAGGCCAACGACCCTACCAAGCCTCAGGGCCTGGCTCTCTACTCCCGCTTCGCCCTGGCTGGTGCTGTCTGCTGCTCCGTCACCCATGGTGCTCTGACTCCCGTCGATGTGTAAGTCACCCATTACTTTGTTAAGGGCCATCCTGCTCGGATCGGGGCGCTGGCGCAATTGCTATTCGAGGCGCGCGCGGTTGCGCGCAAAGTCCCAAGATAGCTTCGCTGTGTTGCCGGTCGCCGTGCTTTCGTCAAAGACTCAATTGGGCTACTCGGCTAACCTTGGTTCGTATCTAGTGTCAAGACCCGTATTCAGCTCGATCCCGCCACCTACAACCGTGGTCTCATCGGTGGTTTCCGCCAGGTCATCCAGAATGAGGGTGCTGGTGCCCTCCTGACTGGTGTTGGCCCTACCTTCGCCGGTTACTTCCTCCAGGGTGCCCTGAAGTTCGGCGGTTACGAGTTCTTCAAGCAGCAGGCCATCAACGCCATTGGCTACGAGACTGCTTCCAACAACCGTACCGCCGTCTACCTGGCTTCCTCCGGTCTCGCCGAGTTCTTCGCCGACATCGCCCTGTGCCCTCTTGAGGCCACCCGTATCCGTCTCGTCTCTGAGCCTACCTACGCCAATGGCCTCATTGGTGGTTTCACCAAGATGCTGAAGAACGAGGGTATCGGTGCTTTCTACGCTGGTTTCGGTCCCATTCTGTTCAAGCAGTAAGTCTTTTCTTTTCACACGAAGTACCCACACGAAGTACCGATACCTCTTAAACGGATCACTAACACGTGCCACTTTACAGGGTCCCTTACACCATGACCAAGTTCGTCGTCTTCGAGAAGGTCTCCGAGGTCGTCTTCCGTTCTTTCCCCAAGGAGAGCCTGTCCGACGGCCAGCAGACTGTTGCTAACCTCGGCTCCGGTCTGATGGCCGGTTTCGCCGCCGCTATTGTTTCTCAGCCCGCCGACACCATGCTCTCCAAGATCAACAAGACCAAGGGCCTGCCCGGTGAGGGAACCACCTCCCGTCTCATCAAGATTGCCAAGGACCTCGGCGTTCGCGGCTCCTTCAGCGGTATTGGCGCCCGTCTCTTCATGGTTGGTACCCTGACTGCTGGCCAGTTCGCTATCTACGGTATGTTTGACCCATTCTCAACACCCCTAAATGCTCAAAATCTGACTTAAATCGACAAAGGCGACCTGAAAAAGGCATTCCACGCTACTGGCGGAGTAGAAATTGCCAAATAAACATGTTTTTGAAGCCTGATTGAGGTAAAAACGCATGGGGGACGACGAGGACTCATGGATGAAGCATTTAGATGAGGATCCGGCTGTTTGGGTCGCAGTCACGTGCTGTCCACCATCTCGGGTTGTATGGAGCTGGGCAAACCTTATTGGCCTCCCGCCACCATGGAACTGGAAGGAAGGCACTTTACCTAATGACAAGCCCAAATGAGGCATCTGTAATATACCAAAGTTTCGATTAGACGGATTGTTGATGGATAAAGTGACGCATTACCGGGAAACATCTGTTTCTGTCTCAACATAAAATCCTGTGAACTTAATGTAGTCTTACTAATATCGCAGCTTTAAGCTACCACAAGACGATTGGCAAAGTAGTCACATACCGTACAAGCATGGGGAAACAGTGGATGATGATTGGCATCGTTTATTTTGAATCGCAACGCGGCTTCGACAGGGGAGGTGGAATGGTAGAGGAAGCTAACAAACTGTGTAGTTTTCTGGGATTTCCCTTATATTTTACCTATGTTCCCCTTGTATTTTCTTGAGATCACAATTACATTTTCCGTAATATTTTGCAAGAAATTTATGGAAAATAACTGCTCTAGAATTCTCGATCAGCTACGTCCTGGTTAAACGTAAGGTGGCCGTCTTATAAGACCAACGTGCCGCCCTTGATCAATGCCAAGCACTCTCTAGATGAAGAGGACGAGATGGAAGTCGGCACTATGCTTGTTGTCGTGATATAGGAAGGGACAGAAACATGATTGGCAGGGACGTCTTAATGACCTTCATCGTGCCAAACCCCAAGAATATCCAGGTCCGCACAATTGATGAATCCCCTAGCTGCGACGATTGCCACGGAAGACATCGCATGGCAGCCGTGATCTTTGGACGGCTAGAGTCCCTCTCGTGAGGACCTATGCTTGATCACCTCTACCAGTGCCATAGACCTCGCGATGGCATTTACAATATGAAAGGCCGCGGGGAGTAAATTTCATGGATCAAGTATTACACCTTGTGCTTTACCCACGGCCAAGAACGGAATATGCGCAGGGCTCGGGTTCACTGCGCTATGTGTGGCAGCACCCAGAACCTGAAAGCAAAACCAGAGTCATGCGTATGCACCAAGGACAAACGGATTACTTCCATCGCTTTACGTTCTGCGATGAAGACGGCCAGGGTCCACAAACCAATATCAGCATCACCAATGACGCCGTGTTTGGGCAATTAAAACGGTATTCGGGGCCGGCATCTGAGTCGCAGGACATCACTTTACATTCCTTGGGTTCTCACATTCTTCGCTGCGTGCGCATTCAGCATGGTTTATGGCTCCCTTCACAGACGAGAGCTAGAAAGCGCAAAATTCACAAGTGGGCGGACGAGCCTTAGAGTGAGGATGCGCTGGAATTGTCCTAGGCGCATTTGGTGGGGGCGAATTCGCGGGAGAAACCCTCGTCGAAGTCCCGCCCTTGGAGCCAGGATCTCCAAAGCTTCGCCTTCGTCGCGGCTTGTTGTGTCATGACAGACTGGACCAGATGTCGAAGGCCGAAACCGCCGCAAGCCGTACCGGGGAGAAACAGGTAAAATTCGTAAGAAGCAGGTGATATTTACTGAGAATGGATGGGGTAGCTGCATGCAGTAGCACTCTTGGTGATGTTGTGCTATACAACTGTACTTTAATTATATGGCCGGTGTAGCAAGACTGGGGAGCCCCGGTCTCACGGCCGGCACGACCCGCTTCGCAGTTCCGGGAGGCTCCACCTGCCGAATTGGACAAGCAGAGTCGTGGCACGGCTGCCGAGATGATTCAAGCCCCGAGACATTGCAGATTCTGTTTCTGTTTGGACGTGTTGACCGAAATGCCGGTGCTTTGCAGTAGCAACTTCTAGCCAAGCAAAGTTCATGAAATTTCTCGCAGGCGTGGGTGGTTTATTGGCACGTTTGGGCGACCCTCATTGAAGGAACCATGACCCCTTAACTTACCTACCTTACCTTAGGTATCAACCCGTGGTGCACCCTTATAAATGAATGCATGACGAGCTGGCGATTCTTCACCCGTCATGCAATGCGGCCGCCGGCTGGAAACGATTTGCTGAGGATTGTGCCTGCTGGTCAGCCTCATGGTGTTGGTGCCGCCACGTCGAGCCGTGCGGCCAATCGAACAGCAGAAGCCCGCAACCCTGTTGTGGACAGAGCGTCGTTTGGAGTAACGTTGGTGACGGTGGACGGACGAGGCACCTTTTCCCTTCCCGGTCGCCACATGGCGGCATTTCAGCATCGCAATCACTTCATCCCACCAGCCTTGGCGACTACAAGGCATCCGCACCCACCAAGCATATACCGTACGCCAGCTCGATGGATTGAGGAGAGATGGCCTAGGTCGATGTTGCCTGCAAACGCACTATTAGCGCGCTGACGGTCCGGCGCCGGTCGCTGAGGCATCCAACGTACCCTGCAGGCTACGGCAACGCATCATCGCTCGCGCACGGCGGGCAGCGCATGCAGCTGCCAAAACCGCTGGGGATCACATCTTCCGCGCAATTTCATTCAAACCAGAGCAAACTAGAGTGGGAAGTCCCAAGCTGCAGCCCGCATCTCCTGCGACTTGCCTTGCCACGGTGCGAGCATTCATTGCAGCGCCAGCAAGCCGCCGCCGCTTCTGCACCCATCTCCACTATTTAGACGCTCCGTACAGCTTAATGCTTGGTTGGCCTCTCGACCGCCCATGACAAACGGCAAGATTTTCTCTGTGAAACCACTGCGGCAAGTCATCAACGGGACCAACCCGTCCTTCACGCCAGGATGGAGGCGACGGGGCCGCCAGAAGGTGATAGCATTGAACCGGCTCCTCTGGACTGCTACGAGGTCGCTGGTCGTTCAACCTCACCAAACTCACTTACTATTGCCATGCAACACCTTTCTCGTCCGCAGAAATGTCTATCCCAGGCAACACAGCCAAAGGACGGAGTCGTCGTATCGAAGCTGGCCGAGCCCTTGGCCCGAGGACCTCCCAACCAGTGGATCAGCCGTTTCGTGGCTCTGCCAACTGAGATCCAAATCATGACGCTCTCCTATCTCGACTTCGGAGACATCGAGCGGCTTCGGCGTACGTGCCGTTTCCTCAGGGCGCACATATCCAAACCCATGATGCGGGTCATCTTCCGCGATCTCCAGTCTGCCATACTGTCTACCTGCAGCCTCTGCATCGCATCCCAGCGGTACGGCATGGACATTGTTGTAACGGAACCGACGCACATGCGGCATCCCTTCTCCAGCAAATGCGTCAAGTGCTTGGTCATTCGCGAGGAGCTCATGGTCGACACAAAATACACTCTTGGGTGCGGCACCGACTCCTTCATCTGCCGCCTCTGTGGCTACCCAGTCCTGGTCATGAACGATTCAGACGACCGTCATTTCCACACATCCTGCCACAGTATCTATCTCCAACGTGGCTTGTTGTTCTACCTTGTCGGGTTCATTCAAGCGATGGCTCACATCATCGCCACATCGCTCTGCTGGGCGTTTTACGACAGCCAACCCTTAACACTGGGCTGCATAACGGTAAAAAAACCCCCTCCACGCCTGAAGGTGACTACATGCTAAAAAGCCCATAGGCTATATTTTTCCTGGCAATCTGGGGGTTTCTGCTGTTCTACCTACGGAAACTTTCCAGGCTCGGGCACCACACAAGAACATGGCATTGGTCGTTTCTATCAGAGTTGGCCATGCTTGCGTTATGGATCATGGTTGTCTACGACATAGCCAATCCGACCAATGGTTCTCGATCTAAAATAGGCGCTTCAGGAGTTGCAACACTCACGTTTGTGGCAGTGAATCTGTAAGGCGTCTCAATCATTCGTCCAAGATGCCGTGCGAGGCTGACATCATTCTAGCATCATTCGCGCCATAAACTCAGTTGGTTTCTTCCTGATGATGTGCGAGATCAAATATTGGCAGCGGAACAAGCCCAACTCTAGTCGACCCAGCCGTCTCTTCACCAAGTTCATCACCGCCATGTACATCTGGACGTACCCAGACGCAGTCCACCAGCAGTATCCGGCCTTCTGGTATAGACAGCCACCGCTGGTTACACAAAGATTTCGATAACGATGCCCGCCCGAATCCTTGAGGAGCTCCGTAGTGGTCAATAACAAGTTGCTGTCTCCTAGTGGTTGACATGACCAAAGAGGAATGCCTGGCTTTCCGACGTTGTTTTGGACATAGGTATTGGGATTCGAGCGTGAAAACAAAAGTTTTCGAGGCCAGTTTGGTTCACCGCCCGATCAATGTCATTAGAGGTTGAGTAGAAAATCATAACGTTTCATCATGTGACATTTAATGCTTCATTAATTACACTAGCGTACAAGGCCATCATTTTTAGTTGACCCGAGGCCTTCAGCACAAGTCCCATCCATGAGGACTATGTTCGGCCCCCAGAATTCTTCGTGGGCGCCGTGGCCAGGTTGCTGGCGACCTTTGTTTGACGGTGCTGTCCGTGAAGGTTGGGGTCGTCGGCGGCAGATGCTCCGCCCTGGCCGAACATGCCCTGTAACGACTGTGACCAGGGACGCGCTTCTGACCCCGAGTTGACCTTGGAATCTGACGCCGAAGAGCCCTCGCTGCCCGCCGACCCGCCGCCAACGTTGCCGACGCCCTGCTTCTGGCCTTTCTTCTGGGAAGTGAACTCCGTGGCGCGCGCGCTGGTGCCACCACCGCCGACACCTCCTCCAACGCCGCCGGAGGGCAGCTGGTCCAGGGTGGCGCCGGTGTCGAGCTTGCGGTTGTCGTGGGTGGGTTTGCTGGTGTTGGTGCCGTTGCCATCCGCCTCCGTGCCGCCGGTCATGGCGTTACCGCCGACACCAGCGCCTCCGAGGCCGGCAGAGCGCTGGGCATCGACGCGGTCGCGGCGCTGGTCGACGGACCCTTTGGCAGGGCGGGTGGAGTAGTAGATGCCGGCGCCGAGGATGGTCGTGGCGGCGACGGCGGGAATGGCAAGTCTGCGAGGTGATCCGCGGGCGGACATTTTGATGATCTGGGTACGGTAGTGGTTTCTACTTTGAGGGCCTGTCCGATTGGCTGCTGTGGTTGACTTGAGGTCGTGGGATGGTATGTGGTCACGGCGTGTAAGTGTGTGAGATCGAGTTAGAGCTTGAGATGCAGAGCCAATTGATTGAATAGATGATAAGGAGAAAGAGAAGAGGTTCCCAGCAAATCAGCCGTCATTAAGAGGACCTGAACACGGCGATTCGAGTGTATGAAAGTCCCATTTTGTGGTTCCATGACGATGACATTTGCACGGCGTCATCGATGCGTACCTTAGGTGTGCATTTCACAGATCGATGGTGCCCTTTTCGAAGTGTTTCTACGCCCGATGAGGAGCGACGGGGGCTACAGCGCTAGATGCATAGAGATGAGATAGATCGATGGAATGGGCACTCTTTTGGAGTTCAATTTCGATTCATATGCCAATCCGTGGACTGGCTCATCTTTGCGAGAATGTTTCTTACCACCAGCTTATGGTGCTGCAATAAGGCGCCCGTGCAAGTGTTATTTTTTGGCAGCCGAAAGAGACAGATAATGACGTATGCAAGATCGATGCTATGGAGGAGACGCGCTAAGCCCTACCAGTCGTCCGTTTGCTCTTCGCAGCTTCGCGCTTTCATGCATTTCACGTGCCTCAAGGTGCCTTCCTCGCTCCTTGCCAGGGTACCTTACCGTACGGTATCCGTATCTTGATGACCTTATTTCCTTTCCTCTTACCTAAGCTTTCCGGGCCGTGAGGCAAGGTATCCGGCATAATGGCACAGTATCCGTGTGCACTTACCCTTCAAACCCCTCATCTCCTTCTATGCTGGTGCTAGACCCATTGGCTCGGCCTGCACATCCTATTGGCTCGGAACTAGAGACTGTCGGTGATCGTCCAGGGTTACATCGTCAACTTCAACCCATTGAACCGAACATGGAGCAATTTATCAAGATGAAAATTAGGATTTCTCCAGCATTTCGTGAATCTATCGCAGGACCTCGGTGAAACTCACTCTGGAACCCAGCCCATACGGCACGAGACCGTATGTACCGAATCCTCGAGTTTGGCTTCCTCTTCCAGCTTCAAAAGGCGGCCTCAAACGAGGCTGGTATGAGAGCAATCGCATCGTCGCCTAACGGCACTTTTACGGGGCTTGAAAGCTTGGCTCCCCCGCAAACCCCACACGTCCGATGCGAAGTCGTGCGGTGCCAAGCTCATTGACCTATCACCACGCTCGAACCATCTTTTCAAAGACCGAATCGGTGCGGTGAGGTTGCCTTCGCTTCGGCCACTTCTCTGCCGAACCACAGTCTCCACGAATCACGCATCATTCACAACCAGATGAGGGACCCGGATCAATTGAATTTGTGGAGAGCCTGCGAACTTCGCCAGCGGAAGTTCGGGTGAAAGACTGACGTAGAACAAGCTGCTCCAACTTCTTAAATAGAGCCGACAGCGCGGCGCGGCCTTTGGTATGCGTCTCAACCTCTCCGGATCGTCTTGTCAACATACCATCTGACAATGGGGTTCCCTAGCGTCAAGCGCCTTGTGGCTCTTGCGGCGGCGGCTGCTCTGCCTGCGCTGACAATTGCTCAAGATACTCCAGGCTTGGATTGGCCGCTCCACGACAATGGCCTGAACAAGGTGGTCCAATGGTGAGTCTAGTGTACCAAGACGCAGCATACAGCGCAGTCATATGGGGCTAACACCTTTGCCTTCAGGGACCACTACAGCTACTATGTCAACGGAGAGAGACTTTTCGTCTTCTCTGGAGAGGTCAGTCAAACCGCGCTCAACTATAACTCTCGTCTCACATACTAACATGATGATTTACAGTTCCACCCATGGCGATACCCTGTGTAAGTGCCGAGGGTTGTCAGTTCCCGAATATTGAATCTAACTATCGTCGTAGACCTGAGATGTGGCGCGAATTGCTCGAGAAGATCAAGGCAGGAGGGTGAGTCTCAGAACAATAGGAACTGAAGCCAATACCAATTCATCAACTGACAAAACTTCGCAGTTTCAACGCCTTTTCCATCTACAATTCCTGGGGCTACCACAGTGTCAGCCCCGATCACCTCGATTTCGAGAACGGAGCCCACGATTTCACCTCTATCCTGACCCTCGCCAAAGAAGTCGGCATGTACGTCATCATCAGGCCTGGCCCGTACGTCAATGCCGAGGAGAACGCCGGTGGTTTCCCAATGTACCTCACTACCGGTGGGTACGGAGCCCTCCGGGACGATGACGAGAGATACACCCAAGCGTGGAAGCCATACTGGGAGGAGACGTCTCGACTCGTCGCTCCCCACCTGGTTACCAACGGCGGAAACGTCATCATGTATCAGATCGAAAATGAGCTCAACGGGCAGTGGCGGAACATCCAGCAGAGAGTTCTCAACCCAACAATCGCGAATTACATGCAGGAGTTGCAGGATGTTGCCAGGGAGCATCATATTGATGTGCCACTCAGCCACAATGCACCCAACATGCGTGGATACTCTTGGTCCAAGGACTTCTCGAATGCCACCGGAAACGTCGATGTCGTCGGCGTGGACAGCTACCCGTCCTGCTGGAGTTGCAATCTCAGCGAATGCACGGGAACAAACGGCGAGTATGTGCCATACAAGATCCAGAACTACTACGACTACTTCACCGTCCAGTCACCAAGCCAGCCCAACTTCGTGCCCGAGTTCCAGGGAGGATCCTACAACCCCTGGGGAGGACCACGTGGTGGCTGCCGCCGAGATATCGGTGCCGACTTTGCCAACATGTTCTACCGCAACCTGATCTTCCAGCGCATTACCGCCATCTCGCTGTACATGCTGTACGGCGGCACAAACTGGGGCTGGCATGCTTGTCCTGTTGTGGCAACCAGCTACGACTACTCGTCCCCCGTATCCGAGAATCGCAAGATCTGGGACAAGTTCTACGAGACGAAGCTCCTTACCCTCTTTACCCGAGTCGCCAAGGACCTGACGCACACCGACCGACTCGGTAACGACACCTCGTATGCCGACAACGAAGCCATCACCACCTCAGAGCTGCGCAACCCCGAAACTGACGCAGGCTTCTATGTCGTCATGCACGACGACTCGCCTTCTGGCACGAAGGAGACCTTCAGCCTCCGCGTGAGGACTTCCGAGGGAGAGCTGACGATCCCCCAGCGTGGCGGCCAAATCACAATCAATGGCCACCAGGCCAAGATCCTGGTGACTGATTTCTCTTTTGGAGCAAAGAAGCTCATCTATTCCACTGCCGAAGTCCTGAGTTACGCCATTATCGATGGTCAAGAGGTGTTGGCGCTTTGGCTGCCCTCTGGCGAAGCTGGCGAGTTCAAGGTGAAGGGTGCCGGCGACGCGAGGGTGTCTGGAAAATCTGGTGTCGAAGACCTCGAAATCGAGACCGAAGGTGACGATGAGATCCTCGTAAGCTATGTTCAGAAGAGCGGAGTTACAGTTCTTGACCTGGACGACGGGGCACGCATCCTGCTGCTTGACCGTCAGTCTGCATACTATTTCTGGGTTCCTACATTGGACAACAACCCCATGGCTCCCGTTAACAATACTGGTAAGTCAGGAGCCGCTCCTTCTCAAGTGCCTACCCTAACATTTTGTCAAAGTTTTCGTTCAGGGACCGTACTTGGTTCGTTCTGCATCGTACGACAAGGCCAAGCACGCATTGCACCTCACCGGAGATGAAGAGGAGTCCACCACGGTGACTGTTTTCGGTCCTCGTGGTCTTTGCTCCATCTGGTGGAACGGCGAACGGGTGCCAATCACATCCAAGAGCGGAGGGATGTACGTGATCGAGGTTGAGGGGCCTGCTGACTTTGAGCTTCCAACACTTGGGCCCTGGAAATCAACCGACGGTCTGCCCGAGATTCGCGATGACTACTCTCCAGACTCGCCCGCATGGGTTGGTAAGTTTAATGCACCGCAGCTTCAAAGTTGTTGAGCCAATCACTGACCATCACAGATGCCGACCACACCGAGACACCCAACCCAACCAAGCCTGCGGACAACAACCCTATCTTGTATGTGGACGACTACGAGATCCATACCGGAAACCACATCTACCGAGCTACCTTCCCAACGACCGAGGAGCCCCCCACGGGCGTCTTCCTCAACCTTACCGGCGGTCTTGGTTTCGGTTGGTCTGTCTGGCTGAACTCGGACTACATTGGCTCCTACCACGGTTACTCGTACATTGGAGCAGAAGGACGCGAGTTCTCGTTCAAGAATGCTACATTGAGAGCCGAAGACGACAATGTCCTTATCGTCATGATGGACAACTCAGGCCACGGTCTACGAGAGCAGGCTGTCGAGCCTCGCGGTATTGCTAATGCAACACTTGTTGGCCCCAACGACTCATACGACTTTTCCGAGTGGAAGATTGCCGGCACTGCGGGCCGCCTCGACAACATCGACCCTATGAGAGGACCTCTCAACGAAGGTGGTCTCTATGCCGAGCGTGTGGGCATGCATCTCCCTGGTTATCCAGATGATGACTGGACTGAGGAGCCAGACAACAACGGCACTTTTGCCTTGACCGGAGCCGGTGTCCGAGTCTACCGCACCGTCGTCCCTCTACACGTGCCCGCTGGGCTCGACGTGTCTATTTCGTTCCGCTTGACATCCACTTCGGACGAAACCTTCACGCCCTCGAACCCTGCCTTCTCCAACCGCTTGCGTGCTCTTCTGTTCGTCAACGGTTACCAGTACGGTCGCTTCAACCCGCACATCGGACACCAGATCGACTTCCCCATTCCTCCTGGCATCCTGGACTACGCCGGCGATAACACCATTGCATTCACGGTGTGGAGTCAGGACGCAGAGGGGGTGGAGCTCAAGGTGGAGTGGTTCTTAGACTATGTTCACACTTCCAGCTTCGACATGCTGTTTGACGCATCGCATCTGCGACCGGGTTGGACGGAGGACAGGCTGCAGTATGCATAGGCGCTTCCACATCCAGAACTAATCCGGAGGTTACAGCCATCATGACACTATAGACTTAGAAGTGGCGGATCTCTGATGTAAGAGAGAGGCCAAACATAAAAAGACCAAGGCGAAGGAAGCGATGTAGTACGTCTAGATAGCTGAAACAAGTTTCCAGCACAATGTTTTGTCCATTTCAAACATCAAATTGCAGCTTCCAAACAGGAGTGCTCCAGAAGCTCCGGAACTGCCACGTCTCTTTTTCGTACAGTTGAAGTCATAACAGAATATCTGCCTTTTGAAGCAGCTTTCTTGCGGCCACCCCAACCCATCACTCATGTGCCAAGACTGATTCACGTCGTGAACTGCTGCCTAGGCCCCCAGCAGCATGTCTATGCTTGCCGTCCTGTCTTGGGACGGAGGGCAACTCCAGGCCCGGACTAATCACGTCACGGCTCCTGCTGGTCCCGTCAACAGCGCCAATGCATGCAAAGCATTTGCCTGATCGGCCAGTGGGCGGGTTTGCTGACCGCGTGCCCGAGGGAATGGCACGCTTGGGACCTGCATGAACAGCATCTTAAGGCACACTCCCAGCGTCAGACATCGTGCCTGCATCTCCTGCCTCATGGTCAGATCTCACTTTTTTTTCTTTTCCACGGCACGGCAGAGGATACAAGGTGCGGGGAACGCCTCTTCTGCTGGCCTCGCGGCGTGCTCTCCAGATCGCAAGTCATTGCCACTTGAGAGGGGGTCGGTCCCGGGTCCAGAACAGCACCAACCTCTCATGACGTGTAGCAGGTGGTGGGCGAAACATCCCGAACAAGCGCGACGACTTTTTCGTTGACGTTGTTGCCCCCGCCTACCCTCCCAACAACCTGTCTGAAAAGAAAACGGAGAAAGAAAAATAAAAAACCTCGAGATTCGTATGACCGGCCAGACCTTAGTGAGACGTGTGCTTCTTCAGTGACTGAGACAGCGTCTCAGTCCCCGGCGGCGTTGACTCTGCTTCATAACGGCTGAAGAACGCCTTTCCGGTTCCGGCCGTGCATTTGATGTGATTTTTCTTCCATGTGTGTTGGGGAGGAACATGAACACACCTCTTATCGTAGGTCTAGACCACTTTCTGGTACGTGAATGTCATGTAGAACAGCTGCTGCAACCCAGTCTCCTCGAGGTGTCCGCTCCGAGCCAGGCGCTGTGGTTTCGGTATTGGTTCTCCTCGACATCGTATTGCTGAGCAGTAGCAACCATCAACTACCATTACCCGCACCGGCCACGTAGATTCGAGGTCATCGCTCCTGCTCGGCCTCTGCTTCCCGAGTCAAGTTCAAGCCCGGCCCGCTGTCTTAACTGCTCACACCCCGGCCATCCATTCCAGGTCGTCCTTCCAGGATAGCATGGGGTCCCACGTCCGTCCAGAGCTGGCGGACATGGCTGGACTGGGGGCCTGGGCCCACCGCCGCTGGCCACTCGGTGGTGGCGTGATCTCTGGGCCAAACGGCACAAAAGGCAGTGTCTGAGCCCGCTGTCTTAGGTCAGACGATCCGGAGACAGGGACGTCTGTGAGGTGCAGAACTCTCGCATGTCTGAGGCGTTGTAGCTGTGTAGCTGTCTTGCCGCCACAGGCTTCTGGCTCGTCTGTGTGACGAACAGGTCGACTCTGATAGGCAGATAGCTCGCAGCAGGCTGCCGGGAAGATCGACCACGACCGGACGGAGGGTCAGACTCTGCGTGTAAGTTGCTGGCCACGACCCAACCTCGTTGTTGACGCGACCTCAGATGCGGGAGGTTGCGTGTAATGACGCCGGCAGCGTTGAGACTCTGAGGCTTCAGTTATCGCACATGCTTCAGACAGTCGATGTGAGGTCGCTAGCTTTCCTGTACTGAGCCAAGTGGGTGACACAAAAGGCGACATCGCAAAGCAGACGACCCCCAATACTGTTAGACGTGATTTGGTCTTGAAGAGTTCTCTTACAATTCTCAACATAGTCCTTTATAAAACAAGGGAAATTAGAAACATACCAAAGTAAACAGGATAGAGCCTCGGGTTTTCTACCACCCCCTCATTGGCCTCGAGAGGATTCGGGAACTGCTACTTGCACTATTGCTACGAAGAGTCTTCTCCTTTTCTGCGGATCCGAGAATGGCTTCCACGGGTCTGCTTCTCAGCAAAATGTGGTGTTGTGACCGCCTGAAGGCACTATATTCTTAGTAGCCAGAGAGGGATGGTGCTGGCTTGACCAAGCGGACCCATAAAAGACCTGGCACAAGCAATGGTCTGATCTAGGCAACTTGGAGGAGTTTGTACACAAGGAAGCACTTTGTTTGTTTCGATCAACCACTTCAACATTCGAACCACTTTTGCAGGTATATAATGCCAACTGAAGCTTTGTCTGGTACATACGACCATAGCCACAAGAAAACACGGGATCCCGTCCGCTCTCCCCTAGTTAACCTTGTGAGCGGCAGATCAGTAGTTGGGTCGGTGACGACCAGCGAACACCAGCTGTTGTATGTCTTTTTGCCTTTTTCCACGTCCTGTCCGTGAAGTTTTCTGGCCGGTTGGCATCGGTGGCCGTGTTTGCCTTCAAGCCGCCCATCTTTTTGGATTTTGTGGTAAGAGGCCCTAGCCTGCCTGGCTCTTGATCCGTGGCTATACTCACCCCTTGTACCTCTCTCGTAGAGTAATGAAGTCGCGCATAATAGTGATTAAATTGGTATACTGTACGCTGTGTGGCTCTGAAGTCAATGACCTCCCGGGGCTCATCAAAGTCTATATCAGCCTGCTGACAGTCCAGCCACGAGAATTTGCGAAAAATAAGCTTGATCCGTTTGCTACTACCGGTAGCCTTTATCCGAATAACTGGCGGATGGCGACAAAGCTAACTCATGCCGAGCGCAACATGACTTAACGAAGCAGGATGCCTTCCTGCTACGTCGAGATTATTATAGCTCCTTGAAACCATTAGACAAGGTCCGGGTCCAGCGGTTGGATAGTAGAAGCAATGTTCTCCCAAGTCCTCAGACCACCCTTCACCAGTTTGGTGCAACATAATCTGTTGAGACCTCAAGCTGGCCGGTCCAGTAGTAATGCGGCGGTCCCAGCAACGTCGGCTGCGACTGATTCTGCTCCCTCAACGCCATGTACTTGGCTCTCCCCGCTGCGCGATACTTCTTCAATTCCTGCAAGACATCCTTCATGGCAAATTGTTGAGCCTGCGCTTGCGGCACGAATTTCTTGGGCATGATCGCCGCGCACCAAGCTGTGTGGAAGACGTAGGAGCCGCGCGGTGCGCCAGCAGCGATTTGACAGGATGTTGCTGGCCCGACCCCAACCCTAAAACCATGGTTGATAACCAGCTGCCGGTAGTCATTTATGACAGAATTGGGCTGCGTTGCTGTTGGTCCGATCCAGACAGGGACTGAGAATGTTTCCCCATTCCACTTGCCATGATAAGTCACAAATTCATCATTGTCTCGGCCCACACCCGAGGGACGTTCCTGAAATCCCGCGTCAGGAGCCCCCATCATCGCGACGCTACGGGCTGGCTCTGCCGCAGGGGCCTGACTGACTCGTTCCTCAAAGAAACTGAATCCTTGATCTCCGCTCCGCATGAGCTTTTCAGCGTCCAAATCTACTGTTGTGGAGAAACCGTCATTCATCTCAACTGATTCAAACTCCAACCTCAGATGTCTTAATCCCTGGAGTAGCCTGGGCCCGCGACGTGATGGCGCCATCAGCTTTGCGTCCTGTATCGCCCGCTCTTGGAGCGACAGCTGCTCTAGGAAGCTGATCAGCGCATCAGTCAACGGCCCCGACGAGCGTCGCGGGATACAAGTCAGCGTCAGGGAGTACAGTCGAGGGTTCGCGTCTGGAACAAACGGATATGGATAAGCCTGCTTTACGCGTGGGAGAATTGTGTTCTCGGAGAGCAAGATGCAAGATGCCTTAGAGAAGCCTCCCACCTCGAGCGTTGGGATGTGCGTGACCAGCGAGTGATGTATGCGCAAGACACGAAGGTTGGACGAGATGACTGGGCGAAAGATGTGTGCTGCACCAATTATGCCATAGAACTTTGCCGATCGTGGCCACGGCTGGGGCAAACCGTTGGGCAGAGTGAATAGAGGCATGAAGTCACAAGCTACGTGTTCTAGTTGGCCATTGGATCTGCGGATCAACGACATCAAACCAAAGCTGGAAATGTTGTTCCGTGATAATCGGAGGTGAGTGAGGCCACGGGACATCCGAAACTTCTCTGTAGCAAAGCCCTTGCCTTGAACACACAGGATGGCGATTGCTGCATCGGCCGAGTCATGTAGAGTCGGCTGGCAACCGTCGGTGCGCATGAATCGATATGCTTGCGGTTCCCCGTGCGCATGCGAGGTGTACTCGGGGGCGTCCGCATAATACCTCTCTGGGTGAGAAAAGGTCCCGCTTAACGTAGACTCCTCGATGTGAAGAAACGGGCCGTACTCAGGTGTGCCCAGCGACGGAGAAGACCATATCATACCTTCCACTTGGGCACGAGATTCGCATCGGAGGTTCTCGACAGGGAAACAGTCCAAGGCAAGGGAGCGGAGGCCCGCATCGGTAATCCTGTTATCGCTCAAGTCCAGGCTCCACAGGCGCAATTTGAAATAGGAACAAAGTGATTTCAGCTGCGAATCATAAATCTCCCTGTTTCGAAGCTTCAACACACGGAGCTCAGGGAGCAGTCTGCGTGCGCGCGGCGGCGACTGTGTTAGCGCCGCGAGTGAACCACGTAGTCCAGACAAGTCAAGGTAAACGAGGTTTTGTAGTTCAAGTGCGGAGAAGAAGTTATCAGGCAGTTTCACAGGACAATCAGCCACACTTAGGATCAGTGGTCGGTGAACAACCGTCCTTAATTGTTGTTGCAACAGCGGATAAGGCGCGATGTCGGTGTGGCCGTCGAGAAGAATGGCATCCACATTGGGGAAAAGCTCCAGTGCTCTCTCGAAGCTCCTTTGGAGTGTGACTTCATTTTCGTCCGAGGCAAAATGATATGTAGCCTTGGCAAAGCCTCGTGCATCCAGGACCTGGACAAGACTGCGGGCAGCGTGTCGAATTTGGCCAAGCTTATTGAAGACAAAGTTTAGCCACCAGGCTAGGTCTACAACAATCGTTTTCCTCGAGTTAGCGTCGATGCAGTCATGTAGGATACACCTCTCAGGTGCATGTGTCAAGGCTGGGGGACGTACCGTCTCCCGGGTCCAGACCTTGTTGCCGGACAGACCACAAAGGATCCCTCCACAGCCGCGGGGCGAAGACGCGCCAAAAATGAGGGCTCACCAGGCACAGGGCACGGTAGTCGGCGAAACGAATATAGGGCGCGACGATGTCCAACCAGTCGAGCTGCGCAATTGCCTCCTGGTAGGACGGAGGTTGTTGATGCGTCATGACGGTCGAGTCCGCACAAAGGGATGGCTACCAGCATCAGCGGACCCTTCAGTGATCAAGCAAGGTTGCAATGGCACCGTGCGCTTCCGTAGCTTGGAAAGTTCGCCAATGGGTATGCGGATCAAGTTAGATGTTGGAGGAGGGAGGGCCTTTTCGCATCGCGTTTGGATGAAGAGGGGGGGGCGTGTCTCGAAAATGGTGTTGACTTCTCACATGAGGCAGCGCAAGCGTAACCATCGACAGCAGCAGATAGCTTCAACCATGCTCACTCACGCTCGTCCTCATCAGTCACGTCGACAGGTTTCCGGTGGCTTGGCATCGCCAGATCCCGGTTGCGGGGTGGTCACCCATTCGCGGGCGAAGATTGCTCCGCCGTGCAACGAGGGAGGATGCGGATGGTGTTCCGCGTGGACGAGGCAAGCGATGAGAGCCAGAATATCGGTAAAGCTTGGACTGCGGTGCCCGATGCTTGGAGATGAAGCTCCGGTGCTGTGTGACGCCGCTAGAGCAAGAATGACTGGGTGGACTGAATGCTGTACAGTACAGTATCAACTTCGAGATCTGACGAGGCGAAAGTGAGCGATGACCGCCAAATGACCTGTGGCCCTCGAATCGAGCCAAGGTGGTGCCCTGACGCATTACCTCATCAGCATTGCACTGTGCACGCAAACAATGAGTTATAGCGGATGGGAGGCTCAGGCGCCACCCCCGGCCCTCCTGATAGCGCCCTATTGTGCAGCACGCTGCGCCCGCTGGGCGCCCCACGACCACAGGCTCCCCTCCCGCCAAGAGCAAGGAGCATGGGCCTTCATGTTCGCGTATTGGTTGGCGCAGGCTCTGTGAAAGTGCAGATTGCCGTCACGGGACGTGGGGAAAAAAGAGGACAAAAGAAAGTAGAAGCGCACGACCGCTTCATGGTCTTTCGCGTCTGAGCTGCACTCTAGCCGGAGATTGGTCCGTGGTGGGAGAATGGCCTCGGCGCCTACGCGTCCGGGGTTGCTTGCTTGCTACACCGCAAAGTACTCCGTACCTAAGGTTACTTGCCTGGAGATACAGTAGTAAGAAGTAAGGTAAAAGCGCAAGGAGGTACCCGCAGGGTGGCCGAGATCCGGGTATCGTCGCCGGCACCCCCAAGCCCCCTCCCCCCCCCGGCTTGGCCGAGAACGTCGCCCAACGACATTTGCCGTTATCCGCCCATGTAAAGACGCATCTTGCACACTCCCAGCTTTTGCCCTAGTTCCGCCTACCGGGGACATCCTGGGGGAGGGGTTCAGCTAAAGCTAATCGAGCCCGGAAAGAGAAAAAGAAAAGAAAACACTGTGGTCAGGATGGCTGAACTAAGCTTCTATTCATCGCTTGGTCTGTTCGCCCATTCATCCCCCATTCAACGTGCCCACTATAACGGCCGTACTATCGCCGGGCAATCGAGCCAAGCCCGCGCACTCTTTACTCGTTACAGCTTGGGCTGCGGTACGTGCAAACGGGCAATGGTCTGTGTCGATTGCAAATTGCCTAGGAGCTGTAAGTGGAGGGACTTCCTGTGTCGTTGTTCATGGAAACAGCATCAAACCGTCAATTCAGACGCCTCGCTGCCGCGGCCCGTCAATGAACTCAGCGTCGTTTCTCGGACGCTTTCCGACCTGGCGCTTCCTTCAGCTTTGGGCTCGCAGGGCACAATAGTAGACCAGGGTGGGACGATTCACAGTGTCGTTTGCTCCGCCTGTGTTTGTGAAGATGCCACACCCCGTGCTAACAAACATCCTGTGACTATCGCGGGTGGCCAGGTCCAGCATCCGGGCCCGACACTGCGGCTCTCATTCCGCTGCCAAGAGTATGCGGTGAGGCTATCTATTGCCGCAACCAGACTCTCGAGCCTTGATCGATGATGACCCGGCATGCTGTGGGCTCACACGCCTCCCATGCTCGCCCTCCTTTGCCCGACATCAGCCGCTGCAAGATCGGAGCCGCATCTTGCAATCTTCATCAGTTGGCTCGATGATGCGTTGTCCGCGCCCCAACTCTCATCGGCTCTGTCGCGGAATGGGCTCCTGGCTGCGGACTCGTTACATGGGGAACTAGGCTGCAATAGGTCGATCTCGCTGCCGCTCTTGCATACTCAGTGTCTACTGTACAGACATACCGTTTTGAGCCCTCCCCAAAAAAAAAAAAAAAAAACCCCTACGCGCTGGGCATTTCCGTGTCCCAAAGAAACCGCCTCTTTAGGGGAATCTCTCACAGGCTACGTCTCCATATAAGGTGATAGGCTCGGGCTCCTCCAAGACAAAAGCCGTCCTACGGGTGGCGGCACGTTTCAACGACGTTACTGCGCACCGCTCCTGCGCACCATGTACGTGGCTTTTCTTGACAAGCTTCATCATTCCAATTAGCTAGCACTGGTGGCAACGAGATCTGAGACAAGGGTTCACTATTGGAGAGCCAATAAGTGTGCCGGCTGTGAGCGGCCAAGCCTTTTCCATTCCGAACTAGTCTTCTCGTTGTCTCTGCCAGGTCTTTCCCTGCTCAGCATGTTGCAGATACGCGGGATATGATACTAGATTACAAGGTAGGTAGATACTGTAGGTTTTTTCACTCCAAGGAAATGTTGCCCAACTGTGTAGGGGCCAGTGTGTCACCGTCTTCCCAGGTCCACCAGCTTCGATCCGGAAGCTGGATGATCAACAAAGAAAAGAAACCTTTTGATGTCCCGTCCTTTTCCCCACTGTACACAAAAAGAGAGTTGCTTGCCTCTCTGAATGCAAAATTCCAAACGACCACCCCCAGGTAAACCTTGAGCGACGGAGCCATCGTTCAGGAACGCGGCTGCCGCTTCTTTCAACCCCCCTTCTTCGGATATCAATAGTTGCCGCACCCTCCGCCCAAAGCGGATTTGTATTCCAAGATCCAATTGCGCCTGGAAAGAAAAAGAAAAGAAATGTTTTTGTGCCTCTGCGAGGAATGGAGGGGATGGAGTAACAAGAATAGCGTCGTCTTCTTGCTTCTTTGCGGCTGCGTGGCGCGCCACCACGCTCCCAACAGACACTGGCCCGTGTCTGGGAGCTGCTCGTCAGCTTCGTCTGTGCTCCCAAACTGTTGCAAACTCGGTGTTATCTCGTGTGATGCCTGAACTATCTCGCCATCAATCTTCATAGTAGAGAGTGACAATGGAATGCCTTCTTAACATGAAATAGCGTGGGCAGTCGGAATCACCGGCGTAGGCGGGTTGCCTTGGACAGCAACAGAATGGGTGACGGCTCAGATGGCTCAGCAGTCATCGTCCTGTCTCTCTGTCTTTGCTTTGGGTGGAGCTCGTCGCTTGCGACTACGTTCTTCCTGCTCAATAATGGCAACGGCTGCGGGGATGAACTCGACACCTCGATTCCGGCTGTTGGGTCTTGCGTGCAGCTTGCGGTGGTTGTAGAGGTTGTCCTTGCGGTTGAATTGGTCCTTGCCGCAGAATTCACATTTGAACTGATTAGGCCCTTCTCCGTGATAACTGTAAAGGTCTCGTGTCAGTGATGAGTGAAGGGAAGAAGCCCAGACCAGGGCTTTATAGCCCAAGCCACAGGAGATCTTACGTTTGTTTGTGTCGCTTGAGATGCTCATTTCGGCGGAACGCCTTCTGGCAGTTTGGGTAATCGCACTTGTTCATCGCCCTGCGAACCACATCGACAGGTGCCGTATCGGGTCGGCCAACCCGCTTCCTCGATGCACGGATTTGAGCTCGTTGAAGCTCCGAGGTTTTCCGCTGGATCTCGTGGACCATCATCTTTCTGTGGGCCCGCATGTGGTTTGGCGACACAGGCCCTGGCAATTGGTATCGGTTTAGCGGTGATATTGACTGCCGGTCAAGTTCAAAGAGCTCCAGTTCCTGTGGCCCGGGGTTTCTCTGGTTGAAGAAGGAGATGGGGCTCTCGTTCACGCAGGACCAGGATGAAGTGTTCTCTGCGACTTCAGATCCCGAAAGACTCTGCGTCGGGGTCATCATAAAAGAGGTTGCACCAATTGCCGTGTCGGGAGAGACAGTGTACATGCCGAAGGAGTTTGAAGGAGTCAGCGACCCGACGGCGTGCTGGTGTGCCATGTTCATCTCCATCATGTGATCGTATTCCCTGGGCATGTTCTCGACCTTCTTGACAGGAGTCATTGGAAGCATCTCCTGGAAAGGCATCTGCTCGGCCTCTGCTTTGATCTGTACTGGTCCAAACATATACTTCGAGGTAGCCGTTGAGGGTGGAGTGAGGTCTAGAGGATGTGAGCCTGCAAAGGAAGTGCAGTGGCCCTCGAAGTCGAGGCTTAGTTCGTTTGGTGTTGATCGCCTGGAGCTTGGGGTGAAAGGATCGTATGCTGAGGAAGCAGATGAGAAGCTGGTGGAGGTCGAAGGGCACGACAAGGCCTGGCTGGACATGCCGTAGCTGTCGTTCATGTTGAACCTGAAGTCCGGCTCGAACTGCATGCTGGATGGTAGAGGTGCGTGTAGGCGTGTGTCTGGAGTGGAAGAAAAGTGTATTGTGTATTGCGAGAGAATGTGTGGAAGGGATAAAGGAAGGGAAGTCGAGGAATTATCCAGTCAAGGAGTGGTAAAGCTTCTTTCCCAGGATGATTCTTTCAACGAAGGTCCCGACTCCACGTAACAAATGCTGCGAGGGTGAAAATAAACTGTTATGACGGGGCAGCTTGTGGCCGGGAATGCTTTTTATCCACGGTGACGGACGCCCTTGAAGATATAACACACCGCACACAAGGTGGAATGAGCAACTGCGGGAGGAAGATGCCGACTTATCCTGAGACAAGAGAGTTGCAGATCAACCAGCGGGAAAGTCGTGCGAATGATAGGTGGTTAACGTAAAAGCCGCCGAGAGACAGAGGTGTGTACCCAGGTCATTGATGGAATGAATGAAAGGGTGGTCTCACGATCGGAAATCTCGATGAGGGAGGTTCGAGTAAAAGGGCCAAGGTCTCTCTCCACTGCGACTATTGCCGTTACAGACTCCTGTGTTTTTGGATGTCTAGGTCCTGTTTCGCAGTCCCTCGACACGCAGAGCCCATGTATTGAATGGAGACGGGGGATTGCTGTGAACCGCCCCCCAGGTAGATATAGTACTGTATATACGGCAACCAGGAGAGGCTTCCATATTGGTGCTTGCTCTCCAGGCCTTCTCAATCCGGACTAATCTTTCCTAGGCCGGGCGCTTGAGCCATGCACTTGGGCAAAGAACAAAGGCTTTCCGTGAATGGATGAATATGATGGACGCCTAGCTTGGAGAGGCGGGAGAGGAGGGGGGGAGAGGGGATGGATGGGGGGTGTGCGTGAATGAATCAAGTTCACACCGTCCAACTCAGGTGAACCGTGTCAATAACGCTCCATAGGGAGGGGTGGTTCCAAAGCCAAATTGTGGACGGATAATGCGAGCTCCAAAAGAACTCAGGAAAGCAAAAGAGCTTTAGAGATCTGGTCCCTGCATGAACGCGCTCTGAGAGGCAACCTAGAGGGACAGATCTACCCTCACGCATGCACCCACACAGACCTTGCTTGTTGCTCCCCCCATACCTAGCCGTACGAGGCATTGAGGATCGAGGGTCCCTCTCGAACGAGGCAAACATGGTTCTCGTCTTTCCTTTTCTGAGGCGACTATGGGCCTGGTGTTGGAATGAGGATCCTCTTGGAATGGAGTTCGATGCTCAAATTGTCATTCAAAACACGTCGGGTGGTGAGACAATGATATCTCACCGAGGCGATCCGAAAGTCGAACCTCTGCGCCCCCAAAGACACCCTTAAGGCAGAGCAATATGGGGAAAGTTCTCAAAGTAGAGTTGCGCCCTCTCAACAGTGAAGAAAGTTGTGGGGTCGCACTGCGTCTCCCCGGCGAGCTGAGCAAGACCTGATTTGCGCTGTCCCTGAATGGGAGAAAAGCAACGACGGTTTCGAGCTTGCGCAGGTCTCATACAGCGGCCGGAGAGAAAATCGCCCTATCCCATCATGCAGGACTGTCCTGTGCTGTGGAGGAGGCCGGTAGCGATGGCGATGGCGATGGCGATGGCGATGGCAACAGCCCCATCATTAAACCTTTTTGCTTCTGGTTTTTTTGATAAGTCGCCTGGATGCATGGCTCATGGGTGGGAAGCAGAGCAGCTGCCCGTCGTCGTGATGTCATCTCGAGGCCCTCGCCAGAGCGTCAATCGGAATCAAGACCGAACGCCTCAAAGCCTGGGGAGATAGGATCAACGACAAGGCGTTGATGTTGAGCAGTACAGCACGCAGGCATGGCATGCGCTCGCTGCCCATTGCCCAATGGCATCACTTCCAACAACAATCGCCACCGGAGCCAGCCCAGCCCGGCCCGGCATCAATCAAAAGGCCATGCAGCAACAGCGGCAGAGAAGCCGACCGGTTCCCACCAGGCAGCAGTCCTTGTCTTCGACATGCCTTTCGCAAGTCTCGCCCGCTAAGAGGGTCATATTGGAGACGTCCAATTAACGGGCCCGCTGCTGCGTAGGCGGCATGAAGCTGGCACGGCGCGCTTTTGTGACACGTCTCCCGCCCCAACGGGGAAAATAGCGAGGAGGATCCAGGGTCTCCCGGGCTACTTGCATGTGGGAATGTGGGGAGGCGACGCGACACGGGAATTGCGATCGCTATGGATGTGGTCCGAAGAGCGAGGGAAAGAGAAAGAGCAACAGCAACAACAACAACAGCAAGAGCGGCCCTCAGCACCCGGAAAGCCATGGAGGGATTTGCCGTGGCAAACGCTTGTTGTTCTTGCTCGTAACGAGGCGTCTTTGTACCAAACAAACAATTCACCATGCTCACCAACTCCCCTCCGCCATAACCGACCGCCATCGCCACGAGTATCATCGCATGATATGAATAAGAGACCGTCTGCAAGCCCCTCGGGTACTGATACCACGGCGATATCTCTGCATTGTCACATTTGCGACGTGAGCTTGTCACTGTCAGCTTTACACATCATGGCCTCATGATCCGCTAGCGAACGCCGCGTAGCACCGAGGCTTGCGTTAACAATTCCCTCCCCTCCCCCTTCCCTCCCGGCCTTCATGAGCAATTCCTCTCCATGAGGAGTAGCACCTCCTCAAGCAAAACACGCCCCCTGCCGTACTTGCGGCTTGGGTGGAAACAGCATCTAGCTGGTGGCGCAGAAGCGCGAGGCACTATTCCGGTGGCCGTTTGATAATAAGATGAGCATGAAATGGTACGACGGCCACTTCTCCATAATCAAAGGATCCCACTATGATCTATCAGCCAGCCGCCCCCGGGAAAGCTCTAATCGGATGGGTGCGGCGGCTGCGCTGCATCGGACCATTCGATGAGACCTGCGCCATGCTAAGATCTCGAGGCGGCTCTCGCAACGGCGCTAGCATGCTCAATCGACCCGATCAAGGCGAACATGGGAGCAGATGGGATTTCTGTCTCTGAGGTCGTCCATGGCAATCTTGCAAGTTTCTCTCACTCGCCGGTCCATCGCTTCCCACCTCCCAACGACTCTCTCAACGAGAAAACAATCTGTCCGTCCGCAACGGCTCTCTTTCTGGTGTTGCATGCATATGATCAATCACATCTGAGTCGGATTCAATCATATCTTTCAATAATCAGACACTGGTCCCCGCCCGCTCACCAGCTTAAGGTAGGTCCCCACTCTAGGTTCCATTAACTTGCTTTTGCCCTTTTCTCGTGCTCGAAAGGGATGGCGAGATCAGGCGAACTTCCGTCGAGCCAAGGTGCCCTTCTTGCCTTGCTCTTCAAGTACTGTAAACCAAGTACTTCTTGGCCAAGGGAGGCCGGCTTGATATATATCGAAAGCATCGACACGCATGCCATCAGATACCCTCCATGAAGCAATATTATCCCTTCCTCACCCAATGACTCAGCGTACCCTGTAGTATTGCCTCTTACATCGCCATTCTGTGCTCTGCCTAGTACATCCCGAGTCCCTCCAACATGATTTGCACTCTAAAATAGTGACAAGCAAGTCAAGATGTCTCTTTCCTCTTACCCCTTTGATAATGTGGTGAAGGAATCAAGGTTGTGTCCGCTGCCTCGATCAAGCACAACACCTGTTTGTGGTCATCAGATCCATGACCTCTCGTCCACGCATCCCTGCCATCGATCTGCCGTCGTGCACTACCATTAACCTTGCCCCTCTGTCAGATTGCGTTGGCATGACGTCGCCCTCGGGGGGCTGTTACCAGCCTCTCACCGTGCTACCTAAAATGGGAATTTGGCGCTGTGGGATTGGTTCGCCAACAGGCGTTTAGCCGCCGATTGACACTTGCACATGCGCTTTATCGTGTGTAAACCTCGATTCCGCAAGATGCCTCTCGTATGTTGTCATGCAAGCAAGGACATGGCAAACCGTATGTCTCCATGATTGTATGGGTAAGTAAGGCACTGTAGTCCCTTTGCCCAGCCTTTGTCCTTGATACTTGGATGCGGGGAAATGCTTGAATACGCACATGGCCTGCATGACCTGTGCAACCATCTCTCAAAAGTTGCAGGAGGAGAAAGACATACTGGCGAGAGGGAAGATGGTCTCCGCTGTGGGCAACAGGTTTGCGAAGGACTAGTCCTTATCATCGCTGTACTAAAACCAAAAATCTAAACTGTACCAGCAGCCAAGCTCTTGTTACAATGCACCTGGATTCGACTATATGATGCTAATGAATACTGAGTATGGACTTGCTTGTCTCTTGGGAGACTTTACTCACGGCCAGACATCCCATCACAGCCCTTGAGCTATGGTTCTTCTTGAAATGGAAAACTGAGAAGTGGAAGCTATAACCGATTCGGACAACGCAACACAGGCGGTTCATCACCTCGTCACTTAATTTGAGCCTTCCGCCAACCCTGCGTCAGCATGGACCCTGAAACCTGCTGCCGCAAACGTCAAATCAAGCATGATGTGAAGCCCTATCCAAAAGGAAGCCTCTGAGTTCATCGTTGGACCCGGCGATTGGATATCCTATGCTTCCCGAGATTATGCGAGGCACCCGAAGCAGCATGTGCGCGTATTACTCTTTTGGATTGGCATCACAGCTACCAGCTGCACGAGATGCATGGTAATCACCGGCGCCGATATGACGAAGAGCAAAACTAAACAAGCCTTTCGTCTTGGGAGGGACGGATACCTAAGTCGTGGCTATAAGAGACCTGCTCCTCGACCTGGTAGCCACACTTCGACAAACCGCATGCCCCAGGAACCCTTTTTGAAATATGTGCACCGAGTGGAGAGTAGAATACTCTTGTGGGAAGGCGGACCATGTTGACTACTCCATAACCTGTACTGATGGGGACAAATGCCCTCACAAGACGACCCATCAGCCACCAAACAAGGGTACCAAGAAGGCGATCTGCATGGTGGCAGCTCACACAGCGGAAGGACATCGGCCTCGCCACCAGAAGTGACAGGTGTGGGGAACATATTCCCCGGTGCTCTTTTGTAGCTTACATTAACAGGTCTTTCTCAAGACCGAGACGATCATACAACGACAAAGTGCTCGGATCTTGTAATAAGAGCAGCTAGGCACGTGGTCAAAGGAGGATAAGCTAACAGCGGAGAGTGAAGCTCTCCGAGCCCGTAGAGGTGCAATAATCACCTAGCTAGCACCTCATTGCTAAAATAGTAGGGCTTGGGCTTGATTAGGGGCCCTTCTACCTTGTAAGGTAACGGTGGGAGGGGATGCAAGGCAAGTGAGTCTCGTCATCGAGGAAAAGTTGATTACTATGTAAGACGCCAACCTCATTGGTAAGGTAGATAACCCTTGCAGGAGATCTAGAACTAAATGAGAGGCCTCAAGGCCTTCCCATGCTCCTTCCTTGGCGGGTGGACTCACTCATCACCTGTGGTCGGGGGCTTCCGAACGAGGTCTATCGTCCAGCCGAAGCAAGCATCGTGTCGACAGTGCAATACACTGAAGATCTGGTTTGGCTGTACAGAGTAGACCTGTCCACATTTACCCTTGAAGCACTATAGAAGATCCCAGTGGGAGAAGCCAGGCAGCCGAAATGCCGCTCGTGATGCAAGATCCATGACAGGTCCCATGCTAGGGAACACCACATCGCTTAACAAATTGCATGACTCCACTACCCCGTTAGGTCAGGTCTATAGTCTAGACCAGGAATATTCTAGACGTGGGTATGCAGTGACAGTAGCAAATAGAGCGATCCTGTCAGAGGCTGGGTTGGTAAAGCAGAGTGAAGAGCTCTATGGAGTCAAGGAAAAGTGAATTAATCTCAAAAGAGCCCTGGCTACGAGGGAGCAGCGGCTCCTTGTATAGTTATCTGCGCCGCCGGGGGCTGGAGCAGCCCCTGTTTCGTGTGTTCTGACAGATACTGTACTGAGAAAAAATCATGAGCAGAGCAATCCTTAATATCACTCCTTGGGCCATCTCTGTAGGAAGATAATAACGGAACTTTCCATGGAGCATGGTGACTGTTGACCCATTTTGATAATTTAAAAGTTTTCGGAGACCTTATTGCTAATCGTACTAGAGATAGAGCGTTGCGGTCTTTGTATTTGGCCCACCAGCAGGTGGGCACGCAAACCTGCGGTGGTCATCTAATGAAGCTTGCCAGGGTAGCCGTGGGTTTGTGGGGAATTTCTATCGGTTGTGTCTACCAACGACTGTGATGCTTTCTTTTGGTGACAATCTTATCATGGGCTGGCAAGCTCGCCCTCGGCGGCCTCGTCCTCTGCTTCCTGCAAGACCTCCTCCATTTCTGCTTCGGTGGCCTCCAGCCCTTCGGAGCTCATGAGGCGGTTGTCCTTGTCTTCAGCTGCAAGTGAATTTCGGTCAGCTTCCGCTCAAATGACGCACGGCCAATTTGAAGCCCGCTTCCTTGCGGGGTGAATCAAAAGAAAAGAAAGACTTACTTTGGGGTTCGACAAGAAGATTCTCTTGCACTTCACAATCAGTCAGAGTTGTGTTGGCACCAATCACACAGCGCTTGCCCAAGATACACCTGGTGAGCTTGCATCCTTTGCCAACCGTGACGCCCTCCATGAGGAGACATTGCGACAGCTTGGCTCCTTCATTAATCTGGCAATTGGCTCCTATAACAGTCTCCTTAATAGAAGTTTTCTCCTCAATAGTGACGTTTTCCGCAATGAGACTGTCTTGTTTCGTGATGGTTGTGCGGGATTTCACGCCTTCAGGGTAAGCCACTTTTTTGGCATGGGCAAAAGGGGATGCACCCTCGGCCCCGGTCTCCTCGAGAGACGGAAGCTTGGCAAGCTGCAACGAGATTGCGAGCAGCAACTGGGCGTTATCGACTCGGCGAATCAGTAGCTCAGGCTCTTGGTTCGCTGCGGCGGTGTGGATGTATGCAATCATTGATGGAGCTTTGAAAGCCTCGGAGGACTTGTTGCCCTGTGTCCCTGCGTTCCTCACGGCAAAGGCAGGGGTGTCGGTATTGTCTTGAGAATGGGAGTTGTGATCAGGACTGGCGTCCCGAGGGGATTCCGCACTACCATGTAGCGAATCTTCGTCGTCTGCATCCTTTTTTTGAGCGCAGATTTCGTCCATGTGCAGTTTCTGCGCCAGTCCGGACTGCCACCCAGCTTTGGCCCACCAGCCAACCACGTCCTCTCCGATACTTTCCAATCGTTCATTTTGTTGAATAAAATCCAGGACCCAATGAGGGAAGATATAAATGTGGGCATCACGATGCGTCGTCAACATCCTCACGCGGGGATGAGCTTTCATCAAGCCGTGGCGGACTGGCAGGCCTTTTCGCTCTTCCGTGAGGTCATTCAAGGAATCAGTTGGGGTGGAGTATACAAGCTTGGACAAGCTCGGGATAATTGAGCCTTTGGGCGCAATCAAGTGCGACGAGGGAAGCGGTGCTGTTGCAATAAAGTCTGTTTCCTCACCCTTGACGGTGACGGTACCCTTGGTATTGTACCAAACTCCAAGTCCACCACTTCGAGTTTGGCGACCTGTGGAGAGATTTGTTGCTTCGAGCAGGTCTGTGAGGCTCGTCGACTTCACCATCCATGCCTGGAGCAGTTTCTCGCCCCCAAGTTCGCAGATGAGATCACATGGAAGAACGATGAAATCCCCCGTAACCAGGCTCTTGACTTCGGGAAGTCTTAGGATCTCCGCTGTGCCTGTGTTCTGGTCAAGCTCCGCGGGAGCCAGAATATCTGGACGTGGAAGTGGCAGCCCGGTCAGGAATGGGTTTGTGTTCAAAGCAGTAGTCAGAGCTTGCAACGCTGACGGGGGGCAGATCAATGTGATATCTACATGGCGTTAGCATGATTGTTGCTTGTCGAGACCCCGAGTTGGCAGCGTGCTGGCTTCTCAGATATCGTCGATTGAAGCTGTGAAGAACCGGGATGAGTGCAGTGAGCGAGCCTACCTGTAATTCCTGTTCGATAGCAGAAGTCAATCGGATACCAGACCATGGGACGGTTGGCGATAGGAAGCAGAGCCTTCGGATTTTCATCCGGGTTCGAGGTGAACGTCGGGAATGAAGAGCCTGGCCCGCATAGGATGAGGGCTTGAAGCCCAGTCGAAGGCATGGACACAGCGTGGGGCATGATGATTTGAATGACTTTTGCCAGTGCCAACGGATTTGAGACGTCTGCCTCGATGGGCAAGCTAGTTGATGAGCCCGATACAGAGCCGGTGATCCGAAGCGATCCGAAGGCTGATTTCGCTTGCCTAATCAGAATCGAAGCGACGCCTTACTATGCTTCGCCTGTGCACGATATTGCCTTGAGAGCGATTGAAGAAGAGTCATATCGAATTATTTGATAATGCCCGCCATAACCCAAGAGGGATGGTGGGGTGCAAACCTTGTGGCTGAGGTTGAGCCACCCTGACCTCGGGGGGGGGCTTACACTTCACGTGTTGTGGCTGGTAGCGGGGCGCCTCGGCTCGGGTATTTCAGTCTCTCCTTTATCCTGATTGCTGGGTGGCTTGGTTGCTTGGGACGATGGTCAGCTCCACACGCTCATTGTTGACGTTCGGCTCAACACGCGGACAGGGACACCAGCCACCCCGATTCAGAGCCTTGCGACAACGCAGGCATAATCCGCAATCTCCAGCCTGACTGCGACACTCTGCAATCACATCTTGTCCAGTTCTCTAGTTACGACCGCGAGTGACGATAAAAACAAAATCAACATCGACGAAAGTAAACCATCAATTACTGGCATCTTTCGATAGCCGCGGCATCGATCGATATTTCCGAGCGTGTCTTCAATCCTTTTTCCAAGTTGCGATGCGACAGAATTCTGGCTAAATGTCGCCGCCTTATGATCGCTACGACCGCGGGTCGCGGCGCAGTGTTTGGAGTCATTGGGTTCCGCTTGCTGTAACCCTTACGGTTGCAACGGCCGGATTGGCCGCCTGGGTCTGGAGCCAGCGCAAGGACAGCGAAGAGGAAGCCGATCACGAGCCTGGCCTAGACTACGAAAACGCAGATTATGGGGACAATCCGCCATACGGTGCTTCGGGAGATCGGAAAGATACAAGACAGCCGCCTCCACCCCCGAGCGAGAGCCACGGAGTAGCTCCCGCCCACAGCGAGGTGTCCAATGCTAGCTGGGGGGCGCGCATGTCGGGTGCGCTGCGAAGGACCCCGAGCCCCCAACAATTTTTTGATTCAACTGGAAAGACTGTCGCCGCCGGTGTCGCGGCGGCCGGCGCTGTCATGGGCAAAGCCCTGGCTTCCATTCGCGAGGAGGACCGGGCATACGCCGACAACAACCCTTGGTCTGAAGAGGCAGATGCGAAAAAGGACCGGGCGCCGCCGACGCTTTCTACGAAGAAGCGAAAGACTGTTGCTATAGTCGTTTCTGCTGATGCGCAACTTTCGGACCTTGACGACGTTAGCTTTCAGGAACATGCTGTAGGGACCCCCCCCTTCCCTTTTGATCTCCACCAACAGGAACTGACCAAGGGCAACAGTCGATCTTGTCTCACATTCCACGTCATAACGATTTCTCTCACATTAAACTATTTGTCCTGATTTATGCTCCAAACCTGAAGGATTCCGCGATGGATACTACTACGAGTAACCTTCCGCCTCCTTCGCTGAGCTCTTCATTTTCTAACATTGGCCACGATCAAGCGCAAACGCCAGGTGATGATACAAAGAGCCCTCTGTAAGTTGTCTCTATAGCATTAGTTTCTGTACCGTCGGCTGAACCGTGCCAATAGGATCGCCCCTTCGTCGGCAAACCCTGCCTATGATGCTATATATTCGCAAGCCTTGACACTTGTGGACAAAGAGCACATGATACTTCCCTTCACAACGCCCAATGGCCATGTGCACATTCTGCGCCATCTCCAGCCAGAAGTAATCTACCTCCAGGAGTCATTGGCAGGCGATAACGGCAGCATCGTCACAAACCTCCAGACCTGGCTGCGTCACGAGGTAATCCTTGTCGTGGGAGCTGAGGGCGGATCCGGCGGCCTGGCAGATAGCGAGTCCGAAGCTGAGAAGCCTGGAAAGCCAGAGCAATGGTGGCAGAAGCCGGAAAGAGTTGGACGCGGCAGGGGAATAGTGGTTGTTGATAGTATTCGGGTTCACGATGATTGGGCCAGGCGAGTTCAGGGCCACGACTGAGCCAGAAATCTTGGGGCTAGGTTGAATAGCAAGGAACATACCAGGGTCAACTTTTTGTGAATAGGCGGCACTGGCGAAGCACAGTAGCTAGGGGATTTTGACGCAGTGTGCATACGGGACAGTAGTCGGAGCAGATGATGTCAATGGGGTCCCCTGTATAGCCGGGATGCATGACACGGCGCTGGCAAGGCTCCATATCGTCAGCTATTTGGATTGTCATGAAATTTGGATGCAACTGATTTCATCGACAATTAAATGGAAAATTTCAAGTCTTAAATTGCTTTCATCATTTCCCAACCAAGCAAGGCTTGATGTGCGAGCGGACCTTGAGAGACAAAGGGTGACACGACAAACGAGGATCACGTGATTTGAAGATGTCCCGTCAGCCCCGAGTCAACCGCATTTGGTCGGCATCATGGTAAATGGGACGTTTGGGCTATTGCGCGAGGCACGGCATCGCTAAGATTTCCTTAATCCAAGGAATCGGGGACGCAGTTGTTCCTCTTCTTCTTCGGGGCTTTCATTCATAGATGGGGTATTTTTGGTCTTCCTTTTTCTCATCCCGCATTGGACCGCGCACCCACGTCGCGACACGAACCTTAACCTCGCCCGAGCCGATCGACATCCAACTTTATCGCATTCCCACCTCCGTCCCTGCGCAGCCGCTGACTGTTGCGGCATCAACCTCATGACTGTGCCCTGCCTGAGGACCATCTGATCCACGCGGATTCGGGCGGGTGAGGACTTTACTGTTCAGGGGCCTAGTCACGCGCGCGACTCCCGAGCATCATGGCTCCGGTTAGTGCCGCCATTCAGAATAATGTCACCAACAAAATCAGGCGGCCTGCACCGCCTGGTATCCAGACGAACGGGATTTCATCGTCTACGCAATCTCCCTCGCCGTCGTTATCCTCCAAGAAACCGCCTCTGAGCGCAATGCAACCGCCAAACTCCGCGAGCGATCGGAGCATCACGGCATCCACTGTCCGTCCTGTTAATCGCACACGCCGAGAGCCATCATCACAGCTACCGGGTCGAAACTCTAGGAACAGTGCAGGTATACGGGCGGCCTCGTTGTCTCTGGACAATGGCGTTCATGACGATGGGCCACCTCTATATGGTACACTATTGCCCCAGCCCGCTTGTAAATACCCGTCCTCGTACTAACACTCGTTCAAGTCATGTCGGACTCTCATGTCCTGAGAAAACACTCCGGACGCCCTCCCTCGCTCGTTATTCACATGCACCAAAATCACTTTCGATTCGACGGCCAAGACAGTGTTTTCCAATACAAATCGCCAATGAAGCTCTTCCTCGAACACCTACGCAGTCGAACCGTTCCGCACGACCTACTCGAGTACTTTGTACAAGCCAACGTTCCATTCTACGACGGCTGTCTAATAGTGCAGGTCCACGATCACAAATCTGTGGCTCAAACAAAGGATATTTCGCGGCCCACTTCTGCATCAAATACCGTCGTGCCATCCTCTATTCACAACCACAACCAATGGTTGACGCCATCTCCTTATGTCCCCTTTCCGAAGGAAGAGCTGCACGGCAATGACGGTGTTACCAAGGTGGAGGAGGAGCCCCCCGAGAAATCTGCTGAAGAGAAGGACAAGGAGAATATGCCTGCACCTAGTGCACCAGCAGCTGAAGGTCCAAAGGCCAAAGGCACCTCCAAGCCCAAGATCTTCACGGTCGTACTACATCCTACCCCAGAAAGCCTGCAGGTGGACCTCTTAATTAAGGCGACCACCCCGAAGACAAGCATTGATGGTCGCACCAACGATACACCTGGCATCGTCCCACCCTCAACTCCCTTGACTGCTGTTCCTCCTACACCAACAGCAGGCACCATGCCACCACCGGGAAAACGCCAAAAGAAAGAAAAGATGGAGCTCGACGGAAGTAATATTTACGCAGCTGAAGGGCAAATTCTGGTGGCAACAAACGCGCCGCTCTTCTTAGAACCTACCACCAGCGTGGAAGGTACAATCGCGCTGTTAGAAGCACTCGCTCATCCAAAACATGCGGAGCCACCACCGCAACCGAAGATTCGCAAGAGAACTGTGGCCGAGATGGCAGCAGATGAAGCAGCCGCCGCTGAACAGGAGCGCTACATGCTGTTCCTCGACGAGCGTCTCGCTGGTGCATCAGGAGGTCAAGGCGCAGGCGGAGCAGACGGCGATGGACAAAACGGTGCTTCTACCTTTGAGCCAAGATTCGAGCGCTTCAAAGTCATCGAGGATATTAAAAGAGAACATGCCGAGAAGAAGGAGCAGGAGAAGATTAAGCAAGCAGAAAATGACCGCCGGCTTCAGCAGCAACGTCAGCAGCACCAGCAGGAACAGGTCTTGGCCGCCCAAAGATTGGAAGCAGAGCGTGCGAAACGTGAAGCAGCAGCACTTCGGGAAACCCAGCTGCGTCAGGCCGAAGCTCATAGGCAGGCAATGGCTGCTCGCGCAGCGTCGACCCCAACAGCCCAAAACAGCAATGCACAAAACATTGCCCAGCAGCAGCCGCATGCGCACCCAGCTCCGAATGGCGTTACTAATGGCATGCCTATCGCTGCTCCGACGCCTGCTCCGAATGCCATGACTGGCCAGCCTCAACCAAGATTTCAGGCACAAATGTCGCAGCCTGCAGCTTCATCGCCTGTTGTTCGACAGGGAACACCCCAAAATATGTCCTCGCCGATGGTTGGAAGCGTTCCAATGCAGCAGACCACTTCAAGCATGGCTGCAAGCCCCCCAAGACCCTCTTCCATCGTACAAAACCCACCAATGTCGGTGCCAATGGCCCATAATATGTCAGCACGCGGTAGCCAGCAAAGCCATCCTTCCGGTACACCTCGCATGCCTCACTCAACGCCTCACATGGCACACGGCACACCCATCAACAGACCCGCAATGGCTGCAACTCCGCGCATGACGCAGGCTAGCCCTCCGCCTAACATGATGGCCCAAAACTCGCAAATGGGCGCGGCCGGCATGATGATGAACAATCAAGGCATGGCCCAGCAGCACAATCCACAGGTTATCGCGCAAATGGCAGCGCAGCAAAGAGCTATCGCGCAACAGCAACAGATGGCCGCCATGCAAAATGGTGGCGTTAATGTGAACATGAATGGCCAGAGCATGTCGCCACAACAGCAGCAACAAGTTATGCAGTTGATGCAACGACAAATGCTCATGCAGCAGCAACAACAGCAAGGTGGAATGATGAACCCGCAGCAGCAGCAGCAATTTGCTCAGCAGTACGCCCAACAGCTACAAAACCTACAGGCCAATCAAATGCGTCATATGAATCCCCAAATGCAGGCCCAGCTCCAGCAAATGGCACGCATGGGACAGATGGGCGGCGGCCAGATGGGCGGCCAGATGGGCAACCCAATGCAAAGGCAGGTCAGCGGGCAGATGATGGCTGGTAATAATGCAAATATGCAGCAGGCAATGGCAACAATGCAGATGCAGCAGCAGCAGCAGCAGCAGCAGCAGCAGCAACAGCAACAGCAACAGCAACAGCAACAGCAGCAGCAGCAGCAGCAGCAGCAACAGCAACAGCAGCAGCAACAGCAACAGCAGCAGCAACAGCAACAGCAGCAGCAACAGCAGCAGCAGCAGCAGCAGCAGCAGCAACAACAACAACAACAACAGCAGCAGCAGCATAATGTCCAACAACAACAGCAGCAGCAACACAACCCTCAGCAGATGACCAACAACGCGGCTATCCAGATGCAGTTGACGAATAACGCACGCACAATATTCCAGCGCCTTTTGCAAAATGCTGCGGCCAAGTTTGGAGGTCAGGAGCTGATTCCACAAGAAACAATAGAAAAGATGAAGCAGAGTTCATATGCACAAGCCCAGCAGCATTTCCAACAAACCATGGCTCACCGCCGAGCGCAGCAGCAGATGATGATGCAGCAGCAACAGCAGCAACAACAAGCTGCTATGCAAAATATGGGTGGTATGATGGGTCAACAAGGAATGTGAGCTTCCTGAAATCGTTTGCGCCTTGTGTCATTTGACATTGCCAATGGCGAAACATGGCAACAGTCCCGGATGGGAAAGGTTTCTGGCGTTGGTGTTATTCCCCCTTCTATTTCATTTGAACCGGCGTAGTCAGGGCGGGATGTATTCGGTTTTACTTGTGGCTACAGCGCATTTCTCTTTATACCCGATGAACTGTTTGAAGAGGGGGGCTCTTTGTGATGATAGGATAAGTGGCAGAGCTCACAATACCAACGTTTGATGTGTCCAAAGCTGGATGCATGGTGGTCGCTTGTTTGTTTAACGGGGTGGTGCGGCCTATCACTGTAAACTATGGCATTATGGCATTTACTGAACTCTGCAGGCCGTGTTGCATTTGAGAATTTCGTGACTGTTTGTCCCTAATTTGGTCTTTGCTACAGACTCGTAAAGCTTGATGCACCTGATTTCCCTGACCAAGTTCCTAGCCATTGCCGGCTCGAAAACGGGAATGCCGTTGTTGGTGAAGTGTCACGTGTTTGGGAACTGGGCTTAGCGTGGAGGGACCTTATTTTACTTGAACGCTGATAAATGTTACGAAGCAGACGCCTGAGAGATTTGGACCCACAAAATGGCTCCAGTGCCAAGCCGGAGGCTGATCACAGCCATTTTCGACAGTGACGAGGCACGAGCAACTTGCGACAGTTAGGCGTGACCTTAATCAGCAGCTTGTATAGGATCCGAATACCTCGTGCCTTGTCCATACTGCATCCTCCAAGCACCCACTTCCATCGTCTGGGACTATTTTGCTGTTTGCTGGTCCATCCCATTGCCGCGCTAAATCTGTATTCTTTCTTTTCCTGTCCAGCCGCTGACGTTCCTGATGTATTCACCGCGGACGTCATCATTCTTCCTCTCCCTCCTCGCCGGGCCGGCGTTGATCGCAGCCCAGCTCTCTTGCGACAACGTCCGAGTTGATGGCCACAGCTTTGATTTGACGGCCTTGAGTGGCCCTCACTCCGTGGTGACTACGCGCTACGAATCGATTCCCCAGACGCACATCAACACGACCTATACCCTCGATATCTGCCACCCGTTAACTAAGGGCGACAAGGGCAAGAAGACCGAGTCGTGTCCGAACGGCACAAGAGGTTAGTCTGATACAACTTGGAATCGGTAGTTCTAGGCATCACTCAGCTAACACACGCAGTGTGCGCTATCCGTCGGCTCCTTTCCGGGGAAACCGATACTGTGGAAGAGGTCATCGCAATCGCCGGAGCACTCGAGAATATTGGCGGTTCGCGGTTCGAGTACGATGTCACAAGGCTAAGCACTAGCGACTCGACCTCAGATTCCAAGAAAGAAGGGCTACGCTTGGTGTTGAAGGGCGGAAAGCACCCCCTGTCGGGTCCTGTCAAGGAGCGTCGGCCCCAACGAGCCATCATCGAACTGTTGTGTAACCACGACAAGAAGGGAACCGAGGGTGAGTGGGACGCCGAGGACAAATACGAGAAGGGCTCAAAGCTTCGTCGCCGCGAGGACGAGAAGAAGGAGGGCGACAAAAAAGAAGACGACAAGAAGGACGGCGAGGAGGAGGACGATGGTGTTGAGTCTGGAATAGAGCACCAGCTGAAGAACCCAGATGCCGCTCTGCTCTGGGAAAGCTATAAACAGGAGAAGGATGACGACGTCCTCCGCCTGCAGTGGCTGACTGAGTCTGCCTGCGAGAAGCGTGACGACAAGAACAAGGACGAAGGCGACCAAAGCCCGTCTAGCCACTGGGGTTTCTTCACCTGGTTCGTCATTATGTGAGTCCACGTCAGACCCGAAATGTTGTTTTCCGCACCCACTGACTCATCTAGTGTTTTCCTTGGTATTGCCTCGTACCTCATCTTCGGCTCTTGGCTCAACTACAACCGATACGGCGCCAGAGGTTGGGACTTGCTTCCACACGGTGACACCATCCGCGACATTCCCTACCTGTTCAAGGATTGGACTCGTCGCGTCCTCAATACGGTTCAAGGTGCAGGTAGCCGGGGTGGTTACAGTGCGGTCTAAGTGGTGACGGCTCTTGCAACCATGGGCGAAGGCTTGAACACATCAAATCCGGATCCGGCAGGACGAGTGTATATTGCTTGGAGGTCTGGCTTTGATTTCATTGTGCGAAGATGCAGATTGGCGTTGTGGTTCCATCGGGATGAAGCTGCGGCTTGTTGTATACATAATGGCTCATTTGGCAGGATTTCTTGATTAGATTGATCGATCAACCCTTCAGGTTCCTGAAAGCGGCAGTTGCGTCTCTTTTCCTAATTACATAGAATCAGGAAATGCTTTATTTCCTCCAAAACTCAAGAGAGTGCATCATTTTGGGTGGCATGCACTGCCCTGACCTTCCGCCATTCTTGAATGGGAGGCGAAGCTATCATAGCTTGCAGAAAGGAATAAAACTTGTCCTGCTAAAAGTGTTGGTAGTAGAACAGGGCCGAGATAAGAAGCAAGGTATTGAACAAGACTCCACAATAGCTTAACTTCACCGACAGCAACTTGTTATTTTCAGGTTTATTCTTGTCTAGCTTGGGAAAAGTGGCTGCATAATAATTTAGAATACTTGAGTCAGAAGCCACCGCCATGGATCTTCGGTGCGATAACGGAGGGCGAGCGGCTTATCGATAAAAATCGCAACCCATCTTTCCTTCCCGTTCCCAGTTACAATTACTCGGACTGCCCCTCTGCCAACGGAGAGTCATTCAATCCTGTTTCTTTCATAGCGAGGCGATATACACTTATGAGAAATGGCTGCCAGGTTGCCCGTCCGCATGCAATTGGCAGCTCGGGCCTGCTCCCGAGCTGTCGCACATCCCCGAATTCCTGTCGCGCGCTTCTCGTCCGCTGCGACTGCGAAGTCTAGCCTTTCCGAGGCCCTGAAGCAGGATATCAACGTAGATCCACCGCTATAAAAGACGCAATGGTTCAAAAGTAGCTGACAGGCCTTGCAGAGAGACGCATCGTTGTCGAATCCTGACCCCTCGGCAGACTCCCCGAGCGCCGCCCTCGTTAACGAACATGCGCCTTACATGGTAGCCACCTACGCCAGGCCGCCGCCCGTATTCGTCCAGGGAGAGGGATCATGGCTCTGGGACATTGAGAACCGGAAATACCTTGATTTCACTGCTGGAATTGCCGTCAATTCGCTCGGTCATTGCGAGCCTGGAGTTGCCAGGATTCTGGCCGATCAGGTGCGTTCGTAATTGGCAACAGGCGCTCTTCCATCGAGGCTGACATTATCGGGTCTAGTCCAAAACCCTTGTTCATGCTTCGAACCTCTACTACAACCCTTGGACTGGCGCCTTGTCGAAGCTGCTGATCGAGAAGACCAGAGAATCTGGCTGCATGCACGATGCTAGTTCGGTGTTCATCTGTAACTCCGGCACCGAGGCGAATGAGGCGGCCATCAAATTCGCTAGGAAGGTCGGCAAGGTCCTTGAGCCGTCAGGCGACAAGTTCGAGATTGTGACGTTCAAGAATGCCTTCCACGGCCGCACGATGGGCAGTCTCTCTGCGACGCCAAATCCCAAGTACCAAAAGCCATTCTCACCCATGGTTCCTGGCTTCAAGGTGGGCACATACAATGACGTCGCCGCCATCGATGAGCTTGTCACAGAAAAGACGTGCGGTGTTATGGTTGAGCCTATTCAAGGAGAGGGTGGCGTGCAGGCCGCGAGCGAAGAGTTCCTCGTTGCTCTTGCTAAGCGATGCAGGGAGGTCGGTGCTGTCCTTGTGTATGACGAGATCCAGTGCGGTCTCTCACGAACGGGCACATTCTGGGCTCACGGCAATCTTCCCAAGGAGGCTCATCCGGACGTTCTTACGACAGCGAAGGCTCTGGGTAACGGATTCCCCATCGGCGCTGTTCTTGTTACAGAATCGGTAAGCGAGAAGATCAAGGTTGGCGACCATGGCACTACATTCGGCGGCAACCCCCTGGCGTGCCGAGTTGCTCACTACTTGGTTTCGCGCCTCTCTGAAACAGACCTCCAGAAGGAAGTCCTGGCCAAATCTTCCCTGTTCAAGCAGCGCTTCAAGAACCTTCGAGCTAAGTTCCCTGATCTTATCTCTGAGATTCGTGGCAGGGGTCTCATCCTTGGCCTTCAGTTGTCCGAGGATCCCACACCTATCGTCAAGGCCGCGCGTGAGAGGGGTCTCCTCATCATCACTGCCGGCACCAACACACTTCGTTTTGTGCCCAGTTTGAACGTGACCGACGAGGAAATCCAGCAGGGCCTGGACATTTTGGAAGAGGCCATCACAGCAACTCGGTCATAGAAAGTGCTGCGGTATCTTAGCGGGCGTTTTGCGATGTGTAGGGAGGCATGGTGACAAAAGAATAGATTTCAAATATCCACATTTTTTATAACGTCAACAAGCTTTTCATTGAGACCAAAGTTTGACAGCGCCCTCATGAGTATATTCTTGTTTCAATGTATGCAGCAAATAACTTTGGAGAGCACACTGGCTTGGGCGATTACAGCTAGCAATGGAAATTGTCTCCCATTTAACAACAACCCTGGGAAAGACCGTCGACTGGTTCTATCGTTAAACAGCGCGAGTTTATCCAAGCACAGCGGGCATTGAGAAAGCAAAAGCAGTGTCCAAGTCATCTCGAACACGATGAAATCCATCCTTTACTTAATGGTGGCCTGCGTTGCGAGCGCAGGTCTCATCCAGGATGATGCATTCGAACACGACGGTTTCTTCGTTGATCCGAAACTGCCCGATGGCAACTACCACGTTACGATGAGAAGCGACGGGGCACCACCGCTCCTCAAGCGGTGGCATCCTGAGGAGAAGCGGTGGCATCGGCTCGAGGCGCGCAAGCTCAAGCCCCAGGGTTGGGGCAGCGGCGAGTATACCTTTGTCGTCGACGAGAACAAAGGGCGCGTCGTCGACGTCAACCTCGACCTGTACGCGCAGAGCACGCTACCCGTGCCCGTGAGCGACACGGGCTGCTACCACAGCCACGAGTACGAGACGTTCAACTACGCCCTCGACCCGGACGACTACCGCCACACCAAGCAGTCCTTCTACAACTGGTGCGACATATACCCCGTCAAGACGGGCCACGTCGAGCTCGCCCTCAAGGGAAACGTGGCCGTCTACGTGTGCGTGCGCCACAAGAGCGGCACGCAGTACTGCTCCGAGGCCGAGTACGAGGACGCCGAGGGCCACATGAACCGGACCTGCGGCGACGGGCCGGCGTGGACGTGGATCAAGAAGTGGAACAAGGAGTACGGCCGCTCGTGGAAGGGGCAGAAGGTCTGCGGCAAGACGGGGAAGTACTACACGCATCCATCGCCGGGCTACTGGGACGACGTCAAGATATCGAGTGACATTTCTAGGGATCGGCCTGAGCATGAGAGGCCCGAATGGAAGTATCATGGTCCAGAAATTGCCACTGGAGGCAAGAAACCTGAAGGTGGTTAGACATAATAAACTGGCTGGAAATTTCAATTAAAAGTTATGCTCGTTTTGACTATTAGCAATGCATTCGTCTTGCTCGTTCATAATGACGTCTCCGACTAACAGACCGCATGGGTCTTGCCCGTCTTGCCTTGCAACGAGTGTGTCTCATCCTGCAGCACGTTAGTAACCAGGCAACGAGACGAAGGAGATTTCTTGACTAAGGGGGGGGGGGCATACCTTGTAAGCCTTGCTGTTGTGTGACTTGGGGTGCCTGTTGCGGCGGCCCGCGGACGTGAGGTGCGTCTGGATGTATTCTTGCTGTCTCTTCACGCTCTCTCGGTCCGTCTCCTCCAGCAGCCCAACGACGAGCTTGATGTCGTGCAGCAGCATGTCGCATCTGCTGCGCGAGAAGTCCTCGCGGACGACGACGCGCAGCATCTTGAGCTGGTTGGTGTGCGGCGCCATCGTGTAAGCCGGCACCACCCAACCCCGGGAGCGGAGGGTGTGGGCGAGCGCGAACTCGTCGTAGTGCCTGTCGTCCTTGCCGCCCTCCGCCGCGGTGGCGAAGCGGAACGCGACGAGCGGCAGGCCCTTGCCGGACGTCTTGGACATGATGACGAAGCCCAGGCCCTCGAGGGACTGGCTCAGGTAGTCGGCGGTGCGCGTCAGGTTGCTCATGATGGAACGGTAGCCACGCTTTCCGAGGCGGATGAATTGGTAGTATTGGCCGATGACATGGGAGGCGCCCTTGGAGAAGTTGAGTGTGAAGGAGGCCTGGTCGGCGCCGAGATAGTTGATGTTGAAGACAAGCTCTTGGGGGAGATACTCTGGCGCACGCCAGACAACCCAGCCAACTCCGGGGTATACGAGGCCATACTGCTCGGCACATCAGTGAAATGCCCTCTCCCATCCGGGCAAAGTGAAGCGAATTATGCCTTACCTTGTGGCCAGAAGCGTTGATCGACACAACCTTCTCCAGCCTAAAGTCCCACTCAAGCTCAGGGCAGACAAACGGTGCGACGAAGCCGCCGCTGGCGGCGTCCACGTGAATGGGAACGTCGATATTCTTCTCGACCAAGAGATCGTTGACGGCCTTGGCGTCCTCGTACTCGCCCGTGTACGTGGTCCCCAGGATGACGCAGATGCCGATGGTGTTCTCGTCGACGAGCGAGACCGTCTCCTCCGGGTCGATGACGTAGCGGTCCGGGGTGCAGTAGACGAGCTTCTCCTCGATCTCGAAGTAGCGCGTGGCCTTCTCCCAGCAGACCTGGACGGCCGACGACATGACGATGTTGGGGCGCTCGGCGCTCTTGCCCTCGGCCTGGCGGCGGAGCTTCCAGCGCTTCTTCATGGCCAGCACGGCGAGCATGATGGCCTCGGAGGAGCCGACGCACGACGTGCCGACGGCGCTGCCGCCCGTGGCGTGGAACAGGTCGCCGATCATGTTGACGCAGCGGTTCTGGATGTCGGCCGTCTGCGGGTACTCCTCGTAGTCGATGAAGTTCTTGGGGAGGCACTCGGTCATGAGCTTCTCGGCCTCTTCTTCCTGCCGTGCCAAACCTCGTCAGCTCATGTCGCGCGCTGCCACGGCGCCTAGAACAGCAGAACCGGGGGACTCACCATGTAAGTCGTGACAAAGGAAGCAAGACTGAGTGAAGACGTATTAGCTCATGCTTTCAAATAGCCACCGGAGCAGGTCCATGTCGTCTCCCTTACTTGAGCGTAGGGTTACCATCCAAGATGAGGTCGTCTCTGATCATGCGGTATGCGACGTCTCTGGGCATCTGCGTCTCGGGCATCCTGCGCTTGGGCAGGTCTTCGCCGGCGAAGCGCGAGCCGTAGACGGTCGTGGTGAATTCCGGTTCCTCACTGGAGAAGCCGGCATCTACTTGGCTCACTTCCTTGTCTCCGGTGGGAGTGTTGGCATCAGAGCCCGTCCCCTTCTCCGGAATCGAGGCGAGATGCACCATGGTGTCGCCTCCACGTTTGATACGAGATGATTGGGATGCCAGATGAAGCAGCAAATATGAGGATCGGGTTTACGGCAGCCGGGAACGGTGTAAGTAATGAACGTAAGAGAGGGCGGACGACGGAGGAGAGGGCCGGCCTCGTACATATACTCGGACGACTACAGGGCCCTTCAAACTCCCAAAGTCAATAACACGCATTACCTCACCAAACCAAGCTTCAATGGTTCACCCACAGCAGGGGAGCGGATTGGCGAATCAGCCATCAAGTCTACGCCGTGGCGCATGTGAAGCCATGCCATGCCCCCTTCCCCCTACGCACTAGATCTAGACCAGGAACGCCATTCTCCCAACTCTGGCAGCAGCCCGTTTGTCAAGCATGACGGGCCCATTCTCCTCCTCTTCCTCCCCCGACGGCCCGGATGGCACGGCTTCAGGTTGTGGGTGCCAAACAAGCTCCCTCACCAAGCATTCGGGTAGCGGCGAGGAGCGGGTCCAGTCGTTTGCCCTGTTTGCAGATCCTTGGACATGCCGTTTTGCCCGAGTCGTGCCGTCATGGAGGGAACCCCACTCGGGATTGCCATGCCACTGAAGCACAGCTGCAGCAATGCGAGGGGCAATGATCAAGTAATGGATGAGCAGCTCACAAACCTATTTGCCAATTGTGTGTTTGGGTCAGACGGGAAGCGGCCCCAGTCAGGTCATGGAGCTGGACACGTCACGAGCTAGTGTTGTGATGAAGGCGCAGCGGCTTCATGTTTGTGCATTCATCATGAAATTCAAGCTATGAGCGCCCAGCAGGTGAGCCGACTTGCTATGCAGGTTGCACGTTTGCTTGTGCCTAAATTCACACATTTACATCGTATGATGCAGGCATGCAATGGCCCGGATTCTTCCTGGTCGCGTCTAAACAGTGCAGCCCAAACTCCCAAAACATCCTGGAATATGCATATCTCACCATGCAATGCAATGCTTATGTCCGTGTCATTCTCGGCGCTCCCTGTCGTCTAGTCCTCGTCCCCTGCACCCGTCAACCCATTTGTGAGACCCTGCATCCTCCGCCCGAGCAGATCATCTGAGCTGCTAAGCTTGACGAGACTCTTGTTCTTGCTGAGCCCTTTCCTGGTCTTCTTCTTTCCACGATCGCTGTCATTTTCGGGCTCTTTCCCGTTCTCCTTAATCGTGGGCGTTTCGGTCGTCTTCTCAGCAACCTGCTCCTCCTGGACAGGCTGCTGTCTGGTCATGCCGCGTCCTCGTGTCAACTTTGTCATGCCAATCTCGAGTGGCATGCCTTCATCTCCGCTGGACTCAGTGCGCACGTGGTGGCGGCCTGGACCGTGTCCGCCCGTAGTCGTGAGATGCGGGAGAACTGGACGACTGTGGCGCACGCGTGCCTTCTCGGCGTGAGTGAAGAGCTGATCGAACCACCCTGCGCAGCGCTCAAAGTGCTTCCAAGCAGGGGGATATATGCTTGGAAATTGCATGAAGCCATGAGATATGCCAGGGATCAGCATAACCTCGGGCTCATCACTATCGTCTTGGCTGGCTTTGTGCTCCGAGCTGGTCGGATTTGCTGCCTGTCGTGCAGCGGTCTTCGCTCTTCTCAGGCGGCCTGCAAAAATGACTGTGTCGTCGACCAAGGGGTCTCGCTCTCCAGTCATGAAGTAGGTCTTGGGAAAATTCGCCAGCAATGCATCCGGCGCTAACACGGGGCTGAGGAGATAGTCCGTCAGGAAGTCTGGACGATTGTGAGGTCCTATGTATAGGATGATCATGGCACGCATCATCTCTGGCGTGAGCACCCGATCGTTAAAGTATGAGATCATTGATGAAGTGGCCAGGCGAGTCTTCATGGTCTCGGTACGATGAGAAGCGCTGCCGTTTTGCTTCGTTTCCTTATGGGGCGGCTGTCCTACGGATTGCGGCCCCGCGTGAGCATATTCGGGATGTGCATATCTCGCATCGTTGACGATTTGATTTGCCTCTGCAAGTGATCTTGCATCCGACTTGACTGGAGGCGTCTCATCCTCATCATCCGACTGGTGTGGTGTTCCCACTAAATCGTTGTATTGCCTGCTCTTCCTCCGCACGATCGGCTTGTTTGTTTGTCGCACCCGACGATCCTGAATCAAGGACATCTGCTCGTCTGACATCCAATTGCCAATATTCATATCCAGCGCGGGATAAAAGCACACTAGGCCATCTGGCGCAGGCAGCTGAACGCCAGACGAGGCGCGTTTGAAGCCCGTCGTACTTGTCTCGAGTATCATGAGTGTGGCTGCAACGGCAAGGTTACCGCCCGCGCTGTCACCTGTAATGATCACTCTTGGCGTTTCTTTGCCCGACATTCCAATGCACCTCCCCTTGGATTTCATCAGTGTAACATAGACGTCGAAACATTCGTTCAATGCGTAAGGGTATGGGTACTCCGGGGCCTTCTTGTAGTCCAGGCTGAGGACTGGCAAACCGGACTTAGCCGCCCAAGCAAATAGCTTGTCATCGTTGCATCGAGGATCCATAGCCACGAATCCGCCACCGGGGACGTCCAAGACGAGCTGATTTGTATTTTCCAGATCTGCCAGCGGCCCGTCATAGTAGAGCCAAGCGGACACTGAACCTTTGTAATCACTGCCGGAGGGCCGGGGTATGCGTACTTGCCGGGGTGGCCAACGCGTGAACCTCGGCCGCAACAGGCCTTGGAAGAAGCTAAGATACGGCGTGGTTCCCTTGTTCCATGCGATACGTAGGTGCTCTACAGTCAACATTCCTCTGACTTTTCGAACTTTTTCATCCGCTCTTTCAGCTGTGAATAAGTAGAAGACGGAGAAGACTACACTCGCGAGGTCGCGCAGCCACTTGTTCGGAATCCTCATTGCAGTCCAGAAGCCGGCATCGAGGGCTGTCATGACCCACGTAGCTCGAAAGAAGGCAGGATCGTACATGTTCGCCATGGGTTCCGGGCTGGCTAAGCCAACGAGAGCGCTAAAGTTACGAGCTGCGTAGAGGGACATCATGGTGATAACGACCATCTGCCATGCCGAATAGTGCTGGGAGAAATATTTTGAAAGGGACTTGACCCCCGGCGGCCCATGCCTGCGGCCTCTGCTTGAGAGTCAGTACCGCGTCAAAAATAATTAAAGCGTTTCCGAGGCATACTTGTATAGATAAACAGACCAAAAAGACAGCACGGCCAAGACCTGGAGGCGTCGCGACTTGGACGAGGGCCGTCCAAGGACGTGATCAATCATGGCGGAGAGCGGTGGTTCTGATGTGGCTTCAAAGGTGTCGGAGAAGATGATGAACGCCAACTCCCAAGTGGTTCAAAGAGCAGCGCAACATTATCTGGGGGCTGTTCGTGTCGACGGATGCCGATGCGGCGTCAAATAACACGAGCGGAATAACGACGGGCTCGTGATCGGACAGGGCGTGGCGGAGTTCGAATGAAGACATGTAGCCCGGATGGATTCGAGGTGTCCCCAAGCAGGGCCGGCCTAAAAAGTCAATGTCAAGTGGAAGTCGAGTGTCGCACCGGCAAAAGCATTGCGAGTTGTCAAAGAACGAACCCAGCGTCTTGGGTCGGCCCAGCAGACGTCGTGTGACTCGTGACGCCGGAGATGAAGGGGTCCCCAGTCGCTCCGGGCAAGCGTCCGTGTCGCCGCTGACATGTGAAAGTAGGACTGAAACGTGGGGCATGCCGCACAGTGACTGAGGGTCACCCACCCCCGGATTTGACACCGACACTGGGTAGGTGAGTTTACTTACCTTAATCAAGCGCGGCCGAAAGTACTCGGCTTATTAGCGGCCTTGGAACATGCCATCATGGATTCCGCTAACTCGGGGCTGCGTCCAACCACAGCCGAGCATCTGGCTCGCGCTTGGGCCATCGGAATCTGACCTGATTGCCATGAGGATTTCCGTCAATTGGAGCAGGGAATGGCAAGTGTGATTCGGACAACGCGCGCTCAGCGTCTAATCCATCGCATGTAACAACCCAGGTTTGCCTAACATATCCTCCATGAACGCACCTCACGGTGCCTTGTTCGGAAACCTAGACGACTGATACTACCCGAAGTTGACGTTTTGCGCCGCAAAGGGGGTTTCTCCTAGGACCCAACTAGCGAGGCATATCCAGTAGGGTGAGCCAGGAACGCTCTTGTCGGCAGGAACACACTCCACCATACGGCTAGGACGAATGTAAACAATTCACATGTGGGGTTGACGTCAAAGGCTCAAGGTTGCACCGCCGCTTACTGCATTGCACGCCGTACCGTGGACGAAGTCCTCGTCTTTTGTTGTTTTCGTACTTGTATCGCTCATGACCTATTTGGTCAGGTGTCCACCTGAGTGGATGTGTGCATTGGTGTGAAGATGGCATCAATTTCAAATTCCAAAGTCCTTTATGACATGAATACGCGATAGGTAGGGGTTGCTTGAGCCAACTTTGTGTTGCTCTATTGAGCCTGCGGCAAGGCTACTGTGGTCAAGATTTGTAGTGCTTTCATGTGTGGTCAGGAAGAATGAGCAATATTGAAAGAGCCAACGTTACTCTAGCATAATCACCATTGAGTCCTATCTTGTCATTATTTTTCTTCACCAAAATACATATTCTTTGAATGCTCATTACCACCCATAATGGTCTAAATTCTGAAGATTTTTACAGCTTTAAACTATATTGCGGCATGGAACTTTTTGGGCAGCCGTTGCAAGCAAGAGACGTGTCCCAACATGACCCTGAGCTCCGTACGTATTTGGCGACTGTGGCACGGCGCAGTTGCTATGGTCAACGCAAGTGACATGAGGCAGGGAGGGTACTTACCCCACCATGGCCCCCCCCCCACTTGATATAAAAGTACCGGCCAGCTTATCGGACCCTTTTATTTTTTGTCCTCGGCTGCGGACCTCTACCTCATTGGGTGAGTGACGCAGTTCAGCATCATCAGAGCCGTGCAACAAGGGTTCTTGTGCTCAGTGTTTCTACACAGTGTCCAGCATTCTTGCAACGTCGAATTCCCTCACCTGGATCTCAGCTTCTCCTCGCAACGTCATATTTTCACCGCTACACCAGTTTCGGGCCAACCTCACATCACCGACCGGGACTTCGAGCTGACGCCGGTTGATCAGAGCCATAGACCTCGGCCATATACGATCTCCTCCTGGGCACAGATTGTCCGCAGTGTGGCAAGCCGGTGATATTCTGGCTTACCACACCTAGGTCATAAACCCATGTCAGGAACCAGCGCTGATGACTACCAGCTCAGCCCGGCGGCCGTTCGCCGGTTGCGTCGCCGTAACATGCGCCGCACGTCTCCAACTCCCGATCTTGTCACGAGTCTGGTGAGGCCACCATCACCATCCGACGCCTTCATCATCACCCCGAGCCATGTTCGTAATCGCTCAAGAACCGCTTTTCCAGTCAGGCCAGCACCTGAGAACGTGGTCCGACCGGTGGAGGACGCCCAACCAGCTGGCCGACGATCTGGTCCGCTTCGACCTCCACACTTGTCCTCTCTTGACATCCCCGACAAGTACGGCGGGGGCTGCGTCTTTGATTTATATTCGCTTGTCTATGTGGCCGAGCCCGACCCCAACCTACTCTGCCCTATCTGCCACGATCCTCTCATAGACCCTGTCACGACCCCGTGCGATCATACTTTCTGCTATCGATGCATTCGTCGGGCATTTGCGACCAGCTCTGCGGGCACCATATGCCCCATCGACAGGGAGCCGTTGACTTGGTTGGATTGCACTAGTGCCGCCAGGCTGATTCGGACACAGCTAAACAGCTTGGTCGTGAAATGTCCATATCAAAGTCGCGGCTGTACCAAGGAGTTGAAGCGCGAGGCAGTGGAGGCCCATGCAACGACAGAATGCGGCCTCCAGTACTATGCGTGTCCGGACACTAGTTGCGAAAAGAAATTACGATCTAAGCCAAAGGACGATGTGTGCTATCATCGCGACATACAATGTAGCCAGTGCGACTCTACCATTCAAGAAGCCGAACTTGATGTGCATTTGCTCTCGTGTTCGAAGAGTAAGACTCGGTGCGAGTCTTGTTGGCGCTTGGTCTACCGGCACCAGCTGGATCAACACAAGGAAGCTGATTGTGAAGGAGTAGAGGTTGGATGCCCATATCAAGACGTTGGATGCCCGATTCGGGTCTTGCGAGGATTAGTTCGTGCACATTCACTCGAGTGTGCCTTCCACCCAGAGACGGCTTCTGGCATAGTCATCCGAAGCCAGCGTGATGTCATTCAGTCCTACAACGATCTCGGAAACCAGTTCCGGGAGATGCAGGCACAGCAAACAGAGAGCACGAAACGCATCGAACTATTGGAGAGCCTGACACAGGCGAGTTCAGGTCGGGAAGGCGGCGATGGCGTCTTCAACGAGCAACGAACGATGCAAGATTTGGATGCAGGGTTCGAGGAAATCCATCAGAACCTGACCCAGCTTGAAGCACGGCAGAGCATGTGGACGCTCAACCAGGTCATGCTGATTCGAGAAGAGGTCACAGAGCTTCGGAACAACATCAACATGATTCGGATGCAACTGAATTGGCTCCGTAGCAGAGAAGAGGGCAGGATGAGGGCAGCTAATAGTTCCGGATCCACAACCAGTATTCGACGGGACAGTTCTGGAGAGACGGCACCGATCATGCCGGAGAGACGACGCTCCTCGGGCGCAGAAATGGATCAACCCCGGCTTTGAGGTCGTTACGCCGAGTGTTGATGGGCTGGGTGGAAATTCGGCGTTTATTTCGGCGTTGAGACGGAGGATACATGATTTCAGATACCCTTTTGTGTATAACGCGCAGAACCGCGAAAACAATGTCTCTGCATCGATCGTGAATGACCTAAGACTGACCGGAGGCCTTATACAATGATAGTGTGAAGAACGGGGCACTTATTCATGAGATCGAGGGTCTCTACCCTGGTCCTCTATAGTATAAGCAAACACGAATTAGGTTTCTTCGCCCCATATCAGTATCAGTATCTCTGGAGGTTGGGTAACACAGACTGTGCGTGGGTGAGCATCTAGTCTTGTGGCAATATCCGGCCTGGGACGGAACGTGGGAGAATTCCATGGAGCGCTGGTAAGCCACAGGGCACAGGGCAAGCAAGTCGGTTCGAATCACCCGCAACGTCTGCCTGATTAGTGATTAGCAATCTGGCCCATCCCAACTGGGAGAATTTGCCCCATACCCATCACCGCGGGCCGGTAATTTCACGGTATACACGGGAAATGAACATTGGTGTCTCTTGAGCGGAGTTTGGAGACCCTACGGAGTTGCGCTCCGCTCAGTCCGCTACTGTATTACGGCGAGGCCTGGCACCGAACTCCGTCCCAACAAATAGACCGGGGAATGTCCTTGAGGGCGTGCGCATCTTTGTTCATTGAAAGCTCCGCAGCTATACCGTAGTGCTTGACACTGTCCATCATTTGTCTGGGATATCCCAAATCGCAGGTGAACCAATGACGCTCAAGCGGGAGGGATTGTGCGAAAGGTACGGTAGTACGTAAGGTGCCTCTACTGAGGTAAGTCTTACGAAGTGGCGGTACCCAACAGTCGAACGTGAGGTTCCAGAAACGCCATTGCTAAGCGTGCAAGTACAAACATAACTAGGGTACCTTAGGTCCAGGCGGTAGTGCCAATTCAGTTGGGCTTCCCACCCCTTCGTCACCGCCCCGCACAAGCGACAAGGCCCCCCCACACAAGGCTTCCTACGACTGTAGGCACAGCGCTTGACTTTACTGGACCTTCTTTCGCCATACAGCCTTGCGACACTATCATCCAACCTTCTTCTTCATCAACCTCTTCCTTTGACTGATTTTCCACTCGTCGCTCCTTTCTGTTGAGTTTTCTGGGACCGGGTCACCCTTCAAGATGGATCCCAACGAGCAGCCGTCGTGGACCGGAGGCGATGCGCCAGACAAGCAGAAGATGGACGAGGTTCGTCTCATGTCCATGGCAACTTACCAGACGTGCTCTCGCTAACTCTCGGCCCCAGATCCGCGCGCGTCGCCTGGCAAAGCTGGGAGGTCCTTCTCCAGCTCCCTCTTCCTCGAAATCCGAAGACAACAAGGCTTCCGCCTCGGAGTCGAGGCCATCACCGTCATCGACCCCAAAGCCGCAAACCGCCGAACCCGAAACTCCGAAGACGAAGATCAATATCACACCCGCCCCGGCGACATCGCAGACAGGTTCAGATAAGCCCATGCCGGCCGCATCCAAGTCCAACAGCTCTGGGCAAGCGGCAACTTCATCAGGTAGCACTCGTCCCTCTCGCAAGAGGTCCGCATCTGATAATGACGGTGGTATGTCAGCGACAGCACGTAGAGCAGATCCACCGCAAGCCGAGTCAAACGAGGACTACGCCGATCGCATACTGTCCCAGATTTTCCGAGTCACGGTCAACCCCCATCAGGCGCCGAACCCTCATGGCAGCAGGCTAGCATTTCTCCCGAATCTGAATCAGGAGTTGAATGACGCTGGCGAGCCTCTCAAACTGTCCGTCAACTCGCTAGATCAGGCTATTATTGAGGCGTGCAGCGAGTGGCCACACGAGAAGTCTCTCATGAGCTTCTTGCTTCCTTGCTGGAAGCGTGCAGTAAAGTCAGCCGTCACAGCCAAAATCACAGCTGGTCCCAAGTTTGAGGTCCACGAGGAGGCTAAGCGACTATGCATGAGCAACTGCTTGTTCGCTCTAACTATGCCTGCACTTTACGGGTAAGCTTTGCCAAGACGAATAGAGGGTGCGCCGCCTAACAGAGACAGTCGCGAACCCAATCCCAACCATGACACTATCGTGCCGTTCCTCCTCCGAAGCGTTACAGACGAGAATGGCCTTTGTTTTGATTTCATTCGAGAGGCCATCAAACGATTCGACGATGACGAAGCTTTCCCTTCCATATTTGACGATGCCATGGTCAAAATTAGCACCAAACTGTCGACGATGTCTATGGAAGACGACTACAAACCTTATGTCCAGGTAATGCCTCATGCCAACACTCCCGCTCCTGCAGATGTTAATATTTTCAGGCTCTTTTGACATATACTCGGTTTCCTGTTCTCATATCAAATCTAGCAAAGCATCCTTGTTTCAACATGGCTCAGTCTGCTCCTGGCATCGAGAAGCACACTCTTCTTGGCCCCTTCTTCCGCCTATCCCCTTTGCAACCGGAGGTTGTCAAAAGCTATTTTCCCGGACCCCGGACCCTCGATAAGACTAGGATTCTGAATGCGCAGGAGTCGTTACGCATGGTCCTCAGAACACATCAGGATGACCTCTTTTTAATTGCAAATGCTTTCATTCGGGCTGGACCTGAAACCAGGAACCGAACACTGGATTGGTTCGCATACATAATGAACACAAATCACAAGAGGAGGGCAATGAGGGTCGACCCTAGAACTGTTGCATCCGACGGCTTCATGATGAACATTACCACCATTTTGGATCGCTTCTGTGAGCCATTCATGGATAACGATTTCAGCAAGGTTGACAAGATTGATGTTCGGTACTTCAAGCGACAACCAAGAGTGGATATCAAGGATGAGACCAAGATCAACGCAGACCAGACTGCCGCTGACAAGTTCTATGAGGAAAAAGAGGCGGGCGAATCCAACTTCATTTCAGAGGTCTTTTTCCTGGCCCTTGCAGCACACCATTACGGGAGCGAGGCTTCCCACTCTCAACTCAAGAATCTTGACGATGAGATCAAGTATCTCGAGAAGCATATCAAGTTGATGGAGGCCGAACGTCACAAGGTGGCCAACTCGCCACATCAGCTAAGGCTTTTTGAGGAAACCTTGAGACGACATACCAACGTTCTTGAGAAGACCATTGGCCTGAAATATGCCATCGAAGGTGTTCTATTAGATGAGCGTATGCAGGGCATTTCGCTCAGGTTCCTGCGTTATGTTGCAGTTTGGCTGATCCGAGTGGCAACTGGGTCAAAGTACAAGCCTGGACTTGAAAGTCAAGAAATCAAGTCAGTGCCATCGAGTCACGAGTTCACACTGGCAAATTTGCTAACTTGAAACAGACTTCCGCTACCTGCCGAGCAACCTGCTGCCTTCGCCTGCTTGCCCGAGTATGCCCTTCAGAATATCATGGAAAACTTTAGGTTTCTTTTCAGGTTCGAAGACATACCCCAAAACTTGCTGTGCAAGACAACTAACGCTCTCTAGATTTCTCCCAAAGATTCTGCCAAGCGCCGTTGGCGAGGAAATGATTGCTCTCTCTATCACATTCCTCCGGTCTTCGGATTATATCAAGAACCCTGGACTCAAGTCTTTGTTGGTCTCGCTACTGTACTGGGGCACATGGCCATTCATGCATCTTAAGAGGGGAGTACTTGGTGACCAGCTTGTCTCCCTGAGCTTCGCAAACGAACATTTGCTCCACGCATTGATGAAATTCTACATCGAGTGCGAGTCTACCGGTGCCAACAGCCAGTTTTACGACAAGTTCCACATTCGCTATGAGATATTCCAAGTGGTCAAATGCGTTTGGGCCAATGACGTATACAAGCAGCAACTGACCCGCGAGAGCAAGTAAGTGAGTCCTTGGTCGTTATGAAAACATTTGGCTTATCTTGTCTTAGGGTCAACCGCGATTTCTTCGTGCGTTTTGTCAACATGTTGCTAAATGACGCAACCTACGTACTAGACGAGGCGTTCACTAAATTCCCCAAGATGAGGACACTTGAGATAGAACTCAAGGACCAAAGCCTCTCGGCTGAAGACAGGCAGAAGAAGGAGGAAGAGCTACAAACCTTGGGAAACCATGCCACTTCTTACATGCAACTGGCCAACGAGTCGCTTGAGATGATGAAGCTGTTCACGCACGCCGTGAGCGAGGCCTTCCTCATGCCCGAAATTGTTTCGCGTCTAGGAAGCATGTTGAATTACAACCTCGAGACCCTGGCTGGGAAGAAGGCGGCCGTCGAACTGAGCGTGTCCAACAGGGAGAAGTACCACTTCCGGCCGATTCAGCTCATATCGGATTTTGTTGAAATCTATACCAACCTAGGCTCGTCGCAAGTCTTCCTCGATGCCGTGGCATCCGATGGGCGCTCATACAAGCCAGAAGTGCTGGAACGTGTCACAAAGATTCTGACATCCAGACATCAGAAAGACCCATCAGACATTGCGAAATGGGACAAGCTCCGGGAGAGGTTCGAGGCGGCGAAACAACTGCTCGACCAGGCTGAGCTTGATCTTGGCGAGATTCCCGCGGAATATGAGGATCCCATCATGGGTGACCTTATGAAAGACCCGGTTCTGCTGCCCAGCAAACACATCGTCGATCGGTCCACAATTGTACAGCACCTGCTTAGTGATCCTAAAGATCCTTTCACGCGACAGCCCATGACGATTAACGACGCCATTCCCATGACGGAGCTGAAGGAGGAGATTGACCAGTGGAGGGAGAGCAAAGTACAAGCCGCCAAGGCGAGGCTTCTGGACAGTGCTCCGGAGACTATGGATACTACGGAGGGTTGAGCGATACGGGACGGTGGAGGGTTTGAGAACTGCTGACTTAGTAGAATTGCCCGAGATGATCGTTCCTGCTGGCTGATGTGATGGCTATCGCTCGTCAGCACTATCTACGCAACGATGATGCTACAACTTCATGATAGAACGGGTTATATGGGTGATGAGCATGGTTGCTTGATAGCCTTCCAGGCATAGACTACATTTTTTTTCCGGAAGCATAGATGATGCGGTAAATGCATGATACCGTTTCAAAGCAAGCCTGTCCTTTTACCTCGGCAAGCCTGCGTGACTATCTTTCCTTAGGCTATTTGAGTTAAACTTACCTACAAGCTGCGTCCCCATCACGCCAAGGCCCTCACGGTAGTGTTTTCAAACTCACTGAAGGTTTTTGTCAATTCTCCAAAGAGCTCATCTTTCCTGTGCTGCTGACACCAGCTGGCCTCGACTGCGCCGTTGGTGATACGTTTCCATTCGTCAACCGACAGCTCAAAGGCGTCCTGTACGCGGCAGTAGACGTCTTGAATGTGAGCGCGGAAGTAGGCCGGGTCGTCGCTGTTGAGGCTGAAGGGCACGCCGGCGTCGAGGAGGGCGCGGATGGGGCTCTCTTCGATGGTGGGGATGCCGCCCAGCACGACGTTGGACCATGGGCACAGCGTGAGCAGGGTGCCGCGCCGGGCGAGGTCTCGCAGCAGGGACGGATCCTCCGCGGCGGTGCGGCCGTGGTCGATGCGAGACACGCCGAGCTTGTCGAGGGATGAGCGGACGAACTCGGGGCCAGCCTCCTCGCCGGCGTGGGTCGTGAGGTTGGTGGACGGCGCAGCGGCCGCGACACGTGCGAATAGATCTGTGAAGAGCTCTGGCGGGAAGTTCTTCTCGCTGGACACCATGCCGAAGCCGATCAACGTGCCGTCGACGAGGTGCTCCCGTTCCAAGACGGTGTCGACGAGCGCATGCGACTCGGCAAGCGGCAGGTGCCGCAGAACGCAGACGATGTACTCGATCGTCATCCCGAGCTGCTCCTCTGCGCGACGCTTCGCGGCGGCCAGCCCCTCAATGACGGTGTCGTAGGCGACGCCCCTGGCCGTGTGCGCCTGCGGGTCGAAGAAGACCTCGGCGTGGCGCACGCGCTGGGCGGCCGCGCGCTCAAAGTACCGCCACGCGAGGGTCTCGAAGTCGAGGGCCGTCACGAGCACGCTCATGCCCGCGTAGTAGTACCCGAGGAAGTCGTCCAGGCTCGTGAAGCGGGCGTAGCGGGCGAGCAGGGCCTCGGTTGAGGCGTAGGCCGGGTCAGCGGGCAGCGCGACGTCGTTGTCTGCGGCGAGGGAGAAGAGCAGGTCCGGCTCGAGCGTGCCCTCGATATGGATGTGGTGCTCGACCTTGGGAAGGTTCACGAGCAGCTCGTGCAGCGAAGACCGACACATTGTGGCAGTGCGGCTTGCTTGAGCCGGCGCGAGGTGGTGATGCAGGCTCGTCGGTCTGACACAGTCTAAACTAGGTTTGCCGCTCGGATCCGCAATATGTGGTATCGTCTGGAAACCTGAGCTAGGAAGATAACGTAGGTTGGCACTTTGATCAATCCAGCCCAAGCATCAGCGCTAGGAGACATCATGTCCTTCGCATGACGTTCAAGGCAGCGTACCGTATTATATACTTCCCGCTTGCTAGCTCAGCACTACCGCTAACCTTATACCAACGGCAGGCTCCGAACTCCGCAATGCCCTGCACCAGGGTTGAAAATGGGCTGAACAGTCTGCGAAAGAGCACAGGGCTAAGTCATGAAAAGTGAACGAGGCCTCACTTCTTTACACATTCTCCGGTTCCTAGAGATACGGCCATGTAAAGGCTAGTCATATAGCCAGAGGGAGACCATCGCCTAGTCTATTAAGGTCAACATCATTCTTTGGTGTAGTAATTCTGCAGCCTCCTGCGTATCGCTTGAATGATTGGCTGCTCCAGCCTAGTGGTTGGCACAGAGTCGAATTGGAGATGAGTCTGGAGACTTGAGCCATTAATCTCTTCGATAGGCCTGTGTAAGTATGGTAGTTGAGTAGGTAGTCATATTCAAGTAGATCGGTGACTAATCACGGCGGCGTTCCAGCCCTCCACAGAGCATACACCGCAGCCTGCGCAAACGCTCCTTGGGCGGCCATCTTCCTAGTTGACAGGAGGGCTAGTCCAGCGGATGGGCCTTTGCTATCGCGGAATCAAGCGGCTGGGCTGGGCCGATCTGGTCCCCGAGCGTCATCAGGCTGGTTAGGGTGGCCCCTCATTGCTGCAACCTCTTTCTTGATCCAAGGTTGGCGGAGGCCGAACTAGGAAACTTCTAAGCGTTGTGTGGATCGCTGGGTTTCAGGGTCTTCGGGCGGATGACATCGATTGCCGTGTGCCTAGACCTCGGCTGTGCCATTCCGAAAGCTTTCACCCTCTCGTAACTTGCCGAATTGCATCCCGGAATTGAACACCCCCCCTCTCAACGTGGGGACGGAAATTTCGTCAGAGGGCGGCCGCTCCTTTCGACATGGGTTATGGAAGTGGCACCCTGCCAGTCCACATCCACATCTGGACATTGCCCAACGGTGGGCCATGAGATTCCTTCGGCGCTGTGGGATTGGGAAAGCCCATGAAAGACGAGCAAGGATTCATTCCTTTTTTCGTTCTTGCCTTGGCCGTTGCCTCTCGGGCATCATGGCACGAGAGCGCTACGCAGCATTTTCTATATGCAAGCCGGAAGAAACCTGGGGCGAGGGGGTGAAATAGAAGAAGCCAACCTCAGACAGCCTTCCGGGAAAGCTGCCCTTGAGGATGTCGAAGCCTAACCTGCGAGTTATCAGACTGTGCACATTTCAGAATGAGGCCTCCTTATGAGCTTCTTATCATGGACACGAGAAAGCTTGATATGTAAGCCTATCGATCTTGGACGGGGTCACTCATAGCCATAACTCCAGTTCTTTGCAACACGCGCGCTTGTTCTAATCCGCTCAAAAGCGTGCGATGGTCGGTCACGCGAGAAGGATTGTCTCCTTGGCGCATTCAACACCAACGATTGTAAAACCCACATCATGTTTTGGTGCTCGAAAAGTAGTCTTCTAATCTGACAGGATTTCGGACTGGCTGGTTGACGAGGATCTAGATCTGACGAACAGAACCATTAGCATACGATGCTACCGACAGGCAGCCCTGGGAAGACGACTTCTCGAACAGCATGACTCCTGCAATGCATATGCAGGCGGATGAGTATGGCATGCCTGCAAATTATGTGATGCAATACTACCGTGGACATATGTACTTGCCTCGGCTAGAAGTCTTATCAAGAGATGCTGCGTCACTGCCCAGGCTTACGGTTCATGGCCTCTCGGATTTTCATCGTTTGCGTCGGGCAGTATCCGGTTCTTGATTTTGCTCCAGCCCTACTGCGGTTAGATGAACGCAACGCTTTCTACCCATGTGGTAAGACTCGGGAACCCCGTGATTGGACGGCGCATCCTAACCAGGTTAAGCTTGTGCTTACGGCAACAGATCGCGAGTGCGCTGAAGGATCAGATCCTAGGGGCGAAGTTATCGGAGTTGTTGCCGATAGTGGAGAGTCGGTTGTCGGCTGTCTGCATTTTGGGTGAAGCCTAGCGGAACGAATGGGTTGCAACGGGTTGACGAGTAGGCGGCCAGTATTGTCCTAAGATCGGCTACTGGGTTGGGAGGCTCGAAGAAATCTATACATGACTTGCCGGTATCTGCCCGTTGCAAGGTGTCCCGAGTGAGGGGGTGAGAGCAGAACACCAAACGTGGTGGATCGGAATTATATGCGCCGGTGCCACGTAACACGGCAGCTAGATATCCAGCAATTAATTGCTTTCGCGCCAGAACGTTGTACCGCTGTAGATTCTTTGCGCAGCTGTGTTTCACCATCGTTGATACTCCTGTGTTGAATCTAACCTTCCCCAACCGTTCTGCCACAGGGCGACGATCAGATAGCAATTAAAGTCTTGGTCAGAGCTTCGCGTTTCTGTCCACGAGGGCTGGCAGTGATTGTTGCGCCTCGCCTGCCCAGGAATGTCGCTCGAGGGGCCGCCATCAACACAACGCCTTGCCAGAAGATACTCTTTCCAGCTCCGCGCATTCAATCACGGAACCGAGTAACCGGACATGTTTCTGGCATAAGAGGGCCCATCGTCAAACGGACATCGTCTTGCAAAGCAGGACGTACGTGCATTAGTGGTTCCGGGCGGCTGCAAGCTCCCACCCTTTCGGCTCCCTAATCTGCAATCAAGTCCGCCGCTTCCCCGGCCATGTGATGAGATGGCGAAGCGCTAGGGCAGACGGGATGCGCAGCGTGTGTGGCGTTACATGGAGAAAAGCAACTCTTGAGACACAAAGCCCTCTGGGCATGTAGGAAGGCTACACTTCTCCAGGATTATCACACGGTGCAGGCAGACCTCATCCAATCGGATGCGCGCTGATCCTGGTGTGCACCCAAGGATATGAAAAGGAGCTGGAATAATTTGCCTCAGTATTCTTTCATCGGTTGCAAAACATGATCCAGATCTTGGATGCGCCTTGTCGGTTGGCCACAGGCATGGTTACGAAGTGGGTTCTGAGGAGGTGGCCGTCCATGTCCCTATCTAGCGCGTTGCATGACATTGTCTTTTTGTTTTGCAGTGCAAGCAACGAGCACTTGCTCTTTTTTTTCTTTCTTTTTTTCTCTTTTTTTCTTTTTTTTTTTTTTTTTTTTCGCGGCGGTGGTGCTGATCGGCAAGTTGATTCATCTCAGGACTCTGTTCACAATGGTGTCTCCGGGCCTGTCGAGCCGATCTGCACTGCACCGCTTTGCCGCCAAACTCTTTCGTCTGGGTCCTCACTAGTTTGGGATTGTGATGCTCCGGGCCGTAGACTCTGCAGGGTCGACCTCCCGAAGCAGACTGTGAAGTCCTGTAGTAAGCCTGCCAAGCCCTGTCCTCATATAGCGTCCTAGTGATCCCTGATCGTCTCTCGCTTGAGTGGGATAGTGATGCACAGACCTGGGCCCAAAACCCTGGTCATATGTTGTTCAGGTATTCCACAAGATACGTGATGCCCGCTAATCTTTCATCTCAGTGTCCGCTCGGCCACCTGACATAACGCTGGCAAGGCTGGGTCGTTGGGGGTTTGGATTTGATTGTGGGCTATGCGCCTTCAATGCCCAGAGCTCCTTCATCGACCGCGTGCCGAGACAAGCAGTTGATCATCGTTCACAGCTGCCGAGCGGGCAAGGGGTATAAATGTGTCATTGAAGCTCCCCGCGGGTGGGAACTTGCAAGGGAATGCTTGTTTCGACTCTCTGAAGGAATCAATGTATGAAGCCACAGTAGCCTTAGCCATGCTAGCAACGGCAACCTTGCCTCGAAAAGAAGGCCCGGGAGACAATAGGTTCTATGTGTTAGTACGAGACCCTGACTACGAGTGCTCTCTGTGTTCGGTCGGAAGCAGATGTGGGTTAATTACGTTGTCCAGGAGCTGGATGTGAGGTAAGGTAGGTAAGGTAAGCCGGGCCTGTCAGGCATTAGGCGAGGCGTGTCTGCGGCAAGCCAGACAGCTTAGGGCAGGTATCAAGCCTAGATGGGTACCGTAGCATCCATCACACGGAGGAGGCGAGAGCCCTTGTTCCTGGGTCCCTGGTCGGAATATAGCCCTGAAAGGCAAATGTGTGGTTCGGCAACAGGCTTACGGTCATGGCGACCGGCAAGTGAAGTGGTTGTCTGGAAAAGCAATGTGGAAGTGGCTGCGCTAGGTACTTGGTGGCCTTGGCGCCCTAATCTCGGTAAGATATTGGGCGTCCTGCGCGGATGGGACTTTGGAGCTGTGCCCTGAAGTACGGTAAGGAGTGTTTAGGGAGCACGCGGCACCCTTCATGGTAGGTATTACCTTAGTGCAATCAACCTAATGGCGATGTGCCACTGCTCGCATCTAAGACAACTAACCTTCAGGTACCTTACTTGGAAGATTCCCGGTCTTTTGGCCTGAACTTGAACCTTGGGAAGGTTTTCCAAGTACAGCAGATCAAGTACATTATTTTTAAAAGTGCCTGCTTTCCAAAAAGAAGAAAGAAGGCCTGACGCAGAAAGCTCAAATGCGGCTGTGCTTGCATCTCAGCGACTTGTTTCGGCGGTTGCCTCCCCTGAGGCATTTGCTAACCTGCCTATCGTACCTCGCCTGCCCGCCTAATCTCAACGCCGCACCCTCCCTACCTTACCTTACCTGCCTTACCTTTACCCACCTCGTTAGTCAGTCACCCTTACCTTGACCCTACCACCACCTACCTTACCTACGGATACTTCCCTCCCACTTGGCTGACCTGGCTTGACCTGACCGCACACTTCACTTGAACCCGACCTTATCAAGCCATCCACGCCGTAAACACACTCCCCTTAACAGAGTGACACGCCTCTCCATCCGTGCTGGATGGATGTCCGAGCCCTTGCCGAACCAGTTCTCTTCTTAATCCCGAAAACCAACCAGCCGGAAATGACCCCCATAGGATGCAACAGCGCAGGATATGCTAATGCTAATGCCAATGCTCATCCGCTACGTGCTAGGGATAAACCTCTCCACCATATCCGTTGCCAAGACCAGTCGCGGCTCCTCAGTGAAATTGGAATGTTCTTCCTTGACGATTGCTTCCCTCCGCTCCCACTTGGCCAACTTTCTCCATTGGTTCTTTTCTCGCTCTCTCCAGCTAGACGCCCCCCACCGGGACCGGCATCAGTCCGAACTGGCCCTCAGTGCTTCGTCTGTGCTAACCGGATGGTGCAGGGATCAGGCTGGCTAATCGGTGGCTGATCCGACCGTAGCCAACCCTGGCTGAGCCATGCGGTTGCTGACCAGCGAGTATTCTCCGATCAGTCACCCGCCGGTGCCGAGTACGTTTCGACGGCAAGACTATTAAAAGTGTGCCACGCTTGAGCAGAGGGCGGATATGCCGCATCACCAGCCCGCATTTTCTGATCATCGCCCTCTTTGGCTGATCAGATGAAAGGGTCAAGTCGCTCTATGGCGATCCCAATGCCCCGAACCATCAGTATGCCACCGGGTCATCATCATACTCTCCGAATCGGGCTTCCTTCTCCGCTCCCATCCATTGATGGTGGCATGGTCTCCTGCACCACCTGCCTACCTTGACCAAACAAAGAAAAACAAGCATCAACGCCAGCCAGCGGCTCACTCGGCTCCAGACCGAAAAGCTCCACCCCAAACCCGTCCGCACAAGCTCTCGGCTCGCCCTCATTAGGCTGTTCCACAAGCACCATCCCATTGGGGAGCACGCGAGATGGTGTGGCTCTCCCCGGAAACCCCACCATCCATCTCACGTTTGTGGGAGGGAGGGAGGGATTGTGAGCAAAACCCTGTGCGTGTTTCGCCTGCCGCATCTTCCCAGGCGGTAATCTGCAGCGTTCTTGGGGCTCTGTCCGCTCGCACGAGCCAACTTCTCGGAGCGAATCCTTGAATCGGCCAGAGATGCCCCGGTAGCCAAACTTGACGTGACCCACGCTACCTCACCAGCGTGGCTGCAGCTGCAGCCATGCACCTGGTAATACCTCACCACTTAACCGACAAGTCCCAGTCTGGGCAGCTTTTGTGGCTGATTGAGACTACCAAATGTCCCTGCCTACAATTGCCTTGGGCATGCAACAACTTTCTTTTGTGGTTGCAGCTTACAACACACTCTTCTCTGTGTATAGAATTCCTCCGCTAAATCAAGAACCAAACAGCTTCTTCACGTGGAACACACCACCACAATGGAGCCTAGGTATTCGGCGAGACACAATATCGAGCCCGCAACTCATGTATCAAACGTGAAGGGGGTTGTTCATGGCCTCTATAGCACTGACATACTTGGGTATGGCTTTGGGGTCCGCCTCCTGATGGCAACAACTTTAGACCACGTCACCCTCAGTACTGCGCCAACCATATTCTAGAAAATCTACTCAAAAAGCAGTTATGGGGCTCGATTCAGCTACCGAAAAACAAAGGAAGCAGGAAAAACAAGATGATCACTATTACCGGGATATCTCCGAAGCTCGCACGGTGCAGCTCAACTTTAGCAAAGCCCTGGCGAGGTTGCTTGCATCCACGAGTGACTGATACGATCCACGGATGCTGATATCGAAACATGACTTTTAAGTCACTCATTGCTAAGTCCAACACGTAACATGCTGTGCCACAACGTGGCGGGCCGCAGCCGGTTGTTGGACCAGCGGCTTCAACCCCATAGCACTACCAGCTCAGCGCTGATTAGTAGTAGGAGGCGCTTGGCCGGAACTCGCTTGTCGTAACATCGGCACATGATGGTCAAAGAAAAAAAAAAAGCTGGTTGCGATTAAGTGCGACAGGGGTGTGGTTAACCCCCCTAGCGGCATGTCCCAGGATCCCAACTCCACTCGAAACACGTTAGTGTCTTTGGCTGATCACGACAGCCCTGTCAACCGGTCCGTACAGGGTTGGACGTCCACCCCCATGACTTCCTTCCTTGGCTCTGATGAAGTTCCGAACGCATTAATGCGCGGAGAGCCCCGGATTATGGACCATCGCCGTCACTCCGGCGCTTCTCTCCGTACATCTCGCGTATCAGGAGAAGTTCAACGAGAGGCCCAGAATCCCATCATTAATCGTCTCGCGCTACTCGATTATTCAACAATCACTCCATGGTTCATATTGTCCCGTACGCACTTGTTAAAAAAGGCTCTTACATGGCTTAAGTCCTTTACGTGACTTGGCGTGGGGTTCGGCTACCGCGATTCGTCCGGAGTTGTGTTTCCTCTTGAACTCTGAGTTCGCAACGAATGCGAATCTGTGAGGGTGGCGGCCTGGTTGATACAGCGACAAGCTTCCGTTTATTTTGGTAGTGATTGATCTACCATCGAGACCTTCGAGTACTACCACAGTGCTCCACGGTTTTCACAGCTCGCCGAGGGCTCTTGGAAGAGGCAGTCGTCAGCTTATCCAGAAGGCCAGCCGCGCGCAATCTTGGAAACCGCTCCAGGTCTTTCTATATGAATTCGCTAATTGGCTTCAACTATTCGGCAGTCCAAGCTCTGGAAAGGGGCGAATACGGCCCGGGGAAACTCTGCGATCGGCTTTCAAAAGGCCAGCCGGTTGGCCAACCGAGATTGTCGCAAGCGCTTCATTTTTGCGCCCATTGCGGTAGAGGTTATTGAAGTATCCCTTTGTCGATAACAAGGCTTTAGACCCTCTGTTGAGCGCCTCCAGCTTCACAACCCCCGATTGCCCACGTTACAATGGCCACCACATCGCAAAACCAGTATCCTCGGTCTCCCAACCTGTCTACGAGATCTTATGACTCGTCCTCAGTTTCGTCTGTCACCTCGCCTAGGCCGCCGTCGCACTACCTCGGGCCATTGATCAGCAGTAATCCTCGACAGCATACGACTTCGAGTTCTCAGTCCATGAACATTCCCTCCCTGCCGTCGGTGAGCCAAGGCTTCCAGTCATATTCACCGATGGCAACACCATCTGTACTGAGCCGCGAATCCCTACCATCGGCTGACTCAATGGTGAGCACGCCTGGCCTTGGAAATGCTCAACTGCCCGGCCTGCCTGGTTCCCAGATCCAGAAACGAGCATATCGGCAGCGGAGGAAAGACCCTAGTTGCGATGCTTGCCGTGAGAGAAAAGTCAAGTGCGATGCAACGGAGACGACAAGTTGCTCCGAGTGTTCGAGTCGTAACGTCAAATGCCAATTCACGAAAGAGACGAATCGACGCATGTCCTCGATCAAGCAGGTACAGGATTTGGAGAAGCAAGTTGAGCGTGTGAAACGCGAAAACAGCAGCCTCCGCCGGATGGTACAGAACCGAGACGGAACTGTGGATGTTACCATGGATTCTGCGGAGGATTCTTCCCCCCAGTTGCCGAGCATAGGAATGGAACCGACACCGAACAAACGTTCGGCTCCTATTCCAGAGTTGTCGAGAGCCAGGGCAAACACTTGGAACTTCTCAAAGGGCATGTGGAAGCCTCCAGCACAATATCGTAAACCAGCAATAACTCGATTCAATCCAGCAATGCCGGAATTGCCGCCACCTGCTCTTCTTAATCAATTGCTTCGCGTCTACTCCTCGACCATCCATTCCATGTTCCCAATCATCCACCTGCCTACATTTCAGGCCGCTATTGACAAACTATACAGAACCGACCCTTCAAGCGTTTCGTCAAGTTGGATGTCACTGTTCTTTGCTGTTTTAGCGACGGGCACCTTGTTCAGCCCTGAGCCGTTGTCGACGAAATCCTCACCACAACCCGCCGAACTCCTCGATTACGCGCGTGCCATGATAGACCCGTGGGAGAACGACTGGACCCTCGAGCACGCACAATCTCTCACACTGATTGCTTTGTGTTTGAACGAGATGAACCTGAAATCTGCAGCTTGGTGTTGGCTGGGTTCCGCTGTTCGTGTAGGTCAAGATCTAGGCCTCTACTCGGCCTCAGGTCCTTGGTCTGTTATACAGGAGGAAATGCGCCGAAGGACGTGGTGGACGATCTATGTCCTCGATAGAACGCTTGCCTCTGAACTGGGCCATCCGTTCTCTATTCACGATGACGATTGCGACGTTCCCCTTCCTACAGGTGTAGATGACCAGTATATCCAAGAGGATGGAATGTTGGTTCCCAATGGAGCCGAGCCTCTAACGCATTCTCTACTGGCGGTCATCAATGCCGTTAGGTCATACAGTAGCCTTACCAAAGCACTCAAATCGCCCATTATTGCAGCTACGCAGCTTTCGAAATTCGATACGCACTTCAGAAAATGCTTGGGGACTTTCCCACCAGCGTGCGATCCCTCAAGCAGTGTTCCACTTTCACCGCATTTCCTAGCACCTCTGGCTTACGTCTTGCATGCACGGCTGGTCCTTCATCGGCATCACCTTTCGCCAAGCTGCCCTCCGGAGATCCGATTAAGTTCCATTGAGAATTGCACGCATGTCGCTCTCGAGACTGCAGCACTCATCAGCCGCACCAACTCTTCCCTTGGCGAAGTTGCTACATCATTACTCGCCGCCCATATCTTTCGATCATCCCTTTTCTTACTCTTGACTGGATATTTTGATCACGCCATCACCTGTGTCCGCGCTATGGCATCTATAGATGCGAAGAAAGATATCGCAACGGCTTGTGGCCGGTATTTGTCATTCTTCATCCCAACATTAGCTGCCAAACGTGCCGAGCATGCGGCGTACTTGGCTCGTCACACACCACCGGCATTCGCTCGTCCGCACTCGCCATCCGACCAGCATGCGCTTCTTGGTTCTCTGGCGCGGGATGAAGAATTGCTCGCGTACGTCTCAGCTGATTTACAAGCTTCGCCAGACCGAGGTTGGTTATGGAGTGGCATGGAACGCGAGGTCTCCTTGCCAAGTCATAGCGCTGGTTTCTTGAAGCCGTCCGGAGATATCCGCCGCGGCAGTTTCGGGCAAGAACAACGCAGTGGTCTAAGCGAGGAGGAGCGGAACGACTGGGGTGGATGGTCGCGATTAGAGATTGCTATCAGGAACCTCACCGTCGCGTCGATCCCAGCAAAGACACCAACCCCTACAAGTGCAACATGGACAACACTGCCGCCCCCACAGATCAAAACTGAGACACCGGGCGCCCCGGTCGAAGTGCAGAGATTATCGGAAGCTCCCCGATACGTGTCAGATCCTCCTCGGTTTGGGGCAAGTAGTGCAACAAGCAGCCCTGCAGGTGGCGGGAGTACCCACATCAACAGCAAGAGCAACAATAATACGGGTACCAATAATGCCAAGAAGGGAACCGACCGAATCAGCATCGCCAATATCATTTAAGCATCGGGGATACAAAACCAGGTGAAGGCAGCAACCCGATCTTCCGACCGTCGTTGGTTCTGTTACTTCACACTGTTTAGTCACTTTTACCACGTTGCCCGTACTATTTCCCTTTCATTTCTCTTTTCTTCTTTTTTGATTTTACGCTTGCCTTTTGTTCTGTTCGTACCGAGCCCGCTGTTGAATATTCAAGGAAGGAATGCGTAGGAGATACCATTTGTTAAGCTGCTGTTTTTGTACTTTGCCGCTTCCTTGACATTGTCGTCGATGTCACGAGACTCGGTCACGTTGATGAGACTATGTAATCCGCATGTATATTTTTATATCCTTTTAAAGATAGTTACTCACGGTATGCGTTGAAGACGTGGATGAAGAGCTTATTTATTCCCTTTGTCTTTTCTACTGATTAATCGAGAAGGAGAACATGTGACGCCGCAATGAGCACCGGTGTTTCGCAAGTCAAGCATAGCGTCAGCGTCAGAAATGGTTGCCCGTCTGCGTTGTGTACGTTGAATCTTGTGGTGTAGTATAATATTAAATTCTTTGACACTGTCATTTGGAAATGCCCCCTCCGAAGCGCAGGCTCGCAAATTTTACCTGCAATGTGTTTTCCAGTGCTCCGTCATCATCAATATATGCCGCCAAGTCCATGGCCTTCAGGGCCCAACAATGACAACGCTGCTCGTCCCCCTGAGCATAGAAATCGACGGCATGGTTAAACACAGTGGCGACAAGCCATTCGAGTTCTACAGGCGGAAACGGGTGCTGCACCTATCGTTCCACAGCCCGACAGCTCCCTTAGTTCTTGTGCCTCCATTTCAAGAGGGGGAGCCCACGTACCTGCTCTCCCTCGCGGGCCACTTGTAGTGCCTGGTCCACGAGCTGTAGGGCCAGTGCATCATCGAGGGGCAGGACTGCCTGAAACATGCACCGTATATACTTTGCCAGCTTCGCATTGTCGAAGTCTTCCAACTTGAAAATCTCGTTGACAATAAGCTGCAAAGTATTGAATAGTACTGACCCCGTATAGTGAGCTTTCGAAGACGCAAAGGAACGTGAGTACGCGACACTCTTACTTACTTCTCCCTGGAGCCCGACTCCTTAACAAACAATCTCCCATTGCCTTCAGTAGAATCTCATCGCTGCAGACCTGAGTTTTCCTTACGACGTGCCCTAGGTTATCCTAATCCTTAAGGGCAACTGCGCCTTCAAAGTCAAAGGCAAGTAATGTCGATAGTTTGCTCTTCAGGTCTGCCATCACTCCATCTTCCCACTGCCTCGACTCGAAGTTCAGGCGGGTTTCGAATGATGCGACTTGCTGTCTCATCTCGAGATATCTCTCTAGTTGTGCATCCACTCTGTCTTCTGCTCGAGCCATGGAAATCAGAGCCGCGGCATTGACGAAGTGGCAGCGCATTGCCATTAGATCAAGCTCAATACATTCCGTCATTGGCAAGTCTCGAGGGAAACAGTCAACGAAATCTAGGCATGCTGTGAATAGGCGTACCACAAATGGTAACTCCCATGTGTCACATCCCGATACAGCAATGTTGTATGCGTTCTTCCGAAACCAATTGAGCTCCGGGACAGTGAACACTATAACGCCAGTAACGTCTTTGGGATTATCCTTTGCGATTCTTGCTCCTACTCTCGTCAGTAAGCGCTCCGAGTGTTAGGCGGTAATCAATCAAACCTGTCTCAAAGGCAGTACAAATGTCTTCGACAAACCCATGACTCTGTTTGGTCTTTGCCGTATCATTCTCTTCGTGAATAGCATGAAGAAGACGAACAATGCAGCGTAGGATGGATGGGAAATTGCACTCTGCATCTTTTTCATGGCTCCAACCATCAACAACCGCCTTTAACGCGGTTAATGTACACAGCTTGTCTCCTACCTGTTGCGCTTCTCGAATGCAGGCATACAGAATGTTTTGGGACTGCTCCTTGTCGGTAGACCTGCTCAATGCTTCGATACTTTGGCTGCCAAGCTCATGGTCCCAGCTGAGCAAGGCAACCTTGAACATCAAGTATCTGGTCAGTAAGTCGTTCTGGGTCAATGGAGGCATAGCTTGAAATGCTATCGTGGCTTTCTCGACATCGTTGAGTGCGATTGCACACAGTATGAGTTTTCTGTAGAACTTGGCTTTATTCGATTCGTGACCGGCATCGAAAACCGAGTGCAGAGCTATGTTGCACCAGGATTGTGCGACAACATAGTGCCTTTCTGTATATGCAGCTTCGAATGCCTTCCATAGAAGCTAATTTCGAGTGATTAGACTTGAGAAGGACACGGCCAGTTCGTGGACTTTACGGAATAGACAGCACCTGCAGCATCTGAGCTTAAAGCACCATAATTCGACTCGCGGATTCGATCCAGAAGAGCGACCAGTGCATTTAGATCTTCAGGTGACTCGACTTTCATAGTCGTCAGCCAGATACGCCGCACAACCGTTTTGTCAACCCATTCCGTATGCCCAGACTCTAGCAGCCGCTGTAGCAGCAGGTCATCGAGAAGACAAAGGGCCAGGTCTGATCTCTTATCCCATAGTTCTTTGAGGTGATGCAGGAGAAACTGCAGTGATTCGTCAGAAAAGTCAAACCCGCGTATCATGCGGCGCAGCACGCAGGTGTACGAGTCGGCGTCGAATACTCCACCTCGGCACTTTTGAAGCGCTTCGAGTTGCCAGTGAAGTACGATTGGCTTGTCACCAATCTCTCCCTCGACGTATGTGATCAGCTCGTTTGCTTCCTGGATGGACTCATCTGAGTTGGTGCTCAAGAGCGCATGAATGATACCCTGGCATGTGGCCAAACGAGCATCCAGTCCATCAACGGATAGTTTCTCCAGCGGCTGCGCATTCAACATGTCGTATGATCGTCTCAGCCACTTGACCGCCGCGGTGTGATCCTTTTTCGATAGAAATTCCATGCCGATGTGTCGAAGCACGTCTGCCATACTCTCGGCGGAGGCGACATCTGACTCTTGTTGAAGTCTACTGGTTTTGTTGAACATGTGCTCCGCGACATCAAGACGGCCTTCACGCCACGACTACAACATTGTTATTGGTGTCCATGACAAAAAGGCCAGAGGAGGGGCTAACAAGGAGAATTCTCAACATGAGGTAATCGGCTTCCATTTGCTGCCTGCGTGTACCTTTGGGCTGAGGGCAGTTCTCCCAAGGCTCGAGCTTGTCCTGATATTCGGCGGCCTTTTGTAACGTCAGCCTCGCCGAGTCTAGTTCGGACTCTTGAAGGCACGACTTGGCAAGGCTCAAAGCCAGGTTCGTCAGGTAAAGTATCTCATCCTGCTCCTCCACCGGTGCTCCCCCTCCGTGGCGAGCAAGCTCTATCATCTGGAACCCCAACAACCGCGCTTGCACGAGTAGCTTGCCGACGAAGCTCGGGGCTGGCGTAAGGGCCCCATCTCTTCGAAGACGCACGCAGAGGTTCCACACGTCTCTGCCCTGCCTCTCAAGGTCTTTCCTCACCCTCGAGGGTAGGTCCGGTGCCGACTTCTGGAGAAGGGAGCTGAGGGATTTGGAGTGATGTCCAGTGTCGGCCAAAAGAACGTTTGTGGTAGTTTCGTCGAAGTTTGTGCGAAGCTTAGGAGCCAGCTCCGTGACGAACTCTACAGTTGTGTATGTGTCAGTCACTTGGCGCAGCAATCACGCAGTGCTTGCTTTGCGCTCGCTCACCCAGTACGGAGTAAGCCTTTCTGACTCGACTTGCAGCAGCGGAGTCAGACATGACCACTGCTACAGCCACAACTAAGTTGAAAAAGACTGGTATGGTACATGTGGTGATGAGCAAGGTGGCGAGGAGGCCAGGCTCGTGGATGTCGATTGCCAGTGACTGCAACTCACGTGCTGTCGGTGGTGGCAGGAACCTCCTTCCTCGAAGATACATAAAGACGCTTGGGTCCAATATTACCGTCAGGCACCTGCCCACGAGCAGCATCAGCCCTGGTACGCGTCTCGCAGTATCAGACACGTTACTTCACAACCGCTCCTGAGGGTGCGTTGCCTTGACTCTGGTCATGACAGCCATTAACGAAGCCGTTTTCGTGCGTCAATCACGTTGGAGTGTAACGCGCTTCTAGCACTGCCACGTTCGGGGCGGGAAGGCCTGGCGGGCTGGGAGGCTTTTAATCAAAGCGATTGTGTACGCAATGGATGATTATGGATAATGACCTTGGGATGATTTCTACCATCAGCTGGAGGTCAAACAACATCATCCAAATGGCCAATCTTTTGAACTGCTAGGTCGCCAGTACCTCTGCTGCACATTCACACTTTACAACACACCCGAGGTCACACTACGCACATGGCTCGACAACGAGTTCAAACAAATCAGTATTTGGCTTTTGAGGAAGTTATTGCTAGGTTGGTGTATTATTGGTTGCCCGGAGGGTCGTGAGGAAGGAAATTCCCGACGATTAGGGCTGGTCTATCACAAAAGCTCGTTAGCATCTCCTACTCGCCAGCTCAACAGTACTACAGTGTCCTTTACTTACAGTTTATGGTCGTCTCGTCGAATCGTGAATGAGAAGCAGCACTTCACAATTGGATGGTCCGACGTGTCGCTCGGGTTCTTCAGTGAGCACGCCGTCAGCAACGTATCATGTGCCGGGTCGAAGGCTATGGTGCCGAATTCCTCCCAGTACCGGACGGTCGATTCTTCTGTCAAGATCTCGTGAAGCGCGATCTTGCCCTGTCTGGTGTAAGCATACTCGAAAGGCCAGGTGAACGTGCCAGGTTGAGGAGGGCAGCACTCACATCTCGCAGTTGATCAACCGGCACGTTGATCAGTTCTGCCATTTCTTTGTTGCCCCTGAATATCTCCCCCGTCCTTCGCCAACAGCAAGCCGGCACAGCCATGCTGGCAAAGACCCGGTCATAGTCCATCAGCTGCCTCTCAAACCACATCTCAACGTAAATGAGCTGCATGTCAGTGAGGCCCTGCGCCTTCTCTCGGAACTTGGGACGGAACTGATTGATGCTGCGGAGAATTTTCTGCTTCGAAGACGGCGCTATGTGCCCGTCCAGGTACTTCCCGAGCCGAGCATAGCCGTTAATGTAGTTGAAAGGCTTGAGAAGACCAGCGTCGTACTTAGCCTTGAGCACACGCGACATACGCTCTTCGGGGGTATCATTGCCGGATGGATCGGCAGCTTGAAGGTAGTATTCTCGCGTCTTGTCCTTATCGCTCGGCGCTGCACTGCTAGGGCGTGGAATGGTTTTTCCGTCCACGTTGGGCGGCGGCAACATTGACCCGGGAGCCAGGTTTGCAGCCAGACCCGAGTCTACGCCAGATAGCGAACCCGTCCTGTTGCCCCTGAAGCCGCCTGAGAGCAGATCCGACTGGCCGGCCCTGTCGAACGGCGTGTTTTGCAGTGAGTCGTCGGCAGATACGCCGGAGTCATCGAGGAGACTAGCATGAAGGAAGTCGTTGAGCAGGTTGAACTCGTGGGTGACCTCGGGCGCAATCATATAATTAGGGTTGTAGTTGTTGAAGTTCTGAGCCGTCATCCACGCGTCTGAGAAGCCCGCGACTGCTTGATGGTTAGTGAATCCTTCCACGGTCGGTCGGCTCTCGCCATAATACGATCTCCGCGTCCTCGAGAACCTGTACATAGCGGGGAGGGGAGCAATGGGTAACGAGAAAGACGAATGGGACGGAATCATGGCGTGACTACGTACATTGGTTCGCATTGCTGCTACCAGCGGTGCCCAAGGCATTCCCTCCTTGCAGTCCAGCCGCGGCAGCTGGTTGCACAAGAGAGAGCGGGTTCCCCTGTCCCAGCATGCCGCTGCCGGGTCCAAAGCCTGACACGGGTGACGCCCTCGACCTGGCCCCATCGAAGCTGGGCGGTGGGGGGCCCATGTTGTTGGGGATCGAGGCCTCTCGCACATCGGCCTGGGGTTGCGCCTCCACTTCGTCCACGCCAGAGGAACCCTGAGCGGTCTTTGGCTTCTTGGTGTCGTTATCGCGAGGCTCATCGTGGCAAAGATGGCCAATATTACGCTTGATGCATCTTGTACAAGGCCTCTCCTGTTCACAGCATCAGCGCGAGGCCTCTCGACGAACACGGAGGAGGGGGCGGCAGGGGCGCGCCGGGAACGACGCTTCGCTCGAGGCACAGCGTGCGTGGGCGTCGACCCGGCAGGTTCTTACATACCAGATCGCAAGTCATGTGCTGCGCGCAACAAGAGAAACATGCCGTCAGCCACAAAATATGATACACGGGTAGCAGAGAATAGTCGTCCGAGAGGGCTCGTCTGCCGGTTTCGGCGCGCGGAATTTGCCCGGGCGCATAGACTTTGGGGGGATTCGCCCTCTGGCTGTCGGTCGGGCTGCTTGGGCTATTCACTTACAGATCTTCGGCAGTAAACACAGGCTGAGGCACGGATGGATTGTTAGCTTGGGTTCAAACATTTCGCTGCGTTGCGTCGAACGGTCGCCCGAACACCCGCCGCGCGGATCCCTGCGAGGGGACACGAGATGACGGGGGATATAGCATGGGCTTGGGGTCGCGAGGCATACCATGATTGACCTTGCGCCTCTTCTTTGGGCTCTTGCGTTGGGAATCGCCTCGCGCATCCTTCTCGCGCTCGGTGGGCTTCGCGTCGGCGGGCCTGTCCTTGTCCATGGCGGCAGCAGCTGTTCGATCGCTTATTCCGCCCTATCGTCCCATTGGATGCCGTGGTTACGCAGAGCAGCGCGAGAGGGGAGGGAGCGACGGTAGCGGCAGGAGGAGGCGTCGTCCGGATCGGGATCGCAGGATCATCTACGGCCTGGTGCAGCGTGGGTAGGTCTTTTCGAGGCGAGGGATCGTTTCCGTCCGTCCGTCCGTCCGTCCGTCTACAGCGATAGACCTGGGGCTGCCAGCCGCATATCGGGTGCGTGAGCTGGTGCTGGGCTTGGGCGGTTTGCGCTTCACCTGAGCAATGCTGGCTAACCTCAGCCAAGGACGCGACCAGATTTTTCACGAATAGCGACGATGCCGCCGGTAAAGAATACAATGGCGGAAAGCCGTAGCGCTTGCGACGACAGACTCTAGTGAGGTAAGCCGGAGGATGGGGGTCAGCCTTGTACAGTTTTCGTCGGATGTCGAATTGAAGAATGCAGGGACGCCCGCTGTGGGGATCGCTACCTCACCTATGGGGCGTTCCATGTCCATTCCCAAACCTCGAGCTGGACCTCCGCCTCGGCCAGCGTCTCCAAGGGCTTCTAGTGGCAGCAATTTAGTGCTTGGGGCTACGGCGGGGCTGACAGTTGGGCAATGGCCGGCACTAAACTGCTGCAGCAAAGTCGCTAATGCACTTGCTCTGAGTGGTTCGTGGTTCAGCAGCTCGGGAGCGGATACTTCAACTACATGATCGCAATGAGTCCTAGGTACCAAGCGAATTCACTAGTACCTTGCCTTACCGGAGATCATTCGGACATTCTGACGAAAACCCAAGAATGAATGCTCGAAACACCCCTCAACCTCAAAGTGTTTACGTTCACGAAGAGCGTTACAATCAAATGTACAAGGCCAATACACTACGGCTCAAGACATTCCGCCCAAGCATCATTCTTGTCGTTGTCTTTGTCGCTTGGGTCGTTCCGGTTTTTAGTCTTCCCCTACCTCGGCTACGCTATTCATCTCAAAAAGCCACAAACCGCCCGTTGGATTCATGGGTCTTTTCGGAATTGTCACGCTAAAGCACTCGTACGTCACTTCAAGGTAACATCGGTTAAACGCTGATGTGACAAGTTTGATTCAACAGGAGGAATTTACAGCCCATATCATGTCCCAATACCAGAGACTGGTAATTAACCTAGCAGTCTGGCTGTTTGCGCCCCTGTACGTTACATGCAATCATCCTTTTCGTAAACATCGTTTAAATCGCAACGAAAAAGCTCTTCTCGCCCTCTTTGGGTGCAACCCTAGCCCTCTTCATGATGTCGTCCTCGCAAGCCAGCCTGATTCTCTCGGGAGTCGCAGGGCTCTCCAGCCTCAACAGACCGGCGCTGTGATCCTCACCAACCGTGGCCTCAACGCCGACGGCCTTCCTCGCCGATTTGAGCGCATCGCGAATGGCGAAGAAGACGGCGCTACCGAGAAACAGTGGTGGTTCGCCCACTCCTCGGCTGCGTTGAATGGTCCGCAAGTCCTTCCATTCAACATCCTTCAGCAGGGACACATTCCACTCCTGAGGAATGTCCCGGAAGCCCGGGATCTTGTAGGCTCCCGGTCCTCGAGTGAAGAGGTTGCCTGCCATGGCGCCGTTGCGAAGCCACAGTGATTCTTCCATCGTGAACAGGCCCAGGCCCTGCACGAAAGCACCTTGGATCTGACCATAATCAATCGAAGGATTGATCGACTGTCCCACATCCATCTTGATGTCGGCCCTGGTGCAGGTCCACGTGCCGCTCAGCGTGTCAATCTCAACCTCGGCAGCCGCAACACCCTGTGTGAAGTAAAAGAACATCTTTCCCTTGTTCTCTCCCCAAGTATAGCCGATTTCGGGGGTTTTGTAGAATCCTTGGGCCGAAAGGTTGACTCGGTCGAAGTAGGCGGCATGAGCAAGCTCCTTCATCGTCGCATCTTTGCCCAGCTTCTCTCGGTAAGGGGCCAGGCGTTCATTGAGCTGCTTGCATGCATTGTAAATAGCATAGCCATTCAAGTCGGATGATGCCGACGCCGCCGTTGACGACGCGTTTGGCACCGTATTCGTCGTAGTCTCGGATATGAAAACATTGTCCAACGGTACGTTGAGTGCCTGGGCGGCAATTTGTGTAAGCTTGGTATGAAGGCCTTGGCCCATTTCTGTGCCTCCGTGAGCAACAAGGATAGATCCGTCATGGTAGATGTGCACGAGCGCTCCAGCCTGGTTGAGGAACAAGGCAGTGAAGGATATGCCGAATTTCGTTGGAATGATGGCCAGGCCCTTCTTGCGCCACTTGTGCGCATCGTTGAACTGGGCAATGGCAGCCCGTCGGGGTTCGTACATGGATTCGTCAAGCACCTGCTGGTACATGAGAGGAACGTGCCAATCCGTAACAGGTTGGTTAAAGTGAGTCTCCTCGTTAGGCTTGTAGAAGTTGATTTCTCGAAGCTTCTCCACAGGGATGCCCAAGCGGTCTGCAGTCTCCTCCATGCACGATTCCATGATAAACATGCCCTGAGGGCCGCCGAAGCCTCGGAATGCTGTGTTCGACATGGTGTTCGTTTTACACAGACGACCCCGGACAAAGACATTCGGAACCTTGTAGCAGCCGTCTGAGTGAGTCATGGCTCTCTCTACGACAGCTGCGCTCAGGTCGAATGTCCAACCGGCGTTGTTGAAGATGTCGCAGTCAAAAGCCTGGATGCGGCCATCCTTGTTCACGCCAATCTTGTAGCGGCCCAGGAAGGGATGACGCTGGCCCATAGTCACCATATCCTCCTCGCGCGTTAGCATGCATCGTACTGGGCGACCAGTCTTCTTCGCTGCCAGTGCCACTGTCGAGCTCAGAGTGATGGACCTGGTTTCTTTGCCTCCAAAACCACCGCCAAGTCGCTTCACTCGAACGACGATCTTGTTCGACTGCACTCCGCAAACACGAGACGCAAATACTTGACTATGGACACATTAGTACAGGATCAAAGATAGAGAGCCAAATACTTACGTTTCGTTTGCGTTCTGCGTGCTAGAGAAAATCTCCAGCTCGCCATCCTCGGGTTTGGGAATCACAACGCAGGCGTTCGTTTCCAGGTAGAAATGCTCCTGACCGCCCATCCTGGCGGTACCCGTGAAGACATAGTCACAGTTTTTGAACGCTTCCTCGGTATCTCCCTTCTTGATTTCGCGGTAATGGTTGTGGAAACTCTCCTGCTCAATCGCCTCTTCGATGCTGAGAATGGAGGGAAGGTCCTCGTACTCAATCTTGACAGCCTTGGCGGCATCTCGAGCCTTCAATGCAGACGTTGCAAGAATCATAGCGATAGGTTGGCCAGCTGTGAACACCTCATCTTCGGCGAAAAACGGCTCGTCGAAATGCGGCGCACCAAATCTGTTGGCGGCGGTGGAAGGCATGTCGTTCTTGTCAACATAATCGACAACTCCAGGCATGTCCAAAGCGACAGAATAATCGATCGACTTGATCTTGGCGTGAGCTCTCGTCGAGAGCACCCAGCATCCATGCAGCTCATTCTTCAACGAAGGAATGTCGTCTGTGTATTGTGCTTCGCCGGTAGTGTGCTTCAGCGCCGCAAGGTGGGGGTTAGATTTGCCCGTTATCTCCTGTTCATAAGCTGCGGCAGATGTCTCGTCCACTTGGCCCGTCGAGATGGATCGCTCGATTTCATCGATGGCCTCCTTATCAACGTGGTCGCTTCGGCCGTCCAATATCGTCAGAACGCTGTGGTAGAATCGATAGAAGAAACCAAAGGCGAGGGCCTTTCGATATGATGCCATGCCGCCCGGTACGCCAAATTGCAGGTCAAAGTCCTGTTCCAGGGCGTTCATCGTACCCTCCAGTGTCTCCAAGTCAGACAATCGCTTGCCAACAAGGAAGTCCATGGCCGTCTTGGCGGCAACCGTCATGGCTGCCATGCCTCCGTAGATAAGGTTGGATTCTGTGACGACGCCTTGATCGTCGAGCTTTACTCGTAGGGCTCCGGTGACAATTGCAATATCATCGTCTTTCCGCTTCGCCTGCTTGTATGCTCTGAAGTATTCTCCCTTCTCTGCGGTCACCGGGATTCTGATGGAAGCAATGATCGCATCGTCTGGGAGCGCCGTCTTTCGGTAGCCGGTGAAGAACTGTGACATGGGAATTTCAGTCTCCTTTGTAGATGACTTGGCGACCAGCACAGCGTTAGCACCCCAAAAGACTGGGTTCAAGTCGGAGATGGGAGATGCCGTCACAAGATTACCGGCGGGAGTGCCAACATTGCGGATCTGTCTGCCAGCAAAGTACTTCAATTGTTTCAGCATGGCCTCGAAGACTTGACCACGGGCATAGCCATAGTGCTTGATGGCTTCCTCACAAATCATTTCCAGGTCTGTGAGGACGACATTTCCGCCGATCTCCAGGTGGTCGTCGTTGAAAGCGTATTGCCGTAATTCGGGAATATCACCGACGTACACCGAGACGGGGTATTGGAGGGCTTTGAACTTGATTTCGATCTGAGTTTCAGTGCTGCCGCCAATAATCTTCGCTCCCGGGTAGACACTCTTGATTTGAAGAAGTTCTTCCAGAGTCGTCGGTCGGTACCATTTCTTCTTCTTGTTTCCAAAAGCTAGAGGCTTCATTTCGTGCTTCTTCAAAGCCGGAGGGAATATCAGCTCGGTGTCAGGGTTATATTCGATGAAGCCAGGCGGCGTGAAGCGCTTGATGGGTTGGTCATCAAGCGAAGCCTTCTTCATGCAACACACACCATCGGCCGGGCCACTGCCATTGTCCATGCAACAGCCACCCGCCTTCTTATCGGTGCTAAACGTTTGCGCCGCGTCCAAAATCGGCCTGTAGCCCGTGCAGCGGCAGAGGTTTCCGTCGAACGCCTCCTCGATGGCTTCTTTCGTGGGCTCCGCGGTGTTCCGCAGCAGCGCATACAGGCTCATGACAATGCCAGGGGTACAGAAGCCACATTGGCTGCCATTGCCCTTTGCAACCCTCTCCTGCGTAGGGTGAGGTTTCTTCGTGTTACCGATGCCCTCGATGGTTATCACGTGCTTACCATCGAGACTGACGAGGGGCGCCAAGCACGCATTCACGCTGGCATGGTAGATCTGCTTGGTCGTGGGGTTGTACTGGCTGATGACGATTGTGCAAGCACCACAACCACCCTCGCTACAGCCTCTGCAAAAGCAATGTCAGCACCACAATTCCCTCGGCAAGGAAAGGGAAGCTCATTGTTTCCACGAACAGTTTTGTGCCGGTAAGGCCAATGCCACGGAGATATTCCAGTACCGTGACTTCGGGGTCGATATCCTCGAGCACCACTCTGGTGCCGTTGAGGTAGAATCTCAAGGTGTCGTCGAACTTGCTCGTCAGAGTCGCCAGCGGCTCCGGCTGCGATTCCCGCTCGGGGGAAATGGCGATTGGCGCCATCGTCGATTGTCGCCAATTCAATAGACAAGGCTTCTTTGTGTGGTGGCGACTTTCCCCAAGATGCCCACGTCAAACACTGGCGAGATGGAGGTTGAAGCAAAATGAAAAAAAGAGTCGCCAGAGAAAAGAAGGAAAAGTGACAAGGAGGGAACACAGTCCTGGTTTTGCAATCTTGCCCAAGGATTACAAGAAAAGGAAGACGGCGATATCCTACAAGCTGAAGTCTTTGGTCAGTCTTATTACACAGCAAGAGCTACGGCGTTAGCTCTAGGCCCTAGGCTACTCCAATGGAATGGGGCGGATAGGTAAGTCGGGCTGCTCCAAAGGGTCATGTGGTAGGTGCCAATGTCCCTGCGGCTGGTACGCGATTGAGCGCCGGTCCATTGGTCTCAAGCACATGATTGACACGGCCCCGGCAGCGTCGCGCGCAAATGTTGTCCCATTGCGGCAAAGCGCAGGCGACCCCTTATCAACCGAGGCAGGGGGCGGCTTGTGCAGCACACAGTGGAGGCGATGTTTGTTTGACTGGCCGTAGCAGACCTCCATGACCTAGATAAGGTAACACTACAAAGCTCCAAGAAGTACGTAGAGACTTCGGAATGATGCACATTGTTCTCCATGAAATTTCGCAGAGAAGCTTTCACACAGGTCTGGGCCGCACAGCGCGTGCCATAATCACTCGATCTCTAATGTTAGAACACACATCTTCTCCCATCCCCCGTTCCCTCGCAACTCTCCATTGCGGGGGTCATACCCCGCCATCTTATCTTCGGCCGGCTCCGTCCTTTTGACTTGATGACCCCACACTTCTCCGACTCTTCGGTCCTTTCACGATATGGCTTGCTGGGACAAGGCGTTTCACCGCTGCCCGGGACCGTGACCACGGTGCTTTACCATGTTCATATTGTCACGAGAAGATTGTTCTGTACTGTGCATACAGTAACTGTTCGTTCTCATTGTCGGGCTATTGCTAGCTCTCTTGGATGTACTGCTTCAGTCCCCGGAGTCTGTTCTTCGCCTCCTCAAGCACCGAGTCCTCTTTGCACACTGCAAACCGGATGTAGTCTTCGGCCAGGTGGGCATTGCCCTCCGTGTAGAACTCGGTCGGTGGGATTGCCGCCACTCCAACCTCCTGGATCAGGAACCAAGCCAGCTTGAAGTCCCGAGGCCGGCTGGCCACATGGGCAGGGAATGGGTAGTCCTCCGGCAGCTTGACCTTCTGCATGTTCACGAGCACGAAATATCCGCCCTCGGGCTCTGTGTAGGGAAGGCCTAGTTCTCCCCAAATCTCGTTGAAGAGGTCCATCTTGCCCTTCATCTCGCGGATGCTCTCGTCCCAGAAGCCTTCTTTGTCGGCTTCCTCAAAGCCAACGGCACAGGCCTCCTGAAGCGGCGAGACGGAAGAGAAACAAATCCTCGTGTGGGCTGCCGACACGTGCTGGATCAGATGGGCCGGTCCCAGAAGCCAACCTGCCAACATGTAAGTACTCGTGTTTCTCGCAAGCAACAATTCCAAGCTACCCACCAACACGCCAGCCCGTGGCGTAGAAGTTCTTGCCGGCGGAGCCCACGGTGATTGTCAGTCGCTCAACTTCAGGAGACAGTGTCCCAATTCTCGTGAAGGGCACATAGAAGAGGCGGTCGTAGACCTCGTCAGAGACAATGATGATTTCGTTCTTGACGCACAAATCGCCAATTTGCTGAAGCTCCTCCTTGGAAAATACTTTTCCAACGGGGTTGTCTGGTGCCAGTTAGCAAAGGAAACTACCCGCGCGCAAATGACAAAAACGTACGCGGCGTGTTGAGCACGATCATCTTCGTCTTTGGTGTAATCGCCTTCTCCAGCTCGTCAAAGTCAATGGTCCAGTCTGCGGCCGAGGAGTTCACAGAGCCACCCGTCGGGGGTGGGTGCATGGGAACATAGACAATCTTGCCGCCCGGCATCTCGATATTGCTGATGTACCTGTCACGCCTGTCAACTTCGTGCTTGCCAACGGCGCTGGTGAAGCGGGCTGCAGTACTGGTCAAAGAATGGCTCAAATACAATGACCTCATCACCCGGCTCAACAAAAGCCATGAATGCGCTCAGCATGCCCTCGTTTGCACCAGTAGTGATGGTGACCTCAGTCTCGGGGTCAATCTTGCGGCCCCAAAAGGGCGAGTACGCATCCGCAATTGCCTTCTTCAAGCGCGGGCGGCCCTTGGTTGGAGAGTACTGGTTGCACTCGACGCGATCCAGCGCAGCCTTGGCAGCATCGAGGATGAACTTGGGCGGATTGTAGCCAAAGAAGCCCTGGCCCATGTTGACGATGGGCTGCCTCGGCGACGCAGCGGCGGCCTCGTTGACGATGGACCTATTACAGCAGTTCTCAGAAGTTGTCCTCGCCGTCTTCCAAGTTGTTTCCGGCAAACCTACCACACATCTTGCCGTTGCCCCGAGACACGGGCGGCCGGCTTCAATTTATTGCTCAAGCTCATGTTGACGTGAAAAGCCCTGGCAAGGTGGGTGAGTGAAGCAGCAGACGTTGGCCGGAATGTGGTTCGGATTGGAATAGAGGCGAGCACGGGTGTAGGCATTGAGGCGCTCCCTCGAGGATTCCGTATTTCGGCCCCGAAGCTGCTGCTGTAGCAGGATGGCTGGAGACTGTGTAATCGCAGTTCAGGGCCAGAAGGGGCTTGCGTCGGCTTACAATGCGGCTTGTATCCACCACACGTTGGGTCCGTCGTGGGTTCAGAGCGGCCGCTCGCGATTGCGACATCGCTCGTGGATCTTTTGATGACTAAGGTAAGGTGGAATTTGTCCAACTCGACGACGGCATCCGCGTCCGTCTACTTTACCTCACTGTACCTTGTCATACGGCATTGGATGTTCCTGGTTTTCAGTGCGGATAAGCGGGTCATGCTGGGGCGATCTCTTTGAATACTAGAACCCACAACTTTCGATCATTGCACAATATGACATGCCTTGCTACGACCCGTTCCAATTGAAAGCAACACTGCCGCCGTCCCGTAGCCCTCAACCTCACAGCCTCACCAAAAGGATATAGCTTGGAAGCCATCCGGCGCCTTGATCCCCAGTCTGCTGCCAAATTCCTCATCGTCGTCCCCAATATCAAGTGGTTTCGTGTGACTGCCCAGCAACTGCTTCAACGCCTGCACACACTCCGCGGCCGATATCCGCGCCTCCACCCGCCATGCCACCATCTTGGCTAAAATCGCGACAAGGTCGTGCCCGGGGTTCATCGCCCCCAGCAGCTCGACGTGTTCGGAGCACGTTCTCGGGTACTCTTTGAGCCCTTTTTTAGTGCACACGACCTTCGGTGACTGCTCCATCATTGCCATGAGCGAAATGCCCATCGCCCAGATGTCGTCGGCTGGTCCGCAGTGGCAGCCGGACTGCGCAGCCTCGGGCGATGCAAACAACGGCGTGCCTCTGAACACGGGGCCTTTCCCAGAGCTCACCGGCTTCACGTCCGCCATGTCGGCGAGCACCACATCGATCGGCTTGAGTCTTCTGACGAGAATGTTGCGCGGCTTGATATCGGAATGGTACTGACGGTGCGCGTGGAGGAACTCGAGCACCCCAGCTATCTGAATGACCACTTGTAGGATGTCGTGTCTGCCCATCCCATGTGAAGCATGGTCGATCATTGTCTGCAGGTTTCCTTCAGAGCAAAGTTCCGTGATCAACAGTGTGTTTGCCAAATCGCTACTGCTTTCGTACCAATCAACATAAGTTAATATGTGTTCCTTTCACCGACCGCGTTAGCGAAGACTGCTATACTACGGATCCTGTCTTGCGAGATAGAGGCAACCTACGTGTTTGAGACGTCGAAGCATACTTGCTTCCTTCTTCAGCTGATCCAAGGATTTGGAGGACTTGCCCGCGAAGACTCTCCCGTCCGATTTTCGCAAGACCTTGTGGACTTGGCTCCAACCCCCGCACCCGAGGTATGCCCCTTTCAGATAGGGTTCTGGTTTATCATGGCTGGATAGTGAAGCCAGTCGATCCCTTTCGGACCAGTCGGCAGACCGGTGATTGCTATCTTCTTGTCGGGCCATCGTCAGGCATTACCTCTTGCGACTCTACACTAAATGGCCCTCGGTTCCAAGACTCCGTCCGAGAGAGCGTGTTCGTGTCGCGACAGACGCAAATTACGTTGACGGCGTGTGAAGTGAGGACACAAACTGGCGCCTGCTTTGGTTGATGGAGGTGAGGGTGCAGTGAATCAAGAGTCATGCATCTGTACAATCACCCAATCTTCACGTTGCACGAAATTTTCCGCAAGCCTCAGGAGAGCAACAGGACGCAGACAGGGCTTACAGTGCCGCGGCACCAATTTCACTTTCATAGAAATAAGTTGGTCTTAAAGCCTCCTGGTCCCTGCGGCGAGATAGAAGAAGCTCGCCTCACCCTGCAAACGCCGAAAAACGAACTATTGTACAATTGATGCGCCAACGCCGAGCCCACCACAAATCATGCGCGCATCGTATACACGTGGTGCGTCTTAAATTCCATTCCAGGCAAAGCCCATGCGAGAAGAGTAGAGCAATCAACCACACCATTCGCCATCATTCCAACGCCACCTCGGAGTAAATGCGTTCACTCATGCCATCGTATGCTATTGACGCCTATAAAGACAGCAACACCCAAGCCCTTTGACCACAACAACGCCTGTGTCATGAGCGCTTCTATCCGTTCTCTGTGTCCTACCTTAGCAATGACAAGGGCAGACATCTGGAAGCGCGTAATGCTCTCGCTAAGCAGGCACCGAGCGTTGCGATGCCCGTTTCAAATTTTGCATCATCCTTTCCACAAACTCCATGGACTCGCAACCGGGAACATCCGGAAACTCTTGGGGATGATTCCCTGCCGAGACCACTGGCTGAGCCTGCAACGGCTCAGAAGCCTGGATTCCATCAGCGTAAAGCGTCGATCCATCCACTCCAGTAACCGGCGGAGCTACGGTAGAAATTCCAAGTGTGGGGTTCAGAAGCTTTTCATGAGGTCCAGAAGCTTCTCCTTGGAGCGTATCGTCTATGCTTGGTAATGATGTCGATGCCTGATCCCTCTGAATATGTACATTAGAGCGCGCATCCGCAATGTGTTGTGGTGGGGGAAGCTGGTACGCTCCGGGTTCCGGAAGCTGGGATGCGGCTTGGTGAGGTGTCATTCCGGGTAACCTGGGCAGTGGCACCGGGGTCGTGGAAACCTTTCCTGGTACTGTCGAAGGTTTAGAAGCAGGTGCAGCAGGCACCGTCGCATTTGTTGTTGGATCATTCTCGGTCGAAGGTGGGTCTGGAGAAGGAACCTGCTGCGAGAGTTTAGAGGCGGCAGGTGTTGGTGGACCTGAGGTTATGGCTGCCAGGAAGTTGGCCGGCAACGGGACGGGAGACTGTTTCGAAGGTATCTGCATGGTGGATTTAGTCGACTTCAGCGACAAGTTAAAGGCAGCGGGCAATCCCACCTTGTAGGGCTTTGGCGTTGCAACGGGTTTGGGCTTGGGTTTCACGGTGGATTGAGCGTGCTGCAGCTGCGCGCCTTGATGTATGCTATATGGTGATAGGTTGCTGCGGTAGACGGGAGCCGGATAATTTGGAGATTCCGAGATGAAAGTCCTTTGCTGGCCTCCTGGCACTCCGGGTGAAGAGTTTACTTGCGCCGCCGGTGGGTAAGGGGAAGAGGCGCCAAGTCCGGTTGTTTGCTGTGGGGTATATGGACTGGAAGCCGCATAGCTCTGAGCATAATCCGACTTTGGGGTTGCACTCAAGCTTGCTCGGCGCAGTAGGTCATTGTGATTTATGGATAAATGCGCCCTCAAATCACCTTGGTAACCGTTTGTAAATCCACCCCATGGAGCATATGGAGTCCGATACTTGGAAGAATCCCTGGTAAATAACGTTAGCATGAATGTGTCGCAAATTTTTGCTCTAAAATTGAGGGGTGGTGAGTATCTACCTGTTATGATGGACTTGAAAGAATGGATATTTCTGATACACTGATGAATAAACCTGCCAGGTGTGCTTCTTTGGTTGAGCTGGTTGAGCTGTCGCCGACCTCTCCGTATGTGGCTGAGCACCAAGTGCAGTCTGAAGGACATGTTGCTTAATTGCAGGAGTGCCCGCGTTCGAAGATAACCGTTGCCACGACTGTGAGCTGGTAGGAGGCTGGGGAGTGTTCTGTGTCGCAATGGGGTGATTGTTCTGCACCGGCGCATGCGTTGTTTCGAATCTCTGGGTGAGATAAGTCTGGCCAGAGCCCCTGGGTAATGCTACCGAGTTGTAGCCCTGGAGAAGGGATGCAGGCATGCTATTTGGTATGAACTTGGTGGTGTACGACGATGGCGTAGTATAATTGAATTGTGCGGGAACCTTTGGCTTGTACGTATAGGGTTTCTCCGTTTTTGAGATGTTGGTTGTCGACGTTGGTAGCGTACCCATTCCCATATATGGATACGACTGGGTTGTAGGCGTTGTTTTTGGCAAGCGTTGTTGTGATGGCTTGCTCACGGCTAGCTTCGGTGGCTTTGGTATCGTGTCCAGGAAGTTTCCCTTTGGATTGTGAACTTGTTTCAACGGATCATCCGTGTATTGTGCCCGTGCATCGGTAGAAGTCTTTCCGAGGTAGAACCACATCTGGTCGGGTTTGGTCAGGTCAACCCTGGCCTGCTCTTTGTTGATGACGTCCTGTGTGTGGAATTCTGCCCAGGTGAAACCCTCAGCGAATTCGTCACCCTTTCTAGGTTTTTCGTCCTCATGGCGCTTGGCGTTCAACTTCTCTTTGGCTTTCCGCGAACTCGGCATTGGCAAGGCCTTTGAAGATGCCTTTGGTAAGTGATAATCAGAAGGATCTGGCAACAAGAGCCATTTCCAGTCAACTTCAATTCGGTCCCTGCAACAAGTCAGCTCATCGATTCGTTTAAGATAGTCAAGAGAACGTACCCATTAGGAAGAACATCAAGGAGAAGCATTTCCTCGTCTGGTCGGTTTTCAACCACAATACCTGCGAAAATATCTCCTCGGTAATATTGCATCTGGCAGATATCGCCTCTTTTGAGCGCTTCCGCGGCGGTCCGAATGCGATCGTCCGCCTCAAGGGAATCACCATCGCATTTCTTGTCCCGCTTTGTACGATGGAAGCGGCAACTGAATTCAAATGCCTGCTCTTTGTATTCAGTTCCATCCTCACCAAAGACTGGCACCTCTTCCTCTTCGACAAACACACCAGCCGCAGCAGCGCAAGTTGCATGGTATGCTCTGGCACATTTCTTCTGAGAGCATTGGAAACATGCTCCTCGTTTGGACCGGCAGAACAAACACTTGAGTTCAAGACGATCCTTGTGGATGGCAGAAACGTTAAAGATGGTTTCCTTGCCGTCAACCGTCTCGATAAATGTTTCTGGGAGATAGAGCGCGCACATGCGATGCGCTTTCAAACCAGTGTCGGTAGGAAGTATCTCCAAGCCAGGAACATCGTTCGGACATAAGCAGCATGGGGGCTCTGCCTTGGCCTTGAGACGAAGTTTGATCTTTTTGACCTTAATCTTGGCTCCGGAATCGGTTGGACCTCGCTTTCTCTTGCGACCTGCCGTCTTGAACTTCACACCATGGGTTCCTGGTGGGGTCGGAAGGCCAGACAGAATATCGTCATCGTCGTCATCTTCCTCCTCCTCTTCGTCCTCGGTCTCTTCGTACTCTGTCTCTTCGCCGCGCAACTTGCGCTCAATCTCGTATACGTTAATCCAGACGCTGTCTTGTGCTTGAGCGCATTCGCACTTCTTCGCGATTTTGCCCATATCCAACCACGAGTCGAGCGCGAAATTGACAGCTTCAGCGCAGTTGTAGCCCAGGTTGTAACCAGAATGATAGCCATATGGATAGGTGACGACAAATTCTCCAGGGTACGACAGGCATTTGTTCACTTTGATACCAAAGTTTTGCTGTAAGTGTTGTGGAGAGATCAAGAATGCCTTGTGCCGCAGAAACTGATCACAGGCTTTGGCGTCAGTTGGCCATATGCTCTTCATGGCGGCCTCGAAGCGCCGAGCGTCGCCTTGAGAGATACTATACCACTGCTTAGGGGCGCCAAAATGCAAGTAGTTGATGCTGTAGAGATCGACGTCCTCCAAGTGCCATGCAAAGGTGGCTTTCCACATACCCAAGTAGAGGTACGCAGTATTGACACCAGGTACTTTCGTTCCCAGCACGTCCAATATGTTGGGTAGCTTGTTGAGGTTCCAGTTTTCCGTCTGCTCATCGAACAGAGTACCCATCAGGTCGGCACCGTAAAGTGGCGGAGCGTATGTCAAAGTCTTCCAATAGGACCTCTCCAGTTCCTCGCATCGCTCTGGGGTGTAGTCTGAAATATCCATGCGGTAATCGAAATCCTTGAACGCTGCTTCATCGATTGCAGCAGAGCCTTCCCGGCGACTATACTTTCGACGAGCTGATGTCGATTGCGTCTTTGCTTTTGCAGGCCTTACAGCCCCCATTCGACCAATCACAGGCTGCGAATCTTCTTCTTCTTCTTCAACATCACCCGGCAAGTCGTCCTCTATTGAATCCAGAGGCTCGGCTTTCGACTGCTCTGCCCCAGGCTCCGGTTTGGGCGACACCGGTGTCATCGGTCGCTTATCCTCATTCTTCTGGCCCTTTCCCTTGCCCTTCGCCGGCCTCCCTCTCCGACGTTTAGTCGGCGTCGGTGGGTTAGCCGGTTTGGATGCGGCTTGTCGGGCGCGGGTCACCCTCGACTTTTCGGCATTGGCTCGTCGCTCGCCACGCTTCGCAGGTGGTTGATGCTCGCTCTGTTCACAAAGCTGTCGCCACTGTGGAAGATTGTAGGAACGACCGTGTAGAATATTGACTTGGCGATAAGTACCGTTTGAGCCCATAATATCTTGCTTGATCGGTTCTCGGACTTTGATCTGTTTGACAAGGCTATCGAGTTCGGGGAGGGCGTCCTTCCATTCCTGAGGGGGTACAATCTTGATGATGCCCGATTTCATTCCGTAACTATCGACCTTGCGCATCTGTCAAAAATCAGTGTTAGCATGTGGTCGACTATGGGCTGGTAGAGACGGCAGCATACGAAGAGATTGAAGTCCTTGAACTGACTCATCGTTGGTTTAAAGACAGGAACACCATTCGTCCAATGGTCAGGCAGGACCTCTCCTATGTCTTCCGGTTCTGCAGCGCCAGGTTGAGCGTCAGAGTTATTGAGCGGCTGTTGCTGATCCTCGACTGCCTTCGGCTTCAAGTCCGCGACAAGAGTTGGCGCATCGTCCAAGACTGGTTCCTCGTCCAGGTCGCTCAGCTCCGAGTCGCTCGCATCCGATTTAGCAGCATTGTTGCTGTCGGGCGGAGAATGTAGAAAGGCAGGAACAGGACGGGATGCGCAATGGATCTGGTCTTGAGGAGGTTGCTCCTGCATAGAAACAGGCGCTGTGTCCGAAGACACTGGCCCGTTGAGGGCTGCGGTCGACATGGCGGCGAATCAGATCGCAACCAGCGACCGGGCCATTGAAAGAATTGACAACTTCGATAGGGTCTCGGAAATTGTAGAATATTGGTCTCTCGGGTTCAGAAGGTAAGCTGCTGAGTTCGTCGAGAAGATACAGTGACGGGTAGATGAGATGGATTGGGTCGATGGTGGTGGTTGGTTGCACGACGTAAGGGCAGAGGGTGCGAAGGAGGTCGAGCCTTCAGCCGCTGGCATGCAAAAATGCACTGTGCTCTAGGAAGGATTTAGGTAATCATGGGGGGAAAGCAGTGCTGAGGGGTGTGGGGAAAGCAGAGATGAGCAAGGGTCATTGGTGAAGTGGCACGATCATGGCCTCACTAGCCTGGTAGGGCCGTACTTATGGTGGACACGATAAGAACATAAATTTGTACGACAAATTTTAGCCCATTCGAGTCCCTCAAAGTAGCTGCATGGTTGCGGAGATTTGGCAAGTTGCGGCGGCTTGTGGTGAGCCTATTCCAGGTGCACCAATCTAGCACTGTGTACATTAGCACAACCGAAAGTGTGCATGTGCCGTAATCTGCCAAGGCAGAGGCTAGGGTACCTTAAGTTGTTACGATAAGGCTCCTTGTGGCCGCATCGTTGCGATGGACCTTCACAGAACACAAGCGCTCTCCGACTAATTACCAGGATTTGACTTCACGATATCACATTAAGCAATTTGAATAATCCTACTAGAGCAGAGTACCAACTCGCGTTATTCGCATACATTGCTGGCAGCTGAACGAATCGCCACACATTGGTTCTCCGCTCTTCTAGTCGCCTCCCAAATTTGTCTTCGAGGTATCTGTAATAATTATATCCCTGTACCTAAAGCACTTCAGAGAGGATGCCTTGGCTGGCTATTGCAAACTCGTAATGCGCTGTTGAGATGGTGGGCATGCGCAAAGGCATGGTGGCTGGCTGTAGGCATCGTTGATGTCCCAGATTGATAAGATGGCCTTGCATGATCGTCAGCTACAGTCCTCTGTACCTCGAGCCGATGTCTCCCACCAGATCGGCCAATGATGTGCAGCCACTTTATGTGGTTCGACCAGGTTCCTGGGGGCCTGTGGCACCTCCACACAGCGGCGAGGCTTGAGCAACACATGGTCTCAGATCAATGAATAGACATAGTGAGAATTGTCGACCAGTTCATGGAAACACAAATGGCAAGTCGTAGCCTTGCAACTGAAGGAAGGTGACTATCGTAACCCATCAATTTGATGGGTCTGTGATATCGAATATGCAAGTCAGCTTTGAACGGTAGCCCACGACAACCTTGTTGTCTCTCATGCTGTTCCCCAACAACAGAACGGGACGATGTAAGCAATACTATGGCTCAAAGTTAGGCTTAAGAAAACAATGGACAACATGGTGATGAAAAGTGAGGATGGCGGGCAACGCAAATTTGGCAGTAGTTCACAAATGTGCCAGTGGTTGACCTACCCTACAGCCATGAATACACATGTCCATGTGTACGTCTTGTCGTTGGGATACAACAGTGATTACATCTGCCATGGCGTGGTATGCGATCAACTCATTCGTCTTATTCGCAGTGGTTCGTGAGGTTATTTCTGCTATGGATCAATGTTTAACTCCCATTTTGGCTGTGGTTGTTGTTTCGTCCACATTAACATGTGGGAACGAGGCCGATGACAATTGCGCAGGCACATGATTATCATGCTGGGTTGATAGAGAGCGTTTCTGTATAATTCAACAGCATAAGCAGAAATAGAAGCCCAGCTGTTATACTTTGGCCTGGAAGTCAAAAGTAGTTATGACGCAGTCCCTGGCAAATGTGCCATTCTCAAAGACGTGAAGGATGCAGATTGAGTATGGGGCTGCCTTCAATCCAAAGAGCTTGTGAATTTAGGAAAGGACAATGAACAGAAAAGTGTTACCCACAACATATCACATAAATTGAAATACTGGTTTCCGCATAGACCTAGAGCGAACAAAAGAAAAGGCAAAGGGAGGAAGAAAAGGACACCAGTTTGGGGCGTGCACCGACACCCACTGCACCGAGTCATGGCAAGTTGTGATAACACAACACTGAATTCGCGTTTACTTTTACCACATGGTGATCGCAACAAGGTACCATGGTCAGTCAATAGTTAATAAGGGCAAACCGTGAATGTGGAAATTCTTCATAGTAAACAAGGGCGGGATAACAGGGGTGAAAGGGCAATTATTGTTACACCACCTCAGATCTTCCGGCGAAGACTTGGGCTAGTGGTGGGCAAATCTCGCCGTGGTCAAGAGGTGCTCGACGGCTGGGCGGCGCCGTTTCAAGTGGGTGCGACGAGGGCACACCAAACTAACCATCACCTCATATAAGGTGGTTGGTCGGCTTGCGGCACTCATGGTACCAGGAGGAAAAGCAACTATTTCCTGAACAAGGTCGGGGCTGGGCTCGGCAGCTGATAATGAACCACCTGAAAAACCACACTATCAGGATTGAAGCCCCGCACTCCACATGCCAGCTACGCCCCCAAGTGGTGAGCAAAAATACGCGGACTGCAAAACGGTTAATCGTAAACAGTATTAGGAAATTAAAAGAAAAATTAAATAGAAATATAATTATTCTTGAATAAAAAATAAAATAATTTTAAAGGATTTTTTATAGAATTTATTTAAAAATTTTATCTAATCTATTTACAAGAAAACCTACTACTTCTTCTATATTCATGAGTACCTACCTAGTCTTGCGGTCCGGGTTTTTCTGCTACCCACTTGGCCCCTCCATCCATCCATCCATCCTCATGCATGATCTGCCCGTCCGTCTCGTCCCATTTCTGAATGCGAATGCCAATAGGGGGGCTGCTCTTGGCCACATCCTTTCTTGGCCATTTCGCTAGTCCGCTTGGTGCGATCGAGGCCTTTCCGCTGTAGGCGTTTGCGTAGTGCCCGAGCACCGCCCGTAGGACCTGCCTAACAGCACTGTAAGTTAGCCAGTCTAGGTAGTAACCATTGCCTTCTGCTGGACGCTAGACACCTTAGAGACATTAAGTCGAGATTTTATCCCTCGTGTGTACGGCCTGGGTGGCTGGGCTTGGCGAATCAGCTTGGTTCCTGGCTCATCTTTACTTTTCCCGTCCTTCGATCATCGTTCATATTATCCCATTCGTTCTCCCGCCCTCACCTGACGTCGTGTTGCTCTTGTTCTTCCCCTCACCTCCAGGCTCATTGATCGAGACGGCCGAGGTCGTGGCAGCAGTACGAGAGCCTGGCTGGATTTAGCAGTGCTGTCTGACAGGAGCCCCTCTCTTTTCACAGCTGTATCACGGCAAACACCATGGCACCTCTAAGTCGCGTGTTTGCCGCCGCAGCCTTGTCGCTGGTTCCGGTCATCGCTCAGACCGACACGGACAACTCCAAGCAGGATGTGAAAGTCTGGGCCGCAGTCGCCTTCGTGCACCATGGCGAGAGGACCCCCGAAGCTGGCACCATGGAAGCCGTCCTCACACCTGTCGGAGCTCAACAGATGCTGAGGCAAGGCGAAGCGTTCCGACGCCGCTACCTGAGTGGCAGCAACGGCGGAAATAGCTCCGAGACGGACGTTATGGGCAGCGCTCCCATAGAGGGCATTGAGAGAGACAGTCTCGATAACTCTCAATTGGCTCTCTACTCCCAGTCGGATGAGTGGGCTGCCGGCAGCGCTATGGCCTTCCTCCAAAGCCTCTACCCTCCAGCCAAGGACAAGTTTCGAACCGACGCAGGCGGTTCAGACCTGTCAAATGATCTCATTTACGACAGGACTGCTGATTATCCTCTCAATGGATACCAGTACCCCAAGCTTCTAACAATGGTCTCGTCAGACCCCAACTCCGCCATGTAAGCACCCTGCTCCTCAACTCATCCCGGCTTCCTAGCAACGTTACTGATGATCTATTCAGCGTCCAGGGAACCGTTGGTTGCGCTCAGTGGGAGGATCAGATGACCTCCAACCTCACTAAGAGGGACGACTTAGTTGCTCTAGCCGAGGAGAGCCAGGGCTTCTACGACAAGCTATTCTCCACGTCCCCATTGGAGGGCACCATGGCTTCCCAGGATGCCAACTTCTGGAACGCCGACAAGGTGTACGAACTGGTGGGCTATCTTTTCAGGCATAACGAAACAGTATTCAACAACCTCGAAAACGCCAATGAGACATTCTCTACTCTGGTCTCCCACGCCACCGAGCTCGAGCGTGCCAAGACCAGCAACGCTGTGGCACTCGTCGACGACCCCCTCAACACTCTTTACACGGTTGCTGGGCGTACCCTCGGCATGCACATCTTGAACCAGTTGAGCAATAACATCTTGTCCAATGCTGAGCGCAACAAGTTGACCTTGTTGTTCGGATCCTCCCGTCCCATGACATCGCTCTTTTCCGTCATGGGGCTCTTGACCCGTGAGAATACGCTGTCCGGACCTCTTTCTCGCTTCCCGCAAACCGGATCAGCCATGGTCATTGAGCTCATCAGCGATGACGTGGCAGGAGGAATTCCCGAAGAGAGCAAGCTACAAGTCCGGTTCTACTACCGCGTCGGTGCCGAGGAGGATGACGAGCTCACTCTCTTTTCCCTTTATGGATCCGGCAACGGAGGACACAGTATTCCCTACAATACGTTTAAGACACGTATGGAAAGCGATGGCCTGACTCCGAGGCAGTGGTGCGGTGTTTGCGGCGCCCCTTCGTCCGCCTCCCCTTGGTGCGCCAACGGTACTTCCGACTCTTCTAGCTCCTCAGGCAACAATGATACCGGCTCCTCATCGGGCCTTAGCCGTGCCGCTTCTGGCGCCATCGGCGCTGTGGTCATGGCTGGTGTCATTGGTCTTGTCTTTGCGTTGCTGTTCGGGGTCTTGGGCTTCCGCCTGCGACGCGACCATCCACAGCAGCGTAGCACTGGGCTCGGCGGCTTCAAGGGCGCAGAGAAGATGGCCAGCGACCCGGACTTGGCGACGCCAAAGGGCGGTGCCGCCCAAGAGCGGATCGGGAGCTGGGAGATGGGCAACGACAGCCACGGTGCGCACCCCGGTGGCGCGGGTATTGTCACCAGTGATTTCTCTCATCACAACGGTCGAAGAGCGGACGAGGACGGCATCAGTTTCGTCGGTGCAACGCCAGTGAGAGCCCACGAGAGCGTCTGAGCGGGGAGTAGAGACGTTTTCTCAGAACACATGCTGGTTCTGCAAGAATTATCGACCGCCGTGTTCGTCAACGACGCGTCCCAGTGGGGCGCATTTAGGATTTGGATTTGAGCGGCGTTAAGAGGGGATTCGTCTCATGATCCCGGGAAGGGTCCAGGAGGACGTGGCTACAAGCTGGCTGGATAAGAGTGCACGATGTCATGTGTTTACGCCGAGCCGCGAAAGTACTTCAAAACGAGGAAATCCGGATGCCATGTTTTCATGAAATAGAAGTTTTAATCTGAATTTATCGCTCGATAGTATCTGGGCAAGACCATACAAAAAATTGAACATGCACGTGCCTGCCTTTTCCACTCCATTGCACGCCCGCGAAGCAGCCAAGTCAGTGTATGGAGAAGGTTTCCTCCACCACCCCCTCGCCGCGCAGCGCCTCGCCGTTCATCAAGCCGTGGATGTAGCACTCGCCCAGCAGCGCCCACCCGTCGCCGCTCTCCCTCAGCACGAACCCCGTCCTGCCGCCGTACAGAACAACGCATCGCCGTCGGCCATGGAGTCCGGCCCCATGACGAAGTACCCCTTCGTGGTGACGGCGAACCGGCGGTGCCGCGTCACGAGCGTCGCCTCGTGGCTCCACTGAAGTGGGTTCCCGTCCGCGGCGAGGACCCGGAGCTCCGGCGAGATGACGATGCCGTCTGGCTCCTCGCCGGCGCCTATCTCCTCGGCGATTCGCACGAGGAAGGCTGCCGCGTTGGCGAGGCACGCCTCGGGAGGGATAGGGCGGTAGTCGCTCGCGCGGTCGCCGCCGATGCAGGCATTCGTCAGCGTCTGCGCGAAGGCGAAGAATGCCGAGTCTCCGTTGACGTAGCGGTCTTCTAGGTTGAACGCGTCGAACCCGCAGATGGCCTTCCACAGCGTCTGTATCGGCGGACGCCGGAACGTCTTGCGGCCCATGCGGAACGCGTTGCCGAAGACAGTGAAGGACGTGGTCGCGATGGTGTCGACCCTTACGCCGCCGATGTGTAGGACATGCCTTGCCTCGTCAATGGTCAGCTTAGGCTGCGTGTCTCCGGCTGCGCGGTGCAACGTCGTCGGCGCCCCGATGACATGAACCGGCAGCAAGCGCCAGTCCGGCACCCACGATGGCAGGGGGCCCACGGGGAACGAGGATGATCTCTTCAGCTTGTTGGTATGGACGGTGTGGCACGCCGAGAGCAGAAGTAGGTTACTTGCGCCGTGGAGCTCCCGGACCGCAACGTCGATGTAGACCTCTTCTATCGGGCGGCTGTAGTCGACCTTGATCTCGGCCAGGCTCTTACTCCCGGTACGGATCGAAAAGTGACCGAGAAAGGCGTAGACGTGATCGCGAGGGTCCTTGGACAGAAGGTGGCGCGCGCGGTGCAGCTCGTAGATGAAGCTTCCGCGGTTGTGGTTCTCGTCGTAGTGCTCCTCGGGCTCGATGAACCTCCTGTACAGGTAGCGGATATTGGGGGTGAAGATGTGGAAGTGGGTGCGGAGGTGGTGGTAGCCCTGGTTCAACACGACGGCCACGCTGGAGAGCTTCTCCCAGTCGATGTGTGCGTCGCCCCAGAACAAGGTCGCTGGTGCTATTGTGCCAATCTCCTGGACGATCCATAGCCGGTTGAACTGGAAGTGGGTATTAATTTGGGCCAAGGAGAACACGGATAGATGTCTATAGAAACACGAAGGGTCATGACGATGTGGAGAGACATACCCATGGGAGACCTGTCAATACAGACAGCGGCATCCAAGGAGCTTTGCTCATCTTGGACAGATCACCCGAGTGCACAAGTCTGAAAGCCTCGTGCCTCTCTTCATCCGCGAATACATCATGAAGATGATGCACCATATCAACCGCGCTCTTCGCAATGCCCTCTTCGTCCCTCCCCAGCCAGACGAGCACGTGCCTCGCATTCTTGTAGATGACGTTCATCAGGCTCACCTGGTGGCTGCGCTCCGACACGTCGGTCTGGTTGATGCACACCTGGTCCGCCCACAGCCGCCTCGGCCGGTCACCCAGCCTCATGCGCCGGAGCGCATCGCACGCGCTCTGCGTCAGCGCCAGCACCCTGTCTCCATCGAGCGCGAGCTCTGCGTAGCGGCCATCACTGCCCCATACGTACGAGATGGCTTCGTACTCTGGCTTCGCGGCGACGTGCTCAACGCTCAGCGAGCCGACGAGCGGGTCGTCGTCCCGGCCGGGCTGCAGCGTGAGTATGCGGATGGACTGGGGATCCTCGAGCGGCGCGTACTTAAACGTGCTCCGAGGGCGTCTGTCTACGGCTGAGGAGGTACCGCTCATGAAAGGTTTGCCTTGACGATGCCAGCTTCGCCGGAATGGTGGTAGTGCGGACCGACAAGGACGAGGGCAAGCATTCGGTGATGGAACAAGTGGACGGAGCCTGGTGAGGGGGGTAAGAATGAGCCTTGAACTAACCATATGGACCTAAGGGTTTTAAACGGCGCTCAGAAACCCGAAGGTCAAGGCTATGACTCTGCTCTAATTTCTATTACATTAGTGCTCTACGTTGGCCGGAGATGAACACACGACCTGTCTGTGAGCAATGCGTAGGCGGCCGAGGTGTGTTGTGGGGTCGGCGGCTAGAGAAACCAACATGGGTCGAGTCACAGGAGCCATATCCGGAGGATCATCATTTCATGTACGGTGCACCGATCAGTTACGTTTGGGGGAGAGATTGTGTTTGGAACGGCGCATTCACGATTTGTCGTTCCAAAAAAAATTTAAAATAGAAGATAGAAATATTGTTAGATCGTAGTTGAGTTAGCCTCAAGCCCTCTTTCTATCTATACATCTGCCCTATATCATCATTCGTTTCGCTACTATCAAACGAGGCGATGCCATGCCCGTCTCTGGCTGCTCGCCAATCTGAATGCCTGAACGCCATATACCGACCCGTGTCCCAAAGCACATATGAACATTGAATGTGAGGATATTAATCCATCCCGAATACAAGCTAGTAACCCCATTCTCGCCCTTCATCATCCCTCTACAGATCCATCGTCAGAAGCTCAAGCCTTGACACGACCGATTCAATGTTGGCGCTGATCCGTTGGACGCGGGCCATGGCGACGGCAGCAGATGCCTCCTCTGCGGTAGCGTCGACAAGTTCATACCGGGACAGAGCCTTTTCAGGTTGGATGCCTCCGAAGATGTTGGCACGTACAAGCTCGTCCATTTCCGGCTGAGATGCCTCAGAGCTGGCAACCGACTCGGTGTGGAAGAGGGCAAAGTCGGGGTCTGATTCAAAGTCCTCATCAACGGTTGCAGCCTCGGTTTGCTCCGCAGCCTTTGATGCCTGGACCGGGCGCTCAATCGCGGGGATCTCAATCTTCTCCTCATCGCAGCTGAACGTGTCCTCAATCAGGCATGAGGACTTGCCCGACAGGACTGAGGCGTCGATGGGCGCCGGCAGCTCAGGAGTATCAACGACGAAAACCTGGGGTTGGAAGTTGTACGCGGAGTTGTCCAGGGTAAGCATCGAGAAATCGATGTTTTGTTCGGGAATCATGGCCATGCCAATTTGCTGTTGAGTTTGTTGGGCACCGAAGGGGTTAGGGTCCTTTGGGACCTGGCGCTGATCCTGTTGCTGCTGGGACTGTTGCTGCTGAGGCTCAACCTTGGTGGGTAAGCCCTGGGGCAGGGAAGAGGGGTTGGTGCTAAGATGGTCGAGGAAGTTTGAAAACGAGGGGGACGAGAGGAGCATGCGAGTCAAGTCGGACAGGCGCTTGTTCTCATCAATGAGAGCTCGGTTCTGGACACGCAGCTCACCGTTCTCGTTAACCTTGGTGGCAATTTCGCTCTCCAGTTGAGAGATGTATTCTGTGACGTCGGTTAGTAATGAGTTCAGGTAGTTGGCTTGTGTTTCATATTGACAAACCTTTTCTCCTTGATCGGAAAGCACGGGCAGACACCTTGTTTCGGAGTTGTCGACGCTCCTTGCTGCTCAGCTTCTTGCCCTCCTCGCTAGCCAACAGGCGCTCATCCTCATCCATGTCGTCCTCCTCCTTCTTCGAGCGAGGCAGGTTACCCAGGTTCGGGGGGCTGAGGGCATCAGGAGAAGGCGGCTTCGCCCGCATCGAGTTGAGGAGCTGGGTAATCTTCTGCTCAACAAGGGGGTCGGTAGGCTGAGAAGACTTGCCGCGGCCCTTCTGTTGAGGCGCTTGACGCTGAGGTTGCTGTTGCATCATCTGCTGCTGCTGCTGCTGACGCTGCTGGGCCTGAGCCTTGGCGAGGGCTGCTTGCGAGTGGGCACCAGGCCAGAGACGTCCGACATTGCCGGTCTGAGTGGGTACGACAGGCGGCGATGGAAGGCTGTTCGTCTCCTGCTCAATACTGCTAGGGTTGATAGTGGATGAAAAGAACTGCTGCGTCTCAGCAGGCGAATCAAACTCCATTTCGATTTCGGAGACGCTCATGGTGTTCTGGGCGGGAGAGGTGTTGAAGTCGAAGAGATCATTCTCCGGGCTGAACGTAGACATGTAGTCAATGCCTCCAAACTCAGCGAAGGAGTTGTTGTTCTGGTTGACAGCCATGGCATTGGCGATGGCGCCGGGAACGAAACCCGTCTGCTGGCGGTACATGTCATAGTTATGGCTAGGCCCGCTCATGGTCTGCGTGTTGGCTGATGAAATGTTGGGAGTGGGCACAGCGGCAGTGATGGGGCTGGCGAAGCTTGGTTTGGATGAGGTCGCGGGAGAGAGAGAAGGTGAATGGTACGAGACGCCATCGTACTCGGTGAGATCGAGCAGAGCGTCGAGATCGACGTTGTTTTGGCCAGGAGCCGCCATTGCGGATGTTGTTCTTGTCCCCGGGAGACTCAACAAATAGTTATTCGGTCGGTTCGGTGGCGTGCGGTCGGGAACCGGGGGTTTTGCGTAGGATTGTCGGGACCGGGTAGATGAGACTGAATTGATTGATTGATTGTCTGATGTTGGTTGACTCGCGATGTTTCCGTTCGGTCAAGCGAGTTTCCTTGCTAAAGTATGATGGAGCAAGGAGGAGAGGACAAGGCCAAGAGGAACAGGAGCAGGAAGATCAGGTGAGAATGGTGGATGGGCGACGGAATGACTATGAATGGAAAACGGGTGCCTTGGGGGTGGGGAGGGAGCAGCAGGAGCCAGAGTGTGGGAGATGGAGATTGTCCGACACGCCCCTGGCCAAGGCGGCCCCTTAGCGAAAAGCAGCGAGCAGGGACGAGAAGGGGACGAGCAGGGATCGGGTGGGGGCTGTTTGTCGAGGACGCGTAAGCCTCTGGTGCCGAGAGCGAAGCGCAGCCAGTGGCCGTTTAGTGCGCTGCGGTGCTGTTGGCGCCCCAAGCCGCTCCTTATGCCTGAGGATGACGACGCCAAGTTCCTCTTTGGGCCGCGCTAGCCAGACCTTCCTACCACATAGGCCAGCGCTTTGTGGCATTGCTGTTGTTAGCTTCAGCGATCGGCGACATGTACTCTTCCGGCTCGGCTGGCAGGTCTCGTCGCCCATCAGCCACCTGCAGGCTACCTGTTCTCGCCGGCGCTGTCTAGCAGCTCGCTCGTCGTGAACAGGCGTTGACATGCCGTCCAGCCGACATGTCGGGTGGTTAGGGCTGACGAAGGCTTTGAGGAAAGGCCACGACAGCATCGCTCAAAGTAGACAAGAGCCCGTTGTCTTGGCATGCCTGGAAGAAGCATCTTACGAAGCATCCTGAAGACGCCCCGTACTTAATCATAGCAATGCCTCATTTCTGCTACTGCTACCGTACCCGGACCCCATGCGCGGCCGCAGGCTCAATAAGCCATTCATTTTCCATGTCACGGACCGTTTGAGTTTCCCAACCTACCGCCCTCCTTATGTGCATATGGATTCCTGGTGAACGGCTATCTGATGGAGCCTACTTGCCGCTCAACCACTCCAATCAGACGCCTGCGAATGATGTAGCCTGGCAACGACACTCTGATGGCATATGGATGGCAGAGTGTGGTTGGTCCCTCGCGTGTGCGGAGTTTTGGCTCGGACAAGCGAGCCGTCGCAAAGATGCCATTGTTTACATCCTAAAACCAATGTGTGATTAAATGGCCTGGAAGGAACTTCTGGCACAAACTCCGAATGTGCTTCCATCGTTTCCGAGCGTGGCTATGCAGCCAACGGGCTGCAGGGAAGAGTCCGGAGGGTGGGGGGTGAGAATAGGAAGGATTTGAGAGGCGTGTGCTCACGTGAATATCCACGTGATCAAACTTGCTCATACTGGTAAGGTAGGTGCCTTACCCAGGTTTGATGGCAGTGCTCCATATTAGCCGAAGCTCTGCCCTTTGGGACACGCACAGTTCAAGCAGCTTTTGCGACAAGCTAGCCCAGCGGCAGACCTCGTGGTCTTTAGTTTGTTTCACGAAATCCACAAAATTGCTGTTTGTATGCCCTGTCCTTATGTACTCCTTATTCTTCTCGGCAACAGGATATGCTGTATGCAGCACTGTTGCTTTCCGTAAGCCATTTGCAGGGAAGTATGGCGTGGGAATTGGGTTGCAGGGACGTTGGCTTTGGAACACGTTTTGAATCCTCGACATTACGCTGCAAACAGAACGCATCTTGATGACTACGCTTGTTTCAGCCTGTCATTTAATACCCAGTCTTTTATATGAAGTCTTTCCAATTAAGTTTCCTGCTCGAGGCGCTATGCAAGCTCGGAATCTTCCTTCTAAAAACATGATTGACTCGCGGAATTGTGTGGACAATGCTGGATTGCAAGATGATAATTGCTTGATAGGAAGATCCTAACGTAGAGAAGCTTCATGCGTAGACAGTACAGTACACCTCAATGATCTGCATTTGCTGAGCAGCGGCTACGGAATCGCTTGTACTGTGCTGTGGGGGGTCCGGCCCCCCCTCCGTATCGACGGAGAATGATGCACGTTGATGCTGCAGATCGAATTGTAGCGGAGAATACCCATCCACAGCACCTGTAGACGTCAAGCGATTCTCGAGAAAGTAGTACACCTAGCGGACAGCTCCTCTACCCACTGCTGTCATTCCATAAAGATGATATTAAAATCTCCAACACGTTTCATGCCTTGAGAGTAAGGTTGTAGGAAGGGCATTTTGGTGCGTGATATTGACAGTCAAGGTATAATCCAGAATGTAGCCTTGCGGTCTGTTTCCTGCTTCAACGTTTGGTCAAATATCTACCTACTAGTAGTTGAGAGATTGTAAGTATCGTGAGCTTAGGTAACAAAAGATGCTATAACCGCCATATGCGGAACAAGACTTGAGATCGCAAATACTGCCTTCCATTGCCTCGTTGAATTTTTCTTAGTGGAAAGGCAGACCTCGAATGTTCAGCAGCCTAAAAAGATACAGGTGTGGCAGCAGCATTTTACGTGGCAATGACTTCGCCTTGATCGGCGGCCGCATAACAAAACTCCTTTCTTAGACACTGTTCTATTTTTGACAGCAACCGCCACAAGCCGGCATTTGATGCCACCTATCCCGCGAGTCGGAATGACGCCGAGAAACATTTCTGCGCCATCATCCCGTCCATGTTAATGCCGTCTATAAGGCAGATTGCTTGGTCAAGTTTGCCCGCTCTTGCCGCTAGTCACAGCGCCCCGATTGGCATCCCACATCCCGTAGTGCGGAAGTGCGGTAGTGCATGCGGTGCTTGCTCGTATCCAACCTTCGGCGCCTGGTATCCTGACCTGGGAGCTGCATACGAGTTTTGACTCCGGCCGGAGGCAGTGTTTGTGTTTATGGGGCCCTCACGAACTGTGAGATGCCAGTATGTTTCTTCAATGTTCAGCGAACCTCCTCAAAAGCTGGCTTAGCGTGAGAATAATGCACCTTTACACCGCCGCAAATGATCATGCAGAAACTTGCCCTGAGCCACACCCTTCGATGCAGGCGGCCAGTAAACATTCTTGGCAGATTGCCAGCTTGGATCGTCCTGTCTTCCCAGGCTTGGGACCACTAAGTAACTACAGGCGTGCACTGCTGTTGACCAGCCGCCTTCATGTTTTGGCGAAGATGTGGATTACTGACCCAGGTCAGTTCAGAGGATCGACAAGCAACATATCAGATTGAGGCGGAGCTAATCTTCCCCAACAAGGGCATTCAGCGAGGCACAGCACAAGTTACCCCTATTAGATGACTCTCCGACGACGACCTCTTTCAAACAGTGCTGTATCTCTAATTTCCTGACGGCTGCACTTGTGCAAACGTTTCATCTTCTGCCGCTCGTCGACGCATCGATACAGAGTATGGATACTACAAGCGCATTAAAATGGCCTGTGAATGTTGTGGCAAGGTTCTGATGCTGCAAGGTGATCCTGACCTGAGCCACACCCCATCTTCATGTATAAATAATAATAAGAATAGTCCAAGTGCTCAACATGAAACTCGGCGGAGTGGTACGGATCATGCGGTTTTCATGCCGGAGGCCACGGCAGCCGCCCACTAATCTCAGACAAGACCAAATGCCGGACCATATCCTTCAAGACAGTCAAAACGAAGCAGCGCAACGCACGATAATCGCCAGTCCCAAAAGCGTGCTCGGATTGTGCTCTTGAATCTCACGAGCTTTAGCAAATGACATGTCACCAGTGCTCTGGCATTTAGCGTGAATTCGAGGCAAAAAAATGCGTTGAAATGGAAGATCGAGGCAATACCGCTTAGTCAGCCAAGTTCCCATCGTGCCAAAGGCAGCCCAATTAATCCCGGCTGGTCTACCAATGACCACACCTCACATTGCTCGTCCTGCATATTTGCACTGGCGCCTGACCACCCAACGCCCAACAGCATTTTTGCTGTTTACTCCGTCCAGCGGAGCACCAAGAGACGCACTTTTGCGTACGTCTATTTGAAGTGGATACACTTTACTGTATCTTCAAGGCTGTTGGGCCGCTGTCCGTCATTTTCGCCGTCTCCAAGTGATCCTTGTCGTCCTGGCGTATTCGCAAGCTTCCACCCATCTAGCCTGGGACTCAGGCGCATCTTAGAAGGGATACAAACGCGCTCTGGTAGCGCGAGTGATGTTGCAAGCCCTTGTTAGGTCTTGGGTTTGTTCTCACCAGAAGCGGCTTGGCCGAATTTGCCTGGAAGCTGTGGACAACTAACCAGTAAACAAACCCATAACATGCCATGATGATAGCCTCATGAAATGGGCCGAGAGAAGAGGATCCTCCTAACGGCCGTCGAGGGCGGCCCAAAGGAAAGGCACAGGCGCGCCCAAAGACCGCAGTACGATCCGAAGGCCCCTATGCCTGAAGGCTTTGTTGCTAAGCCCACGGCTCCCAAGACCAAATATCAATCCTACTTCGAGTTTGTCGAGAACACGGATAAGAAGAAGAAACTTGAGTTCCAGGTAGCAGCGAGGCCCACGCCGAACGTGCGTTTGACTAACTCCCTTAGGTGACGAGCAAGAAGAGCCCGCCGCCTGGTTTCGACTTCGTGCCCATGGGGAATCCCGAGCTGACCTCGGCCTGCAAAGAACTGTCACGCGAGAAGGATGCAATGATCTTCATTGTGTCGGTGTGTTCATCCATTCACAACCGGCAGAGGCCGACCGCTAATCATTGCCCCTTCAGAACGCGAGGGACAACGACGCCTCGACCATCACAAATCAAGTTCACCGCATAGGTCACCATGTCAGGCAGACTATTGTAGAGGAAGCTCGCATCAAACTCCAACAGCCAGCGACTGCGACAGCTGCAGATGCGCATGGTCTGCCAGAGCCTATTCCCGAATCTCAAGCAGAGTATAACTTACAGGTCGATGCGGCTATTCGAGATCTGTTCCCCCGGATACCAAACACTGATCGCCAGGAAATCATAGAGCACGCATTCACGAAAGTGGGTTTCTTTCCCAATGCCCCCACGCCAACGAACTCTGAGTGAAGACAGTCAATAACCATCGCAAAGGGCGCTCATTTCAAAAAAGAGAAACCTGTTGGCCTATCGGCCGAGATCACTCTTGCCCGCAGAGTCCAGCTGGCAGTACTTGCTCACATTCGTCATCGTCACACTAGATATGACGATTTACTGAAGGAAACATCTTGGCAAAATGCGCGCAAGGTTGTCGAGTCCCTGTGCCTAGACGTCCTCGTCAAGTGGCGAGGGGATGAAGAGACGGGACGGGATCAGCTCGACGAAATTTTACGAGAAGTTGTCATCATTTCAGATACAGAGGATGAGGATGAGGACGACGACGCTGACGACGTTTCCATGGAAGATATCGCATCCCTTCCGGAGCGCCAGCCACCAGCTGCTCGGGCTCCTCTGCTCTCTTTAGCGGCCCATCAACGCTCACCAAGGCTGGGTTTGGCTATTCCTGAGGCACCATTGAGATCCGCGTCTATCGAAAGGCTTGCCAGACCGAACCGTCTTGCCGATAAGCGCGGGTTCAAGAGGTATCGGGCTTGGAACGAGGCTCTCAGGCGCAATCAGACTGGCGAGGCCCAATTTCAGCTCGCCACTGACCGTGGGATCCCTGAGTCATATCACGAGGATAGATTCCTTGAACAGGTCCCGAGTTCGTCACAATCCCACCCACGCATGCTAGACTTCAGGCCTGTTGATGCGCCTCCAGATAGCGCTAACGCCATCTCGCAACCACTTGGCCCCGGGTACTCATCAGGAAGGACATTGCCCGCATCCGCTTCGGTGCGCCCTTCCTATCCTCAGGCTGTATCTATGGTTCATGAACACCGAACAAATGACCATATGGTGCGGTCGCCTGTAAGTCCCGTGGGCAATGGTTTCCAGGACCTTCTTGTTCGTTCCATCGAGCCTGATTCGCCTGATGCACCTCAGTCTTACTATATTCGGACCTTACCGCCCAGGAGCTTTGAACGTATGCCGCGCCCTGCTCTTCATTCTGGGATGCACCAGCCCATGAGCTCAAACCCACCTCCAAGAGAGCTGGTTGCAGTGCATGGATCCCCTTATTCTAACCGGCGCGTTGTGAGCGACCACGCCTGGCAAGAGAATGACACACGAAGCAATCTGATGAACAGCTCAGCCTACATCTCAGGCTTACCACGTAACCAGCATAGGCCACCGTTCCAGCAAGAGGGCTTTACTGGGCCTTCCATGCCTGTCTCCTCATCTAGACTGAATGCTCATGAAACGGTTCCTACCAGGAGAATTGTTATTGATGCCCCAAGGCCAGGAGAGCGATCCAATCCCATCCTTATGGAGGACCGTGGAGGTTACTATGAGCGTATCCCGGCTTCATCAAGTTTGGATGTGAATACCTCTATGCCAGCCTTTGTCACTATCAAGCGATCCATGCCTGAGACTGACAGAGTCTCCCACTATCCAAGAAGCATACCGAATGAGTCGGACCTTGACGACCGTATCCCTCATCACACTGACCTTGTTCCATATGAGAGAAGACACCCGACCCACTCACAACCCCGGAGAACGGGCGTTGTGAGACCGCGCATAAATGAGCCTGCTTCTGAGCAGCTGTGGATTGAGACAGCCTCGGTGAATGGCCACTACCCTAGGGGTGGTATGGAGGACGTCAGGTATCCTGCCTCAACACAAGACCAGAGCTGGGCAGAGTACGTAAAGACTTCGGAAATGCATACAACACTCATACTTATAACTTCTGTAGACAAACTTCCTACCCTGGACCAGCCGCTGCCCAGAGGCAGCGCGAGCCTATTCCACAATTCTACACTGGCATAACCAACCAACCGCCGGCTGCAAACGACACAACGATGCGACGGTACCATCGTCCGCCTCGACAGGAGGATATTATCGTCCTAGATTAGCAGGCCTGCACCATTTGCATCTAGAACACATTTTCCTAAACAATTCTCATCACTTGTCATGTTTACCCGGCATCTTGGAGCAAAGAGCTCGTAAGGTCGAGTGAACCAGGCCCGATGAATTACAATTTTGTCTCTCAGCATGATCAGAAGATGTTCATGCTTGTCGACCACGTTTTCCTTGTATATGCGTGGTATCTATACCCTGTTGCATCGGCCAAGGAATGCTACGGAGGCTCTGGAAGGAGTCGAACGAGGGCAGGCGGCCGTGAGGTCTGAAGGACATAAGTTGGTTGATAGAATCAATTCAGAGATTCAAGCTATTTTTGAACTTTGCAATGTTTTCTCGGTGCACCAGGACTCGTCAAATCTGAACATTGAATATAAAATTTATGAACGTGGGTATACATCACGACGTCAATGTGTTCTTTTAATCCTCTATCCCTCCCGTCTTCAATTGCGACCCCTCCTGGGCTTACCAATGCCCGCACCTGAGGGACCATGTCGTTTCTCCACACCAAGACCTCTCCTCCCGGCAGCGATGCCTCCTCTTCCACTCCTCCCTCGCCCGCGGGGGCCGCCTCCCCTGCCTCCCCTGCCTCCCATGCCTCCCCTGCCTCCCCTGCCTCCCATGCCTCCCATGCCACCTCTGCCGCGGAACCGGTTGCCGCGGTCCCTGCCGGGGCTGATCTTGCTCTTGACGGCGGCAGCGTCGCCCTCGTCCATCTCCTCCATGTCCTCGTCGTCCTGACCCTTGCGGTTGGAGAACTTGAGCTTGCCGCCGCGGCCGCGCTTGGCAACGTCTTTGCCCTTGAGAGCTGCGACGTAGGCGCCCACGCCCGAGGCCTCGCCGCTGGGCTGGTGGTCGAGGTCCATGGCTCCCTCATCGTCGCTGTCTTTGCCGAGAATGAGCTTGCCATCGAGGTCAACCCTGGCCTTGGTCTTGGTTGGCTTGCGGAGCTTGACGGGTTTCGTAGAGGATATGTTGGCAAGTGCCTTCTTGTCCAACAGATCAAGGGGTTCATCCTCATCTTCAAGGATATAGGTCTTGCCGCCCTTTTGAGCCTTCTTCTTAGGCTTGAGAGAGGCTCCACCTTCGTCGTCCGAATCTTCCGACTCTTCGGAGTCACTGCTGTACAAGGCCTGGTCGTATTCGTTTTCAAACTGCCGCTTGCCTTGCTCTCCCTCCTCCTCGTCAGACTCGTCATCACCATGGGCAGCCTTCGCCGCGTCCTTCTTCTTCTTCGTCCTCTCCTTCGCCTTGCGGATATTGACAATCAGCTTCTTATCGGACTCCGGGCAGTATTTGTGGATGTTGTCGTATCCGAAGCGACGGACCATGCGCTCAAGGATATGCTTGACCTTGGCCTTGAAGTGTCCCTTGTGCTCGTGGCTCCACACTATGAGGTTTGGCACAAGTGTTGAGAGGCGAGGAACCATGAGTTCGACAGGAAGGCTGATGACACAAATCTTGACAAATCCAAGACAGCTCTTGACAATTTCACGGTTGTTTGAGGTCAAGAATAAATCCATGGTTTGAACGAGGTCAGAAAGCGTGTTCTCACTTAGCAACGACCGGAACTCGTAGAGTAGGCGGCTGATCGCGGTAATGGAGGCAGAGATCATATGCGGCGTGCTGCCAGCTAGGCCAGCACTGACCATCGTGAAGTACTCCTCGATGTTGGCAGTTCCTGCTGGAGCGTCCTTGGGCATATGGGGAACCTTGCTATTGTCAATGAGGGCCCCGTTGGCATTAGCCATTCGGTGACACATTTGGACAAGAAGTTCATAAGCAGTCTCTCGAGCACGCTCATTGTTCTCCTTGCAGCAGATGACCACCTCACTAAGAACAGAGGGAATGAAGTGTAAAGAGGTATCGGGAATGTATGGTAGCAGGGCTGAGATGGCAGCAAGTCTCTCGCGCCTTGCAGGAGCAGACACCTTTTCTGTGCTTGCCAATATGAGGCTCTGCAGCTCCTCGTTCCTTTCGGCTAAGGCAATCTTGCCAATCTCGGTGTCTGCCAAGCGAGGGATGAGCTTGTACGCCTTCTTCTGAAGTTGCGGCTCGTCTTCCTTGTAAATCATGACGGCGGCAACTTCGAATAGAGGGGCAAAGCTCTCGCGGGACAGATAAGCGGACATGGTGATGATGAGATCCATGAGAGTCTGGGCTGTTGAGGGCATGTGGTCTTTGCTCTTTTGCGGCTTCTCTTTCTTCTCCGTGTCTGGGGCCTTCTGCAGCTCGGAAGCCAGCATCTTGCTCACACGGTCGAATGTCTCATTGAGCTCAGCCGCCGGAGTAACACTGAGGAAGGCATTTACTGTCTGTAGGATAGGTCCACGACTTTGTGGGAGTGTCTGCGTGTAGACGTTGAAGAATACCGCCAGCATGTTTCCAGCGAACTGCCCAATGTGCTTGAGGTTGTTGCGGGCTTGTTCGCGGCTGACACGGCTTTGGAGCAAGAGATCTTCCTCTTCATCTTCCACGGAGGCAATGGCCTGGTTCGATTCAACCAAGACTCGGAGAGCTCTGCACACATCTAGTCGCAGGTCAACCTGCTGGTAGAGGAGATTGGCCAACATTTCCGCGAATCCCTGGTCAAAGGCTGTTGTTAGGTCCAAGGGCAAGTCGCAGTAGCCCGGGAGAATGGACCAAATCTGTTGCACCAAGGTTTCGTAAATTTTAACCTCCATGGTTTTCTCGGCCTGGCCGTGGTCAAGAACTCTCTGGAACATGAGCTCACTGAGTGGAACAAGCTCCGTCTTGAAGTGTGCGAGGTTGGTGTTACTAGTGTAGTCTCGTAGAATAGGAACCATCCAGGCTCTTCCTGGCTGGCCTTTAGCTGGCTTTGCCAGGTTGAGTGGCAGAACTGAGAGGACGGCTTCGGGACCCATGGCTCGGACAGCCTTGCCAATGACCTCGTCGGCTTCCTTCTTGTTGCGGAAAGAAGAGTTTTCGCGAATCTCGCCAATTGTCTTTGTCACGTTCACCATGATTGGGTATGCAGTCCACCTCAAAGAGTCGAACATGGCTCCCAGGACATTGAATGTTTGTAACCATGCCGCCTGGTACTGAACAGTAAGCAGAGATTCAGCTGTCTTCGCCATCTTTTCCAGCGTCTTTTCGTCATAGATCGAAGGTTCGAGGACCACTTGGGGGGGGACACAGTTGGCCATGAAAGATACCATACACTCGGACGCCGAAACACGAATGTTTTCGGATGAGGACTGGAGGAATTGCGCTACCATGGCGAAGAGATCGGGGAGTTTTTGGAAGGTCTCCTCGGCTTCAACTTGCGCCGAGACGTCATAGCCTCGAGAGAGAATAGCCAACCAGGGGGGAACAAGTTGCGTGTCATTCGCTGCAGGCCTCAGCTCCGAAATGATCTCCATAAGACGAGGTAGCTTCGCAGAGGAAACCTCATCAGTCATGCCCTCGAAAATCATTTCGAAGATTTCAAAAGTTGCCATGGTCATGTACTCGTTGCCTGTCTTGGCAATGCCCAGCAGTAGTTCGCACAATGATTCGATTTTCGTGCTTGGCCAACCGCCACTGGCGGCGGCCACCGTTTTGACGAGCTGGAGGGCGTGGATCAGTGCTGGGTCGTGGGCTGACTCGGAAGACTTTTTTCCTTTCCGTGCCTGCGCCGCCTTGCCAGAGATGTCATCCAGGTTCTTCAGCGCCGTCTGCGCGCACATATCGGCTGCCGGGTGGTCCAGCGAAGGGCTCGGAGGAGGGTTTTTGAGGACCTTCTTGAGCGCATCCTGCGACCTCTTTCGAACCTTGGGCCTTTGGTCGAGTGACAGGTTCAACAGACCGGCGACTGCTCTGCGGGGGCTGATCTGCGAGACGGACATCTCCCACGAGGTTGAGTCCTGGGCAAGCAGAACAGACTCGAGACAGCCGATGGAGGTACGAAGAAGGATAGCCTCTGCCTCCTGCATCAGGAGCACCGGGGCCAAAAGGGTCAGGATCTGTGTGAACTTGGAGCGGAGCAGAGGCTGCGGGGCGTATGGGGTGACGACGTCCAGAAGGTAGACAACCGGTGTCGCCAATTCGATGTTTGGCACTCCATTGCTGTTGGCCTGCTGCAAGAGGGCGAGCAGAGCAGCGAAGTAACCCGTCGGCGTCGGCGCAGTGTTCTGTTCTTTCAACGTCGACTCGACGGCGTGCAGCACGACGACGGTCTAAGTGGACATTGGCACAATGTTAGCGATGCCGGAAAATACAGAGTTTGGGATTCGCAGGGACACGTACCCTCTGCTGGCTTTGAAGACCAGGGGACTTGATCTTGTCAAGCTTCTCAGCCAAGGTCGGAGTCGCCATCTTGGTCAGGTTGAAAAAACCGTGGCCGGGCAAGTCCAAGATGTTCGGTGAGCGGGAGCAACAACAACTTTTGTGCCGCTGAAGAGCCCAAAATTTTACGGTCAAGAAAATCCTTATCGCAAGGGCCCCCCACTAGCCGATAAACTCCAGAGCAGACCCTTCTGAAAACTCGGTGGGTCCCGGTGGTCAGTTAGTCGGCTGGTCAGGTAAGGTACTGTAGGCAAGGTACCTCGACGCTAGCAATTCCTACGACCCGTTATGACGATACGGATCCCTACCTCTGTATCCGAGCGTTTACGTACCTGCGCCGGCCCCTCCAGCCTCTCCAAGCCATCAAGCTCCGGCCGCGTCCCCGTCCCAGTACATCAGGTAGCCTGCTCACCTCACGCCGTCCCCCCGAACACTCCTCGTCTAGGAGGCACGATGGCTTTCCTCATCCTCGTCATTGGGGATATCCACATCCCCGACCGCGCGCTCGATATCCCAGCCAAGGTAATTCAAAGCTACACGGACCTGGGCGAAGCTTCCGCTCATCCCTTACAATGCATAGCTGACCTCGACCGTTTCCAGTTCAAGAAGCTCCTTGCGCCTGGCAAGATTGGCCAGACGCTATGCCTGGGCAACCTCACCGACAAGTCCACCTACGAGTACCTGCGGTCGGTTGCGCCAGACCTCAAGATCGTCAAGGGCCGCTATGACGTCGAAGCCACCTCCCTGCCGCTGACCCAGGTCGTAACCCACGGCGGGATCCGAATTGGCTTCCTGGAGGGCTTCACGCTAGTCTCCAACGAGCCAGACCTTCTCCTCGCCGAAGCCAACCGCCTAGATGTCGACGTGCTGTGCTGGGGCGGCACTCACCGTTTCGACGCCTTCGAGTACATGGACAAGTTCTTTGTGAACCCCGGAAGCGCGACGGGCGCATACATCACGGGGTGGAATGACGTGAACACGGAGCCAACACCTAGCTTCTGCTTGATGGATGTAAGTGGCACTCTCAGTTTACGCACTGTCGCAAGCCGAATCCTGACCAACCGCGATTGCAGGTTCAAGGCATTTCCCTCACGCTTTACGTGTACCAGTTGAGGAAGGACGAGCAGGGCAACGAGACCGTAGCCGTGGAGAAGGTCACATACACAAAGCCAGTAGAGCCATCAGCGGGCGCGTCATGATGTGCGCTCGAGAATGAGGCAGTCGAGTTGTTACGAAGGACATGTGGAGTGCAGGCGCATCAACCATGAAGTCAATACCCGTGTTAAGTTTCTAAGAGTGGACAGCGGTACCGTCGCTGCAAGGACAGCATTTATTATTCCAAAAAGCTTGGCTAGACTCGAAATCGGCGTTTCTAAATCCAAGTGGAGGCTGCCGCATATTGACAAAGAGGGAGGATAATGTAAATACAAATACTAAGAAGAACAAAGTCGGCCGCTTGGTATCTTGAGCATGCAACGTTTCATTCGTCCCGCCATGAATTGCAATTGAACTGACAAGCAACAGAGTCCAAAACGCCTTGCGCATACGCAGATCATCAGAGTTTCTTCATTATAACATCATGCTTCGCCGTCGCGATGAGGCGCGATCTTGTGTCGTCCCAGAGCCATCGACTTCAGTGGTTGTGGAGAACCGCCTTGATGACCTTGATTGCCGAGTAGAATTCCTGCGCTTCGTGTCCTCGACGTCCTGCTTGTCAGGAAGGGGAGAAGAGACGGTGAACTCATAGGGATCCGTCTCTCCATCTCCTCCAGTAGTGTCGGCAGGATCTGTGGCCTTCATCTCAAGCTGTTTTGCGTCAGGCTCCACGTGATCCGCTTCCTTCGCTATCTTTGTTGCAGACGACTGCTTTTTGGATCTTTCTAGGTTGGCTGGCTTTGACGAGGTATCCAATGACGCGCCTTTACTGGCTAAAGGACTTGCTGGCATTGTAGTGGCTTCACCTCCAACGTCTTGCGAGTGGGCACAAGGGATATGTTGTAAAGATTCGCCAAAGTCAGATTCGCGCTTGACCTTGGTTATTTCGGAGCCGAGAGGCGCAGAATGGCTTGAACGCCGCGGATATTTTCCTTCGCCTGTCACAGCATCAAATAACTCTTTGGTAGGTCGTCGCATCTTATCCCGGAGATTAGGCTCGGCGTAGCTGATTGCGCCCCTGTTGCGTCTGCTCGGTCGAGATGTTTCCCCCTCGGACGTGATGTCGGCTGGTGGAGGCGTATCGCCTCGAGGGGCATCATCGGCAACCACCGGCTCTGGCGAGGTCGGGGACAGCAGGACGGGTTCTGTGACAGGAATGTCAAGCTCAGAGGTCGTGACTGCCTGGCGTATCGGTAGAGACTTCGTTGTAGCACCGGCCTTGGTTGGCTTTGCCTTGGCTATATCGTGGCTAACACCTGGCACGGCTAAGTCGACCTTCATCGGAGCAATGTCCGGTTTGCCTGTGGGCTTGACAGCCTTTCTAGGCGAATTGACATCGTCATTAGTGCTCTTCGCCGCAAGGGGCCTCCGCCTGGGAGCAATAGGTCTTTCTCGGGCCTCCTTCCTCATTTGTGTCAATTCCTTAAGGGTTTTGCCGTCTGCCTTGTCGCGAATAGAAATCTTTTCGGACACAAGGTTAGGAGGTTGATTTTCGTTGTTGACACTGCGGGAGCGTGAGCTAGTCAAGTCTTCCCTTGCAGCAAGTTTTCGTTTTGACCCTGCCTTGGAGGGCTGAACAGCAGGGACTGCTTCTGGTTCGGCTGCCTTCAGAGGCTGCGTTTCTGGTCGCGAAGACTTGTTTTCTTTCGAAACTGGAGGAGGATCCTCTGTGTCTGTATCTTGTACTTCCTCGACTTTGACAATTGGCTGGAAGCAAGTGGTCACTGCGGCTGCCCGTTCGTTTGCGACTGTCGGTTTGTTCTCAACAATCTTTGACGGTGTGGATCGCGCAGGGGGTGATCTCGAAGGGGAATCAACCTTGACGGGGTCTGCGTCAATGAATTGGGATACAGGAGGTGGTCCTAGATCTGGCGACTCAACCAATTCGCTAGAGTCTGCTTCAGACCGTAAGGCTAGGATCTGGTCAGGACTAAACGGCGTTAGCATCCAATCTTGTTGCCAACCGGGGGTGGGCATCCCTACTTGAGCGACATGCGTGGGTGAGATTTGTTCTCGGCAATGTGCCCCAGCTCCTCAATGTCCCTAGCCACATCGCGCAACCGTCGCTGGGACGGACTAGGACGACTCGAGCTGAAGCTCAACCTCTGCTTGGTGGAGGATCTGATACGTGGCGAGTGCTTCTTCATAGGAGGCTCCAGGCCCAGGCCCGCGAGGAGCGTTCCCCATTCTGTGAGCTGTGCTTCCAGTTTTGCCTTGATGGCCAGGGCGTGGTCCGCGATCCTCCTTGTCTCGCCATCTTCAACTTGTTTCTCGAGCTCCAGGATACGCCCCCGAAGGTGGAGGTTCTCCGACAGCATGCATGCACACTCATTCTCCAATTCGCGAATGCGCAGCGCTCGTACGTTGTTCGACTTGGCGAGATCTCTATTCTGTCGGAGCATCTTGCGGCGCACTGGCAGAGCCACAACATCAGCAGAGCCCATGAGACAAAGGCGCAAGCAGGTTTTGGAGGGGACATACAAGATTCAATGCTGTCCGAAGACATGGGCGGTTCGTTCAGCCTAGCCATAGCTCATAATGTTTCGAAAATCCGCGTAGAAGTTTCTGTGATGCACAGCAGCAGTGGAGCTACCGGACGCGTGCGAAGCAGTCGAGTGCCGAAATGGTTGGTGCAAAGAATATTGGAAGTGGTTGGGAAAGTGTCGGTCTGGACAAGTGGATGCCGACCAGGGAGTGGGATACTTTTTCGGGTTGTGTCATTATTTACTGTTAACCCAATGCAGCCTGGTTTTTCATGCCCAAGCCAGGGTCGCTGGTTGCCAGGGCACCCGACGCCCTCACACGTGAAATTGGGAACCCCACTACACGACACTAGTGAGGGCCGGCGTAGCTCCCGAGGTGCGGTATGGAATTAAGCAATGCAATGCAATGCAACGCGAAGCCACGAACTGCAGTTTGAACGGCACTTGTATGATTTGTCCGACCACGGAAGTCAAGTGAACTTGCACCTCAACTCGGACCTATCCAAAATGTCGTTTCCCACGAGGTCCTTCGCCGCACACTCACATATTCGGGCACCGAGCGGCTCGACCGCCTCCGCCGCCCAATCCCCGGCTCTCGTTGCGCGAATCGAAGAAAAGAAGGCGGAGCTTGCACACCTGAAGGAGCTACGAGATCTAAGCGCAGCCGTCGCAGACCAGATGGAAGCCTTGGGGCAGAAGCTTTCCACCCTGTCTGATGGCACGGAAGGTGATCACGAGCTTGGCGATGCTTGATGGATTGGACTGACGTTGCTCGACAGCGATTGCGGCCGTCGTTGGTAACTGGCATAATGTGCTGCGTGCCATCAACATGGCTTCTAGTGAGCCCTCCCTTGGCTGAGCCAATGCGCAACGTATGAGGGCTGACATAGGTTATAGCGAAGCTTGCAAACCCCCCAGCGACCGCCAGCGACGACGCATCCGAGCCGACCGTTGCACTGCCAACCACCTTGGTACGCATACCCACGGAGCACGCGCCTGCACTTCAAGCGCAAGCTGAGGCTGCCGAAGCGGCAGCTGCGGAGGACTCGGTTTTGAGCACATCTTGAAAGCAGCATGACGCTACATGTCGTAACGGACAGATGTTTGGGACTAGCTCCGGAATGACCATAGGACCACCTGCCGTGTTAGCAGCCATCCTGGGTTGCGGAGATGGCGCAGCGCGCAGGTTCAGTCCTTTCGCAACAGCCGCGGACATACAGTGTGGCCGGCTACATCATGCGGTCGTCATTGGATTAAACAAACACACAGATTGTTTGGGAGTGCTGTTACTGGCCACAGCAACGCGGGGTAGGTAACGAAAAAGGCTGGACAACGCGTCTGGACGCGTTGGATGTCTCACTCCAATCCCGAGGGGTAAAGCTGCGGAAAGATCACCAGCGCCTGGCAATCTGTTCACGGACCTCCCACCACAATTCCCCAGAACCGATTGAGACTACCTGCGCTGGCGGGAGGCCTTGCCTTTTTCCACCACGGACTGAGTGTCGGAGGGAAGGATTGAAGACGTCGGTGGCTGCTGTTGTCCAATACCTTCCTCATCAATGGTACATAATCTCTCCCCAACCAACGTACGAGAATCAAAGACCATTGTTTTCCCCCCTTCTACCATTGCTACTTTATGCTTTAGCATACTTGATCTTTTGGCCTTCATCGATACCGGCTCAGAATTGACGCCTGCAACCCTTCCAGGGTCTAATATCCTTGCGACTGACCCCTGTCGATCTGCGAAATTGCACGCTGCTCCGGTAGTGTCTAATTAAGTGCATCCCAGGGTCTTGCGAAGACGATGGCTGGGTCAACCTCTTCCGCGATACGTTCGTTCCAGCATAGCTTCGACATTTTTGAAGACGAACAGCAATCCCATACCGGCACTGACACGGCCAGTGAGGGTGTGTCCGTTCTCCGGGAGCTGGCGACCGACCACGGCCGAAACAAGCAGCCTCACAGCCACTGCATCGACGTCACGTTAGCCGCCAACTTCCAAAGGCTTCGCATTGCATCGCCTTCCAAGGAAGCTGTCTCAGAGCCGTCAAGTCGCGGCTGGCCACAACGAAAAGATCCAGCCGACGCAGAGAACCTAGGGGCGCTCCATGCCGTGACAGAGGAATCCTGCGACAGCGCAGACAACGAGCTGGCCGTCATCGATCCTCCTACTCGTCCGAAGTCGCCACAACATCCAACGTCATCAGATCGAGGTTAGTGCAATAGCTGCCACATACATTGATCTCGTATTTGGTCTCAAGGGTTTTAACCAGAAGAAATAGGCCTCGAGAACCATCCACTGTCCTCGGCAGTACTCGATCATCCCCTCAGTCGACAAATTCAGCAACACCTGGCAGGCCAATTTGAATGGTTGGTCTCCTATCCGGCGCGAAAAAGTCCATTCGAGTTGAACAGCTTCGATTCCTCCGCAACTAGCACAAATGATAGAGTCGTCTTTGGCTGCAACTTGTTGTCCCGCCGGACAGTACCGCTCGACGATCTCTTGGCTCCTCACTCTACGGCAAATCATATCTATACATTGATAGCGACGCCATTGCGTGGAGACGCATGGGTGTTGCCGCATACTGAGCCGCCAATGGCCCTGAAAGAGTTGTCTCGATCCATGACAATGGCCCCTTCTCCCCTACACAAAGGCCAGCTTCCGTTGGCTCCCGATCTTGTCAGTGCATCCACGGTCCTGGCCGGAACAGTACCCGACGTGTCCAAGTCCGATTCGCTATCAAGCTGTCGCATTGAGGACTCTCTGGAGGAGCTTGATAAGTTGGAAGAGGACCTCGAGGCTATCAATGTCGTCACTCGCCCTGGACGCCTCGGAACCAATAGCAAGGCAACTACCACCTCGTCACCTCAGCACAGCGCCGTCGCCAAGCCTACAGAAAGGAAGCGTGTATCAGTTGCAGGACCATTCCCTACAATGCGCATGAAGCCCACTGAAAAGACAGCGATAGCATTACGACGCTCTTCTTCGTTGACATTGCGCGATAAGACCTCTGAGTCGCGAAAGGACGTTGTCGAGCAGAAAACTGCTGGCACCTTGAGTCGCTCCAAATCCACCAATCTCAGAACCACAAATGTGCAACCTACTGTAAGGTCCACAAAACAACCAACAATACCAAGCTTCGAATTGCCTGGTGAAGCGGTTGCTCGGCGATTGAAGGAACAACGAGAAGCGCGACAAGCTCAGCAAGCGGATGCCCAGAAAGTTCAGGCTACTCCAAGCAAGCTAAGGCCCAGCAAACCACTTTCGAAACCTACTTTTGCTTTGCCTGGCGAAGCAATCTCCCGGAAGAAGCGCGAAGATCATGAGGCTAAGCTGCGAGCTCAAGAGGAGGAAGATCGGAGGAAGCGTGAGTTCAAAGCGCGACCCATCAGACACACCATTGGGCCTAGTACCCTTCCGCGTGAGACCATTGCCAGCCTCGCACGGCAGGGTAAGCTTCCCCAGCAGGAGGAAACGAAGCAACCCAGACCTTCGCCGAGCGGCGGCCTTAAGCCTCTCCCAAGTAGGGCTGGTGGTAGCGACCCAGCTGCTGCCCGCGGACGCAACTCCATCATCGTGCCGGTAGATGCTGCCAGTCGAGGGACGTCAACTTCAACAGGGAGCATGAGTGGTAAAAGGAGCAACGTCTCGGCCGAGGATGCCGAGAAGCAGCGGGTTCGCGGGAGGGCAATCTTCACTCGTGACAACAGCTTCACGCAACAAAGAGAACGCGAACGATTGGAAAGGGAGGCTGCGGCGAAGAAGGCCAGAGCGGAGGCTGCAGAACGCTCTAGAATGGCGAGCCGCGAGTGGGCCGAGAAAAGACGAAGGCGAGAGGAGGGTTTGAATTAAGTCCACCTGCAGCCACCTGGCAAGGCGGCAGTTCCAGACTGCACACAAAAGCAAAGAAGAACTCGGTCAATTACAATGGCTGCCTTGGCATGGCTTCATGTGAGTTCGGGGTTATTTGGTTAGCATTGGCGCAGAGGGTGTTCTTCAATTTGGCAATTCATTCGTTTTGTGGCCTTTACAAACTTGAGCCTTTCTTTGAACAGCCCTGGCACCGCAGCTGTGCCTCTCAGGCTTCTATTTGGTATACACCTGCTTCAGTTTTGGGGCTGTTGATAGGTTATCTGTTGAGATAGCCACGCCGTCGGCAAACGCCGTATCAGTAATTTACTTTGTGCTTTGGAGGGTGTGCAAGGCTGTGCAGATACTAGGACAGTCATGACTAGAAGTCCACTCAGACTTTCTAATTTATCTTATTACTTGCGAGTGGTGGGCAACATCTGCTCCAAATTTGAACGTGGTGTCTGCGTGGCAGCCGGTCAAAGGCTCATGCGTGACTATCCGTGCTCATATTAGCTTGTCAACTAAGGGCTCGAAGAAAATGAAAATCATTGAATGAAAATCTACTTCTCAACAGTTTGTGGGACACATTCACAAAGAGTAACCTCCGCTACAGGAAGAGCGTTGATTCCAGGAGGGCGTTAAGAATGGAACCGGTTTCGTGAACTTGGCAGTGCATATTCACCGAGGGGAGGCGTCAGCTCCTAACCCGAGCAGCTTCCTCAGACCCGGCTGTACGGTTCGGCCCTCATGTGAGAGCCGCCACAACTATCGATTCCCGGTGCTCAACTTACAACTGGACCTAGAAAAAATAACACCGACCGCGTTCCTTAAACCCCATTGACAATCTCCCTGCTCTGGAGCCGAAGCGATGGCAGCAGCCCCCACCGTTACCGTCAACGGCTGCAGCATCGTGGGCTGGGCCCAGCCGGCGTCGCCCCGGCGGCCCCGGGCCCTCGAGCTGTTCTACGGCATCCCCTACGCGCGTGCCCGGCGCTTCCACGCTGCCGAGCCGCTGGCGCCGACGCCGGGGCGGTCGATAGCTGCGCACAGGCGGGACGCCCCGACGCAGCCGTTCCCCCTGGCGCCGCACGACACGGCCGAGGACCCGCTGACGCTCAACGTCGTCCGGCCGTCCCCGGAACAGGCGCAGCAGCAGCAGCAGCGGCTCCCCGTGGTCGTCTACGTCCACGGCGGCGGCTTCAACTTCGGCTTCCCCGCCGACCGCGACCTCGCCTCGTTCGTGGCGTGGGCGGGGCGGCCCGTCCTGGCGGTCGGCGTCTCGTACCGCCTCGGCGCCCTGGGATTCCTGGCCGGCGCCGAGGGCCGCGGGGACGAGGCCCGGCGCGAGCTCAACCTGGGGCTGAAGGACCAGAGGGTCGCCGTGGAGTGGGTGCGCCGCTGGATCGGGGCGTTTGGGGGCGACGCGGACGACCTGACGCTGATGGGCGTGAGCGCCGGTGCGCACTCTGTGAGTTGACTGTGCTTTCATTCTTTGTCTCGAGCTTCGCCCATGGTGGACGGCCTTGCTTCGGGGCTCATTCAGGCGCCTCTGAACAGTACGGCTTCGGGTTGGATGGTGCCGAGGAGCATACGCAACAGTCGCGGTTGGCTTACACCTCGCTGATCGTGCCTCGCATCCTCCTTGACCAAAGACTGACCATTCCCGAACCCCAGATCGGCCATGCCATGCTGCATCCCAGCCCCCTCCCCTTCCGCAAGGCCATCCTCGAGTCTGGCTCCGCGACCGCCCGGTCCGTCCTCTCGCCGTCGCACCCGCGCGTCGCCGACCAGATGCGAAGCCTCGTCGCGAACGCCCGCCGGAGGCCCCTGGCCACCCTCCACGTCGACGCCCTCCTCGACGCCGCCGTCACCGTCTGGGCCGAGCACAGCGTCTCCGTCACCTGGCCCTTCCAGCCCGTCGTCGACGGGCCCGGCGGCGCCGTGCCCGACCTGCCCCTGAACGGTTGGCATGATCTGACCAGCCCTCTCCCCGCGGGGAATGGCGAAGTTGCTGCTGCTCCTGTAAGTCGTGCTGCCGGGCTTGCCGTCATCACGGGCTTCTGCTCCCACGAGGGCGCGCAGTTCGTGCCCCAGCGCGCCGACACGAACGCCGAGTTCCGCCAGTTCTTCGCCACGCTGGTCCCGGCCTTCTCGCCCGAGGACCTCGACGCGATCGAGGCCCTCTACCCCGACCCCGTGACCGTGCCGACGTCGCCCTACGCCAACCGCCCCGAGGACAGCCGCCGGGGGAAGCAGTTCCGCCGGCTGAGCGAGGCGTACGGCCACTACGCCTACATCTGCCCCGTACTGCACACCGCACACCGCCTGTCCCGGGCCGGCGCCCGCGTCTACCTGTACGAGTACGCCGCCGTGTCGCTGCCCTTCCGCGCCGCCTCCCACGGGGACCAGTCCGCGGCCGTGGCGCACGACCTCGACGCCCTCGGCCCCTCGGCGCCGGGCCTGGTGGCCGTGGCCAAGGAGATGAACAGCCGCTGGACCGGCTTCGCGGCGAGCCCCGACGGCGACTTGGGCGACTCCTGGCCCTTGTTCAAGACACCTCTTCGTGATGGTGGCGGCGGCGGCAGCGATGATGACGGCTCGTTGCTGGTGTTTGGGGAGGGCAATGACGAGGCTGCCAAGGGGTCGAGCACTGGCACGCCAGTCCGAACCCGGACGCTGACGCCTCGGGAGCTGGACCAGTGTCGCTTCTGGTGGGCGAGGATGGAGCTGAGCCAGGGCATGGGAGTCAAGGGCGTTGCCAAGACAGCTTCAGCGAGCATTTAGACCACCAGACAAAAGGATTGGGTGAATAGAAACGGTGGCTCTGCCTCAAAGTGCCCGAGCAATGACTTGTACATGACGGAACATTGTGTGAGCAGACATGAATATGTACTAGTGTAAATGTTGGTTGATTCATTGATTTAATAAGTATGTGGAATTAATGCCAAGCTATCTGCACTGCTCCAAGTATCCGCCCTTACATCTGCTTCCTATACTCAATCGGCAAAGAGTCCTCGTTGTGCGAACAAAGTGCCCAACTGGTAGGAGTTATCAGTCTGAATACCCCAAAGGGAGCAACAGTCAACGAACCTCACCAAGGCTTCGACAAAGTAAAATAAACCTGTTTTCAGCGTCGCTATGCCATCTCTCATATGTACAGACCAAGTCGTCGAATAATCGCATTAGGTCAAACATCCTATATGTTCCAACATGGTCAAGTATTGTGAACCAAACACAAAGGAAAAGTCATTGCCCAACAGCTGCGGACACGGGATTCATTTGTCCCGCGGCGTTTCGGTTGCCCCCAACTAGTATAGTTGTGGGAAGGCTGACCAAAGTATATAGCCTTTTCAGGCCCAATGATTATAATGTAAATAATAGAATATCGCACCAATGAAACACATGGGGTTATATTTGAGGTCGTGTTTAGAAGTTCTGAGAGATGCCTACACTGCCCTGAGGGTAGTGTGACGGGCTCTCAATACGCGTGTTTCGTCGGGCTGGGTTGTCGCGGATGACAGGCGCACCTCCCAGCTCTTGGGGTCGTGAGCCGCTGTGGGGGGCTTCAGTGTATGGGTTCTGGCTGTATGAATCGTAGTAGCCAGCACCGCTGCCGTATGCCACACCGATTGGTCCGTCTGATCCATCCGACCGACCTGCAGCGCTGTACGACGAAGATGCATTAGAAGGTCCTCGATGGACTTCACCTCCACGGTTGTTGGCTGCTGAGGGCCCCATGGCACCTAGGATCTCGCCCTCGCCTGACTGCGAGCTATCAATAAGGGGTTCACCAGATCGCGCCTCAGAAGCATTTCCGTAAGTAGGCGAAGTCGTGTCTGAGTATGGAACACCATTCGAGATCGTGGTGGATGCCTTGCGGCCTGTTGAGCCAGCGACTGTGTTTCCCCAACCCCGGTAACCGGAAGAGCCGTCTTCTCTCATCTCGTAGCCATTGTCAGACATCATGGCAACCGAGGGGATCGTCGGGTCAGCATTGGGGTTGTAGGAGTAGTCTTCAACCTCCTTCCTCCGCTCCTCTTCCGCTAGCATCCTCGCCCTGCGCTTCTTCCACCAAAGCAGGCCCACGATAGCCAGAATGGCGATTGCAGCAATTGGCACAACTACACCGATGGCTACAGTTGCCCCTTTCGAGAGTCCACCATTGTCTTGGTTGCCCGGGTCAATTGGTGCTGCTGCTGCTGACGACTCTGAAGGTTGGCCGGTAGTTGACGGAAGCTCCGGCAGTCTAGTTGAAGTCACCACGATTACACTAGTGTCACCATCGCGTGTTCGGGAGATGGTAATAACGGTAGGTGACGGCGCCGAAGTCTCCTCAGCTGAGGTCTCTTCCGAAGTGTTAGGCGGTGGTGCTGACGTTGGAACGGTCGACAGTGTAGTGGGTGGAGGAGGCGGGGCGCTGCTCGGTCGTGGCGCCGAGGATGTCGACGCCGGAGGAGGCGGTGGCCCCGAAGTGGTCACGGGAGGTAGAGATGAAGGCGGAGCTGATGATGAAGGTTGTGCAGGCGGTGGTTCGCTCGTCGCAGGATCAGGCTGAGGAGCTGGCGATGATACTGGCGGCTGGGAGGGTGGCTGACTAGGACCCTGAGAGGGCACCGAGGATTCATTGTCGGTAGGCGGCGGCGCGCCGCTTGAGTTGGACATGATGAGGCCTGGTGTGCTCAGGTTGTCAACCTGCCTGTTGGTGAGGCCCATGTTAGTATGAGGGCCCGCTGGGTAGATGGTAACGCGTATGTTCGAGGGCAGTAGGATGTAGAAGTCGAATAAGCAGCGCAAAGATGAGAAGAGGAGTACAGCGAAAGAGCAAAGGCGATGTGATCAAGGGAGCCAAGCCAGTGGCAAGTACATGTCGCTATGGGCAATGGGAATGGCAACTCCGAATCATGAGAAGGGGAGTTCCTAATTGCGTGGTCCTGCAGCAAGAGGAGTTGATCGCCACTAACCGCGTGCACCTCGAGAACAGAAACAGCAGTAATGAAGGAAACGAAGCAAAACAGAAAAGAAAAGACTACGGCGGGCAGGGATGCAATAACCGAGAAACGTACCTATCGAAAACCCCAACGACGTCAGGAAACGAATGGTGGAAGGTAATCCAGTGGGTTTAGGGGGGGATGGTGATGGAAAGGTGGAAGGAGAGCGTATCGCAATTGATATGATCCGACGCAAGATGTCTGGAAGTGGCCGTGTGAGACGAGGGACGAATGGCTCGGACTGGACGACAGTCCCTTTTTTGCTAGGCCCCCAGGCTTGGCTCGGCGCAGCTCAGCGTGAGCTGTGGCCCAAAATGACTCTCGATCCCCACCCACACACTGGCGCCAAGGCTCGGGTCGCCGAAGCAGCAGGCCGTGGACGGACGATGGATCCGATCAGACACACACGAAGTGGGCGGCGGCAAAAAGGATTCGCTTCGATGGCAGAAGACCAGAAAGTAGGGGCCAAGAGAAACGGCCCAGTCGATCGTCGTCGTCGTGAGAGCGCGCAAGAGAGGGGAAGAGCGGAGGAGAAGCGAGCGAACGCGAGATGAGCAGCACGGAGCAGCGAGTCTTGAGGTAAAGGTACCCTACCTTAAGGTAAAATGTTAAGGTCAAGCAAGGTGCGTTAGTGGAAATGAAGATGGGCAATTGGCCCAATAGCGTAAGGCCGCGAACGGAAATGGTATTGACATGCGCTCAGCGAGTGCACCTTCCCCAAACAAAAAAAAGGCGAACCTTGTGTGAGGACACGAGGGAACCTTTGCCTAGGACACAAGGGGTACTTCCGGAGGACCCCGCCCGCTACCCACCGTAGCACGCGATTCAAAGTGCCCTGCCTGTCCCTGCAGGGTCGTTCTTCAAAATTGTCCGGCTGTGGCAGTGATTCGGGTACAGGTTGTTGGCTGGTGCGCTCTGGGATTCGGGCGGTCATCACGCGCCCGTGGTGCGTGCAGCTGCAATCCGCCAAAACGTTCGACCAACTGCGCCAACAACCTTTTACCTCAAGAAAAGGTGGCGGAGAGGCTTAAGTTTACTTGACAGCCTCATGGTGCCATTTGCCAGGTAAAGTCTCTACGTAGGAAATGTGAACAGTTGGCTTGCGCTGTCGCGGAGAAGAGAGCACGCGCATGTATGTTTTTGTTGTTTATTGTTTTGCAGGCAAATGCTCCAGATACCTTGGGTACAGGTAGTGGAGCCGACCTGCTACCGCCTCCGCAGCGCCATACCCGTATGAGCTCGCATGGCCGGCCATCTTTCCTGGGGTTCGTCTTGCGTTTGTGAGCCATGATGGCATAAAAAAGGTGCCAATTACCACAGGCAAGGGATGGACCTCCCCGAGGAGAAGCGGCGGCTTTCTTGTGTTGGGTTAGAAAAATGAAGCATGCCTAGCCCTGTACGGCCCGTTCAGATCTCTCCAGGTTGAAGTCACAACAATTACACTGGCTCAAGTCAATGTCTTGCTTTAAAATATGCTCATCCGGGTTGATCTGTTAGGGTTTGATTCAGATCTGACCCATGGGGCCTGTGCCTGCTCGGGTTAAGATCCAGTGCAATACCTGAACCACCGAAATCCTTCGTGTCGTATGCGGACGCAGTACAGAACAACCTCGGTTTCAGTGGCCTCAAGACGTCTCCCGGCTCCCCATAAAGAAGGCAGGATGGGAAAAGTCCAGGTCGCGCCTCTCTCTAGTGGCGTCGCCTGCTAAAGTTAGCCTGGGATGTCGTGGGAGGTACAGTGTGCGGCTGATCAGGTCCAGAACAACGTGAGCAAAATTCCCAAATTGACGAAAAGACATTGTGTCTTTCACAAAGAGTAACCAGCTTCTTTTGCGTTTTCGCCATGACATACTTGCCATAAGAAGGGGTGCAAATGAGCTTCCAATATCTCCAATTTCCTGGCATTTGCTGTGGTAATTCGGAATCCTGGCCCACTACTTGGTCCTCGAGATGCCGTCAACACCAGAGTTCAAAGCCCGTCTTCACTTGCTCGTCCATTGCCAGGCTAGCAGAGTGACAAACCGGGGGAAAGTATGGAAGCCACCCACCTGGATCGGGTGGTTGAAGCTAATTGCCCATGGCCCCTAAATCGCGGCCATCATGGCTTGGTTTTGGTGGCTGCGGGTCTAGACACGGACAAGAATAGAAACACGGTGAAAGTCAGAACTCTCGTCCTTGGCAAATGGCGGCAAAGCCAACGTGATGCGATGCGCCTTTCGCACAAAGTAAGCGTTTCCTGTGTCGAGAACCCAACCAGAACCCCCGCCTCCATACCAGCGCTGCGCCTGCGCATTCAGCTGCCTATCAAATAGCCAATTCATGCTGACGGGGCTGCTCCGTTCACCAAACGGCATGACATGTGCAGAACCCACTTCCTGCACCCAAGGGCTCGTATTCTGCTCTAGCAGCGTGCTGATCTAGCTCCTAAGAAAATGCTCCAATTTTCGACTAGAGACGGCAACTCGGCAGGCATGTTCATGTTCATGTTCATGTTCATGGCTCATCGCCACCGACCTAGCAGCGTTCCATGCATGCATTGGCTGTGTCGATGCGCAGTGTCAGCATCATAGTTACACACCATGCCTGGCCAAGGAAGTGTCTGATTGGAGTGCTCCCAACTCATCGCTCAGTGATCTAGCATGGGCCAAGCGCATCTATCTCCTCAACGATCTATTCTACTCCACGCTATCATCATCCGTGCCTCGCTTCTTTTCCTTCCAAGGGTTCGAGACGTGCATTAGCTCTGAAGACGCCCTGCAGCCAAGACGTTGCCGTGTTTGCCCGTTAAAACAAACGCCAACGCATCAGGTCAGCTTGCTTTGTTTCCTTTTCCCATGCGTAGATTGGCCAAGTGCCCGCGCAGTCACTCCCCATCTCAGCGGGTCAACGGCTTCTCTGCATGTCAACGTATGGACCAACCATGGCGCCACCTTCACTGTTCGCTTTAATCAAATGCTTTCCTTTCGCACAACTCTCGCGCCCATTCTTATACACCCGAGCTTAAAGCCATGTGGCAACACCAAAACGTACGAGCGAGCCCGCGTTAAACCCCCATAAGCCGCGACTCAACCACCTTCTGATTAAGCCATATTTCAGCCCGGCTCAACTACGACTCAGCCTCGATAAGCCGAACCAGCCACAGCTCAGAAACGACTGAACATTGGCTGCAGTTTGAGATGGTTTGGTAAGTTTCTTAATCACATAGGTAGCTATCAATCAATCTGTAGTGGTGTATAGAGGCAATTCGTAGCCAACCAGATATCACCTAATAGGCAACTCTACCAGGCCGGGGGTGACGGTCTTGCTTCAAGTCCAAGGATTGGAATTTTTTTATGTTCTTAGATGCCTTGAAAGTTTCCTAGGTTCCTCAATGCACCACCACGATAGGAATACTTAGTATTCCTTAGGGATAGTGTGTCCACCAAGGAAACCGCTTGTTTGGTTGCCGTCGTCACGTGCAGCTTGCCTTGTCAGCTTGAGTTATGTTTTGGCTCAGCAAGATTATAGGAGATGAAATGGCGGTGATCGCAAAATCTACCCAAATCAGCAAATCAATCATTTAATCTTACCCTGCCTCAAACAAGTGGGCTACAGCAACGACCTGGACCTACAGCATACGAGGCATAGATGTGTGGAGTTTCGCCCACACTCGATTCAACTCATAGACGACAAGCTCACTTAAGATAGATTTCCAATTTCGTTCGCCGCATCCGTTGCATTGTTCCTTGCACTGCTATCGGAGCTTTTCAGTGTCCTATGTACAAAATTCCCGGCAGAAGCTACGTCGAGTGCTAGCTGTCATATCTGTCGCCGTGACTGTTTCTCCAGTTCCTTCTATATGCAAATCGCGTAAAGCCCAAAATAAAGTCGCATCGTTATCCAAATGACTCCTTGATTGATAAGTCAGAGAAAACAAGAAAAGCAAGTGTACCATCGCACGCTAGTGCAAGCCAGTAAGCCTACGCAATGCTGGGTTAAAAGGACGAATCGAGCCCCAAAGGCCAAGGGAAAAAGACACCTCGCTGAAAGCCACCCACAATGGGTGCCCAAGTCAATAGATCAACTTAGGGACGCATGCCCCATTTGGGCTTCAGTTCGTCTGACAACGCCGCTTGGGTGAAGACGGTATCGCCCGGGAGACGGCTGACACGACCTGCGCCGCCGCGGATAGCAGTAAGCTGGACTGCAGAGATTCCGCTTCGGTTGCTCCTGATACTGCCAGCGTCGCTCATCGTGTCCGAATCCTTGAACTTCTTGGGAGGAGCGAAGTCCAGGTTGGTGAACGTAGACGATTTCCGGAGCAAATGACTAGAGTTCGGTCAGCTAAGCAGCTTTCGTAGGGGGTTTTTAAGGGCAATACTCACGGGCTGGGAAGAGCCGCCAGCTCATCAAAAGCCGTAACAAGCGGTGAGGCAACGGGGACGCTAGGGCTTTGATAAGGGCGACGTTCACCCAATGGACTCTGGGAGCGGCCAGCGGCGAAGTCCTTGAACGATTCAGGAGGGGCAAAATCGCCAGCTCCTATAATTGCGAATGAGTCGTCCTTCAGCTTAGAGGGAGTTGGCAGTGTGTGCAGAACAGTGGGTGGAGGTCCCATCTTCTTCGGCTGGCGTGGTCCTCGAGCGGAGGCGGAAGAGTCAGGCCTGGGTCCCAGGGATGATGGTGCGCGGGAGCTGTATGCAGAGGGAGGCCCGCGAGGGCCCAAGGAGCCAGCACGAGGCCGGCGTGGCCCTGGGCTCATTGGCCGCATGCCTCCTCCGAACGGGCCACGAGGGGGGCCGAGAGGTCCGGGACCGCCAGGACCGCGAGATCGTCCAGCTGGGGGAGGCGTCATGGCACGGCGAGTTACGGGCTGCGCATACGGCATGACAAAGGCATTCGAGTCAGCGTCGTAGTACGCCGCCTCTCCAATATAGCCTGCATCATAGTCCTCGTAGTACTCCTGTCTACCTCGAGATTGAGACTGAGACTGGGGCAGTGCTGGAACTGGCGGGAGAGGGGTGTCCTTGGTGTCATCAAAGTATTCCTTGTAGAACGATCGAATGCGGTTTGCTCGATATTCCGGGTCTTCAGAATCCGTCACCTCATCTGGTGGCAATGGTCGGAAGCCCACAGACAGTCTCTTGTTGCTCTGCTCGGGCACTGCAAGGCCTTGGTCTGGAATAATGCGTGACTGCCGCTCAGTAGTTCGACCACGTCCGTAGTCCTCGTAATCGTCGTAGTAGGTCGATGTTTGAATCTGAGGAGGGCTGTTCTCCTGGATAGCGGGTGCATGCGTCACAGGAGATGAAGGCTTGGGGAAATCAAAGTCCAGGCCTAGACCAGCAGGTTCCTGCTCATAGCGTCCGTCGCTGCCGCGGTCCTGGTGCCTGTCGGAAAGGACGGAGGTCGGCCGGCTGGGAGGTCTGTGTTGAGTTTCCTTAGCCAAAGCGGCAGGGGGCTGCTGAATTCCCAAGTGAAGTTCGTCAGAGCGTGGCTCATTTCTCTGCGAAGAAGCTATGTCGAAGCGAGGGGAGTCGACCTGGCCAGCAACTGGTTGGTTGATATTCCGGCTTGCTGGGGTAGGGTGGGTGGGTAAGCCGTGAGGAGGCTGCTCCCCAACTGGAGTAACGAAAGGATTACCCGTAACGGGTGAAGTGGGCGACACAGGAATGGAATTGTTACGAGTCGGTGGCCCTCTGACAGTGCCTACAGACTTGCCAGTCACAACGGAGATCCGTTTGTTGTGCATAGACGGGTCCCGAGTAGGAAAGGATCGGATTGAACCAGCATCGCTGTTGGCGTAGTGGGCGGTTCGGTATGGATCCTGTTCGTTGGGCAGAGTCCTAGCTAGCGAGTGGAGGGAATCTCGGGACTGGTGAATGCCGGGAGGTAGTAGGTAAGGCGAGGAAAGGTTCATGTCCATGGACAACTGGCCGGGCTTGTGGATTTGCTTCTCTCCGGCCCCGAACATCAGACTCTTTCTCTTCTTCTTAGGAGCCATGTCCATTCCGAAATCCAGGTCCATGGTGGGGTCCTTAGCATCCTCCATCCTCTGGCGACGCATGGTCCTCCGGTGCAAATAGAATAAAACACAAACAGCCAAAACCGCGGGAATGCTATACAAGGTCATTAGCCGGTGGGTGCGGGGTCTGACAACCACAAGGGCACTTACACAATGCCGAGAATGATTGGTAGCTTGTTAGCAGAACTGTCGGTGGGCTTCTCGCAGGTGTTGGCTACAGACGAGTCGTTGCATTTTTCTGTATCCTTTCGGACAATCTGGACCGGCAACTGCTTCACAACGTCTGCAGCAATGTTCCTCTGAAGATTGATACGCGGCTGCAGCGTATAGCCGCTAAAGGTTGAAGGTTCCATGATGAGTATTAGGTTGGGCCAAGGCTGGAGTTGGGATCAGGTATGTCGAAGGATCCGCGCGATGATCATTAACGATTTTGATTATAAGTCGGGTCCGAAAGCACGACTAGTCATAACCCATGAAGATACAGTGAACGAATGTGGTTGTTTCGTCGTTGAAATTATCGATTTGGGTTTTCGAGATTTGGGGCCAGAGTATTTGGAAGCAGATCGGTCGACTTTTGGTTTGTGAGCAAAAGAGCAAAGAACCTCAAGGAAGGCTGAAGCGGTGCCAGACGAGCGAAAATGAGCGATTGTCGAAGGTTGGGAAAGGAGCGACTTTGGCGAGACTGGTCCTGCGCGTTTGCACAACTACACACAACGCAGCTCGGAAATAACAGAATAAAGAATGACTTGAGAGTTTGTCGACAGGACGCAACAACAACAACGACAAAAAAAGGAGCGACGAGCCCGCTGGCAGGCGGTTTGGCACGGGTTTCTGATGCTCGACAACTGACGATGGAGGAAGGGAAGGGAAGGGGGGAGGAGAGAAACGAAAGGTCAATCCCTCTGCAAGTCAGGCCGAGCCAAGCAGCATGAGGGACTGGGAAACGTCCGGTCCAGCGTGAGATTGGGGGTGGAGCTTCAGGCGTGATTGGGTGATTTTAGGAAGGGGGTTGCACAGTAGGTACCTCCGGCAGCAGGTGAGGTGCTGGGACGCAGGTACTGCTGCAACCTGAGGAGGCGGGCGAGGTACCTCAGCCAACCACCAGAAAGGAACGGCCTAAGCCCCCCTGCTCGTGCCTGAGAGTGTCGGGACCAGACGAACGGCGACAATAAACCTGGTGGGTACACAATCCATCGAAATGCACCAGGGAAGTGCCCTGTGGTGTGGCTTCGCAGGCGAATGAGACAGCTCCGACCAGGGGTCCCTGACAAGCTTCTCGTCCAGACCAGGCCTCTGCCTTGGGCGGAGGCACGGCGATAACACAGCACAGCAAATGGGAGGCTTGCGGCTCAGGGGGGGGTCAAATTTCGAGGACTGCCGGGTCGCTTGAAGCCTCCTGTCTACCTAGATAGGAACCTCATTAGAGCACCCGCTTTGCTTGCGTATCCTATGTTGCATGCCGACTTGGTGTACCCATCACAGCTCCATGTTGCTATAAGCCTCCAGGGCAGAAAAAAGGCGATTCAATCCATCAGTCATATGGGGGACGGTTGTATCGGCTGAGTAAGGACCAGCAGGTAGGCGTAGATGCTGCTCCGTTCCTTTGTACAAGCCAACTGCAAGGGGCAGCAGGGGTCCTGACGCAGGTACACCTGCGATGGATGGTCCGCGTCTGTAAGCAGCTTGATTCTCCTTTTGTGCTAGTGCGTGCGTGGTTGGTTAGGGGGCGCGCCGTCGAGCAGAGCTATCGTCTGCTGGCACAGTGCTCCGTCGCCGCCAAGTGCTTGCGATAGGCTAGTTTGCAATGGCACCAAAATGCAACCCGCAGCGCCAGAACACTGCGCCGTCTGCGTGCGGTACCCGCCGTTATTGCGACGGACCAACCAGCCCATCTTCAGCAGGCCCGTTTTCCGCACTGTAGGCACCGGCCCTCGCTGCCCCTGACGCTAAGCAGAATATGGCTTGGCGTCTCGATCTCGCTCTCGCTGGTTAAATAAGGCATTTGGACGACCGAAACACCCCCGCCCTGCCTCTCAAGACGGGAGCTAACCAAGACTGCGTCTCTACCGAGATGAGCGGTAGGATCATTGTCGTTGGTGCTGGGAGGGGATTTCGAGAAGTGGATTTTTCTCGCTCAGCCTGGCCTTGCTTCCTTGCTCGAGCCTAGCCGCTCGTCGACTCCGGGACCCATCCCATATACCACACACCTGGGCGACCCCCATCCATTGACCGGCTCCCGATGTCTTTCCAAGTTTTCAATGCCTCAATGACGGAACCTCGTCGATGAGGACAAGGCAGTAATTACAATAAACCGTTTGCTCCCATTTGCCGACCACGCTAAGGGGCCTGACCACCTTGGCAGCAACCCGTCACCCATCCGTCGCATTTTGGAAAACAAGCCGCCAGTAGTTTAGCCTGCCTGTTTATTACGTTTCCTTGTGTCTGGCTGCCAGCATGAAGACCATTACAGCAATAACCGAGTATTGGCCGTCCGTGGCCCATCGGTATGGGCCGAGCTCGATCAGCATCAGCAATCTATCGTATGGTAGTAGTATCGCATGAGTACGTCCCCGCTATGCATTCTTCACAGAGCTCAAGGCACCAAGTGCCAAATTTTCACAGCGCAAAGCCATTCCAGAGCAGGCCCGTGCCTGATTGCGAGCCACTGTGGCCCATCAAGCCTCACCAATACGGGGGCACTACGTACCTCTTTCATCTCAGGGGCCACTTCAATCTATTTTCTAGCCTTTTCTCGCTAACGAGTCAATTCAACGTTCCTGTGCGCATGACTCTGGAGGCTTTTAAGCCCACGATGCCTCAATTCGGTGGGCAACAAGTGGATAAGCAAACCCTCTAGAAACGTCATGTGCATTCCAGGTCTTCCTTTGCCAAATTTAGACACTGCTAAGGTTGTAGCATTCCCAGCGCTCATGGCACCCTGGCAAGTCTCACATCCTTCGTGCGACCTCCCCCCTGGACCACTGGTGAGTCGGCTGGTCGCAGCAGCAGAGACCTGTCCTCGCCCGTGTTTCACCCCCAACCTCTCACGTGTTGGACAGTTTGTAGAATTCAGGGGCGTATTCCACCAGCCAGCCCTTTTCGATCTTGGTGATGTCCCTGATGAATGTCTTGTCGCCCGTCTCCATGACCTCGTGGAAGATGACCCAGTCGGCCTTGCGGTTGAACATGAGCGAACTAGGATGGGCGTGGAGGATCGTGCCGCCCTCGACATTGCGGAACGTGCCATCTGGTTGCATCCTCGCCGCGTGCGCAAAGAAACCGGCGGTGAGGCATCGACGAATCTGTTCTGCTGCTTTGCTGGGGTCCGAGCCTGTTCGCTGCGACGCGAGGGACTCATCAACGTTGATGTTGAATCGCTCGAGATAGCGCTTGAGTTGTGCCCGTATGCTTACCGCTCGGGTCATGGACTTGTAATTCATATTATGCTCCTGGCAGAATTTGGCTTCTTTTTTCCCCTTGGTGACGAAAGCTTGGTATGTGTTCAGCAGTGTCAGATGATCTCCCTCCTCCACGGCGAATTTTCGCCTGGAGCTCTCCATCTTCTTACGCTCGCCATCGTGGTGGAACCAGACGCTACCTCCGATGCTGGTCATGGCAGCAATCGTCAGTATCTCGCTCAGACAGCCAAAAGACTGTGCTGATAAGAGCGTCTTGGCCATCATTGGCTCGACTGCCAGCTCTGCCATTCGAAATCCCAGTGGGCGTGTCAATTTAGCGTACTCGTCGAGTGCTCCAAGAGAGTAAAGAAGCTCCAATGCTTTTGACGCCATTTCAGCCGGCGGAGGCGTCAGGAAATCAAAACGTACGACGTTGTCAATTCCCAAGGCCTTGAGCTGCAGGATCACGGGCACGAGATTGGATCTCTGGATTTCGGGAATGTTCGCCTCAGGCAATGTCTGAAAGTCGTCTTCGGTGTATAAGCGGAAGCATTTCCCCGGTCGAGTACGACCAGCTCGACCAGCTCGCTGTAACGCAGAAGCTTTGGAGACAGGCGTGGCCGTGAGCGTTTCTATCCCCGTCTTCGGATTGTATGCTCGTAGCTTGACGAAGCCACTGTCCACAACGTACACAATACCATCAATGGTCACCGACGCTTCTGCAATGTTTGTGGAGAACACAACTTTGCGCGTCCTCTCCGGTGGCTTGTCAAACACGTACATCTGTTCCTCGGTGGTGAGACCAGCGTACAACGGCAAGGCAAGTAGGCTGCCATGACTACTCTCCATTTCGGCTGCCCGCTCGGCCACTGCCTGCACCGCGTATTCAATTTCCTCGCGACCAGTTAGAAAGACAAGAATGTCTCCTTCTCCCTCTTGTGAATGGATGTCGAGGACCGTATCGATGGCCTTTTCCACGTAGTTTTCCGCTGGTGACTCCAGGTAGAGTATATCTATTGGGTATGTCCGACCCTCCAGGCTCACAATCGTGCCGATATCTCCTTCTGGGTCCTTGTGACCGGTGGTTGGCTGCTCTCCGTCGGTCCGCGTGAAAAAATCGAGGAATTCTTCGGCTTGCAGAGTAGCACTGCTCACAATGATCCGGAGCTCCGGTCGTTTCTTTCGAATCTTCTTCAGTAAGCCCAGCAGTATGTCTGTACTGATGGAACGTTCGTGTGCTTCGTCAACCATGATGACAGAATATCGTGTCAACAAAGGGTCGACAAGCGCCTCGCGGATGAGCAGACCATCGGTGAGAAACTTGATTCGCGTAGACGAAGATGTGACATCTTCGAAGCGGATGGAGTATCCCACCTCTTTCCCTATCTCACATCCCACTTCTTCAGCAACGCGCAAGGCGACTGTAGTGGCGGCCACACGTCGTGGCTATGAGAGAATCAGAGTCTGTTTACTTCCACGGGAGCACCAGCTCGCCAAACTCACCTGCGTGACGCCAATGATCTTTCCATCGGAGCACCAGCCAGCAGCTTCCAGAAACTGCGGTATCTGTGTCGTCTTGCCAGAGCCTGTCTGACCGATTACAATCGTGACCGGGAACGTCTCTGTCACGTACAGGAGGTTTTCACGATATTTCGCAATGGGCAGTAGGGCAGCTGGCTTATGAAGCGCTGGGATAAAACTCGAATCGAGTTGGAATTCGGTCATGATGATTTGCCCAAGTCGTGCAAGTCCCAAGGCGCACCTGGCCGAGCAAATTCGCGAATGCTCTACTACTAAAGATTGGCCAGGTTACTAGTTTGGGTCTTACATCTGACGACCTTCTACTGCATGAAAAATAAATATTCTTGTCCTGTCGTTTCCCTACCAAGCCATCAGATGAGATTCGCGAGGTCCGGTGCTACCCTGGAGCCGCAGCACCGCCGTCGGCCTACCTTAAATGTTCGTGGCGAATGAGCGCGTGGCTGAGCTGTCGATTGTGTGTGGGGAACGTCATCAGCGTCGTGGCTGTTTGAACCCCTCGCGCATGAGGCAAGGCAGGGGCTGTGGGTACCTCCATAAGTTGCATCACAAGCCAGTTTTGGGGTTGAATGACTACCTTAACTTACCTTAGCTTTATCTTGCACGTTGAACACCCGCTGTACGCAACGCCCAGAATTTTCCCTTCGCCGACAAACCGTCCCCTCCTTGATTGCTCGCGAATCTGGAGTTTCCCAGGAAAGGCGGCATCATGTCAGCTCCAGCAGAGACGGTGTGTATATCCAGCATGAAAGCCAAGTGGATGTCGCTCCAAATCTGATACTGACCAACTCTCGCCTACCAGACAAAGAACACTACAGAAAGCGGCCCAGAGTCGCCGACCACTGCAAGACCTCTGGATTTGGACGACGACGACGTTCAAGACTCAAGCATGATCGCCGACGAAGCATACACATCGTCCACTGCAGTGACCGTCTCCGCACCCACGAACACGAGCGCAACAGAGACTGCGCCACCGAAACCACCACGCCCCCTCACCGAGGCCCAGAAGAATGAAGCTACTTTAAAGGAGGCCTTCCCTGGCGTTGAAGCTGCGGTAATTCGGGCGGTTTTGAGGGCTAGTGGTGGCAGCGTTGAGCCCGCCTTCAATGCCTTACTCGGTATGGCGCCCATAAGCTGAATGGAGAACTCAAACAAGAGGTCTAACGGAGCGTACTAGAGATGACCGATCCCGAAGCCGCTCAGAGGGAGCCTGTCGAGGTCGCACCACCTCAACCACCCCGGCCCCAAGCGAACGTGGGCCTGTCACAGCTTGAAGCAGACGAGCGCTATGCCCGCCAACTTGCTGAGCACTACGACAACGTTGGCGCATACGAGAACCGTACCTCGAACAGACAGGCCGGTGGACAACAGCAGAGGCCAGGTTTGGACGAGGATGACCGAGAGCACAGCTTCATGGATGATGATTTACCAGTTATCCGGGAAAACCTTCGCAAGGGATTCCTGGAAACCCAGACCAAGGTGAACAGCTGGATCACGAACCTGAGAAAGAAGATCGAAGAAGAATTCGATAACCCGGAAGATGCTTCACATAGTCAGGGCCAACCGCGCCGCCCAGGAGAGACCAGCCGCAGAAGCAACGATTACGATCGCTACGACGCGGACCCACAGGTTCTTGGCGATGATTTTGCCAATATGAGACTGAACCCAGACGGATGTAAGTTGAATGGCGAGGTACATTTTGGAACCCAACTGACATCGTCCTAGCGGTGCATCGCACAGCCAGCCCTGGCGTCTTCAGGCCTCCACCACCTTCAGCATCCCCTCGACCCAATGACGGTAGACGGGTAGCTTTCATGGAGGACACTGAGGAAATCGACATGTACGATTCTTCGCCGAAGGTACCCCCGAAGGATACATCACCTGCACCTGGTGGAAGGGCGAGCAAGTGGCAACCGCTGTCTTCGGTTGACCCCAACCCGATTTCTGACAACGACCCTTTCAGCCTGGGTGACAGCGAGGATGAGAAGGATGTCAAGGACAAACCTAAGGATGCCAAGTTGGATGACAATGAGAGGCTCAAGAAGGCAGCTGCTGAGGCCATGGCGGACAGCCTAGTAGATTCTGGTAAAGAGGGACACGCGGGAACCAAGAAGCCTTAGCAAGGAGCTGGTAAAGTCGTGGAGAGTTTGTTCCCAAGCTAGATGCGGCGACATCTCGTCTGCTGGGAATACGGGTCCTTTATGGTAGCATAGCAGCTCTGGTCTTTCGTTATTCTTACTAGTGTGCTCTTGTTCTTGGAGATTGAATGAAAGAGGCGATTTCACATCATGCTTCATGCTGCTCTGTGATATCACATGCTCTCCCATCGTCATACGTCATAAAAATATACCCGTCGCCTCTTATCTTGCGCAGGCCGACTGTGATGTGTCATGCAAGCCATGCCATGGGCCGGCCATGTGAAGAACCTCGGACTCGCGAGGAAAACCCGTCACGGATACGTATAGATGCGACCTTGGGATTGTTTGTTGGTGATCCACTGGGGCCCGCAGGAGAATGCTTGCACCTCGGAAGAGATGGCTAACCACGATAGTTTGTCATGTATGGATTGCCTCGAAGCCGGTATTCCGGCGTGTTATTGCTTATGAGGATTCACCTTTCCCTCCTTGGACTTACCTGGCCCACATGCCCAAAGCTAAGTCAACGAACGGTCAGCCCTCACAGGCTTTTCCACGGAGTGGATGGCGCTTCGAGCCAGAGGTGAAGAGCAGCGTCGCTGCCCTACCGTAGCTGCGTGCGTGAGGTGCATGCGTTCCGGTGACCAACGCTTCACCTATGGACGTCGCACGAGGTGCTACGCTGGACAGCGATTGGACCATGCGGGAGCAGACTCTCCAAAAAGGTGGAAGAGGGCAGCCTCCAATAGAACGCTAGGCTCACCTGTTTGGAGAAAGCTGAGGGGAGTCCAATTAGCGGATGCCCCACGATGTGGGAAGAAGGACGGTTGAGGTCCCGCCCGATGGTTCTTTAAGACGTCGTAGGCGCAGGAGCGCCCTGTTGGGCGGGAGCTACCGGACAGAGGGGTTAGCCGGATAATAGTCGGGCCAATCCGCCTATGCGATTGTTGATGTCAGTCGAAGAATTGGCCATTGACAAATAGCCTTTTGCGCGGGCAGAGAAACGAAAAGGCCGAAGAAGAGCGAGCGAACAATTTTGCTTGGGCCAGGCCAGCTCAGTCGTATCATGCAGGCGACGGCCTAACCACTTCCCACGACCAAAACTACATGCCTCAAGCAAAGCGGGCGCCCTCCCAGCAATTCTGACGAACAAAACGCCCCTCTTTGTGGCCGAGGCCTCAACCCAAACCCCTGCTCTCGCATCTGAACCTGCAGGACCGGGGTGGCTCTATTATTACCGTCGACTGTGGACGACACCTACTACCTACCTACCCACCCCAATCTGGGTAGCTTGGAGGGGCAGACGGTTTGGAAGGGCAGCCTTTGGAGGACTTCGCGCAACGTTCGCTCAAGCTTCCGGCGCCCAGTCTCTTGATTTCCTTCATTCCGTCGAGTTCCGAGATCCTCAGGAAAGCATACCTCGCTGTGCCTGTCCGGAACAAAGTGCTTTGCACGCCTGCTGAGGGCGAGTGTCGCAACCTTGTGCTACGAGCCTCTTTGCCAACCTCACTCGATACTTGCCTCATTCATCACCTCCCAGAAACCGGGGGTCTATCGTTCGGCCACCACCAAGAGCCAATTGCCGGTGGTTCTGTGGATTGTTTCATCCTCTCACTTTCTGACCAGGGAAGGACCTAACGTCATTGCCTGGAGAGGTACGGGGTCAACTTCGCCTTGTTATAGGCCGCATACCACCTTGCCCTTGACCGTGGCCACTTACCAACCACAAATCACATTCTCAACCTGCATACTGTCTGGGACCGGCTGCGTCTTCCACAACCCTTGGAACCGACAGCTGCCTTCGACACGCTGCAGTGCTACCGTCGACTGTACAGCGCAGCAGTCACCCGACCTTTTCGGATTCGAGACCCTCAGACCCCCTCCTCATTGATATGAGCACACTGCCCAATATTTGCAGCGTCATTCTTCGGTGACAGTAGCAGCTTGCCCAACAGCTGCCAGACTGGGACTCACTCTCACGTTACTTTTCTTGACCTCACTTGTCATCAGCAAAGTCTTCGTCATTAGCGCTAGTACCCGGTGCGATATTCGCCGGCACTTTCCCACCCCGACCTTAGGGTCTGAAGCCGCAACATGTAAGCCATGCTCCCATCCGAGGGGAAGGTCTTTGCATGACCTAAGAAACACTCGCTCACTCTCAATTCCCTGAACAGGAAGTTCGGCAAACAAATACAGAAACGCCAGCTTGAGGTCCCTGAATACGCTGCCAGTTTTGTCAACTATAAGGCACTCAAAAAGGTACACCATCTGAACCTCAAGCCTTCACCATTCTTACCATCTTGTCCTGCCTTCTTGATGCCAGGTTGACATGCATGTTATAACCTGTCCATGCCATTTACTCCGTGGCGCAAGTCCTGCATACATTGATGGTTGCTGATGTTTCAATTGTAGCTCATCAAGAAGCTCTCGGCGACCCCAACCCTTGCTGCGCAAAATGATGCCCAACATCCAGCCGCACCTGGAGATTCCCAGGTTGCCCTCCAAGCAAACAAGGCAACATTTTTCTTCCAATTAGTGAGTTGGCCACACCTATCATCTCGCCATGAGTTTGTCGACTAGCTTGCTAAATGCACCACAGGAACGTGAGCTTGACAAGGTCAATGCCTTTTACCTTCAGAAGGAAGCCGAGGTATGTTCAGAATTGATATCGAGGATGGAAGGCGGCAAGATTCCTTTCGTGCTCACGCTCTGCGCAGCTACAAATACGTCTTAAAACGTTGTTAGACAAGAAGAAAGTTCTCCAGTCGCGACACGGCATTTCGCGGCGCTCAGCCAAATTCACAACTTTGGAAGAGGGCTTCCAGCAGTTCGCTGCCGACCTTAACAAGCTTCAACAATTTGTCGAGATTAACGGCACGGCCTTTTCCAAGATCCTCAAGAAATGGGACAAGACGTCCAAGTCCAAGACGAAAGAGCTATACCTTTCTCGAGCAGTGGAGGTGCAACCATTTTTCAATGCCACTGTCATAAGCGAGCTGTCGGACCAGGCAACTACCAGCCTCCAGGAACTTGGTGCATGGTCGGATGGTTTGCAAGTCAACTTCCAGTCATCCGGCCATGTTGTCACAAGCCAGCATTTCATAGGGACAGATGAGGGCGATGCCGACACTCTGTTGCTTGACACGGTGATTGGTGGGAATCTCAATTCTTTGCGTGATCTATTGACGAAGATGCAATCTGCAGCTTTGGCCAACACTGGCGATAGCTCGATTATGGAGCGCATAACGCGCACTTTCCTTGCCGCCATCCACGAGGCACCTGCGGAGTCGTTGCAGGTGCTCCTCGAAACTGGCTTCGTTGATCTTCACTCTTATGATGACATCAATGAGCGAAATTGTTTGCACCAGGCTGCCATCTATGGAAAACCGCACGTGCTTGAATGGGCATTGAAGGCTGGTGTTGCAGTTGATCGCACAGACGTGTACGGCAGAGTGCCGTTGCATTACGCAAGTCTACATGGTCGCCTGGAAATGCTTGGCATTCTTCTCGAAGGTGAAAACTTTCCTTACCTGCCTCACTTGAATATATGCTAATTTCCTGCTACAGCTGACCCGAACACCATCAACCTGATTGATCATGACAACTTCACGCCTCTCATTCATTCTATCATTCATGGCCACCTCGATTGCATTGAGCACTTGCTCGCCAAGTCCGCCCGAATCGATCCTGTATCTGACTCAGATCACGTCCCTCTCAACTTGGCCTGCGAACACGGGTCGGTAGCTGTGGTTGAACTCTTACTCAAGCATGGGGCCAAGATCTTACCTGATGCTGAAGGGTTGTACCCCCAACACCTGGTGGCCAGATCTGGCCAGACCTCGGCACTATTACTGCTACTCAAGGAATACGGTGCAGACATGGACCAAATCGACAAGCTCTACGGGTGGACGCCTCTTGTCCATGCAGCCAGCGAGGGTAACGTCGATTGTCTCCAAGCCTTGCTCAAGATTGGTGTGGATCCCAACATCCTGGACGAGAAGGACCTGCCGGCCATGTACTACGCTGCCTGGGAAGGACACCTGGAATGCATGAAGGTCCTCACGCCATTCAACAGACGGATTCGTGCAAGCCCAATGGTCTCGCAGCCTTCGCTTGGTCCTATGGATAGCAGCAGTGCTCCGATGCCCATGTCTCTAGACCCCGATGCCATCCCGATACTTGAGTTACCCCCTCCAATCATCCCCCTCCGACGGTACGGACACAACTTCCTGGACACCAAGACGGTCGTTCAGATAAGTTTCGAAGATGTCGATGAGCAACCATTGGTGTTTTTCCAGGACGGTAAATATCCTGCTGCAAGGCTCACTATTTCCTCAAAACAGTCGGATTTGATTCCCAAGAACATCATACTGCCATTCCAGGAAGACACCCGCATCGTTTCCTTTCAAATAGACAACCTCGATTCCTTCTCGCTTGATTTTGACGTCTTCCCCACGTACGGCGCAAAGGTCATTGCCAAGACCGTGGTGCTTCCAAGCACCTTTAAGGCATTACAGTGGAGCTCCAGGTGCTCGTTGCCGCTTTTTGATCCCCGGCTCAGAGCTATTGGGCAGATCAGCTTCCACACGCAAATCATCAAACCATTCAATGGCCAACCGCTGGAGATTACCGATTTCGAGACGTACTGGAAGGCGACGAGCCAGTTCAACCAGCCAATGAGCGCCATTGTGACGGGCTCGAGTCTATCGGGCGACTACGTCAGACTGTTCGTGCAATACTCGAGTGATGGTGTGCCGATCATCTGGCCACGATGGACCATCGCGTGCGGAGGGCTCGACATCCCACTGTGCCGACTCTCGGCTCAGCAATTCAGCACCATCACGGCTAACAATAGCAGCCGGGTCGAGCTCGCAAGCCTGCCGTCCAAGACGACCGGGCAGATTGCGGAGATCTATCACATCCTGGCAACGGCTGGCGTTACGCTAGAAGAAGCATTGTCGAGGCTCCCCCCCGGCATTCACGTCAACCTCCAAGTCTTGTATCCAACCACGGAAGAGGAGAAGGTGCTCGCTCTTGGCCCAACCTTGGATGTCAATGTCTTTGTCGATGCCGTTCTTACCATCGTTTTCGACCATGCCCGGGCCCAGAGAGCCCAGTCTCCCAACGCCGTGCGGTCCATGGTGTTTAGCAGCTATAACCCCCGACTATGCACGGCACTGAACTGGAAGCAACCCAACTTCCCTGTCTTCCTATGCAACGACCTGGGCAGGGAGTCGGACTCCATGTCGTCACCTCTCACGATCCGAACCAGTGGACACCGCAGTGCCTCGATAAAGGAGGTGGTCAGGATTGCACAGAGCAACAACTTCATGGGATTGATATGCTTTGCTCGCCTCCTGGTACGTACCTAACTATGCGACAGCCCTCGCACATCCCCAAAGCACGTTTGAATGAGAGAATGCTGACCGATGTAACAGGACATGGTGCCCGCTCTTGTCGACGCGATCAAATCACATGGTTTGGCGCTTGTAATGGATAAATCCTTCGACGGACCCGATGCAAGCCCAGCAACGGAGCCCTTTGCTCGAACACCGCAAGGTGTGGATGGAGTTTTGAGGAGCCATGGCATCCTACGATTTAACGATTCAATAGACATGTAGACGTTGTAAAAGTGATGGGATTTGGCAGAGATCAGTTGTTATGATTGTGCTGTTAGCAGACTTGCGAGTGTTTGAAGGCAGTTAAGATAGGGTTACAGTTCGTTTTGCGTAGAGAAAAAACAACAGCACGAAAAGCAAGGAACGAGATACCCGCCGCAAACGCAAATTGATTGGATTTTATTATAATGCTGTTTGCTAAACTTTGCTAAAGTCATGGGCTCATCCCGTTCGTATCACATCGAAGCATTGGCTCTGTCAAGCCCCCTTGTATCCGTATTTGAGTGCCGATAGTGTCTTCTCAGGGTCCACGCTTCCCATGACGGCCTTGGCTATGAGGTTGTTCGCATACACCAAGGCGGGCCAGTTCCCCATGCCCACGAAGCCAAACTCGGCCGTCCTGGGCCCGGCCACCAAGCCCATGAGGACCATGACGGCGGCGAGGCCCAGGTTCAGGTACGGCAGGTAGGTGTCTAGGGGCGAGTCGGCAACGGGCGCAGCGGGCAGGGGAGCGCCTGCTCGGCGGCGGCGCGGGGCCAACAGGCGATCGGCCTCGCGTCCGGCCGCCAGCCGGGCGTCCTCGCCGCGCACCCAGGCGTCAAGCGGGGCGATGCCGGTCACGGCCGGGGCCTGGCGGTAGACGAGGAGAGCGGAGGAGAGGAGGGAGGTCAGGCCGAGGAGGGCGAGGAGGGCGGCGGCAGGGCGGGCGACGAGGCTCACGAGGTAGGGGACGGCGGCGAGGAGCGGGATGACGAGGAGGACGAGGCGGAATTGGTTGTTGCGGGAGGCGTTCTCGGCGGCGTAGCGCTCGATGAGGCGTTCTTGTTCTATTTTGGGCAACGTGAGTACGTGTAGGTGTAGCTGTTCACGATACCCTCCACACTGCTCACCTTGCTCGTCCAGGGCTTCGGCTTGGGAGCCGGTCGAGTCGGCGTCGTCGTCGTCGTCCGCGGGATACTGGAAGGTCCGCCGTAAACGGATGGTCGCGGTTTTGACCTGATCCATGGCGACGGCGTTCGAAACGTGACCGATGTTGCAGAAGGATGCCCTCAAGTTGTTGACTCGGCTGGTGGTTTGGAAGAGTTCTGGCGGGCGAGGCCGAGGCACAACCAGGGGGATTATGCTATGCGACGCCGCAAGGACGAGCTATCATGTGGTGTAAGGCAGCGTTGTGGTGTGTGTGCCAAGTACACGGCACGGGCATGTGAGAATCGAGCTCTGCCTTATGACGCACCCCAGCATACGGTAGGTAGCCCCACATACTGCCACAATGACTTACTTGCATAAGGTAGGTAGGTAGTACTCATTATGCGAGGCACCGGCAGAATTTCCGGTTCCTTCATTACCTAGTAGTTCGAGGGAAGTGGGAGAAGCTACCTATCATGCTCAATCCCGAGGACGACTGATCTGGTCGAGAGTAACTGAATCGTTTAATATGGATCTGTGCAATTTCCGCATACGAGGATGCGAAGGAGCTTGATGTTCAGCCTGGCGCAACCCTATAATAAGCGAGGCAGGCCATCAAATACTAAGAAGCATGCGCTGAACCGAAAATGTCCTCAAGCAAAGAACCCTCGGTATTATAATACGGCCTACGTACACTCCGGAAGCATCATACGTGTCGAGCAAACAGTGAGCTTGGTGGCCAGTCGCATCTAAGGCAGGTCAAGCCTTGAACTTCAAAAATACACAGCACTAGCTACCCATCTGCCATACTTCCAATTTTGCTTTGAGAAAAAGGAACGAAAGAATATTACACCCTGCCCAATATGCTTGCGCAGCTCCTGTATACTATAGATCATTTTGTTAAAGGCTTACCCGTGGAAGCCGCGTGGAATCGGAGCCAGAGGCCCGGCGAGGCATCGGGGAAACTGCCGGCCGAATCCCGGGTCACGGCCCACCCTGCACATGGTGGTGCCACCCGAGCCGTTGCCCCAAAATAATCCTGCAGTTCGTTCCACAGAGAGAGAAAGAGAGTCAGTCGCCCGCCAACGTCGCAACCCCAGAAACACACACTCTCCCCTACCCGGAGCCTGGACCGCGAACCCGCAACGACGATGCTGTCGAGACTAGTACGGCGCAGACTGGCCCTGCCGCTCAAGGGCAGGAGCGTGGCGCAGAGGCGGTGGATGACGCCCGCGCCCAGGCCTGGCGACGGGCCGCTCATGACGAGGCGGGCGGACAGAGAGCTACCAGGTAAGCACGAACATCCTGTACAGCACAGAGAGATGATGCGTTTGATTCTATGGCATTTCCCGTAGCGCCTCTGTGATCGGAGCAGCTTGCGATACAGCCCTCTCCCCATGCCATGCGTTCAATTGACAAACCCGCTGACCACAATCTTCAATTTCTCACAGACATGGACCAAATCGTCTTCCGCTGGCGCCGAACCTTCCCCATCTTCCTCGCCATCGTCGCTGCCTGCTCCGTCGGCATCCTCAACTACCAGAAGTCGTCGTCGCCCGTCGTCGCCGGCACCCTCTACGCCCTGCGCACCTCGCCCAAGGCCCGCGCCCTCCTCGGCGACGAGATCTACTTCAAGGGCAAAATCCCCTGGATCCGCGGCGAGCTCAACCAGGTCGCCGGCCACATCGACATCCACTTCGCCGTCAGCGGCACCCGCGGCGCCGGCACCATGCGCTTCGCCAGCAGGCGGCCCACGAGCCGCGGCGCCTACGAAACCACCGAGTGGAGCCTGACGACCGACGACGGCCAGGTCGTCGACCTGCTCGAGGGCGCAGACCCCTTCAGGAACCTGCTCAACGAGGACCCTGCGCTGCCGTCGTTGGAGGACGACGCTGGCACGAGGGGCTTCAGACAGCAGGGCACCTACAATAGGTAGTGGACGGGCCGGGTGTTCCGTTACAGATGGTGAATTTGTATCACGAGCAATTCGGTTCAGGGGGGATATCGAGTCTCGGTGGAATGGACGCCAGGTCTTGGCTGGAAGAGGATGGTTGGAATGACTTGTACAAATAGTGTGTGTCTCTGTCTGATAAAAACATGTATAATACAAAGCCCGCTTCTTCCTCGCCCTCGTACACGGTCTAGCATTTCCCCTCAGGACTACTTTGCGGTCCTTCTCCCTGACGAGCTGTCGATAACAAGCCGTTCCCTGTCATCCTCCCCCTTGCCCCGACGCCGCTAAACTTATAGCTGTGCCTGTCGCTGCTGCTTCATCTCCAGGTGTCTCAACCGGGCCGTCTCCAGCACCTGCTCCCAGTCGGCGTGCTTCTCCTTCAGCGCCTTGAGCGACCGGTCACGGTGGGGCTGCGCCGGCGGCAGCCTCTTCTTCGAGTCCTGCAGCCTGACGGTGCAGCCCTTGGGGCCGGCGATGGGGCCGCCCACCAGCACGGTGCCCAGCTCGTTGTCGACCTTGAGGATCTTGAGGTTCTGGACCGTGACGAACTGGTTGCCCATGCGGCCCGGCATCTTCTTGCCGGGCAACACACGGCTACCGCCACCCTGCGAGGGACCCGTCGTACCGATGGTTCGGTGGTTCTTGGAGTTACCGTGCGACGCCTCCTGACCGGCGAAGCCGTGGCGCTTCATACCACCGGCGAAGCCCATGCCGCGGGACTTGGACTTGACGTCGACGTACTGGCCCAGCTGGAACCAGTCTGGCTGGAGCTGCGCGCCCACGGGGAGCAGGCCGCTCTCGTTGCGGACCATGAACTCGGCCAGCTCGGCCTTGGGAGCCATGCCCTTGGCCTCGTAGTAGCCCAGCAGGGGGCTGGTGACGTTCTTGACCGGGCGGGCGCCCGTGCCGATCTGCACCGCCCAGTATCCGTTCTTCTCCCTCGTCTTGTTGGCCACGACCTGGACCTGGTCGAGCTGCAGCACGGTGCAGGGCACGCGCCTCTGGCCGACAAAGACGCTCGTCATGCCCTTCTTGGTCGCCAGCACGCCGGCGCGGAAGGGCGTCGTGTTCTCGCGGCGCTTGAGGGCGGCGGCCGGGCCGGTGGTCGGGGTGGGCAGGCCCGCGCTGGGCTGGTTGAACCGTCGGTGCTTCGACCTCGGGGGCGCCGTGGACCAGCCGTACTTGACGCCGCGCTTGGCGACGAGCGGGAGGAGGAGGGCGTGCCGCGATGCTGGCTCCAGGCAGGGACGGACCCCCTGGAGGGCCGCCCGGATAGGTAGACGAGGCGGCATCGTGGGCCGGCGGAGGTGGTGCGAGTGGGAGTAATTCCTACTCTCGGTGGTGGTGTGAGAGATTGGTTCGGTGTATCTTCAATTGCCCATTTGATGTTTCGGGTTGCTCGACAGACGAAATTTTGATGGAGGTGTCTGATTGGCTGAGCCAGAGAGCTGGGGGTGAGGTAGTGGGCTACGGTAGCGTGGTCTGCAGGGTAAGCTGCCGAGTGTTGGGATTGAGGCGATGACCCTCAAGCGACGGCACATCCTCATACATTTGGTAGCTCTCATCATGGTTACGTAGGACAGAAAATTCAATCATCAAATTCATGTAGGGCTATCACAGTGTAAGCCGTAGACTACCGGCCCCGAAAGCCCCGTTATACACCATAGACCCGCCCTCACATGCCGGGCCCTCTGCCCCCGATGCCGCTGCCCATCTCATTGACGCTCGTCCCCTTGATCTTGTGGTCGCCAGGCTGAGCGGCCGCCTCGTAGAGGATGTTGGTGGGCGCCTTGCCCAGGCGCGTCCACTCGCCCTTGAAGCCGACGTAGCTGACGCGCGTGACGTCCTCGTCGCCGCCGCCGAAGTTGTCGGCGAAGAAGAGGGCCAGGCGCTGCACGTTGCCGAACAGCGCGCGCTTGACGGGGATCTCCTGCACGTCCGACGTCTGCGACAGCTCCAGCGTCTGCACCGGCCGCGCGTCCTCGGCCGCCGAGAAGTCCAGGTCGTCGCGGTTGACGAAGAGGTGCAGCGTCCGCGGGGCCGAGTCGGACGGCGACGTGCGGAGGAGGATGGAGTGCAGCTTTACTTGGGCGGTGAACCTGTGAGAGAGGAAGAAAGAAAGAGCCGGATGTTAGCGTCGTCGATAGTAGTAAGAGAACATGATTGAAAACAAAAACAAAAGAAAGTTGTGGCGAAAGAGGGCGCGCATACGGCACCGTCATGAGGAGCTGCTCATCAACGTCACTTGCAAGCTCCGGCTCGGCCTGCAGGCGCTCCGCCCACGTCTTCTTCACCACCGTCTTGCCCGCGTCTCTCCGCGACTCGTTGAGGGTCACGATCTCGTCAAAGTTGATTTGCTCGTAGAGCGAGGACTGCAGCGCGGGCGTGATGTCGTCGGAGTGGTCGTGCTCGTGGTCGTGATGGTGGTCGTGGCCGCCGTGGCCCGCATGCTCGTCGTGGCAGTGGGACATGCCTGCGAAGAGCGTAGCTTCCGAGTGTTGGCTTGATTACTGGGCCGGGTGTCTTCTCCGACTTGGGACGTTTTGAGAAGCACTTTGCTTGACGAATTTGCTATGTCTGCTGCGGAGGGATGAGTGATTGAGTGATTGAGTGAGTGAGTGAGTGAGTGATTGATAGGGTTATGAGGTTGGCAGTGGATTTGACTAAGAGAGGTGTCGTGGGGCGCATCAACTACGTCTTCACACTTACACGCTCAGCCATTGCAACTACTTTCCTGCCATATCCCTTCAACCAACCAAGTCAAGTAATTGCTACATTCATCTTCACTACGTGCATGGCTAAGGTAAATGCTGCACTGGGCACGTGGTCCTCTTTCTACTTTGCTGTCCCAGTATTTCAAGGTCAGCAATAAGCGTCAAGTGATGCACTGCCGAAACATATCTTTGGCAAGGTGCTCTCATTTCTTGAAACAATCTATGGGTATCTTTAAAACAAAAGTACAAGGAAATCACCTAAATCCACTCTTCCGCTTCCCCTTTTTCACCTTCTTCCTGTCCCCAAACATTCCCGCCACTGGTTGGCTCATGGTCACCTGTGGCCCGAGGAAACCTTGACTCTGTGAAGACCCAGGGACTTGCTGCTGGCTTGACATGATCTGTGCTGCTGCTGGAGGTGTCGACGCAAAGGTTTCATGCTCCATGTGAGCATCGAACCCACGGCGTGCCCGGCCGGCCTTCACGATCGACCCGTACTTCTCTGCTTGCACCTTTCGCCGCGCCTGCATGCGCTGCAGTCGCTGCCTTGCCTCGTCAAACTGCTTGTCGCTTGCCACAGCTACGCTGGAGACGTAATCCTTGGTATCGATACCACGCTCCGCGGGCCAATAGTCTAGCACACTCGATGGCTTCGACGCGCCGAGAGCGCCTGGGTGAAGTGACGGGGCGAGCAGCTGCAAGCGCTGAAAAGCAGCATCCAGGTCGGCTGCAGGCGCACCAACCGGAGGCGATGAAGGGATGCTGGAGGCAAGGGTCTGAGAAGAGTGAATGCGACTAGATGCGGCCTGGCTTTGTTGGGGATAATCTTCCGTAGGCCCAGCCCCCTCATCGCCGAACAGTGGTACGTTCTGGACGATTACGCCGCACGAAGACAAAAAGGTTTCCCTGGCAAGCTCTGCAACCCATAGTCGGCCAATCTGTCGCGCACTGTCCGTAACGTTGTCATTCATAGATTCGAGCCAGAGTTGGGTATACTCGTCGTCTATATCGTTTAAACGTGTGAGTAAAACCTCGGACTCGTCTTCCGCATGCCGCTGTAGCCTGAGGACAACGGCTGTTGATTCCGAGTCATTTTGCAGTGTCTCAATAGCTTCATTGGCATCAATATCAGGCGTTTCAAATACCGGTGATTGAATGTTCGCCGAAGCAATGTCTCGCCTAAAAGAGTCAGCTTACATTCAAGTTGTGCACAGCGGTGATCTTACCATGTAAGTAGTGGCATCTTCCCGGCCTCGCTGCCATGCTCGAGAGTGTCCTGAACAGCGCGGAGGAGTGCCTTTGGAAGTCCGACGCCACCTTTGTCTGCCGCGATTCGCATGTGCTGCTCTAGTGCAGAGCATAGACGAGAGAAATCTATGTAGATAGGCCCGCGCGACCTGGAAGCGCGTTTCATGAGAGGCATGTGGGTTTCTCCGGCAGGGTGCACAAGACTGTCAATGTCCACATCTGTAAATCCGTCTGGAAGAGCAAACGCTTCGGCCATTTGCCTAAGAAACCGTTTGCGTTTCTTCTTCCACCCCAGTGCCTGCTCCGATTTTGACCATTTCATCCGCTTTGAGGGCAAGCTCACATCTGTAGCAGATGATGTAGACATGCTGCACATGCAGTATCGAACGCTGAGGTCTTGTGTCAAGATTTTCCCTTGAAGAAACCTGGTGCCTTGCCTCCATAGTAGCGACCCAGGGTCGGTGGAGGTCGGCGATGATGCCACTTCAAGAAGAGCCGGCTGGAAGACTAGCGTTTGAATGATAGGTAGAGAAGAGGCACCACGCCTGACGGAGAGCTCGGTAATATGACGATGCCACTGCGGAAGCCTGACAGCAGGTGTCAGACTGAACCAGTAAACCGCCAACTGCGTGGATTTCGGTGAATAGACAAGCGCCGAGAACGTCTCCAAATCGTAACTGTCCACTAGACAGACCGTCATTCTTAAATCCCTATCCCCACCCCGAGGATGGGAGCAGCTTAACAAGATCGAAGGCTTCGACAACATCCTCGGTCTCCCATCATTATTTACCAGGGAAACCCAGAAGATATTTCGCCTAGTCAGTACGACAATATGGTCCTTATTTATTGGGCTCGGCTGGACGTCGAGAATCCAGTCAAAGACTCCTCTTCTTGACAAAAAGCTCGGAAGTTTCGGTAGTAACATGTCCAACGCCAAGTCGAGAACCCGAAATTGCTCCCGGTTCCATATCACAAGATGTCGGTTGGCGCCGCCTGAGGGATTCGGATCTTCCTCAGTCTTGGTTGCGGGACTTCCCGTGGACCATGACGGAGTGCCTGCAAACATGATACCATGTGGCTCAGCCTTGTACAGCGTTTTGGTAGGCAGTTTATTCAATAGCCCTTCAAGAACATGACCCGTCTTGCACAGGTTCATGCGGAGAGTATTTTTTCCAGTCTGAAAGGTGCCATGTATTTCCCACATAGTCCAGTAGCCGCACTCATCGATGATGGCTACGAGCGGCGGCCCTGCTCGATTTGGTTGACAAAAGGTCACATCGCAATGTGCATTGCCTCCTGTCTGCTGGTGCGAAATGAATAGCACCGGATTAGGGTCAATGCGGGATGGACGTTGTTGACGCGGCCATTCGCCGTACTCATCGCCTGCCACCGGTATCCCATGGTATTCAGGCCGAAGAATGATTGTAGATGTTTGTTTCTGGACAATCAACCAGTGAACCGTGCCAGCTGCTGACACGCTGGTGGCAAACTTGAGTTGAGAAATGGATAATCCGTCATTCTCCAAAATCACCTCGTCTTCTCGATCTCGAGTATCGATGGTTGATAGATTCAGCAACGCTCCCTTGTCATCTCCCCACTGCCACTGTGATTCGTCCATGCGAACCAAGCGTAGAAGCTGACCAGATTCTCCCGTCGCAGCAGCGAGAACTTGTGCGGGTTTGGGTCTTGAGTGATCAGTCACGTCCGTGATCTGACCTACTGCAAGCAGAGGTTTAGAGCTGACCGAGTCCTCAATGTTTCTGAAGCGTCGCATGTCCTCGGACAGAATCTCATCATAGCTGGTATTTCCAATGAAAGCCTCGGGATGGGATTTGAAGAGCCACCGGCTTTGGGCACGACGTTCTTCCCATAGTCCCGAATCCACGTCTGACGTCTGGGTTCTTGATGGAGGATACAGCTCAGCAACGGACCCGACGAGCTGGAACCGTGGAGCTGTGAAAACGGTCAGCCGAGTCCCAGGTACGAGATGATACGGAGAGTCTTTACCTTTCGAAGCAACGCGATTTGTATGGAGCAGCCCAGGACCTTCCGTGGGATCAGCTCGGGGGATGTAGGTAATTCTACCGGCATGGCCATAATTAAGGCCCGTAAAGCGTCTGGGGTCAGCCATTTGGTCGGCTGGGCAGGAGTATCCAAGAGCGCGAGAGTGTGGTGGATGATCTTTTCATTATCTCGGCTTGCAAGCTGAGAGACAAGAAGGCTCGAATGACAGGAAGAAGAGCCAATTGGCAAAAAATGAGAGCCACTCAAAAGTTGACTAGAGTGCGCGTGCCTGCAGATGGGACTGAACTGTCTGGGCTGCAGCTTCACTCATCCGTGCCTCTATCCACATTCACATATTTCTCTGTCGACGGGAAGCTAATGCAGCACAAGCCACATGTGGTGGTGCAGAGATTGCTGCGCCACACTTTCGTATCGTCGACCGAGCAACGCACCCTATCAATGAAATGTAAACACTACGCAACGGTGGGATAAGGCTTTGTTGGTTTAATTTTGCAATCCTCTGTCCCACATCCTGCCTGCATCTCAGGAGCAGTACTTCCATATAAGCCCCGACATAATATCGTAACCGCGCGCCCCTTCTTCTCTTCCGAAATGGCTACCGCGTTCGAATCCTCTCTCTCATCAAGCATGAGCCGGCAGACAATGGCGCCGATCGGCCCCTCGGTCGCGGACACGCTTCCCAACATAAATTTTGGATTCGATGATTTGCGGGATCGCATGGCTAAGTTCACTGCAAAATTCGATGCCTTCATCGAACAAGGCAGAAAGCGCGTGCTAGAGGAACGCAATCAATTCCGCATGAACCTAGCCGAGCTTCATGGTACGGCGCATGCATGTAAATCTCACCAATGAAAAATCGGCTGACTTTCATCTCTAGAGGACCAGCGCATGAAGAAGAAGGATGTCGAGATCGTGCACGCGAAAACATCCACACACCAGCACACGATAGACAAAGAGGAGGCCGAGACGCGAGAAATGGAGTCCGCCATCGCATCGCTCGCAGCGCAGCGTGATCACCACCTCACGACCCGCGACAGCCTCAAGGCCCAGATTGCACAGACCCAGACCGAGATCGAGCAGCGCCTGGCGGCGCAGCGCGCCCACGCCCAGCAGCAGGAAGCCCAGTCGCGCTTCAACGTGCCGGAGCTGGACTTTTGGATCTCCAACCTGTGCCTCAAGATCGAGGGCGCCGGCCAGGACGACCGCCTCAAGTTCATCTACACGCACATCGACGACAAGAACTGGGAGCGCGAGGCGTGGTTCGAGCTCGTCACGAGCTCTCGAGACTACGACGTCAAGCACTGCAGGCCGAAGCTGGAGAGGGAGAAGGTGGAGAGGGTGCTGGACAAGGTGAATGAGTCGAGGGAGCTGGTGGTACTCCTGAAGGGGATGAGAGAGCTTTTTGTCGAGGCCATGAAGTCTTGAAAGTTGAGATAGTGAGACATGATGAATGAATACCCTGGTGGAGTGTTTCCCTCACAGGCTGGCTGCGTTGCTTTTTGGGAAATAGCCATTGTCCATGGACTGACTGGATTGCGTATAATGCAAACGGCCAGGTATTTTCTCCAGAACTGGATTTGCTGCAGCGATTAGCCTGAGAATGATATCCGAACGACTTTGTTTTCCGACAGATAGACCAGATTGTTGCTGTAATAGTTGGTGTTGAAGCACGTCCCGCGCGCGCCCGGCAACCCCACCAAAACCTCAACCAACCACCATCGGCGCTTTGCAAGAACCGCCTTTTGACCGCGATGCCTGAATTGGACAAACACGCGGCCGCGCAGCAGGCGGTTGATATCCTGCACGAGATATCGACCATCCTCGTATGTGGCCTTCACCCGTCGTCCGAGTTTGTCAAAGTGTGCGCGTGTTGCTGACCGCCCGCCTCCCTTCCTCCCATGCGCAGAACTGCCAGCTCGATCGCCGCACCCTCTCCATTTGCATCGCCATGATTGAGCGCGGCGTTAACCCGGAGGCTTTGGCAGTGGGTTGCTCTCCTCCCACAACACCTCGGGAACTCCGTGACTGACGACAGATGCTGTAGCAAGTGATCAAGGAGTTGCGGCAAGAAGGCCAGGAAGTCAAGCAGCAGATTGCGTCGCGAGGACGCTGAGGGAGGCCTGACACCATATAACTGGTCTTGTCCCGCTCTGCTTTTGGGGGTTTGTTTGATTCGATGGCGTTGTCAATTTCCAGCATGAGATTTCTCGAGATACGGATACGGCATCACTCCTCCTACCTTCAGGTTGGAGGGATAGAAGAAATGGTCACAGTTTATGTGTCTTGTAACAATTGAAGAGAAGAAAACATAATGCCCTGCCGTTGCATGAGCCATGCCATATGCCATTGACCGAACTACCTTAGTGACCAACCCAACCTGACCATTGCTCTCTTGCAGTTCCTCGCAAACGCCCAACCGATGTTTCCGCATGAAAAAGTCCTTGTTTTCCAACCACCACTATGACGCCGCCCTTGCTGATATGTTCACAAACACGTTTCATTAAAATCACCTGTGCCCAATGAGCACGATTTCCTCTTCATCATCATCATCCATGTCTTCTTCGCCACCAGATTCGTCGTTTGATTCGCTGTCATCCTCATAGCTAGAGTAGTCGCCTGCTGCATCACCATAATGGTGGCGAACGCTGCCCCAGAACCCGAACTGATCGTCTTCTGAGTCTGTCTCCTGCTCGTTGGACAAATGTGCCGTGAGCGGGTCCAAACCGACCGGCGACAAGGATCTAGCAATCCTGTCTGGAGCAGAATATTGAAATTCAGGAGCGTGGGACGAGTGCCGCCGTCGATTTGCCACGCCATTCGGCTGTGATGCGACCGGCACAGTTGCTGATATCTCCCTTGCTTGATCGGGCAATAATACTTGGCTGTTGGCCGCGCTTGTCTCTGTAGCGACGAGCTGGCGTTGCAACTCATCCCCTCCGAAGATCTGCAGCTCTACGGTGTTGTATGAGCGGCAAATCGAGCACTTCAGGCCAAGCCAGTGGTATGAGACCGTGCTCTTTCCAGAGCAATCATTGCATAAGATGGCCGCTTTGGTATCGCGGAACTCTGGAGGCATGGGCTGACTTTGAATAGCAACGTCCAGGTTGCGAAATTGCGTCTCCATATTGGCCAGGCTTTTGTTGCAAATGGGGCACTTGTACGAGACCCTCATGTGCTGGTCGTAACACTTCTTATGAATGCTGTGCCCGCATGCCATGAAAACCACGGGTTTTGGCGAGGTGAACATGTAGTCTCCGCAAATAGGGCAATCGCAATCAGTCGATCGCTCAATGCATTTATGGGAGCTCTCGATTGAAGTTGTTATGCATGCGCGGCATTTCTGAAGGACCATTAGTTTCCAGAGAAAATCCCACAGAATCAGCAATTGTACACACCTTGCAATGGAAGAAATCCTTCCCCAGTCCTCTTCCACGGCGGCATATTCCACAGTCATTACAGTGATAGATTGGTTTGCTCTGACGGTTCTCCCACAGCTTGCAAATATTGCAGTAGTACTGGGCGGCAATCTCGCCGCAGTTGATGCAGATGTCTGATGCCTTTTGCGGTGTTGCGCAAAGCATACACAGCATATTCCTGGTTTCCCTGCGGACAAGAGCGTGGTCTTCCTGAGCGTCATGGCAGAAGCGGCAGGTGTACCACTTCTTGCATGTGAAACATTGCAACTTGACATTCCGCTCATAGTGCTGACAGCCGAGGGGGGGTGCGGCATCTGGAGGAGTGCTGAGAGAGCTAGGAGGAAGCTCCGTGCCTGGCGTAGATGGAGCCTTTGGTTGACGAATGGGAGCATAGGTCGGCGCAATGTCTGTCTCGCTGAGGGTGAACTTCTCGGTTGCAGAGGACTCTCCCAGCTGGTTTTGCCAGAATTTCAGGGATTCTAACGGCCCGGCAGCAGCTGAGTGCTCCCAGACCTCATTGATAGGACCAATGACTTCACCGCCGTCTCCGTGCCCAGTGCTGTTAATGGTGCCTGCGATGGAGGCACGGTAGCCCACCAGGAGCGCCTCGTGGATGAGGCGGGCTTTCTCCGCGGGCGGAATATCGCGAGCATTGATCAGATGAATTTGCGATCTGAGCTCTCGCATGCCATCATCTTCGGGAATGCGCCGGTTCTTTCTTGGAGAGACGGGAAATCCTAGGTGGTCCCGAGTGGTGCTGTCCTCGACAAGAAGTGTCCTCACATCCTGCTCGAAAGCTACCTCGACCGTAGATGAGCTCAGCGGCCGAGATCGAGGCGAGTCTGGGGATATCAAGGAGGAGTCGTCAATGGAATCGTCGGCGTGGTCTTGATCGGACACGGCGGCTGCATCCTGGCGCTGGGGCAAATCGCCGACATCGCCGGAGAATGTGGTGCGGGACAACTCGGACAATCGACGTGCTTGTCGCAGGACAGGGTTGATGAAGAAATCCGACACAAGGGAGGACATTTGGGTCTGAATGGGCAGCGATCCAGCCCTTGTTCGGTGGTGCTATGCTCGATGGCGGGCGGGATTACTGACACAGAACGGAGGGCGAAGGGTGTTGGACCCCCGTTCTGGACGGAGGGGGCTTAAGGGCGGAGGGGCAATGATGTAGTCACAGCTAAAAGAAAGGTCCTTGTAAGAACGAGCATGGAGGTGCAAAGACGAGGCACCAGAACAGTCACGGCGGCATCCTCAAGAGAAGAAGAGAGTTCAGTCGATAGCGGCCGAGATGACATAAGGATCGAGAGTGCAATGCGAGGCAATGGACCACCCGAGTCCTTAGTACAGTATGTTAGGGACGGGCTCGCTTTAGGTGGGCCGTAGCATGTGATACATCCAGCCAAGGTACACGGGGATGGCCATTGTCTCTGGAGGGGAGACTGAGGTAGTTGACCGCCCCCCAGTTCGGGTTAGGGAGAAGCTAAAAAGGGATTCACGGAAGCCAATGAATTGATGCTGGGTACAAGCAGGGAGGTGATTGACCCTTGCGAGCAAATGGGGTGTGGCGCAGCAGTCCGTTGGTTGTTGTACGGAGAGGTAAGGTAGGGCGCTTTGCCAGGTACCTGGGTCCTCACTAGCTGGCCTTGGTTGCCAACCTTATCTTATCAGTTTGCCGAAAGTGCTCTGGTGTCCCAGGTGTGCCCTGTGCCTGGACTGTAGCTGGGGCTGCAGCTGTGGCTGATGCGGCCCCCTCCCCCCCATTAAACCATTTTCCGTACCGGGCGCGCGCGTTGCAGGGGGTGGACGACGTGTCCAGTATAGGTGGCATTTTATCACCTGAACTAGGGGTATCGATCGATTCTACCTTCAGTGCCTTTCTTTTTTGACCATGTCAACAGCTTCCGCACCCTGGGTCTTTTAAACCTCCTCGGGTAGCGTCTTTGGTCCTTGGTTTTACCTTCAATTGGCGACGGTCATAGCATCGTTGTCGGCTTCAGAGCCCTTTTTCTTGAGTACTGCTGCTCGTCCGATCTTTACGACGGGTAAAGCTCGTGCTGTCTGGAGCTCGCCCGGACCCCCTTTCGATTCGTGTCAGCCCGTCACCGTCGTCGACTCGCACCTAATTTTTCCATTCTCCTTATCTTAACAGCAGCCGCCGTCTGTATCAAAGTACGAGCTCGTCTTTGAGCCACCACCGCAATGGCTGTCGAAAAGATCGCCGTCGCCTCTGGCGCTGATATCGGCGATGGTCTCAGACAGCGACCTGTGGCCTCGGCGCAGGTTCCTGTCTCGCAGCCACCTCAGCCGGAGGACAAAAAGAAGTTGGTCAAGAAGGTACATGCGGCCTGCAATATTGATATACAACCAGCGTATGCTGACGAAACATCTAGGAGCCGACACTGCTCGAATCCCTCGAAGAGTGGGAGTTCGTCCTCGCTCCCCTTATCTTCACGGCCCTCGCTTTCTTCACCCGTCTTTGGAAGATTGGCATTAGTGACATTGTTACCTGGGACGAGGCCCAGTAAGCTCAGGGCTTCCCTCTGAATGATAAATTGCTGGTAGCTGACATGGATCGTGCAGTTTCGGCAAGTTCGGCAGTTACTACATCAAGCACGAATACTACTTCGATGTCCATCCTCCCCTTGGAAAGATGTTGGTCGGCTTGTCCGGCGTTCTGGCCGGTTACAATGGATCTTTCGAGTTCAAGTCTGGAGAGAAATATCCCGAAGAGGTCAACTACACCTTCATGCGAGTCTTCAATGCCTTCTTTGGTATTGTGTGCGTTCCCATGGCATACTACACTGCGCGCGAATTGAAGTTCAAACGCCCCGCTGTCTGGCTGGTGACGCTCATGGTCCTTTGCGAGAACTCCTACACCACAATCAGTCGTTTCATTCTTCTCGATTCAATGCTGCTCTGCGGTACGGTCGCCACCGTGCTTTGCCTAACCAAGTTCCACAACCAGCGCCACCAGAGCTTCGAGCCCGAATGGTTCTTCTGGCTGTTCATGACCGGTCTCAGCATCGGCTGCGTTTGCAGCGTCAAGCTCGTTGGTTTGTTCGTTACCGCCCTCGTCGGCCTCTACACCATCGAGGACCTCTGGAACAAGTTTGGTGACACGAAGATGCCTGTGGTAAGTATTATGCTAACGCCCCGACAACACCCAGCTTACATGGTAAATAGCACACCCTGGCCGCCCACCTCTTCACGCGAATTGTCGGTCTTATCATCGTCCCCTTCCTCATTTACCTTCTGTCTTTCGCTCTGCATTTCGCCATCCTCGACCGCAGCGGACCTGGCGACGCGCAGATGAGTTCGCTATTCCAGGCAAACCTGAAGGGAACCGAGGTTGGCAGAAACAGCCCGCTTGAGATTGCCATTGGCTCCCGTGCGACCATCAAGAATATGGGATACGGTGGCGGTCTCCTGCACTCCCACGTTCAGACCTACCCCGAGGGTTCCAACCAGCAGCAGGTCACTTGCTACCACCACAAGGACTCCAACAACGACTGGTTCTTCTACCCCCCTCGTGGCGAGCCTGACTATGACGCCGAGTCTCCTGACATGCGTTTCCTTGCTGACGGATCGACCATCCGCCTCATTCACGCTCAGACTGGCCGCAACCTGCACTCTCATGACATTGCTGCCCCTATGACTAAGAGTGACAAGGAAGTCTCATGCTATGGCAATGTTACCGTTGGCGACCATAAGGATCACTGGAAGATCGAAGTGATTCGCGATGCTGCATCCCGCGACCGAAGCAAGATCCGAACTCTGACCACCGCTTTCCGCCTGAAGCATGAGGCTCTTGGCTGCTACCTCCGTGCCGGTAACAAGAACCTTCCTCAGTGGGGTTTCAAGCAGATCGAGGTGACCTGCACGAAGGAGAACAACCCTCGCGACTCCTACACTCACTGGAACGTCGAGGCGCACTGGAACGACAAGCGTAAGTTGGCAGTATTTCCATGTAGCGGCGCACACTAACATTGGATCCAGTTCCTCCTGGCGACCCTGGCGTCTACAAGTCACCATTCTTCCACGACTTTGTCCACCTTAATGTTGCGATGATGACTTCGAACAATGCCCTGGTTCCCGATCCCGACAAGCAGGACGACCTTGCCTCCAAGTGGTGGCAGTGGCCTATCCTTCACGTCGGTCTGCGCATGTGTGGTTGGGATGACAAGATTGTCAAGTACTTCCTCCTGGGCAACCCTCTCGTCTACTGGGGCTCCACGGCGTCTCTCGGCATCGTTGGTCTTATCGTTGTATGGTACATCCTGCGCTGGCAGCGGGGATTCAAGGATCTGAATGCCAGTGAGATTGACCAGATCCATTATTCGGCCATATACCCAATTGTTGGATGGTTCCTGCACTACCTTCCCTTTGTTATCATGGCGCGTGTCACGTATGTGCACCATTACTACCCTGCTCTTTACTTTGCTATCCTCACCTTTGGTTTCCTGGTCGACTGGTGTGCCAGGAACCGCAACGCAACGGTACAGAGCGCCGTGTATGGATTCCTGTACACCGTGATCATTGGCCTCTACATCATGTTCATCCCTATTTGCTGGGGCATGATCGGCCCCAACAAGGAGTACAGCTACATGAAGTGGTTCGATACCTGGAGGATGACGGACTGAGCGGAGGGTCTAGAAGTCTCCATCGAGGATCACTTGGCGGAGGACGCCGATCAAAGAAAGAAGGGTGTTTAGGTGTTAGTCAAACACAAAACATCCCGCCGACTCAAGGCGAGAATCAAAAAATCTAGAGCGCGAACGCGGCTGGCTTTGGCATGGCGAAATATTTGATGAGACATGGACTAGGATGTAATAACATAAAGATCAAGTCACCAGCAAGTACTCCACACTTTTTAATGCAACACGACGTTGTTTTCTTTTGAGCCCGCTATCGCAATGCATGCATGTGTAACCCAACCAGCCAATCTTGCTCATATTATCCATTATTATACAGCCCACGGCAACAATGGGGTAGTCCAAAACCGTGTGATTATTATCAAAGAGGGTATCACAATGGATTTACCCCAGACGTACGCTTCCTCAGCAGCACCCACCGCCGGCGGCTTTGCTGGCATCGCCAGCTAGTCTTACCTGCCGGCTCCCCCCAGCACTTGGCCCCTTGACCCCCGAACGCCGGTCGTTGAGATCGTATTTGCCCGCTTGTATGTTCTGGTATATCCTCTCCGCCACTCTGACAAACGCTTTCTCGACATTCTCGCCGCTTTTGGCGCTGGTCTCGACGTACTCCATGACTCCGTTCTTATTTGCCCATTCCTCGGCTTCCTCTTTTGTGACCTCTCTTTTATTGTCGTCCTGCTGGGTCAAGTCCGCCTTGTTGCCAACCAATATTACCACGATATCGGGTTCGGCGATCTGGCGCAGGTCATTGAGCCAATCCGTAACGTGCTGGAACGTCTGCCTCCTGGATAGATCGAAGACGAGCAGGGCGCCGCTAGCGCCGCGAAAGTATGACCTCGTCACCGATTTGTACGTCTCTTGGCCCGCTGTGTCCCACAGGCTCAGCTTCATGTGCTTTTGAGGGGCCGTACTGGTGTCGCGAGGCGGCTCCGGGAGGCCCTCCGAGACATCGGGGGATGTCAAGGCGGGCGGCTTATTGTGCGGAGGGCCAACGGGGACGATGCGTGAGCCGAACTCGACGCCGATGGTCACATCGTGGTGGGGAGAGAAGCGGCCCTCACAGAGTCGGATGGTGAGGCTCGACTTGCCGCATCCCGAGTCGCCTATGCAGACTAACTTGGCGATGTAGTCCCACGGAGTCGACGAGGACATGGGGGAGCTTGACTCGAGGTTTCGAGGGGGTAGGTTGAGGAGGTTTATTGAAAACAGCAGACGTCTCCCCTGTCTTCCTCGCAACCAGAAGCTCCTGTGACGGGTGGACGAAGGCGGTGGTTGCGGATGGCGGCTCAGATGAAGGCGGCACGTGCTCCCCCCACTCTGAAGCGCTTCAGACAAGGAAGCAGCAGCAGATCTGGACGAGAACGATTTGGCGATGGGAGGAGGGAGAATGATTGGTTCTGGGCGAGGAGCAGGTTGGTATTTGCAGTTCTGGAGGGAGAACCATAAGACAAGCTTGTCGTTGGGATGCGTGACGGTGGAAAGGCCGTCACGAGCTCTCGTGGGGGTACATGCAACTTGGGCTAGTTCGCATAACAAGCCGAAGTACCCAGGCCAATGGAGGCCCCGGTTTTTCAACCGAGGAGGCTCCATAGTGATAAGGTACCTTAGCTGGCCATGCGCGCCGACTGATACAGGGGGGGTTCGCATGGGGCCTAATCAGGAAGCGTTATCGGGTGGTGACGCAAGTGGTCTCGAGCCACCACACTGGCAACGGGGGCATTCAATGTACCTGGGATCATGCCCGTCATCTGACTCAGTTTCCCTTCATGGTCAAACGTGATGCTGCGGTAATGCTGATCTGGAACTAGCAGAACCTAAAAACCCCTTCGTCCTCGTTGTTACAGAGTCGCACGATGGGAGTCGTACATTTGGAAGGGAGAGGAGCCTTTTATGCCAAATGCGCCGTGAATTGACCTGCAAGCTCAGATGGATGTTTATTATGGACTCTCTTTAGACTTCGACTTCACCGGAAGCGTCCTGTCTAGAGACTTAAGTTATTATTCCTCCACAGGTGCCTGTACCTTTGGATGCAGTTACCACTGCCTCCCAATTAGCTACCCCAGAGCGCCGGCACATGTAGCACAAATTGGGGGTATCGTCCACGCGCCCTTCAGGTAGATGATAGCGCTTCGGCTGCCTGTGGGAGGCCCGCTTGCGGAGGTCCCCCCAGACCCTGTCGGCCTCCACGGTTGACCGCCTGCCTGTCGCTGCGCCTGTTACGCTTCCTCCAGCGCCTCCTGCCTCCAAGTTCTGCCTGACATTTGGTCATTGGATCGACCCTCCCGCCTCACCTCACCCGCCTATCGCCGCATGACCTCAAACTTACCTTACCATACCTTACCTTACCTCACTGACGACAGTTCTCTTCTTCATTATTCCATGCTTTTGAAAGCCCGCGTATCCTCCGACAATATCTTCCTTGTTTACATTGTTTTCGAGAGCCTGCATCGCAGTGGGCCCCGGCCGAATCCACATCGTTAGACCGCCCCGGATACCCTTTATTGTCCCGAACAAAGCGCCCGTCTTATCCGCTGTCGAGCTCAAGACGTGATTGAGGCCGTTGAGGTGGCGGTTGGCGACGGGGCGTCATGTTTTCAGAGTGTGCGTGGCACGTATCCGAAAGCTCCTCTGGACACTGCTAACAGCTGAACGCCAGATGCGTCGAGGTTCCTGGCCCAGTCCCAGTCTAGGATATCCAACTTTGGCCAAGCCGATAACGACAGTTCCAACCGACAGTCCGACTGGCCTTCGCGCGCCAACCGATTACAGCGCGAGTCTGGGAGAGGAACCGCATCTCACCGTTCTTTTCTATCAAGAGGCCATGCCGGCAACCCCTACCAACAGAACGGCACCGGCTCACGGTTCGGACAATTAGGCTTCGCATCACGTATTTCTACAGCGCAGGATGCACCGCTCTTCCATAGCACGCTGGACGAGTTCCGCGAGGAAGATGACGAGGAGGAAAGGGACAGGGAGGCAGCGGATCTTTTCGCGCTGCAGAGATCACGGCGCGTAGCCGCCGCAAGTAAACTTGCCGAGAGCGGCGAATCGGATGCACATAGCCGCGGGTCGATGGAGGACAGCGTTGGCCACGAGGACCATCCTTACCGAGACAGAGCCTTTGGGAGAGGCATAAGGAGCAGTTGGAACGGTTCTCGAAGCACTTATCAACCCCATACTGCGAAGGATACGTTGCTGGAGGAAGCCGAGGAGGTCCCGCCTGCCGCCGGCGATCATGGAAGCGAGCGGAGTCATGATACCAAGGGGAAGATGGTGGAGGTTGGCTTGGATTCCCAAGAGGATGGTGACGAGGACCCTCCCGAGTCTTTGCTGGGTGAGGCTTTGACAGACGGCAGCCCACCACCATTTCAACGGTTCAAGTCGCAAGCGGAGCGGACGCCTTTTATGCCAAGACGGTCCTCAACAAGCGAGGCCGACGCGAGCGATATGCGAGAGACGGAGCCACAGGCTGACCCGGTACAGATGCATCATACGCATGTGGAAGGTGAGATTTTTAGACACGACCCATTCTTTGCCTGGATATTCTTGATCAGCTTCGCGGGAATGATGTCGACCTTCGTGCTGGTGTGGCTGCACACCTCCCCCAGGAAGAGCCCAGTCGGGGATACGATATACACGACTCTGCAAAAGTCGTTTGACATGCTGGCCGTGGACACCGTCGTGGCGATATTCGTGTCTTTCATCTGGCTGGCTGCTCTGCGGTCGTTTGTGAGGCCCCTAGTCAATGTCATTCTTGTTGCGGTGCCGGTGATTATGTTCTCCTTCTCCATCTACTCGTTCGCGTCGTCTTTCAGAGGTCAGACGCATGGGAAGAGCTTCCAAGACAGCGTCATGCGCTGGGCTTCACTCATCCCCGGCGCATCCTGCATACTGTGGCTATGGCTGGTTGTTCAGGCCCGTCGGGCCATCGATCAGGCCATCGAGATTCTCCGATTCTCGTCCAAGATTCTAGCGCAGAATCCTGGTCTCTTTCTCGTGGGGTTCGGGTGCCTGGCTTTCATCGTGTTATGGACGTGGGTGTGGCTGGCCATGTTCACCCGTGTCTTCATGGGCGGTTTCTTGTCCAAATCCTCACTGCGGTTCGTCATACAGTTCTCGAGCTGGTGGATTGGCGCGGCTTTCGTTTTCATGTACATGTGGACGCTCTCGGTCATGAACGGCGTGCACCGCGCCACGACGGCAGCAACAGTCTCGCAGTGGTACTTTCATCGGAATGCTGGACCACCCACGCCGTCTCGAGAGATCGTCTTAGCAGCCATGAATCATGCAGCGACCACCATATTCGGCAGCATATGCGAGTCTACGTTACTGTCGCTGCTTGTTCGCGCTCCGTTGATACTGTTACCTCGAAGGATCGGGGCCATGATTTCTAGCCTCGTGGCTTTCTGGGTCCCAACCCCGATCGTGGCTCTCACAAACCCCCTGACCATTACTTATGCTGCCATACACTCTCAAGGGCTAGCACCTTCGGCAAGGGGATTGGACCAGATGGATGTGGTGTCACCGGCTATTCCTACAACCACACTGACACCACGAGCGCTACGACTTCGAGGACAGGCGAATGGACTACTCCCATACCGACTTGCCAAACTGCTCCTCGTGGCGACACGGCTGATCATGGCCACGGGCCTCGGTTTCGCGGGATGGGTCATCACGGCCAAACAGTTGCGAATCCAGTTGCCGGACGGGATGGGGGTACGAGGGTCAGCCTATGCGTACGTGGTGGGTTTGATGGCTAGTTTCATCGGTTACTCTGTGATGGGATCGATGGAGGGCATTCTGAGCGGAATCGTGGACGCGGTGCTGATTTGCTACGGCAGCGAAAGGAGAATGGAGAGAGGCCACGGACGCTTCTGCTTGGAGGCAGCATACCTATTTGGCGAACGGCGCGGCGCAGATGACCGGGAGTATGCCTAAATGCTGGCATGTTGATCTTGTTTTCCGGGATGGGCCTGTAAGCTGCGAATGAAATTCAGATACCTTGGGATATTGTAGATTGGGATTGGGCAGCAGATTTTGCGTCAAAGTGGACGGGATAGCGGCTCGAACGCAAATATCTATACTAAATGAAACCGGTCATCGGTGAAGAAGCCAACCTCGGGCGGTGTGTATGCGTGTTGTGATGGACCAAAAGTGCGTGGTTTCTGGAATCAAATTTGAATTTGAGGGTTATGAAGGACTAGACAAGCCTGACCATAGCCAAGCCCATCACGACATAGGGGGTTGGCGGATATCAAGAGGTGCTCGCGGCCCGCAATTACAAGAAAACCACCGGTGTACCTAGACTACATGCATCCCCGGGCTTAACAGGCCAAGGCCAGGCACGAATGAAGAGAGGGTTTTAAGCTTCGATTTAAGTTGGGTCAAGAGGATGCACGGCAGCACATTAAAGCTTCTTGGCTCCCAGTATGCTAGCAATCACATCTGCGCAGGCCGATTGAAGCATTTGCAGGACATCCAAGTGCGATGGGTACTGAACGGATGAAGAATGCCGAGAGTGACCAGGGATGCGGTGCACGAATGGCCTTGGCAAAGGGAGAGACGAGCAAGTAGAGCAAGAGCTGCAGGCACCACTTGGCGCCAAAAGAACAAAAAAGGCTGGAGTCGATCTTTAGCTTCAGCTTTGACTTGATTATGGTTCGGAGCTTAGTACACCACTTCGTCGTACGACGCTAGAGGCCCGTGGATGAAACATCCGTGATACCTGTAAGTCGAGATACACAGCTTGGCGATGGCGAGTGGGAAATCTATGAAGGGCGGGGGAAGAGGCCATGCATGGGAAACGGTGCCCGGGCACATGGGGTATGGGATCAATGTTGCCTTGGAGGCGTGGCTGTGCTCCCCCGAGTCGGGATTCTAGAGCGAGCGGATGGAGATGAATGGAAATGGTTGATTGCCTTTTTGCACGAACCCAACCAACGCTTCCCTCGCCGCGATGCCAAGGGGGGGCCAATGTACAGCCCCGCATGTTGTTTCCGTCACTGTCACAGTCGACGACTGGAGGTAGACCGGGCGAGGTACTTGCTCCCCCGCCACGTCCGCGGCGTTGTCGGCGGTACCAGCCGAGAGGTCACCCCGCGACTGGGGCGTTCCATCATGGAACCCACCACCTGATCACCGGGCCCGCCTAGGATATCTAAGGTAAGGTAATGGTGAGGTAAGGTATGGTACTGTAGGCGACAAAGACTCAAATCCGCTCAGACGGGCTGGCTGGCTTGCTGGAGAGGCTCGGCATTGTATCCTGTACTTTGCCTGTCCATGCCAACCTTGGCGCAATTTTGCCCAGCAGTCTTAAGGGTGCGAACACGGTATCCTTCTGCTCCGGACATGTGAGTGAGGCTGGTCATCGCATTCATTCCCTTCCGTGTGTTTTCGCCTCCCGCCCACTTCTGTCGCCGCAAAGAACACAAAAGAAAAGAAGAGCTACTAAGCGTGAGCTATCCTAGTTCGCCGTCTCTTTCGCCTTCGGAATTGGGGACCAGTGACTCCGGCGCGCCCAGGGCCTTACGTAGGAGAGTCTGCGCCACCATCACCTGCAATACACCACACCACACCACACCACACCCTTGGCAGACACAACGTACCTTTTTGTCCATCGTGCTACTTATACCCACCCACCCTTACCTCATCGTACCTCACCTCCGGGACCAGAGCACCACTTACAACTTTCTCTAGTCTGACTCTTCTTTGTGCCCATTCTTTCCCAAGTCCACCACAGAGTCCCACACCAAAAAACCCGTGTGTCTAAATCAGAATCGCCAGGCGTCTCTTCCTTACTGCTGATGGACGATTTTGCTCCTCCTGTCGGACCGCCTCCTCCCAGGGCCCCCGAGGTGCCTGCGGGCTGGGCTGCGCGCTGGAACGAGCAATACAAAGAATGGTATGCCTCACCCAACAGTCCCAAGGTTTACTGGCGCACTGCGGCGCAAGAGATTCGGACAGAAGCTGACTTTCATTTCCGCTCCAGGTTCTACGTTAACCTCTACACCAAACAATCGCAATGGGAGAAGCCCACCGTGCCCGTCTTCCCTGCCGAGGACGCCCCGCCATCCGGCGCCCCTCCTGGTTATGAGCCCGGCAACGCGGGCATCCCGACCGACACCAAGAAGAACCCCTACGACGACCATTCCGCGTCCGGCGCTGCCTACGGCGGGTCGTCGGGTGCCATGAGCGACGACGCCCGCCTGGCCGCGCAGCTGCAGGCCGAGGAGGACGCGCGCGCTCGCGGCGGCCCGGGTGGCGCTCAGCCGCCCGCCGGCTACGGCGGCGGCAGCCCCTACCCCCAAGGTAACAACCCCTATGGGCAAGACATGAACCGCCCGCTGTCCCAGAACAGCGGCGCCTACGGGCAGCCAAGCAGTCCCTTCCCCCAGGACCTACCGCCCCGCGATAAGTCGTCCTCCAAGAGCGGCTTCTTGAAGGGCCTCATAAGCAAGGGCAAGGCCGCCGCCGCCAGCCACCAGGCTAGCCGGCCGGCCTACGGGCACTCGGGCGGCGGCGGCGGCTTCCTCCCCTCCAGCGGCTACGGCCATCAAGGCGGCTACCCGGGCCAGGGCGGCTACATGCCCCAAGGCGGCTACGGCCATCACGGGGGCCACATGGGCGGGCCCATGATGGGAGGAGGCTACGGCGGCCACGGTGGCTACGGCGGAGGCTACGGCGGCGGCTACGGCGGCTACCCGCAGCGCAAGGCCGGCGGCGGCGGCATGGGCATGGCCGGAGGCGCGGCGCTGGGTGTCGGCGCGGGCCTGCTCGGTGGCGCCATGATTGCGAATGCCATGGACGACGACGATTACCAGGAAGGATTTGGTACGTTCCCCCGTCAAGCGCATCTATGCGTTTCGCGCAGCTTGGCATCCTAGATGATGCCCGAGCATGCGAGTGCAATTTTCCCTACAAGAACTTTTTTACTGACATGACTTACAGAGGATGGCGCCGACTTCGGCGGCGACGATGGCGGCGGCGAGTAAGAGATGCACCATGGAATCAACTGTACTGCATAGACACAAGTATAGGGAGGGAGGCAGGGAGGGAGGGATACGATCAGCAATGTGATATCCGTACGGCATGCGAGAGAAGCCTGGAATCCGGGTCTTCCATGCCATGTTTATTCTGTTTATATTATCTTGCGTTGGGGCGGGGTTCATGATGGTCCTTTTGGTTTGTCTGCTGCTTTGGCTACCTAGATTAGAGAATACGGGAAGCAAGACACAGATGTGTCAATTTCAGAGAGTCAAATGAATGATTCAGACCCCTGTAATACTGTCATGGTATTGAGTTCATGCATGGAACCAGCAAACACTGGTGAGGACGCGGTCTTTGGATTCAGAGGGCACTCTTCTATGTGGATTTTAAAAATTTTAAAAATTTCCTTCATCACTTTATGAAACGATCGCGCCCTTCAATTCGCATCTTTGTGCTCTTTACTGTACTTACACTCCTTCGATTCGTGGCGGCCCCCGCATTACCTCTTCTTGGACCCGCTACCACCGTCCTGCTTGTCCGAGCCGGCCAGGTACGCCGCCATGTCGAAGTTGCCCAGCGGGTTCTGGGCCTGCTGGCCGCCGCCGCCGCCGCCGCCGCCCATCAGGCCCTCCTTCTGGCGGGCCTCGAACTCTGCGCGCATCTCCGGGTCCACTGGAATTGTCGCGCGGTCAGCAAAGGGATCACGAGCAGTGCGCCTAGAGGGCAAAAGGGGAAGAGTTCGGTTGGGAGGGAAATCGGGGGCAACGTACTGTTCTCAACGAGCTTGGGCATGCCGAAGACGAGGACCATGCTGCCGAGACCCATGAGAATCATGGGGTTCTTGAGGATGCTGAGGATCGAGACTGCAATCCACGAAGGGGCGATTTTGTCAGCGAGCTTGTTCTTGCACCATTCTTCTTCACACAGCTGTGGAGAGGAGCGGACTCACACTTCGGCCTCTCGGCGTAGTAGTTCTTGGGGCCGACGGACCTCAGGTCCACGCCCTTGCCGGCGCTGCCCTCCTTGACGGCCAGCCTCTCGCCCCTGTTGGCCCAGTCGTTGCCGCGGAACGTCTCCCAGGCCTCGACGGCGCCGTCCGGGCCGACGTCGACGCGCAGGGGCTGGAACCAGGCCGAGGGGCAGTGGACGTCGACGAGGTACGAGCCGGCGCTGACGTTACGGAAGACGAAGGTGTTGACGCCCGACAGCGGCGCCGCGTGGTGGTGGTGCAGCGAGGAGAGCGTGGCGTGCGTCGACGGGGCCAGGCCGAACGGGTTGGGGTTCGCGGGCAGGTAGAGCGTCAGCTCGGCGGCGAGGGCCTGGCCGAGGAGGCCGAGGAGCAGCGTGGCGAGCAGCTGCATTGTAGGGTCTGGGGGTGGTGCGGGATTCCGGGCTTTTTTTTTCGGTTCTGGGTGGTGATGCGGGCTCTGCGGCGGGAGCTTGAGGGTGGTGATGAAGTCAGGACAAGTACAGTACCTTACCTTACCTATGGGAGCTAGTGGTCTGTGCTGTCACATAGGACCAATCACAGAGCGCCGCCACTAGTGTGGGGGACGCAACGTCAAGCTATAAGTCGAAAAGGGCAGGGCAGGTGTAGACCAGGACATTGCGAAAGCTTCAAAATTGTATCGTTACATCATTCACAGTACGCCTCACGTCGAGTAATTTCAATCAATCATTTATTCTTCTTCAAGAACACCTGGGTATACAGCTACTCGACCATCCATTCGCGCCCTACGAAGCAACCTCATGGCGCCGTGGGAGCCTCAGCCTCCTTGGCAGAGAACTCGGGTTGCGCTGCCCCGCCTGAAGTGCTGGTGGCCGCCGATGCCTTGAACGACTGCTCAAAGTCGGCAATGATGTCGTCAATGTGCTCAATGCCCACCGAGATGCGGATGAGATCCTAGAGGAGGCGCCAGTCAGCTACAAGTTCACAGTCAGAATGCTACTGCCACGTCGTGCTCACCTCGGTCACACCAGAGTTGGCCTTTTCCTCGTCTGAGAGCTGTTCGTGCGTCGTGGACCAGGGGCTGCCAGAGTGTTAGCCTCATCGTGAAAGCTTCTCCCCGAGCTCTGGTGACTTACTGAATCGCCAAGGTTTTGGCATCGCCCACGTTGGCCAGGTTCGAGATCAGCTTGAATCCATCAACCACCTGGCTGCCGGCATCAACGCCTCCCTTGACGCCGAAGCTCAGCACGCCACCGAAGCCCCTCTTCAGGTACTTCTTGGCCGACGCGTGGTAAGGGTGGCTCTCGAGGCCGGGGTATGACACCCAGCTGACGTAGGAGCTCTTCTCCAGCCACTTGGCCAAGGCGAGCGCGTTCTGCGCATGTCGCTCAGCGCGCAGGCTCAGCGTCTCGACACCGAGGAGCAGCTGCTGAGCTCCGAAGGGGTTGAGACTCGCACCGAGGTCGCGCAGGATCTCGACGCGGGCGCGGATGATGAAGGAGATGGGTCCAAAGGTCTCCCAGAACTTCAGTCCGTGGTAGCCCTCGGAAGGCTCCACGAACTGAGGGAACCGCTTGCCGTGCTTGCCCCAATCGAACTTGCCGGCATCGACGACGACACCGCCGATGGTGGTTCCGTGGCCGCCGATCCACTTGGTGGCAGAGTGGACGACAATGTCGGCTCCGTGGTCGATGGGACGGATAAAGTAGCCACCAGCGCCAAAAGTGTTGTCAACCTGTTTCATCGATCAATCAGCTATTTGCTCAAGCCATGCATACACGGATTGGCCATTGCAAGCTTACCACCAGGGGAACGCCCTTGTCGTGGGCGACCTTGGCAATGGCTTCGAGATCGGGCACGTTGTACCGGGGGTTGCCGATGCTCTCGACGTACACGGCCTTGGTGTTGTCGTCGATGGCGGCAGCAATGTCGTCGGGGCTGTCGCCGTTGACGAACTTGGTCTTGATGCCCAGGCGGGGCAGGAAGACCTTGAACTGGTTGTAGGTGCCGCCGTAGAGGTTGGAGGTGGAGACGATGTTGTCGCCGGCATGCGCCAGAGTAGCAATGGTGATGAATTGGGCGCCTTGACCAGACGAAGCGGCCAGAGCAGCGACGCCTCCCTCAAGGGCCGCTATGCGCTTCTCGAAGACATCGTTCGTAGGCTACGCGGCAGAGTAAGCATGTGCTAGGTTCTGGTTTTCGTAATCACTGCTGATGCGCCAGCAAGGAGAGGTTGTTGGCAAGAGGCAAGGTCTTGGCTTACGTTCATGATACGGGAGTAAATGTTGCCGAATTCCTTGAGGCCAAAGAGCCTCGCTCCGTGAGCCGAGTCATTGAAGCTGAAGCTCTGTAGAAGGGTCAGGTTGGCGACCGGAAGCGGCGCAATCGGCTCAATTTGCTCTTACAGTTGTGGCATAGATGGGGACAGCTCGGGCGTTGGTCGCCGTGTCCGGCGCGGCTCTGTATCATCCTCCCGCGTCAGCGTACAGGAATGAAAATGGTGGTTCTAAAAGCAGCAATGGAAGAACAACCCCGCCATCGCGGACATGCCACAAGAGCGGCGCAATGCGGAGCAAGGTCCGGGTACCTGAAGATGGTAACGCAAGGCAAGGTAGGAACTTGACTGGAGTGAATTGAACTGAATTGAACTGGATTGGTTTGCTTACCCGGCGTGGAGCTGCAGCGTCTCAAAGTTCTTGCTGGTGTCCGACATTCTCTATCCGGTATCTTTTGAATGTGAGGTAAGGTAAGTAAGGTAGTATTGCTTGCTTGTGCACGGGTAGCAGTCGGAGAACAGGAAGACGAGATGTGAAAACTCCAAGAACGGAAGCCACGAGAGCAGAAGCAGACAGAGGTGTGGGAGAGGCCCAGCTATTTAAAGCAAAGTATAAGTGGAAAAGAGGGAGCCCCTTCTTGTGAACATCTGATCGGCAGCATCTAACAATAAGGTAAGGTGATGTGAGGTGAGGGAAGGCAAAAGGCAGCCAAGAGACATGTGGTAAGGTATCTCACTAACCATCACGCATTACCCATCGCCCCATGCCGGTATAACGAAAGGTGATGCAGTAGCCTCATCGCATCTGCCAATTGCGTCCCTGGGGACCAGTAACTGCTGCTGAGACTTTCTTTTCCGGGAAGACCCCTCCCAAGCCTCCCCGCACTCTCGTCGCTCGATTCTTCGAGCACAACTGGTGAGTTCAAGCCTCTTTGGGCAACGCGGTGGGGGTGACGGCCATGGGCCCCAGAGCACGCCATCCAGGCGAAGGGCTCAACATCACGTCGCGTCATTGCATGTCTGAGCCACGACAATTCAGCTCCTCCGAGCTAACGAGGCAAGCTGCAAGTTGTCGTTCCCTCGCTCCACTATCCTTGGGGGGGCCCAGGGAAGGGGGGCCAGGGAAGAGGGGCCCGGTCTGAAAGATACGAAAGTGACAGATGAACTCGTCGTGCCGCATGTTACCTAAGGTGAGGTACATGGCCTATTCGACGTGGATAGTCGCGGTTAGACATGGCCATGAACCACATCAACCTTTGGGTCCGACAACCGCCTCGCGCAGCCACCGAGCCGATAAGTCGCCATAGAGTTTGGCAAGGGGGCGCGTCAATAAATTGATGAATATTGCCATCATGTAATACCGGAACATGGTTGAGGACTTGTATTCCTATGTGCCGTTGGCCTATGCGAGGGGATAGGGTTACACACAACTCCGGCATGCCTTGGCAACTTGCGACACATACAATAGAGCCAACACCGTTCCGCCAATCATTCAGCATGAAATCCAGGGAAATGCATTCCGCCCTGGCTGTCCAATAAACCATTTCCCAAACGCCGTGATTCCGGAGCCTTTCGCCTCGTGATTCCCTCATGAGCCAGCAGAGGGTTCGTGGCTGGCAATATCGTCGTTTACTCAGATGACTTCTTGATATCATGCCGGTGGCTCCGGCCGCCGGCTCCGCCCCTCTCCGAACTTCCTCCGATCCCGCCGTTCTAGACTTGCCGCATCGGCATCGCGGTGACCTTGGGGGACGAACTGCGGAAGCCGCCCTTGAAGATCTCCTTGGCGAGCAGAATGGCGGTGGCGCTCCACGCCGCAAACTCCAAGGCCGCGACCGCGGCGACGGCCCGGCCAGCGGAGCACACGGTGCCGTTGCAGAAGGACAGCTGGCCGAGGAACACGGCAAACGCGATGAAGCCGCTGAAGTAGAAGAGCGTGTTGAGAAACTCGACGCTCAGCGAGGCGAAGGGGTGGCTAAGGCGCGGGAAGCGCCGCGGCGCAAGCTCCAGGTACACTATCGACAGCACGGAGAAGATGGGCACGAAGACGAGCCAGTTGATGGATGAGGGCGACCAGCGCCTGCTTCCCGAGACATACCAGTTGGTGACTGCAGGGAGGTCAGACGAAAAGGCGTACCATTAGATTGCTACGAGCAAGGACGCCCAGGCGGCCTATGTCGACTTACCATAGCTGGCGAGGCCGAGGTTGGTGAGGGCCAGCGTCGCCTGCAGGACCCGCAGGGCGAGGGTGATGACTTGCGACATGATGGGAGGATCGTGGAGGAAAGTGTTGAAACCGGGTGCGGTGGCGGAAGTGCTGGACCGTGAGAATGGGATGGTTTATGCGCGTGTTAGGTTGTCTCGGTTGGCTCCAAGATGCTGTGGAGGATTTCGCCGCGATGCGGGCCTTGAGGCAAGGACTGGAAGAGTTTGGGACAACAAAGGTGCTCGAGAACAGGGAGGAGCGGACCTGGAGTAGGAGCCGGGGGAATTCTTGTAATCTGAAAGAAAACAGCAATCAAGGTAATCAACGAGGGAAAAATGTTGGTTGAGGACTCGGACAATCATGCTACAGTGCCCGACGTTGCGATGAGACTCTCCCCGGTTCAATCTGAAACGGCCTGTTCCAGGGGCAACTCAATGCGTCGAAGCAGCGCCGGCCGGACGCCCCCTGTGGGCCAAACGGGCCAGTTCCGGCGAATTCATTAAATCAACGCTAGAGAAACACGGACACTCAGACAGTCTGCGGGAGGAGGCAACGGTTCTGTCTCAACTGGGTCGGTACTGCAATATCGACGCCGGGTGCTTTGCGTGCAGGTCCCTCACACCCCCATCTCAACTCGATACGCCTTGGTGGAGGACTCCCCGTCTGGGGGGACCAGCAGGTAGACAATGGCGTTTGTTGGTAAATCCGTTGCCATTCCATGCAGGGCCGAGCAGCTCCGGGCGAGAGGGAAGATATGGGAAAGGGAAAGAGAAAATAAAAGAAAACAAGTTGCAGTCGGCTCCGGACGATTCAGGGTGCAGGCAAACGGTATTACTGTCTCGTCCTGGGAGAGTTGTGGCTTTTTCTCAATGTACGACAACCGTTGATTGATGGAGACATATGTCTGGTTTACCTGGAGCCCGGGCGGGCCGCCCACGAAAACATGGCAACCCAAAGCTCGCAGCGGGTGCCAGTACCAGCGTTCCCCCCCCCCTGCTCTCCGTTCATTGGCTACGGTAGACGCCTCTGCAAACGACCCCTCGGCCGTCCGCTCCCTGGGGTCGAAGGCGAATCCTGTCCTGGCCATTCTGCTGAGTCGGAGTCTGCCGACCAACGGTAACCGTTGGCACGCCCCCGCACTGGCAGATGTGAATGCGTGAGGGGAACAAGACCGTTCACGAGGATTGTCGCATTCTTGTTGGCACAGGACTAGGCAGTCAGGCGTGCGCAACTTGGGGTTGCGGAGCACAGCATCGGCGAGACAAAATTGGTTGCGGCTCTCGAAACTAGGCAACCTTTGGATTCGACCCCATGAGGCCGTTTATGTCTTGACTGTTCTCCTTGAACGTGAAGAACGTTTCCGGTTGCTGGTGCAACTTACAGTACGGCACTCGTGCAGTACCCGGCTTGCCTGGATTACCCTACGGTACCTTCTTATGGTAGTCTACCTTGGCTTTACTCTTGAAGATGACATCACCAGTACCTCGAGTTACATCGCCTACTATAGTACCTAAGGTATGCTTATTGCCTATGGTCTATGGTCTATGGTCTATGGTCTATGGTCTATGGTCTATGGTCTACCTCATGCCCTATGGTAGCCCCGTTACTTGGCGTTTGTGCCCCACCAAAAAGGCCAGCATTCGTAAGGTAGTTCCTATTTCGGCCTGAGACCTGGGCGAGGTTGCCGCTGATTGGCTGCCCAGTTGAGATGTTCAACCAGTTGCCGTCAGGCACACATCAAGGACGAAGGCGTGGCCGGGCTTGGAAGCGTCGTTTTAGATACTGAATAAGTCACACACTGCTGTCGTTTGGCCAACATATTGGCAGTGCAGCGGAAGGTGGTAAAGCAGGGGAAACATGCACTATAAGGTAAGCAGGGGTCAGGACACTGCAGGGCGCAGCTGCTGTGCTGCCATACATTCTCCCGGCTCGACTCTGTACTAAGGCAAGGTATCTCACCGCCATAACTCCCGTTTGTCAATGATCCAACTTGGTCTATCCTTCAGGCACAATACAATCTATCCATGTGCAAACGGCTCCTCGTCCTCCCATCCCTCCTCCCTCGGCTGGGGTCCCTCATCTGTCGTCGCTCTGCCGCACCAGCGGCTCGCCACGCCATCACAGCCCAAGCTTTTCCCTCCACCATGTCTCGTTCTGATCGCCTTGCTCAGTAGCATCCGTGAGGCTCATCGTAGCAAGCTCTCTCTGAGCTCCCGAGAGGCTGAGAACAGGTGCGCCCTCAGTGCCTTGGTGTAGAAGGTTTTGGGCGTCTTGGACGTGCTGACAGCGTTTAGGGCCCAACACTATGCCGCATGCACGCATCTTCATCATGATGAGCGCTTCCAGGTCGATATGCGGGAGGGTACCGTTAGGAATATCCCTGAGACGCCATAACTTTGCTGGAAATTCCATCAGCTACAGGCGATGGGAACAAGTTAGCCGAATGATCCTTTGAAGAACACGGCGAAAGATGTAGCACTCACTTCTTTGGATACAAAGATATCCACCCTGATACGAAGGCCATCGTCCTCGACATACTCGAGCCCATCGGGGCCGTGTTGGAAGTGTGTTCCGGGAAGTTTAAGCAGCGCTTCCCGTACTGTGGTCAGAGATCTTGCGGTCTCTATGACGAGGTCCACGTCCTGTGTTCAAGGTCAGTAAGACACCACCAAAATTCACGCGACTGATCGTGGGCAAACCTCAGTGAACCTCATGTGTTCCTGTCCCACGTAATGGTTGAAAGCCAGTCCCCCTATGACGGCCACCTTTGCCTCGTCAAAGAGACGAGTTTGGCGTAGTTGGTTGATCGTGTAGAGAGTTATCCTCTCCAGCTGCTTCTGGTTCTCCATCGTCCTGTCGTGTCGAAGCTTCGATGGAACACTCGTACAAATAGTGGATGAGTGATCAAAGGGCGAACACTCCCAGGGGAAACAGCAGAATGTGGTGTAAGGGGATGAGAGGGATCAGAATGTGATGGTAAAGTGATGTAGAAGATGGAAATTTTTGCAGGTGCATCCAAGAGACCATGGAGGGATTTTATATCAACGAACTTTCCCGACGGCGAAGAGAGCTTTCACCGGTACTTTGGCATGCTGGTACGGGGAGTGCCTTGCGCAACGGTGACTGATGTATGTACGAAGCCGCAGCGCACTCCTACGCCACCGGACAAAACAGGGCCCCTTCATGATAGACGGCTAGAAAGACGTGTCTTCTTGCCCTTTCGGCGGTATTGAAGGATGTCTACATGCGGGGAAGTGAAGGATGTCTGCTTGAGGGGAGACTGACTGATGTCATCGTGGCCTGTGAAGTAGTGAATGCTTCCAAAGTACTAACGGGCAGTGTGCAGCCGCACTATATGGTTTCGTTTGCCTTGCCATTTCGCAACGCTGCATGCAGCCGTGGCCGATACAAACGCCCAGCTGTGATGATGGGAACCACATGGCAAGCCGCCGGCGGAGCGCTTCAATGCGGTTTGAGAGCAACTGGGAGCCAATCTGCGCGATTCCGACTCTAAGCGTCCGTATCAGGAGCAACGCAGGCAAAGGTCGAGCAAGCGATGGCCGCATGTCCCCATGGTACATGCAGCGTGTACCTGACGGTCCTAAGAGGTTAAGGCGGAGGAGTCGTGATGTCGCACAGACAGCCTGAGGCACGTGGGAAACTGGAAGGCCAAGATGAAAGGCGAAAGCACAAAGCTCGGCGGTGCAAGGGGCATGAAACAGGCCGCAAATAGTCGGGTTTGAAAGAGGCTGCAAATAGACGGGCGGCGAGGCTAGAAAGAGTCAAAGGATGAAAGACGCTGGTTGAAGCCATGTCCGGCACGGGCAGGGTACATTCAACAAAGAACAGGCAACTCGATCGCTCGACGAATGAATGAGCCGAAGTTAGGGTGCGCTAGGCATTGATTGTCCTCTAGTTAGGACTTGCAGCCGATGACAACGAGACCTTGGCCTAGAGCAATGCAGTGCCGGGGCACGTATAAATGAGTCCAGGTCCCGATGCTCGTCTCCAAGGGACTTCCACCTTGTCGTGTTGCATCATTCGCCTCTGTCAAAACCCCGTCTCCATCAATTCGTCTTTGAAATGAGATTCAGACGCTCTCATCCCGGCAATCCCCATGTCGACAAGGAGGCCGAGAATTTAGCCGAAGCATTCAGTCGTGCTCAGATACCCGCCGTCCTTTGGGATTGTCACGTCTTCCATATTTATGGCGTACCAGCAGTCATACAGGTGAGATGAAGGTGTTGTACAGGACCAGGGCCAGACTGCTGATGATTGTAAGCAGAGAACCCAATTCGTGGTTCCCGATGAATCCGTCGCAGCTGCAGAAGAGGTCCTCTCTCAACTGGAGGACTTTGAAATCTGCAAAGATGTGGATTGCAAGAGCCTAAGGTTGGGTACGGCAGGGCCGGTGTGGGCTTGCCATGGCCACAAGAACGAGAACGCCCAGTACAAAACTAGTCTTTTCGGAATCCTTCCGCAGTCTGAAGTTCTCTGGTTCTTGCCTCCAATGGAAGACGACATCTCTCCGGGGGGGGTGATCCAGAGTTCCGCATCCTCCAGATACACACTGGCCTCGGACAAAGACACAGTTTGCCTCCATCTTGCCCGTGAATGGTTTCACAACGAGGATATCCAAACCGTCGTCGTTATTCCCAAGCCTCACATCTTGCTGGAGGCCTTTCTCCGTCTTTACGCACGAGACGCGAAGAAAAGGTCCGCAGGCGACACTTTGTTCAAGCCCATTATCTGGGTCGCCATGTACATCGACAAAGAAGAGAAACTTCTGGACATAAGCTTGCTGCCAGAGCCCTTAAGGAGCGTCTACTTGGAATTTCGTAATGATGCGACCGGCCCGTTCCTACCTTGGGTGGACAAGTTAGTGGTCGCGTGCGGGTACGAGGGGGATAATTCCATACCCTATCCTTGAAGGTGATCCGTCAAGTCCATTGTGGAATGGAAACATGATCATCTCTAGGGTTCTTGTATCGTCCAAGCAATGATGGAGGCGAGAGGAGGATAATCTCAGAAAGAGAGAGAAAGGGGGTGTATGTAGGCGCGGTTTTGGCTCTCCAGTGTATGCTCCGTACTTCTTGATTTTCATCTTTTGCCCTTGTTCACAGATGTGAGTGCAGTGTCTAGCTGAGACTTCCCCCACCTGTTACAGAAGTAAGGTATGCAATTGGTGCGCGGCCAAAGAGAAAAGCAGATGTGGCGCAACATAGTATTGCCCGAGACCGCTTGTGCGTTGTGTGCTATACACCTTGAGGTAGTATACAGGAGTGAAACCGTACCTCACCTGATGTGTGACGGAAAATAATGGGTCTCCTCGTGTTCCTACCCCAAAGAGCCAACCTCGCGCATATGCTACCGTAGCTATCCAGGTCATGGATCACCGTCGGCTGTGATAAGGTGCTGACTGCCGTCCGCCATAGTTGGAAATGGCATGGCATGGCAGGGCAAGGCCACCCTAATGTGAGGAAAGAGGCCGGGGCATACTGCCGTAGGGACAATCAGGTAGCTTGAGCTAAGTGAAACTCGGCGCAGCCGCCATTGGTTGACAGTTTGCCAGACCATGCAGCTTTAAACGTGTCCGGAGCTGAACAGCCGAAAAAACTAAGACAGAGAGCAGCATGTGAATCTTGGCCCTCGTGGCGTGCACAAGGCCACGCTACGGCTAGGATCCAAGACATGGCTGGAGCAGAGCGCCATCCGTTGTGGACGCGTGTTTTGCGAAAACTCTGGAAGCAATCTGTAGGCTCGCCACGCGATGCGGAAGAACGATTGCTTACCTTCGGGCAAGGTACGGTACGTTACGGTGTCTGGGGTAAAGGAACTGGTTCAGGGATTGAGTTTCGCGGCGGTGCGGAGGTGTGGAGTCCACTGGGGAAACAGGGGGCCGCCTCCAGCGACCCTGGTTGGCAATTACAAGCAGGTACTAAGCTTTATGCATCCTGCTATTGGAGGGTACTGGCACCCCAAGCTCTAGTCATTCCCACTCCGCGCGTATCTAAAGCTATTGGGTACCTACCTAGTAAGTACTTCTTCTACAGAGCACACACACGAAGTGAACGAGCACCACGCATAAGGTAGGGTCACATGCGCCTGTGTGTTCCAACTTGCCTTGCCTACCTTACCTCTAGCTAGGCCCCTATGCAGTCAGCGGAACAACTTCCAACCTGTCCAAGCTTAAAGCCACTATAGACACACTTTCCAGAGGCTTGGCATTGAATTCTGAGAGGTACCTGAGCCCAAGGAGCGTGCAGATGGGGGACACGGCCCAAGGTACCCGCCGCAGCACTTCCTTTAGTGAGCTGTGGCCCACTACAGAGTAAGGGGGGGCGGCCATTGCCGGCCATGCTGGACTCGAATGCTCCGCTTTCCCTGTAGCCCCGGGTGAGGTACCTGTCCCCGACCGTCCGGTAACTGCTCGGCCGATACGTTGGGGGCTTCCATGCGGTGCACATTTCCCGTTCCTGAAATGTATTAATGCACATGCGTCCTGACCGACAAGCCGGGAAAGTCCCCAGCGGGCGGTCACGAGGGTTGCAGACAGGCCTTGTCTCAGACCACGGAAAAGGTCTCGCTTCCCCAGGCGCCGGCCTCCCCACCAGCCCTCTGGAACAGGGACGAGACTTTGTGGGTGACGCCATTGGACGCATTGCTCGCTTGGCCGGTACCTCTGTCGGGGCGCACGCTACCTACAAACAGCACGTACCTCCACCTCTGCTCGCTCGCCTGGACGCCAAATCTGGGGCTGCCGAGGCTTTGTCCGGGGGCCTCGGTCGAATCCTCCCACGGCCCCAGCTTTCACCTGAGCTTTATCTTCCTACTTCCCCGTTCGGGTCAAATTCCGCTTCGCTGACCCTTTTCCTCCATTCCTTCATCTCCTAACCTCCTCCTTCGCCTCTAGTCGACCATCTCGCCATCCGAGTTGGCCCTCTCCGGTTCCTCCCCTCCCCCTCCCCCCCTACGACTTTGTCCTCTCCTCCCAGCCTAGGCGACACACACCGTGTAGCCGCCTTCGCCTCACCTTGCGCTACCTCGCCTCTGCTGCTATCCACTTCTGTGTTCCAGCCAGATTCACTCCAGACCTTCGCTCTCTGGAATCCTCTGTTGGACACCACCTGCTGCGTGTCTCGTAAATCACCGTCGCAACCGCACCGAACAACACGCACAGCACCTCTCATCAGCCATGGCGCCACTCCGGGACGTCGACGCTTACCTGAACGACCTGGCTCAGCCTCCCCCAGCCGGCTCTCCTTATGGTGTTCCCATCCCCGGTTCTGAGCGGCCCGGTCGTACAGCCATCTACAGGCACCACCGCTTCCGCGACACGGAGCTCATGACCACCGTCGATCCCGAGATTCACTCCTACCACGACCTCTTCGAGTCCGCCGCCAAGAAGTGGCCCAATAAGCCCTGCCTCGGCGCCCGCACGTGGAACCCGGCTACGCGATCCCACCACGAGAGGTACGACTGGCTCACCTACGCGCAGGTCAGGGAGCGGAAGAACAACTTCGGTGCCGGTATTGTCGAGCTCCACCGCGCTCTCAACTACCCCAAGGAAACTCATGGTGTCGGTATCTGGTCGCAGAATCGAATTGAGTGGCAGATTACCGGTAAGTTCGCAGTCTAGTACTTCTAAAGAGCTACCCCATTTTCATTCCGTGGAGAATCTTTGGCGGCTGACACCTACTTCTTCCTCAGAATTGGCTATTTGCTCGCAGCCTCTCTTCAGCGTCGCACTCTACGAAACCCTAGGCCCCGATGCTACTGAATACATCATTCGCCATGCCGATCTTCCATGCATAGTTAGTTCCCTCAACCACATTGCGACTCTTCTCCAGCTGGCGCCTCGCTTGCCCAGCCTCAAGATCATCATCTCCCTGGATCCCTTGGACGATGGCGAAGTCAAGGGCAATTCCAAGTCCGACGTCTTGAACCAAATTGCCAGTCAGCATGGCATCAAGATCTACTCCATGGCCGAGGTTGAGGAGCTTGGCCAAAAGTCAGGACGGGCCCCCAAGCCCGCTGGCTGGGACGACCTTTACACCATCAATTACACCTCCGGCACCACGGGGCCCCCCAAGGGTGTTGTCATCACCCACAAGAATCTGGTTTCGGCCAACTCCTCGGGCCGCATGAGCGGTCACTTCAAGCTGGGAGAGGTGCACATGTCGTACCTACCATTAGCCCACATCTATGGACGCATGGTGGATCAGATGGCTCTGGCTGCCGGTGCCGCGACTGGCTTCTACCGTGGTGATATCCTGGGTCTTGTCGACGACTTGAAGATTCTGCAGCCTACGGCCTTCATCTCTGTCCCTCGTCTCTACAACCGATTCAACTCTGCCATTCGCACCGCCACAGTTGAAGCTGCCGGTGTCCGGGGCGCCTTGTCCAAGCGCGTCGTCGAATCTAAGAAGGCTTCCATGCGTGGACCCCCGGGCAAGGCCACCAACAAGCACTTTCTCTACGACAAGATTTGGACGCCCAAGGTCAAAGCAGCCGTTGGCCTCAAAAGGACACACGTAATGGTAAGCGGAAGCGCGCAGCTTGATCCCGATGTGCAGGAATTCCTCCGCGCCGCCTTCGGCAACACTTTCATTCAAGGATTTGGCATGACGGAGACATTCGCTGTCGGCACCGTCCAGGCCAACAACGACTTCTCCACTGGCAACATCGGTGGCCCTACCAGCTGCGTGGAAATTTGCCTGGAGTCAGTCCCCGAGTTTGAGTACTCGGTCGACGATAAGCCTAACCCTCGTGGTGAGATCCTGCTCAGGGGCCCTTGCATCTTCAAGGAGTACTTCAAGAACGAGGAGGAGACAAAGAAGGCCCTGGAGCCCGATGGTTGGTTCCACAGCGGCGATATCGCCGAGGTTGATAGCATGGGTCGCTTCAAGATCATCGACCGCAAGAAGAACGTCATGAAGCTGGCCCAGGGCGAGTACATCTCACCCGAGCGCATTGAGAACGTCTACATGGGTAGCACCAACCTCATCGCCAACGCTTACGTTCACGGCGACCCTACGCAGTCTACTCTTGTTGGCGTTTTCGGCATCGACCTGGAGAACTTCCCGCCTTTTGCTAGCAAGGTGCTCGGACGAACCGTTACCGCCGCCAACCACGCGGAACTCAAGGCTGCTGCAAACGACCCCAAGGTCAGGAGGGCATTCATTAAGAAGCTCGACGACATCGCTCGATCGCACAAGTTCAACAGCTTCGAGAAGGTGAAGGCCGTCTATTTGGATATTGAGCCCTTCACTGTTGATAACGAGCTGCTCACGCCTACGTAAGTGCCCTCAACGTGTTCCCTGTTACTATCGCTGTTGCGGTACGATACTAACTACTACCTCTTAGTCTTAAGTTGAAGAGACCTCAGGCCGGTAGGGCCTTCCGTGCGCAGATCGATCAGATGTACGAGGAGATAGCGACCGCACTGCCCCCAACCAAGGGCAAGTTGTAAATTATCCCAATCACAGAGTATATGTTGTTTTAGCTGCGGACAACCGTGTTGGTTCCGATTTTGGAAACGTTGATCCATGTTCCTGGGTACCTTAGTCCAAAGGAGGGGTGGAGCCGCTGTAAGGAATAGCGTTCACGGAACGTTGTTTACTACCTTGCCTTATCTTACCTAAGTAGGGCAGCGTTAACATATTGCGTGAATTGCCTAAAGAAATATAAGGTATTCTATGCCATGTAGATCATGTTGGTTCATTGATTTTACGTTCTAAATAATGCAGGATGACTTGTATTTCTCTAATGCTGAGAATATCCTTTTCAACCAAGTATTAGTTACCGCATTCTCAAGCAGGCGCCTTACAAGTCGTTTCGCGGTGGTTCTCGACGACAAGTTAGTGGGACAGCTACTGTGGCAAGGGTGTAGCCTAACGTTTTGATTGAGATCTCAGTAGTTGTCCCACTAAGGTATGTAGTGCCTACCTATGGTGCCTTGTAGTCTCAATAAGTCCTCTTGACAAGCGGCAACTTGTTGGAATTCTGTTAGATTTAGGTGGATCTGGCCTTGGCTAATAATGAGACTAGTATCGGATTCTTAAAAAGGCCCCTTTACAACTCGTTGCGGGCGTGTTTGCCTTGGATCATAATAGGTGTTAGACCGGCTGACTATATAAAAATTAAGCTGGATGTGTCCGGCTCTTTCTTTATTTGGAGATATGTAACCAGTTTAATAATAAGCGTGTATATACTCTATGCTATAAGTTAAGAGTGTGTTTTAATCTAGGGTACAGTATCTTAATAATTAAGCGAGAAAAATATAATAAGTATTATTTAGGCCTCCTTAAAGTATAATTAAGTAACCTATTAAATAATAATATATTATTTAAATAATATATAATACTTATCGTATTTAATACCTACTTTATAACAAGCCTTAAATACTAGCCCCGCAAATTTATTTTTCCGATACTTATTTATCCCCTGGCACTAGTGCCCACTTTTTCTAACCTCTTCCCCCGGTAACCATCCTGTGTTCACTGCAGCTTAACGCGTAGCATACCACATCGAGGAGAGATACCATCCTCATCACGCCCTCCCTTTCTAATTGTTCCTGTTCCCATCGTCATTTACTGGAGGGGTGATGGTGCCGACGAGACATGGCGGTTGCAAAAGCCATGTCCGGGCGCATTATCGACCTCAGCAACGATCCCCAGACTATAGGAGCACCACAGGCAAGCTCCGGCACTATCGCGTTTCTCCAACCGCGTGAAGAAGCACCGCCAACGAAGCGACGACGCGTTGGAAATGGGAGTGGACGCGGTCATACTCTGAAGATATGCATACAAACTCAGATTATACCAATTGTGGTAGAATCGGTTAAAGACTTGTTGCCCTCTACAAGCTACTTGGTAAATGATTGTGCGGGTGCGGTAAGAGAGCAAGAACTCTTTGCCGAATGAAGTCCATCTTTAATTTATAATTTTAATAGGTTATTGATGAGCTGATTAAGATCCCGTGGATTCGACTGCGACTGGATCAAACTCGAGGTCATTTGCTCGACAGTGACTTGGAGGAAATCGCAAGACGTGCTCGACAACTTGTTCATGCCTGCCTACCAGTACGCGATATTGCTCTCGGCCCACCTCAACTTTCAGCTAACATAGCCAGCAATACCAAATCAGTAGACCGCCACCACCGGCGACGGAGGTCTCTCCAACGCCAAGCATCTCCGAAGTCGAAACACACGCGAGCCATCATGGTAGTACCGAGCGTCTAGGTCAACGACTCCTCACCTTCGGCCCCCAATATCTGCTGGACATTAAAAAATACCTGCGTACACCTCACGCGGAGCCTCGCGCATATAGCCTCCAACCAAAGTCACACAAAGCCCTTTCCACGAGACCATCACGATGGCACCAGATCGAGGATCGGCCATATCTCACCATTCAAGATCGTGAGCTGATTGCCCGTGGCTGCAGGGATTTCCTCCCAGGTGCATCACTCAGCTTCCCAGTTGGGACGAATGTCTACCATGTAGACTTTAGCAAAGACGAAATTGCTCAGATCGCAACCTCTCTCTCTCAACACCTGCAGGCTGAGGTAGCACCAACTCAGGAAAGTTTGGCCCATGCCTTGCGTTTGCTAAACGATGGTATCCCGACTATATTGGCTCCAATTCTACGGGGTCGAGCACATCGTGATATTGCAAACTTTTGGTCGGACTTCAGTAAACATGGCTTGCCTGCATGTCCTCAGATATTATCACTTGATCAGCGAATCCCAGGCCAACGGCCTCGCAAACACAGCAATGCCCGCATACATTCTCTGCTTCTAGCAAGAGAGCTTGAAGGTAATAGAGGCTTCGGTCGCTCACGGCAGTACATGAATTTCCAGTCGGAATGTATCCAAGTCCATGAGGATAGGCTTGATCTTGTCGCCGAGTTCGCCAATTGTGCGGGTGACATTGCTACAATATCGTGGGTTTCGCCACATGGATTCATCTGTGGCACGACAGCACATTCAGACGCGCATAATCAGCAGTACAATAAGCCTGGTAATTTACTTGCCTTCTCCGCCACTAGCAATACGCTGAAAGCGTTTCCGGACCATCGCATACCCCGTCCCTTGGTTCAAGCTGGAGAAAATTCAACCGAGGCAATGCGCCAAAGTCAAGATCCATGGCTGTACTCCTCGGTCGTTTCGTCTGACTATGATGAAGTTTTCAAACTCGCCTACACATCTAGCTTTGATCAAACGGTGAAGGTATGGAAATTGGATGAAAAATTAACGAACCTAGCGACCTGGCGCCACGAAGGCAACGTCAACTTCGTTGTAGCTGCGAGAGATGGATCTGGAAGAGTGGCTTCTGCAGCTGACATACCTTCGGAGGCTGTGCGCGTGTATACCATCAATCCGCAAGATCTCGAGACAAGTGCCTACGAAGCCTTGTCTTGTACTCGCACGGATGCCAATGGCAATAACAACTGGGCATATTTCCCAGCTACAATGCAATGGGGTCGAGCTCCTGGGACACAGCATCTGCTCGCAATCGGATATTCCCCTCGCAGCCTCTCTGGGGATGACAATGATATTCCAGAGGATAAGAGGCAGTCGGGAGAGATTATGCTCTGGGATGCCAATGCACGCTGCCGGGTCCCGGTTCTTACTGCTACCACTGCGAATGTCTTTGAAATTGCGTGGCATCCAACACTACCGCGTTTCATTGTAGCAACCACTCCATGCGGTCTTAATGTCGAGCATGGTGTGCGCACACAGATTCACCTCTTCCAACGCGATGTCGCTCGCACGGATGGGGCGTATCACGAGTTCCAGAACCTAGATTGCGCGGCCGTGGATATCAACGAAATCACAATCATGCCCAACTCTCTTCGTCACTCCTACATCACTGCTGCCTGCACAGATGGAAAGGTATACGTTTGGGACACAGCGCAAGGGGATAGACCTATTCATGTCTTGAAACACGGGCGTCCGCTCGATGAATACATCTCCGATCGTGAAAGGGAAGATACCGGCGTCAAATTCACGGCCTGGGGCACTACCCCTGATAGGCTGTACACCGGCGGCAGCGACGGTGTCGTGAAGGTGTGGAACATCAGAAAGAAAACCCGACCCTATTTACGTACGCTCTTGGAGGCACCCGGGCCCATCTCTCACGGCTCATTCTTGGAAGACCGCTCCCAACTTGCCGTTGGTGACGCTACTGGTCGGGTCTTCGTCTTCTCGCTTGGTAAGGCAGATGAGCTCATTCCGCCCATTGCCCTACCAGGCTTAGATAAGCCGATTCGTCGTCCACGGCCCTATATTCCTCATCCAGACCCGCCTCCTCCGGAACACAACCCCTCTAGTTCGAAAGATATGCTTGATGCCGAAGTCAGTGTGGGCGTGTATGCTCGTCGGGCATATTTAGATTCGGGAAAGTTGGTTATCCACCGGAATCCCACAGTCGGTGCCGTCCAAGGACCTAGCTACGAAAGAACCGCCTTGTACCGCCTCGATGCCCATCGCGATGGCGATCCGACCGCGCCTCTTTTGACCTACTTTGATCGGCTACAGCAGTTAAGCATTCACGCTACGCGCGGGCGCCGCAGGTCGGTCCGAAGGCTTAAGACGGTGGCCCCGCCGGATACAAGGCTTGAAGAAGCCCATCGTATGAATAGAGCTTGGGATTTGGACACAGCAGATCTTGAAGATGCTGACCTAGCGGAGCTTGTGAAAGCTGCGGCAGACTTCAATATAGACGAGAACTGGGGCCTTGCTTATGAAGAAATGCCCATTTAGAAACGAGCTGGCGTTTTAGAGTGTTAGAGATTACGACTGTTTACAATGATACCCAAAATACATGCTTCTCTGCTCAGTTATAAATTCCCGTGGTGTGTCCGGCCGAATCAATAACACTACTCTTGCTGATATTAGCTCACGAGTGTTATTTGTTGCCCCAAGGATGTTGGTGAGACTTCATACTAATTGGGTTTATAAATCACCCGGCCTTTTATGAAAGTCATTAGGAAATGGTTCGATTTTTAACGCTGGTCCGGGCAAGTAGAAAGATTCTTTAAGAAAGACTTGCTTTACTATCTGTTCCATAGTTAGCATTGAGTCACTACTGACTGAAAACTATATAGACCGTAGTCTAGGGTAACTATCCTCAAGGGTCATTGAGGAATACTAATAATTCAACCTGCCCTTACTGTAGTAATATATTAAATGTAATATGGCCTACGAAGGGCAAGTAAAATAAACATGCATGCCAAGATGTATTTCCGTTCTTAGATATATGGTTAAAGTGCTAGCCCTAAACAAATAAATAAATAACCTGGTAAAACTTAGTAACCCAGTTTATGCCCAACTAGAAGGCATTTGTATTATTTATGACCTGGCTTACTCCAATCTCGGCTTGCCAAACTGGAGAGACAAAGCCGCTGCTATTGGGGTTCTCTATCTCCCACAGGGCCCGGGCCATACTAATGTTTTCTATACAAATTCTTCAGTATAAGAAACTCCCAGATAATACTCACAAGTCGCCCAGGATCTAGGGAGGCTAGTTACACGAGATCATAGCGATTGACTCAGATATCCTAGAGTAGGTAATGGTGGGCTATTTCCCTTCCCCGGCTACCCCAGGGCAGGCACCCTGTGATTGGTACCGAGACGATTATAAGACTGCTCGCGCTTTTTCTTTAGCCCAAGGAATTCCGTCTATTGAGTGTCTGCGATGTGCTTCGCGTACCAGTCAGACAAATGAAAAAGAGATCTATTTCAAAACCAAGCACCGCAACAATAACGACTGCCGAGCCTCGACCAACGTGGCAGGGCCAGGGGGAAGCTTGCCGCAGTGCCCGCTGCAACACACCGCAGAAGTAGACAAAAGAGGCCAACCAAACGCAGAGCCCCAAACACGGGAATATAGACACATAGACAAAACAACGAGGCCATACTACATGTCGTAGGTGTCGTTTCATATGCTGCCCACATCGTCGCGCGCCTCCCAATTCCCTCCATAAAAATCGAATGCGCCCCCAAGAACGCCTTGCTTAATGCTTAGCCGTAACCGCTTCGCCGGTCAGCTGCTCGACCCAGACCTTTGCCCTGTTCGCGCACCATGGTTAGTGAAAATTCGAAAAAGAGAAGCTATTCACCACAACTCGTGGGAACGCGTATGTGTCCCAAGGAATGACTTACATGTCACCAAATGCAACCATGCAGACGGTCTGCCAAACGCCGAGACCAATTCGGGGAGCGACACCGCGGTAAAGGCCCCTGATGCCGTTGTTCTTGTAGATGTAGTTGAAGGTGTTGCCGACGGTCATCTTCTTAGGTCGGTTGGGATCCTCCTTCTTGCTCTGCATCTCGACACGAATGACCTCGATGGGCTGGTTCCAAGCGCTCAAGCCACCGCCCAGGGCACTGGCCAGGATCTTCTCGGGAACGGCCAGCTTCTCGCCGTCCTTCTTGCCGGTGGCGGAGCGGATCCAGCCCTCAGCAAGACGGCTGAAACCGAATCGGCTACCCCAGTTGGTCATCTGCCGGATGGCGACGGCGTTGACACCCTTGTTGATGCCGCGAATACCCTCCTGGCGGTAGATGCCCATGAAAGTCTGGAAGGTGGAGGGAGGCTTGACACCACTAGCGGCCAGCTTGTGCTGGGTGATCTCGACCGTCTTCATGCAGGTGCAGAAGCCCATGGTGGCGTAGGCCTGAGCGACACCACCAACGATACCACCAGAGATACCACCGACGAACTCGCTGGCGCCGGCGGCACGGGCGTAGTATTCGGCCTCCGAGGCGACGAAGAGCAGGACGGCGCCCTTGGTGGAGGCTTCGATCCAGGCCCAGGGAATGAGGCCCTGGTAGACTGTCGCAGTACAAGTTAGTAGCCGTATGATGCCAATGGGCGCCGAGTTGGGATGCGCTCCCGTTCCCGAGCTAGATGTTCAATTGGAACGATGCGCAAGGCAACCCAGAGTAGAGAGCGGGCCAAAGGGCGAAGGACGCAATTAGACTTACAGCCGAGGGCACCGCCGCGAGACCAGATGCGGGTCAAGGCCGACCCGAAGCCATCACCGCGATGGGCGGCCATGGTGGTCTTGACGACCTCAAGGGGCTGACCGAGGGTGGTAACCTCGAACATGTTGAGACCGGCACCGAGGAGCAAGTTGGAGAACTTGATGGGCTTCTTCTCCAACTTCTTGTCCCCGACGGGGGTTGGGACGGTGACGCTCGCAACCATGGCTTCGTGTGGTTATTGCAGAAAGGGGCCCTGACCAAGGGAAGAGGGTGCTTCGTCGCTGGGGGAGGGGACGGTGGCAGGTAGGGAGGCTATGTTGGTGTTGTGTGGAGTGGAGAGGAGAGGAGGAAGAGGAAGAGAGAGCCGAGCCGAGGGGAGAACGAGGAAGGGCGTCTGGGGATGTATCCGCGACGAGGAATCCACCGAACGAGGACGGAGAATTATGGGGCGGGTTGGGAGGGAGAGCCGAGAAACGGGGTGGTGAGCTTTCACGAGGATGGGGAGGGAAGCCCAGTCAGGTCAGTTCAGTCAAGGGAGGACATGAACAGGAACAGGGACAGGACCGGGACCAGGCACAGGCACAGATCCCCCGGAGCTTGCTTGGGTTCTTACCTTAGCTACCTTATCTGTTGTACCTTGCCTTACAGTGCTGGCAGAGAGCACCTGGACGGAGGCTTCCCGAGGGTATGGCGCGCCTCGAGGGCCCGTCCGTACTCACCCGGGGACCGCCGCAGCGCCATTTGCACGTGTCGCGCCAAGGTACACCCCCATGCGGCAGAGCTGCTGGAGCTGCATGCGACGCAAGCTTACATGTACCGGCCCGTGACTTTACAAGGGGGGGAGGGGAGCTGCCTCAACACAGTTTGCATGTGGACTTTTTATTTTCTTTTACTTTATTCCTTGCTCCCATTGTCCAACTTGAGTCCTGGGTTCGGGACATAGATTGTCGGCTTATCTACAAAGACATGGACACACTCTCCTACAATATGCAGAATTAGCAAATCGATCCTTGCATCAAGATGCACGGGTTTTCATACTACAGGTTCCAAGCATACGAATACTGTCTGCACAACACGAGGCTAGGAGGGTACCTTAGCCCGTACACTTTCTCTACTCCCTATCCTAAATAATGAGGCCCGCGTTCGGCGAGGTTGAGTGCGGAGATGCGGGCCCGCCCCTGGGCTGCGATCCTCGGCCTCCCATGGAGCTCGTCTTCGTACCTCACCAAGTACACATGTACCTGGCCTACTCCATCTCAGGCCTTACGGAGTAAGCCAGTAAAAGTGCATCGATACGGATACGATGTAAAAGAGAAGGAAAAGAGCTCAAGCCTCATCTCAAAGAAGCACAGAGGCCGTGAAAAATGGCTACACGGTTGAAATGCTCCAATCTCAATGAAACCCCCTGGTCAAGCGAACCTGGTTCCCGTCACCAAACCCTTCACCAAACTACCTCAAGGCCCTCCACCCTTGGAGAGAAGGTTGGGACTTGAGAGTACTTCCCGCGCGTTGCCCTCAACAGCCTCGTCCGTGGCTTGTTGAGGGTTGGGAGCGCCTGGTGGGACCAATTTGGCGCGCTGACTGGCTGGAGCTAACGAGGCTTTGGGGATCCTAGTGGCTCTGGGGCCTTCCTGGCCAGTCACTAAGAGGCCAACAGTGCGGGTACCGGTGTTTGTGCACAGCGAGACTGAGACGATCCTCAGCCGTGTCTACCTTGCCTTGGGTACCCAAGGTACCTTACCTCGACCTGCACTCTGGTCCGCAGCTCTGGGTACCTACCTTACCTTAATTAGAGCACTGGCATTTCTCCTTCCTGAAGTGCAACGCAGATTGAGGGCATGGTCTTGCTCAAGGTCAGCTATCTCTGTGCATCCCTGATGCTGCAATCGACCACGTAGTAAAAAAAATAATTAATTAATTATTTTATTTTCTTTCGCTTTGATCGCCCATCTATACTTCTCGGCGAATTTCTCGTAAACCGGTACGGAGTCCGAGACCTGACTGCTTCCGCGGCACGATACCTTCCATACTCGTCGAGACTCCATTCTCGTGCTGGACAAACACCTGCGTCGGGTCCACTTGATTGCTCGCACAGGGCAGCCCTTGAGCCTCGGATGTCCGAGCAATCTCGAACCTCGGATATCGTACATGTCATGAAGCAACGATGTTAAAGAGACCACGGGTTCGTAAAATTATTTGTTGTTGGAAAGGTGTATTGATATCAAGGAATCTCATGCAAACCACGCCAAGTGCAGATTTAGAGTACATCGGCAACCCAGCATACAGCGAGTGCGCGCGTCCAAAATTAGACAGACTGCTCTCGTCCCATAACCAATCACTTTTCTCCCTACTCCACGCGCGTGTCTTTATTATACAAAGCTTGGTCGAGTGTCAGGACCTGCTGCCTCTCCTGGCATGCAGAGCGGTCCCTTCCTCCTCCTTTTCTCCCATTCTTCCACCGCTGCACTTACAGCTTCTTGGCGAGCTCGATCCACTTCTCGGTAGAGAAGGACTTGGGGCGCTCGATGGGGGCACCGAAGGCGCGGTCGAGAATCAGCTGGGGCAGGACACCAATGGCGCGGGAAACACCGAACAGGACGGTGTAGTAGTTGGCCTCGGTAAGACCGTAGTACTGCAGGAGGACACCGGAGTGGGCGTCGACGTTGGGGTAGGGGTTCTTAGTCTTGCCGTGCTCAGTCAGGACACCAGGGGCAATCTTGTAGACCTGGCTGACGAGCTTGAACATGGGGTCCTCGGGCATCTTCTCTGCATTGGATGTTAGCATTGATTCGTCAGACGTGAGCGCGCTCCGGTCCCGAATCACGGGTTTCGGGGTTTATACGTACCCTGAGCGAACTTGCGCTGAGCCATGTAACGGGGGTCAGTCTTGCGCAGAACGGCGTGGCCGTAGCCAGGAACGACGCGGCCGGCGTTGAGGGTGGACCACAGGTAGTCGGTGATGGCCTTGTCGCTGAGGTCGTCGCCGACAGACTTCTTCATCTCGGTGAGCCAGTTGAGCACCTCCTGGTTGGCCAGGCCGTGCAGGGGACCGGCCAGACCGTTGAGACCAGCGGCCAGGGACAGGAAGGGGGAGCTGAGAGCGCTACCAACAAGGTGGGTGGTGTGGGCGCTGACGTTGCCACCCTCGTGGTCGGTGTGGATGGTAAGGTAGAGACGCATCAGCTCAATGAAGTCCTGGTTCTCGCCGAAGCCGAGCTGGTTGGCGAAGTTGAACGAGTAGTCCTTGTCCTTCTGGATGGGAGCAACCTTGCCGCCCTTGAAGACATTCTGGTAGATGCGCGAGGCAATGTTGGGCAGCTTGGCGATCAGGTCCATGGAGTCCTCAAAGGTGTAGCCCCAGTAGTCCTTCTTGTTGATACCCTTGGCGTAGGCCTTGGCGAAAGAAGAGGTGTGCTCGAGGGCAGTGACGGCGAGCGAGAACTGAGCCATGGGGTGCAGGTCGGTAGGGCAGTGGTCAATCAGCTCCTCGACGAACTTGGGGAGGTCGGAGCGGGCAGCCCACTCGGCGGAGAGGTCGCGGACCTGCTGCTCGGAGGGGACCTCGCCGGTCAGGAGAAGCCAGAAAAGACCTAAGCGGGTTTCAATTAGAGCCCAAGAACGAAATCAAGACACATTGGAGCTTCCACTCACCCTCGGGAAGAGGCTCCTTGCCACCAGGGGCCTTGGGAAGAAGCTCCTGGCACTCAGGGATGGTCTTGCCACGGAAACGGATACCCTCCTCAGAGTCGAGAACGGAACCCTCCCAGACGAGGCACTTGATGCCACGGGCACCGCCGTAGACCTGGTCAAGGGTAACCTTATCAATGACCTTGGAGCCATGCTCCCTTGGGTACATGTTAGCCTATTGCATCGGCGCAGCCGGAGACGACGGGAAGCTAGTCACGGACTTTCGCAGAGCCTTGATCTGCTCAATCTTCTCGGGGAGAATCTCGGCGAAGCGCTCCTTCAGGGTCTGAAAGGTAACTTGTTAGCGAAGGGAGATTTGCGAAGCGCATCGCCAGCTCGGACGAGAAGGGGGAAGCTCCATACCTGAGTCTTGGCGGAGTAGCAGCGCGCAGCGTTGAAAGCAGCGGTCCGGCCATTGAAGGCAGGAGTCCTGAGGGAGGCCCGAAGGGCAGAGTTGCTGAGACGGGTAACGGAAGCCATTGCGAAGGTGCTGTGGCTAGATTATGAGAAGGGTGAAGAATAAAGGATGAAGTTGGGGGGTGGATGGGGCGAGGTAAAAAAGACGCAGGAATCGCCGAGCAAAAAAATTACCAGCACGGAGACATGGATGCGAGGTTAGCCGGGCAGCCCCGTTGCATGGGCCAGCAGCCGGAAGTTACATCACTGATGCGTGCTAATGCGTGCTATGCGTGCTGCTGAGGTAAACCCTTGGGCCAGATGCAGCGGGTACGGGCCAGTACAAGCAATCCCTCCTGTCTAACACCCAACAATGCCTCGCCAACAATTCAAGTAAGCACAGCAACTCCGGGAGGAGAAGGAGGGCCAAAAAAAAAAAAAAAAACATAAAAACATTAAAAAAACATTAAAAAAAATCAAAGGGCAACAACATCGAGATACATGACATTAGCCTCACGAACACCAGCGACAATATCCTCACTCCCTCCGGGCCATAGTTCGAGCATGCGGCCCTGAGGGTACTCCGTGACCGGCACTTATCACCAACCTTGTCTCACCACCCAACGGAAACCCCATCATATTACCCGGCGCATTACTTGGTAGAGATTACACTTCTCATGCTGGTATTTCACTCATCGAAGAGCTGAGACAACCCGGCGGAGGCCGTATTGATCCATTGGGGATTTCGTGGTAAGAATCAGACGTCTCACTCAAGTAAGGTAAGCCTCGGACCTTTTTGCTTCTCGCCCAGGCAGTCGTTTTAAAAGTACTGCAAGGTACCGCGCTCGAAATGAAGAAGGGAAAAACCAGCGTGGATGCAGCAGTCCGTCATCAAATGCGGCCATGGCAGCCCCCGTCAAACGCCGGAAATAAGCACAAACTGCCCGGAGCCAGATCTAGCGCCGTTTGTGCTTCCTCACGAAAACATCCCCCACGCACACACACACCTGTAGGCCTTATCGGGTTCCAGTTTCTTTATCGCACGTCGCAAGTAACCCAAGCTGCATGAGGTACGCCGACAGCAGAATCAGTAATCCACTAAGGTACTGTGAGCAGCTACTTCTACCAAAACTACTATAATAAACTACATATCAAGATGCAATTTCAATTTAGAAATAAATGAATAATCTTTTCAAATGAATTTTGTTCCTATTATTACTATTTAAAAATTTTCTATATTCCGATTTTGCAGTCCGCGTTATATTGCTCGCCGCTTGGTACCTTGCCTCAGGGCGATCATCGGTTAAACCAGCCTCTGCCTGAGGCATAAGAGTGGCCCAGGTACGTACCAACTATCAGAGGCAACGAAGTTTTCGTGTAGGACCCACCCGCCCCCGTCAAGTGCCGCTCGTGTCTTCTCTCCCTTCCACGCTCACTTCTTTCTCCTGCATCACTCCCCCATCTCATCGACTGGATCATAGGTATCCTCAACAGGGCTGCGACATCACCTTTGCCCTCAGGTCTTCGCCGTTTCTTTTCATATCGCGAATCTTTCTAGCTTCTCCCCCGACAAACTACTAGACGGCGCTGCTGGCCTTTTAAGTCCAGCACCCGACAGCCTTGGTGACGCGATCGCGCGCCTTTCCTCATCGCAGTAGAACAGGAACTTCCTCCCCTTTGCGTAAAGCGTTCCGGGAAATCACGTACTACCATTTGAGGCTTGTCCACTCGTACACTCGCGACGCTTCTACATTCTGTACAATATCGCGCGCTTTTTTGTAAAACGTTGCGGATTCTCTCCCATTCAGACAACGCGGGAGGCGTATTAAATCAGCTGAAAGTGATCGTCTATTGCCGGCGGCTCACACCCGAGCAACATTCCCTGCGCTGCCGCGCTCTGCGTATTCCCTAGAGGCCCGTATATCGCAGTTGACCGCGTTGACGCTCTCCTGACAACCGTCATGGCTTCCGCTGTAGCAGATCTGGAGGCTGGTCTCCAGGCCATGCTCAACTTGAAGCCGCCCGGCGTGTCTGGCTCTCGAATCACCAGTTTGACATCGCTCTGTGTCGCCAATATTCAGGTAGGTTTCATGGCTTGACGCATCATGCTGATCTCCCGATGCGCACAACTCATCCGTGCTGACGCTCGCATCTACAGTCCGAGTCGGTTCTCATCCAGAAAATTTACACCCACTTTAAGAAGGCTCCGGGGACGCACAAGCTGGGCGTCCTTTACGTCGTAGACTCTGTAACACGCAAATGGCTCGAGCAGGCCAAGGCTCAAGGTCAGGCAATTAACGGCTCAGCCCAAGATGGCACGTATGCCGCCGGCGTCCACAGAGTGACGGAACTCATGCCCGTGTTGATGAATGACATTCTACAGTCTGCCCCAGAAGAACAAAAGGTACGCAACGCTTGAATCGTAGCTGTCTACGAAGTACTTGGAACATTATCGCTTGTAGCATTGTTCCGTTGTCGAAGATTGCTCTCTCCCCCGCGTATCTCGAGTCTTAGGAATGGTAACTCACATATTGTCTCATCGTGTAGGAGAAGATTAAGAAACTGCTTGACATCTGGGAGAAGGGCCAAACCTTCCCCACTTCCATGTTGGACTCGTTCAAGCAGAAGCTTCATGCACCAAGGCAGGCAACCGAACCTTTGAGTATGTCTCAACTTCCATCTCATACGCTTGTCGGCTGGATGCAGCACCGTATCCGACATTCAAGTTGCCGAAAGTCATTGCTAATGTATGAAACACTCACAGACTCGACAACTCCGCCAGGCAGTCCCCCAGCCAACATCCTCGGGTCGTTGCAGAACCATGCCGCAATTCCTGCGCCAACTCTTCCCGCGAATGGCTCGTCTATTCTTGAGGCGCTGGCGAACATTGCTCGCCAGAACACCACGGCTGCCCCCAGCAACCCTAGTCTCCCTGCCCCTACGGCATCGTATACTATGCCTCCCTCGGCTCTGCCGCAGCCCGCTTCATCCACCTATCCTCCGCCACAGCCCCTGGCTTCCTACCCCCCAGCGCCGCAGTCCGTAAATATGCCTTCGCTGCCATTCTCCCTGCCTCAAATGCTTGGCCAGAACGTTCCGCCTAGTGCCGTGCCCGCGAGTAACCACTCGAATCCTTACCCCGTGGCGTCTCCTGCACCTGGGAGCGCGGGCTTTGATACCAACACACAGCAGCAAATTCTGTTAATTAAGGCGCTCGCAGATCAAGGCGTCCCGTTTGACAAGATCCCGGCCTTGATTCAAAGCATGACTGGTGGCAGTAGCAGTCTTCCCAATTCGCAGCCGCCGCCTGCAGCCGCCCAGAATCCTTATGCCCCGGGGCAGCAGCCTTGGGGGGCGCCAGTCCCATTGCCTGGTGACGTGCGTGATCGCGGATACCAGGACGGTCTAAAGTCTCCAACACGTTACCGCGGTGGCCGCTCACGCTCTCGTTCTCCTGATCGTGGATGGGGTGCTCGCAACTCTCCCCGTGGTGGCCGCGATAGGTCAGACTTTGCGCGTGATACTCCTCCACGTGGCCGTCATGATGAAAGGGACCGTGATGTCCGACGAGGCAATGACTATCGTCAGCGAAGCCCCCAAGGGCGCCACGGACGAAGCGAGAGCCCGTCGGACAACCTGCCCCAGGTAGAGAAGTGGATTGAGTATGATCCCAACTTGCCATCCGGACACATTAAGGTCCTAAGTCGAACGCTATTCGTAGGAGGTGTAACGTGAGTGCCTTAACGTGCTATTTGCTGGTTTCTGAATACTAACCATTGTATCAGTTGCTCGGAAGCTGAATTGCGTAACATCTTCACACGGTTTGGAACGGTACAAACCTGCATTGTGAATAAGGACAAGCGGCACGCGTTCGTCAAGATGATCAGTCGCCGTGATGCCGTTGCCGCGAAGGAGGGAACTGAGGATACTCGCAACCTGGAGGTTGCCCTAAGAGTAAGTGCCATAAATTTCATGTCTCAACGGGTGCTAACATATTTTGCGTAACAGACACGATGGGGCGTTGGGTTTGGACCCAGAGATTGCAGCGATTATAGCTCTGGTGTCAGTGTTATCCCTATCCAAAAGTTGACCGAGGCCGACCGCAAGTGGATGCTCACGGCTCCCTATGGCGGCAGTGGCGGCCGTCCCATTGAGACGGGTCTCTGCGTAGAGGAGCCGGACATTGAGATTGGGGCGGGTGTTTCATCCAAGGCCATCAGCAGAAGGATGCAGACGGACAAGGGCGGTAGCAACGGACCAAAGTCCACGCGCGGCCGTGACGATGATCTCTCCCGTTGGCGCCGCAGCCGGGACGATGGCCACGGGGGTAGTAACGCTCGCAAGGGTGGCCATGATGAGGGGATGGCTCCTGGTGGTCCCATGGGAGGCTTCCCGTTCGGCATTGGAACCCTTCCTAACGGCATGCCCAACTTTCCCGCTGGATTCGCATTCCCCGACCCCGGCGCAGGTGGCCATTGAGACAACAGAGATCCATTCAGATGCAAATATACTTGGGAGGATCGAGGGATACTGGCTTGCATACTACGGCGTTGGTTGGGCATTTTGGGCAGCGGGCGGTGTCGGTTACCAACCCATTAATGAAAAAAAGGGAAGGTTGACTCCTGGTTAGCATGTATCATTAAGTGGATAAGAAGCGTTCCTTGGGAATGGGGCTTCGGATAAGCTCGTTGTTTCTATGGTTCAGTTTTCCTTTTATATTCAAGTTTTACGAGTGGACCGCCTTTGTCCTTTTGGTGCTCGCGTAGGTTGATCGGTGTGCTCGATGATTCCATTACAACCAACCAGCCTGTCATCTAAGATTACACAGGAGCATGAGCTGAGTCTGCCTCGGGAACTTTTGCTCCCGTTTTTTTCTCGTCGAAACCCGACCAGTGCAAGCAGGAGAAGCTACAGGGTATCCTGTCGTCGCGAAGGTGCTTGCAAACCTTTCGGCCCTTGAGTGGTTTGCTCAATGGGCCTGCAATGCATTACAGTACAGTCTCCTGGGTTTTACTCACATAGAATCATAAACACCAGAGTGACATACTGATAAAGTTACAAGATCTGCGTTGCCCACGTCGCTTGGATCTTTATTTACCTCTTAATTTGTATACTCCTTCTGATGCTTGGTTGCCGATGTTCTCACATCACCCAAGCTACCCTGTAGCACCTCCACATTGTTCTCAATACATCTCTCGGCGCTGTTGAGCGATCCAAGCCCTTGTGCACCTACTTTGGCCTGGGAGCTTGATCTGGATAGTGTGAATGATGATTTGCCACATGATGTGGGATATTGCCACGACTGAGGCTGATCTCTATCATGGGGGTTTCTGAAAAGGACGTGGAGACAAGTGGCACAACGTCAAGCGTAGCGAAGATCACCGAGGTCTGATTAACATTTACCACGGGGCGGGGGTTGCGACTGGGAATGATTCGGACAAGGAAAAGCGGGATATGATTCAGGAAGCCCTTGAACTCATGCTTCCTACCGTGTTCGCCGTGGAGAGAACAAGTGGTTAGCTCAGCCACAGACGACTTGGCCGCCCGCACGATGTCCATCCTCGTGGGTTCGAGTTTGGCAAACGCACAGGCTTCACGATTCACCAAACAAGCTACACAGAATACAGCTGCGGGTCGGTAACAGCCCAACGGTTGAAGAAGCGCCCGTGTCATGTCCGGACTGGCCAAGACAAACCGCTGTTTTGAGCTTGTTGAGCTGACTGGCTCGCGTCGAGGCCACGAGGAAGCCCTTTCCCAAGCTCGAAACAACCAGCTTCGTTTGTTTCATCTTCCCAATCCGAGCTAACAAAGACAAGAAGAAACACAAGCGCCTGTTCGCCAGAAGACCCGGCCGATAAACAGACGATGAGCGTAGACGGGCTGTTTCACCATCACATCAGCACGAAGAGCTTGAGTCTAAAGGCGCGGGACGAAAACGCTCGGCCGCCCAATGTTTCGTCTCTTCCCTCTAAAATGCTGTATCGAGTCAAGCCTCGGGATGGGTAGACGTGGGAAACAAGACACCTTAACACAAGAGGTGAAGATGGCACGGAGCCTCCCGCTCTCGGACCCCTGCCTGTGCAGGTCCCGCAAAGCGCCAATTCTGCCATTTATCGCACTGGAAAAAGAGAGATCAACCAGTGCGGACAGGAAAACATGTTGCTAGTGGCTGCCTCACGGAGAGAGAGGGAGATTTATCCCTCGTTGTCTCGGTAACAGCATTGAAATTTTTTGTGGCTCCCATGCTGAGCAGCGTTCTTTTAGGCTTATGGAGAACACGGTTCGCCTTAGACCATGCCTACAGTCTTGCGATACTGTACAGCCTAGCAAAGCAGCGCAGCGCAGCCTTTTGTCGTGCCTCGGTAAGAGAGAGCCGGTTTTGAATTGCCTCATCTTGTTCACCATCCCGGCTTTCCCGCCGGAGATGCTGGAGATTATTGAGCCCAGTCTTTCAGAGGGAACAAATTACAAAATCTCTCACCGACGGAAGTGCGTCGGAATCGAGACGTACTGGCATGACGTATGGAGAGCAGCGAGGCAATGTAAGGTAGGCCAGGCGGCGAGCGCGATAATGCCATGTAAGTAAGCAGTAATTGTGAGGCAAATCTATAATCCCGAATTCTTCCTTCGGGAACGGGCCGAAAGGTCTATTCACCGTTTCTTTTTTTGGTGAGACACAAGGGTGATGCGTCGCAGGAAGCCGTTGAAGAACTAACGCCGGGACTCGCATCCTCATCCTCATCCTCAGTCAGAAGAAGCATGTCCGAAGCATTCGAACTGGATGAACACGAGCACGGGCATGTTTGCACCGAACATTTCGTTTCAGGTCCCTGGTGGCTCGCCGTCTGTGTTGAGCATCTACCGTCTGTTCTCGCATACTGTGCGGCGATTCCCTCCAATGACACCGGCTTCGAGGACCGGCTCCATTTCTGGAAGTGTCCGTGAGCAACTGCCAGAACGGGGAGTGAAACACACAAAGAGGGCTCGCGTACTGTATGGATACCGCTTATTGCCGGACATTTCCTTGCGTGCGTCCAATCCCTCCACACAAGCCTTCACCGTGCCTACCTTTAAATTTTTTGGTGGGCTCAGAGTGGCTCCTGGGAAAGGGACCGGGTTGGAGAGAAAATAGGGGACTGTAAGGCGTGGCCGACTCGGCAGTGGCGGCACGAGACATGCTATCTGGAGACGCAAGATTCCAGGTTTTCGAAAGGGCTTTCATTCCATAAATCCCGTGAGACCCGGCCGAGAAGAGGGCACCTGGGCCCGACTGACGCCATTGTTCATTTTCAATCCCGCCCCCGGCTGGTCGGCAGGCAGGGCAAGGCAAACAACGAGCGATGCAGCACCGTCTTACCCGGAGATGAGGCGGGTCTCTGAGGCTTCCCCGTACACGCTGTGTACATGCAAACACATCCCAATTGTGCAGAACCCGGTTGATGAGCACTGGCGGGCTTTCACCGAGACCAGCATGGAAGGCCGATCCCTCCACTGCGTTGGCGCCGTTGCGGTTGCGAAACGCTCGAGGATCAACACCGTGCGGCTGGCTTGTTCTAGTTTACCGCAAACAAGTTCGAGAGTGTCTATCAAACGACTGCGGCACTCGCATCTTGTTTATTTTGCGTAGGGGCCCTTCTGTAAGTGGGGAAGGGGGCGATATTTGCAGCTTGTCCCGGACATCGAGTGGATCATGGACATTGTTCTTGTGCCGAATCTCTGCTGCCGATGGCGGCCATGACCAGCTCTGTAGTAATATGGGGTGTTTCAGAGGCCAAGTGATATGGGTAGCGTTAGTGTATCGGTTGTTGATGAGCGATTCAGGTCTGCCAATCTAGGCTGACCGACGGCTCTGGGCAACGGATAGCGGGCAGCGGATCATTTTTTGCCGACCACCAAGCAGGCAAGCAAGCCAAGGTACAGAATACACGCCACTCGCTTTCCTCGCTGCTCATCTCCAGACCATGGCTGGGCTACTAATCGAGCGGATCGGTTCTAATTCTGAAAGTGGATCATCACCAGGATCCCTGCATGTTGCCGATTTATGTCTGCCTGTCGACTTGCCTGCAGCTCGCTTCCTGGGTAGCCCTGGCAAGACGCCAAGATAGATAGTCAGGGAGATTCTCAGTGGTTAGCGCCTTGCTTCACCTTTGTCCCTAGGGGCGCGCCAAGCTTTTCTTATACGCACGCAAGATGGACGTTTGGGGAAGGGGGCTGGAGATGGGGTGAGCACAGACAAAGTGGTGAGCAAAAATACCCGGACTGCAAAAGGGACCATCGTTAATATGTCAGGGAATTATAAGGGAACATGAAAAAGAAAAAGGAATTTTTTTCAAACATTTTGATATTTATTTTAGGTAATTTATAGAGGTTTGTTTATAATGGAAGCTTCTACCTGTGATTTCGCGGTCCGGGTTTTTTTGCTAACAGCTTGACAGAGTAGACGAGTAAAGAGAGCTTTGAATGGCATCTCCGTCGAATGATGAACTCGATATGCATAGATTTGTGCGTTCGTTCTGCTGTAAGCAACAAGCTTGCCATGACGGCAACTCCTACTGGGGCCAGATATAACTGCAGCTGAGATTAATATTGGAGCAGACCCCAGAATAAACCGTGTCCTCGTAGAGACGCAATCTCAGGTTCGAGGAATACCTCGACGACCAGGGCCCCATCTCGCCTCCCCCATAGTGAGACCAGTGCACCGCTCTTGAGCCAAGCATGCGCGATCTACTTCCCCTCAGTAATCTAATTGTATCGCCAAGAGTCTTTGGCCAAGCATGGGCAGAGACAATAAAGACGGTCTTGGGGGTTCACGACCTGCAGGCCTAGACATGCAGTAGGAAAGGGCACAGTGCAGGGGAAGCCGATTCGTGCCCACGGGGTCGAGCTGCAGGGTCCCGGAGCTTGTGCGCCCAGGTACTGTAGAATGGCGGGCAACCCCGGGTTGAGGGTTATGGGGCGGGTAGGAGGACACAAAATGCCTCGTGGGCCAGTTCCGAGGTCGATGTCGCGTGTAGTGAAGACGGCATGGTACAAAGTCATCTGTCGGTGAGAGTTGAATAAACTCCAGGAGTCGCCGGCAAAGGCCAACGTGGAAGTAGTGAGAGGTTTTCTAGCTCCAGGCTACATCTCACAGCCAAGCACACCTGGCATTGGCGAAAACAGGCTACCGAATAGACAGCCTTCGGGTTGAACCTCCGGCTAATACACGCAGCGCGGTGTTCAGAGCAAGAGCAGGACTGTGGAACGCAGCGCACGGAGTGTTTGTCTCATTAATCAACCAACGAGTTGCACAGCGCAGCTGACCGAGTAAGCACAACCAGGGCGCGAGAAAAAAAACGGGCAAGTGAGCGATTCATGTCAGCGCCCTGGGTCGGTCGAAAGAGACGCTATGGCCTAGCACGTTCGTTCGTTGACGTTGTAGAAGGACGATCGACCTGCAAATGACCGCGAATCGGTCCAAGGGCCATGCCTTGCATATCTGCCGATGTGCAGGACAACAGCAACAGATACGTCGTATCAATAACGATGACAAGGTCCCGTTGGCTAAAACCAACGTTTTTGGCTGCTCGTTGCTATCTTTTGCCAAGGTCGAGCGATAAACGGACCAGGGCCTAGACATCTGCTGTTGTTTCGTGTTCAGGGATGTACTGCACAGTACGACACATCCTGGCCCTGCCCACCACTTGACGGGGAAGCCGATGGACAGAGGCTTGATCGAGACCCCGGGCTAGTTGAGAGCTAGCGATTGGCTCTGGACTTGGATGCCCGTCATACGCGTGAAAGAGGGTGTATGCGAGTCGGAATCCGGAGACGTATTCGCCATCCAACCATGACGTAGTCGATAAGGTAGGCCGTGGAGGAATGCGGCCTGGTACTGAATCGTCGCGCAGACACACATGGATTTTTTGCAAAAAATTACTCGCGTACAATGCATTTACGCTGCGTGCAAATATCTCAAAGCACTCAGCGTATGGCAAGAAAAGGCAACACGTCGGTGCATCGGATAGCGGAAGGTGGGCGGGCCCTCTCGTTGGCCGACCTTATTCAAACGAAGCACATTTAATAGACGCATCCACACGGTCACCGCTACCTGCCTTAGGTTTCTGCACTGTCGATCCTGTCGAATTTTGCGCGACTGGCAGGGAAGCGCAAAGTAGAGGTACAACTGGTACACCACAGCGTTACCGTCCAAAGGGGCCCCTTGGCCTCACCAGTAACCAGCCAAAAAGAGAGGGAAAAAAAAGAGCCTGCACCTAAGGTAACGGCTGGGACGTGCAATCGAGGACGCTACAGTGCTTCAAATGAGCCAATGTACCTACCAATTGGGCACCTTCAGCGGTTGATAGGATTCGATTAACTGTGAGACTGCGGCCTTGTCCTGCATCAGCAAAGATAGCACAATGCCTGCAGTGTCGAGGCTTGGCCAGGTCCAGACAAATGCTTTGTTTTGATGCCATGGCACATCTGGCCTTTCAAGCTTCGTTGCTCCCGCTTCTAGAAGACCCATGTGGGCATTGACAGAGGAGTGTGGTGGGCCATTGTGCATTTGCAACTCCTTATTAGAGCTCATCAAGCTGCATGCTAAGCGCAAAATACCCGATCCATCACTCCCTGCTTTGGCCGAGATTGCCTCTCATCCCAAATAATCATTTGCGTCAAGCCTCACTTTGCATCGTGGTGAAGCTTTTGATTGCGTTTCCCACCGTGACCCAGCGTTATCATGGCTTCTTCTGCAGCAGGCTGCATTGGCTTATCAAACAAAAGCCAGTTTGAAGCTTTACCAAAATACCAGGACCCTTCCCTGCAACTTCAGTGATTAGACCAAGCCCAAGACGACATGGAATCACCGAGGCCATGCTTGGCCGCTCTTCAGCTCCCCCTTTACATGCGTGCCGCCTATTGTCCTGCACGTTGGAGCCGTGGGGCGATGCACTTCGGGACTGCACATTAGCAGACTCTGCTACTGTATGGCAGTGGGCCGTGGAGAAGAGCGTTGAAGAGGCCTGGAAGGGTTCACGGAGGGTCTTCGGCTTGGCCTTGGGGGGCGTTCCCGGAGCCGTGTCTTGGATGGAGCACTGTGCTCTCACTCCCTCCTCAGACTGCTAGACTTCCCTAGTCGGGAATAGACCTGCTCTTTGCTGATAACGCCATTGGCCGGCTTACAGTAGCTGCGCAAGCAAGGCGAGCTAATTGAACAGGTAGTGCGTCTAGCCGCTAGAAGCCCCAGGACGTTCACAAGTGTGGAGTGGTGCAGCGCCAGTTTCTGCATCCAGTGAACCTGCTCCCTGCCGACACCCGCAGATCCGCCCGAATATGCATTGCCTCTGGTGCAGTGTCGACATTTAATTTCTCAGTGCGTCGCCCTGCTTCGGCGTGCGAAGCTGCATCGATCGCAATATGTCCAGCGGACATGTCATCTAACTTCTGCGCAAACGCAATGCCCGACACAAGACATGACGGGGCAAGCCCGGTTCTTGGCAACAATCGAATGAGGGAAAAGTCGTAGCGGCAGTCGACTTGCAGGGATGGAGAAGCACGAAACCCACGGCTCTTGTGCTTGTCGAGTCGTCTGAAGACGGAACAAGAGGATGGATCTTACAAACGGCACCACCATCCTGAGACATGAATCGCCCCTTTCTGGACGGAAAGAACTCAGCAAATGTCTGGGACACCGAACAAGCTTGAGCGCAACCTTAACCACCGTTTTCAGACAACGCACGAGTGGTGGTTCAGTCGTAGCGTCCGAAAGTAGCAGACTGTGTCTCTGGCCGCCCTGGGCCAAGCGTTGGCTGTAATGACTCCGAGGAACCAAAGCGAAACCGCGGATAGTACTGTCGTGAAAGTAATCGGTACAAACCGGGGCTACCATATGTCCAAGTAGACGGCAATTATGTGAACGCGAGCCTGAGGACGAGAAGAGCGCGCCGTCAGCGAACAGAGACGAATCCGGTGCTGCATGGCAACTTTCCCCCAACCCGCGACTTACACCGAAAGGATCAGGATCACATTCAGAAATTCCCTAAAGCAGGCTATCATGGTGTGTCCGGATCGGCATGCCAGTTTGGCTGCGCTTTGAGGGACTTGTCTGTCACAACGGCGCTGCCGCTGGGGCCGGGGGTCCAGGCAACAAATTGGCTGTTAGAGATACCAGATTTTAGGTAATTCGAGGACTCCAGTTGGTCAGATGCGAAGTGTATCCTCAGCACCCTTAGAGCACCATGCAGCCTGTCCCGCGGGATGGCCAGCAACTGACTTGTTCCCCAAAGACTGACCGCTAGGAAAGGTGCGCCAGTGTCGTCATCATGGGGCCTCGGTGGTCATGGAAAATGCCTCAGCTAGCCCTGGAAAGATCGCGCTTCCTGGGGGGTGATTGTGCTGCTTGCTGACCCTGGCCCGAGCGAGCCCTGGTTGGACATGGGGGTGCCGGGGAGGATTGCCATGGGTGGTTGATTGAATGAATCAATGGATGATGGGTGGATGGATCATGGAGAGGGCGCCAGACTAGGCACGAGCATGGCACGGGTGCCGGGTGACACAGCGAGCTGTCCATTATTTTGGACCCGGGGGGCAGATCAGGACAACGAAAGCAACAAAACCCTCACCCAATTTCACGATGGGCAATGGGCAGATGGATCCGAAGGGGCGTAGGGAAGCCTCACTAATCCGTGTAAGCAACCATCTTGCCCCCGTCTCTCTCTGACCGAGAGGCGACAAGTGCAAAGCTGGTCAGACTTTTCCGTTTTGAAGATTACCTTGGGTATACAGTCGATCGGAGCAACTCGGCAAAGGTCAGGAGGTTCAAAGTACAATAGACTCCGTAAAGGTACCTACCGGCAAAGAACTCTGCGCCCCTACATGATGCACGGCGACGACAACAAAAAGCGCCTTTTTTTGTTGTGTTTGTTTGCTCGCTGATATGGACTGTTTTCCTGGCCCCAGATTGATCAAGGTGGTACCTCGCCAACCAGGTAGGCTTTACCTTGCTGTACCTGAGCTAGCCGTGCCTGAGAATATGCCGCCAGAACAGCGAGGTACCGCCGACGGGCGATATGGGGATGGGGAAGGGGCCCCCCTTGTCTGCCAAGGGGTCGCGGCCGAAAGGTGCCATTGCTAGGCTCCTTGAGCAAGAGTCAAGAGAGTGCCCACAGGGACAAACCGAGCCTCTCTAGGAGCAGGCCCCAGGGCGAATCCATCGTCCTCGGACCAAGAGCGTGGCCCCTGGTTGAGGGAAGGGTACTTTGACTGCCGTAGCTAGGTACGTACCCAGCTAGCCATCGCGCCTGAGCGGGATAAAAAATCTTGTTTACTTAGCCCTGGGTACCTAGTACGGGCGGCAATCCAGTCGGGCAGGTAGCTCGAATGTAGCGAGAGACCTTATGAGATTTTTTACGTTACCGTGCTGGGCCATTTTCTCCATCGTACGGACACTGTGCTGGGCTGCCCATCAGTACAGCCAAAGCTACCGTGCGTGCCAGTTTTTTTTTTCTTTCTCCCCCCCCTCATGTGCCGGTCTCTCCCGTGCTGTGAAAAGGTGTGTTGCCGATCCGCCGAACAGACCTCGAGACCACGGACAGTACTAGTGATGGAGGATACGGTACAGTGGATGGGCAGGCAGGCAGATGGATGGATGGATGGATGGATGGATGGATGGAGAAGCACTTCCCGTAGCGCCCGTGCTTTAGCTGGTCTCCAGTTGCTCCAGCGCGGCCTCTGAAGAAACTGGATTGGGGAGTGTCCAAGTGCCTGGCCTAGCCTAGCGGAGAAATTTTTTTTCGCGCTTCTGTTCGCCTGCTGTCGCCCGTCGCCCTGGAGGTTCCCTCTCGTTGCTCTGGCCTGGTCCCTTTCGCCTCATCCTCGGGGCGGAGCCGTGTGGAGCATTTCCAATTCGTACGGTGCTTGGACCCACGCCCTCCATCTCTGGTTGTTTGGGTCCAAGGGCCCCCCAGTCTGAGCACCGGTAGGTTCGCACGGCGCAGGTAAGCTCGCGGCTGCTCCCAGAAATCGCCTGCTCATTCAAATAGTAGCTCCAACCCATCTCCGATACCTCTTCTCTCTTCCTTTTCTCTTCACCCACGAATGCATCTCATATAAGCGTCCCTACCTTTCGTGTGGTGCTCGACACTACCTCTCCCTCTCCCCTCAACCTCATTCACTCCTGACCCTAAAGGCGTACTTCAAGCCTAGGTCGCTCCCAGATTGTGAGCAGCAGACGCGGCATTTCTACCGATTGCCCTAGAAGTTTTTTCCCCTTCTTTTCTACCTTTTCTACTTCTACTTTTCTACACCAAAAAACACACCAAAAGCTCTCTTCGCCATGGCTGATAACCGGGCTGCCGGCGCTCCTGCGCTGGACACCAACATTGAGTCTGGTGGCTTCAACAACGAGAAGGTCGCCCACGGTGCCCCCGCTACCGAGGCTGTCCCTGCCACCAAGGAAAAGGCTGCCCCCGTCGAGGACGAGGAGGAAGATGAGGACATTGACGCCCTGATTGAGGATCTCGAGTCCCAGGATGGTCACGATGTCGAGGAAGAGGAGGAGGAGACCACCACTGGTTTCCGCACCGTCCCCGAGGACATGCTCCAGACTGACAGCCGTCTTGGTCTTACTGAGGCCGAGGTCGTCGCTCGTCGTCGCAAGTACGGTCTCAACCAGATGAAGGAGGAGAAGGAGAACCTGATTCTCAAGTTCTTCTCCTTCTTCATTGGTCCTATCCAATACGTCATGATTGTGAGTATACCATATCTCTTGTTTCCTTTCTTTTTGGCGTTCGTCTTTGTCTTGTCGCTGTATGCGCGAAACATCCCGGGGGGTGCGACTCGCCGCATACTCGGTTTGTTTTGCTCATTTCCCTACTCTTGCCTGTTCTGGGGGGTGGGGCGTGACAGCCATCCACTGCTCGGTTGGCCCATGCTCTGTTCTTCCTTTTTCCCCCTTCGTCTTGTTTTTTTTGCTGCGCGGTTTCTGGTCGCAGATTACCTGCTCCACATGAGCTCGGTCGCGCAGAGCAATTGGCTCTTTCGACTGGACGAGCCAGTGGACACCCAGGTGGAGACTGATCCACCCGCTTTGTTCTAGCGGCCCCCACTGTTTCGAAACTCACGCGTCAATTGAGAAAAGGCCTAAATTATGAGATGCAATACGCTAACCAGTACCGTCTTACTATAGGCTGCCGCTGTTTTGGCCGCCGGTCTCGAGGATTGGGTCGATTTCGGTGTTATTTGCGCCCTGCTCCTGCTCAACGCCTGCGTCGGTTTCATCCAGGAATACCAGGCCGGTTCCATCGTCGAGGAATTGAAGAAGACTCTTGCTCTCAAGGCTGTCGTCCTCCGTGACGGCACCCTCAAGGAGATTGAGGCCCCCGAGGTCGTTCCCGGTGATATCCTTCAGGTCGAGGAGGTGAGTTATCTCCCTAGCCAAGAGCATTCACTTTTTTAGTGTTGCTCTCGGTCAGCCACCCAACCAAGTAGCATACTAACTCAGTCGAAAGGGTACCATTATTCCCGCCGATGGCCGCATTGTTACCGAGGATGCCTTCCTTCAGGTCGATCAGTCCGCCATCACCGGTGAGTCGCTCGCTGTCGACAAGCACAAGGGCGACAACTGCTTTGCTTCTTCCGCTGTCAAGCGTGGTGAGGCCTTCGTCGTCGTCACCGCCACTGGTGACAACACCTTCGTCGGTCGCGCCGCTGCCCTGGTCTCCCAGTCCGCTGGCGGCACTGGTCACTTCACTGAGGTTCTCAACGGCATCGGTACAATTCTGCTGATCCTCGTCATCGTGACCCTCCTTGTCGTCTGGGTTTCGTCCTTCTACCGTTCCAACCCTATTGTCGAGATCCTCAGCTTCACCTTGGCTATCACCATTGTCGGTGTCCCCGTCGGTCTTCCCGCCGTCGTCACCACCACCATGGCTGTCGGTGCTGCCTACCTCGCCAAGAAGAAGGCTATCGTCCAGAAGCTCAGCGCTATTGAGTCCCTGGCTGGTGTCGAGATTCTCTGCTCCGACAAGACTGGTACCCTGACCAAGAACAAGCTGTCTCTTTCTGAGCCCTACACTGTCGAGGGTGTTGACCCCGATGACCTGATGCTTACTGCCTGCTTGGCCGCTTCCCGCAAGAAGAAGGGTATCGATGCCATCGACAAGGCTTTCCTCAAGGCCCTGAAGTACTACCCTCGCGCCAAGTCTGTTCTGTCCAAGTACAAGGTCCTCGAGTTCCACCCCTTCGACCCCGTCTCCAAGAAGGTCCAGGCTGTTGTTGAGTCTCCCCAGGGTGAGCGCATCACCTGTGTCAAGGGTGCTCCTCTGTTCGTCCTGAAGACTGTCGAGGAGGACCACCCCATCCCCGATGAGATTGACAAGGCCTACAAGAACTGCGTCGCTGAGTTCGCTACCCGTGGTTTCCGTTCCCTTGGTGTTGCCCGCAAGCGTGGTGAGGGTGCTTGGGAGATTCTTGGTATCATGCCTTGCTCTGACCCCCCTCGTTACGACACTGCCCGCACCATCAACGAAGCCAAGATTCTCGGTCTCTCCATTAAGATGTTGACTGGTGACGCCGTCGGTATTGCCCGTGAGACTTCTCGCCAGCTCGGTCTCGGCACCAACGTCTACAACGCTGAGCGTCTTGGTCTTGGTGGCGGTGGTGACATGCCCGGTTCCGAGGTCTACGATTTCGTCGAGGCTGCTGATGGTTTCGCCGAGGTCTTCCCCCAGCACAAGTACTCCGTCGTCGAGATTCTCCAGCAGCGTGGCTACCTCGTTGCCATGACTGGTGACGGTGTCAACGATGCCCCCTCGCTGAAGAAGGCTGACACTGGTATTGCTGTCGAGGGCGCTTCTGATGCTGCCCGCTCTGCCGCCGATATCGTCTTCCTTGCTCCTGGTCTGGGTGCCATCATCGATGCCCTGAAGACTTCTCGCCAGATTTTCCACCGCATGTACGCCTACGTCGTCTACCGTATCGCCCTGTCCCTGCACATGGAGATCTTCCTTGGTCTCTGGGTCGCTATCCTGAACCGCAGCTTGAACATCAACCTCGTCGTCTTCATCGCCATTTTCGCTGATATCGCTACCCTGGCTATCGCTTACGACAACGCTCCTTTCTCTCAGACCCCCGTCAAGTGGAACCTGCCCAAGCTCTGGGGTATGTCCGTCCTCCTCGGTGTCGTTCTGGCTATTGGTACCTGGATTGCCCTGACCACCATGTACGTTGGTGGTGCCGATGGTGGTATCGTCCAGAACTTCGGTAACATCGATGAGGTTCTCTTCCTCGAGATCTCCCTCACTGAGAACTGGCTGATCTTCATCACCCGTGCCAACGGTCCCTTCTGGTCTTCCATCCCTTCGTGGCAGCTCAGCGGTGCTATCCTGGTCGTCGACATCCTCGCCACCTTCTTCTGTCTCTTCGGTTGGTTCGAGGGCGGTGAGCAGACCAGCATCGTCGCCGTTGTTCGTATCTGGATCTTCTCCTTCGGTGTCTTCGCCATCATGGGTGGTCTTTACTACTTCATGCAGGGCAGCGCTGCCTTCGACAACCTGATGCACGGCAAGTCCATCAAGCAGAACCAGAAGCAGCGTTCGCTTGAAGATTTCGGTATGTACCCTCTCTATCACTCTGTCTTGCACATGATAACTAACTCTCATCTTAGTCGTCTCTCTCCAGCGTGTCTCCACCCAGCACGAGAAGTCGTCGTAAATAAGCCCTTACATACCCAACATGGCCCACGGCTGCCTGTCCTCTTTCCTTCACGTTGTTTAAATTTGCATTGTATGACTCTTATCTGAGCATTGACGCGTCTGGAGTGAATGAGGAGGAGACTTTTCATATCCCTAGAGGTTCTGTCTTCTAGACAAACTAATAAATAAAGTAAAACTAAAATAATACCAAGCGTTCTACATGTGTTCGGTGCTTGTTTTCGTACGGTTGTTTCCGCGGATTGACCTCAACCAGTGAAGGTGTGATAAAAAAAGTGAGACAAAGCAAAGCGCCGAGTTGAGCCAGTCAAGTTTTTCAGCGACGTAAATCCAACCGCCCATTTTCTGATCATATTCGATTCGCGTTGCTTCTTTATTTCCGGTCGATGTTAAGGTCGGCTTTCTATCACGTGACCTGTCACTCAAGCTACCACCAACCTCAGATTGACGCTTTCATGACATCAAGCACTCACAGTCTTCGATGAATTCACCATGACAATACCTGGGCCCTGAACTGAGATCATGGTTGAATGCTCCATCCGCTAATCTTTGCGGAAGGTTGTTTCACCCGTGACTGCACGAGCTCTTCTATACTGGGGATTGGATTGAAGCTGTGGTCGCAAACATGCACCGCGAAATCCCTGGCTACTACTTCGGTAAGTGGTCGTTTGCTCTGCCCTTCTTACTCAACCAGCTACTTAGAGTGCTGTGCTAACTCGATTTGTGCTTAGACGCTCAAAAGGGGAAGTACTTTAAGATCCAGAAGGCGCACAATGCAACGCCTGCGGCAGCGGGTTGGACTTCTGAAGCTGTCAAGAAGCGTCGCATCGAGGACAGAGCAAGCCAGGCCGTGCGAGAGCGGGCATATCTGGTGCGGAATCATGTCAAGCGACACGGCCTGCGGAGAGATCTCGTGACCTCTGGTCTGTTGGCGAGAGAATTGGCGCTGAGGAGGGTAGCAGAGCCCGGTTTTGGCCGCTCAGAGGATGTGGACGTTGGCGCGTTGGCGTGGGCGGCCGGACTTGTGGGCAAGGGGCACATTCCGTTTGTTCCGAGCTTCGCACGGTCGAGGTACGCGAACATGCCGTGCTTCTACGTTGGCGGCGAGGATGTGAAGACTGGGCTGGGCGTCGCGTATGCTAGTGAGTTCTAGTTCTGGTGATCGAGCGTTTGAAGGAAGCTGACAAGCCTTCCTACAGCGTTGGATGAGGAGACCCTGGTTGGGACATACGTCCCGACGGATGAGAACGAAAAGTACGGCTGACGAGCACGCCCGATTCACATGCCGAGATGTGTTGGCTGACTTGAAAACAGCGTTCATTTCTCCCGGGAGGCCACAGCATCATCAGGGAGGGCCCTGTCCTTCCGTACGGAAATGATCAGATGTCCACAGATGTCCTCTATCAAGTACCACGAGGCATCCCACAAAATCCTCTTGACATCGCGCGAACCCGATCATAGCTGCGGGCTTTACTTCTTTTCTCCGCCCGTCACCTTCGCTGAGGACGACCGGCCGCTCTGGCTGCTGGGCGAGAGTACGTCGACACCCTTCATCTACACCAGTGCTGTGCCGTTCGTGACGTGTCGCTGACAGCCAGTAGCGAACCATTACCAAAGACTATCCATCCGCCATCGTCTACGGGACGAGTGGCTCGTCCACCAGAGCACGCCCGCCCCGGCCTCGTCGGACCTGCTCTGCGTCATCGGTACCAACGCCGGCATCCTGCGCGTGCGCTCCAACGAGACTATGGCGTGGATCGCCCCCAAGAAGCCGTCCAAGGACGCGCCGCTTCCCCAGGAGATCTTCGACCAGGACTTTATGCACGGGAATCACAACGTCCTCATCGCGGGCGGTCGCCAGCCCCGGGTCTGGATCACCGACCTGCGCACGCCCGAGACTGAGTGGCGGTACATACGGCACGCCAGCTCCATCGCACACCTGCGCAGCATAAACGAGCACCAGTTCCTCGTTGCCGGACTTAGGAACAACATGGCCCTCTACGATATGCGCTACTTCTCTTACCCGACTGCTCGGGGTAACAACAACAGCGGCAGCAATACTCCTGCCCATAAACCAAACCCAAACAGCACCGTTCCGCTGCTTCACTTCCCCGGCTATCGCAACGAGGCGCACTTCCACACTGGCTGGGACGTCAGCGTGGAGCTGGGCGCCGTGGCCGCAGCGCACGACGACGGCACCGTCAAGCTCTTCTCGCTGCGCTCCGGCACGCCGCTGCCCTCGAGCGCCGTGGCGCGCGTCAAGACCGACACGCCCATCAAGGCGCTCATGTTCCAGCGGCTTCCGCGGGAGAAGATGCCGAGCCTGTTCGTCGGCGAGGGCCCGTTCCTCAGAAAGTTTTCCTACGGCACGCTGGCACTGGGCGACGAGGCTTGATCCGATTCGACTCGATACGGTTCGGCGCGGCAGCCCGGCCAGGCTATCAGGCCAGAAGCTTAACATATGACATCAAAGTAACCTCGATGCGACATTGGGTTTAATGTTCGCCGGCAAACACTGGCCACTCTCGATATTGACCATCAATCTTCAATACGCTACAGGGCACCCATAAAAGAGCTTGCGCCCTTTTAGCTTTCCTCTTATAACATCTCACAGAGTCAAAAGAGAACTAGAACAGAGGGAGGGGAGGGATGCCGCGACGCTCGTGTCATTGCGCGCAAGCGCCTGTATATACCTTCACCAGGCAACTCTCACACAAGTTTACACATAAGGGGCAGCCACTATGAGGGTTTCAAGTGATGTCATTACCCATACTGAGCTAGGCTGGCAAGAGTTTCAGAGAAGAAAGGGATGTGAACTTTTTTTTATCCATCGTCATCGTCATCCGGCGTATAGAGCAAGCTTTGCATGTGCAGAAGACAAAATACATTTGGTGACGTCAAGTCACACAACACGAGGCCGGAACGCCCGTTATTCCCATTACAACACGCCTTTGCCCCAATTCATCGCCCAGGACTGAACATACACGGCCAAACGGCAGTTGCGAGGATGTTGTAGAGTCCAATCACACAACTTCGGCCGCGACTCGACATGTTACAAGAATATTTGAGTATTCCATTATACGTTTTTTGTGACATGGATTAATCCATATCTTTGTATTAGACACTACCATTAAGAGGGCCCTATGCGCACTCGAAACGGGTCCGAGTTTTCCCACAAGAGCTATCGGGGATTGACCTAGACAGCTCCTATCGACGAGCCTTCTTTCGGCTGTGTGGTGATATGCTAAGGTCCAGATTACACGTGTCGGCAAGTGCTGGGAAGGCTTTGGCGAAAGCCTCGCCGAGCTTCCAGTTGTCGAGGTTACGTAGGTGACGCTCAAAGACTGGATTGATCATGAGTTCCTCGGTATCTGGATTCTGGAGAAGGGTATCCGTTTCCTCGTACGGCCAGCTGAGGCGTAAAGTTGTCGTAAACGGTATGAAGAAATTATCGAATAAATACTCGGAGGGGTTGTACACACGAATCAACTTCTCACGCATGCGTGGAAACGGTAAATGATCAATCCAAGCCGCGTGGGGGGTGACGAGTTGGCTTGCCGTGGGCGTCATCCACTCAGGGAGGCGATCGTAGTTCTCTTGAGTTGGCGATATTTGCCAGCGCATGAGCAGGAACATGACATACAAGACGGCAACGCGTTCGGGTAGTGTGGAAATGTCGGGGAATGTAGCCAAGATGTCCGTAAACACCTTGGACAGCGGATGGCTATAGGCACTGTTGGCTGGATTGAGGAGCGAGGATACGGAGGGATATCTAGGCCCAACCACTTCGTGAACAGGCAAGCCTTCAGCAGCACGCTGGCGGCGCTCGCTGAGGAAGTCAAGCAGAAGCGAGTCCAGTGGGCATGTCGGAGGACTGTTCTTGACGGGCACAGAAAAATTGGCCGTGTTATCGCGAGCTCCAGGCGAGTCTAGTGGCACGGCCTCCGGACGAGAAGGCGACGTCCAATTGCTGGACCGGCCTCTGAGGGAATGATCATTGGTACTTATGGCTGTCCAGTCATGCTTCATTGGGACATGCTGGAAACGGGGAGTGTCCTGCGCACCACTAGAGCCGCTTCTGATTTTGTTGACGCGCTGATTTGAGTCCAACAAGAAATCGAGACCCAACCTCTCTGGACCCATCTCGAGCCCGTGTCGCAGGTCATGCCGCTGCTGATTAAGTTGCATCCGGGTCTGTTCACCGCCGTTCTGGACGGCTGTCTGCGGATAGTTCTCGTAGCTTGCGGGAGAGGCGGTGCTGGTTGGTGTTGAGGTATTCGGGATGCTGAGGGAAGGACCGGGAGGCTGAATGTGTGAAACATAGGCCTGTGAAGGCGATGCGAATGGATTATCTGGACCTAAGGCAAGCGGCTATTAGCTAGTCTTGAGAATGAGCAACTGCCACGCGCAGTTTCTGCATATGCACTTCCACTTACTTGTTCCGGTCAATGATTGTAACATGCCAACGATGCCGGCTAACCTGCGTTTAATCTCGGCATTCTCTTGCTCGACCAGTTCCTTAGCTTTCAAGACAGCCTGAAGCTCCTGGTAGGGCTGCTGGCTCGTCAGCTCCCGAATGCGGCGCTCGAGGGTCTCGATCTGATTCTTCGTGCGCTCGCGGATGGCCCGCTGAGCTTCGCGATCTGATAGCCAGTGGAGAAAGAGGTCAGCATGGGCAATTTCGCCGCAGATGAAAGTGACACAAGAACGAAGATAAGGACGGACGACAGGTGCCACCAGCCAGGGCGCCGGGGTATGGTAGTGAGCATGCTCAGTGCGGCGGTGCCTGCAGGCAAGAATAGGTTGAATGTGATGTGATACAGGAGGTGATACGGAAAGGTGCAGCACCAATGGCGGATCAGCTTGTGCATGATCAGGTGATGGTGGGCAAAAGCAAGAGCATTCGGTAAGAATGATGATCCTCTGTGTGAATCATACGGAGTAACGACTTACCATTGGCACGCTTCTTTGCCAACTGTTCCGGCGTGAGATTGGCGACGCCCCTGCTTCCAGGCCCCGTCTTTTTCTTCTTCTTATTGAAAGGATCATCACCATCTGTTGTGGCTGCTGATGCCTCCCGCTTGACGCCGCCCCCTCCGCTGCTGCTCCCGCTTGCTGCCGCCGTTTCACCATCGGCAGGAGTCGAGCCCGCGTCGGGGGTATTGCCCGCAGCAGCATGAAGCGGAAGTGATGATGCAGGGGCAGCATCGACAACGTCGTCGTTAGGCCCTGAGGCCATGACGAGTAGGTAGGAATATGCTTGGCCTCAGACAAGGCCCGTCCGGTCTGTCTCGGCCAAGAGCTTCGCCCGGGCTCTCCACACCCTCCACAGGCAGCGGCGGTCCGGGGTGCAAATTCCCGTCCCACCCCCACACCCAGGCAGCGGGGTCCTAGGCGGTGTCCGAGGGGGGGGGATGGAAGAGGAGGAGGATGGGCGACAGGAGGAGCCTGAAACGGATCCCGGGCCGTGGAAAGACCGCCGGCAGGCCGGCCGGTGCCAAGAGGGGGTGGGATCCGGCCAAGGGGATCCGGGACGGTCGGTTCGATAACCGGGGGAGAGGGGTTTTAGGCCAGGGGAGGTTAAGGGGTTCCAGAGGAAGAGGGCTGATTGGAGACCAAAGACGGGGGACGGCTCCAACAAACAGAGCAGCAGCAGACCGGGGGAAGCCAGCCGGGCAAGAGAACGATGAGTGGAGGCACGACGGTCTCGCTTATCGGACTCGGTGCATCTCGAAGCGAGGGGAAGGGTGCGCGCGCGCGCGTGGTGCGAGGTGCGCTGGGCGCCTGAGAGTGTGCGGCAACGATGTCGCGTGCAGTGCGTGCGTGCGTGGGTGGCAGTGTGATGTGTGGTTTTGCGCGGCCACCCGTGTCAGACAGCAGCTGTGAAGCCCCAGAGCCTGACTCTTGTGCGACCAGGGGGGGTGGGTTCCCGCAGCAGGTGGGATGGAGCGGGCAGAGAGAGGGGGGGGGGGAGCAAAAAAGGAGCAAGGGTGTGGGGAGGGAAGGTGAAAAAAAAAAAAAGTCGTAAGGGAAAACAGCTGATTGATCCCTGATCCTGCTGTACAGGAGGGTACTTCCTTCCCTCGGCGGGCAAAATTACCGTGAGGTGAGGATACTTTCTAGCACTGGGGACAAAAAGGAAAGAGCTAACATCGAAGCGACTGGCGCCTTTCCCTGTTAGCGACATCTTTTTCGTTCTCGCTTCCCTCTCGTCAAGTCTCGTCGCTAAATGAAAGTGGAGACAAAAAAGACGGGCTAAATCGCCAACTTCACCAAACCCAAAGCAGCTCTGGATATGCTCTCTTGGGTCACACGGGGTTGAATCAGTCATGATGCATGCTCTACACACTCCGATCCCGATCCCGAGTCATGGAAATGATATACGCCTAACGGCGGACGGCCTTTCAGACGTGACGTGACCTGAATGAATGTGGCATCCCCGGGGGAATTACCCTGGCGACCCTGTCGGACCAGTCCCGCCGTCCCGCCCACCCCACGAGCAGAAGTTCCTGCAGGAGACAGGACTGAGATCTCGTTGCTCCCATCTACTTGCGGCAAGACATGTTTTCCGGTGGTTGGCCCACACGGCCCGAGCCATATCGGAACATATGCCCTACTGCCTTTGTGCAGTGTTGACGTTGAAGCTTCCTGTCCCCTGAGTGTCACAGTCGTCGAGATCGGACAAGGGGGACGGCCAGCGTTGTGCACAGCACCCTCTCCTGGCTCGTCGCTTAATACCATTGGTGAATTTAGTGTATCAAAGTACCCAAATTGCCGGCGTCTTCACATTCTCTTTGATAGCTCATACTGTATTATATAGCCCTTCATTATATCTATACAATCGCCCTCGTATGCAACCCCTGCCTCAGCTCAGGAGGCCAAATATCCATCCTTGGGATCAATAGGCTGGCTACTCCGCCGTCGCCCGAGCCAGAGCTTCGTGCACATGTGGTGGGAACCTGTAGCGCAACTGGCTCGTATACGTCGTCAGGTCCAGCGTCATTTGCTTGAGCTGCTCCACCATCAGCCTCCTTGTGCCCTCGTTGCCGCTGAACTGCCCGTTCGTCAACTGCTCCCGTTGCCGTATGCAGCTCACGATTGTCCACATCAGGAGGTTAGGCACGTTGATCGACACAGTCTGTGGCAGGCCAGGGAACTTGGCCGCGTACGCGCGAATGATGCCACCGTCGCCATTGGCATCCAGAGGGAGGATTTCCAAGCCGCGGATTTTCTGTCGCACACCCACGTTAGCGTCTTTCACTTCGTTCAAGTCACTGAAAAAGCATGCACTTACGTCGAGACAAGAGGCCCACTGGCCACTTTCCACCAGGTTCTTGATGTTGCTCATCTCCAAGAGCACGCTGCAGGCGACCCTGTTCTGGCTCTGGATGCTCTGGTAGAACATCGGGTTCGTCTTGTACATGGACATCATCGTCCTAGCCAGCTCAACCGGATCGTCGATCACGGCCAGACTGAGGCTGCTGCCCTGCTGTTCTCCGGCCGCACCCTTGTCGCCACCGCTCCTTGGCTTCACCGGCACCAGGCGCATAGGATCCTCTCCAATCTCTACCGCAATAGCTTCGCTAAGCGCACGGCTGACAATCGCCACCACTGTGTCGTACTCCTCCGCAAGGTGGTATAGTAGCACGGCGTCTGTTGTGCGACCGTTCTCGTCCGCGAAGCTGGCGGCCTGCAGCGTCACCGTGTTGATGAAGTCGGCTTCCGCATCGAGCCCAATCAGAGGTCCGCGTTTCTCAATCACACCCTTAATGCGTCGTCCGTCTGGGCGAATGTCACCGATGAGCTCGCTGAACTCACGCGTCTCCAACACCAGTTCGCGTAGCGCCTCGTGGCAAACAGTTCCGTGGCGACGACCTGCCTCTCCGCCCAGATCGTGGTTCAAGTAAATCAGGGCGAGGTAGTCAACGGCAGACACGGTGTCAGCTGCTCTGAAGTCCCTCGTGTAGTATCCTATCATGCGGCCGAAATTGATCTCCGGCAGGTTTTTGGTGCTGTAAGTACGCAGATCATTGGCTCCGGAGAGTCCATCGGTCGGACGTAGAAGGCCGTAGTATTCTAATGCCAGGCCGAAATGCACCGCGTCCACGTAGGAGAATGGATAAAGATATGCAATGGCATCCTCGAAAAGACCAGCCAAGATCTGCAGATAGAAGAACATGCCGAAGCTGCCGCTGTTGTCCTCGGAGCTGGACTTGGGAAAGTGCTTCTGGCCAACCTCCCTGATGCTATCCTGTAGCTCAGCGAGGCCAAAAGTTTCACCAGCCATCTCCACCACGCGGTCCACTTCCCTTGCGAGGTTGAACTGAAGCCAGATCCAATCGTTGATGTCCGTCTTCAGCCCGTTCAGACTGCGGCTGCCGAGCTCAATACGCCCGATGACCTTGTAGCACGCCATGCGGAAAGGATCAATGCTGTTGTCCGGTGCATTACGAGATCGTTGAATGTACTCGTTGGTGCAGCGATCCTGAAGCTTCCTGCTGGTGATGCGTCTATCCTCGCTGGCTGCGTAGTTGTTGAGGTATGTCGAGAAAGTGCGATCAATACCCTTGAAGTGCGGGCTGTTGTCGTTGACATATTCCGCTGCCTCGTTGACATGGCCCGACCGAAGCAAGTAGAACACGATGGCCCAGACATATTCTCCTTGGATTTGCTGAAGCTCCACGTTGTCAGGTACCAGGTCTTTACGAGCAGATCGAAGGCGCACGTAGGCCTTGATCTTGCTCTTGACGTCAGGCCTGCCGCCTAGCATGGCTTCGTGAGGGTGTTTGGCGATGAGCGATTCGACCTCCCGAAGGAATTGCTTCTCGAGGAAGGTATTGACCCCCGAGAGGAGTCGTTTCCGCATTTCCACAGATTTGGGCGCGTTGATGTTGTCGTTCAAGTACATCTGTGCAAACTGGCGCTCCTTGGCCGTGGCATTGTTAAGAGAGTTCTCGGCTTCTGGGTTTTCGCCCACAATTTCAATGAGAGCGCGATACGCTTCCACCAAGTGTGGTGCATGAGATTCGTTCGACTTTTGCGCGACATCGGCGAGCTCCGCGAGGATGGGGTATGGGCGGTTGGTCAACCGCGAGTAGTTGAGGTTGCGGACCTTGGCCGCCAGAGTGGCTTGCTTTTCGCGTAAAGGACGATTCTCGACAGTGCCCCAGGTATCGTTAGCACCGCCATTCTCTGGTGTCCTGTCCACGTCGGCAAACTCGGACTGGTGCGTGCCAATGCGGCTGGGAGTGCCAATGACCGATCGATGCAGCGAAGACTTGCCGAACATGCTGCTACGGCCGGCGCGGGATGCACCGCCTTGGGCCTTGCTTCTTCGTGATCGACCAAAGCCAGCCTGGCTCTCTCGCGAGCCAGCGGGCTCCTCACGAGGCTTGATGCCAAAGTGCTGGTAGATGCGCTTTCGCTGAGCTTCCCACTCCATCTCCACGTTATCTTCGAGGAAGTTGTCGAAGTCGCGACTAGACCGCTCCAGGCCGTCCGCTATCATGCTCAGGGTGGTCTTCGTTTGGATGTTGGAAAGATACGTTTCGACATCGACCTCGCTGGGGGCATACCCGCCTGCTGCGCGGTCGACTCGTCCGCCCTGCACGTCGAGCATGCCGAGGTCTTTGGCAGCCGTACTCGGATCAACACCAGAGGCGGCAAGCAGATAATGAGCCTTGCCATCCAAGGGCTTCTCGTTTTGCTTGGACTGCAGCTTCCTCAACCGATGGCGCAGGTCACCAAGACCAAGCTCGAGGTTAGGCAAGTCATCCGCACTGGCCTTGACCTCGCCCGCTTTCTGGCTTTTCGCAAAGAGACTGTCGAAATAGGCACCCGCAGGCTGTGCCTGGCCTTGGCCCTGGCCCTGGGCTGGCTGAATCGAGCTGGCAAAGGCATTGGTGTTTTGCGAAAGACCGAAGCCCTGCTGTTGTGGCTGCTGCTGTTGTGGCTGCTGGCTGCCCAAGCCGGTCGTGTTACCGAAGAGGCTGAGGCCTGGTGGCTTCTGTTGCTGTGTTTGCTGTTGACCGCCAAACAAGGAGCTTCCGGCCTGAGCAGTCTGACTGGCGCCTTGAGTGTTCTGCTGGTTCTGTCCGAACAGACCACCTCCAGTGCCTCCAGTTTGCTGGCCGCCAAACAAACCTCCTAGACCACCGCTCGCCGGTTGTTGTTGCTGTTGTTGCCCACCAAGCCCTCCGAACAAGCCCCCGGTTCCACCTTGTTGCTGGTTTTGCTGCTGCTGCTGCTGCTGCTGCTGCTGCTGTCCGCCGAGCCCGCCCAATCCTCCAAACAAGCCGCCGCCGCTACCTTGCTGGGCCTGTTGCGTGTTCTGCTGCTGCTGCTGGGGTGCCCCAAACAGAGAGCTGCCGCCGCCGCCTCCAGCGCCGCCGCCCAGCCCTCCAAAGAGAGACATCGTTGCGCTGGTCGCGGGTGGGTTCGAGATCAAGTGAAGGGAGGCCGCCGCAACTGATGAGAGAAATTGCTCGCGGGTTTGACGCGACGTGGGCCGGCAGGTTGTGGTTCAATGGCGCGTTGACGGATCGCTTGTTGATCGAGGATTTGTAGGTTGCAATGACAAGGCTCACATAGAAATTTTGGGTTAGAAGGACGCAAGGCTGGCTGTTGTTTTGGGGACTAGCCGGAGGTGAGCTTCAGCCAATCAGAAGCTGCAAAGCGCGGCACACGTACCAGCGGGGCGTTGTACAGACACCTTCAGCAGGTATACTAGGTACCTAGTAGGTGCTATAACATTACTGTAAAGTATCTACAGGTCAATCCTGAGACTCACCTCATCGATTCACCATTATCATCTTCTTACACGCTCAAGAAACTGCAAGTTACAGGAGTGCGATGCGCCGCCGTCTCGAATCATCTCATCATCTATTGCTACTTTCGTACATGCATTGATTATCATTATGGACTACGGGCGCGCCAACTCACCGCACCTTGAAGCCCCCGCCTAGTTCGTGGTCTGCCAGCATGGCCATCTCAAGGCAGAGGGCAATGAAGACACTGAAGCCGTCTTACTCGTCGCCGCCGAACTCCTCCACCCACTTCTCGACGGCTTTGTCAACCTTTTTGCGGTACGTCTGCTGCGTGCGACACATGTCTAAGAAGACCTCGTATTTGGCATCCAGGAGCGCAAGCTCGCCTGCGTCGTTGCCCGGCTCGACCAGGCGGCCGGGCTTGCTCATGCGGTCCATGATGCTCCACAGGGACTCGCCATGCTCGCCGTGAGAGCCCTCGACGTGGCTCGCGGCCTTGGCGCCCAGCATGGCCGCGCCATGGACCACGGCGGCGTTAACGTACCGGGGGATCAACACGGACATGCGGCAGGTGGTGGCCAGCAGGTTCATCAGCACTGGGTTCTGGCACTGCGAGCCGGACATGAAAATGGATGAGATCTCGTGGCCCGCCTTGTTCATCTGCTCGATGATCTGGCGCGTTTGCATGGCGATGAACTCCATGGTTGCGTAGTACCACATTGCCATGTTGTCGGTACTCTTGTCGCTATCCAAACCAATCATCACGCCCTTCATGTTGGCATCTGCGACAGGGGAGCGGTTGCCCCAGAGGTCTCCGTAGAAGAAGAAGTGTCGCCCAAGGTAGGAGATGGCCGGAGCGTTGGTCTTCTCGGCAAGCTGCTGGAGGTGCGAGTTGAGGAAGTCGTAGATGTGCTTATCCTCTGCCTTGGCCAAGGCGCACGTTTCATTGTACGCCGGGTGAATGTCGAGCATGTGCCGGAGCAGCTCGCCGGTCGCCGACTGACCGCCCTCCGCCATCCAATACTCGGGAAGAAGCACATCGCGATACGGTCCCCAGACGCCGGGAACAAATACAGGCTCCTTGGACATGGCCAGGTGGCACGTAGATGTTCCGGCGACAGCGGCCAGACGGGTAAAGGCTTGAGACAGGTCATTGTGAGGCACATTGGCATTGAGTTCGTCGTTGCCGAGGTCGACCTTGGCGCCTACGGTACCAATCCAGCCGGCGTAGGCATCGATGACGCCGCTTCCAACGGCAATGCCTATCGGAAGGCCGAGCTGAGCTGCTGCGAGCTTGCTGAGTGTGCCTACACATTCGCCGGCACTGAAGTACTCGCCGTTCTGTGAGGGAAAGCATTAGCACGGAATCAGTGAAGACTATTCAGAGAACTGGGCTCACCACCCCGTTGACGCCGCCCATTCGCTTAAAGTCATCCTTGGCCAGGTCGCTCAGGCCGATGGTGTCGTAGAAATCCTCTTGCCAGCCCTTGACGCTGCCATCCACGCCGACGGGGACGAAGCCCTGCTTGCAGACGGTGCTGCAGAAGCTGCGGGACTCGTTGCCGGTGGCCAGGTGGGTGAGGGCATCGGCAAGGTCGTAGAACTTGCAGCGGTCGAACAGCTCCGGAGGCATGTTGTTCTTGAGCCACAGAACCTTGGGTATCTCCATCTCGATGCTCATCTTGCCGCCCACGTACTTGAGCAGCTTGTGCTTGGTGTTGTTGATGAGCTCGGTCTCGGCGACGGGGCGGTGGTCGAGCCAGAGGATAACGTTGCGGTCGTTACCATCGTTGGCGAAGTCCGGGCCGGTGACGGGGATGGGCTCGTCGGTGTCGTGGGAGAAGACGGCGAGGGAGCAGGTGGCGTCGAAGCCAATGCCCTTGATCTTGCTAGGGTTGACGCCGGACTCGATCACGACGCGGCGAACGCACTCGCAGATGCAGTTCCAGATATCAGTTGTAGATTGCTCCTGTGACCGGGGCGAAAAGGCACCAATTAGCTACACAATCGCATAGAGCGGTGCGAGTGTCGGAGAGGACAGGGCGCATAGCTCGTACATAGTAGCCAGTCTCGGGTTGCCACAGCTTAATGTTCTCGGACGCCAGCGCCTTGATATCGCCAGTCTCGTCAATAATGCAGGCGCGCGCTGAGCCGGTCCCTACATCGACACCGATGTAATGGTCCTGTTCTCGTCTGTTAGTGAGGTGCAAGGTGCCGTGTTTGCGTGCTGTATCGCAAGTGCTCAGAGGGTCGCCGTCACCCCGCAGCAGTCTTGTCGAGCTCGGGACCTCCCCAAAATTGGAGGGGTGACAAGGGTAGGCAAAAGTGAGGTAGGGGAAGGGTCCAGTGTAGGGAGAGGTTTCTCATACCTGCGTCACCTCGGGTCTGTTCATGGTCGAGTCAGTCAATTGAATTGGGAGTTGGTAGGCGCAACAAGAAATAAGAGCTTCCGCAAGAGAAACACGAGACAGGGCGAGGCGAATCGAAGAACGCTCAACGAAAAGGCATGCAGGCGAGCTCCTCAGATCGTTTGCGCCAGGAAACAGCCAAACCAGATACGGATGGAGGGGAAGCTGGATTGAGCTGGGAGGGGCAGGGCAAGGCGAGGCAAGACAAGGGAGAGGCTGTGGCTTACTCCAAGGCGTTGCGAGGCTCTTTGTACGAAGAGAAGAGGCCCTGCATCTCAACTGATTTGGTTGGGATCTGGATCGACGGATCGAATGTCTCAAAGCAGAAGTCGGATTGGCCTGGGCTGGCAGGTTCGCCGAGAGCTTTTTCCTGCCAATGCCGGTCTAGAACTCTAAACCCCTTCGTAATGCAAGCCGGCCGGATGGTCGAATTTAGATCCGGCAAGGTAGGGATGGGCTTTTTTTCTGACGGGCGCGCGGGATGATGCGAGGCGGCGTTGGCGCGCGGCGGGTTTGTGTGGAAGAGGGATGTGAGTGATTGGGAGAGGAAGAAGGGTGCGGCGAAGGCAAATGGGATGATGGTGGTGAGGATCGCCCCTCCAAGAAACAATAGTCTTTCCAACCTTTTGACAAACCAATCCTCGTACCTTGAGCTTGCCATGTCTCGCTTTAGCTCCGATCCCTACCTTGTCCTACGTGCCTCTCCTCGGGGACGTTACTTTAACCATGCCCCTCTCTCTCTCACCCCTTGGGACACTTACATCTCCACCTTGGGCCGCCTCGCATCTGTTCTCACTTGCTTAGTTTCCCGCCCCCGGACAGGCGGAGGCGTGCGGGCTACGGGCTAGAAGCTCGCAGGTGGAACCAAGTCTGTGGGACGGGTGGCCGCGAGAAGGTCAATCAAGCCTTGGAGGCTGTGGAGTGTCGTGAGCTGTTCTGTCCCTGTGCTGGAGCGGCGCGTCCGCTGGCGTCCTTGGGGGTTCCACAGAGGCCGTCGCGCTCTGCGTAGATGTTTTCCTAATTCGGCTCGTAGCTCAGTGCCTCTGCATCCTGATCCCTGGAGAAGGATGGGTGGCAGCGTCGAAACCCGCTCTCCTGCTAGCCTGCCGAGCCCTTCCCCGGGGAGGACATAGAAATTCTGGCCCGCAAAAGCCGATCTTTCTACGGTCTAGATCCCATGACCCATTCTTTCTACCTGTCTATGTGTAGATGGGAACGGATCGACTGGGGACCGCAAGAAATGCTGCTGCCTACCTCAACACTAAGCCTCACTCTCGTCGACCGACATCGGGCTGTTGCCGGGGCCGTTCGCAAAGTTGCTGACGAGCCCCGCTGGGCTTGCTTGCGCCCGCGGTTCCTGGTGGAGGCTCCCCGGCTGCCGACGAACCGCAAGCAACCAAGGGCGTTGCCGATCGGCACGAGCTCCAGGTCGTCTCGCAAGCCGATGGCACGGCCCCTTGACGAAGAGACGACCAAGACGACCCCATCTCCATACTGTAGGCGTCCTCTCCACTTGCCGGACCACTTTTTAAAAAACAGCTCCCCGCATCGCCCATGCCGGCCAACGAGTTTGTTTGTACGCGCGGCAATCTTGCCTCATCTCCATGAGGAAAGGCACCTTACTTACAGAGTACGGCACCTGTGCTGTCAGAGCGGACCCCGTTCCCCGCAAAACGCCTTCGCCGACAACGCCGAGATCCCCGGCTCCGGGGGGCTTTGCAGAAACCCCCCAAAACTTGCCATTGACCCCGAAGCTCTTTCAGAAATGCTGCGGCCCAAATTATTTTTGCCACCGTTTTATGACGCGATGGCCATGCCCTTAAGATGGTGGTAATATTCACATGGGCACAATCTTACTCATGAAATTGGATGCGCTCTCGCCCGGCCGCCTTTCTTAACGTCCTGTTGCTATCCCGTCTTCTTACGATACACGGCATGACCTCCCGTATCGCCAACAACCCTGCTCCATTCAGTTTAGAAATATTGGCCGAAATAAACATAGTGAAACCTTAGACGCAAATGCCTCGAAGACGGCTAGTACGTCAATCAATTCATCGTAGGCCTATCCACCTGCCTTCACGCATCTTCGAGGCTGTTATCAGAATGCGCCCACTTCTCACACATCCACTGTGACGGACGAGAACTAGCATGGGCTTCTGAAGGCGCCCGAGAGGATGTGAGTTATTATACTTCACGCTTTCGATAGATGAATTACGCCTCTCCTTCTTTTGAGGACCATATCCTCGAAGGCTTTCGCCTACTACATCCTTACCTCTGTCCAAACTTTCGATTCTAGCCCAAAAGTGGAACGTCTTACGGCCTCCGGAAATCGCCCCCTTTCTTTCAACGCGCTGGGCCAACTTCGTCCTCGTCATCCTCAGCGTCTGCTCCTTCGACGAGGATGAGAACAGTCAAAGTGGCAGCATAAGCCTCTCGTATGGCACACGACATGCTTTCCAACAGTTAGCTGTCCGGTTTCAAGGTAAAGGGTAGCCTTGGAAGGGAATGAGTCGAGATGAGTGATCATACCATGTTTTACGGATGTCCGCCACAATGGCACTGAGTCCCCAATGCGAGCACCATGCGCGGGCCAGCACCTCGTTATCGCGAACTCCAAATGCCTCCACGACCAGCACCTTCTCCTCGTCGTCCTCATCATACTCTTCACTGTGCCAGTCTGCCCCAAGGGCTCCGTGTCTGTCGCGGTGACGGGGTGACCCTGGCGCAGGACTTGAACGCGCGCTATGCGATCCCGCCTGCCCTCCGTACAGTCGGCCCCAGTCTCTGATGTCCACGATCTCGTCCACCTTGACAGATCGGTAAACATAATCGAAGAAGAGTGGGTGTGGTCCGCCAGAGCATGGCCAGGCGCTCACAAACGTCACATCGTACATGAGCCGCAGTGGCCACGACGCCCCATCGATCGCAAACTGCACCGTAGCATCAAATAACCGGGGTCCCGTTGCAACCATTCCCACGTTCGCATCCGCCGGTCTGAGGCCCAGAAGCTCGATACGCACCGTGTCAACGATGTCGTCTGTATTCGGCAGTACAAGATTGTATTCGTGGACCGGATACGCCTCCGCGTGTGGACCGAGAGCATCTGAGCGCTCCGCCATAGTTTCGACATCCTCGGCTCGCAACAACTGCTTTGGCTGACGACTGCGTATCCGTGCAATCTGTGAGCGGCCTAGGTCCGCTGTGGGCCGGGCAGGTCCAATCCACCCGGCCAATGCCGAGCATGTCGGAGCCAGGACTTTGCCCACGATGCAAGTTGCCGACCAGTACGTATAACTATTACGATATTGGAAGCCACAGTGTGGGTGAATGTGCGAGAGGAGGGCTAGATCGTCAGTCGCTGGATCTGGATCCAAGTCGATCAAGGTGTTCATGATGAGGAAGGGGAAGGTTGGCTACAAGCCGAGTCAGCATTTTGAACGTCGGGAGCACGCTGGGCTTCTGCTAATACGAACCCCGGGCAGAACAAGTCCGCTGAAGAAAGCAAATGTGTCTGAGCTTATCGCATCCAGACTGGACTCTTCATCTTTTTGCGCCAGATTGTCCAATACTTCTGCGAGATTCGGCCATTTCATGGCCTGCGCGAAACGCTTCAGGGTCTTTACCCGGCGCTTCTTTAGCTTGTATCGAAGTCGCGCTGTGTCAACGAGTTTTAGCAACCTGTTTCCCCGAGGCGTCATGTTTTCGAAAACTCACTGTCCTCCGCCGTCATGCCCCAATCGTAAACACGCACAAACTCCCGCCACCGCCGGGCCAGAGCGAGGTTCCACTGGATAGTAGGGGGGATTTGGCGCAGCAGCTTCTCCTTGGCCCACTTGCTGTGCTGCGGAGACTGGATCCGGAGTTCGAGTTCGAGGCTCAGCAGCAGCTGATGAAAGAATTTGTGATACTGATCATGACTCTCCTCGCCTGTGTCGAAGATGAAGCGCGTGACTACCTGGTTCTTGGGGTTCGTGAAGTCGATCCAGTCCGGCCGCGACAGTACCAAGATCAAGTCGGTGATCTGCTTATCTAGCGTTCTGTGCGGGCTCAGAATCTTGTCCGGGTCCTTAAGCATGCGCTTGTATAGTATGCGGTAGAGCAAATCTTCGTCGTCGTCTTCAAGCCCCGATTGCAGCTCCTTCAGTCGCTCAAATACGCGCTCCAAGTCCATCTCGCGCGGAGTGACACCGGAATCCCGCAACGCAATGGTTGGAGGTAGCGCGCTCGCCAGGGAGGCCCATTGATTCAGTGTGACTGTTCCCGGGTGCCGGCCATAGAAGAACGAGTAGCTCGGTTGCTCCAGCGTCTCCCAGGGATTCGAGGCATGGCCCGAACTGTGCATTCTCATAGTCATAAGTTGCGTCATGGCGTCGTGTATGTCTGCGGCGTCAGAACCATCGCCCCGGTTCCCGGCTGACGTTGCATACAGCGCATAGTAATGGTCGGGCGCATGCGGAATCTCCCGCTTGTGGCCTTTGTGGCATGGAGCCCCGCGCGATATGAGCTCCTGGGCGTGTTGAGGTGGCAGGTCTTCAACGCTTGCCAGACCGTTAGGAGGCCATACGGTCAACCGCGTTTTTGGAGGGCGGGATCGACCATTGGGCTCATCTTCCCAGCCCACGCCCTTGCTTCTCCTGGAGTAGCCGGCCCCGGAGACGGCTCGCCCAAGCTCCGAGTCGGGTGCTGGACTCGGACGTCTTGGCCGCCGGCGCTGGCGCGGGCCACCCGCAGCACCCGCACCGGACTCTGGGCGACGATTGGGTGGGTTGCCACTACCGCTACCATCTCGTAATTGCTCCTTGAACTTGAGAACATGTCAGTGCTACGTGGGTCTCATGATAGTGCTTGCAGAGTAGAAAACAAGGTGAAAATAAATTTTCAAAAAGGAAGAATGAAAAAGAATCTGCGCACCGATTTGTCGGCCCTTTTGGCCAGGCTGCCATGGCGAAGCAAAGTCCCCCAGAACCCCTTCTTATCCTTTTGATCCGTCATTATCTCATCAGAAAGGCGCCGTGCAAGGTACGAGGAAAAGAGTGGAGGCTGCGGTCGGGTGGCGGCGAATGTTTTAATGCCACATACACGTGAGGTCCGAACAAGCAAGTAAGCGCCTATTCACGCTTTTATGAAAGGAAGAAAAAGGAAAAGCAAAAAGAACAAAAAGAGGGCAGGGCGCCTGGTAGGAGGATGTGGCCAATCTGCAGTCGCCGCGTTTGCAGCCGGCCGAGGATTCTGAGGCCAGGAACAGGGCCCGATCCGCCTCAGCTTTCTGCCCGCAGGCCTGCCCAACGCGCGAACCGCAAACGAGAGCCTGGTCGGTACGGCAGCAACACGCTGAGCATGCAGCTCCCTCGGCACTCGAGGCCGCGAATGCCGGGTTGAAGGTGGGCGACGATAGGATCGGGAGGAAGACGGAAGAGTTGAAAAGGTTGAAAATGCAGGTCGAGGGCGGCGGGAGGCTGTGAAACGTAGGCGCAGGGAGCCGGGAGCCGGGAGCCTGCGTCACAAGCAACAGCAAGATTGGGTGGTGCACCCAAAAAGGGAACACCGACAATTAAATAAGGTACAGTACTAAACGAACTACTGCTTTACCGTAACCTAGGCGAAGGTCAAAGTAGGTCCGATATCTTAACACAGCATCTACCTACATCGCCTTGGGACCTCGGGCCCTCACCTTACCTCTTGTTAAATATCATCTGGCTTATTCCTTACTCCCCGGTCCTACCTTACCTGGCCATAGATAGGCGAAGAATGAACAATGCCAAGACTTCGTGTTCCCTTCTGGTAAACGACCTCATTCCACGCTTTTATTGATCTAACCCGTCTCCTTTTGTTCTGGTTATTGCTATCCCTGGCTTGCTTGTCCCCCAACGTCTTTTTTTCCTGCTAGCAATTCTACCCTAGCAACCGGGGAGCAAAAGAAATCGAGACTCGGGGATTACTATCCCTACACTAACTTTGCATAACAAATCATAACAAATATATCTCAAATATTTACAAAAATCTTGAAAATTAGTAATGTGAAAGTTAAAAAGTTGTTGATTATTTACAATATTATTATAATAAAACCACAGTTGGGTTTATTTCTTCGTAGTCTGGTATTTCACAGTATCGCTTTTCTTCCTACTGTAACCACCCGCTTAGCTAGAACTCGGATTGGCTAACCGCCTATGTGTTTCGACATGCACATGTAGTCTGACGTATGGCGTAGCCAGGAGTCCAGCCTGCACTCTCCGCTCTTCAAGGCGTTGTTCGTTTGCTTATTCTATGTAGTATAGAGCTACTTGTTTGAATATCGACCACTAACCAGAGTGCATGATGCCAGCCTGCTCTTAAATATACAATCACCAAGCTGATACGCGTTCCCCTTCAACCCACGCAACCCTTGTTGGTCTCTCTTACACGAGCTCATCGGTGATTGGCATCAAGGCCTCTCCATTGTACAATCTGTCGAAAGCTTTGCGGTACTGTATGGAAACTGTCAGTGGATCGGTCTGCACGGGCTTCTTCGCCAGCGTCATTTGCTCACCTGAATGATAAAATTGATGATGAGAGCAGCCATGACCGCCATACTGATAATGATGGGCCCAATCATGTTATCAAAGTGTTTGCCGCTTCTCTCAATAATCATGTTCCTTCGGACATGGAGCATGCTATAACCCCACACGCCAGCGAAGATGGCAATCAGAATATATATGATGCCCATCACTTCCGCTACGACGTTCTGACCAGCCGCCGTGTACAGTGCAACGGCCAGGCCGCCCTGGAGGATGCAGATGTGTTGCCACTTGAGGAACGTTCGCTCGTTGGCTAGCCACACCTTGGGCTCGACCTTGAGCTCGCCCATGTTTTTGATCCAGACTCTTGGCTCTTCCACTCCCTCAGGAAGTCGCACCTTCTGCTCTCGCTTGGCTTGCGCATACTTGGACAAAGAAAAGCCGGGGAGAACAGAGGACAGCGTGCCATAGCCGCTGCGCTGACCGTGCGACTCGCTACTACCCTCGCCATCTTCCTCTTCATTCTCTGCCTGCTCACCTAAAGTCTGTTTGTTCTTCGCGCTGGCAGATGATGACGCTTTCGAGTCCGCGGCCATCCTGTCAGCCAAGTAGGACTTTCCAACGGGTGAGCTCTTGGTGGCCTTGTATGAGCCCGAGACATTCCCAATCAAGCTGCCAACCGCCATGACATCGTCCGCGCGCTGAGCTCGGCGCTGCTCCTCTTCCTCGAATGCCTTCTGCGGGTCTTTGCGGATGTCTGCCTGCAGGTCGCTCAGCCAAAAAGGCAAGTTGTTGACATGATCCTCAAAGAGCGACGCGACGCCGTGAATGAACTTTGAGAAGCGAGGAACGGCATGAAGCAGATGCGAAGCCATCAAATCTTCGATCCAAGAAGGCCGCTTACGGCTCCCATCCTCACGCAGCTTAATTTCCAGCACAGCATAGGGAAACTTGGAAACCTCGCTCTGATTGATGTTTTTGAATGGATATGTCATGTTGCTGTTGTCAATGTCCAGGCGATGCCACTCATTCGGATCGCGGCATGGACGATCTCTGTCCAACGTGTCCTCGCGGATAAAGGCCAAGTCGGCGTCAATGGAAATACGCACGCGGTCGTCAGCGGGTTTCTGGAACGCAGTGCGCGAGTAGTTGGCTCTCAGCACCGGCGAAAGCGATTTTTCGCGCAAGAACGTCTGTATCTTGGCGACGGTGGCCTTGAACGTCTCAATTTTCTCGGCTGGTTGCCCTTGGCGCTCCATCTTTTGGACGGTCTTCTCCATAGAGTACTCCCCATCGATGAATTGCTTCACGTACTTGTCCTTGATGGTGAATTTGGACTCCTGGCTGTGTCCCTCGGCGTCGGCCGTCTTCTGCTCAACGTAAATCTCTGGCCGAGCACTCAGCTGCCCATACCATCGCAAGCGGAGGGACGACGTGTCAGCTTGCCGGTCGACTTTTTCAGAGTAGAGGCGGAAGTCTTTGTTGTCGAAATAGAGCGAGGTGATGGAGGGTGAGTCGTTACCGTCCAATTCTTTTGCCGATTGCTCGCTGTACACAAGGGCGGGTAGTCGTCGGAGAATGAGCGTCTTCACCTCAAGGAGATTGTCCGGATGAACCCAGACTAAGGTTACCAATTATTAGTTCAGAACTGCGTAGATTGTTATGCAGGGTGATGAGTTGGGGGGAGGCTTACACTTATGAGCAGTATAGCGCTCGCCGTTATGCGTCTCGCCCTGACTCTCGAGATCCAAGGGAATATGGTCGCGTCCCTCGAGCTGCTGCCTTATAGCAAAGTACATGATGGAGAGTTTGTTGAGGAGAGGGGAGTAACCCCGCTCCGAGTTGAAGGGTCTCTGAGCCAGGCTCAGCTGCATCATGGGTCGGACACGGTAACGGTCTCCCCTCTTGCGGTCGTGCTTCTTGACTATCTTGAGAAAGCCGGTGTAGTTGATGTTGCTGTACTTCTTGAGCTCCTTTACTTCGTTTGTGATTTCGTCTAGCTCGGTCTCGAGCTCCTTGAGGCGAGAGGCGGCAGCTCCTTGAGGGTTGGGCTTGTCGCCTTCCGGAGGGGCCATGTCCTTCAGCTTTTCGAACGCGCTGTCCACGCGCTGCTTCAGGGCATCGACCCGTTCCTGCTGGAAGCGTGCGACCTTTTCGAGCTGGTTGTTGAAGATCTCTTCGCAGAAACGGTTCTCGTCTTCTTCGGTCCATTGGTCGCTGTCGTCCTCGGATTCATGTTCGCGCAAAAGGCCCTGAAGCTTGGCGTAGTCGATGTATTTGTCCTTCCATGGTGGATAGGTGGACTCCTTCAGAGTCCTGCCGAAGTGCATCTTGTCGTCAATGCAGTGATGTCCCCTTCGCCTGCGGCCACCACACCAAGCGGACGGCAGAGGTTTGATCGGTCGTCAGGGGTCGTTGGAAAACACACGATCTGCTTTGAGCGATGGAACTAGCAGACCAAATCTGACAATCCGTCGCGAGATCAGACAGATGGGCAATGGAGGAAAATTTGAGGGTCTGCAAGCGACGGCGAACCTTGACCGAGACGCAGCGCGCTCGACGGGCAATGACTGGACTGTTGAATCTCGACTAACCGAGCTTGCACAAGCAGGTGAAGTCACTGTACCCACCCCCTCCGAGCTGCTGGGCCATTGGAGGCAAATGATTGGGTCAATCCATCACTATGCCTTGACAACCCCCACCATCAGCGTGAAGCATGGAAGCTGTATCCACGACAACCAAAGTCTAGGTACTTGGGAGTTGGCAGCTCCAGCGACGCAATTGGCAAGCCGCATCCAGTAGTGCAAGTCATAGTACTTATTCAGAATTGCCGTCCCTCCCACGTGCTCTCAGAAAGGACCAATTGAGTGGCATGGCCACTGCCGCTGGACCAGCTGAAGATATTGAGTCGTTCAACTTTGCAAAGGCCTCAACGCTGCAGGATAAATCAGGAGTGAATCAAGTATCGCTGTCAAGTGGTGAGCAAAGAAAGCAAGACCAGAAAACCGGGTTTCGACATGAAGAAGGTACTGCAAGCAGCTATTTCCACTGAAAACAATTTTTATTTTAGTTTCACCGCCATTTTGCGCTCGCCGTTTGGCTGTCTTCCTCGACCAGCTTGCCTAAGGTAGCAAGGAACGAGGCTTGGCTGAGAAGTCTTGCGCAATCCGTGCTCGTGGTAAATGCTAATCGAAAAACACAGTGGCTCGCAAGGTGATCAAATACATACTCAGTTTGTTGTTACCGTACAGACAGCCTGGGATATATAGTGTATACACGAACTCCAACATGCAAATCAAATAGCCACTCAAGCTGAACCGTACCAACTCCGTCCATCATCCATCCCACCATGAGGTTTTCTTCCATCAAAGCTTGCTATCATGGCATACTCCATTCAGCTCGTAAACTCATACCAATTCACTCCCGATCTAGTTCAATTCCGTGAATACCATTAAATAAATCATCATTTACTTGGCCTCGATCATCTTGAAGATCTCGTGGGCTGTGCGCTTGACAATACCACCAGTGACAGGCAAGCTAGTGCACTGCTCGAGGAAAAGATCAATCTCGCGGGCAGCCATGCGACCCTCGTTAATACCCCTGCGACGTTTGTTAGCATTATTTCATGGCATAAGGTGCTGGACAGGTCAACTTACCAGACAATCAGAGACTGCCCACGTCGGGCGTCACCAGCAGCGAACACACCCGGGACGTTGGTGCTGTACTTGCCAGGGGCAGTCTTGACGTTCTTGCGAGCGTCCTTCTCGATTTCGTCGCCCAGGACACGGGCCTCGGGACCCAAGAAGCCCATGGCCAGCAGGACCAGGTCGGCAGGGAAGAACTGCTGCGAGCCCTCAACCTTCTTCATGTCCCATCCGCCGCTAGGAGAGCGGGTCCACTCAACGCGAATAGTGCTGATGCCCTTCACCTTGCCGGAGCCATCGTCCTCGAACTCCTCGGACATGATGCAGTACTCTCGAGGGTCCTTGCCAGTGTGCTGACGGACCTCGGTGTGGCCGTAATCCACACGGTAGATGCGAGGCCACTGAGGCCATGGGTTGTCGCTGGCACGCTCTGGAGGAGGCTGGGGCAGCAACTCGAAGTTGGTCACGGACTTGGCTCCATGACGGAGAGAAGTGCCGATACAGTCATTGCCGGTATCACCGCCACCAATGACCACAACGTGCTTGTCCTTGGCCGAGATGTAAGATCCATCAGCGAGCTCCGAATCCATAAGAGACTTGGTGTTCTTGTGCAGGAACTCCATGGCATAATGAATGCCCTCAAGCTGTCGGCCCTTGATTGGCAGGTCTCGGGCGACAGTGGCACCAGTGGCGATGACAACGGCATCGTTGCTGGCTCTCAGGTCTGCGAGGGATGGTTGGCCGTCTTCACCAATGGCAACGCCAGCCTTGAAGATGACACCCTCAGAGGCCATGAAGTCAGTTCGGCGCTTGACGATGCGCTTGTCGAGCTTCATGTTCGGGATACCGTACATGAGCAGACCACCGAGGCGATCGGCTCGCTCGTAGACAGTGACTGTGTGGCCGGCACGGTTGAGCTGGTCAGCGCAAGCCAGACCAGCAGGTCCAGAACCAATGATTGCGACGTTCTTGCCGGTGCGCACTTCAGGTGGTCGGGGAATCATCCAGCCCATCTCGAAGCCTCGGTCGATGATAGCACACTCAATGGACTTGATGCCAACCGGGTCCTCGTTAATGCCCAGAACGCAGGCACCTTCGCAAGGGGCAGGGCAAACACGACCAGTGAACTCAGGGAAGTTGTTCGTCATCAGGAGACGGTCGAGAGCGTCCCTCCATTGATTTTGAAAGACCAACTCGTTCCATTTGGGGATAATGTTGGAGATTGGGCAACCAGTCTCGGACTGGCAGAAGGGTACACCACAATCCATGCAACGCGCAGATTGGTACTTCAGCTCATCCTCGTCAAGACGGGAGCTAAGTTCAGCCCAGTCCTTGACACGGGTGGCGGCAGGGCGGTACTTCTCCGATCGCCTAGCATACTTCATAAAGCCCTTGGTCTTGTCAAGCACAAGAGCTCGCTTCTTCTCAGCAGCATTGTCGCCAACTGCCTCCTCCAGATCCTGAAGCTTCGCAACCTTCTCGTCCTTCTTGTCCTTCTTCTGGTGACCAGAAATGACGGGAAGGTTATACTCGGCACGCTTTGCTTCGGCGGCCTTAGCAGCCTCCTCGGCCAGAACGCGCTTGTAGTCAACAGGGAGAACCTTGACGAAGCGAGGGAGAGCACGGTTGAAGTCAACGAGAATGCGTGCGGCTAGCTCAGAGCCCGTGTAGTGGTGGTGATCCTCGATGAGGCCGCGAACATAGGCAATCTCGGTGGGATCTTCCAGCGGGCCCGCTTCAACCATCTCGGTGTTGAGCTTGGAAAGGAAATCGTTGTGGATGTCCAGCACGTAAGCGATACCTCCGGACATGCCGGCAGCGAAGTTGCGACCAGTGTTTCCAAGAATGAGGACACGACCACCGGTCATGTACTCACAGCCGTGGTCACCAACACCCTCGACGACTGCAGTGGCACCGGAGTTTCGAACAGCGAAACGCTCAGCAGCCACACCGCGGAAGAAGCAGCTTCCGGTAGTGGCACCGTACAAGCAGACGTTACCAATGAGGATGTTCTCCTCGGCCTTGAAAACGGCAGAGCGGGGAGGGTAAATGATCAAACGACCACCAGACAGACCCTTGCCGACGTAATCGTTGGCATCACCCTCAAGCTCGAGAGTGACACCAGGGGCCAGGAAAGCGCCGAAAGACTGTCCAGCAGAGCCCTTAATGTTAACATGGACGGTGTCAAGAGGCAGACCAGCCTCGCCGTATCGCTTGGAGATTTGGTAGGACAGCGAAGTGCCCATGGCGCGATCAGTGTTGACAATGTCGCACTCGATTCTGGACGGCAGACCCTTGTCCAAGGTCAACTCGGCCTCTGAAATAAGCTTGTTGTCGAGGCGGACGTAAAGCTTGTGGTCCTGCTTGCGGACGTTGAAAGTAGCAACACCAGGGCGGAGCTTATGAGCAGGCGTCAGAAGGAGAGACAGGTCAATGTTGGCAGTCTTGTTGGTGCGCAGATCATCACGCATCTTGAGGACTTCAACGTGGCCAACCATCTCATTGATGGTGCGGAAACCAAGCTGCGCCATGATAGCTCGAAGCTCGTTGGCGACGTAGTAGAAGAAGTTGATGACATGTTCAGGGGTACCCTGGAACTTCTCTCGCAGCTCAGGATCCTGGGTAGCAATACCCACAGGGCAGGTGTTCAAGTGGCACTTGCGCATCATGATGCAGCCCATGGCGATGAGAGGAGCAGTAGCGAAACCCCACTCCTCGGCACCGAGAAGACAGGCAATGGCGACATCACGTCCAGTTCGGAGCTGACCATCAGTCTGGACAACAACACGGCCACGGAGGTCATTCAGAACCAGGGTCTGGTGAGTCTCCGCAAGACCCAGCTCCCAGGGAAGACCGGCATACTTGATACCAGTCCATCGAGATGCTCCAGTACCACCGTCGTGGCCGGAGATCAGGATGTGGTCAGCCTTTGCCTTGGCCACACCAGAGGCGACGATACCCACACCGACTTCGGACACGAGTTTGACCGAGACTCGGGAGCGAGGGCTGGAGCATTTAAGGTCGTAGATCAACTGCTTGAGATCCTCAATGGAGTAAATATCGTGGTGAGGAGGAGGGGAGATAAGGCCAACACCTGGAGTGGAGTGACGGGTTCTGGCAATCGACTTCGAGACCTTGTGGCCTGGAAGCTCACCACCCTCACCCGGCTTGGCACCCTGAGCCATCTTAATTTGAAGCTCGTCCGAGTCGGCGAGGTATGCAGATGTAACACCGAAGCGACCAGACGCGACCTGCTTGATGGCAGAGCGCATAGTGTCACCGTTAGCCATACGCTGAGATCGCTCTGGATCTTCACCACCCTCGCCAGTGTTGGACTTTCCACCAAGACGGTTCATAGCAATGGCCAGCGTAGAGTGAGACTCCATGGAGATAGATCCGTAGGACATGGCACCAGTACAGAAGCGACGGACAATCTCGGTCCATGGCTCGACCTGGTCAATAGGAACAGGAGTGCGGTCCTCAAACTTGAAATCAAGGAGACCACGCAGAGTACAAGACTTGATCTGCTCATACTCAGAGCGGGAGTAGGCCTCGTAAGACTTGTCATTCTTGCTGCGGACGGCATCTTGAATGTTGGCGATGGAGGTGGGATCGTTTACGTGAGGCTCGCCACCATCACGCCAATGGTACTCACCCGACTCGGGAAGAGCCTTGATACCAACAGTGTAGCGAGAGGGGAAACCACGCTCGTGGAAGCGGAAGGCATCCTCTGCGATGAGCTCAAAGGTCAGACCTTGGATGCGGGAAGCAGTGCCCTTGAAGCATCGTTCGACTACAGACTCCTCGAGGCCGAGAGCCTCGAAAATCTGAGCGCCCTTGTAAGAAGCAAGAGTGGAAATACCCATCTTGCTCATAACCTTCAAGATGCCGCCGTCGCAAGAGTGCTTGTAGTTACGGATCAGGACATCGTCCGAGAGCTTCTTCTTGATGAGACCCTCACGGTTGAGCTTGAGAATGCACTCCATGGCCAGGTAGGGGTTGACACCATCGGCACCGTATCCCAGCAACACACACATGTGGTGAACCTCACGGGCCTCGGCGGTTTCAACGATCAAAGCCGCCATCGATCGCCACTTGTTGCTGACAAGATGATGGTGGACCATACCAGAAGCGAGAGCAGCAGAAACAGCAACGCGGTCAGCGGAAGTGTTCCTGTCGGACAAGACGATGATGCGGTCTCTTGCTTCGATGGCTGCGGTGGCCTCGTTGCAGATTTCATCGAGATGCTTGATGTAGCCTTGGACGCCCTCAGTCTTCGGGAAAGTCAGGTCGATGGTCTTGACAGTCCACTCTGGGTGGATCGACGACATGTTCTTGACGGCGTTGAACTCGGGAATGGACAGGATAGGGCTTGGTAGCAGGAGACGACCGCACTGTGAGGCATCCATCTCCAACAGGTTACCCTGAGGACCGACGTAACACTCCAGGGACATGACGATGGACTCTCGGATGGGGTCAATAGGAGGGTTGGTAACTTGGGCGAAGAGCTGTCTGAAGTAGTCGTAGAGAAGACGGGGGGCAGGCGTGAGACAGGCAAGGGGAGCATCGTTACCCATGGAGCCCAGTGCTTCCTTCTCGTCGGCTGCCATCGGTGCCAAGAGAAGGCTGACCTGCTCGTGGGTATAACCGAACGAGAGAAGAAGGGGGTCCTCCTGAAGGCGAATCTCGTTGGGCTTAGCCTGAAGATCCAGGGAAGACTCCAGGGTTTCCAGGACCTTGGGCATTGTGATGAGCTCGCGGTCGAGCCAAGAGCGGAAGTCGTGGCGGCTAGCGACAGCCTCCTTCAGCTCCTTGTCATCGATAATACGACCAGCCTGAGTGTCAACGAGAAGCATGCGACCAGGTTGCAGACGGCCCTTCTGCACAACAGACTCGGGTTCGACGGGAATGGTGCCGACCTCAGAGGCGCAGATGATGCGGTCATCGTCCATAACGTAGAATCGGCAAGGTCGCAGACCGTTTCGGTCCAAGTTGGCACCACAGTAGCGGCCATCAGCGAAGGTGAAGAGCGCCGGGCCATCCCAAGGCTCCATCTGGCAAGCAGCCCATTCGTAGAATGCAGCCTTCTTGGGGTCCATGTGGTCGTTGCCCTGCCACGCCTCCGGTACCATCAGCATGACAGCTTCGGGCAGAGAAAGAACACCGTTGATGGTCAAGAGTTCGAGGACGTTGTCGAAAGCAGCAGAGTCGGAACCTCCATCCTCGACGACAGGGTACATGGACTCGAGCTCCTCCTTGAAGATGTCGGAATGCATCACACCCTCGCGGGCTCGCATCCAGTTCTTGTTTCCTCGGAGCGTGTTGATCTCTCCGTTGTGGGCAGCCCATCGAAGAGGCTGAGCACGATCCCACGAAGGGAAGGTGTTTGTGGAGAAACGAGAGTGGACGAGAGCAAAGTGTGCTTCGTAGTCGGCGTTGACCAGATCGTGGTAGTAGGAGTAGACCTGCACAGGGGCAAGCTGGCCCTTGTAGACAATGTTCTTGTTGGATAGAGAGCAGAGGTAGAACCAGTTTTGGAGGCCAATGACATGTGTGGCACGCTTGCGCAGGACGTAGAGCTGGCGCTCGAACAGTCTTTCGTCAAACTTCTCAGGGTCAGTCACTTCGGGTGCGTTACCGGTGCCATAAGCGGAGGCAAGCACAACGAAGGGCTGGGCGATGATGGGCTCGCGAGACTTGGCCGCGGGTCCGAGCAGGGTCGAGTCGACAGGAGGCCGTCGCCATCCGAGGACTCTCAGGCCCAACGACTCGGCAACGTCTTCCAGCTGCCTCTGAGACTCGGCAAAAGTCTCCTCGTCGGGCTTGAAAAAGAGGTTTCCCACGGCATACTGGCCCAGCGGGGGCAGCTTAATGCCTTCCTCCTTTTCGAAGTTCTTGATAAAGAACCTGTGGGGGATCGATGTCATGACACCAGCACCGTCACCGTCTCGGGCATCAGAGCCCACGGCACCTCGGTGGGTCATGTTGCACAGAAGGTTCCGCGCTGTGGCCACGTTAGAGTCGTCGCATTAAGAGGCAAAAAAGAATCTTCGTCCAGCACTTACCATCGCTGACAATCTTGTGGCTAGGCTTGCCCTTGATGTGGCTATTTTCAGTGTAAGCGGATGGGTGGGTTGGTGTGGAAAATCAGCATCGCTGCGGCACTCACCAAGCAAAGCCGACACCGCAAGCATCCTTTTCGAGAGAGGGGTCGTAAAGACCTTGCTTCACCGGGAGAGCACCGGCCCACGAGCCATTGTTCTCGGTCTGGTATTCATAAGGATGATATTCTTCCTTCTCGGCGTCGATATGGTTTTGTCGGTCGTCGAAATCCTCGAGCAGGCCCATGCTAGGCGAAGGATTCGCGGAGGGACACTTGGTCGGATCGGTAGGCGACGAGAGATGTCGGGGTAGATCGAGCAAGAGCAGCAGCACGGCGCTGCTCTAGTGCTGGCTGCGGAGGAGAAGGAGCGTTAGCTGGCTGTCTTCAGGATGTCTTGTAAGTCAAGTGAGAATGTGAATGTGAATGTGAAATGAAAGTGCCGAATGACACCAGCGGTTTTGAAATCCTAGTCGCAAGGATGAAATATTGCGAGGAAACACTAAGTCTTTGGTGGCGGCCTGTTGGCCAAGAGCTTGATGTCCGTCCGGTCTGCTTGCCATCTGCCATCTGCCGTCTGCCTTGTAGGCCCTTCGACCGATAGCGCAGGGGGGGGTGTGGGCGCTGTGAAGCCCACTTCCCAGAGCCTAGCGAGGCCAGGGTGGTGCTGAAGACGATTGCATAGCGTGCAGGCATGTGAGTGCGGGGCATGTTTTTCATTTTTGTCCCGTCCTTTTTTTTTCTTCCTTTTTGCCTGCTTTTGGCGCTCTTGTTTCATGCTGGCAATCCGCTTTTGTTCCCCATAAAAGCCTAGCGTCAAGGCTCCATTGAAGTGCCCCTCTCCATTATTTTATCCGCAACAAAAGATATCGTTGCAAGAGAGCGTTTCTTCGGCCGGCCTCAATTATTTGACGCTGAGGAAGCGGATTTCGAGATCCGTGGGGGTTCTTCCCAGATAATGCACCCAACACGGATTTTGCAACTTCGGTAGCCGCTCAATCACAGCTGTATGATTCAGGCAATGGCGCACGAGATCCATGTGGCTGCATGCAGCGTGGGATGCAGATGATGCAGCCAATAATGGGCCGTCTAAAGCAAGTCTGAGGCTAAGACAATGGACCTGGGAAAATGCCCTTTCGGAGCGGCGGCACCAAGCTCTTCAGCTGCCGGAACAGAGCTGCACGTGTGACAGCTCAAACTTAACAAAGCAGCGTATAACTCGTCGTGGTCCAGATTCGCGCTTCCAGTTCAAATCCATCGTGTATGAGTGGTAGCGTCGGTACGCACCCAATTGTCGACAGGCTGAACCGCATGATCTCGTGGGCCGCGCATGGCGGCGTGGAGCAGCCAGTGGCCGCAATGCTTCTCGCAGACGGACGAAGGCAGTAGAGGCACAGGCAAAATACGGCGAATCTCGGTTTCTGCCTGCAATTTCCAGGCGGGCGGAGATGCAGTGGTCGTGTAGAGCAAGGCGAACGGCGGCACAGGAGGGGAAATGGGGAAACGAGAGGGGGGGGGGGGCACTCTTTACAGAGCTCCTGGAGACTTACCTTCGACTTTTGTTCCTTGTGTACGAAGGAGGGCGAGAGGGGTATCTAGGTAGACTTGCTACAGTATAGAGAGAGACAGCGCAAAGAGGAAGAGAAGGAGGAAGCGCAGGAAGCAAGGGGATGAAGGGTGGGAGGTGGCGGGCCCTCGCTTTTATGGAATGGGTGGGATGGGCAAGTGGATGGATCATCGGCGTGGCCAAGCCGATGTGGTCTGTCTCCATCCAAGAGTCCCCGAGGAGTCACTCGAGTTAATGAATCGGTCGCAGGCCGACTGGACGAGGCGAGGCTTCTGTCGAGGGCGCTACTCGGATTTCCCCAAGGGCACGCACCCAAGGGTGAAGCGAAAACGGCCAAGCCCACACGCCGCCCAAGAAAAAAAATATCCCAGCAAGCTGTTTTTGGCCTACCTTACCTTACCTTGCCTTGCCTTACCTTTGCCAGGGGTGGGGAGGACGGAGGAAGAGGGTGGAGGGGGTGCGTTAGCCTGGGCTGCGACCGATGGGGTGGGGGGTTTCTCTGGGAGATTTTGCAGCAACAACACCAATGGGCGAGCGACGCCTCCAACTAGCTCCAGCGTCGGAAGATGATGGCCTGCAGCCACTCCGACATGAACTGTCGTCGGAGCCTACTGTACGTGCTGGCATGTGTGGACCAGACTTGACTGGAGACTTTGTCTTCTCGGGGAGACTTGGGACCCCCCCCCCTCCACTAAACTATCCGGGCACTTTTCGACCTGCCCTGGGTGGAAAACACCTCAGGACCGCCCGCGTGCTGCTGCTGTGCCTGTGCCTGTGCCTGTGCCTGTGCTTGTGCTTGTGCTTGTGCTTGCGTCTTCCCGCGTGCGGACTTGGTCGGTGTCGCAGCTGCACATGGCGGTAGCCGCCGCCTCACCCTACCGTCGCCGATGCGCGGAGGGCTGATGCTCGTCGCTGATGTCAATGATGTGGGCTCGTCTAGTCCCCTGCTCAACCACCCATGTCTCACAGCGCCAACCACCCCTCAACCGAGACAGCACATGCCAGTTTATGCTTTCCAAAAGGCAATTCTGGGCGGGAGGGTGCGCACTACTCGACTCGGAAAAATGCAATTTGATGGGCATTTCGGCCGGGCAAGGCGAGCATATCCTCCCCTCTCGCGCCTTTGCCCTGAAGGCCAACACGGGAAGCAAATCGCCTATCATCTTCCAAGGTAGCTTGTAAGATGGGGCTCACATTTCGATTTGGAACGTTTGGTTACATGCACCCCTCGCTGCGCTTCTACGGTACTACCTCACCTTACTCTGTTCTCGACTTACCTTTCCCTTCCAAGATGGTACAGTCAGTCGTCCAAGGTAATAATCGCCTATGTGCCAACTTTTGTGGTTTCGCCGTGTCATCCCGCTCTGCGTCTGCGTAAACACCGAAGAAAAAAGAGTTGACGTGCTTTGGCCAACATCACCAAGCATGACGAGGTCAATCACTCGGGGCCCCATCGTGCGATTCTGCAGCAAGCTGAATGCTTGGTTGGTATACGGTGCACAACGACCTGCTCAACCTGGAACGCTCCAATTACATCGCATCAGTTGTCTAAAAGCACAACCTCTTTGTCAGCTTCCAGGGGTCTGGCTTCAGGAGCTGGCCATTCCCGTCCCGCGTCCACAGCTTTTGCCGCAATTGTTTGCTATATTACTTGTGTAAGAGAATCTGCCCATGAACAAGGGGAGCTCATTCTCGTCGGTCCAGGCCAGGACCCCACACTGACCTGCATCAAACGCAGGGGTGGCTCGGACCAGTCCATCTCATGGAAACTCTTGGCCGACGGCTCGTAAAGAGGCCTGCCAATCAGCAGCACGCATTTCCAACCCAGTTCGGCCGATGTCGCGCCCTGCTTTCTGCCAGGAAGGGGTCCCCTCCTTTTCCTGACGTAGCCGACACAACCTTGCAACACCCGTGGGGAGATGATGTCCCACTTGGGCACGGTTAACCCAAGACAGGGTTCGGGTTTTGTCGCTGGCGAAATACCCTTTACCATCCCCATTAGCCTCCAGGCAAAGGTAAAAGCCCTGCCTGGCCAATCGAAAGCAGAGGATTAGCATCCAAATGTTCGCCGCAACAGAATAGGCGACAGCACAATATTACGGCACCAATGATCAACACATGGCGTGCCGCTCTCTAAACCCGTACCATAGTAGATCAGTTATGCGTGGCCGCGTGGTCCCCTCTGGGGATGGCAGCTCTTCCCTGGGTTTGGCGGAAAACCCTTGACGAGGAAAATTCCTCTCCGTAGCACCGGAACCTCTGATTCGAGACTCGCGGTTCAGCGTACCTCCGTCTCATGCGGGTCAATTCAAGGTTGTTTCCTGCCTGGCAGGGTTGCACGCGTGAGGCGGAGAGGGAACCATTCTGCGTGGGTTATGGCATCGCTCCATTGCCGCTGCTACCGTCCCGGAGTTATGTCCTGATCCCGATAGCAGCGTTTGTCAGTCCATTGCCAAAACTTTTTGGTCTTCTGGGCACCTTCGGCCAATGACACCGGCCCTCCGGTAACCTGCAACTTAAAGAGATGGCCGATGCGCAGCCGAGCTTGAGCCAGACCCGGCCCTCTTCCCATGACGATCCCCGGACTATACCATTGTCAAAATAATGGACAGCAGAAAATTGGCACCGCGCACCAATCAGGGCCGATGCGATCTATCCCCATTCTTATCTTGGACCAACCACAAGACTTTAGGCCAAGCCTCCTTTTGCATCTGCCAATCTGCATCTCAACGCTAGCCTTCTGGTGCCGGCACTAGGACGTTAACGAGCCATCTTTGCCACGAGAGTTACTCGGATCGTCTGGACGTGCAACTCCACTCGGTTGTGGTAGTTTCGAACTACAGCACGCGACGTTGATGGATCGGCAATCTCATTCAAGGGCGAGGCACCCCCTCTCCCTCCGTCGGTAAAACAGTTGAGCTGGGGGCCGAGCTACATCATGCATTTGAATCTGTCATCGTTCGTCAACCTGCGTCGCTCCAGCCTACATAACAGACCATGTCAATCTCTTTCGTCCGTGGCAATGGTCGCAAGAAATCGCCACAGTCCAGGCGCCAGAAAGGTGTTTGGCTTTTTAGGATGCGACGGAGACCTCAGCATAGCATGACTGCTAGCGCCTACGTGCTCCTAGCGCGTCAGCTACGTTGCTAGGATGATTTTCTAGTTTGACTGACTTCTTCACAGAGCCGCGCTGTGCGTCGGGAAATCATACCCCCTGCGAAATTATAAATATAAAGCCCTTGAACCCCGACATTGCCTGGGCATACGATTGCGCCGGCGCCATGGGCCCGGCCGAAGTCGGCAAAACTAGCGTCGCAACATGTCGATATTTGCGGAGTTCCATCGTCCGGCCGGCCACCACCGAAGCTGACAGCTTGCAACAGCAGCGCGCTCACTGGTGAGCGAAAATGCGAAACCCTTCCCTCTAGGCGACTATGGATCCCCCCGCTCTCCACCATCACCTCAAAGCACACCCAAACACCCGGTTTCACCCGAGGCTTCGTCGCGCTGTCCTCCTGCTGTTGTAGGCCAAGGAGCAATTTGACCGCAACTGGCAATTTTCAGGCGAAATGACACTCATGGCTTTCGATTACCTTATGGGATTTCCCACCCCAACTTGATTGGGTCCAGCTCATTCTAAGGGCTCTGCTCCTAGTGCTTGTGTGAGCGACCTACGTGGTGAAAAGACTCCATATCCCATTGCACCACGAGTATGGCAGGCAGTTTCTCAGGTTCAGGTTTCTCCGAGGACATTCACCAATGTCTATTCCAAGCCTAGCCAAGTGACTTCTGGGCCACACAGGTCTGGCATACCGTAGTCTCATGGAAGTGGTGCCATTGTCATGCCTCGCCTGGCTTCTCCAACAACCCGTCACACCTTGTACTCGTAGGAACGTTGCATTTTGTAGAGTGAATGGTTGGCGAGCGATACGGCTTGTCAAGACCACCGCTCAGGAAGACTCTGTTGGGTCTTCTAATGTCCACCTCTTCTTCCTCTTCTTCCTCTTCTTCCTCTTCTTCCTCTTCTTCCTCTTCTTCCTCTTCTTCCTCTTCTTCCTCTTCTTCCTCTTCTTCCTCTTTTCTCCTTTGCGGGGTCATCTCAGCCGCCGCTTTATCCGTAGAGCTGCAGCCTGTTCAACTTTCCCTGCCACCCAGGACTCAGCATATAACCCCCACCATTCATCCCCCCCAGAAGCGTCCCGCGGATTAAACATGGACGGAAATGAAAAAAACCAACGCTAGTCCCACGCTTTTCTTGGCTGCTTCTTCCAAGCGCCATCCGCGCGGCAAGATCTCAAAGTCGTGCACACCCATGCGTGGGCCAGATGTACACCCCTGCAAGATCGCAAGGTAGGCGGTAGGTACGTACTTCTTGGAGACGACAACACGCGCTGGAACGTGCCTCGACTATAACTTACTCCATCTTTAAATCTTGAAAACACATCAGCCCACGGCTGAAGATACCTCCTCCCATGTTTGCAGCGCTCCCAGACTTTACTCCGCGAGATGTAGGCAGAGAATTATCTCCCGCATATCCACGGCTTCTTCGGACTGACTTGAGTCGTAGTCGCACTCTCTCTGGTACACATCAACCAGAAACCCCATCTATCCACCAAAACCACAGGACCCGGCCCAAAACGAGCACAGCGCAAGCAGCCATGGGGTCAATCGACAACGCAACAACCTAATCGAGCGCACGGCGCTGGCGCGACTCGAGGCAGACGAACACTACTTGCAGCGCCGCCGGGCCAACGTACAAAACTTCGGAAGCGGATGGCTCAAGCCACCGGGCGTGCCCAAAACCCTGCATCAGATGCGGGAAGAAAAACGCGAGCAGGAGGAGCATCAAGAAGCCCTTCGCCGGGAGCAAGTGGCACAGGAACTTGCGGAAGCAGAGGCAGCAGAGATGCAGGAGGATGGGACGGCGGAGGACATGCCATTGGACGGAGCGCGAGACCTTGACGAGGATATACCCGAAGCCGGGGACGACTTTGCGCTGAGCGTTGACGAGAACGACGACGACGACGACGACGACGATGATGATGATGATGACGATAGTAACGATGATGACGACGAGCATGCCTCAATAGAAAGCATTGATAATGCGGCGCATGATGATGCCATCAGAACGGAACGCCAAAACGAGTTGGAGGCAGCTCGGATGATGATGTCCGGGGATGCATTCAGGGAGGCGCTCATCCGGGGAGAGCCGGAAGGCGACACCGTCTACGGTGAGGACGAAAACTTCGAAGATGATGCGCAGGGTCACATACTCGAAGAAGACGACTTTGCTGCTAGCGGCCTAGACGAGGGGATGGGTTTTGACATGGACGCCAACCTCGACGACGACATCCCTGAGGCGGAGAGCGGTGGCTACGAGCACACCGATTCCGAGGCCGAGCTCAGCAGCAGCAGTGGCGACAGCGACCGGGACGCTGAGGATGACGACGACGAAGCGGATCAGGACATCAGCTTTGCGCCCCGCGCCGCGCCTTTGGGTCCCCCAGACTCACCGACGCTGCGTGGGCGAGCGAGTGCCTCCGGCCCGCGATCAAGCATGGACCTCAGCAACCTACTTTCCCAGGACGAGAGCAGCTTTATAAACAGCAGCCCCGCGCAGGGCAGGCGAGCACGCCACTGATGATGAGGCAGATGAGCAGGAGATGGCTGCACAGGACTAGTACCATATACCCCCGATGCGAGAAGATTACTTAGTCAATGTCTTTTTGGTCATGCTGTGTGTTTCGCTCGTTTTCCCGGGAGCTCAAAGAGCTCAAGTAAACCCGAGACGTATGTACAATTTCTGTAACCAAGAATGCGGATATATATATATGCACTTTACGCAGACTCCGTGAGATTTGCTCCCAGCCAACATACCGATGTTTTTTTCGTCGCGGTTGCCACAAACTCCCTACCCAACGCCAGCATTCAAGATGCAAAGAAATGCAGGTCTCCTCGGACCCTCATGCGTTCTGATTCTGCTTCCCTCCCTTTCGCGTCCCTTGCCGGTGCCGCCACTCCTCGACTCAAAAGAATTCCCGCCCTTCGAGTGGGTAGCTTTTGCTTTGGGTTGTGTATAGAGGCTGCTCCGGAAAGGTTTCCGTCCGAGCCGGGGCACGCAACGGGGCCTCGCTCTTCCTCTAGAACAGCCACACGTACATGAAAAGTAAGATGACGGCTGCAAAGAAGAGGAGCCACACCTTCCAGCTTATTCCGGTGCGCTGGGCCATCAGCAGCATGCGGTTCATGGTTCCCCGTAGGCGCAGCCTCGTTTGGTCGAAGGTGTCGTTCATCTTCTCCGCCAGGGCGGACGACTCGCGGATTTCGTCACCGATGGCCACCGTCATCTGCGATTGGGACATCATACGTTAGTTACATGTATCATCGTGGAGGGCCAAACGACCTGGCGCGTATGGAATCATGCGGAACCCAGGGGGGTGTTGCCGAGGAAACGGCTACAGCGTCCAGCTCCTTCGCGCATCGTGCAGAGGCGCAAAGCATGCTGTGCCAAACAGACGACGAGTAACGCAACAGAACACTTACACTCTTCAAGGTCTTGACCTTGCCTAGGATACCCTCCACCTGCGCGTCATTCTGGCTCTCGAGCTCGCTCAGCACCGCATCGCTGTACTGTCCCTTTCGGTTTGGCGTCGCCGACCGGAACCCGGGAGCCTCCACGCCCAGGCTGCCGTTCGAGGAACCCGCGTATCCGCCGTATCCGTAGCCGCCTCCGAGATTACTGGGGCTCCCGCTGGCGGGTCGTCGCGACTGGTCGGGCGTGTAGCCCTCGAACAGGGCGCTGCGAGAGTCGCGTTGGTGGAGCGACGACGATCCGAATCTAGAGACAATCTCTTGGTCAGCCTGGTGATAGAGGGGGTTGGGAGCGCACAACGCGCTTCCTGATATTGCTTCGAGGCCACGAATCCTCTGGATCAGGGGGATGTCCAAGAACGAACCTTTGTGACATCGTGAGACGGTTGCTAGGTCGAGTTTTCCCGAGAGAGGTCCAGTATATGAGAGGGCGAGGCTAGGCTCTTCGCCTGCTACGGCTTTGTACTTCGGCTCAAATTCTTTTGAGGATGGTTTCGTTTATCGAGATCGATGTGAAGCTTGTGCTCCATCCACATCAGGGGGGGCGTTATCAGGCTTATCACTAAATTGGGAGTTTGCTTTAGGGGCTGGAGTACGTACCTCAGCACTTCAGTCAGGTACCTTAGAGGAACCTTGCTGGCCTCCAATTACCTACCAGTCACGAGTATTTCGACCGCGAGTTGGTCGAGCACCAACCAACACAACGAATGAACCATGACCGACCTACCCAAGGTATGCTGACTTCACGATCAATCACATCCCATTTCTCAAGCTGCGAATAGGAGCCCGTATAGAGTGTCTTCATCGAATATCAGATAAGCTCAGGTCATTGTCGTTCATTAAGCTCACAAGCACCTTGCACGCAGAGCCTGAAGGATGTTCATGTCGATGCCCTTCAGCACTTATGCACTCATGAGAAATGGCACGCTCGATTCGAATCAATTCATCACAATTCCATTCATCATCATTGCCTTTTCTTATATGTATGTGTCATGTAGTGGTGGGACCGGGACAGCGCTGCCATAGCTGGCTGGTAACAGTCCCAGCTGAGAGTCCTGCTTGTTTTCCACCCAGGTTATACGATTTGATCGAGGCGAGGTAGCTGATGCTTCTTGTTAAAGCTCGACCTTTGCTGGCTGGTGTTTCGACAGTAGAGAAGTCTTAATCAGACATCTTGATGTCATCATCAGGGGGCTGGAAGTCCTCGTCGTCCTCATCCTCATCATCGTCCGCCGGGTTCTCCTCTGCAGCCTTGGCGAAGTCAATTTGCTGGCCACGTGTACGGCGTCCTCCCTCGACGATGTTGTCAAGGTCAATCTCCTCCAGGCCATCCTCGTCGTCACCTGCTACAGAGTCAGTCACGTCCTTTGTTGGCACAATGGTTGAGCCATACCAGCCTCAATGTTCTAAATCAATATGTTAGCTAAGCAACTGGTTTTCGTGATATCGTTGGGCTTCATTACCTCTTCCTCATCATCGTCTTCGTCATCGTCATCATCTTCATCGTCGTCCTCATCCATCGCAGTGTCCTCGACGGGGAGGGCCTCAGCAACAGCCTTGCCCTTGCCCTTGCTCTCAGTGATCCCCTCAGTGTTAGTGGGATCCTCGATAGGGATAGTAGCGCCGTTGGAAGACATTGTGGCGTTCAAAGTTCTTTAGGTGATTGGTGCCAATGGGAAGCTGTCCTCGAAAAGCGTGTTGCTACTAAACAGGGGGAAAGGATGAGAGTTGCGTGCGAGTGTGAGTGTGAAGGTGAACAGGAAATGCAGGTGAAAGCTGTACCAGTGGCTGAGGTGTGCATGCACGCAGGCTTTTAGCACCTGGCGGAGAGCATCTCAAAAAAGCACAATTCCTTCGTAGCAACGAGTCTAACCCGGTTTGGTACTAGTGCTTCGGCTGAGAAGGCGCTGCCAACCGCTCCTGGTCACGTGAAGCATCCCCTGAGAATACGGAGGTTCTTACCTTATGCTCAGCAAGGTAAGGTAAGGTACTTTAGCTAAGGTACCTGAGGTAGACGCCTTGCCTTGCCTTGCCTTGGTTCGAAAGGCGGTTGAACGGGCATCGTAGTCTACGAAGTCGACTTGTCTGCAACTCTACAATTGATGCTGCTTGCATTCGGGTTGACTTGGTAGGGAGTATGTATGAAGTCGTCATTACTGCGCTGTCTATTTCTCAGGGCCGCCGCCTCCGCTCAAACCTATCATTACAGCAATGCCAATCATCCACCAGTACCTAGCGTAGTCATGTTAGCATCACTATCTCCCAGTTGTGATATCAGGGGCGAGCGCTTACTTTTGGAGGAAAGTCTTCTCCTGTTCCTCACCGGGCTTTTTGCCTTCTGGTGTCAGCACTACCGGCTTGTTCAGCTCTGGTTGCTTTCCCTGCGCTTCCAGGAGAACCATCGCCTTAGGTCCAAAGTCTCTGGTTTGGCCGGCATCTATCCTGACTCCCTTCAGGGCAACGCTTTGGACGTCTCCTTGGGCATCGACAGAGAGCATAAGTGTCGGCGAGTAGCCCTTGTCGAAGTTCTCCACTGAGGCCACGGTAGTGCCAGAGATCCAGCTCTTAGCAGTAGGGTCCCAAAGGCCGATTCGAACAAGCTTGGTGCTCTCGTGTATTTCAGGTGCCTCCCATGAGATGACGGATGAGGACGAGAGGGCGGCCGTGTCGTAGGATACCTCGGCGAGATGGCTTGGAGGACCGGTCGTGGCGATCGGTAGAATGTAGATGTCGACCGTTCGGGCCCTGGCGCTGACAAGGCCAGCGGCATACAGGGCCGTGAAGAAAGCTGCGGCGACGCGCATGCTGAGGTGGTACGAGAGTGCCTCTTTGTCGGGCTTTCGAGGCAATGATATGTTGCTCAAGCTCCAAGCTTCTAGATCCTAACCTTTTCGTGCTAGTTGCGACGGTAATAGCTCGGCTAATCCACAATGAGACCCCACGAAAGCGCCTCTCTGCACCGGACCAACTACATGTACCTCACGTACCTGTTCTTAGCTCCAGGGGGGCATACAGCAGACATCTCACGATAGCAAAACATCACCTTGCTGTTGAACAACGCTGTTGAATGAATAGGGCTGACGGTCATTATTTATATACAAGGCGAATGCGCGAGAGCCCTATACATTTCATGCCTCCTCTAAAATTCATAAATGCTCCAGTTGCCTATGCGCCGTGAAAAGCCAAGATGCAGAAACCATTTCCCCTCCTTTTGATACTCCACCAGGTCCCTGTCCTAAATCGTTTCTCGTACAATCACCTAAAGGGAGCGTCATTATTCAGCCGTATGATGCATCGGTCATGGTTCCCATCCAATCATATGTGCCTCGCCCGTCTTAGATGTCCTAGACGTGAAGTACCGATTCCGATATTCTACTCGTCGGAAATGTCGTCGTCCTCCTCGTCCTCCTCGCTGAGATCCTCGGGAGACGAGTCGCCGGCTTCTAGTGTATAACCTGGGGTCCTTTCGACCAGTCCGCGATAGTATGCTACGAGGACCTCGGGATTTGGCACTATGCGCCAATCCACTCGATATAAAAACTCAAGTTCTAATAGTTTGAGCTCTGCCACTCGCACGCCGCCGACGCGGGCATAAGTTGTGTTGTTCCAGAATGAGTCGGATAGCCCCTTCGCAGCGACCGTAGCCGCAGTAATGAGAAAACGATGAACCGTCAGAGTGTTGATTGTAAACTCCGAGTAAAGCGCACAGAGGCGATCAATATAATAGACCATGGACAAAAGAAGTGGAGGGGTCAGGGTTGCGTGCTTGGCCAGTCGATGCAGGTAATCCCGCACCGATATGCCAGGAGCTGTCCTGCCGAGCGCGTGAGCAACTATTCCGTAGAGCGAAGGGAATAACAAGAAATATCTTACCTTGAATGAAAACGAGTCAGGCCACCATTGGACATCCTAATGGCATCGTTCGTCGCAATCAGTTCGGCCAGCATGTGCGCAATGAGCTCCACCATGTCCTCCACTGCACACAGCTCGTATTTCTGGGGTAAAATCTTCGGTGACGGCTCGTCGGGTCTGTGTCGCTTTGTGTTCGTAGCAGGCGCAGGATCCTGGCCTGCTATTTCGCCGTTGACGGCGATCGCTTGTGCAATGGTGGGCGCTGGAGACCCACGGCGCTTGTTCGGTGACAGGGCAACCTGCGAAGGTGGCTCTGGTGCCGCCGACGTTGTCGAGGCGATTTCTTCGGAGCGCGCGGCGGGATGTATGTCGGCGGGCGGCCCCGCGGAACTATCCTGAGAATCGCTCATCGTAGCTGATTCTGACCGGATAGGAGGTGGCGGGTGGGCCGGGGCCAAGGGCGCAGAGGGTTGCTGCGCGGAAGCGGAAAGTGAGGTGGTAGTCGGCTGGCGGTCGATTGGCACATCCTGGGACTGAGCAGAGGGACCAACGACGAGGTTAAGCGAGGCAGGCGCGCCAGTGCGTTTTACGCGAGGTTGTGGGGGTGATTTCATGGAGTGGACGGAGGACGACGTCGATCGTGAAGAGGCCCGGCGCGGCATCGAACCCGACGGTCGATCCGAGTCCTGGGCGTATCGGGCCGGGCCATGATAGAAGGGAGTGGCAGCAGACGATGCCTTCGGCGAGCTGGAGAGGACCGGGGATGTCTGCAACATGGTCTGCGGCGCATCTTCAAATCAAGACAAGACAAGGAGGAGTGCGAGGAGGGGAGCGGCGGGCTGATCCAGGCGGGAAAGGATTTGATTATATCAATCATAAGCGTCCCGGCACCGGCTTGGGTCATCTCGAGGCGGATGGGAAAATCTGCTAGGCTAGCCTAGTTTGGAGCCAGCGACGAGAACGCTCACCGAGCATCAAACGCACTAAGCGCAGATTTGGGTTTCTTGGCGGGCAGCACTGGACGATGAATGGCCCGGCGAGAGCGTGTGTGGAGTCCTTCTGGACTCCAGAGGTATTCCCAGCTCATCACTTGGCCCTCCCTTTAGGACGGTACGCCCGGGATCCAGCGCACAAGTGGATCAAGAGATGGATTGAGATATTGCGGAGCGACAGCACGCGAGGCCCAGGCCCGAGTCGTGGTTCATGCTGAACTATGCCGCAGCCAGGCATGTCACCAGACCCTACGAACTATCCTAGGGAGTTGCTTGTGGCCTTGCCGGCTCCTTACATCATCAACGGCTGTTCGGGTTGGCCTTGGTCGATAGGGTGTGGGGAGAGGTTCAACGTGTTCAGTGATTGATGACGTCCTGTTGATGTATGTCGCCGACACTGTGTCAGCGGACTCAGGAATGCACTGAGGGGGGTTTGAGGGGTTGTACATAGAAGTGTAGCAGGGTGCAATATACCTCATGCAGGTAAGGCTCGTGATATAATTCACCGCTCCGTAAGACCACGCCATACCTGACATTCATGCGGGAGGCAATCATCTCTATCAGGTTGGGACAGCGTATGCAGGACTTTGGAAGGAGGTGGTGGACAGCAGCCTAGCAGGTCTCTGAACAACTTACAACCCTGTGGAGTGTTCGTAGTGCGACGAGATACCCTGTACCTGTAATGGAGGCCATCGTATCATGGACAACTGGCAATGCATTCGATGGCTGGACGTAAAAGTTCGAGGAGTCGGGCCATGTTCAGCTAAGGGAAAAGCAGCCGTCACAACTTCTTTTTTGCAGGACCAGGGAGGGTGAGGACGAGAGCAGGCTCGGGTTTTTCTTGGCTCTGTCGAATGTGCGGTCAATTTCGACACAAATGGTGGGTGTTGCCTAATGGCGACGAGGCGCCACATCCTCTTCCTGCATCTTGCCATTCGGTCACCGATTCGATCGAGACGCAGCCGATACCCGGGCGACAAGAGGAAATATTGGCCCAGTGTGCCGCCCATCCATGTCGTTGATTACGAGGCGCCAGTCCAGGACGTTGTTGCTATCCATTTGATAAGGCTGGCCACTGGCAACCCATACAACTACCTGGGGAATAGCAAGTCATGTAAGGCACTGGAATTATTGGCATTCATGCCCTAGAGCAAGTCCCCTAAACCACATTACAAAGTGAAATTGCCGTTGTTCAGTCCATGAATCTTTGGTGTGAGAGAAGTACGGAATATAATGTCATAATCTAGGTTAGAAGTTGTCACCGATGAGAAGTGCCTCTCGGTGTACAGTATTGCTCTGTCTGCCAGCGGTTGGGCCAGAGACCTGCAACTCCGCCAGAGCACCTGGAAGTAAGTGGAGGTACCTCTACCTCGGCGCGCTAGCATTGACACCGAATCGTGGGGTACCTTACATGATGGCCACCCATCAGGCCGGTCCCATTTTTGGAGGTTGCTGAGGAGTACATGGTCGAAGCCCGTTATTGCGCGGGTTGGTTGATAATGTGACGGATGCGAGTATTGCTATTCACCGTAGGGAATCACATGGCTATTGCTGCATTCCAAGTCGCTCCCCAGACCTAACACCCTCTGATGCCCTCATGTTGTGCGAACCATACGTTGAATGGTTGAACATGCAAAGTGCTTGGCAGCCGCAAACCCGAAGCTCCCACCACACGTGCCCAGTGTCCCGGAGCCGGACAAAACATTTGACGTGATTGATCTGCCATTCTGGTACTAGCAGTCACGACCCCGGCTACCTTGTTACTCCACGTCCAACCACATCTAATCTGTCGGGTCTCGACTATCACAGATCCTACCTTTTCCAATCCCAACTCGACCTTGTCAACGCAGCCTGCTCCCTTGCTATCTACGAAGCGCACGGACCCGTACAATACTCACATAGCTCAAAGACCACATCATCGGATTGGCTCTTCAACGTGCCCCCGATAGAGCTCCCCGCAAAAAGGCATACGCCTGACTATTCGCCCCTCCGGGTCACCTCCTCGAACCGTCTACAGGGCCGTGGCTCATGGCGCGCCCGCTGAGCTCTCCGATCCTCGCCCAACTACGAAGCGCGAAGACATACCCCGAACAGAGTGCGGCGCTTCAAGCTCTAAAAAATGAGATTGTTGGCCACATCCAGAAGAAGGAGGCCTGGGTCGGTATGGGGGTGTTAGAGCCCATCGCCAGCGCCTTGTCATTGTCGAATCGGTCGCCAGGCAAGATCAATGGCAAAGATGCCCGCTTCCACCTCGTGTCAAGGCCTCTGTCCGACGAGGATGCCGTCAAGCTGCAAGCTCTTCAGCTTGTCGGTAGTTTTGCCAATGGTTAGCCATTCGCCCAACCCTCTTCGATGCCGAACAGGTTGTGTCGTTGTCGATATGCACCGTTAAGCTGACAGATAACAATAGGAGGAGCTCCATTCCTACAACCTTTGAACGCCGCTCGTATTCTCCCATCCGTACTTGACCACATTTCCCCATATACAAACTCTCCACAAATCGTCGTTGCCGCGCTCAAGGCGCTGACGGATATTGTGGAGGCGTCCAGCCTTGCCGGTTCAGCCTCGCCCATGTCACTCGAGACGATAGCAGACAGCGTCTTTGCCCCACAACACATGGACGCCCTCAATGCTATGCTATCCATTTCCTCATCCAAATACCTCCTACAATCCCAGGTCAGTCTGACGGCCAACTTGATCTGCAAATTATGCCGGGAGGATCGACATCAACAGATCCTGACAGCGGCTGGCGCCCTGGATTGCCTTGCTGCGAGGCTAGCCAGTTTTGCCGTGGCTGATGGAGTAGTTCCGCCGGGTGCAGACATACTTGCCCAACGAGAAGGACTGTTCGAGCTCTTCCCTGATGCAGCAACAAACACTTCTAAGCTCGGTCTAATCCTGGGCGCTATCGGGGCCATCATAGGCGACTCGAGGTATCGGGCATGCCGGCTTATATTCTCGCCCGTCATGCTTGCCGTGTTTCCAAGCGACACTCATGAATTGGCAAAGGCGCTAGACATTCCACCACCAGATCTTGATAAGCCGAATAGCCTTGCCACCAGCACTAAAGACCTGCCAGCCATGGACTTTTTTCTACCAGCTGTACCTATTGTCACGAGGAGCTCCCCGGCATCGCCTCCACCGTTCCCTACCATGGACCGCTTAGAACCGCATTCATCAAGCCGCCATAGTCTCCACCCTACCGGTTCTTACCCAAAGTGGACCAACATTCGTCCCTTGGGAGATTACACTAGAGAAAGAGAAATAGGCGACTCAGAATGCCCTCTCTTGCCATGGCTCATTCTCCTTGTCAGGACCCGGACAGGCTATGACCGTCTCATGGCCGCCTATCTACTGACGGCATTGTTCAAAGCTGGGCTTGGTAGCAAGGTAGCTCGGGAAACCAGTATCGGCCTTCTTGTGGTACCCGTCCTTGTTGAAATGATTGCGCGCAGCGATAGGGATGAGCACGACTCGGATGATGCAAAAAACGCAGTTCAACGCTCGGTGTTGGAGAGAGCTCCAGCAATTCTAGCCTGGTTGATCACCGACAGAGAGTATCTTCAAAAAGCGGCATTTGATTGCGATGCTGTCAGGGTTGTGTCCAGACTGCTGAAGAGAGCGTATGAGCCAGCGTTGATACCAGCACAAGCACGTTTCTGGTCGCCAGAGCCCGATACACGCATGGATGTTGGGAGCTCGTCACCTCTGGCCCAGCTAGGTGAGCCAGGGGTGGACTCATTATTGTCCCACAAGATCAAGGTTCGAGAATCCGCGCTCAAGGCGATAGGCGCTTTGGCTTCAGGCAAAGAGGACTACCGAAAAGCCATCGTTGTGGATGATTTTGTCTCATACGTCGTCGAATCGCTGAATGAATTCCCTAGGAAGCCCAAACCGCCCAAGGATCGACCCAAGGACCAGGAGAGCGAGCCAATCCGTACAACTGTGACTATGGGCTACGGCAAGAATCCAGTCTCGGTCCTCGTGGCAGGCTGTTATGTGGTGCGGATGCTAGCACGTTCCGTTAGCACGCTTCGAACCGCGCTGGTGGACTACGGCGTGGCTATGCCTATTTTACGGTTTATGAAGCATCCAGATCTGCGCGTGCAAATCGCTGCCACCGAGACGATGAGTAACCTCGTCATTGATGTGAGCCCCGTTCGAGAGGTACGTTGCTAGCGCCCCATTTATGTTGCGAAGATGATAACCTAATAGTCTCTTGCAGCCCCTGACCGAGAACGGCGTTATGCAAGTCCTTTGCGAACATGCGCACTCAGACAATCCAGCTCTTCGGCTGAATGCGATGTGGGCCCTGAAGCATTTCGTGGACGCCGTTGGGTATGATCTCAAGAAATCGTGCTTGGAACAGCTCGGACCAGGCTGGCTGGTGCAGCTCATCTGTGACGACACCCAGGACACTGCCTTGTACAACGCCAGGTCAAGAAACTCGGCCCTTGACGACCTTGATGAGGATATGGAGCAACACACCTCTGATGAGACCCCCAGGTGGCTTTGTGGTGTCAACGGATCGTTACATGAACTCGATATTTCACAGTTTTCCCAATTACGGCAGGCCGAGGATAGATTGGCAGCTATAAGGGAGGCGGAGCTGAATCCTGTCCGAAGGGCACGCAACGAAGATGTCGCAATCCAGGAGCAAGGACTAAATTTCATTCAGAACCTTATTGGAAAGCCCATGCCTGGCGCTGCCTCGGAATCGCCAACCGAAACGGCTGAGTTGATTGACCATTTATTCAATGAGCTCGGCCAGGATCGATTGTTTGAAATCCTTGCTTCGAAGCTGAAGGCGAAGGTCCTCCATCCCTTTTCCCGACGCAACGGCAGGGAGACGCGCGTTGTCCATCCTCACCCGAAGTTAGTTGTTGCAGCCATCTACGTCCTTGTGCACATAGCAGCAAGTGTCCCTCGTCATCGACAACTTATCATAGCGCAGACTGAGCTTCTCAGGCTTCTGGCTCAACAGGCCAGCAGCAAGGATCGCGAAGTTCGAGTCGTTCTATGCCATTTGGTCATCAACCTTACTTGGCCGGATGAGGATGAGAGCGAAAGCCAGGCCCTTGCCCAGCGGGCGCTTGAGCTGAAAAAGCTAGGATTCCATACCAAGATGGAGACTCTAAAGCATCAGGATAGGGACCTCGACGTTCGAGAGCGAGCCAAGACGGCACATTGGCAGATGGAGAAGGTTACGTGTTAGGGACTGTCAGACCGTCGCTGGTCTGCTGGAAGCTTCGTCGCCGGGATGGACCCTATGCTATGAATAACGTCACAACTGGTATATATGGGATTTGGCGTGCTGGGCTGGTTGGGGCTACGTATGATATCGTGGAAAAGCGATGAGTAAAGTAGGATTTGCTGTAGGGCTCAAACTGTCTTGAATATTGGATTTATGTAGTAACGGCTCTTGGCTTATTGGATGCATAGCGGATCGGGAAAGAGAGTTCAAGTTTCGTTTGACTGGTTGTTCGTAATTCATTGGACCTATGCAGTGCCAAAGTGTTCTCAACAGAGGCTTCACTTTTCATGCTGATCGAGTGCAATCCCAGTCAACAGCGGCGATATATGCCTACCCTATACCCTATATCATACTTGTTCTCACCGTTACGTCTACTCTACGTTTGCAATCCTGAAACACGCATCGATATTGATTTATAGCATTGTGTGCCTCGAGCACGCTGTGAGAGACGACCTTTGGGGTTACATCTTCACATAAGATTCAATCCCTTCTCGTGTAAAGTATATAATTTAGCCTGCTCATACACAATGGCATCGCCTTCAGACCAAGTTCAACCATAAGGTTCCACAAGTACGAGGACGACTTCCCTGCCGAGGGAAGGATAGCACAGCATAGCTCAGGGGAGGAACAAACAAGCACGAGATGGAAGAAAAACAGGACGAAGAGGCAACTCGGGAGGCGTTCAGACGCGCATCAATAGCGCGGTCAAAAGCAAGGCAGAGCAGGGCAGGGCAGGGCAGGGTAGGGCAGAGGAGCAGAGCAGAGCGTCGAGAGCATTGCGGATGAGCCACGCAGAAGCCCAAGGTGAATCCACCATGTGGAGGTTACAGCGTCGAGAGTGTAAACCCACTGCATATGTAAGGTGTGTGAGCTTGCAATAGGAAGTCATACACAATTCTTGGTGTCGGATCAAGCAGAAGCGGACATCACGATAGAGAAACACAACCTCATTGCGTACCGGCACACGCCGCGCGCTTCGCCTACTAGCATTACGCAGAAACCCAGAAGGAAGAGTGAGTGAATACTGCGGCCGTGCCATGCCCATGCAGTTGACCATGCGTGGTCTTCTACAAAACGGTGCCATGGTGTCAAGCAAGGTTAGCCGCTCCTGATCACTGCCGGCCCCTTGCCTGTTTTCGATTTGCTATTCGTCACACAAGTATACGGTGAGGACGTGGTACGGGTCAGACATGCGGCAGTCTCTTGGTTATGCATGCAGGGAGAGCGACAGCGGCGACGGCGCGAGGAGCTGAAGAGCATCTGGGCTTGTCAGTGGATCTTGGGACTGTCATTCTCAAAGCTCTTGGTTCAAAATGAGCCAGGTGCATGATCTCGCCATGCTCCATCGAGCCTGCCAGATCTGCCTGGGCAAGCCTGTGATGGTCCTAAGAGAGTTGAATTGCATCTGAACGGTGAGACCTTGCATGATGAGCTACGAGTTAGGCCAAAAAAATATTTTTTTGCACAAGAGGATTCAAAGCGATACTGTGTACCTCGTCGGTGGGAGGACAGGATTGTATCGCTAGACTGTAAGTGAGCATCGCCTTTCGCACGCAAACTGGGTGCAACCTCAACGACGACCTGAATTACGGCGAGCAAGCTGTGCGCTACAAACGCGTGAAGACGAGGTCACCATGTGGCGCTGGCGCTCGCACAACATGCGCCGCCCTGTAGTGTCGTACAAGGACAGGACCAACGCATGGCAGCCATGCCGTGAGAAGATATCGCCTCATGGGCAGGCGCCACGACATGATACATCACCCTCTCACAGCTGAGGCCAACCGTGCCGGTGCCAAGATACGCGGGCTTGATCGGGTACTGCTGCATACGATGGCGTGGGACAAAGCAGATGGCTTTTGCCGGCAGGAGCGCCGCCTGGGTGGAAGAGTGTCGCGGGAGGCGGAGGCGGAGGGCGAAACCGTGCTGAGCCAGAAAGGCGAGCGTCGACGCTGCGACCATGAACAATAGGGTCCCGCACCGCCCATACAGCTGAGTCAAGAACCACAGTGTCGGGGCTCGTCTCCGGTTTTGCTGAAAGGTTACGTTGGTCCCAGACACGGCATTGGAATGGAATGGGTGATGCGATCCGGCGTCCTGGTAGAGGACCAAGTCTTCCATGCCATGCGGTCAGCGAACCAACAACCAAGACCCAGCATGCTTTGGCCGTAGGGCTGGCCGCAATGAATGCCAGTCACGGCCACAAGCGGAAATGATGCGCGCATGTGAACTTTGGGTTGCCATAAAGTGAACTCTCGGACCCTTCACCGTGGTCATGGTCAATGGTTGGATGGTCTCCCCGGGTGACATCGTGCATGTCCGCTGCTGTCATCGCCAGCACGCGTGATTGCGAGCACCAGGAGCTTCCACAGGGAAAACGAGAGCCTAATGCACATTGATTGTGAAGGAAGAGGCGCCTGTGCGGCCACGACGATTCGACGACACCCATAATCCCAGCTCCACAGGACGGCGAGGACAGGGTCGCGAGGGTGGAGGACAGCACTGGCCTGGCTGCACGGAGCAGAAACTCCTCATGGCCACTGCGCGTATCGCCGTTTCCAGTAAGCAGAGGGTCAGAAACGCGTGCAACCTGGGAGGCAAAAAGAGGGAAGGGGGGAGGGTGTGCACGCTTCCGTTTCCTCTGTTCTCGGAGACTGGAACGCAGTGGCGCGGCCACAACCATGGAACCGGGGCTCGAAGCCCAAAGGCGCAATGGAAGGAATTGGACGAGCCATCCGCCTGGGTCCCCAACGTGCAGAAGAGAGGGGGATTGCGCATGAAACGCAACGCAACGCAACGTAACCAAAAAGGCCGACCAGGCCAGTGGAACGAGACGGGGTCGTTTGTGTCACCCGCTGGAATGCCACGCCCAATGATCCGCTCTCGAACGGGCGGTGCGTTTGCGCGCGTTGGGGGTCGTCGGCGGTGTTGGTGGCACTGACGGGGGCCCGCATGCGACGACGTGCGAAATCTTCCCTCCCCAACCGCCCCCATCCGTCTGTCATATTTCGAACTCGTTCCGAGCCCCCATGAGACTTGGATGCGAAGTGACAGCCACTTGGGAGGCGGGTGACGGGTGACGGGGATGGGGCGGCGAGACAAGTGAGCGGAAGCATTGTGCGAGTGAAGTTGCTTTTTTGCCAATTCACTGCCTCGTGGCTGATCCAGCGCTTGGGTAACAGGGCCTTGTACTGCGTTGTACCTAAGCAAGGTGAGGCACAAGAGAGGTACCGTATCTCGGCTGTGAGGTACCTGCCATAAGGCACCTGTCAAGCGGTACCTACAGTACGGGATCTACTAGTACTTCTAGGACCCCCCCCCGGCTGAAGGGAGATGGCGGGCAAGTAGAAAATATTGTCGCTTCTCGATGCAGAGCTTGCGCCAGCTGAAAGGTGAAATAGGGACGAACAATCTGCCTAAATCGGAGCGACTGCGCCCGTTCATCCTGTATTTCGGGCACTCTGACAGTCTCCAGATTATCTGACATTATCTGGCCTCGCAGGCGGAACTACGTAGCACCTCATCATACCTTCCCTCGGTTCTCTGGAGTGGAATGCCACTATGACTCGTACCGTAGTAGACACTAACCTTATCGACGCTTCGACTGACGTGCGAGTCCCAAAGATCACCTATTATCAGAGTGCTCTACCATTAGGCGATCTGCAAACTGGAAATGGCAGAGCCATCTGCAAAAGCCACCAAACCATGCAACCGAGCCTGGCGTCTCTTCACGTCAACCCTGAGCAGCGCGTTTCAACCACCGGCAGCCATCTCTGCCATATGCCGTATCCAGTATTACAATGCTTGCGAAAAGGGAGGACTAAAGGGCAGATCCCGCCTCGTCCCGTCCTCCACCGATCGTTCAATGGTCTCCGTAGGGCACAGTGCCCGTTAGCCCCGCTAAATCGGGTAAATAGTGAGTACTCAAGCGCCCGCAACCGAGATTCAGCGCCTGGGGGGCCCAGGGCCTCCTGACAGGGACTTGTCAGGTGCTTCGAAGGAGAGGCTACCCTCTGTCGCCCAAATAGCAGATACCGCCGAGCCAAGGGCCGTGTTACAGGGTCTTCATCTGCAATGACGAAGGAGGTCGAGCGATGCGAAGGGAGCTGATGGATTCAGTATCCCCCTGCCCCATTTCGCGCTTGGAGCAGCCAACAGGGTAATTGCTGCGTCTGTGCCTGGGACGCTAAAGTGTATGGTCGCTAACTTGAGAAGCCAGCTCAGGACAGCGTGCCTCGCATCACCTTGCCTTACCTGACCTTTACCTCGAGGTACCTCACCTCATGGAGACGGCAGGACGGGGACTAGTGGGTAGCCCACAAATTGGTGCTCTGTGGGAAGTGAGTGGGTCGAGACGCATCTGGCTGGGATGCCTGTTTGACAAGGAAAACGTGGTCTTGTTTGAGCAGCACGGCAAGCCCGTGGCCTTGCCTGCTTGCATCCTTATGGCATGCTATCCTTTCTCGTCCCTCCCTCCTTCTCTCACCCACTTATTGTTACTATGCTCTGTACAAGACTGACGGAAGCGGATCGCTGCGTCTCATGCACACGAGGATGCCTGAGCTGCAGTTCCGGGTGGGGGCAAACGGTCGACTGCATCCGCGGAAGCACCTAGAAGTCTTGCTGCAGCGCACCCGGCCGGCTCATAGGGAACCATTCTCGACGTCGTATGCTTCGTGTTCACTAGGCTGTAACGGCTTTTGGCGAGACGCCGAGTGATGTTTTGAACTGTGATGCTACTCACACCGGCTCTGTGTTGATGATGGGGCTGAACGGAAATTACTCATCCAGTATCGGCCGATTGCCCACAGCCGCTGATAGCTTGGCCCGTTCTTTAGTGTTGACTATGATGGGTCCAAGCTCGATTGGTTGATCTGACATCCCTGACCTGTTCGAACTAAGGCAAGGTAGCCTGCTCACAAATGATGATACGGAGCGTGACACAGCAAGGTCAGTGTGTCCGCGTGTGCATGGATGTGTGTCCCCTTACTTCTTAGGACGTTGTAGGCCGTGACCGGTATCTGATGCCACTGGCTATTGAGGCCCTAGTTGGAGAAAACGGGTAGACGTTGCACAGCAGACGTGAAAAAGCAAAATTCCACTTCGGCCCTTCGCGTAGAAACACCTAGGCTAGATATCCCGGGCGTAGACATGGTGCGGAACGGGTAAGGCAATGTACCCGAGATAAAATCAAAGAGAGGCACAGAAATGCTAGGTCGAGGCCTGTACGGTGGGACGTAGAACCAGAGCAAGAGCACGGCGCCATTGACCACTTGCAGGCTGGGCACACCACTAGTGCCGCACTGTACGGGAACGTGTAGACGGCCTTTAACCAACGGGCTGAGTAAGGCGCGGTACATACATCTTGGGGACGGGTTCGCCGAAAAGCCAAGTTTCTTGCGAATGCCCTGAAGACATCAGACCCGCGCCGGCCGGAAAGCGCACCGTGCAAGGTCTCACTTACATCGAGCTGCGCCTGGGAACAAACCTGAACCTCGAACCTGACCTCGACCTTCTTGTTCCTTCTTCCTTCCTTAGTCCCTTTTCTTACCTTAGTTTAGTGCACAGTACTTGACCCGACTGACCTGATATGAACAAGCACCTCAAACCGTCACGCTTCCAATTCGCATACGCATGCACCCTCATCCTTGACCTGACCTTCAGGAACTTCGTCCCGGGCCATTGTTCTTATCTGGGATTGGCTGCCTTCACCCTTTCCCCGCCATGGACTTGGGACACCTTGTCAGGACACTGGGGCTCGAGTACGTTGACTGGGGCTCGAATGAGTCGGACGGCGGCCAAGCCCACTAAAGCCGTCCTACTTCCATCCCAAAGCCCAAAAGTCGTATTGTGCCTGTGCCCCCGTGCTGCCTTTTCCCTGCTTCTTGTTCTGCTGCCCAGGGCCAGCCAGGCTTTTCGTCCCATGGATTGGACGGAGCCCACGGGAGAAGCGCGACTAGCGTCCCCACCTGCAACCCCGAAGCCTCACACGCCCCCAGCAAGATGACAAGATGGCGCTCCTGAGAAAGGTATAGCGGATGGAGGCTTGACCGGGAGCCGAGACACGCGAGAAGAAAGAAAAGCCCGCACACTGGGCTCACGGGTGAGGTTGTTGAGCATGCTGGACCGTGTTCGCACCAGCTATTATTACTGTACTGGGTGGGAAGAGCTAGCGAAAGGCGCCCGCGGATCGAGACAAAAGCGGCCGACCGCCTGGTAACACCGATGCTTTTTGCTGGCCGCCCGGTCGCAATCCCCGACGCCCACTGGGGACCACCTGCAAGCCCCCCTCGCCCGCAAGCCCTCAAGCCGGTGCCATTCACCGACCCGGGGGACTGCGTCGACGTCGCAATGGCGAGAGAAAGAGGAATGGAATGGCGCATCGTCGCTGCTCCTCTGACTGCCTGGCTTGCGTTAGCGAAAGTGTGCTTTTCCTCCTCGCCTCCCCGTCCCTCGCCTCTTTCGTCGTCCATCTTTCCATCAGTGTCTCACCCCCTTTTGGCTTGGCGGCGCTGAGCACTGCTGAATCTAGTGCAAGCCCGATGTGAATAATCCCCAACATCGCACGCTGGCCCGTGTACCGCATGTTCCTCCGTACCCTCCGCACCCCGGTAGGTCTCGACGGTTTCCCACCCACGGGACGGGGGATACTGTCCGCTGGGGTAGGCGGCAGGTTTCTTCGGTAGCAGGGGACCCTGCAATCCTGCTTGCCCTCCCCCTGGTCCTCGGCTTTCCTGTCGTTTACCGATGCTTCATTTGGTGTGCAACTCGTGCAGAATGTGCGCTCTAGCTTTTCTTGACCCCAGAATCAGCCATTATCACCTCGCAAAAGGGGGCCGAGGGCAAAGGTGAAGTGACTGAATCGCCCCCAAAGCATCATCCAGAAGGAGGGGACCCGATCCCAAGGCAGAGGATAGACAGTTCCCGTCCCAGAGAACAGGAAAACCACATGAGCAAAACGCTCCGCATCATACCCACCCCAGCGCTCTGAAAGCTGCCTGATTCGACACTCGCGGTTCGCCCAGGAATTTGGGACCAATCCCACCGACCAGCTGCGACCTGTAACTACACCCACGCACCCGCACACCCAACCAACCACACCCCCTGTCCCAGTTCCGGTAACCAGTGGCCCACCGTCATCCCTTGCCTTGCAGGGTATCTTGGTGGTGCACGCGTGCCAGCACCTGCCCGGCTAAGGTAGAACAGGTGCCCGTACGGCGGGTACCCATTCCCATTCCCAGATTCCCAGCAACAGCGCTGTATGGCTGCCAAACCTTACCTTAAACTGCCCCAAGAGAGTCAGCAGCTGTACCCGCTCCCAGTCCCTCGGGCCACCAGCCATTCCGCCCGTTCGCTCCCACACTGTTCTGTCCACTGTTCTGTTCTACCTTCTGTCCCAGTCCCGCCCGCTGGGAACTCCCTTCTCTTCCCCGTTGACTCTCACTGACATCCTCACTCTTACACCTCCTTCCTCTCCGTCCAACCTCCCATTCTTTTAGGTCGCCTTCCCTTCCGACCGTCCTCCCTTCCACGCGACAGCGTCCGGGCTTCTCTCAGGACCATCGCCGACCCGTGTGTCATTTTCAACTCTTTTCCTTTTGTCTGCGGCGCGCTGTTGCACGGGAGGTGAAGCAGGCACTCTTCTTCCATTGCCAGCCAAGGAGGATTTCAGAGGTACGTGACAGCACACGCGCGCCGCGCACATGCCTTGCCCGCTATAGCCTCGTCCAAGAAGCCGCAATACCAAGCTCGATACGCAATCCTCTCCCAGAGCGATAGTACTTTATCTAACAGAGAATCGTCGTCCAGAAGCCATTTCGTCGGCATTGGCATTCACCGCTTGGCTGTCTTTGATCCCGGGTGTCGACCCGCTAGTCCTGGCTTATCCTCACCAAACCGATCTACGACCTCGACACCACACACGACCTCGCCATGGCTACTCCCGCAGATATTCCCACCGAGGTGGAGCAGGAGACGGTGTCGCGCATTCGCCGCGTTACTCGCGAAAACCGAACCCTATGGTACCAGCTCTCCGTACTTCAACAACCCGAGCGAGCCAGAGCTTGCGGTTCAGGAATGAAGGGTACGCCTGATATCGTGTGGTCCCCGAGTCCCCTTTTACTGACCGTTCCGTAGCAAACAGCGACAGACGTCCGGTTGATCCACCTCCCGTTGTAGAGCTTCGTATCATTGAGGGTGCCAGCATTTCCGAGGGCAAGGACATCACCTTCGACTACAATGCGAACTTCTTCCTTTACGCGAGCCTCGAGCACGCCCGCCCGCTTGCTCACGGCCGTGTTCAGAATGCCGCTGCCAACAACCCACCCATTTTGACCGGTGTCCCGGCCTCCGGCATGGCCTACCTCGATCGACCTACCGAGGCTGGCTACTTCATTTTCCCTGATCTGTCTGTCCGCCATGAGGGCTTATACAAGCTGACTTTCAGTCTGTTCGAGACGACGAAGGAAGAGAAGGATTTCGACCTCGAGCCTGCCGATAGCGACCTGCCTCCCGGCGTGGACTGGCGCATGGAGATCCAGACGCAGCCGTTCATCGTCTTCAGTGCCAAGAAATTTCCGGGCTTGATGGAAAGCACGCAGCTGAGCAAGACCGTGGCTGACCAGGGTTGCCGCGTCCGCATTCGCCGCGATGTGCGCATGAGGAAGCGCGATGCCACCAAGTCGAATGGTTACGAGCGCCGCGAGGAGGACTATCCGTCGCGCCATCGCACCGTTACCCCGGCCGCCGAGGATCCTCACAGCATTCGTGCACGCTCTGCCAGCAACTCCAGCGAACACCGAGCTCCTTACGCTTCTGAGCCGCAACGCCGCCCTTCAGCCGTGGGCGCCACTGCTTCCTACCCCCCGCCTCCACCCTCGTACGAACCTGCTCGAAACGCTGGGGGTCACCTCGCTTTCGGTGATCCAGCAGCTCCTCAGTATGCGGCGCCTCGACAATTCGCGCAACCATCGCAGCCGCCTGTACCCGCATCGCCCTCTGGACCATACCAAGCCGTCCAGCCCTCGCCCTACGTCAAGGCCGAGACGGCCCCTTACGGCTACCACTCCAGCCGCAACCTCTCCCACTCGTCCACGGGGTCAATCCAACCTATCAAGGCCGAGCCGTACGAGAGGCGGCCCTCGGCCACCCACCTTCCTCCCTCACCATCAGTTTATTCGTCCGCCGAGGGTCACGGCCGACGTGATTCGAACCATTCCTACCCTGCCACGCCGATTATGCCTCATCCTCCAGCGAGAGCCCACATGCCGATTCTGGCAGCTCCCGAGCCACGATCCCAGCTTTCGCTGGCGCCTCTGAAAATAGCATCGCTCATATCACCTCTACCGCCCATTGAAGCCCAGACCGAGCCGCTACCCCCACCCCCAGTAATTCCGACTGGCTCGAAGCGCAAGCATGAATCTGTCTTTGACCAAAACACTCGTCCACTACACAATGGCCAGCGACCGAGGGAGCCTTCCTACAACAGGGGACGTCTATTATTCGACGAGGACGAACTCTCAGGCACCTATTCTCGAGCTGATGGCACAGTAGTGTGCGTTGATTTCCCTAAGATGTACGAGAATCCGTGAAGAAGAACGACAAAAGAGGGGAAAGAAACTAGCCTTCTTCTAGTTTGTTGATGGTGTAGAAGAATGCCATGGAGCTGTACATGCATATAACAATTCTACCTACGTTTGGGAGGCGTTCACGACAAATATAATATTGGGTCGCGGCGTTTGGGCGCTTGTTTTATTTTGTCCCTGGAAGGGCGAAACAGTTCTGTCGTCTTCTCGATCGAAAACAGCCGATCGGAGGGTTCGATGAGCGGATGCTTTCTTTTTACTTGTGTTAACAACGACTCCTGTTGAACTTTTATATCTGCATGCGGCCTTTCAACGACGACGCAGGAAGGACGGCAACACGATACCGATGTTCTCATTTCTAGGCCATGATACGCCTGCCTTTCATTACACGCAGCCATTCTCCTTACTACTACTGTCCATTCATTTTTTTATTATTATTCTCTCGTCTTAGTGGTGCGTTCTGGAGCTTATTCTGCGCAAACATGGACTCGTTGCTCCACCTGTTACTTCTTCGTACGGTAACGCCAAGTATACTTTTGTTTTACGAAACACCCTTTCCTTGTCGATTCCCGTGGGAATTCGATCGATTTGGGAATGACGATATGGCAGCGATGCGATGCGGCGCGGTGCAGTGCAAAGGGCCTGACTCTTGCCTTTGAGAAATGTTTGGGAAACTGGACTTTTGATATCGGCACCAGATTTGTTCAAGATGGAGAGGCCTTTAGGAGCATTGATATATACACATATACAAAATTGATTTTGAGTTGGCGCCAGATGTCACATTGATGAACGGGGTACCTTTCCTCCCGTTGAGCCTCGTTCCAAATGGTGACGGGGGGTGTAGATGCTGTCGAGGAAAGCGTGCGTCGACGTGGACGTGGTCGTGGTCTTGCGACAATGTCGCGATCTAAAACTGCAAGTCCCCCTTCATTCAGTCCCTGCGGCTGATGGGAGCGAGCAAGCGAGACTACTTCTTACTGTGTGCATACGCGTCTTGAGTTGGATCCAAGACTCTCATTTCGTCTAGTCTAATCTAATCCCACCGTAGCTTCTCACCCTGCATGAACACGTTCCCAGCCGTTCCCCGATGAGATCCAACGAGATACGTAGGGCGGTGCAACAAAACGATGCAAGGACCGGGGCGGACCCCGTCGATGAAGGGGGCCAGCGGCGGAGTAGCGTAGGTAGAGGCCCCGGGCCTTGTGGGTACCGGCCGCCCTGCCGAGGTGCTGTGAGATACCTGGTCTCGGACGAACAGGTACCTACCTTCACCTCGTAGGCCAGCGTGGGGATTGGCGTCGTTGCTGTGGTGAGGGGCGCCTGTCACCACCCAAAACGGAAGTGCTGCGTCAACAAAAGCTCCCGCCACCGATCCTGCCTTCCAACGAGCTTCCTTATCTTTTTTATCGACGTCGGAGAATCTTGAACGCTGCAGGATCCCGTTGTGCCCAACCAAGGGAATTGACAAACACCCGTCGACTTGCAAGCCATTCCCGCTGATAACGACCTTGCCGTTGCAGTACCCAAACGCTTCCGCAACTCATCCTGAACTTACGACTCAACTTGACTGCTGCAACACACGTCTTACAACATACAACACCGAATAGCTGCATCGGAAGCACACACCACCAAACAAGTCCAGTTGCAGACCGAAAGTCCAGAGGGACGCAGCCTCAATGGGTCCCCCTCGCGTGAAGCCTCCACGGCCCCCCAGCCGCAGCCGCTTCCACGAGGGCTCCATGAACGACCGAGCCTCTGCCGCACCGCCCGTCCAGTTCCTCGGGATCGAAGAGCGCGCCGCCCTGGAGAGGCCTGCTTCAGGGTTATTCGAATCAGAAACGCCTCATCATCATCATCATCATCAACAACAACAACATCAACATCACCCTAGCCACGGCCCCCATGCTCACCACTCTCATCAGCACCCACCCGGGCAGCAGAACCAGCCCCAGCCACAGTCGGAGCACGACGCCAGCCCCCCTAAACTATTGAACAAGAAGAGCACAAGACTGCTGGGCCAGATGTGGGATGGTGTCTGGGGCAGGTTGGGATTCCGCCGTGACAACGCGGCCGAAGAGCAGGCCAAGACGGCCAGCAAGAAGCGAGTAGCACCCCAGGAGCCTGAGGACGTGGTGATGAAGGAGGAGAGGCCGACGCGGGAGGAGGTCTTGGCCAACTACCATCAACTCGTTGCCTCTGGTTTCTTCTCGGCCCACGCCATCCAATCCACCCGCCATGCTGCCCCCGGTTCCGAGAGCAACAACCCCCCGCCACCATCTCGAGCCGCTCCCTCAGCGCCAACTTCCAGGCCGTCTTCCTCTTATAAGCCGCCTCAACCGACGCCATCCATCTCTCTCGTCACACAGCCTGCTCCTCTCCCTCCGGCCTGGCCCCTGACCCCGAACTCGCACAAATACAGTGCCGCAGCCTCTGCGACCGTAGACCCGAACTCCTTGCCGATGCCAACGACGCGTCCTTCGTCGCCCATTTGCGCTCCCAACAGCGCTGCTTCGTCACGCGGCACCAAGCGTGCGGCTGACTCCGACAACGACGACGAGGAGATGCAGCAGCTCACGCCACGCAAGCTGCGCAAGTCGGCATCGCGTGATATGGCTGCTTTGCCCAGGCTACGCAACATAGGCTCGCGTCGCAACATCCTCTCCCGCCGCAGCTTCTCCACCACCGGCACAAACGCCGATCCGGCTTCAGCATCTGCAGCGCCGATGGCCCCGCCGCCGCAACGGGAGACAATCAAGTTGACCAAGCGCGTGCTTGCGAAACTGCCTGGCCAGCGGACCCTTGACATGCCGATTCGGCGGTCATCGGTCCGGAAAAACGTGAGCGAATGCCAACAGCAGGAGCAGATGCATGGAGCAGCATCAGCAGCAGTGCCACTGACAAACGTCAGCACGAGAGTTCTCCGCTCACGCAAGATTGCCACTGAGCCGATGCGCGTGGTGCCCGACGCGAATCGCGGCATCCCTCACGTACCCGTCATCCCCGAAAAGTTCACGTACGGCGAGGACAGAGAGAACGGTGCGCCGTGGAGGGGGTTGAGATGGTGAGACGCAGGTGCGCTGACGGCGAACTCGTGAGTCACGATGGTCCTGATGATTGGATTGCCGTGGGAACGCCAAATGCGCGTCACGACGAGAAGGAGTTACCTATAGTGTGCGCCACAGCATGGCCTGATTTTGATGCCACGTCAATGAGATGGCTTTTGATGCCGGGTATATGAACTCGAGATGAGAGAAATTAGGATGGGCCCATGCGTCACGATTCACGAGCAACATGTACATGAACAGGGAGGATTCGAGCTTGGTGGTTAAGAGTTGCCAGGGTGGTTATGTATATATTTCACGAGACTGGGTCAACGGGATAGTAGCCGCCAAGAAGAATTTGAAAAGCTCAACAGGTCGCTCATGTAGAACACAATTGCAAAGACTCCAGCTTGAAGGGGTCTTAGCTCCCACGAGTTGACACATGCAGAAATGGCATAAATGTAAGAAGCAACAAGGCACAAAAGAATTGAGTGTGACAGGCGTCAGAAACGCAAGCCGCTCTGATACTATAGTTTTCAACAGAAGCCGAGATCTGCTGCATCGACGGCATTCTTTGTGACACCATCATGAGCTGGACCATACACCAAACTAAATACAGAAAGCAAAAGGAAAAACCGTGGCCGTTCATGCCACCCCAAGTCTTTGTTTCCCAATAACCAATTCCCGAGCGCCCTCGCGTCAAGATCGCTCATTTCCCCCAGTATGAAAGTATGAATCTAAGGCAAAACCCCCCAAAACACATGTCATGTCGCTTGATAGTTGGACGGCGCACTCGTCCTACCGCCGCATGCTTCCGCATGGTTGGCACCGCGACGTGATAATTCAATCCGTTACTCCTTGACCATCCGAGGCTGCCTGCCAAGCGCTTCAAAATCGCTAATAACAGCGAAGAGTGGGCTTCATACCCGCATGTATTTGAACTGGTAAACCGTAGCATCCCAATGAAAAAGTGTTTGCAAAAAATTGAAACCTGCATTAATGAATAGTGAATTGAAGTGAGGCCGTTACCAGTAGTAACGGCGAGATACCGCAGGAATGGCGGAAATTGTCACGAGCTTTGAGCTTTACAATCCATTCTCGATAGGATTGCCGGGCACTCGGCCCCAAGTCTGCTGAACAAAGCCGGACGCGGTAGTGCGTCCAACTTGCACAACAGCCCGCACAATGTTCCAGAGGAACAAGATAAACGACGGGAAGTAGTTGTAGAGCATAGCGCACATCACAAGGACGAGCAGAGGGATCTGGTGAGCTATGTTAGTGTCTGCGCGCTTGCAGTCTTGGTGGCAATGAACTTACCCAAACGAAGAAGAGATTCCTATCACTGCTGATTCTCTTCAACTTCTGCTCGCGTGCCTTTAGAAAGTTCTCTTGCTGTTCCCTCGTTATGGCATTCTTCCGTCCGATCTTGAGCACATCGGGGACCGCGGTGTTGGTCTGCCTGGCCTGGGCCACAGCGGTGCTTGACTCCGCAGAGGCCGAGCTGGGCTGATCGTACAGGGTTGCGCACTTCATGTCAGCCTCCGCCTCGGCGGCAGCTTGAGCCGCGGATGCTTGCTTCTGGTCCAGGTCCTTCTGAGGAAAGATGTCCTCGTACGCTGGTGGAGGCGCTGCGCCAGCGTTAGCATTCATGTAGGAGGAGAAATCCCACCAGCGGCCATCCATCTTCTGATGCGGTGCACCATCCTCGTCTGAGCCAGGTCGTGCTGTAGTCATGCCGGGCATGAGCTGTTGCATACGCCGCATAAATGGCGCCTGCTGTAGATATGCTTGATAATCCGGGAACATTGGCATACCCGGGAAGTTTGGCATCTGGGGCATCTGGGGCATTTGTGGAAGGTGGGGGAGGTTTTGCAGGTGCAAGGTCATTGACTGTTGAAGCTGATGCAGTTGCTGTTGGAACTGCTCCTTTAAAGCAACGGTAAGGGCTGCTGTTGGAGAGGCCAGACCGTCATCGACAGACTCATCACTTTGAGTAGCTGCGCTGACCCGATCTTTGTCCGCACGAATCCCGCTTGGCCTCCGCTTGCCGATGAACACATTGTCATCAGGATCCTCGTCTTCAAAGTCTCCGGATGTATACTCTGGGCTTTCCTCGCCGGAATCTAGCGAAATGATGGGCTCTTCGTGAGTGTTGACCTTCGTCATCGGCTCCCAAAGCGATCGAAGCGAGGTGGCGCTATTAGTTCTGCTGTGCAGAGACGAGCCGCTACGCGATCGGACGTGGCGCTGTGAATGACGAATTGCGCGCAGTACCGTGCGTGACTGGGCGACATCTGCAGCAGTCAGGCTCGACAAACTCCTGATGGTGGGATCAGCTCCAGCCAGCATCAGGCGCCTGACAATCTCGGAGTGGCTATGGATGGCAGCCATGTGTAAGGGCGTGAACCCGCCGCGATCGCGGGCATCGGGGTTCGCCCCACGAGCCAAGAGGGCTGCAACAAACCGGTGATAGCCAAGAGCGCAAGCCAGGTGGAGCATAGTATGGCCGGTTGATCGCTTCAGGTCTAGACGAGTTCTGTGGGCACTGTCGTCTAGGTCAATCAAGTCGAGGCACTTGAGAAGCTGCGTCTCCAAGTGTTGAGAATTCGTGTTGTGTCCGAACATAGATCCGTTGCCGGCCGTCCCAGCTGACGAACCGCCCGTCCAGCTCGAGTTGCCGTCGTTCAGGATCCTCCGAGCGAGGTCACTGACATCGACCATCTGGCCGGACATCTTATGCCCCAGAACCGAGAGTGCGGTACGGATTAGTTTGTCTTCGCTGTCGTCAATGTACTTGAAGACTGGTGGTTGCTTTGCAAGAGAAAACGTCTGCGACGCTTGCCCACCCTGGTGCTTGAACGTGACCGGTACAGCTCCTGCAACGCTGGAAGGTGGAAGCAGGCAAACCAAGGAGGATTCGCCCCAGTAAGTGGTTGTGGTTGCCTTCTGATCCCCAAAGCATACCTCGAGTCCTTGAAAAAAAGCTGCTCCAAGCACGGTCACCTCGATGCCACCAGTCGTTGGGCCCTCATTAGGGATGATTTTGTGGATGATTGGCGGTACAGGAGTCTGGTTGAGACCCATAGGCAGTGAGTACAAGCTGCTTGCAAGGGCCTGTGTGAATTGGTTCTGGGGCATGGCACCAATGCCATTGCGCAAGCCGTTCGGGCTAGGGGCGCGGCTGGGATGGTTGGAAGCCGGTGCTGAGTACAGCTGCGCCATAGCCAGGTTATCCATGCTGGCGGACCGATGATTGCCAAAGAAGGGAGCCTGGTCATTGTTGCTTGGTGTGGGCGGCCCTGTCGCAAAAGGAGGCTGTCCAAACAATGATTCACGTGGTTGAAGGTTCTGGTTGGGACTGAAAGGCGATGTGGCAGCAGGGATGGAAGGCATGTGGATGCTGGCAGCTCGAGAGGCCGGCGCAGGCGACGTATCGAGCCTTGTCATGGCGAGGTCGTTCGGTACACGGGAGCCACTCCCTTTTCTTCGCTTCGCTGTGGGCCCTCCTGGTCCGGGTGACGCAGGCCGGGACAGAGTGCGAGGTGGTACTGCCGTAGTACCCAATGTAGGCGTCGTCTTACCGGATGGCGCACCCTGAACAACGGTTTGAGAAGAATTTTGACTCCCACGGGGGGCAGCTGCCACGTCGATTGCTGACGCGGGTTTGGGAAGCGGGCCATTGGGACCGTTGGGCGCGAGGCCATTCATATCAGGCGTTGTCGCCGGGTTCGCTGGCTCGGTTGCTTGCATTTGTTGTGTCACGGGGTGGGTTTTGTGGTCATCCGTGATCATGATGGGGTCCGACATAGCCTGCGCGACAACACGATCTTTACAATCTTTGACGGTGAATATGACGTTGAAGCCCATCTTCTCTCCGTGATGCCGGCAATAGCAAGCTATGCGCATCGGTGCGTCAACTTGCTTGGCGCCTTTGGGTGCAGCTAGATCAGGTTTGCCGTCCTTCGTTAGCAGCGCAGCACTCAGGGGTTGCCACTCCTTCACTTCTTGAGTATTGAACACAATGACACGGCGTTCTTCATCCTTGCTCCACAACTTTTCTTCTTCTGGCTTCTTGATCTTCTTCCTCGCCGCTCTCTTTCGTTCTCGTACAATACACCCAGCGCAAATGCGAACCTCACCGCCATTCTGTGGCAGGTTGGCCTCGATCTCCGGGTCTGGTAGGTAGCCTTGAGGATTTACCGCTGCTCGTTCCAACGCCTTCTGCTTCAAGCCCGGCTGAAGCATCGCACTGGTGCAGACAAGGCTCACGTGCAACACTATAGTGTCAGGGGAGGGATCAGGGGGAGGTTTGGCAACCAACTTTGGCTTTGAGATGGTGTGAGGCGGGAGACGTAGCTTGGTAATCCCAGGAGGCAGGGGGCTCATGACCATCCTTATGGGAATTTGAGTTTCGACACGGGACTTGGCGGGTGTCGGTAAAATTCTCAGCTCATAGCGGCCATTCAATTTGGAGAGAGGGCTGATAAGTGGCAGGTGCTGTGGTAGTGGCATTGGCTGCATCATCTGACCGCCAAATTGTAGCGGCAACCGAGCGGTCAAGTCCAGCTTGTTTGGCCAAATACTGTTGCTGCCACTAATACCATTGAATTCTGGGACGGTGTGAGGGGATGGTGAATTGAACAAGGCTGCGGGCGAAGAGCCGTGACTTGCAACCAACGTTGACATGGGCGAGACATCTCGTGAGGCGCTGGCCTTGCGACCTGTGGGTAAGGAGGACGCGGAAAATTGCTGACGAGTAGCGTTAGTCAAGCCAACTGGAGACAAGAGCAGATTCGAGCCATTACGTACAGAAGATCGTTTCTTGTGTGTATATGACCCTCGAGTAACCCCTGACAGTTCCACATTTGGACTGTGGGTTTGGAGAGTGGGCATGCCGGGAGAGTTGGCCAGGTTCCCATTTGATGGGGCATCTGGACTGCTGGAAGCACTCTCAAAATCAAAAGACTGATCCATGAAACTGTCGTCCGGGTTGCCAAAGGTGTACATGGCATCTGTGCCAGGGGCCTCCGGCATCCGATCGAAAGCAAAGTTAGAGCCCTCTGTCTCTAGGTCCAGAAAGCTGGACTGACCCCATTCCATCTTGTCATCGTGAGATTCATCCATTGGGACATCGCCAGCGGCAGCGGGTGTCGGCTTCGTTGACGTGCTGCAGCTCCTCGCCTGTTTGGAGGATGCAGCGGATTCGGAAGACGAATCGTGGTAGGAATCGTTCGGAGAGTCGGGGAAAGGGACTGAAGCGGTGAGCTCCTGAGGCGATAGGTAGACTTTATGATCAGCAACGCCGATTGACTCTAAGCTTTGCAAGGTGTCGGGGTTATGGGGATAATCAAACAAGCTGGAGCCAACAACTTCTTCGTCGGAAAATTCATTGAACTCGCTGCCTGTCATTCCCCCTCCTGCTATCATAGGGCTGACGGTGCCTGTTCCTCCAATGGATGACATGGCCAGAGGCGGCCTCGTTGGTGTACGCCGGGGATGCTCCAACAGCCTGTTTGACGTATCGGAAGGTGCGGGTGGTGTAGTATGTAGTCTGTTCGGTCGAAAGCGCGCAGGAGGCGAGGCAAGCAGTGTTCCGGTTGTCTGGTTTGCTTGGTGATCCAATGCCCTAAGCGAAGCGACGAAATGGCGGGGTCGAGCCGATGTTTTGTCGTGTGTCTCGTCCCGAGCTATGAGGCCATCGTCCACTGATAGAAGCCGTGTGACTATAGGCGAAGACGCGCAGCTGGTCGTCTCTGCCGGGTCTGAAGCGGTGGATTGGCGTGGGTAGTACGCGAGGTCGGAGAGGCTAGGCCGCGGGTGAAGGCGAAATGGGTCAATGATCGGTCAGGGTCCCCTAAAATGCTGCGTCCGGGATTGTGGAGGACTGTGCTTGCTTTGCCGGCGACAGGTTCCAGTGACTCGATCGTATAAGAAAAACCCAGGCGACTACGAAATGAGCAGAGAAGAATTAATCAAGCAGAAGGAAGGGATTGTTTCGGGTCCTCCTGGGAAGAGTGGAGTGAAGGAGGGAAGTGTTAGTCTGGTTAGGTTAGGATAGATTGATGACTTGACTGATGGGATTGATCATCTGTGGGCATGGGCGGTGGGTGGACCGTCCAGGAAAACCCAGTGGCAGTTTTGGGGGGAGGGGAGTGCTGAGCCATCTTTTTAATAGGCATGGCGCCCAGAGAAGGTGGACCCGCGAGGTACAAGAGAACTGGTGCTGTGTTCAGCGCTCGGGGAAATTGCAGCACAGGGATTAGTGCGTGCCTGCACTGTGAGCACGCAGCGGGCGCCGGCGCGTCTGGACAGTGCATCTCGTCCAACTCTAGGGCGGACCGACTGCTTGGATTAGCTCGACTGGCTTGTAGCGCTGGTAAAGCATGGGAGTGTCTCGACCAATGGCCGCATCTGCGAAAACCATCGGTTTGTGGCGTTTGCCAGGGTCTTTTGGTTTATCATTGCGCTGCCAATCTGGATCCTCAATGCAGGTAGCTTTCGAGTAGCGTGACAAGAGAATTGACTCGAGCACAGAGGTAGTGAATTGACATTGTGCTTGCAGCATCAACTCGACTGTGGCAAAGGCACAAGCGGCTTGGGCGAGGCAGCACAGTAGATTCCGTACCTTACCTTACCTTATCCTTATCCTTACTTTCGGGACCGCACGCGTCGCGAAATTAATACCAACCTTACCGTCAATAACAAAAGAATGACGAGCCTTTGACACACACCCCGAACTGAATCCAGGAACTGCCGGCACAGTTTCTGGATCTCGCCCTGCCCAGGGTAAATGGAACCTTGGTACCTGCAGCAGTAGCCTTGAGATGAAGTAGGACCTTACGCAATCGCTTTCATTATTCGAGAAAGTCGTCACGCATTGTCGAGGGCTCTCCATAACCAATACCCGTTCTTCATGAACTCTGCCCCCGTGCTCTTAGGCTTTCCACCGCCACCAACTAACCATTCATTACGTGCGCGTTCTTTGGACACTTGTCTCTTGTCCGCGCCTCGCCCTCGCCCGGCAACTCAGTCAGATTGCCAACCTGGCCTTTCCTCCCAGATGTGACTCAATCGCATACGTTACGTCGCAGCATCAGCGACGGCCTTTGGAGGCTGCCCGCTCTGCCGTGCCTCAACTACCTTGCGGCGCACGACTTTTTTTTGAAGTCTGGCGCTCCCCCCAACAACCGAGGCAAACGTGCAGCCGGCACCACGCTGACGAAACATGAGCCAGGTATTGATTGGTGGTTTGGGAGGAGAGGTTGGGACGACTTGGCACTCTTTCCACATCTTTCTTCCTGCGTCTTCGTCGAGCGTCGCTCAACAATGTCGAATCCCTGTAGAGCGACGGCTCCGGGGATCCGGTGTAAGACGTGCAACTTGTGGGCCATTCCAGGCACCATTCGCGGCACCCTCGCTGTTGGCCTCTTCCGTAGCTGCATTCAGCAAGGCGACCAGCACGCACGAGTTTGCTTGTAGGATTCTCTGCACGCCGGGCGCTATTCTTGGTTTTGAATGGCCGACCAACCGAAACCCGGTGAAGAAACCTTGAGTTTCCAATTTCTCCCGAGGTGTGCACGCCCTGCAGCTATGGCGTTGGCGCAATCCACATCCACAACCATGATAAGATGTGATTGTGTCGTCACGGATCTCTGGTACCTGCGAAGTCGCGTCTCACGGCCGCCCACCATACCACCGGCGAGGAGGGCAGATGTCACCTCCATCGTAAATGGTCACCTGCATCAAATTTGAGTCTTCCCGCTGATGGCGTTGGTGTCCCACTCTTTCTTCACCTGCCCTCCACTTAGGATCCCACAAGACACGGGTCTCAATGGCAATGATTGGGACTGTCTTCCTAGGCCGGGCCGACACCCAACATCCGTGTAATACATGCAACAGGTCGATAGGCCGCGAGGCTTCTTACACCTTGACTACCCGGCACTTGAGTCCCGTTTTTTTCGGGGCTCCCACAGATTGATCAACACTGAGCTTCTGGTCCGACGTGATCAGCGCGGTTTGTTTATTATGACTTCTTGGCCTCGGACATCTATTCTAGGAAACGAGCCTAGCTTTTCCCATGCAACTTCAAAGCTTTTCGAAATCTAATCTACACATGGAGCGCTGCGTTCAGCATGTTTCCGCCGTGCAGGCCATCTGACGATAAGGAAAGGCGTTCTGAAAACCGTAACACAAAGTTTTACAGCGACCCTCGTTCAACATTACTCCGTTATGGTTATCTACTCTGTATCCGTAGTGAAGCTGTTGTTATAGTTCAAGCCGCCGGTGGCTGGGACGTTAAAAATGACGCCGTCGCTTGGCCACCACCAGCCTCATGGTTCTTCTGGCGCGTTTGTTTGGTGTTCGGTGTCCAATTCGGCACTAGGTCTGCCAGGCTGCCAGCGACTAATTCGGTGCTTCCAGTTGATCAGAAGCTGTGGCTGCGTAAGACACGAATGCACACCGACAGAGTAACTTAAAGAGCAGCGAGGTGTATCTTGTGTGGCCGAGTCCGGCCGGTCTTCGAATCCAGTGGAAGCAAGGTGAAACATCGAGCGGCAGCCGCTGTGAGCGTTTGCGAGGTGGAATCGAGTTAGATTTTGGTTTCAGTCCCTTGGTCTCAGATAAGGACGTCAAGCTTGATGCACGTCCTACCTCTACTAGCTAGAGCATCGCTAGGCAGTCGCATTCGAGGGCCTTCACACTATCGATATTCTTCTCTCGAAGGGCGGATGGTCGGTGAAGGAGATATCAAGTCTCAGATCATCCGCGAGCCACCTCGAAATTCGAGCCCGAATATGATTTAGTCACGCCCTGCTCGCGCTTCAACAGGAGAACCCTCGCTGTGACTCCCAGCCTCCCTTGAAACCTCGTCGAAGAACCTTATGTCCCGTGTGGGGGCCCTCCAATTGTCCTCCTCTGATAGCTCCCGTTCTCGGCCATGGCTTCCCTGATTTGCGCCGTGCATCCGTCGCGGATGGAATGGACGGCTGATTCTCTTGCCATTGGAGGCCGGTTCCCCGGCCGCGGATGAGCCCAAGCCCCCTCCTAGAACTCTGCTTGAACCTCGTTCGCCGGATTCTGCTTGGCGTTTCTTGCCTGCAAACCATCCAAGGATGGCCCGTGGCGATTTCGTCGTAGCAACCTGCTGTGCATCGCTCAAGCTCTCGCTGATGACTCTGCTCAGAGTACGTGGTGCTAGATAGCCTAACCGTCCGAGTGGAATGCTGAGACCATGAACGACCTAAAGCACAACGTCAGATGAGCCTGAATTAACGGTCCATTAACGGGGAACGTACCACACTGCAGACAACCAGGAACCACACTACTATTCTTAGAGTCTCGGCAAGCTCCGAGACGTCGAAACGGGGGTTTTTCTCGGCATCACTTAGATGTTTTTCAATAAATTCCACCGCAATAAAAAGGTAGAACACGGCGGAAACCCCAATGGGGCCGAAAAACCCCACGAAGATGGCATGCCTCGCAGATTCGATCTGGTGAATCCAACGGTGCAGGCCAAATATCCAAGGCAATCTTCTCAAAATGAGAACCAGCAGACCGAGCACGACAAGTCGATATGTTGGAATGAAATGGTTGCTCCCAAATTCCTCCCATGGAATCACGGCACCATACCACATAAAGATCGTTACGTTGAGAAGCATGTCGATTGTCGGTTGGAGGGAGTCGTCCTTTGTCTCCAGACGAAACCAATCATCCCAGGTAAAGACATTTCCGGCAACGAAGCAAGCAAGCACGTCATCCGTGCCGACCAAGCCGCAAGTGCCGAGGACGAAGAGCGCCAAAGATATGGCAAAGACGAGGAAGCTCTCGCGGTCCACGTAATTTCGTTCCTCTGCCCAGTGGAGAAGCTCTTTGGCACCCCAGCCTACAATGGCCCCGTATATGATGCTGAGCATGATCGTGTAGCCCCAGGTCATGCCAAACCACAGTCCCGCAGCGTCTGCTACGCTACCGCTCGTGGCCCCCGGGCCCGCAAACTTGATGAGGTAGAGCGCAAAGAAGAGAAAGGGATATCCGAGGCCGTCGTTAGCGCCAGACTCGGCCACAATGAGATTTTGTAGTTCTTTCGGGATGTTGTGGTCAGCAAACTTGCCCTTGACAATAACGGCAGAGAGGACAGGATCCGTTGGGGTTACGCATGCGCCCACGGCCAGCGCATGTAGAAAAGAAGGCGGCTTAATCAAGGCCCAGACCAACAGGCTCGTCGCAAGCCACATGAGTGTCATGCCTGGCCCGACGAGCAGCAGCGTCGGCTTCCATTCTCGCCAGAGGTACTTGCTGGGCAGCTGTACGCCGGCCAGGACCAGCTGTACAGCGAGTACCAAACGGGAGAAGTTGAGTGTGATACTGTCCAAGTTCTTTTCGCACGTCTCGTGAGACGCTTCACATTCGGCGTAGGAAGCAGGTCGTATGAAGTTGGCGGCATGAGGACCGAACGCTACGCCAGCGAGCAATGAGATCACTGCCGCCATCACCAGGTCAGTCAAACGCATCGTGCCACAGCTTGGTCATAGCGGTTTCTCGGAACTGACAAGCTTCGGATAAGTAGTAATTCTCCTTCAGCAGGTAGGAGACCAGGCCGAAAAGTGAAATAAAGCCGCCAAGGACAGCCACGATGATGTTGAAGTCGGTGAGGGCCAGAGGGATGTGCCAGGTCTTGCTGGCCATTTTAAACAGAGACTCAAATGTCGGTTGTCAACGGATGGAGGTTTGGGGAGGTAGGCAAGTATTCGAATAGAGCGCCACAGATATCATTCTCCTTGTACAAGAGCTCTGGTAGGTCGTGGTTGAGCGAGACGGATCAGCAAGACATGACAAGAGAACAAAATCGAAGTCTTTCTGGTCAAATCCTCGTTTGTGAGAAGGAAAACAAATAAATCAAGGCTTCCAACCCTTGGAAACCGCCAGTCCGGGCTGGGGAGATGACATCGTTCTTGCATTTACATCAGAGGCCGGGAATAAGCGGTAGAGCGGGAGGCCTCAACCCACTCCCCCCCCCTCCCCTTCTTCCGCCCACGAGGGTCCCACGGAGGCCTAGAACACAAGATCACTACAAGGATCTCATTTCCCTATGTTCAATGCGTAAGTAGCCCGGGATAATAGGCATATGCAGACGTACTTGGTGTGCGGGTCGAGCATAGCCTGTGTCAGGAGGTAATTGGATTGGTGACAAGAACTTCATTAAGCTGGCAAGTGGGTAGAAGAAAAACCCGGACCGCAAGACTAGGTAGGTACTCATGAATATAGAAGAACTAGTAGGTTTTCTTGTAAATAGATTAATTAAAATTTTTAAATAAATTCTATAAAAAATCCTTTAAAATTATTTTATTTTTTATTCAAGAATAATTATATTTCTATTTAATTTTTCTTTTAATTTCCTAATACTGTTTACGATTAACCGTTTTGCAGTCCGCGTATTTTTGCTCACCACTTGGCTGGCTCATAACTTTGATGTCCCTCTGCGTTTTCACCGTCTGGGAATCACCACCAGGCCAGTTCGCACCGAGGTATATAGAGGCGTTCAACCCCAGCTTCAGGCGCTTCCAGCCTTTCAGCCCCAGTCTCAGGATACAAGCAGCGTCCTGACTGCACCCGAACAGTCTGGTCGGCTGCTCTTGCAGCCGTTCCACACGATCGTGTAAGCCGGTCACTGGATGAGGCAAGGCAGCAATGCCGAGCACCAGTTGCTAGAAACTGGGCTGGTAACTAACAGGTATCATTGAAGGCTACAAAAACAATCTACCAAGACAGACATATAGAGAAAGCAGTATTGAGACCAGGCTGGATCTTCTTGAACCGTGTTCCCTTTCCGTGTACTCCATACGTGAAACCCTTTCATTCTCCTTACTCCGTCCGCAGGCCTGCTATGGGCAAAGCTCGTATGCCCCTGGGCAAGTAGGGGCTCTGGGGTATAGCCCGATATAGTCCACGCCACTGCAGAGCCGAATACCTCAGAAGGGGAGCTGTGCGCCTCGCTTTGCGAGCCTGTCCGCGGCTTCGTTCCCCGGGTGGTTGTCATGGCCCTTGACCCATTTAAAGTCGGTACGTGCGCCGGCCTTTTCGCGTTCCTTGATCTTTTCCAGAGCGGGCTTGATGATGTCGAGATTCTTAACCGGCGCCCCCGAGTTTGTCTCCCACTTCTTCGTCTCCCAGTTCGGCCCCCACTGCGTCAGGCACTTGATGGTGTACGCGCTGTCGCTGACGATACATATGGCCTTGTTCAGCGGCACAATCTCCATCGCCCGCAGCGCCGCCATGAGCTCTGCTCGCTGGTTCGTCTGCGGTTCACCCTGCAGTCGTTCCGAAAGATTTCGTGGGTCGTTGAGTCCGAAGAAAACACCCACGCCGGCTCGGGCACCGTTTCTTCCGTTGCCCGGGCTGCTTCCGTCTGTGTAGATCCTGATTGCATCGTCCTTAGCAGCTGGAACGGTAGCCACGGTTTCCTTCGCCACAGATTTGGTTTTCTTCGCAGGCTTCTCCACAGGATCAACGGTCTCGCCGATAGCCTCGATGGCCTCCCTGCTCCCATTCTGCTTGATATACTCCACTGCTTCTAGGCGCGTTCCGAAACGCTTGAATTTGGGACCTTTCACGCCCTTAATGGACATCGAGGCCTCGGACCAGTCCGTGAATATACCAGTTGGATTTCCTACGGCGACTGCGTAGAACTTATCCGGCTCGTCCGTGGCAGACGCGACCTTCCTTCCCGCTACAAACGCCTCGGCATCCTCCTTTGATGTAAAAGACTTGACTATATGATAACACAAACATTAGCTTTCGGATCCCCACATCTGAGCAACAAATTCAGTGGAACGGCAGCTACACACACAAAGCGCCTTTGAAGCCGGCCGTCTGAGCCTGGCAGTCGGCGTAGTTTTCGTACACGCCTGGGACGAACCCGGCCTTGACGGCGTAAAACTTGGGCATGTTGTCGACCTTGCGCTTCTTGGACGGGTTGGCAGCGCCGGTCGCCGCGGGCGCGTCTCGTCTTTTGTTCATCGTGGTGGCGTCGGCGGCTTCTACTGAAGTGAGGAAACGGAAAATGGATAAGTCGGCGGCTGCTGAAACATATTCGGGCGCCCGTCTTGACGCGATGGAGCTGCAGGCCCGTGATGCAGCACGTCCCAGGCTCGTATCCTGCACGTCTCCCTTGTGCTGTCCTTGTCGCTGGCAATGGCGGCGGGTCGCAACGAGGCCGGTGCTGATGCTGGCGATGTTGATGGTGCTTGTACTGATGCCGTTGGCAATGGTTGCGCGAGGCTGCTGCAGGCAACGGCGGAACAGCAGTCACAGGAAGGGCATGACGCTGGAGGAAAAATATGGGAAACTCGGACGGAGAGAAAATTGGCAGTTCGGCCGAGAAAAGAGAAGAGAGGGGGCTCCCTTGTCGTACTTGCTTTGCGAATCGAGAGGTGGAGGATTAAGTACATGTATGGTGGAGTCGCGGAAAGACTGGTGCACCACCCCCGTGATGCACCACACCAGTCACAGTTGAGAATAGCGAAAAGGGAGGGGAGGGGGAGGAAGGGAACATCAAGGTACCCCCGTCGTTCAATGCTGAGGGCGATTTTCTTTAGTAACCCCTATCTACAGCGTATTCTATGAGAATTCCGTTGACTCTATTGACCCTCCCCGAGACTAGCCTCGCCTTACAAGGCTACCGATCAGTTCCAAAGAAAGATGCCTTTACGCTTACACTGAGGTCCACCATTTTTTCGGGCCGCTGTTTCTGCCCTTCTCCGTCTGTTTCGCTTCTCTCAAAAGCTCTCATCAAGCACACAGAAAGCTATCTAAACCCTCTGCCCATTGCCAAACATGTGATTGACTTGCCAGTCAAAAAGAACTGTTGATACATCCTCTCCCTAAAATTCGCGTTCTTGGCGGATAATGAGGAGGGTAAGGCTTTGGTCGCTGTAAAGCTGCCTCAAGCCGAGCAGAACGCATGACGTTCTTGGACAACCGTCTTCCCGCCAGAGCCATTAGTTCGGTCTAAAATCCTAGCATATAGCGACTCATCCTCAGGGAGAACTTGAAAACGGGGCTCCTATACATGCGTCCTTGGGTCAATGGGTGGCAGTTTCGGCACCCCATCACGCTCCCATTCCCATGCCATCAAGCTCCAATTCAGTTCTCGCCTCCAAAACAAGCCCAGGCCTCGTCCACCTCCGTCGGGACGGTCGTCCGAGCTGAGACCGCCAGTCCGCGCCATGTGGTTGGCAAACACTACCTTGCCCATCCTTGAGTGTAATATGCCCATGGAACACTCCACGCAAGGCTCGTGAGTTGTGTATAATTCAAGGCCGTGGCAGAGATAGCCATCTTTGTTGGGGTGTTCTTGTTCGAGGCACTGCTTTTCCAACTGAATTAACGGAGCGTCTTGAAAAGCATCGTATTCCAGATTCGGGGTCTCAACGACCATCCCAGCAGCCCTACGTTCGTGCCGGACGAGCTTTTGGGCCACCATGCTAATGGCGCGGAGGACGCAATGCGTCATGGGATTGCCGGGGAGCTCGAACCCGCCAGGTTGCTGATGCCAGCGTGCGTCCCCAGCAAGGCCAACTAGTTGAGCTCCTCTTTCATCCCTCTGAACAACAACAGCCCCAATAGCCTCTCCGATGCCGCTTTCCTTGGCCTGCAGAGCAACCCGATGTGCCAAAGCTAGCCACACCGATGCGTCTCCTTTGATATCGTCAGTGCCGCGAGCCACCATGCTAGGGTGAGGGCCCAGAGGATTGTTCTTTCGATAGACCGTAGGCCAAAATTGCGACGACCACATGGCCGCTTGAACCTGCGAGGTGGGTGCCAACAGAGGCACAGGAATCTCCGCGATGAAAGGCGGCTGCTCCAATCCTTCGATGGACTCTAGAGTCTTGCTGACATCGGCGCTGTTGAAGTCCTTAGCTTCACCCACGATGATGTAGATCCAATTCGATTTGGCAGTGTGTATTTGACGGCCAGTAGGCGTGTCGTTCATGAACTGAGTCTTGAGATGAGCCGGAAGGTCGGTTGGCTTTGCGCATCTCCGCAGATGAGGCAGGGTATTAGCGCTGCTCTCGGCTTGAGAGTCCCGCAAAGCCCTGTATCAATGTCAGTACTGACATGCAGTTTGTACGATGGCGAGGAATGAAAAGAGGTGAGTTTGTGACTGACGTTATGACATCGTTGGCTGCCTTCGTTGGGGCTCTTGTTATGAGAGCATGTACAATTGTATGATCCTGGCGGACTTCTTGCGTTGTCTTGAGAGGGATGAGAACGCCACGGTTCTGTTGATGCGTTCTGAGGTCATCGATCAGAGGATTGGGAACTATCCCACCCGGTGGACGAAGGACGGGAGCAGTGTCGACGCTGGAGCCTGGAGTAGGTTTAGGAGCGGCCAAGGCGGCTGCAACAGCATCGGTAGACATTTTGATTTGTGAGGAAATACTGCAGTATCCGCGACCTGGCCACTCGAACCCGTTCCTTCGCCTACGCACTTGTCCTAAGACCAGCAGACGCGAAAGAAACCGTGGGCTTCTGTTGAAAAACTCTGCCAGCCGCAACAAGCACGGGCACGAACGTAGGGAAAGTCTCAAATGGTGACGACGCGAAGAGTGTGTGATTTCAAGAAGTTCCCTTCATACTCTCATTGGCATGTTGGAGACAGCACACGTTGAGATGCAGAAGTCAGGTCAGCTGTGTGAATGGCCGCTACCTTTATCGCGGGATGTGAAGTGGAAGGCTTCCACGACAGCCAGGTACCTGCCTCCGGAGGGCAAGTATCGATGGTAACGTGGTGCAAGAGACGGAAGGGACCGACAAAAAGCAGCGAGTGCATAAAAATGACACCAAAGCTTGTTGTAACGATGTTTGCTGGGCGGGAACACGCAGCCGTGAGAAATTTGGCGTTGCGAACACAGTGCTGGCACCTGTATTCCCTTGCCTTTTTTTTTCCCGTCCCTTTTTCCGTCCCCCTCTCACATCGCTTCCGCTATGAGCACCGTCTACTACAATGCCTAATGCTACCTGTAAGTTAGGTAGCTAGCCACAACTATAAAACACAACCACGGTTCTTGCACAGCATGGGTTTTGTTTTGCTGATGAAGTCAAGCGAAACCACTGACGCATTGAGGCTTCCCAGCGCCTCGACTGTCACGACCAGTTGGGGTATGGGAGAGGCAATGTTCACTTCCGTACGGAGATTCTCCGAGTCGGGGCTTCGATACCAAACACAGAGGTAAACCTGCAAACAGCAGCCCACGCCATCTGAAGGCAAGGTAAAGGCATGCAGATTATGCAAAATGCGTTCACAAGGCTATGCTTCTTGGTTCGGCCAAGCTTTAGGTCTGTTTGACAGTATAGGTCCAACCGTCAAGTGAGACGGGTTGTTCATGACACTGACATCAGAAGCACCACCTCAGCACACGGAGCCAGCAGAGAAACCACCGCAAATAGCAAGCGGAACTTACCACGATGATATCTTTCGAAAGTTGTTATACGCCTTTTCCCGTTCTTTTCAACTGTTAGTTACCCCTGTAGAAATTTAATAATTCAAGTTGTCAAGATAATATTCCCTTCTCTACGATGAATTTCGACAAGTATTTGAATTTTTTTTTCTCAACTTGAACCATTTTTGCGGGGTTCGTTTTGGTTACCGGTTGGGACTAGATCTGGCGTTGCAGGAAAATACCGTGCCAGGAACGGCTGGTTCAATATGACGACGATCGACTCTGGCACGAGGTGAGAGCTATGATGTCAAGTTGATTGATTGACCTGCCAAAAACCGCCGGGTAAAAGCATCGACCTGGCGTGCAGCCAAGCGTGGCACTCGAGCTGCAGGGTCCAAGTCCTAGGCCAATCAGTTCCCAACGGGGCCACTCAGCTGTTCCCGTTTCGCTTCAATCCTCCTGGATACATGCTCTACTCAGTAATGATGGGCGCGCCTCGCTTCACCCGCGTTGCCTTTTAGTGATTACCCATCGTGGTTCATGCATGGGGAAGTAATACAGAAACGCGGCATTTATCGAAAAGTTACATCTTACGTCGCGCATTCAATCAAGCCATATTATGCAGCATGCAATGCATCACAAAGAGAGGGAAAAAGAGAGACCGGGGGTCACCGTATGTGCGTGCCTTTCGCTAAATCGTGGCAGTTGCTGGGAAAATGCATCATCACATGCCGCAATGGTCCCAATGAGGAATGCATGGCTTGTTCCATCTGCACTTTCGAGGCATCGGCGACGGAACGAGACACCAGCATGGGGTGGGATCTTCGACCAATCTACGTGGCACCGGCAGTGTAGGCGTTACAGTCGGAGATAGGGCTTTAATAAAAGCAATGCGACTCCATTAAATGAAGCTTAAGAGTTTATTCAGGTTCGTTACTCGGGTTGCGTCGACGATAGTCCCACGTGCAAACCTCCTCTTCTCCTTTGGCATCCGTCCTGTGTGAAGAGCCAGACTGAGGAGGTAAGGTTGGCGCTCATCCATGCAAGGATGGTGCTACCTTATGCTCGGGCTCTCTCCTGGACCTGAGCTGCTGTCGTCACCTCACCTCACCTCAGCACCGCTCGCGTTCATCAGCATTGCTTTGCCCTGTCCCCAATCGATCATCGTCCAAGCGAGCACCGGCGAGCAAAATCCCACGTTACCAGGGTCGAATTTGTCAGTTGTCCTCTAAGCAATGCTCTCGAGGCTGCCCCCACCCTCTCACCACCCACCTCTTCTGCTGTGGTCGGATCAGGCGCTTGTTGTGCATTATTGTATTCCATGCTCATCTGTTTAACCCCCGCAACCCCTGCCACGAAACCGAACCCTTGGTGGGGTCTGCTGCAGGCATCCTCTGTCACTTGCGTAGCATTTCACGCGGGATCGGGTCCGTGTTCCAGTGTTTGACGGTGTGCCCCATCTTGGAAGGACATGGGGGAGGCGAGCGTTACATTGCAGCCTCGCACCGACGTTCCAGCACGGGGAAGCTGGCCACATGCGAGAGCCTCACTGGGTCGCTTTCAATGCTCCGCGCCCGTTCGTCGCTCGGCGATTCAGGCTTCTCGCCCTGCGGAGGGCTATGATGCAGCGGCTCGAACCGCCCGCATAGGCTGCTATGTCGCTTGGAGACCTGGGGGCGATGGAGGAGAGTGGGCAGATCGGCTTCAGGGGAATGGACGACAAATGGTACTGCAGCATCCGGCTTTCACGAATTCTGGTGCATAGAGGCGCGAGAAATCCTGGCGGATCTCCGGGCCTATCACTGCACGGTCTATGGTGAACCACCAACGTTGACACCATGCTCTGCCGTGCGGGCCTCAAATTCCATAAGCTGGCCACTACGCACCTGCGAGCTGCACAAGTTCCCTGGCACGCCTAGACCATGATCGATGCACATTCGCAGACCAATCGTGAGCGCGATTCGGAGGGGGTGTTTGGCTTGGCGGTGCCAAGCAATCGGCTAGCGCAACGCTCCATCATCCATCCAGATGCCGATGGAATGAGCCCTGGTTGTCCTGAAGAAGAAGTTAATCCATGACGGAAGAGTTCACATTGGCGGACAGATATGTGCCAAGACGCAGGAAGACGAGAGGTGTTTCAATCTAGTCAGCGTTTCTCGGGCGGCCGATGATTGTTGAGCACAGCATTCTACCTTGAGGGCAAATGCCTGACTTGGGTGCCTTGTTGGGTTAAGCCACTCCGACTCAAATATCTTATCCGCGAACCACGCGGTGGATCAAGTGTTTCGGGAGGAGTATTTAGGGCAAGACAAGCTCTAATCAAAGTGTGAAACCATGCGACAGGCGGATGGCCACGTTAGCAGACTCACCGAAGTGGCTCGCTCGCCTACAGGACTGACTGGGTCGCTCACAGTCCCAGTGGACTCGAGACGAGGCCATGGCTGTAGCTTGCATCCCCTGCACCAAGCTCACCCTGCTCCCAAAACTAGGCATCGATAGTCATTATCGAAATCGACAGAAGCTTTTCGGCTCGCCGGCACAGGCTCGGTGACGCAAGCCACATCAGGCACATCGGCGTTGGTTGGGTTTGTTCACCTGTTCCTTGGAACACATACTCAAGGGGTCAGCCAACCCCACGCTTTCGAAGAGGGTGGCCCAGCTATCAACGACATGGTCTGGGACAGGCGGAGCTCAGCACCACAAGATGGAGGGGAAGATGATGGTGAGTCCATGATCCAGTGGTGTGCTGATGTAGGAGAGAATAAGTGTGTGTGAGAGAGAGTGTGTGATGGGCTTGTTGCTTGCCCAAAGCCCATGTGCACGCCTGAGATCTTCGTGCCGGACCAGCGCAGCAGTTTCTTCTGATGTTCTGATGTAGCAACTGTAGGACCCTCACAAATAAGCGACGTTACAACTTAAAATAAACGAGCGGAAACACAGAGCGATCGGCAGACAGGACGCTTCACAAAGACTGATGTGGAGAGCTTGGAGAGCCTGTCCTTGGACCAATGCTTGATGTCTCGTTTCCACCATAGCAGAAGGAGGATGCAAAACAGCGATCATTCGTGTCATGGGACCTCTCGGCTACACCATCTCTATTCTTTCTCTCCTTTGGTCGTCCACTCTCCTGCCTGTGCGGTTTCCAAAAAGAAAATGCAACCCAATGGGATCGGATTATACAATTGCAACACAAACCTTTAATAAACCTGCCTGTCACATCCTAGCGAGTCCACAGCAGTATTGGTAGAGCGCTGCTAGTGCTGCTGTAGCCAAAGTCTCTCTTGATTTGGCCGACTTGGCTTACTACTGCAAATGGCATATCTTTTCACGAGCAAACACACTGAAATTACTAAGATGGAGATGGAGATGGAGATGGACGAAGGCGGGGCGACACTCGGCCAGCGACATCGGAAACCAGGGCTCTTAAAGGCTCCGGCAGCTGCGGAAGAGGATAGCGCATGCCTGAGCGGACCCCAGGATCGCCCTAACCAAGGCTCCAGGGTCCGCAGCTCATATTCCACATCAATTTGAGAATCGGCAAAGGGTCGGAGAGGGGAAGGGGGAAAAAAAGTGGCGACATAGGTGAGCGCTCCCGCGGGAACATCCTGTCCGCTGCGGACGGCGTGTCAATGCTAGAGGGGAAGGGAACGGCCCAGGTTCGCTGGGACGCGAGGCAGAGGCGGCTGACAGGCTCCTCGGGGGGAGGGGTGGCCAGTCCAGTCATTTTCCAGAAGCAATGTTCCACAACCTTCTTTGCCGCCAATGTAAGGAAGGGTACTGTAGGTTGTGCTCGCTCGGGTGTGCTCATAAGATGCCGCGTATGTGTATGTGCGTAGCGTGTCTATTTCCTGTCTTGCCTGACCTTAAAATACCTTAAACTTGGCTGATCTTACGGAACCTGAGGCACACGTTTTCAAACCTGCAAGATAGTGTGTCTCACGGTGCATTGGGCCGGGGCGCGCAGTGTTGAGGAAATATGGTTTCGTAGTGGTGAAAAGGCCCATGCGACGAAACGAAAGCTGGCAGGGAAGCCAGGACACGGGCGGCCCGCGGAAACACACTGGAAAAGGCTAATGTCTGGACGGTCGCTAGCTGCAGTATGACTGCAAGCCAGCTCCTACTTAGCGAACCGTCACCACCACGCTGCACGTATCAGCCAGTGCAGTGGGTTTCGATGAATGGGCCCGGCCGGACGAGCCTCTCCAGACGCCGCAGCAGGGGGCTTCAGCTACCTGCCCGAGTGACATGCGTTTGCCTTTAGATACCTTACCTACCTACCTTACCTTACCTTGCGTTAGGTACCGTGCGATCTGTTTCTTGCATCGCATCTGCGTCGCTCGTAACAAGCATCATGCCGTGCCCCCGCGGGCCTCGGCCGACGGTGGGTGTAGCTCCGCCCCTGGGCCATGTAATGAACGTAAAGGTATGGTTGGTCGGCTGCAGCAGTAACTTTGATGAGGGGGAAGAAAGAGGAAACCAAACAAGAAAAAAACCATCTCTAAAAAAACCCTACCAGGTTAAGCTATGGAGGTTGCCCGTAGTCGCAGCGAAAGATTAGCCTGCGGTCTGAGTCGGCGCAACTCCGCGAGTTAGTTACACCATTCCATGACCTGAGGCAATCTTCATCCCACCAATCTGAGGTACGTCTCGCAGGTACCGCCGCGCTCATTCATTCCACGCCGCACCTTTTGGCGAGTCTTCCCACACACTCACACACACGTGCCCTTCACAATCTCGCCTCGAGGGCCCCAGGCTCTCAGCCAGAGTGCCACCAGCAGCACGCCCGCCACGTCTGCAACGCGCACCCCATTCGATACCCACGAGGGTGTCCGTTGCCTTACCCGCAGCAGTGCAATGGATGCCCGCCTACCTTACCTTACATAGATTGGGTCCGGGGACCACCTACATGAATTGAGTCTTGAGACAGCCTCCGCGAGAGATCTACCCACTCGTTGTAGGCCAGTCAGAGCGAGCCTCTGGATTCGAACACCGTACTCTAGTTTACCCTGATATAAACTCCGACCATGTCGCAGCCAGCTTCGGGGCCCTCCCTCCTTCTCTTCTCTTCTCTTGTCTCTCATTTTCCCTTTTGTCTTATTCTTATCCTTAACCTTGACTCTACATACTATTAGGCTTTTCTCCGAACCCTCGGGGTACAGGCACGGAAAGCTGGTATATATCGACGTCCTTTTCCCCACACTCGACTCCTCTCGTGTCCCTCATCCAGCGAGCAAATCTCCAAAAAAAAAAAAACTTTTAAAAGAGAGAAGCACTCCTCAGCCTTTTCTTGTCCTGCTGAGCAGTGGGCAACCATCCATTCTTCCTCTATCCTCGGCAACGTCTGGTGAAAGGCCATTGAAGCGATCAACATATCGCTTACCACCAGCGACTAGTCTTTTTCTTCTTTTTTTTTTTCTTTCGCTTGACGCGACAAGAAACTCAAGCCCTGCTTTCGCATTCTTTGTGCTGCTAGCACGACTCCACACTTGGTCCCTTGGAGCGTGGAGCGTGCGCTACCTACGGTACACACCTAAAGCCCGTCATCTCGGTTGTACCTCGCGAACCAATACCGAAAGACAAGACCCAACCCAACCCAACCCATTCCCTCCAGGCCCCAGCAGACGGAGCCACTGCACTGCCAGTGGTCGCAGCCAGCAAGCACTTTAGGCCCTGTGGGTCGTTTTGTTCCAGGGCACTCAGCAGGGCGCACGCCCCTCACACCCCCCTTGCCTCCAAAGCACACCCCAAGAAGGCACTCCATATCACTAGGGCGCTCCAAAAGACGTCCCCCAATACGCCCCTCCACCGACAGGCCGGATTCGCTGTGCCAGGGCTCAACCAATCCCTGCAGAGGCCTTGCACAGGCGCCACTTACTCTTTGCTAGAAACGCTGGGAACGCCTATTTTCTCTGAGCCAGGTTGAGAGGGTCATTCTTGGTCCTCTCTCTTCTTCCTTCATCGCCAATGCCTTCCGCAATCCCAATCGAGAGTACAGGTGTGTACCCAAGCCCCTCCTACCTCGCGCATGCTTTCCCATCTCTTCCGTGCACTACAAAGCATTGCCTTGTTTTTTCCATCCCTTCCCTTTTCTTTCCTACCTAAAACTTCCGTCCCTTTCGCAAAAACCCGTCACCTTCACCAGGCCATCTCGAGCTCAACAAGTTGACTTACACTTTTGCGTCGCGTTCGTCAGATGCAGCGCCGAGACAAGCAAGCCAGTCCATCCTTTTCCGAAAGCTTGTCATGAACGGCCACCAGAACCAAACCCCTTCGCCGCCTACTTCAACCTTGCCTGCGCCCTCCGACATCGACCACCAACACCTCGCCGTCCTTCCTCCGCCCGCTCGTGATGTCGCTATCACTCCTGCACCCGCGCCCGCTGTACCTTCGATGGCTTCAGCACTGAGGGGTGTTGATTTGACCGACTCGCCCCCCTATGCGAGGAGCGTCAACTCGACCGCTCCCAGCTCCCCACGCATGTGAGTCGACGCCGATCCCTCCTGCACCCCTGCTCAACAAACGTCATCAGCACTGCCCACTGCACTCATCGTCTTTGGTTACTGGCCACAATCCGGGAATGATTGCTAATGATATTTTCTGGCTCAGCCCTCCGGTGCGACAAAATTCAGGCACACAAACACCTCGTGTCCGGCCACATGCGACGACACTCAACATCCCGGGCATGACCCGGTCACGGGTTTCTCCCGATGGAAGGATCCCTCAACGCGACGTTGCTGCGAAGCTCGTGATTGTGATGGTTGGACTGCCCGCCCGTGGAAAGTCGTACATTACCAAGAAGCTGCAGCGCTATTTGTCATGGCAGCAGCACGAATCGAGGATTTTCAACGTTGGTAACCGACGCCGTGTTGCCGCCGGCAGAAGGGCTTCTGTCCATCCCAGGCTGGCTCCCGAGTCTGACGTCCTCGATCCGCCAGTCCGCGCCGCTCAAATCCTCCTCAACGGCGTGCCTGCCCCCCGAGGATTTTTGACACCGCCACCCACGAGCGAGCCTACCGAACTCGACTTGAACGACAGCAATGACGGCAAGGAGACCGACCAGTCCGCGACTTTTTTCGACCCCAAGAACGAGAAAGCCGCTGCTATTCGGGAGCAGGTAGCCATGGACACCCTGGACGAGTTGTTGGACTACCTCTTGAATCAAGGAGGCGCCGTGGGCATTCTCGACGCCACCAACAGCACAATACAACGCCGCCAACGCATTGTTGACCGCATCCGAGAACGAGAGCCTAAGCTTGGCATTTTGTTCATCGAAAGTATTTGCAAGGACCAAACTTTACTCGAGGCCAACATGCGCCTGAAACTCTCTGGTCCTGATTACAGGGACAAGGACCCAATGAAGTCATTGGAGGACTTCAAGAAGCGTGTTGCTGCCTACGAGAGCGCGTACGAGCCTCTTGGCGAATACGAGGAAAGGAACGACATGCAATACATTCAGGTGAGATTGCTCTTTGATTCTCTTCGCGAGCAAGTTTCTGACCGTCATTTAGATGATTGATGTTGGCCGCAAGTTGGTGCAGCATCGACTAAAAGGCTTCCTAAGCGGTGGAATTAGTACCTACTTGGCAAGCTTCAACCTCTCGCCTCGTCAGATATGGATCACAAGACATGGCCAGAGTGTGGACAATCAGCTCGGAAAACTCGGCGGAAACTCACCGCTAACCGAACGTGGCCATTGCTATGGACAGGCACTCTACAAGTTCATGACCCATAAGCGAAATGAATGGCTTATGGAGCAACAGAGCAAGCTCGCTCAGGCATCTTTCCCCCCTCTACCGGGCGACAACACACCTCCCTACCCAGAGCTCAACCGGGAATTGGACGAAAAGAACTTTTGCGTCTGGACATCTATGCTCCAGCGCAGTGTGGAGACCGCAGAGTACTTCGATGCGGACGACGATTACGATGTCAAGAACTGGGAAATGCTCAAAGAGCTCAATGCTGGTCAGTTCGAGGGCATGACATACGAAGAGATTGCGAAGAAGTACCCGGAGGAGTATAAGAAGAGGGCGAAGGACAAGCTCAACTACATCTACCCCGGTGTTGGTGGCGAGGGCTACCTGCAGGTCATCAGTCGCCTTCGCGACATGGTGCGAGAGATTGAGCGCATCACTGATCACGTCCTGATCATTGGACATCGGTCAGTGTGCCGTGTTTTGATGGCGTACTTCATGGATTTGACGCGCGAAGACATTACCGACATGGACGTACCGTTGGGCATGCTGTATGCGATTGAACCAAAGCCCTACGGCATCGCCTTCCACGCTTACAAGTACAACGAGGCCCGGGGCTGGTTTGATGAACTGCCCAACTACAAGCCCCAAAAAGCCACACGAGGCAGTGTCTGATTTCCCAGGTGGGACACCAACCTGGCATGACATGATAAAAAGACTGTAAGACGGTCTTGTATAAAAGCGACGGAGTTTGTTTGACTCGGTTATGGCGTTCTACGGCGGGCTCGACGGAGCTTCCGCGAAACAATGGACGGGAACTGAAAGCGGAATCTGTTACTGCTGAAGACCGCAATGGCGACCTGGTGTTTTCATGCTTATTACTGTTTTTATTTCTTGTGTCTCTGGTTTATGATACCAGCAAGGTGTTTTTCTTTTGCAGTCTGGCGCACAGGAGTTTGTGCCAATGGCCTGGCCTGATCGGCTTGATATGCCGTGGCTTTTATTTCACGACGGGTATGATAGAACGATCACAATGAGATCGAATGACACCAATGGCGTGAGAAATCTCAAGATGTAGATTCTGAGCACTAGCAACAATTAGACAGATCAAATCGATGAACCATCATATTCCATGCCTCAAAACCTGCACTGATTAAATCCTGGCATATAGACTCCCAAACTCCGTGCCATGCATACCGAATTCTATAAGTGATTTTGACAACGAGTCGATATTTTCTGTTACTTTTCCCTTGCCAAAACCATCTTTTCACGTTCGCTCTTGCGCCGCTCGAACTGCTTCTTCGTGTGCCGACGTTCATTCTCCTCACGCCTCTTGATAGACTTGAGCTCGCCAGTCTTGATCTCGCCAGCCTTCTTGACGACCTTGGGGATGTGGCGGTGGCGCTTGATCCGGCGGATCTCGGGCATGTGTGAGTAGCGCTCGGCCAGGGCGTCATTGTACTCGAGTGCCTGGCGGTGGCGGGCCGACTTGATACCCTCACGCTGGGACGCGTTGGCACGCCAGAGGCGAATGTTGCCGTCGTCGGAGCCCGAGAGGACATACTTGGAGTCCGGAGTCCACTTGGCTGCCATGACGCGCTGCATGCGCTTGGTGTGGTAGATGTCGCGCGAGTGGCCCTGGTCCCGGTTCCAGAGGCGGACGGTACGGTCCCAGGACGCGGAGACGAGCTCCTCGCCGGTGGGGGACCATTCGACGTCCATGACGGCGGCGACGTGATCCTTGAGGATGTTGAGGGCCCGGTCGAACCTGCGCATGTCGAAGAGGTAAATGTTGTGGTCCTCAGAGGCTGTGGCCAGGTTGAAGGCTTCCATGGGAGACCAGGCGATGTGGTTGCTGGCGAAGTTGAGCACCGTCTTGGTGACGGGCGTCGACGTCCGCAGGTCGTAGATGACGATGGACCGGTCCGTGGAGCACGAGGCCAGGATCGACGTCTCCACGTAGTTGAAGGAGACATTGGTGATGGTGTCCGTCGACGTGGGCCACTGCAGCGTCTCGGGGGCTGCCGAGTGGCGCTCCAGGTCGTAGATGGAGATGACGCTCGACGCCGCGGCGAATGCGTTGCGTGAGCGGTGGTGTGACAAGCTGTTGAAGGCGCCGGAACCGAGCCATGAGGATATGGGCGCCGACTCGCTGGGGGTGTTGTAGGGGTCGAACAGCTTGATCGTTCGATCGGCGGCACACGTCAAAAGCTTCTGGTCGCGTGTCCATTCCACCCCCTTGACGATGTTCTCATGGGCAGTCGTATGCCAGATCTCGTCCCTGTCCGTCAGGTCCCAGCACTTCACAACGCCGTCGCCGCTACCACTGGCAAAGTGTCGCAGAGAGTTGGGATCCTTGGCTATCGAGTAAACGCCATCGACGTGCCCCCGGCCCAATTGCCCGATAAAGGGCGCGGCGTGCATGCGTTCCAGCTTCACCGCATTTAGTGCTCTTTGGTATTCTCGTGCCCTCTCAAACGGGTGGAGGGCGGAGTCGAGGTTTCGAGGCTGCTTGGCGGCATCCGAGCCGGGCGGCTGGTGCTCCGAGACTGACCGATTGAGCGCTTTAATCTTCATGTTTTCCCCACGGGTGTTCAGAAGCGTGGCTCGAAGAATTCGACGTTAACTACCTTACTGCGAGCGCAAAGTGGTTTTTATCGTCGCTACGAACATTTGCGTTGGCGGGGAATTTTTTTTGTTCTTATCAGAGAAGACGCAGGGCGATAAGCGCGCCGGACAGTGGATAATCCGCCCCCGCGGAATCTCCAATTGCTGATGCAGCAAAGGGACCAAGGCTTCGAAAGGCATCTCGACCGTGAGCTCCATTGTTGCGAACGCCCGTCTCTGCTGCCTGATCCTGCACGAATTGCGCATCGCAGACTCTGACTGGCAAATCGGAACTTCACAGCGCGCGCCCTTTGTCGCACCTCGACTTCCTTTCGCGTGACGTTGTTCACGCCACAAACCCGAAAAGATGGACGGCATGGACTACGAACCGATGATAATGGACGGGGAGTCCGAACAGCCCCAGGTCAAGATTTCGGCGGTATGGAGACTTGCGCGCCATGTTGCGACCGAAACTCTTTGTCTAACTGTTGCTGTGCCCGTAGGCCGATGGCACGCGCGTCGATTTCGAGCTGTCAAAAACGAACCTCCCCTTCGCCAACGCTCTGCGGCGAGTGATGCAAGCCGAAGTCCCCACCGTGGCCGTAGACTTGGTCGAGATCGAGATCAACTCCTCCGTGCTGGCCGATGAGTTCATCGCCCACCGGCTGGGCCTCATCCCCCTCGACTCGAAGGGCGCCGGCGAGCTGAACTACTCCCGCGACTGCGACTGCGAGCAGTACTGCGACCAGTGCAGCGTCACGCTCACCCTGCACGCGAAGTGCACCTCGGACGAGATCATGAAGGTCTACGCGCGCGACCTGGTCGTCGACGGAGTGCACGCCAACTCCGTCGGCAGCCCGGCGATCTCAGATCCCGACGGCTACGGGTGCTTGATCGCCAAGTTGAGGAAGGACCAGGAGCTCAAGCTTACCTGCATTGCGAAGAAGGGGATTGCCAAGGAGCACGCGAAGTGGATGCCTACGTCGGTCGTTGGATTCGAGTACGACCCGCACAACAAGCTGCATCATCTCGACATGTGGTTCGAGAACAACACGGATCCCAACAAGGAATGGTGAGTCTTACGGCAAATGGGGATCTCCAGCCTGGTACACCTGACACTAACCATATGACCAGGCCAAAGAGCAAATACGCGGAGTGGGAAGATCCGCCACAAGAAGGCGAGCCTTTCAACTACGACGCAGTGCCTAACAGGTTCTACTTCGAGGTGGAATCGTCGGGGAGCATGGAGCCGGACCTCATCGTGCAGGGGGGAATTCGAGTGCTGCAACAGAAGATCGGAGGGCTCCTCAAAGGATTAGACCCCCGGAAATACGGCGGCGATGAGGCAGACTTTGACGGCCCGAGAAGCCCAGACATGAACATCGACGGAGGCACGACGCCATGGCAGGATGCTGGGTACACGACGCCGTACGGCGGGAATGCCACGGCTTACGGTGGTAGCGCCACGGCCTACGGCACGACGCCGTACGGCCAATCCTCATGGCAGTGAGCAGAGAAAAACAAAACAAGAATGGCGTTTTAATGAAATCATGGGCACGGGGTTTTTGGGCACTGCTGTTGAATTTTGATTCGGGGTGTAACATTAGGGAGGAATCATCCAGGCATAGCACGGAAGTTGGAAGAAGGGCCAAGAGATCTTGTGTCAGTAGGCTCGTCCTGTATATTACAGCCGTACTGCGAATGCGACCATAATCATCCATGCAACCTTCAGTCGCCCGGTATCATCCTGTCTCTGCCGCCTTCCCCCACGTGTCTTTCAAATCCCGCAGGCCGAGCCACGAAGCACCAGCCTTGCGCTTGCGGCAAGAATGACATGAAAAAGAATTATACACACGAAAACCAATCACAAACACAAGGCCATACCGAATGGCGACAACGAATGCCCCTTTCTAACACAAACGCCGTTTGCGGATGATGCAACCCCCCCGGAACTTCTAACCTTGGAATAACCGTTCACCCGTGTCGAAACATAAGAATTATAACACGTTCTCGTCTAGTCCCTTCACCTTTCTATATGCCGTGCGATGCATTTCCAAGAAAACAAATGTACAGATGGTATGCCTGCCGGGGGGAGGGGGAGAATTAGCAAGACCGAGGCTCGCGCTCTAGCGCATGGCGGAAAGGACTGGGGAACGACTTACGGTCCTAACCGAAGAAAGCTGGGAACCCAGCCCTTGAACATCCAGCCGAGGCCGTCCGTTCGGTAGATGTCGCCTATCAGCGAGACGACGCCGTGCGTTTGCGTCGAGGACATGACGCGGGTCTTGATGACATCAATGGGGCTCGTCGCCGTTGCGGCGGCCAGGCCGGCCAGGAAGGAGGCCGAGAAATGGGTCGTCAGGGTGTCGCCCAGGGGCGTGTACTGCAGGAGCATGCGCTTGAAGATGTCGTAGCTGGCGAGCTGGCCGGCCGTCATGACGGCGGCGCGGCTCGCGTTGGGCAGCCAGCCGCGGAACCAGCCGCGGACGCCCTCCTCGCGGGCCATGCGGGCCATGCCGTCGAGGGCGTGCTTGTAGTTCCGGCGCTCGGCGGGCGGCAGGGCGGCGTCGTGCTGCATGCGCACGTTGATGACGTCGGCGAAGTTGCCCGCGATGCCGCCGACGAAGCCGGACCCGGCGGCCATGGCCATCAGCACGGGGAAGGGGGCGTCGCGGCCGCCCGAGGCGCGGGACGCGCGGTTCTTGAGTTCCTCGTAGATGCCGAAGCGGACCGTCGAGTAGGTCAGCTGCCGCAGCAGCGAGGCGGATAGGCCGCTGTAGAGGCCGAGCACTCCATCGGTCTTGACGACGTTCACAAAGGTGCCGCTCATGTTCTTGGGCGCATCACCATGGCGCATTTGCAGCCGTACCTGGTCGCTCATGCGTTAGCACCGGCTAATTCCTCACCACAAAAGCCATGACAGCATAAATAGCATGCCCAGGAGCCAGTCCTTGGGTGAGAGCGAGGACGCATGTACCTTGACTGTTGATGCACCGAGATAATTAGCAAATTGTTGGTAACACGGCGTGACTTTGGGGAGAGGGAGAGGACATACCCAGATCCAGCGGATGCGTAACGCACGCAGCCATGCTACTGGCGCTGCCACCGAACCAGAAGGGATACCGGACGGAGGGCGTCTTCTTCTTCTTGCTCTGCTGGGTTCGTTTTGATTGCGTCGCGTCGGCCGACGAGGCCGGCGCCACGGCCGGAGCTTCAGCCGAGCTCATTGTCGAACTCGTAAGGCCAGGCCGGCTAGAAGGGCTATATGATCATTCCGCGGCCCCCAAGATGAGGAATATCGGCGTCCCAATCAGCAGCGGTCCGCGTCGCAATGCCAGGCCTGAGAGGGAAGTATCAATTGCGGCGTGCGCGTGTGCTTTTGCGTGTGCGTGTGCGACAAGAAAACGTCGTTGTGGGCGCGCTTGGAGGTAGGACGTCGTTCGATTGACGTAAACCAAGAAACGTTGACGATGTTTTTCTCCCAGACCGGGTCGCTTACAAAAATTATAGATCGGACGCAAAAGCTCGTCCCAATTAGGGTCCCTTGTACTGGCCGCACTAAAGAGGCCGAGGGGTTGCAGTGAGCGTCATTGGCAACGGCCGGCTCCAAAGGCCCGGGATCGGAGGCACAAAATAGCCGACCAATCCCGCCGCCCCGCGACTAGCCGCGAATTTTTTGGCACGTCAGTCTGCATTGCATGTCGTGTCTGGAGCTACTCCAAACCACGACCACCACTGCCAACAGCACAAAGCTCCCCGTAGCTCGGCTCGCGGTTCGCAGCCATTGGTAGCCGACAAGGTTGTAGCCGGTAACATGCTGTAAGGCACTATCATTCAAAGCCGAGTTATCTCCACATCGAGCCAGGATGCGGTGCTTCAAGCTCCGTCTCCGAGGAGCTCCTCCTCTCCAATTTAGCTCAGCTACCTTGCGAGCGTACTCTTCAGGTCCGTTTCTTCTCTCAAGCATGTAGCTCCTACGGGCGATCTGCTCCTGGTGACTGCAATCCTTCATGGACTAGCTCGTTAACCGAGTAGCAGCCTCCTCTTCCACGGCTCCAGACAATGTGCAAATCCGTGGTGAGACGCACAAGACGGACACCTGGTTCAACGTCCCCTCAAATGTCCTCAGTGCCACATCGCGGCGGCTGCACCTTCAACATGACCATCCGGTGTCAATCACGCGGCAAATCATCCAGTCGAACTTCCCCGAGCCCACCTACAAATATCACAACGACCTTAACCCAGTCGTCTCCACCAAGCAGAACTTCGACTCGCTAGGCTTCCCTGCGAATCACCCGGGGCGCGCGCCTTCAGATACCTACTACATCAACGACCACACCTTGCTCCGTACGCACACGAGCGCGCACCAAGCGGACACCTTCCGCGCAAACCTAAGCGATGGATACCTCGTTTCCGCAGACGTGTACCGTCGAGATGCGATTGATCGAAGCCACTACCCCGTGTTCCATCAAATGGAAGGCGCGAGATCCTGGGATCGCACCAAAGTCCCCAACGGCGACGTTGCGGCAGCTGTCCGGACAGACCTAGAGAAGCTGCCCAAACACGACATCAAGGTCGAGGACCCCAATCCACCGCACCACGCGGAGCGAAACCCTCTTCAGAGCGAGCACCATTCAGCGGCAGAGGCTGAGGCGATCGGTGCGCACTTAAAGCGGTCTCTGGAAGGAATGGTGGTGGACATTTTCAGCAGGGCAAAGGCTGCCGCCATGAAGTCGGATCCGAACTTTGTCGACGAGCCGCTGCGGATGCGATGGGTCGAGGCCTACTTCCCATTTACCAGTCCTTCTTGGGAGCTTGAGGTCTACTATGCTGGAGATTGGCTTGAGGTACTGGGCTGTGGAGTGGTCAAGCAGGACATCTACATCAATGCGGGCGTACCCTCGCAACTAGGCTGGGCTTTTGGAATTGGCATCGACCGAATTGCCATGCTTCTCTTTAAAATCCCAGACATTCGCCTTTTCTGGTCCCAGGACAAGCGCTTCTTGTCGCAGTTTGAAGGCGTCTCGGACAATTTGGAGAGCCTGAAGCGCTTTGAGCCTTTCTCCAAATACCCACCCTGCCCCAAGGACGTCTCGTTCTGGCTCCGTTCTACGTCGGCCGCGGGCGGCAATACCAAGGGTAACTTTCACGAAAACGACGTGATGGAGCTTGTGCGCAACGTGGCAGGTGACGTGGTGGAGGATGTGAGGCTCATCGATGAGTTTACGCATCCTAAGACGGGGCGCAAGAGCATGGCTTACCGCATCGTCTACCGCAGCCTGGAGCGGACCCTGACCAATGAAGAGACGAACAAGTTTCATGAAGACGTGAGGGAGGCTCTGGTCAAGGAGCTCGGGGTTGAGCTCCGTTGAGGAGGCGGCGCAGAGCACCGTGGGTAACGGCGAGAACCGGCATGGATAGAGAGAGCATAGCCGGAGAGGCACAGGACAGGAGCTGCACCAAACTGCCGCATGTTGCTAATGCAGCGCTAAACAGGAGTCTTTACCGACTTGTGCCGTAAATGGTGTCCGTTCTCTGTACAATTTTGTAACACTAGGTCTGAGGATGCGGATAGCGCAGCAAGATGCTCGAATGTAAAATGTCTGTACAATGGTCTGATTCCCTTCAATTGACGAATGTCAACATGTCCCAGTCTCGATGTCCAGGCTTCTTGGCAAATGATTTGTTCGTAATGGCGGAGGAACGTGAGGACCACGATAGCGTCAGCGCCGTAGGGAGGCCAGCACTGCGCCATGTTGGCCCCACCAGCTGCTCCTCCGACTCGTGACGATCAGACGAAATGTTTTGTATCACATAGCCCAGCCGGGGTAAAGGACGGGTTCCGTCATCGCCAACAACGAGCTTTTTTGTCTTGGCTATGTTATGCTGCGACGGAGGTTGTCCGTGCCATACGAAGCTCTGCATGCAGAGAAGCGAGCCGTGGGCGTGGGGATAAAGCTCCTCTTCTTACCCAAACAGGAAAGCAAGTGTTTAGCAGGGGTGGGAATGACGGCGGAGGCGGGCACTGCCACGGCGGGGAGCCAAGACTCGGGTGAAACCAAGCTTTTTGCTAGAGAGTAGAATGAATGGCGTTTGCTGTTCGTTGTGAATGGGCAGACTTTACGTAGGTGTCACGGTTGTGTCTCAAGTCTGAGAGGCTTGGAACCGTCCACGGGGAGGACGAGCCACCGGCTTTGTCCGGGTTGGTGATGAGTCGTATCGCTTGACGTCTATGCTGCGCACTCTTGGACGGCATTGCAAACGAGGAAATGCGAATACGCATCTTCGCTGCGACAAGGATCGACACGGGCGAAGCAACTCATCTAGACTCGCCAGGAACGTTGGCGGAGAGAATTGCAGTCTCCACATCGTCCTTGCTCGAGGGGGTCCAATTTGGTTTATTGATCTACCCAGGAGCCTGGTGCATGTACCGAAGTCTATTGGTCTTGGTAGGGACTGGTGTTGTCCATGAGACAATAGGACAGGGACGGCGCTTGGAGCGATACGCCGTTTGGATCAAGTCTGCGGTGGTCTGAACTAGAGAGCCACAAGAGGTGACGGCGCATTCTGTTACTTTGCGTGTAGCGTAACTGACCACATAGTAGAGTGGTTCGACGCGAGGATGGCATCAGCATAGCTTCAGGATAGAACGTGATGTCGAACGTCCTTGTCATGTGTTGTGTTTGTGTTCCTGGAGATAGAATGCCTGACCCATACTGCGGTGGGATCATTACGCGGCGGCAAGGCCAGGTGTTCCGTATCACCGGCTGCTGCGCCTAACGATGCTTAATCACATTTCCCCCCTTCTTTCATGGAGATGATTACAATCACGGACCGAAGGATTGCACGGGAGAAGACGGAGGGCCAACCGAGACGAAGCGTCGAAATTGTCCGTAGGGTGCCGCATGGAGTCGATGCACAGCCGCCCGCCTGGCGGGGACAGACGGTGACTAGAAGCAGCCCAGTCCATGGTTCAACGAGCTTTGCTTGTCTGGCTTTCTGCCCTCTGGATTATCCAAGCCTTGCATTGCGTGCGCGAGTAAAAGACGACGTGGCACAGTTGAAGCAATATTCGTCAAGCCAGGACAGGCCTCCCTGGTTGTTGAAGCAGGCGAAGGGAATGCTGTTCACAAAAGCCAGGTCAGTGAGAGGCCTTACAAGTGCCTGTCAAAGTGCCCCAAGCCCCGATTAGGCAAGCGGACGACAGAAGCACGACGAAATGTACTACAAACACATCCCCCCCAAAGCCCGCTTGCATGGATGAGCCAGAACGTAAAGTCCGAGGTAGAGCCCAGCGCAGGGAAATACCGATAGAGGTAGCCGAGGAAGCGCAGCAACAAAAGCCTTTGCCTCAACATTTACCAGCACAGCCCTCCAGCGAGCGCTAGCCCCCTGTGGTGTCTTGGTTCCTGCTTCAGCGTTAACAGCATGGCTGAGGTCGGGCCTAGTGGTGAACCGTAGCCCGAGGGTCCGGGGGGAGCAAAGGGCATGGCTCGCGCTGGTTGCTTCGCGGAAATACGGGTGACAAATGACGGAAGACCGTGGAAAATGCGTTACCCGCCCTCAACCCCCATGCCAAGAGCGTCATGCATGACACCCGCGCGATTGTCCAGGCAAAGTGAAGTCAGGGGACATGTAGTAGTGTGGCTATCGTGCATTCAATGAACGATAACGAAAGGGCGGTTACAGCGCTCCAAGGGGACCGGGGGATGGGAGGGGACCGGTGGCAACTTTAATTGACTCGTCCACTCCTGGCGTAGGAATTTTCAACTCAAATCAACCAGAACCAACCAGACGCAGGGCACCGTCGAATAGGCAATCGGCGGAGAGCGAAGGGTGAAAAAACCTGGCCCTTTGTGTTTGCACAGCCTTCGCCGTTCGCCATCGAAACGTCAGCCGTTAGTGGTCAGTGGTCTGTGATTGTGGGGCCCGCCCCCCCCCCCTCATTCCCAGTTGCAGTGCATGGCCCCCCCTCCAGAATCTTCGGGCTAAGCCTAAGCCTACAGGTACCACTTTTGCTTGGGGCGCCCTCCCCGCCTTTGCCGTCCCGGGCTTCGTCTTTTCGGGGCTGGGAATCTAGTATTTGTACATCTACTCCCGAATCGCCATCCTGTTCCCATCCAGCTCGACAGACTCACCTCTTCAACCGCTCGCCATACTTTACTCGAGCATACCACCACTGTCTATGGATTGTTAGCTCCACAACCTACACACATCTACTTATCGGTGTTTCAACCTCAACCCAAGTCATCCTCCTCGAATCCCTCTGCTATCAACGTTGCCTGTCAACAACCACAACCACAGAACCTCTCCCACTCTTCCGTGCCAACAGCACACAACACCACCGCTCAACATGGAACCTACACCCTCCGCCTCACCGCGCGCCTCGCGCTCTTCTTCGTCGGCCTCCAACAAGCTTGGCCTGACCCTCGACCTCAGCAACTTGCCGCCCGTTGCGCAACCCACGCCGCCTTCCAACACCCTCCTCGTCACCGGCCTGAACAACCTCGATACCTTCCGCCCGGAGAACCTTCACACCATCCGCACCCTCGTCGAGGACATTGCTCCCGTCCACGCCTTCGCCCCGCTCAAGTCGTTCCGCCGCATCGTCATCTCCTTCTGGGACGAGGACGCCGCCATCCGCGTGCGACCTCAGTTCGACGGCAAGAACATCCTTGGCGACCGCTGCAGGGTCTACTTCGGCCAGCCTACCCCAGTGCACGCCAAGGACGAACACCTGGCTCTCCCCGACGCCGGCAAGCTCTTCTTCATCTCTCCGCCTCCCAGCCCTCCCCACGGTTGGGAGATGCGCCTCGAGGACGCCCCGAACAAGCAGGTCCATGCAGATGACCTCGCCGAGGCCCTTGCGAAGCTACACAGCCAGCGGCCTGCTTTTGCCGACTCACCCGTGAGCCCCGGTGCTGATGGTGCCCCCGCGCACGTCGGCACCCGCAGCCGCAGCTCTACTCTCATCTATCGCCCCGACGACCATGGCGACAGCCCGGGGCTCCCAGCTGTTGTTGTCGAAGACATGACCGACTCTCCTGAAGCTTTGAGCCCTATTGAGTCGTCCCGACCCATTTTGGCTCACACCATGCGGCCTCCTGTCGAGTTGATGCTAGATGCATAAATCTCTCCTTGGAAGTTTGGGTTGCTGTCCTCGTTTTGTCTATACGTTGGAGGACTTACAGACTGGCTATAGCCAGGTCCTCTTTTTTCCTCCCTTGACGCAACAAAATGGTTGTACTGGCGTTAGTGGGCAGGATTTCGCGTCGTACAGTCTGCATGCATCGGGCGTACTTGTGGTTTTTCTTCTCTCTTTTCTCTGCCTCATATTACCGGACAGGCAGTCTTGTGTTTCGTCTTACATCGCTTCCGAACCGCGAAAGCGATTGTCACTACGGAGTTAAAAGGATCTTCATAGGAGGCTTGTCAAACAGTATTGCGGCGTGGGAAAACTCGATTGCTTTGCATGCTATCAAGGCGTCTAGGGTTACACATACATTAGGATAAACTATTTTACAGAGCACCTGCATGCCAGGTCACCCAATTCAAGATATAAAATAACTTCAAAGAAGCCCATTCAGACATTTCTCATAATTCGTCGTTCGTAGGCAGCGCGACCCGAAGCCACTAGCTCAGGGCCTGCAGCGTTTGGCCCTTCATCAGTGACGAAACGATCTGCAATGTGAAAGGCTTCGAAGCCTTGGCCACTTGGACTATGGCCCATGTTGCCAAGACCAAGCCGGCCACAATGGGTATTATGGTGATGTACGTTTTCCGTGGTTCCTCGTCTTTGACCAGAGTCTTGATCAAGCCGAGTTCGGTAGTCTTGCCGTACTCGGGGACGTATTGTAGCTCAAACTTGCTGGTCTCGCCAATGCCACCCAACTTTTGGCTAGTGATCATCGCGTTTGCAACACTCCGGAAACGCTGTCCAACCTGTCAGTACAAGCAGGATTTCCAACTAGTCTGGGCCTCGGATGAAATACCTCATCTCTCCTTCGCTGAACCCGGGCCGGAAGGAAGGGGTACGTGTAGCTCAAGCCCATGAGCACGAAGCATTGAAACCAAGTCATGATACGGTGCCGGAAAAGTGGCTTCTCTATACCAAGAGCCTGGGCGAGGTCGTCGCCGTTCAGGAGATACGCCTGGGCGGTAAGATACTCCCGGGGCGCCCAGAGCGGCGGAACGTTTGCCTCCGCTGTCAGGATATTGTTGGCTAGGATCTTAGAGCCGGTTGACGGATGCATCTCCGAAAACATCACCGACTCCATCATTGCCTTGGCGGATTCCGGAGTAGCCATCCAGTCTACTGGGGTACCTAGCAGATGACCGACCCATCGCCATAGAGCCAAGTAGTCGGTGACTTGTTGGTGTGTGATGTAGATGCCCTGGCGAGGTAATGCCATATAGACGATGGCGACTGAGTAGACAGAAATGGTACCGATGGAGTGCAGGTCGTTGATAGGGACGCCTAGGTGGTCCATGTCAAAGTAGCCAGGCCTCTCAGCTTCGAGCTGCATCAGGCGACGTCGCACAGCTGCGTGTAGCAAACGAACTCTGACCGATGAGACGAATCCCTTGCCGCCAGGCTTGACTGCGTCAATATCCTCAATTACTTCCATGAAATGCTGCAGTGTTTCGAGAAGTCGTCTTCTCGTGACTTGCACACCGAATCCACCGGTCTTCGAAAGGGTTTCTACGACGCGGAATGCTCCCATGCCGCCGAGAAGACTCTTGTAGAGAAGCTAGATCCACGTGTTAGCTGACAGCCTGGTCGGTGGTTGGTGGTCGGAGCTTACACCAAGCAAGACCTGCGCGTTGAACTGGTAAGCCACGCGCTGCCCACGCTCAATCTGGTCCCAGTCTACCCAGTCCGGGATGGTAATTACTTCATTCCATAACTTCCCTAAAGTCTCGTCCTCCACCGCATGTTCTTCGAGAAGGGTGTAAAGATCTCTTTGCCCCGGCCCTGAGCCGTGAGGGCATTTCCATCCTTTCGTAGGGGGTGGCGATATCTCATCAATTCTCTCCAATGCGTCGTTTGCCAACTTGTCGTAAGAGAAAAGCAAAGGGCGAAGCTCAGCCGCTGTCTGGTGTTGAGAGGTCCAACGGAAGTGGTGGCCCCAGACAACCATGGCATCGTCCTGTGCCTTTAAGAACGAAGCCATTTTCTGGAGTTGTAACAGCAAAAAGGATGGTAAACCGCAGGCGGAGATGTAAGCCTAGGATAGATCAAGAGTCTAGTATAGAGCGGTCAACCAAGATAGATCATTTGCACAACAAATATTAGGTCCAATGGGTTTAATGGAAAAGGAATGAATCGGCAATAAGCATGGATGAGAAGGACTCAAGACAACAGCTAAAGTCAGATTCACGCAACGCGTGCCTCCAGATGCAGGTCAAGGAACAGGAGGCTAGCTAACAAGAGCTTGACATCACAGTGGCGAGAGTGGTGCATACAAAGACATAGGACAAGGCGTCGTGAAGCGTACAACAGTCATCCAGACATGACACCACGACTCCGGGAACTATTGCTAGATCCATAGAAGCGTGCACTAGAGCGCCCATGTGTGCTGCTGGTCGGTTTAGCCTGCCCACGAGCCTGTCATTCGAAGGTGGTGATTTCATGGGAAGGGTACCCATCAAGCGAAAATGTGAAGCGCTAGGCTTCGACAGGGAAGAACTGCTGCTTCGCGGCTACATGGCGATATTGGACAGACCTTGGCCGACCAGCCAGGTAGGTGGAGGCTGCGGGACGCTTGTGGGTGACCTATGATGGCTCGAAGAGAGCAAGCAGGCTGTCCTGCTCGGAGCAGCCCGTAAGCGTTGAAACATCTCAAAGGAGGGTTCTGTCCTCGGGTGGCGGATCTGGCAACTTGAAAGTAGACTATGATGTCGACAGCCGCTTGGTGCGTTTCTCAGTAGCCCCTAACCCAAGAACTTAAAAAGAATTGGGGATAGAACCAATACAACCATTGGCAGAAATATGATAAAGTCGAGCCAGACTCAAAACGGAAATATGATAGAATGCTCGAAGCTGGGATGAAGCAAGGAACCCACGGCGGGATAGCTCATACGGCAGGTCATGGCTGCATTTCCAAAATGGTTTCGAGTCTAGCCGTCGTGTAATTGTGAAGAGATGGCGGTTGCATGTACGCAGGCCAATTGAGCGTCAACAGCTCCGAACCTATTGGATCCTATTGCATGTGTTGAGCAAGCAGAGGAAGTAAGGAATAGATCGACACCAGGTAAGTGAAGAACGGCGGTGCTCCGAACTGGACGTAAGTGGCCAAACCGACGTGCCGGGTGACTTGTTGCGATCTTAAGGGAGTGGAGCCGTGGCCCGATGGCTGGAAATCGGATTCGGGATTTGGAGTGAAATCCCGTTTGCGCATGCACGCACGGTGGAGCCGGCTCAGCTTTACTCCGACCTCAGTGGTTGCAGGTCCTGAAGGCGCCTCGGTACCGTCCTAATGGGTCTCACTGGTAGTGGGTACTTCCCGCTCACCGGCAAGACAGCAACCCGGCTGGGTAGAGTACACTTCAAAGGCAGGCTGGCGCTTTTGCGTCGGGTACTCTCCACTTAGTCGGCGTCAAGCCTGCAGGGTGGTTTCCTCGAACAGCAACTTTTTTTCCACCTCGATTCTCAGCTTCGCGCGTCGCCAGACAGAGCAAGCTCAAGCATGAGTTGTTCTTGTCGTGCCGCCTCATGGAGGACCTTTCTTCAGGGGCTGGCTCAGGTTCACAGGATCGATACATCGGCAAATCCACTGCTCCGTGGTCACCAGTTCCAGATTTCACGGTCAACCATTCGACTTCGAACGTGCTTCGAAAATGCAAGACAGCTGCGCAGCCTCCATGCCTCATCCTCTCAGCGTCAAGATGATCCGGCTGCGCGATCCACGTTGGCTGGCGCAAGCGAAGGGGAGAACGCTCCTGCAGCGGAGCGCACCACCGAGATTTCAACCGACGATCCTGCCAATGAGAGTCCGCAAGAGCATGGGCTGAAGATCACCCGGACGAAGTCCCCGCGCGGAACGGCTCAGAACCTCCAGAAAAACGGCCGACGAGAGCACCGTACTGAAACAGATGCCAAACGCAGCAAGCAAGTAACAGAAAAGAAGAAGAGGGAGCCCAGAACAGAAAAAATTGAACGTACCGATGTCTTGCAGCAAGATGGCTCCAGCCCCGATCGCCCCAAGCTGGAAGAATGGAAGATTCAGAAGAAGGCGCTCAAGGAGAAATTCCCCGAAGGTTGGAAGCCTATGAAGCGCTTATCTCCCGATGCGCTGGCGGGTATTCGTGCTCTCAATGCCCAGTTCCCCGACGTCTACACGACGCAAGCGCTGGCCGACAAGTTCGAAGTCCCCGCGGAGGCGATCCGGCGAATACTCAAGAGTAAATGGCAGCCGTCCGTGGAAGAGGAGCAGGAACGCCAGGAGCGATGGTTCCGGCGCGGTATGTCGGTGTGGGAGCGCAAGGCTGCTCTGGGCATCAAGCCTCCCAAGAAGTGGCGAGAGGCGGGTATCGCCAGAGACCCGAGCTTCCACGAGTGGAGCAAGAAGGCCACCCAGCGCGAGAAGGATCTCGAGGAGGACGAGGTCAGGCAGTATCGGGCGCAGAGGGAGCGAGGCGCAGGTCACCGCGGGAGGGAGAACCGAGAGAAGCCAAGCAGGCAGTATCTCTCGCAGAGGGAGAAGAGATTGTTGAGAGAGGAGCAGAAGGCGGACGAGGAGCCGACGACAGCTGGCAGTAAAGCTCCGTGAGCGTTCCGTGAGCGCCTCGTGAGCACTCCGGTGCAGCTGGCAGCGGAGCGGCGCATGGCGGCGCCTGTAATTTAGTACCTACCACACGAATCTTGTATAATAGTATAAATCTCGGCATAGACAAGGCATTTTCAAGGCATGGCATCGTTTACCTATTCATTCAGTTTCCCATTCAAGTGCGCTGGTAGTACCTTGATCAATATGATTTGAGGTATGCCTTCTCATGTGTTGGTCATCGGTTCACTCCTGATTCTCACCAAGCTCCAAAACAAGAAATTGAAGCCAAATGTGTAAAGATCCTTCGGTGACAAATTCCTCTCGATCGTGAATCAAGTCCTTGAAATTATGCTTCACAGTCTTGACTCTCAAATCCCTCCGGCTCAGATATCACACTCTCTATTTCATTCTTTGACAGGAACAATAAAATAAAATCTGGCATGTCAGACTGCGAAGGCTCGTGGGGACCCTGAAGCATGGGTCAGAAACCAGGGGTAGCTTTCCACGGGGTTGGCTGAAACAATAGCTGGCGCCCCGTCCCTGAGCTACAGGTACCCGCGCGGAGCTAAAGATCGGACGTCAGATGTTTCGGCTTTGACCCCCCAATTCCTTCACCACATCCCACTACGGCTTCTTACGATTTGTCCTTTACTTTCTCCTTTTTGAACTTTTTTCTCTTCTTCTTCATTCGGCGCAATCATCAGACGATCTTTCTGTCCTTTCCAAAATCGCATTGCAATAAACCAGAGCTCAACGACCCCTCTTCCCCACTGCCCTCACGATTCATACCCGCGTTACATCGTCCACCATGCCGAGCGCTCCAAGCTACCCGCGGCCGCCGCAGGACGACTCCTGGTTTGCGCCGCTTTCGGTAGACCTCTTCCTCAAGGTCCTCAACGTCACGCTGCTGCACCCCTTCATCTGCTGGCTCATCCCGCTCTGCCTCCGCGCCAGGGCGGTCATGTGGGATGCCCCTCACATGCTTGCGACCATCGCCTGGGCCGTCTTCATCACCCTCTGCTGGATGGCCAACATCATCAACCAGCGCGTGGCGCATGGCCTGCCGCGGGAGGTCGACCTCGGCGAGGAGGTCATTGTCATCACGGGCGGCGCCAGCGGCCTCGGCATGCTCGTGGCGGAAGTGTACGGCATGAGGGGCGCGTCGGTGGCAGTGCTCGACGTCAAGGAGATGGAGAACGGAGAGTCGAGGGGTGTCACCTACTACAAGTGCGACATCAGCGATAAAGCGCAAGTTGCAAAGGTCACAAAGGAAATCGAGCGTGATGTGAGTCTGGCCCAGCGATGCCTGGGGAGTGCTAGATCTAATAGTGTGTATAGCTCGGAACCCCCACTGTCCTCATCAACAACGCCGCCGTTGTTGTCGGCAAATCCCTTCTCAATCTTTCCGAGGATGAGATCGACCGAAGCTTGAGCACCAACCTCCTCGGCCCCTTTTACTGCCTGAAGAGCTTCCTCCCAGCCATGATCCGCGGCGATCGCGGAGGCACCATCGTGAACGTCTCGTCGGTCCTCGGTCACGTCGGTGCTGCTCAGCTGAGCGACTATGCCGCCGCGAAAGCTGGTCTCACTGCCATGCACAAGTCCCTCACGGCCGAGCTGCGGCACACGCACCCCGAGATCAAAATGGTCCTTGTCACGCCGGGCCAGTTGACCACGCCGCTGTTTTACGGAGTCCAAACACCCAACAGCTTCATCGCGCCCGTGGTGGAGCCGGTGGACGTGGCCAAGGAGATCATCGCTGCCATTGATACTGGGCGGAGTGCCACGGTTGGGATGCCGCTGTACGCGAGGTGGATTGACTGGTATAACGTGTTGCCCGTTGGCTTCCAGTATGTTGCGCGGAAGCTTGGCGGTGTTGACCGGAGCATGCGGACGTTTATTGGAAGGCAGGGAAATGCAGACGAGAAGGGTGAATTATAGAAGGCGCTGGCGCCCACGGTCCCTCGGCTTGGGGCGTATGCTATGTACAGCGTCTCCAATCAGGAGCATTGATGGTACTATTGGTAATCATAATATTCCATGAGTTCACCTAGGCAGTCCTGTGTTTGTCCTCGATCCAACGACGGGATATTCAGTGATTTACGTCTTCAATGTGTGAGGAGCTGTGGCTGCGCGCCATTTGCGTTCGTCATGTCCATCAAGCCGTCCTCCATTTCAAGTGTAATGTGCGGGCTGACCCATGTAGGCCCATATGGCATGCATGAGATTGGACCAAACGTAATAAGCTCCTAGATCAGTCACGCGAGCATCTCCAATGGTTCATCCCTTCTCTCATCGTAAATCCGGAGACCAGAAGAGAGAACAGGGGGCAAAATAATGGTGGGCAAGGGCGTTCAATGGTGGTCTTGGAGAAGACTGGGCCTCAGATCATCTATTGAAGCACGCACAAGAAAATTGAGAACCGGTTCCATAGTGCGACGAAAGGACATAATGCACCAACGGAGTTGTCGGGTATGCTGTATGCCCTAGACGTATGACTTGCATCAAAATCTGTACAGACTAGGGGGGGGATCGTCAAAGGACTTCGACCACAGAGCATTCATTTACAGCCCACGGCTGGGCTCTTGCAAGTACCTATCGACAGTACGTCGGTTTGAAGCGGTCATCCAATGCTCCTGCGGCCATGTGAATCGGGCCATCGGAAATCGAGTGAGTGGCTCCGGAAGAATGGGCCGATGGCGAGCTCGAGGCCCGTTACCAACTTCCGTGAAGGTGCAGGGTTGCGGGCGCAACCAGCGGCCGTTGTTGGCTGGAATGAGGCATATGCAGAGCCGGGGTCATCATGCGCTTCCGAGACCGCCGCGACCACTTACTGCTATGGGTTCCTCAAGCACGCCAGGATGTCTTGGTCGTTTACAGGATGGTCTGGTGGATTTCTCAACGGCCACATACTCGCAGCGTGCCACGTGGAAATTTGCCTGCTGCTTGTTAAGCTCTTGAGACAGGTGCATGGCGGCGCACTCCGGGAGGCACGAACAGTCAAGCCTTGACGGGGCTCTGGACCGATCCATCAGAATGCACAAGACACGGGCGGCCGCCAACTCCGCGTCGTAGCACTGGCTGCCGCGAACAGGATTCCTGCTTGCCGTTGCATTCATGCAACCACGGCTGTGCCACTTCGTCAACGGCGCGCAATGGCCCCCAGGATGCGTGTCCTGCGCCATTCCGTACTTGGTGAATGATGGAGCAAACCGTACTTCAGATGCTCAGATGCTACATGGTCAATATGAAAGCATGGCAGACTGAGAAGTCTGGACGTTGAGGTTTGCGCGAGCTGCCGTGATGAATCACAAGCAAGACCCACCTCAGAAACCCCAACCGCGAAGTGCAAGCCACAGCCTGGAAGCACCACAGGACCTGCAGAACTCCTCGGAAGCTGCAAGCTGCAGGCTGTAGGTTGCACATGGCCCATGGGGCCGGCCCAAGTGCGTAGCGTAGCGGTGGGCTTCCTTTTTATTACAGACTGGTGTGTTAGGATATGCCATGCACAGAAAGGCCTCTCAACGGACGCGGGCATGTGCATCGCGCTGCGTGTGCCTCAAAATGGGCCCCCACCGCGAACGCGATGCGCCCGCAATCATGCAAGGATACCTAGAGACGACAGCAGAAACATATTGATGAAGAAGAGGAACCAAGCCTTGCTGGGACCGAGCAAGTAGGACTTGGCACGGCAGTTATGAAGATACTGTGCTTTCAGCTGAGGGCTCAACTCAATGCCAGCATCAGATAACCTGATTGTGATGACGGGCCAAGGCCAAGCTTGATAAGGTGAAAAGAAAGTATGGCAGGGAGCCGATAGTCTCGTACTACCCATTCGCCTAGGGAAATGGTGGGGGACGATGAGCGTCAAGTTCGGGGTCTTCAGTGCTGATCCACCCAGGGTAAGGTGCCTTAGCGGGCGCGGGGTTCTTCGGTTTAGGCCCTTTAGTACGACTCTGGTGGTGCTGTCTTGGCTGGTCTGAGGTGGGCAGCCATAGGGGAACCTTGTCTCGTGCATCGACGCCCGCCGACAAGCCTTGCTACCTGTGAAGTGTGCTCCCAAGTGAGACATGCCAAGTGCAGACCATACCGTAGGTCCCTCTAGATCATGCCAAGCGGTACGCAAGCTTTTAAGGTATTTTGTCCTTGCGCAGGATCCTTCGCAAGCTCGCCCCGTCGGCTGGACTTGGTCGTTCGTTTGTGTGGAAGGGCACGCAGATGCCCAAGGGAAGGGAAACATCCTCACCGGTGCCTCATGGCGAAACATGAAAGGGCGGATTGCCGGTTCGCATCTCTTGAGCCGCGTGTACTCTGTACGTAGAGCATCATCGGCTTGGGCGCCTCGCGAAAGCCAAAGCTTGGTTGAGTTGTCGCCTCATTCCTCAATCCTCCTCCCCCTCCACCACCCCCGGCCCCGGTTCCTTAGTCCCTCTTCCCACGTCCTCAACCCATCCTTATCAGCGCCCGTTTGGATGCTGCCCCCCACCAATCACGGCGATCCGAGCCGCCAGTCGCGCGCCTGGGAGACAGCTTGCCCCAGATAAGCAATCAAACGATCCATTCAGGACTTTTGTCGCACTTCCCTTCGCATCATGTTGGTGTTATGCGGCTGCGGGTATGAATGCTGCTCGAATCCCACTTCCGCTTGTTCTTCCCGGCCTGGTGCTTCCAGGTTCTCTTCGATACCGTAGTCTCACCTGCGTCGGCCATTGGGGATCTGTATTAAACAAGACGCCGAACCGGACCGGACTTGGCCGATATTGACCTCACCCATCTGAATAGCAACACAGGGGTTGCGTCAACTGTGCCCAGCACCACAACGGGAAATGCTACCCAGCTACTAGTGAATCGCACGTGGTCATGACAGCCTGGTGGTTTCCGCAGCGGATTGAGGCCACAGTCACGAGGGCTTTTGTTGTCCAGCAGCTTCTACCCGATGAGATCGAGCATCTGGACCGGCCTGTGGCCTTCGGCGCTGAGGACTTGACCGAGAGGACATACTGGGACAGCATCGAAACCCAAGCCAGGCGTCTCTTCCTCATTCTCGTGGACCTTGGATTTCCTGATCAGATTTTCGGCATAATAGACGACGGTTGGGACGACGCCGAGCTACCCCTGCCGCTGGAGCATGTCGAGCGGCTGCAGTTGACTGCCACCAGAGACGATCGCGTCGACCGCAAGTTCTACCAGCGTCAGTTTCATTACCTCGTCCGACCCATCGAGAGAGGCGAGCATACCTCCTACAGCGACCAGGATATCGTCCCGCTCGACATTGTGGAGCGTTCCGCTGGCCTGGCCGGCAAGGGCGGCCAGGTTGACAGGGTCAGACTCCCAAACTATCCAAGTAAACTGCTTTGTCGACGCCGGTATGCCTTGGGCAACGGACCCGGCTGTACGTTACCGCAGGATTTTTTCGATGCCATCAATAGCGTCAAAGGACTCCGCAACGACCATGTCGTGTCCTATTGGGCCTCGTACACACACCGAGGATACGCCTATGTTCTTTTGACTCCCTTCTGCGATTTCAACTTGAAATCGTTTTTGGCCACTACGCCCGCTTCATATAAGAACTTGTCCAAGTATGAACGGCGTGAGCTTGTGCTGAACTGGATATTATGTCTTGTTGACACACTCTGTTTCCTGCACAGCAAGAACCGTTCGCACTGCTACATCAAGCCGTCCACAGTTCTCTTCACCAACCAGAACCACATCTTCTTCGCCGACTCTGCGCGTCTAAGTCCCGATTCATGGAGCGGCCACGCCGATAAATCGTCTTTCGATCGCGAATGGTACGACTATGCCGCCCCTGAGCAGTGGTTTCGACCAACGGGCCCGGCCAGCCCACCGCTCCGAAAAGCAGCCGCAGGCTTGGCAACTTCCCCTGAAGGCGCTGGCTTCAACATATCACGAGTCTTGGAACAGTCTGGCACTCCGAATGCAATGCTGCATACTCCAACCCCGCAGCTTAACCCACAGCACGCCGACATTTTCTCGCTGGGCTGTGTCATACTGGAGCTTCTTTCGTTCCTCGTCAAACGATCCACGAGCAAGTTTGCGAGCTTTCGGTCGGCAAAACATAAAACAGCTGGTAGAGGAGGCGCCGTGCTTGATACATCGTTTCACAAGAACCTGGGCCAGGTGGAGGCTTGGATGTCCAGCCTGGCAAAGGACGCGTCCAAGAAAGTTGCCGATGCAGAAGGCGGCAATGTCTTTCGGGGCATAACGCCTATGCTTCACGTTGTGACGGGGATGCTCTCAGCCAATCCCTACGACCGTCCAACGGCCTCGGAAGTGCAGCAGCGCATGTATCAGATCTTAACGGACGTCTGTGGCGTTCAAGAGCCACACTGCGTGCATCAGTATTTTCGTGACCTGCAATACTCCCTCAGCCGGATGAGAATCGGCGAGGCGGCGCCCCCAGCCGACATTTCTGGCATGCGCAAATATCCGAACGCGGCCCAAGGCACGCCACGCACGTATCACCATGCTCGGTCGGGCAGCAGCAGTGGCTTCTCGCAGGGTAGCGGGACGAGCAGTGCATCCAGGAGCAGCAACGAGCGGGACATGAACATTGGCTTTGGCCCGGGAAGAAACATACCCGCGGCACAAACATCCCGAGTGCCGCAGGGATGGCAAGCTAATCCAGCACCGTATTACACTGGAGCTGGAGGACAGCCCTCGATGTATGCAGCGGCACAGTAAACAACGTGCTGCAGGAAACGTTCCGTTCCTGCGAATGCTCACGGATTGATGCTCACGGATTGATGCTCACGGATTGATGCTTTTCTACTCCCACCAATGGGGAAAGTTTGCGGATTGTTGGGCCTTGATCAAAATACCATTTGTGTGGCGCAAGGTGTTGGCGGATGATTTGGGTCATGGCGTTTGATGAAGTGTCCATTCATGGACTACTTACTGGCAACTGGTCGTGTCGTACAGTCTTCACGCTGCTTCTGATCCAGGCTTTCTTGCAGACGTGCCTTTGGAACTGTCCTGAAGATTTATCGTAGATCAGAACTAGGTCGGAGCTCAAGGATGAGGTTCAAGGGCGCATGCATGTATGAAAGGGCTTGCAAGAATGTCTCAGAGTCGGGGCAGGAAGATTGCCATATATACATTGTTGGCCATGCTGATTCCGCAAATGAAAGGTTGCCTTTACGTGATTGAATGCTACCAAGGGGGCTTAGAATGACAAATTGTATTCCAACGGCTGGGGGCCGAATGTGAACATCGCGAAGGCGACTGGCTGTTGTGCGACCAAGACGGCATGCAGCTGCGAATAGAAGGAGGCCCGACCTATGGGAAGCAGGCGTTTGTACGCGGGAGCCATGCAGGATCTGCTTGGTGAGATTGCGTGCTTGCGTTCAGCTCAGGACCCGTTCGACCGACAAGATAAAGGCAGGTTGCGTTGTTGATTGGCCGGGGAACTTTGAGGGCGGTTCTACCTCTTCCACTCCGCTGCCACAGGGGCGCAGCATGCTACTCTGCCCAGTCTGGTTTTAGAGTATGTCTTGTGAATATGAGTAGCTTTATCTCGATGTGAGGACAGACGAGTGGTTAACAAAGAAGCGAAATTGCAAATGTATCAAACTCCTAATAATCAATACTAAATTTATGCTCATTGAATTAAATACAAAATAAAATAAAATAAATATGAAAATTTAAACCTTTTTATAAATGTTTTGAAATGGGTTTCTCATTTCTTATTGCCCAATAATAGAGGACAGTATATCGTATATCTTTGCGGTCTCTGTTTTTGCCCGCCAGTTGGCAGGGCCTTGGTTTCAATTTGCGAATACGAGCACAAGTGATTGGTCCCATGTATTGAGCAGTGGATGAGCTGCTTAGTTATGGACGAAAGGTGCATCGATATGTTTTTTGTCTGCGTCACCTCAGCAGTGGCGATCGATCGGGGCACAAGCACGAGACTCTTCCGGACCTTGCTTTGGTGACGTTACCTCTGGATGCCCCTTCCATGAGCCTCAACTATTTGAACTTACATCACTGGAGACACACTTACCTTACCTACCTTACCTCTAAGACAGGACCCTGCTACCCATACTGTTACTTATCCCTTATCATGTCGCCCGAACCTTCGATTCCAAGCCAGGGTGACAAACCAAAGAGTCCCTTTTTGCAGCAACCACCCATTGTGTTCGGAAACCGCATTCAACCAACCGTGGCCAATGGGTTCTTGCATGAGCTACTCCCCCTTTAATCATCATCATGGCCTGCAAGGGCGGGTAGGTACGGCTGCTGTATTAGACTGCCGTCATCAATCCCATCTACAAAAGCCATGGGAACTCAGTCTTGTCAACTACAGCTAAGCACCAGCTACGCCCGTCGACCCACGCCACCATGCATTGGCTCTCTGCAACGGCTCTGCTCTCTGGGCTTCTTGCTCTGGCTGCGGCTCTCGACCCAGTTGAAGTCTACGGCAACAAGTTTTTCAACAAAGATGGGTCGCAATTCTTCATGAAAGGTTCGTTTGCTCTGGGCCCGGTCATGCCAAAATCCAACAACTCATCGTCTGAAATAGGAATTGCGTATCAACTACGTCCAGATGACCCGCTCGTTGACGCGGAACAATGCAAAAGAGATGCGAATATGATGAAAGAGCTCGGCACCAACACGCTCCGTGTCTATCACGTCGACGCGAAAGCCAGTCATGATGGGTGTATGGCGGCGTTTGCAGAAGCCGGCATCTATCTGATGATTGATCTAGACACCTTTGATACATACATCCTGCCCGTAAGCTATTTTCCCTGTTCGAGGGGTACACGTGCTGATTCATCCCTCACAGCACAACCTCGTGTGGAACCAGACTCAATATGAAAGGTACGCAGAGGTTTTGGATACCTTCCACGGCTACAATAATGTCCTTGGGTTCTTCGTTGGCAACGAAAATATTGCCACACAGGGTGATTCCCTGGCTGCGCCGTTCCTCAAGGCTGCTGCACGCGATCTGAAGGCCTATCGCGACAGCAAGGGCTACCGGCCCATCCCAATCGGCTACTCTGCTGCCGACATCAAGGAGCTCCGACCTATGCTGCAGAACTACCTCACCTGCGGTGGCAATTCGTCCGAGATTATCGACTTTTTCGGGCTCAACTCGTACTCTTGGTGCGATCCAAGCAGCTATGAGGCCTCAACGTACAATCGCCTGCAAGACTACGCGAGAGATTTCCCCGTGCCCATCTTTTTCTCTGAAACGGGTTGCATTGTCCCTGGTCCTCGTGTTTGGGCGGACCAAGAGGCGATCTTTAGCAAGCCTATGGTCGAGCACTGGAGCGGCGCCATCATCTACGAGTGGATTCAGGAGCATAATAACTATGGTCTAGTATCATACGGACCGCCTATCGACGATCTCACTCGCAATGACGATATTGTGTTTGACGGATGGACACGCAAAGGTGAGCCCACGCCTCGCAGCCCGGACTTCGAGAACCTCAAGTCTCGTTGGGAGACGATTCATCCGACCGGCATCAGCAAGTCGGACTATGATGCAAAGGCCGTGTCAACTCGGGCTTGTCCCACCTCCACTCAAGATGGATGGTGGGCGGTCGATGGCAACGACGAATTGCCTTTACTAGGCGAGACTTTTGCGGCATCCCATACCTCTTCAGCCAGCACCGCTCACTCGTTCAACGAAACTGCTGGTGCTGCTGAGACTACAGCTGTTAGCAACCCTTCTGGTGAAGGTGAAGGGGAAGGCGAAGACGAAGATGGCAACGACAATGGAGCTGCCTCGGTGCCGACGAGCGGGTATCTCACGGTCATTGTAATGGTTGGAATGTGGCTCGGGTACTAATTCTTCACTGGTCCAGATGATGGTTATTACAAGCTCTTATACACTATGGAATATCTACCTACCTTACTTATGATGTTCTTCAAGCAGGATAGTATCACTTTAGAATAAACAGGCTATCGCGCCCATTAAGCTGTGCTCCCTTCCATGCTTCTGCGGGTTGTGGTGCATAGAAAGCTTTTGCTGGGTTCCTGCATTGAAAAACTGTAAGTAGTCTAATTTCTCGTGTCGAGGAAGCTGGTTAGTAGGTACTGGAAACGGTAGGGTTTCTGCTAGCCTTGCGAGGTCGGTTCTTCTGCATCTTCTTGTTCCAAAGGAGGCTGTGATGGTTTCTCGAGCTGTTCGGCCAGCCACTCGAATCACACCTCATCCACCTCCACTGCTCCTAGAAAATGCTGCGGCATAGCAACAAGCTTGCTCGACACATCGGACGTATTATGTTCCAAACCGCCTCCGAGCCCCGCCCGGGTCAACAGGGAAGTTCCTGTTGTATTACGCTACTTTCCCTGCACTTGAGGTGATGTTGATGGGCACAACAACAATACCGGTTGAAACAGGGCGATGCTTTCGGAACTCAAAAACGAGAATGATTGAAACGGTGGTAATGACAATGAAGGCTGCCAATAGGAGTCCCATTGCTAGGTATCGAATGCGATAGTTGTAGCGGTGGGGGCTTGATCCCCATGGCGTCCGCGTGTGGGCCGGGCATTGAAACTTGTCGATCATGGCCAAGGGATTCTTAGGTGCGGTAAGTAGGGAGGATTTCCAATCTTGTACGATAGTCCATAAAAATGTCTTCATAGGTATGAGTTGATGCGTGCCACCGTCTGAAGAGGAGGATTGGGAGGGTCCGAGGCACATCGGATATTGTAGAGCAGGGTGGTGCAGCATCTCGCGATCACAATCACATGCTCGCGTTTATTCAAGGTCTCTCATATCCTGCCGGGCGAAGAAGGTACGCCCAAGCATTCAAGAAGTTTGAAGAGAAGCTACTCCTGTCCCTGGAAAAGCTCAATTTCACAGTCTGCTATGAAGTTACGAGCCATATCGCAGCGCATTCGCGGGCCATGAGTCTGCGCCAGACTAATGGCTTACACGCAGAGAAGTGGTCGGGGCATCCTACCGCATTGCTTGGAGTACAAGGGGCACCAGCAGTTGGAGGGCACGGCAAGCGTGCACGCGATTAAGCGATTTAGGTCCAAGCTTGGGCAATATGAAGGTAGATCTGAACTTTGAAGTCGCTTATGACTTTATCACCAAAATTCTTTGATGGCTGTAGGCAGGTAGGAAGGTAGGGAAACCTGTATAAGTCGGCCAATCACAAGAGCCATAGCTAGTGGAAGGATTGGGAAAGACATTGAAAAAGCAGGCTAGCCGTTTACGGGCAAAGGCTTCTCAACAACGTGCGATACGTTTCCGGGAAAAGATAAGATTTTGCGTGGCGTAAAGTGTGGCACAGTAAGAGGATGAGTACGCAGGACTGTCGCCGGCACGGAAGCCAAGCAAGGAAAAAACGAGTTGATTTCTTTGCTGGAAAGTATGTGCATGGGTTATAGGGATTGCTCGCTTCTAAAAAGTAGTCCCGTGTACTTGGAAGGGAGAGAACAGTCGTATTTTTTGAAATCCGCTTCCCAATGATGGCTAAATTTGAATTTGCAAAGCATTTTAATTTCGGACCCGATCCTGTGTCACTTGTGTATCTTGAGCGGCCCAGCCATTGGGGCACATTATAAGGGCAGCGGAGTTCCTGACTCAGCAAATTTTCTCCGGCTGCATGCAACGTCCCGCCATTCCGCTGCCTCATAGTTGCGATTCCATGCGACAAGTTCCCGGATGCGCTCAAGGCCCTGCTTCCTACGGCGATTGAAACCATGGCAGAAGCAGCGCAGGCCGAAGTAGGCGCTGCAATGCCCCCAGCAGGTACGCTCAATCCCCGAGGGCCCCAGCCAACGCCGCTCTCTGTCCCGCGTCCGCGAGTTCTGCCGCTCGTCCAGCGTCGGGCATGGCCGTGATGGTCGCAGCTGACACGTGCAGTACCTACAATCAAAGAAGAGTCTATCCTCGATGGCCTTGACTTTTCCCTGCCGCCAGAACTTGCAATGAAGCGGCCCTTCGAAGAAGTGGGGGAGAGCAGCCGAGACAACGAGAACCCCGAGGCCAAGAGAGTGAAGACGGAGAACGAAGCGCAGGAGGAATCGCTCGAGGATGGTCTAGCGCTTCTCGTTCAGAATGCGCTCTCCAATGTCGGGGACCTGGTGGATCAATTCAACGCCGAGTCTGAGATTCCAATTCCGACTACCGACGTCGTCAACGAAGACCCTGCTCCGGCCCCTCAGGTGTCTGAACCTCCAGCAACCTTTATGTCGCATCCCGACAAGTTCGTCCACAACGCTACTCTGCACGCGCTCGGGAACCTTGTGAGTCACCTGTTGCAACCGGCGCCCATTCGTGACTAAAACGAACAAAAAAATAGGGAATATCGCTGCTCCTAGCCCTTGTCCAACCACCGTTCGAAGATACTCTTAAGTCACTACGGCAGGCTGATTCAGAGCACGCGCGTGCCTTCAAAAAACTACAGACGTCATTCCAAACTACGCGCGACCTCTTTGCGACCTCACCAGTCCTCTCAATCGATGAGCTGGCTCTACACGACTCGGATTCCCGCACGATAATCGAAGTAGCAAACCTCGCCATGCTCAGTGTATGGCTTTTTGAAGGCGGACTCGGCCCATGCACCAACGCGGAAGACCATTTCTTCTCGATATTTCAACATCAGATGTCTGACCTGCTCCCGGACGTCTCCGATCTTTGCGTAGCCCTCAAGACTCAACGAGCGATCGAAGCCCTGGCGGAGAAGGATGCTGAGCGCAAGCCTGACGATTTGTTAAGTGGCCTACTGGATCATGGCGTAGAAGATCGCCTACGGCAACAACACGGGCATGCAGAGTTGACGCCGCAAGAGCACATCTTAATATCCTCGTTACAGTCCCGGAAGGCCGAGCTGTTGGCTGCATGTCAGCCAGATTTAGACTTAGGTGCTTTTAGTCTCGGGTTTATTCATGTGTGACAAATCTTTGCTGACGGAGCGCAGGTAATATGAGGCAGAAGTACCCTTCCAACGATCTCTTGCGCGCTTTCGGCACATACATCAAAGGTCGCCTCACGTCTCTATCCGATCTCGGAACCAAGCTGGGTATCCCGATACCCGCTATCCACGAAGTTGAGGAAGTTTTGCCCAACTTCGACGACGCCGGCGAAGATGAACTCGATCTGGATGACTTGTCGTCGTTTTTCGAGAAAACGACTTCCGGGCTCGTCCAGAATGCTCTTGCGGGCCTGACCGACGAAAACCCTGCCTCGACACCTATTGTCGAGATCTCGGCGGAGCCATCTGAGGACGCCAGTAAGAAGAACGATGCGACGCCGCAAACCAACGGCAAGATCGATTTCATGACGGATTACAAGGAGTTGGAGGCCCTGGTCGCAGAAAGCACCTCGAACTACGTCAAGACGACCCTACACGGGCTTTCCCCCGTCACGTATCAGCCAACAATCCCCACCAGCACTGGTAAGTGCCCTTTGTCGCAATCGCTGCCAGCGTTGCTAACCAATACAGCTGAGAGCATGGCTACACAATCGCCATACCTTAGTCACTTGCAACAACACCACGCTCAACATCCCTATTACTCTTACACACAGTCTATCCCAGAGCCCCAGGCACAACCTCCTGCGCCCGGCGAAAACCTACCACCTAACCAAACATTCCCGAGCGCAATATTATATGACAAGGCTCGCCAGGCCGCTTTGTCCAAGTCTTCGGCACACACTCGCCGTGAAGGACTCCACTCGACCCGACGACCGTGGACGCAGGAAGAGGAGAAGGCTCTTATGGCTGGACTAGACATGGTCAAGGGTCCTCACTGGAGTCAAATCTTGACCCTCTTTGGACAGAACGGAACAATTTCCGACATACTAAAAGATCGGACTCAGGTGCAGCTCAAAGACAAGGCTCGAAACTTGAAGCTCTTCTTCCTCAAGACGAATTCGGAGATGCCTTATTACTTGCAGGCAGTTACTGGCGAGTTGAAAACTCGAGCGCCCACCCAAGCCGCGAGGAAGGAAGCCGAGGAGCGCGCACGTCTCAACTCGGAGGAGGACCAGGCCAAATTGCAGGGCATTATGGCGTTGGCCGGTGGCTTGCAGCACCCTCCGCAGGGCAGGACAAACGGAAACCCAGCGGCCGTCGTTGGGGCAAGCGTCGTCACACCTGCGCAGGCTGCCAGTGCGGCTCAAGCGGCAACGACCGGGTTGCATCCGTCTGCCGGGCCCGCCACGTCGATACATCAACCGGCAGCTTCTTCGGGCCCTACAGGCGCCATGGCAACACCAACGACCTACCAGAAGGCTTCGGCACAGGCGAATACAGCACAAATGCTTCAATCCGTGCCTCAGGCTCCTCCCCGACCCCAGAACCAGCTCCCACCACATTACCAGCGGCCACAACCCCAACAACAGTCACATGCCCAAGCCCAACCATCGCAGCAACCGCAGCAGCATTCGCAGCAACAGCCTCAACATGCTCAGCCACAGAGTCACACCGCTTCTCCGATTGTACGACCGGGATCGGCACCGGGTACACAACTCCACACGCCGCAAGCCCATACTCCGCAGGCCCCAACTCCCACGATGTCGGTGGGAACGCAAGATGCTTCGGCCAGATATGCGTCACCGACGCAACCGCAAAGCCAAGCGAACCACGTCACAGCAAGCCAACCGCAATCGCATCTGGCCGAGCAAACCCACACTAACCACCAACCTGTTTCTCAACCACAAGGCTCAGTGTCGTCGGCCGCGCCTGCACAAACTCACATCAGCCAAGCTCCCCCTTCGCCGTCCTTAGCAATGCCTCAACTGTCAGACCACTTCGACAACGAGGCGGAGGCAGCGCTTCTGAAAGGGTTGCAGGCAGCCATGGCGGAAGCCTCGTCATGTTGAGGCACTATGGCCTACATCTGCTTAGCGTTCCTGCGTGATTTACGAAGAATGACTTCGATGTCTATATGAGAGACTCTGCTTTGGTGCTACGGTCGTTTGGGTTTGTTTGGTCCTTGCTCAGTGGCCCACCTTCGGGCATGGCAAAAATAGAGAGGCAATCTTTCTTTTTTTTTTTTTTCTTCCTTCACATGTTACATATATGAAAAGCCTATACACGAAAAACCCGGTGGCGCTCGTCATGATGCAGATTAGGAATGATACCACGAATGAGGAGGAGACGGAACTATGGGACACCCTAGACAATAGATCAACGACTCGTTAAATTTTTCAGATTGTGTATCCTTGTGATGACTTGTCGGGATTTTGCGGCGAGAGACTGTCGACCGCTGTTAATGATAATGTTACGAGAGATAAGAAGGCTAGGACCGTAGACCGTGAAAAGGGGTGCGCTGAGTTTGGCACCGGCATCGTTTACGAGCATTTAAGGAGTCACGACTGTCCGTCGTAGTCCAACGGCCTCACTTTTTTCTTCTTCTTTTCTTTTCTTTCTTATTCTTCCCGTTTTGGGATGGATTTGGTGGCAGATGCCAGACTGCAAAGTGGACAAAATGAAGCGCCAGCCTGATGAGGCTGTGTTCTCTGACCCTTCGGCTACGGCCACGTCCGAACAACACAGTATGTTGCGACAGGCAATCACGTCTAGTGTTGCCACCAGTAGAATGTTTGCAAAAGCCACGGCGAGAACAAATGTGCAGAGAAGGTCTGTTATGTGGGAGAGCAATTTCCAAATGTTGCTCTCCGTCGGCACGGAGGTTTGAGTTGCGGTGTTACATTCTGAAGTTGGCAACAAAGTACTCCGTGGTTGGCGGAAATTGTGCAAATCTGCTAGCTGTTGAGCGATGCAGGACTATGGGCAACGAAAAAGCCTTGCTGCGGCTTTCCACAGTCATATGGCGCTCTAAAGCTCCGTAACTCCCGAGTCTTGGTGGATGGGAGAGAAGTGCAGCAGCGGCTGTTGGAGCGATATGGTCTCGAGTTTGAGGGCCAAGCTGAAGTGGCATGAAATCAGTCCTCAAAGTAGAAGATAGTGGTTGCAAATCGAACTGCATCAGAGGCCGCCAATCTCTCCTCAAGGCTCCGCGGCGCAACGTCGAAAGTCCTGGATTCTTGCTGCGCCGCCCTTGCAGGCTGCAGCACTTCACTTCACACCCACCGCCGGGGTCGACGACAGGAGGTCATGTACACCTTATCAGATCGGAACTAGGTAATTAGCGGGGCCTGGAAAAACACCGTGCCAAGGCAACTGTGCGGAGGCGACCGGTTTGGGGTTGGCTCAGCGAGGACCAACCCCCGGCCGCGGGACATGCTGCAACGGCTCTCGCACAGTGCGGCTCCAGCGGCGCATCAAGTGATGCGACGTCGCTGAGATGGAGGATGCTAGTGAGACCTTGTGCCCGTGGACGAACCAGGACTTCGTCACGTCCACCCTCCACCCTCCCACCCGTCCATCCCACCCACGCACCACGCGCGCCGTACCTTGCACGGGGTCCTTATGCGCACCACCGGGCACGATACCACGAGCCCAGGCATGCACGCATGAGGCGCTGGAGCAGGTACCCGCAAGATCGCCTTTGCATCGTGGCCCGGAGCAACGGGCGACCCGCATTGCTATCCCCACCGTCGACGCCCTCAGCCAACCAGCGCACTCTCGAAAGCCCTTTTGTGGCGCCCGAGCTCATCGAGCCTATCGCTTTTGCATTCCACTTGCTGCGCAGCACCTTTCCGGATGCTCAATAGCCAAAGTGTAGCCCTTGCGTGCGCTCAATGACCAGCCCGCCTATTGTTGGCGTGCCCGCGGCCTGGTTACCTAGGTAGTCGGACCAGAAGAGACCCCGCGGCGGATGCCTCGCGACGACCGAGTGATCTTGCTGAGACATGCGAGACCCCTCCACGTCCAGCCTCGTGGGCTTAGCCTCGTCATGCCTTCCCACCCTGGTGGGTTTGCGGTAGCATCCGGACAGGGAAGATGCGGCGAGATCTTCCTCGCTGACTTGCAGGAGAGGAGCCACCCCAGTCCCTTGCCGCACACCCCCCGGCACATGTTTTCCTCACTCTCGCGGGAGCCCTGGATGTTGAGCCACACACAGTGCAGCCACCGCCGTGTGCCATAAGATCATGAAGTCGACAAGCCGGCGGCGGCCCTCGTAGGCCAGGGCCACGGCCGCTTCGTTTCGTTTCGCGGGACCATATGCTTGATCCTCGTGCCCTGCTTTGTCCGTTTTTTTGCTTGACATGTGGCCGCAAACTTGGATCCTCCGGTGCCACCAGTGCAGTTTTGATCATCAGGCTTGTGCTGTACCAGACCATTAAAAGCCTTCCTGCCTCCCTTGCGCCGGGATCCTTGAAGCTCGAACCTTTTTGGCCAATGTTTTTATTCTCCGTGCTTGACTAAGTTTCCCGCTCTGAAGGAGATCAATGGCCTTGACGTACGGCAACCTGCTTCCTCGTGTCTATTCTGTCCCGGACACTTATACCGCTTCCACCGGGGCGTGCTCGCTTCCATAGCCACTCGATAGGCAGCTTTTATGTTGATCTACCCCTTCGTTTCGTGAAGAGGCTCCCAGCTAGCGGCCAATAACAACTCATTTGCTTTACTCAATCCCCCTGGACGACATAACCCTTCAGACTTGAGGTTGTCGGGACTCAAGCACTGCTGGTTGAAGTATCTGTCACTTACCTCGTCGCCGTGAGAGCCGGAATCAGTTACCCAGTTGTTCACGTCGACCCTCCGCGGCCTCCTCGAATGTCTAAGCGGTACTACGTCGAGACCACCACCTCGGGTCGCCCGCAGTTTGTGCTCAAGCGCTCTCGCTCCCATGGACACCACCACCACCACCATCACCGCCACCACCACCATGACCCCAGCTACAAGGTCGGCTACGACGAGTGGAAGAACCTCCTGGAGCGCGAGCGCACCCTGGAGGACAGCAACCGCGCCCTGTGTGCCGAGAACAATGCCTTGCGGGGCAGCCTCTCGTCCGCCGAAGCTGAGAACCATCGCCTGACCACCGTCGTCGTGCCTCAGCTCCAGGCCCAGGTGGCGGCCCTCGAAGCCGACAACAAGTCCCTGCGGCGATCGATCGAGAACGCGGGGGGCTGGTCCGCGAAGCACCACCGGGAGATGGACAAGCTCAACGACAAGATCGCCAAGCTCGAGGCCGAGAACCGGGAGGTCAAGGAGGAAAACGCAGATCTGAAGATACGGGTCAAGGCGCTGTCGAAGCAGCTCGACCAGAGCTTCAACCGCCGCATCGCCGACCTCATCAAGGAGGCCGACTACTGGCACGACTACGCCTGCAAGCAAAAGGCCAAGTACGAAGACATCAGCCGGCGCTACGAAGCCATGTTCGACGCCATGGAACGGCAGCTGAGGGACATCAATCGGCTAAAGGAGCTGTTGAGGCGGCGCCAGAGTGTCTTCTGATGCTCACGGCACCTAGCGACACGAGTTCAATCTCATGGCTGCAGAATGCAGTTGCTTTCAGATGTTTCATGGCGCAGCACCTCCCAGCGAGACTTGGCCACCACAATTGACCCCTTTTCTACGACGCCAATAGACGCCTCAACTCTCGTCTCCTTTTCATTGTCAGTTGTGACTCTGCTGAGCCGCCACGAGGCTACACAATTGAGCGGGTTTGGGACTGTTATTTTGATTTGCCATCACGCATGTTTACAATTGTCTTTGTTCTCACGGCTACTACAGGGGCTCCTCTTGGGTAGCGAACCCGCGGAAGTGTCTGGAAATCCTAGTTTTCACACCACGGCATGGTGCGTATCTTTGCTCCCGGCATACCGAACCCGCCTCTAATTCAGGATGCTCTCAGTCAGAATGTGGGCATGGCATTTTCAGTATCCGTCTTTTTATCATTCTGTTTGTACCTTAAACGATGTACCTTAGATAAATCAAGCTGTGAGAACTCTCCGACGGGGAACAACGCCATATTGCGTGACAGCCGGTGCCAATTTGAGAATGGAGTAAAAGGCTTTAGCATCCGCAAGTGCAATTTCACGTCTTGCGTCTTCTGCAATGGCCTCTATTAGAGCAACAATTCCCAAAGGAGCTGCCTTGGCAGGTTTGGCCTGTTTCGCCACCGCACCGCCCATCCTTGGAACTCTTCAGCTGGGGCTTCTCATCCTCACTCGTATCACTATCCTCACTTTCTCCAACAACAGGAGCCTGCTCATGTTGATTTCTCACCTCGGAAGCTTGGTCCAGCGCTTCGGGAGCCGCAACATCACCAGGGTCGGCAAGGTCGGCAGTGACGGCCTTGGCAGCCTAATCACTTGAGTCGCTGTTCTTCCAAACTGATTGACCCCAAGGCTCTGGTATATTTTCATAGGACGAAGCGAAAACTTCCTCTCCGTAGAATGAAGGCGGGCCCTCGAAGTCGCCGGAGTCGCACGCTTCGTTGATGGCTTCGCAGTAGTCGCTCCAAACCTTACAATTGGCGGCGCCGGTAGGTGGCATGCTTTCGTAGCAGGCCGAGGACTGCTTCCAGCAAGCCTTAGAGCCATCCCAGCATTCGTTCTCGCCAGAATATGAAGGGATGGGGAGAGCACACCAATTGGCGTTCTTGAGAAGACAGGCCTCGGGAATGACACCCTCCTCTTGGGACATCCGACTCTTGGCCTGGCTTTCCGCACTCGGTGTGTACACTTTGGGGCCAGGAATGGTGTACTCGGAAGGGTCGCTGTCGTAAATGTTGTATGTGAGTCCGGGTTCATCACCGCTCACATAACCTGGAATACTGGTTTCGTACTCGGAGGGGATGTCAAGCGACCCTTGAGGACCTCCCTTGATGAAGATCTGGGCGCAGCTGGTGTAGAATTGGGGATTTCCCTTGTAGGCAAAGTGAAGAGCAATGATTTCAGGTCTTACAATGTAGTAGCCGGAGGGCAGGCTGGACGGGAGGTTGACGGAGAGCAGACCGTTGTTCTCGATGAGTGTGTCGACACACCAACGGTTGTTCTCGACGCTGTAGCCATCTTCCCATATCTTCATCCAGCCAGGTCCGGCCGCCGAGTCGGAGAACATGTCATCAACCTTTTTTATGTAGACGGCGCAGGGTCCCTTGTGTCCGTCATCGATGACCACGGGCTTCTCAAACTCAGGCCAGGCGCGGAACTCAAAGGTCAGCTTGGCGCCGCTGGGTGCCGGGCAGATGAAGGGGACAGCTTTGCCGCCGTTGTAGCCTAAATCGAAGACCCTGTCAGTGCTCAAAATTCATCAGTTGGCAGAGGCGCGCAGACACTCACCGCAAGCCATCGCGTTTCCATCGATGGGGTAGACGGGACTGGTTGCTGAGGATGGATCGGAAGGCTGGCGGACACATGTGCCATCACCTTGGTTTATGTCATTGATTCGTAAAGTCGTGAATAAGGTGTGGGCGTTCGCAATCGATGCGAGGCCCAGAACGGAAGCAGCGAACTTGATCATGCTGAGAAGCGAAGGGGAGGGTATCAAGGTCCAAAATGTAAAGGAGTGGAATTGTATGTATAATTCCGGGGATAGCTGCCAGATTCTTGCAATTGTCAAGTAGATAAAGTAGCCCGGTGATTCAAGCAAGGGTTCTTGTGTTGTTGAATACAGCTGTGATACACGCCGCGAACGATTCACACAACAAGTAGAAGGGGCTTATCAAGCGGTCGTGGGTGAAAGGGACGGAGTGTAAGTCATTCAAAAGATTGTGTTCGTATGAACCGAGGGGAGAAGTGGCCCCACACCAGCAGCTCAACAGCAGATAAGAAATCGTAATGAAAGGAATGTCAAGAAGTAAAGTGATCAGGGGGAAAAGAGAGCGTAATCTCACTTGGCTAAGAGAAGAAAGAGTGGGAGGATGAATCTCAGGAGGCGAGAGGAAACTAGGATGATGGGACTAGTCTGTCTTATAGCAGGACAATGGGGTTTTTCCTTCAGGTGTCCCATTCACATTCTTGAGATGCTCCGAGAACCTTCAGCTGCCCCGACAGGCTTGTTTGCTTGACAGTCGGGTCCGTGCCGTAGAGTGAGGTAACCCACATTAACACCACACCGTCGTTCGCGTGATGGATGGATGGATGGCATCGTGGCGTGCAGCCTCCCGCCCCTGGGCTCTGCTGCGCAATTTCATGAATTTCATGGTAAAGCATCATTCGAGTGCTCGCGCACGGGGCCAGTTCCCGGTTCTGTCCTGCGGGTTACCCCGTCACAACGACGTCCGGTTCGTCTGATGGTCGTCAACCCACACGGCTGATCCACCCGTCGAGGGAGGCGCCACATGTCTCTGCATCTCCTCCCAAGAAGACGTAGAGCAGCCCAAGGAGAGGAACATGAAACAAACCGACGAGGGAAGAGGGGAAAGAAAAGAAAAAAACCGGCGTGTAGGCCGCTCAGGATTGGCCAGGGTCCAGCTTTGCGCTCGGCTCGCATCCGTGGATGCAGGCGTGCATTGGTGCGACTGCGCGGCGCCGCTGATCCGCTGCTTGTTCTAAAAATCCATCGAATCCGGGGAGAGGACGCTTCCGAATCGGGCCCCCTTGTCTACGGGTGTTTTCGGTGGGCATCACAACTCCTAGCTGATCCTTCCGCTCCGTGCAGGCGATTTGATTGGATCGGGGATTTTGTTCATGATTTGCATGCTCTGCCCACCGGCATGAAAGACGGCAAGCAGAGAGAAGCATGGACGAGGGGAAAACAGGATGGAGGGTCCACGACGCCCGCCGCTGCATTTCGTTGCTGCACCAAGCCGTCGGTACCTTGACCTGAAGCTGAAGGGAAGTTACCCGCTGGGCGCCTTTCCCTGCCTTAATACATAAGGTAAGGTACCTAAGGCAGATCACTTATCTAAAAGTAGGCATTCTTACCTTATACACGGCTACCCTGAATTTGTACCTAAAGCACGGTACCAGTAGTTACTCTACAGAAAGCAGAGGCCATGGTAATTAGGCTATCTCGCCCAGGGCCAAGTCGTTCGCGGGAGCTTTCAAGGTAAGACACGGCAAGCTCATGATACGCACGATTACTGTGAGAAGGTTTGGGACTTCCCGCTTCACGTTCTTGCACTTCATGGTGGTGCGGAAATCCCGGACAGCCCAGCTCAGCTCAGCTCACTTCACGAGGCACAGAAAGCAGCTCTCCAGACAACGGCCCAGACAAGCCACTGGCGACACAAGGCTGAGATGACAGTCCGTTCAATTTCCCCTCCGACCAGTTGATTGGGAGCCTCTGTCATCGGCCGTGTCACGTCTTGCGGCGAGTGGACGATTCCCCTCAAAAAAAGCCGTGGGCAACCTGCAATGTGTGCACATGCGGGTGCCCGAACCTCAGTCGTCCACAGTGAAGGGCCCTTTTTCTTCCGATGAAACACGTTCGCTTGATTTGAGCGGGGATGTAAGTGAAGCAAGTTTGGTAGGACCGCCGACTGATCCCTGAAACTCGCCCCGGTGACTACATTACAGTACATCCACTGGTCTCGACCACGCTTGTCTGTCTCCTTGTTTGTTGAGCTTGAAATTTTTGTGAATTTTGGTTTTAATCCCGTCCAGTCGACCCCCTGCATCCAACATCCCGATATGGTACAGTATGATACATTGTTTCCGATTTACATCTCGCCGTGGGTATCTCTTATTCGTTGATCTTGGCGAGGATCCTGTTCGGGCACGCATCGGTCAGTTCTCTGCAAATCAATGACTCTCGCGTGGTCGGTGCCAGCCGGCACCATCATGCACTTACTCGCTGTCGCGGAAGAGGGAGTACTCCTCCTCGCCGGCCTTGACGGGCGAGCCACCGAACTGCAGTCTCTAGTTAGACAAAAATGTTGTACGACCATGGTTACGCGCCCTCTTTCTATGCCTTTTTGGCAGGTCCGGGGGGCGGAGCGAGAAGGTCATGCATACCTGGGGGATCAGGACGCGGTCACCGACAGCGACGCCCATGGGCAGGCGGTTGCCCTTCTTGTCCAGAAGGCCGGGGCCGACGGCGAGAACCTTGGCCTCGTTCAGCTTCTCGACGCTCGACTCGGGCAGGAAGATGCCGCTAGCCGTCTTGGCCTCGGCCTTGACGCGCTGGACGAGGACGCGGTCCAGGAGAGGAGCGAGGGCGCGGATGGATCGGATCGAGGTGGCCTAAAGCAAAGGGGAACGCCCCCGGGACCGTCAGCGCAACTGCTCTGATCGTTTACGTCTCACTTGCCGAGCTTCGGAAATGATCGTAGGCGAAAGGCCTTGTCGGCGCCACAGGGCATTGCCGCCATGGAGGGGTTGCAGGACGTACCATTTTGTGTTATTTGATGGAGGCGAAGCGCGAGAGTGCAACGAGAGTAATGAAGCCGAGGATATTGGAGCTGCGGACTGCGGACTGAGGTAAAGGGGTGTTTTGGGGATTATTTAGTTCCAGCAAACAAGAAGTCGACCGGGAGTGGAGCTATCTTCCAACAGCTTCCAGAAAGCCAGCAATTTTTTTCCGGAGCTGGCCCGGCATCTCATTTCCCCGATTCCGACATCCGAGGCTCCGTCCACGATCATGTTCCACCTGCCTTCACCCGTCTCAACGAGTATCCTTAAGAACCGTTTAATAACTGTGCATCCAGCCAGCCCTTACCTTAACTTATCTTAGGTCACGCTTCAAAAAACATAGACACACATTTTCCACGTGCATCCCGTAGACAAGGTATGGCACCAATGGAAGACAACGTTCTCAAATGATTCACGCTAAGTATTCTATCTCATGCTGTCCCCCATTCCCACCCTACTCTGGAGGCAGGCAATGCCAACGTCACCTGGTTATGTATGTAATTCTGTTCATGTGAAACCACAATTGGCAGGTCAATGTTCCCAGTCACGCAAGTATCTGATCCAATCCGCTGATGGATAAAATCTACCCTCTATCTCATAACGCCGCGTTTCTCGCAATGCTCTAATGAACTCGTGATCCTACATTACCAGGCATACTACGCCTTGGGTTGTTGCTGTTGAGCCGGCTGCTGCTGTTGCGCAGTCGGCGGCTCGAGAATGTGCGTGTGATCTTCTGCTTGGATGACTTCTCCATGGTCCAGTTGCTGGCAAATGATTGTGTCAGCAACCCACGGTTCCTTGAGAATTTCGCTCATCTGAGCCCGCGTTGCAGGATTGAGGTCAAGCATGCGGTGTATGATGCGACGACTCTCCCTTGGCAGCAGCCTGAGGATACGCCAGGGGCCCTTGATCGTTTCTTTCTTTTCGCTAGAGGTGGCCTGGGGTTGCGCTTGCGATTGCGATTGCGGTCGCGGCTGTGAGGAGCCTGCCTCTGATTCCTCGCGTTTTTCGTGATGGTGGCTGTGACGACGTTCCTTTGTGCTGTCGTCCGTGATGAACTCCCTGGGCGTGGTTGATGACAGGTCGTTGGTCGACTTGGAATGCATTACCAGCTTATGCGGGTCATGCCCAGGAGTAGGCTCGGTGGCAAACAGCTTAAACGAGTTGTCCGTCATTCTGGGGATCTTCCAGGGAAAGCGACGCAACGTCATGCAGCAGAATATGATCGCCAAAGACCAGATGTCGACAGCGGCGGCATCGTACTCCTTCGAATCGTATACTTCGGGTGCTAGATAAGGATCAGAGCCAACGATACCTGTCATCACTGTCAGTAACGAGTCGTGCCGCGTACCAGGATTGGGTAGCTATACCTTTGGCGGGGACAGTTCCGTTCTCGAAAGGATATTTGAATACATGAGCACTGCCAAAATCAATGATCTTCATGATACCCCTGTCGCTCACAACCACGTTGTCAAGCTTCAAGTCCCTGTGTGCAAGGCCGACACTGTGGAGATAGGTCACACCGTTGAGGATCTGGAGGAAACAGCATGTGATTTCCTCCCTGCTCATCTTGCCGGTCATGACGATGGCGAACAGATCGAACGGCGCGTATTCCATGACTTCATACCAGCGGCCCTTTTCCTGTAAGATGTCGAGCGTTTCGATGATGTTGCCATGATGCAGTGTCGAACCGACGCAAAACTCTGCTGTCACTTTCTTGTTATATTCCTTCTCGGTCTCGTATGTGTGTCTGGCCCGGAACTCTTTGACTGCAAAGACTGTGCCGTCCTCCCTACGTCTCATCAGCCTCACGGAGCCACCAGCTCCGGAGCCCAGCACCTTTCCAAGCTTGCCGTACTTAGACATTAACCCGTAGTCGTCACTGAAAGGAAGTTGTTGTGTGGAACGGGACGCAGGAGGAGTCCGGGTACCAGTTTTAATGGATGCTGGTGACGAGTCCCGCTTGCGATGGTGACCGGGTTTCCTAAAAAAGCGTTTCAAATCGGCCATTGAACCTCCAGCATGGTGCCCAGTAGCCGCACTATCGCTGTGGGCTAGTTCATCACCGACATGCTTCCCTGGTCCAAAGATTCCCGAGCTTCGCTTGTCGTTCAAGCTCGTCTTAGAGCTACTTGGCGAACCCTTCTTCTTACGATTAAAGACGAATCTGGGATCAATAGTATGACGAGTAGTATGCTGTTGCTGTGGCGGGCGGCGACCCTTTGCGTAAGGGTCGTTGGCGTCGCCGCCGGGCGTCATCGGTTTCGAGTAGAAATGAGACGCCGAGCTCCGGGACGGGCTGGTTTCCCTAGATACGGGCACAGAACCGGGGCCAATCGCAAACATTCCCTTCCGGTGGCTCTTTGGATCGCCATGTTGCTCATCTGCCGAAGCCGCCCTTCTGATTATTTGATCAGAGGATGATGACCTGTGTGCTAATGTCTTGCGCTCGGCAATGGATGGTGAGGAGGATGAGGGCAGAGGGGTAATGGTTTGAGGATCACTAGGAGCCGCTGCATCTCCGTCCGCTTCCGCAGCGGACTTCTTCTCGGCGGCCCCAGAAGGGTTTGAGCCAGCCGGCGTCAGAGGCGGAGAGGCCATGGCCGCGAGTCTTGGGCTGCCATTCGGTGTTTGGCCAACTGGTGTGATCGGGGTGGGCTGTCTTCCAGAGTCAACTGAGCCCTCGCGCGAGGGGACCTAGAAGACGATATTAGTGTTGGGAGCTCCGCGTAGAATGCAATTCGAAACAGGAATGCAATGTATGAACCGTGACAGTTCTGTGAGAGAATGCAACAGTGTGAACGTGGGGAAGAGGAAGAGTTTGGGTAAAAGGTGAGACGTGGGTCGAAGCGAGCTTGCGCGGCAGGGTTCTAGCAAGTCGCCGGGGCGCCAAGGGAGTTCGTCTATCAAGCCAAGTACAGTATGTCATTAACATACCCTTGATGCCGGTAAAGAGACTGGCTCGAATTGAAACGTATTCATGCGCAGTTCCTGGAGAGCGCGCTGCCGGTTCGGGATCGACTTTGTTGAGAAAGCCTTGAGCTGATCCGCAGCTACCTCGGTGAAGACGCTGGGTTCATCATCTTGCTGCGGTGATGCCGGGCCCGGCGCACCGGGAGCTATCTCCTCGACGGCGGAGGAGAAGCGGACGGCGGGGACAGTGCCAGGTTTTCCATCGTTTGACGCAGGCGCATCGGTCTTGTCTGGAGGCAATTCTGCTGCTGCAATAGCGGAGAGTCAGTCACAAATTGCTTTCCAGACCGCAGCAAAAACAAACGATGGTTTGCGACCACGGTGGGGTAACTGATACGATAATCGGATGAGGCGGGAACAAAGCCGGGGAACTTACCAGGAGGATTCTGGTCCTGGTGGTGGTCCTTGGAGGAGGACGGTGTATCCATGAGAGTCGAGGCGTATTTTGTAGGGAATGTTGGCGGTGGACTCGAGCCTGTAGAGTTGCTTTTCGTGGTGAGAATGACGAGGGTGGGGTGTTGAAGAGTAAGACGTAGGATGCAAGTCAGATCTTCCGCCACGATAAAACACAGCAAGGTAAGGTAGGTAGGTACCTCAAGAAAGGTAAGGTAAGGTAAGGTAGGTGGTGGTGGGGCTCTTGGACCAAGCGAGCTAATAAAGGTAAGAGCCCACAGACATCTACACTACAGTACGGATAATGGCATGGCCAGTCTCTAATGCGTCAGGTTCGCATCGGGAAAGGAAGCAGAAGCGAAAAGTGAGAGTCAGGCCGAGAGGGCACAGACTGGCCCCAGACCAACTGCATCATCCACCACCTCACCGTCTACAGCAGCGTTTTGCCATTCCTTGTTCGGACTTGGAGTGGCTTTTTAGTGCTTGAGCTACTCGCACCACAAGCATCATTCATCCTCGACCATCCGGCTGCTCGGCCCACGGGTTCCTTCAGTGCCGCTACTGTACCGAAGCTGCTCACGCACATGCGGGCGCCATCGCCAAGAGACACTGTCGACAAGCGTGTTGCGCGCTGTCAGTCCTCACAAGACCCTCACCCCCACTATGGGTTAAGCTTGCTCAGCATCTCGACATTTTCTCTGCAAGGTTTTCCATGGCTAGTTTCAGGGTCGCTGCCAAAACAAGGGAGGAACCCGAGGACGCTCCAAGAGGCGCGGTGGCTAGTGTCTTCGGTTAAGGGAAAAGCTGCACCTGCATGACTCTTACGGGCGCATTACTCGTATGCTATTGGTGGCTTGACTGTTCACGGCTTCAGACACGGCACGCACTCAGACCACGGCGTTGCTAGTATCCATTCGAGTGGCTTGACAACCAACTTTGCAGATATTATCCTCGATGGCTTGGCAGTACCCGGGTCGTGATTATGTGTTCATGGTATCACGAAGCCACTAGTTTTTACAGTCATACATTCTCTGGCGACTGGTGCGAGTGTACGATGGGGAGGCTTTGGCCGTATTCGGATGTGTCGCAAATCTCGGCAGGGCGTCCGGAGAGTTTTGAAGAATAACGCCCCCGCCGTCATGCGCTGTGGCCGGACCCGTTGCGCTGCCTGCAGGCCTTTCTACCAATTGACTTTAAACAGGTATCCCAAGTGACAAAATGGTTCTTGTTATTGTAGGAACCGTCCGCATGCTACTCGATTCGCCTGGTTATGAAGCGTTGTGCTGGGCCAGCTCGGGATAGCCTCAAGTCACTAGTAATATGTGCCGAAGGTAGCTTGCCAAACTCAAGCACGCAAATAGGATGAGAAAAAAGTCCTCACTTGGAGCCAAAACCCAGAAAAATAATTAAAAATCCTCTCATCGTACATTGTAGGTTCTATGGTATCCAGCCATTGCAGCTTTTGAATTCGTTATAATTACACTGTTGATCACGCCTCACGCCGAACAGGACAGGGCATTCCCCATCACCCATCACCCTTCCCTGTCTCTCATGCCTCAGCCATCCGTCAACTGAAAGCCATATGCTCAAGTATTGTGCAGCTTGTCATTTAGGCTACGACGTTGATGCCGATGGACTTGCACTGGTAGATGACCGACCGACAAAGGGACTCGAGAGACAAGCCGGATAAGCGAAGCTCCGTCTGCTTAATCTTGGCAATCTCGTAAATATGCTTCAGGCTGAGGGTGCCGACCGTTTCCTGTCCTGGCTTGCTTGCACCTTTCCGCTTTCCTTTCTTGCCCATCGGTGCGTCCACCGCGTTGAGGAGCAGCCATGAAGTCTGCGGTGTTCTGATGTCGAAGTGGAACGAGCGATCGCCGCGCACCACTACTCGGCAAGGCATCGGCGTCCCGGTAACGAAGTTCGCGGTCCTAGCATTGAATTCCTGGAAGGAGTCAGCATCCTCAATAACCTCTTGATGTGTTGCGAAGGGCGCAGTCCCCTACCTTGCAGAAGTCCATAGACTTTACACCTTTGCTTCCCAGGGCTGGACCGACGGGAGGGCTGGGACTCGCCTGGCCGGCTCCAACAATGAGCTTGACGATCTGATCCGCCGCAGCGGCGCCTCTGGCTTTCGACATCTTGTGGTGGTTGAGCGTGGAGGTCGGGATACACGATCAGATACGAAAATCAGATTCGATGGCCAAGTCGAAAGATTTCGGCAAGGTGATAATTTTGATCAAGTCACGGTCGGGGTCCACCTAGGTACATACATGCGATACCTTACCTTAAGTTATCATGCCCGGGTAGTACACGTACCTACCTTGTGTTGCTTCTCTGACCATAAAAAATCAAACAAGGCACCGCTTCGGCTTCGTCTAATAATGGTATGAATGAGTAACATATGTGCGGTATTGGTGGCTCAGAGGCTCTCACGGTCCCGGCATAAAGATCGCAATCCGAAGCTGGCCGTACAGATTGTTAAGGTACCGACTGCTCTAGTAAGCGCTGCGTTGTCGGCCCACACCCCACCCCACTCTCACCCCTCCCCAGTATCTCCAAAAAAAATTGGAACGGTTCGCCTGATAATTCTTTTCATATGCCTACTTCGACCTGTCAACAGGAACACGATAAAACTCTACCCGCTTTCAAGGCGTTCAATCGCTCTCAGCAGATTTCACCTGCCTGTTCACCTGGTTACTGACCGTTTCTGAACACGACTTTACCCGGTTCAAAGCGACGATGCCTTCCACCCACAAGAAGGAGAAGCCGTGGGACACGGACGATATCGACAAGTGGAAGATCGAGGCTTTCACTCCCAACGACAACACCGGCGGTACTTTCGCTGAAGAATCCTCATTTGCCACTCTCTTCCCCAAATACAGGGAAGTGTATTTGAGAGAGGTTTGGCCGCTTGTCACAAAAGCCCTCGAGAAGCATGGCATCGCCTGCACTCTCGATCTCGTCGAGGGTTCTATGACCGTCAAAACCACGAGAAAGACATACGATCCCGCTGCGATCCTCAACGCCCGTGACCTCATCAAGCTTTTGGCACGCAGTGTTCCTGCGCCGCAAGCCGTCAAGATCCTCGACGATGGTGTAGCATGCGACATCATCAAGATCCGAAACCTAGTCCAGAACAAAGATAGATTCGTCAAGCGTCGCCAACGGATATTAGGACAAAATGGATCTACGTTGAAGGCCCTCGAACTTCTGACGCAAACGTACATTCTCGTCCACGGTAACACAGTCTCAGCAATGGGTCCTTACAAGGGCTTGAAGGAGGTGCGCAGGGTCGTGGAGGATTGCATGGCCAACATACATCCGATCTACTACATCAAAGAGCTCATGATCAAGCGGGAGCTTGCCAAAGATCCGGAGCTCGCAAACGAGAGCTGGGATCGATTCCTGCCCAACTTCAAGCGCAAGACCTTGAACCGCAGACACGTGCCTCGCAATGTCACCGACAAGACCAAGAAGGTGTACACACCCTTCCCTCCCGCGCCAGAGAAGAGCAAGGTCGACTTGCAGATCGAGAGCGGAGAATACTTCCTGGGCAAAGAAGCCAAGGAGAGAGCGGCACAGAACGAGCGGAAGGAGAAGCAAAAGAGCCGCAAAGACGAGAAGGCTCGGGAACGCGAGGCGGAATTCGTCCCGCCCGAAGAAGGAGAGCGCCCGAAGAAGAAACGCAAGAAGGCTTCGGAGTAAAAAGTGCGTGGCAATGGCCCCGGCGTAGCGCCGCTTGGACGCCGCAGACAAGCAAAGGATTGCATTGTCGACGGGCGTTTGTGGTGCTTGATACCCTAATACAAATCAATTGTTCTGAGTCGCCTATTATCTCTTCAAAACGGTACGAAGTCTTTGCTACTCATTTTCGACTTTCATGACTCTGCAAACCATCCACTCCGGTTTATCTAAGAATAAATCACAACTTGGATGGGGATCCGTGACCACTATCAATCTCAATCACCAACTTGCCGAACTGCTTCCCCTCTTCCATGTCGGCGAAGAGCCCATCAATGCCCTGAATGTTGTCTAGTCCCTTTACTGTTCGACTAACAATAGGTCGGATTTTGTTCTTGTTGACGAATGCGATCATGTCCTTAAATTCCTTTCTCGATCCCATGGTGGAGCCCTTGAGCTCAATGTTCGACAAGACTGCGGGCATCGACCACGTCATCTTGGGCGACAGCGTCATACCATACTGCACGATGTTCCCTCCGGGCCTGAGAAGCTTGACGGCCTTAGATACGATGTCTCCTCCGGCGCCGTCGATGATTGTGTCGAGGAAAGGTCTATCCTTGGGCAGGTTGGCCTTGAGCTCCTTTTCCCAAGCCTGGCTCTTGTAGATGATACCTGCCTTTGCACCCATCGCCTTTGCCTTGTCGATCTTGGCCTGGTCGCCTGAGGTGATGAAGACATTGCAACCAAACGCAACCGCAAATTGCAAGGCCTGCAGTGCAACTCCACCGCCGATTCCCGTGATCAGGACGTTCTTGCCGGCAGAAGCACAGCCGCTCTTAGTCACCAGGGCGCGCCATGCAGTCAAGCCAACCAAGGGAAGGGCGGCGCCCTCGACTGGCGACAAGTGATCCGAGGCGGGCTCCACCTCATCCTCGTGAACAACGACATAGTCTTGCGCCGTTCCTATCTCGGATGTGCTGACACCTCCGTGAATGACAAACTTTCGATGGTCTTCCGGTCCCACAGGATCAGATTCCCAGCCGCACATTGGACTCAGAATGACGGGCTTATTGAGCAGGTCTGAACGGGTGACGGAGGGGCCAGCCTCCACGACGATGCCATAGCCGTCAGCGAGCATAGGATTATCGAAGGAAATGGCAGAATACTGGTGGTGGCGAATAAAGAGGTCACGATGGTTAAGAGCAGCCGCCGTCAACCGGACGAGGACTTGATGAGGGCCCGGAGAAGGCTTCGGTACCTCTTTAATTTGGATGCTAGGAGATAGTTAGTCGGTTATGATGTCCTTTCTTGTATTTTAAAAAAGGCCAAAGGGAAGATTGCTTCACATACGGGTAGTACACTTCCCCGGGCTTTCCGCCCTCAATATGCTGAAGAGTGAGTGCTCGGGGCATGTTGATCGGTGAGCAGCGAAGCAGATGAGATAGTCTGTTTCAACCTGTTCCGGTAGTCACAATCGTCAGCTCCGTATTATATGATGCAGCTCACGTCGGATGGTTTGTGCGAACGAGGCTCAGGTTGCGCGCTCCTGCAGCAGGGTGGTATCGCAGGCACCGTTGGTTCAAGGGCAACGAAATATAAGCTTGGCACAATAGCAGAGTAATACTGCTCGGTATTAAAAGGCCCATTCAGGTATTTCCAGCATGTCAGGGAGGCTGCTCGAGGTGCTGTGGCTGTAGCTGCTGCCCCGCAATGTCGAACGGCCCCGCGTCATGCCAAACTTGATCCGAGGTAATCCATAACAGGCAGGGCCGGACTTGTGAGTGGACGCTGTCGATCACGGCAAGATTCTTCGGGCGGCCGGGCCAAGCAGCCTCGGGACATTTGACGTGAAACCTTTCCTTGGGTTTTCTGATTAGAAATCAGCCGTCGCTGTAAGCCATAACTTGACGCCTCTTTCTCCATTTACGTGCTGCAGCAAAATGCCCCCTGTCGAACGATACGTCCGACACGAGTACGACTTATATCCACCGTAGCGCACGAGTTCATACCTGCAAATATACCTAATCATGAACTACCTATGCTACCTTATGACCGGGTGCTTGATCAATCAACTCCATGCCTACTCAGAGGGAGGTAGGTATTATCTCAAGCTGTAATAGTGACTTTGGTGCGTCATTTGGAAGGTATCGACGACCGCTTGAGGTTGACCCGATATTAGAGTCCCAAGTTTAATGATGACTTAGAACCAACTACAGTATTTTTCCAAAGTCACACCTCACTTATTGTGAGAAGATCCAAGTCTTGCCTTCCGCTTGGTCAATCGTCACTGGAAGTCTTGGCAACCGGCCTTTCCCCACGGCCAGGCCTCGGATGCCCTCCCTGAAACCACCTACCCTATATCTGCTGTTTATCGTGAGATTTCAGCGCCCTCAACACTTCGCCTCAACAATATTGTCGGCTTACTCTCCTGTGCAAAGCCCAAACGCTCTGCTTGGTACAAGTGATCCAGTGTCCCGTTGTGAGAAGTGAGGACCAGGCACATGTCCGCGCCAGGCGTATCATCATGGCGTCGATGTTATCGGGTGTTGCGTTTGGGGCTGCCATGGTAGCCGCAGGCTTCTCACACCCAACCCTTGTGAACAACCAGCTCAAGCTACAGGATTGGCACCTAGTCCAGACTCTCCTAACTGCCACAGCAAGCAGTGCGTAAGTGATGACACCAGAGAACCCCGGCTGTGTTGTACGACGTGACTCACAAAGCAATTAGCGCTATTTATGCCATTGCCGAGAGGCTGGGTTTCGTCAAGCTCCGCCCGAGGAGTTCATCTCCTCTGGGCCTCTTCGCCAATTACGATGGTAACATCGCGGGCGGTGCGCTCCTGGGAGCCGGCATGGCTCTATCAGGTGCTGGCCCTGAGATCCTTCTCGCACAGGTGGCGGGAGGCTTCAAATCGGGACTTTACGCCCTTGGCGGAGCGATTGTGGGAGGCATAGCATGGACTGGCTTCCTCAGTGGATGGACTAAGCGGCGCAAAGAGGAAGCCGGTGTCAAGGCAGAGACCGTTTCGATGGGCGATCAATTCGGCTTATCAAACAGCGCCATGCTCGTCGTCTTTGAAACAACCTGTCTTGGGGCAGTAGCGGCCTCGGTGATGCACTCTCCCGAGCCCTTGAACGTCCAAATACGCTGGTTAGTGGGCGGTGTTTGCATTGGGCTGGCTCAGCTGGTGTCGCTCATCTCGCGGCGCTCACTGATGGGCATCTCGGGGGCCTACGAAGAGATGGGCACATACTTCTGGTGGCTAGCTGGTGGATACAAAACCACCAACAAGCCCTCGTACCAGAATGTCTTGTTTGGCGTTGGAACAGTCGCCGGAGCCTGGGCCACTGGACGTATATTCCCAACACTCATGAGCCACACGCCGGCCAGCTCTTCCCCACTTCTAGCGATACTCGGAGGCGCGCTGATGACGGTGGGATCACGAATGGCAGGAGGGTGCACTTCAGGTCACGGCCTCAGCGGCCTGGCTCTCCTCTCTACTTCAAGCATTGTCACCATGGAAAGCACGTTTGCAGCTGGGTTACTAGTAGCGCCGTTTGTTAACTGATAGAACACGATTCCCAATACCCATTGACTATGATATTGGCCCCCCACCAGTGCCGCCAGCCTTCCTCGCCGTGACCTCGATCTCAATGCGCATCTCTTCCTTCATCAGATGCGCCTGGATCATAGTCGCCGCTGGTTTGACATCGCCAAACCATTTTCGCAAAACCGGCCAAGTCTTGGGGAAGTCGGCACCATCCGGCAAGATATACCGGACGCGGACGACGTCGGATATGGAGCATCCGGCATCACGCAAGGCCTTGTCGATGTTGACCAGCGTCTGCTCCGCCTGCGCTGCTACATCGGGTGAGATTTGCCCAGTCTCATAATCGTACCTGAGATTATGTCAGTCGGGCCAAAGCAGTTGTCCCATCCGATATCCTTCTCGTACCCAGTAGTTCCAGACACCAGAACCCAGCCGTCGACGACTACTGCTCGGGAATAAGCGATTTCCGCTTCGAAAGCAGAGCCGGAGCTGATGAGTTGACGTGAGTACATGGTTGAGGCTAGTCGGTTCGCGAAAGATGGCAACCAAACAAAAAGAGCGACAAAAGAGACAACCGAGTACAAGGCAGGAGGAATCTGTATGGAAATATCGAGAAACAATAAGGGCAATTATTTGTGAGTCATTGCTACGATGCTGCGTTTTCGGCCACAGCTTGTCGTGTTAAGCTTGGTCTCCATAGCTTGCATATACTATACCATGACCGAAATCGCACTAGCTTTTATTAGCACAGGAGAGACTCGAAATATGGCATTGGTGTTGTTTACAACGTCCTTGGAACGGTATGTTGAGTCCGATGCCTTCCACCAAGTGGTCGGGTGATGTCACACAGCGGAAAATATTTCGATCAGTAGATGTGAAGTATGGTGGTACATGCCTAGAGGCGCAATGGTACATATAATACAATCCTGGCTCCCTGCCTCATGACTTGATGGCCTCTTGTATCAGCTTGGAGAGCTCTTTCTTGTCGACATCCTTCCCTTGGATAGCTCCAGACAAACGTTTCATGGTTTCTCCCATGAGCGACTTGCTCGCAGTGCCAGCGCTCTTGAGCGCATCGACTGCCTCCTGAACCAAGGCCTTGAGCTCTGCCTCCCCAATCGTCTGGACGCCACTGCCGGCGACGTACTCGTCGTAAACACGGACTTGCTCCAGCTCCTTCTGCACCAAATCGTCTCTTCCGGCATTCTTGGCATCTGCAACGGCGTCGTTGGCGCCCTTCTGCAGCTTGCGGATCAGGCCCACCAGCTGCACATCGGTGCGAATCGGCGAGGCCGTCTTGGATGCATTGAGGTTCGCCGACATGATTGAACGCAACACGGCTAGTCGGGGTGCATCTTTGGCCCTCATGGCCGTCTTGAGGTCTCCCTTGAGCTTCTGCAGCAACGGCGGTGGAGCGTCCTCCGTGGTCGTCGAGTAGAATCGCGGAACGGGACGCATCGAAGGGGCCGGGGCCCGCGAGGGGAGGGACGAGCGCAAAGTCCTGAACAGGGTTTTGGACGTAATTGCCGCCATTATGCCGGAAGTTGCTGTTTGCTGGCTGCTGGGCATCAATCGCAGGATGCGGGACAGGCTCAAATGCGAAGCAATGCGACGTTGGTGGGTTGAGGCAGAGCTGGTTGTGGATATGAACTCAGAGGTACAATCGAAAATTGAGAAGCTCTGGTGGAGGCACCCGACCACCCCTGGCGGAGCAGGAGGTGGCACTAGTACCTTGATTTTAGGTACAGATCCATGCTAAAGTACCTTCGGCAAGTACTGCACAGACGTTCCTCAACGGTCCATGGAATTGCGGGCGTGGTTGAAGGCGAACAGATAGGAAGACAGGCCTCTATTCGTTTCGTTTCTAATTCTCGCCAAAAACCCACCCAGGGATTCTGGAACACAATAAGAATAGGATAACAAGAGGTGCAGGCAGGACCTGTTCCGAACGCATTTGTGAATGGCTCGTCCACTCACGCAAGTCGTCACCTGACCTTCACCCAAGCTCCGCAACCGTTGCGTGTGCAGGGATGGGGGACCGCGGGCCTCTTCCGACGCAGGGATCGAAGCGAACTGCGGCACTAACAAGCAAGTTGAACCGCCAAACATCGACCAACCGTGACCGGGTTGTCTTGTTGTTGTTTCCTAGCAAGGCAAAGAAGGATGGGTCCGGTTGCCAATGAGGCCATATTCCGAGTGATATTGGTGGTTGGACCCATATGCCCAGCGGTCCTCGGACTCAGTTAGCATCGGGCGTAGTCTCTCCTCACCACAGAAAAAAGACACAGATCTCTTCAGCAAGACTGGGCGACAGGACTGACGTGTCTGCTCCGGTTCTTGCTTGGGTTCCAGGGTGTGTGGACAATGTAAGACGTCAGCGGATCGCTCAACCTGGTGCCATGCCTTGGCCAGTACTTGACTGACGAGGAAAAATGACCGGTCATGGCTGATGGTTTCTTTGATACCACCCTCCACCCTCCACAAATAAGGTAGTGTATAAGGGAGCCGGTACATTTGTGTTGGACCAGGGCAGGCTTATTGTTTCGACTCCGCAACTGCAAACTTAAATAGAACAATCCCAACAACCTTGGCGATAGACAAGTACCCCTTGCGTAGCTTACCTCTCCTCCGGTACTTGCCCATCCTCCTGAAACCCTGGCTCCTGGTTTTCAGCAACACCGGCTCATCGTGCAACCGCACACTATTTATGTGCCCGGTCCATATCGTAACGCGTGTGTGTCTCCCTCGAAAACCATGCGTGCGCTTTCGGAGCGAATATGAAGTCAATGGTGCCTTAGGTTTATAGGTTGGGACGAGAAGATCACCTTATTTGGTTAGTTGTTAAGCACATCGGTTTTACGATGATTGAAGCAAGGCGACCGAGGCAGGTCCGATCGCGTGTGCACAAGAAGCCTGAAAGGCAAGAGGTCCTACATTCACCTCGATCGACTCTAACCTCCCTTACATACTTCCAGCCACCAAATTCATTCCGTTGACCCGAGATTCACTGGCATCTCCGGCGACGTGTTTGGCATTCGAGACGAATCTTCGCTCCTCATCGATACCCGCCGGTTCTTGCCTATCGCCCAAACGCCTTCTCATCAACCCATGTCACATACATACGTCCTAAGCCACACTTCCTTGTGGCCATGGAGACGTTTTTGATATCGAGCGAGTCGCGTCAAAGGCCAGCCTTACCGGCAGAGCATCGATCTCCTCCCAGCTAGCGTTTCATGACCCCTATCATGAACTAGAGATGGAGGGTCTGCCCACTATCCGCCCCTTGGTATTCTCGTTCAATGTGGGTCTCTCATCCAGCTCTCGTTCCTGGAAACAACCCCGATGCCGACCTTGATTATCGACGAGGCTTTCGCCCTATGCAAACATATCTGCGATTGGAAAGTAAGTACGTTAAGATCCGAACGACTGATCGGCACGCTTACAGTGGGAAGTATGCCTACAGAAGTTAGTCTATCAACAATCGACTGTCTTTTGCATACCGCAACTACGACTCACTTTGAATGCCGGATTGGCTGCTTCAGCTCTTGCTTGCTCAACCAACTCCTCGAACTCCTCGAATGACATTCTGGAAATAAGTGGATGAGCTTCAATTCACAGCGCTCATGGATGCCATGATCTTGCTCACCCTTTGAATTGAGTGAGTGGATAGAGTCCCTGTGAATATAGAAGCTGGCTGACATTTTCCTCGTTGGCTGATCCGATGTCACGTTGACGAGCTTCTAGAAGCGAATATCAGCCCGCACTGCCTGGCGTCCACCTGGCTCAAACAACTATACCACTTGACCATGCGCACATTGGGAGTGTGAGCAGTCGTGACTCAATCTCCACGAAGCCAGCGCTTCGCATCCAACTCGCCAGTTGCAAAGCTGCTCTAGGGTCTTTATAAGGGTGCAGTGCTCCTAGATACCCTTGCGACCACCTCGAGAGCGCATGGTCTGGAGGATCATCAACACAGCCGACCTCACTAGGCAACAAACCCGTTACCGTTGAAAAGAAACTATACCTGACGTCAACGTCCCATTGTCGGACTGGGCGTTGAAGTAGATCTCCACCATTTGGCACCAGCCTCCCGGTTTGAGAACTTTGAAGATGTCTCTGATATAACTTCGCCATCGATTCGAATGGATCCCCCCAGCCATCATTTGGCTATGCGCAATGTCGAAGTAATTGCTGTCGAATGTAAATCTGTCCACTAATTAGCTATCACCCATAGATGGCCTAGTCCTTAACAACGTACCTGCCATTCAAATCGTCCACCTGTACGTCAAGGTTGCTCGGGGGGTACTCTGGCATTACATGTGGGCTGACATCTATCCCTAAGACCTGGGAATCGAGATAGGGTGTTAGTGGATACAACGCGCACGCAACGTGTAACGTCGCTGAACGACGGCAAAGTCATATGGCTGTTCCTGGGCGCAAAGGCTGCAGGGCCACTCGAGGAATCCAGGATCCTGATGGGCTCGTTTTGCTTACACTCGCATTTTGCGTCGACGATCGAAGATTTTGCAAACCGGGGAAAGAGACACTCACTTCGCTGTCAGGAAATTGTTGCGCGACCTCTACAGCCCAGTCTCCACCCAATCCTAACTCCAGTATCCGCTTGGGGTTTCTGACTGGAGGAAATATGAGCCTGCCATCGAACACTCTGTTGAGAACGTCGTGCATAGACTCAAGACGTGCAATCTCGGCCTTGCCAGAAAGCACGCGTGATCAGCAGGGAACTGGTTCTGTTGACGTTTGTCCACCTACCTGATCGACTGGTGCGAAGTAAGTCCCATTTGTCACCGCATACGACTGATATATTCGACCGTGACACTCTATCGTTTCGGCAAATGCCTCATCTAGAGGAACTGTCTGGTCCCTATCAGCAGTTAGTCTCTCCTCGCCAACCCGAGAGAAACAGGAAGCCAACTCTTGATCCATCATGGACTTGGATAACTTCCCAGTTCTCCTCTCGCAAAACAGGTCGAGGCAGCACAAAACGACTGGAACGTTGAAAAAATGCAAAAAGATGACCCGGGAGCCTCCTATGAATCCAAGTTCTTGATTTCCGATTGGGATATTTCGTCGAGAAGCATGTGCTGACCCCCGATGTGGCCCTAGCCCACACACTGACAACAAACTACCCATGCACCGACACCCGTCTGTTATAGTGTCGTTACGGTACCCGAAAACCTTCGCCTGGGCGTGTCGACCCGAAAGACCCCAGAAACAAACCCGGTGCTGGCACTTTCCAGAATCAGTGGAGACGAATCGACCAGTGGCCCGGAGCTGACTAGAATGCCTGGTCTCCTCCGAGCAATTTGCCGATCATAAACCTGGAGTACTATTGGGAATATCGCTTCTTGCTTTTGTTAATTTGAGCCACACATCAGCTCACGATCGAGCTATACTGCTGTCCCTGGGCCGAACATGAAGCTAATAATCAATCCCGACACGCCAGGCAACTAGTCACCAGCAGACATCCAGGGTGTGGAAGCCAGAGCCATGGGTATCCATCATACCGGGCTGACCTTTGCGGTCTTAGATGTGCGAGATCATCCTCGCCATCACAACCATGTCGCTGCCCAAGCCTTGGTAGCCACAGCGTCCCATTGCGGCCACATACATCAGTGGTGTACTCCCTGGCGAACGTCCATTGCAGCACCAAATCTGGCAAACATCGCGCCTCATCAACCGTTTGCATGCGCAAGTCTTGAAATTCCTACCTCCTGATTGGTGAGCGAAGGGGGTGCGAGTCTCCAGGTTCTCGGAAACATGGGCTTGGAGCTAAAGACCCGCACCATCCCATCCTTATCATATTGGCCTGGAAGCTCTACGCGTCTTGATGCAGATCCGTTCGTTCCAGCACCTACCAAATAGTCAAGGAGGCCATCTTTGAGCTGGATCTACTGTTAGGGAATGTGGCGCCAAAGGGAGAGGAAGCTGCTTTCTTAGAAAAGATAGGAGCCGGTGGCTACGAATGGCGTGAACTGCTTCCTGCCTTTGGGGGCCAAGAACGTACCTACAAGGCTAGAGATGTAATGTGACACATCGAAAGGGTCGTGATGCAGGTAACACCCACCCTGTCTCATCCATGACGTTGGACAGGACTAGGCGACGGGACTGCGTCCCCGTGGAGCGGTTCTGGCTACGCTAGCCTGTGGCCATCAGGTCCATACCGGGAACTCGGTTTGGGGACATGGGAAGGCCCATGCTCATGTATCTCAGGATTCCGGGTGCTGACAGCCGTGGAAATTGCCCAACCCATGATTTCACGAAAGCCATTTGATCAAGGATTATGCGCATCTCCCCAGTGGCTGAATGCCACCTAGGAAGGCCTGCAAATAGGCTTAATCATGATGGTACATCAGATGGTCCACGACGCGGAGGCCTGCTGCCACATGAGCATCTTTTGATGGGGCCAAGTTACATGGGGCGGTCCACATGCTGGACAATCGGGCCATATGAGACCAGATCAAGCGTGGGAAAGGAGTTGATCACAGGCTGGTGCAACGATACTCACCTAGTAACGCATCCTGACTGCCGGCTCACCGCCTCGAGTGCCAGACATCGTTTGCGCTAACTGCTTTAATCTCATTGCTCTACGGTGCTAATGTTCGAGCCACGGCGGGGGGAGGGGGAGGCAACGAGACGCTTACAATGGGCCCTACGAGTGGAAAGGTCGGAGCTTTCCACGTCAGATACCAAGGACTTGCATGAAAGCCTCACCAGGGCTCAATGTTAGCCTAGCTGGCCTTCGTTACTGAGAAGACACAAAGCGTCTGGGGCGGTAGACTTCGAGACCAATGAACAACACATTCAACGGCTTGAGAGGGACCAAGCACTCAGAGCGGCCTCGTCAAGTTGTCTTCATCGACTTTGCAATTTTCGAAAGCTTCGTCTGCTAAGCTGTGACGACGTGCCCACCCAGGGAACCTTCCAAGAAGCGGGGAGGTTTCTTCGCTCTCCACACGTCCCTGTAAGACCAGATGTCAACGACGGTGTGCCCGAGGGTTGATCCCTGTCTCAATCCACAGACCCACAGGAAAGCCATTGCCTCAGGGACGGGATAGCTGTCACAGGAGCTTCGTGTTGCCGGGTGTCGTAGCCCAGGACAGGCAATGGAGATACGCGACCCACTACTTATGGCGTTGCGATCAAATTCCCTCCAAGAGGACGATACGATTGTTTCTATGATAAGTTTCGAGATTCAAGAGCAAGACCATGCTAGCACAAATGATTTTGGACTGTTTGTTACTGGTCAGTCGTGTTGAGTTATGAGGCGAGCAGTGACCCCCACATGTCCTAATACATCAGGCAGAGCAAGGAAGAGATACGAAGCAGATGGTCATAAGACGGCAGAACTTCTTGACCTATGAGAGCGATCAGATTTTAGGCACCCGACAATATGGCAAGCGGGTAGTGAAAAAGAAAAGATCTCGAGACAAGTAGATTGTCTCTCCTTATTAGTGCAAGCAATATCGTTATCCCTAAATGGTCAAGGGGGAGGGGAGAGGCACCACTATTCATATGGCACGTTTGCAATGTTCATTGAGAATTTGATTAAATTCTTAAAATTAGTTGCGGTCGCCATGAGATAGCTCGCTTGTTGATGGTCCCTGTTTTTGACCATGGATGGCAAGGCAGGCCATGACCCTATAACAATCTTTGGTGGCAGGGTAATCCTATTGGGCAGCGAACTCCCACGCCGGACAACACTGACTACTGCACGTCAGGGCCGGACAAAAAGCTACAGCAAGGGCAAGGTGCAGGATTCCCATACTAGTGGTATCCCTGCGAGCTGACATGCTTAGTGTGGAACGTCTCAAGGCACGGACTTGGGACAAAAGATGCGCCATCCACTCTGGAAAGTCGTAAATTTCACCGTTCGGTCGGGTGGAACAGGGGTGGACCTAGCTCCAGCCCCCTTTGCCGACCCAGACTCTCGGTATCAATTCCCAGATGTTCGGTTTGGGCTTGTTGTCTCCCCCCGTGGCACGACGTAGCCCGGTGTTGGGGGCCAGCCACCACACCAGCTTGTTTCACAGAAGGTTTGACGGTCCGAGATGCACCAGATCTGCCAACGCATGTCGTATCCACGACCGGCTTGCTTCGTGACGAACCTCAGTGCTGGTAGCACTCCTCGAGGCATCATTTGAGGGCTTGACATGTGTCCTCGGGTTGACCCCAGCATCGTCCTTGGCGCAGCGAAGTAGCAAGAACACGGAGAGGATCCTTGAAATACTGAAATGGCGATGTACACGCGGTGAAACATGACTTGTCATGGGATCTCATCCCTCTCAGCTTCCTGCCGGCAATGTGAGGTGAAATTGTCAAGCAGCGGACGCCACTCCTCGCTTGGGAAGTAGGCATGACGTCCCGCCACTTTGGTAAGGGGACCAAAAGCAGCCCTGGCCATCATCTGCTTTGGCCTCGTAGCCGAGCCAAGAAAACGCGCTTCCCTGTCAGCCCCCGACGGACAAAAAGTTCCATGCGTGGTGCGCGCACACGCACCAGGGAACCCGTAGCCCCCCGGTCGCAGCAGGCGACTCATCACCAACAGTCCTGGGGAGGGGGGCCACTGTCCGTTTTGGAGGTTTGAGCGGGAACATGGGCGTATATGCGAGGGCAGCCGGCAACCTCAGCCGCCCCTCTCTCTGCTTAAAAGTGTCATACAATATCAAAATCACATGGGTTCTTTTGCTTGGCTTGGAAAAATCCGGTAATCAATCCTATTGGAGTAATTGAGGCGAAGAAACCTGGTAAGATGGCAAGGAAGAAAAGTAAAGAGGGAAAAAAGAAGTTTCTAACACCAGGTGAATACCGGGTTGCTTTTTACTGTTTCCAAACGCTCCACAATCACTTTCCTTTGCAGGCCCATCTGGCCCTCGGCCGCGGCATAACCCAGGTCACCCTCTAGGTCGTCGCCGTACTCTTCACGGGCCCCGCCGTAGAGCTGCTGAGCGATGCTGCCGCTGCGGTGGTGGCCAGCGGTCGCAGCGTACGAGTACCTGCGCTGCTGACGATTCTGGTTGTGCTGCCGAGCTGGTTCATACATGTTGAGGGCTCGTGCGGAGGAGGGATGGTAGTTCCCGGTAGCCGCGTCTGCCCTGGCCTGCTGTGGTCCTTCTGTGATCTCATCGTTATGCGACTGTGGCGCTGCGCCGCCGAGGATGCCGGAGCTGCTCAGGGCAGGCTCGTTCGGCGAGAGGGCGGCCTCATCTGTCGGTGTCGTGATTTCAAACCGCCCAGGGTGTGGCATTTCTGCAGGGGCGCTAGCAAAGCCAAGAAGGTCCTCGATAGGCACATGCTTGGTGGGCGCCGAGCTGGCAATGTCCACCTCGTCTATGGACGGCCGCATGGCGGTGTCTCCGCGGCGTAGCTCTGAGGATGTCACACGCATGGGCACGGCGACGGGAACATCCACGAGGTCATCCCACACGCAGACTTTGGGGCGTCGTGTCAGCTCCAAGGGGCCATGGTCTGGCGTCTTTAGGGCCTCGACTACGTTCCATGCTTGACCTTTCATCACGGCAACCTGCTTTGCAAACATGCGATCCTGGAAGTCTTCATCTAATTGGAAGACCCGTTTCAGAGCAAGTTGTGTCTCGCTCCACCACGTTGTAGACGTGAGTAGTGGTAAAAAGTGGTCACGAGTTTTCTGTGAAAAGGGCCTGCCAATAAGATCGACGGGTAGAAATAGCCATCCAAAGGGGAAGCTAATGACCACGTTAGCAAGCTGTGCAAAAGAATAATATTTCTCGTTGCCCGTACCTCCTCCAGGCATCTGGGTGCTTCCATGGCCACGATAGCGAGTTGTCAATGGCACCGAGGACCATGTCAGGGCCCTTCCCACCAGTTTCCCGCTTAGATGCATCCATAGGCAATGGGCTTTTGTATGGATTCGAGGCCCGGGTCGCAGCAGGCGGCATTTGGGAGGCATCTACTGGACGAGGCCTGTCGTGAGGCTCGTCACCGTCCTCGAACACGGTTTGCATGTTGAATTGAGTTGGATCTGATGCTATCGATACACTCTGCGATTCCCAGTCGACCTTGACCATCCAATTGTCAAGACCGCGATCCGTGTTCCTCATAATGTAATCGAGGATAACGAGCTTCTCCAGTTCCTCGCGGAAGGACTGCTTAAGATGCTCAGTCCATACAAAATGTGTAGGCCCAAGGGGAATACGTTCTCCTTCATCCCCTTCGCCGTCGCTGGAGGCACCGTCGCTCGGCGTTACTGTGTTTGACGGTCGGCAGCTGTCAGTCCATGTGCGCCGCTTGCTCCGATGCGAGTCATTCGTACGAAAGCCCGACCAGTACTGATCGGGCCAGGGATGTTCTCGCAGAAAGACGTTGGCATCCTTGAAGCCTTTCAAAAAAACTTGAAAGCTGCCAGGCTTCGCTGGGAGGGGTTTCCGTTTCTTATGGAACTTGCGGCGATCCCAGAACGGGTAGTGGAAGGATTTCGATGACAGCCAAACTACATCAGTGTAGGGGACAAGGCCGGTGCGCAATTGGCAGTCGAGGACGTATGCTGCCGCCTCACTGACATATGACAGATTGGGGATCAAGCTAATGACAAGAGTAAGCCAAGATTTATGCATGTAGAGGTGAATCAAACATACCACGCCCGACCAAAGCAACAGGGGAATAAGTTTCTGTGAATCCACTTATTCCACTTAGGATTCCCTGCGGCATAAGGTTCCTCGTCCTTAGGTTTGAAGACGCCGACGATCTTTCCGTCAGGGTTACGGGCAAAGTAGCTACCGGAGCTGCCCTGCGATATCATGCTGGGGTGCATCTCTTCGCTGATGGCCAGCCGAACACTATCGACAATGGCCTCGAACTCTGCTTTGGTCATGACACCCGGTAACGGAGCAGCCATCGCCTCGGCCGTGATGGGCCGCACACCATCCGGGGCCTGAAAGACGGAATGGTGGATCTCCAAGCGCTCATCTTCACCAGCCAGATGCTTCTCCCGACGCTTGAACTTGGCGGCAATTTCGTCAGCCCAACGTTCCAATCGCGCATTGATGGCCTTCAGATCCACACCGGAGCCGCTTCCAACGCGTCTTCGAAATTTTGGCCGGGATGGACCGGCTTTGGGGCTGGATATTCCCGACCGATGCCGGGGCTGGGTCGTGATTTGCGCATAGCGAGGAGCCGACGCTGGCTGGAGGGACGCGGAAGATTGGACGAGAGGATCGTCCTCAGAATCGTCACTGAACTCGTCGGCCTGAGCCAGGCGTTCGTAGCCGGTTGTGGCAGGTCGGCCGCGCGTCATGGCTTAGGTAGTGCGGTAAGAAGTGGAAATGTGGTCGATTACCCGTCTCTATATAATGCGCTGGTCGAAGCTCGTTCATGCAAATGCGAAAAGGAAGGTAGCGAGGCCGATCGGAAGAGAGCTCCAGGCTCTTTGTCGTGTAAACCCACGTGCCTCGAAGTAAAAAGACAGATCTGAGAAAGTCTAGACTAGAGAAGGGGAAGCGAAGGAAGAGATAGCCCAAGTCGTGAAGGTCAAACACAGCTGCATTGTCCTGAAAGCAATGCGGACAGGTGCGGCAAAGGGCAATGTTTGGCAGTTACAATAGAGCCTGCTTTGAGAGATGAAGTCGGCTTATCCAGGCGTCGCGTGCCATCGATGACGGAGTTCGGGGGATACCAGGCTCCGTCGCAGCTTGGTATCTACTTGGGTACCTTGGCCTAAGGTTAGGCGGAGTCTCCATCTCGTCGGAGGTGGTAGGTGCACAGTCAGATAGCACGATAAGGTACCTGGGCTGTTGTGACATTGAGGTTCCCCTACTAGCACATGCACCTCGATAACCCAAGGCCCGAGGACATCCAGACAATGAGATTTAAAGTACCAACGTAGAGCAAGAGAATAACCAAAGTGAGATAAGCTGCTTAATCTAGAAACACCTGCGTAGACAATGTCTTCCTTGCAGAAACCCCGGGCTCTTTCGGGTCATATTGTATACCTGGACGAACGAGCCAGGAGATGGTCCTTTCGGATACATTTGAGATCGATTACGGTAATGATGCGTGTCTGTGTGTTACTAGGAACGGATGCCTGAAGCGCAATCCAGCCTATGTCAGCATTGCTTACCCCCCGGCTGGTATCCGTTTGGTTGATACGATAGAACAGAAGGACTTTCCATGCATCGTTGGTTGCCTAGGCCGGCATCATCGGATGGCGCACACGGTTTCCAATTCCTTCGACTAGTTTGTTGCATGACGGTGTGCCATGGTCACAGCCCACAGTGTGCCAATGCCCGGACAAAAGCATCCCTCGAAGCGTGGAGTTTAACAGGCACATTTTTAGAAACCCCTAGCAATTGGACGACGAATTGAGAGGCGGATAGGGATGAGGGGGGTGAAGAAGAGGAGGGAGGGAGGGACCCGACATTGGATGGTTTGTTTGGCAAAGCCATGACGCTGCCTTGGACAATGAGTCTGTGCTCCCGCTCCGGCGGCCTGCACCATTTCTGACTCAGGTCCTCACACTCTCGCGGCGCACTGGCAGCGGTAGGGCGCTTCGCTTGCACACGGCGAAAGGTTGGTGTTGCACACGAGGCGTCTCCCCAAGCCGTGGCTGCCGCTTGGCGATGCGTCGGTCTGGAGGAGAGACTGGAGACTGGGCACGGGAGACGGGAGACTGGGGGAGTAGGCTGCAGTACCTCAATCACCAGCCAGCTGGCAATGCCCGTAGCCGAAGGATTTCATGGCGCGTGGCTTCGAAATCTGAGGTTCTGCCTTGGATCAGCACCACCCGCATCAAGGTTTGGGCGGCCAAGTGGCTAAAGGCTGGGGTACGTGCAGTTCGTTGGTGGCCGGGTTTTCGCTTTGGTGTTTTTGGGTGCTGCCACGGCCACACCATTCCTAGCTCTGGTCTGGGTCTGGGTCTGGTCTGAGTCTGGTCTGGTCTGGCATAAAGTGAGGTCAAGCGAGTACCGTAGCTCACCTTGCCTTAACCTTTGACCTGCCCTGCACTGTCCTGCCCTGCCTTGCCTTCACCACCCAAGCAACGGGCCAGGTGACTCTGGGACGATCTACATTCCCCTCCCTGTGGCCGTTTTATTTCTGTCTCGTAACATAGGCCCCTGGGTCATTGAATCATACCGGCCAGGGTCCCGTTCGTTTCCCCCCTTTTTAACCATTTGTTTCTACAAATGCCACACCCAGGCCCAACTCTTCCATGCCTCCCAGTCTCTGCACCCTCTACTTCCTGATCTTTCCCAGTATAATCCTGAGTTGATTTGAACCACGACTGGAGAGATAAGAACGACAAGCACGACACATAAGGTCGAACTGCTTGATCTTGTTCGCCTTGCCCCTCTTCCCACAAGCACTAGCTCAAGTCGCCTTTGGCTCACGAGTGCGTCTTACACCTCGCACAGCCATCATGACACCCCTTGTCGAGAGCATCGCAGCACCCCGAGACGCTGCTTCTGTGACCTCCCCCGTTGCGGATCACGACGATGTTCGAGGACGCAGAAGGGACCGCAGCCATACCAGGGCTGGCGTCAATTCCGCACGCGCTGATGAGTCCAGCAGCACGCTCCGTGGGCGATCTCGTCGACGCAGGGCGCTTTCTCCCTACGGACAGCCATCCGGGACCTCCACACCCGCCCTTTTGTCCCCAACCAGACAGCTCCTCCTTCATAATCGACTTCGAAACACACGCCGCGAGCATTGTCCCTCACGGAGAGAGACCCCAACAGGACAAGCAGCCCTTCAGAAACGACAGAGGTCCCGTAGCCGAAGCCGAGGGCCTCGAGTCGACCTTGAAACACATCACGCGACCGATCACACCTCCAGGCTCAGACACGAAGTTCTTGTAGATGACGGAAACTTGGCCCAGGTGGCCAAACACCCTCCGATGCCCTGCTCACCGTCGTCGTAGACCTTCGACATCACTATTGATATTGTCTCTTTCTTCCCTTCTTGTTTCTTTGTTAAATATGACCAAAGGCATGATACCACTTTTACAATTGACTGTACATCAGCGGAACCTGCGGGCTATGTTTGTGGAAAGATGTTTGAGGACGGCGCTGGTTGCGAATTTGATTTTCATTCATTCTTCACTTCAGCATCACAATGGGAAAAGAAGCATTCGGCCAAGATTGCATCAACAAGAGGAATGCTCGGGGATCATATATTTTGGGGAACGTGTTTCTTTACGCACTTGAGCTATTCGATATCTACCTACCTTACCTTGCCTTATCTATCTCACCCGCGGCTTCAATTACAAAGCTCCATGTAGTTACTTGGGATTGACCAAACTGCATAGCAATCCTGATCAAGCACTGGATTAACGTTGCGCACGCTGCTTTAGGTACAATTAGCACCCTAGTTATTCCATTTTCTTCGGAGTACTTGCAAGCCTAAGTGAATCACGCAGAATGCAACAACTTCCAATGCCGTCTATTGCCGTTTAATGGGTAACCGGTGCACGGCGTCACCATGCATCTATCGCCTTTTGGGCCCGGGGTGATAAGATAAGCCAGAGTACCTCTGACCCAGGTACCGGTGGATCCCCTGATCGTACCACTTTACGGGCTGTTGGAGACCAGCGCTACTACCTTTCAAGTATACTGGAAAATGAAAATCATTGACGGATCTACTACTTCTAGCCTTGCATGACCTCTGGGTCTTTTTTTCCACGAGCCGTTCGAAACATTGCCATTCACGATCACCAAGAACGCGATACTGTTCTCCGTGACACGCCGCGACCAGTCTTCTTCTTTTTCAACACTCCTTACCTCTTCCTAGTTTTATGGTTGCCCGTTCCTAGTTTTTTTCGCCACAAGCCTGGCTTGCGGCTTGTGCTTCGTCGCCCTTTTGCGTTCGTCTCATCTTTTGCCTCCTCAACACCTCGACTCGTCTCGATAATAAGCCAGCATGCGAATGCGATCCCATCGCCTCATCGATTTCCAACCATCAGTCGTCTCGTCGAGGCGCGGCGTCAACAAATGCTCGAACGGACGGCGGCCACCCTCGAAGCATGCAATCTTCAGCGTGTACTCCCAAGGCAAGCTCGGTCAACCAAGACACGCCGCCAACTACACACCGGCTTCTGGCAGCATGGCGCCTCGGCCCTAGAAGTTTGGAGTTCGTGGCCAGCTCTGCCACGAGCTTCTGAAGTTGTTGCGGAAGATGCCGCATCCTCTCAGCAGCCGACTGGGCTTGTGGCCTCCGTCTTCCTCCTTGATTTCCTCTATCCAAGATCAACACATTCTCTGCTCCGCCGGATATACCCCCGCCTCCCAGGCTGTCACAGTCAGAACGAACCTATCAGCAGCCTTCCGCGCCGGAGACACTTGGCATCCTCTGCTGTCGCAGAAGAGAATTCGTCAAAACACTCAGACGATTACCAACCTTCCAGCAAGCCCTCTCCAGAGGACTCCTCCTCACAACAACAATCCGATGCTCAAGTCTCCCATACCGGCTCTTCGGCCCTCGAAACTGAGCCCTCGGACACAGCGGGTACCTCTACTCCACATCCACCACCTGACTCACAAGACGAGGAGGTAGAAGCTCAGATTGTGTCTGGCGAGGAGGAGGTTGTTGATCGAGTGACTTCAACACCCTCCGCTCTTGATGCTGTGATTCAACAGGCTCAGCACGACGTACTCAACTTCGAAACAGGTGCCCAGACAAGATCGGCAGCTCAACTTGTGGAGCTTTTGTTCTCCGGCAAGGACCAAGACTATTATCAAATCTGGGACCTTTATTGCCAATTGGATAAAACGCAGCAAGACAAGCTGCGTCCTCAAGTCATCCTGCAATTCTTGCAGTCAAAGTCAGTTGTCGAAATGGGAAGGGCTGTTACTCTGTTTCGCCAGGTACCGGCCGACAAATGGGACAATGAACTTTTGGCTGCCGGCGTGCAGCTCTATCTGCGCTCGCACAACGCAATTTATGCGGCCAATAGGCTGAAATTGGGATTTGAGCATGGTCTTTACGGTGGTCTCGACGATCTGCTTACCAATGTTATATCAAGGCAGCATTGGACGGTGCTCATTGATGTGTGGCTCGCCTTTCATGCTTCTAGCGCTTCTCTAGATCCTAGCGGCAATGGGAACCGCCGAATCCCAAAACTTGATAAGCTGCCCCAGCTCGAAAACCTGGGCGAGAAATACATCGCCTTTGAACAGCATTTGGCCATGGAGGGGGTGTCTATTCGATATGGTGACACCACTTCCCGACAAGCGCTCGATGTGCTTCGCCGCAAGTTGGGCAAATTGGCCCTTAGACAGCCCTGCCCGCCACATCAAGCAAGCGTTATCCTAAAAGGTCTGGACGAGCGCCATAGCTATTACGAATATTTGACTTACGTTCTTCATCGTCGCAAATATCGTTCTTGGTCGGCTGTTCATGTCCAACAGCTCGCAGAAATCTATCAAGAGTATCGAAAGATGCCTGGAGCGAAACCGTCTGTCACAATACTGAAGGGCTTGTTCAAGACGTCGTATCCTACGGATACCCGCACACTAATGACTGTCTATAATGATTGGCACAAGACTTACGGTGATCTTGATCAGTGGGCTTACGAGAGGTTTCTTACCTTCTTTGCCAACATGGGTGACGTTGCGGCGGTACAGGACTTGTGGAAGCGATATACCTCCCAACACAAGGACATACTGCGGAAGCCTTCGACGTATTACAGTACCATGAACGTGTACGCTCAAATTGGCGATGTAGCATCAGCTACAAGAGAGCTGGAGATCATGAAGGAGAAATACCATGTCAAGCCAGATCTCGACATCATGAACACATTGCTCAAGTGCCACGTCAAAGCCGACGATTACGAAGGTGCCTTGCATTGTTTCCAGACAATACGAGCATCCTACACCGCGGATTCTTATACCATGGCTCACATCATGACAATGAGCGCCAAAAAGGGCGACCTGAGTAAGACGTTGGAGCTATTTGAACTCTCGCAGAAACAACGCGTTCCAATTTCGAAGGAAATGGTTTTGGCACTGGTTCTAGTATACTGCCACAACGACAGGCTGATGGAAGCAGAGAAAATTTGTGTCGAGTTGGCGGAGCGCAAGGTCACGAGCAATGTCATTTGGAATCAGCTAATCCATTTCAACGGAATGCACGGCAAGTTGCATGATTGCTACCGACTACTCCAAAAGATGAAGCGCTACAAGCTTGAGTGGGACCAAGTTACACACGAGTACCTGTTTGAGGCCATGGTCAAAGTCCACCAGATCCAAGGAGCGTTCAGCCTTCTCAAGCGGGCTCAAAGGAACAGGCTCTTCGTCGTCAATCCCAACCATTATGCCATTATTATGGTTGGGGCAGCTCGCTTGAAGGACCGCTCACTGGTGAATTCAATTGCCGCACACATGCAACAAGCCGGCCTAGAGATGAACTTCAATGGCCACGTCGCGTTCATGAGGTCTTATCTCGACGGAGCTCCTGACGGAGATCAGATACTTTCGTTGTCTCAGGGCCTGCTCGGCCAACTGCAAACGATGGCACCAAAGCGAAGCGTTGACAGTGACGTGTCGGATGAGCAAAGACCGGCCATTGAGTCGTTATCTATTGGCGACCCACGAGTCCTTCTCTTACAAACGCAGCAACTCTCTCGGGCCATTCTGATGATGGCTGACCTTGAAAGATACGACATAGTGGAAGATATGGTAGACCTATACACCGCCATGTTTCCCTCCTATAAATTTGCGGACTCGCTCCCTCCAGATGTTGCATCTGCAATCATGGTAGCATACTGGAAGCGCAACAGCCTCAAGCGACTCACCGCACTTTGGCAACAGGTGTGGAGAGTAACACTTCAACGTTCCCGGAATGCTAATGGTGAGGTGTATCCTAAACATGAATTTGACCTCAACCGGCCTCTTCATGTTATGATATCTCTGTACAGGAAGAATGACGATGGTGAGGCGTTACTTGCCTGCATTCAACAAGCCACCACGGCGGGCTTCAAGCTCACTGCGGCGAATTGGGAAAAAGCAGTTCGTTATCTTGCAGAGATGGGTCAATGGGAAGCAGCTGTCCAGTACTGCGAAACGATTCTTATGCCAATGTGGGGTGGATGGAGGCGCGGAAAGAAGAGCTTGGAAACGAGACAGAGCCTGAGAAACGCCCGAGCCATCAGGCCCCCGTCGAGCCGGGTCCTGTTTTCATTACAAGAAGAGTGGCTCCAAATGCGAAGGCTAGCGGCATGGTCACCAGAGATCTCAGCAAAGCTTAAACACTTTGCTATTAATTATCCCCGGATCCATTACGCCTTGCTCTCAGCCGCGTCCAGAGACATGCTCGCCACTGCCAGGCAGGCATCGAAGCAAGAGGTTTATGCGGCCATCAAGAGATCGATTGTGTCGTACAGCACGAGAGAGCTGAAAACAATCAGAGTCTTCCTCATGCGACAACTTTACAGTAACAAGGCAAAGAAGGCGGCGCAAGCCAAGCGAGTAACCCCGGTGTCACGAGCACGTGTTGCCGCAACGGGTGCTGAAAAAGGCGTGGGTAGTAGCCGCGGACGCGAACTGGCTCTGTACCATTCCATTCGGAGGCATGTCTTGACGAAAGAAAGCAAATCTGAAGCCACACCCTCCTCTGAGCAGCAAACCAAGAAAGCTTCGGAGCAGCATGGGGGCGCCATTGAGAAGAGCGACTGACCTGATTTGCACGATAAACTAATTTAGGATGGCCGTCATCCTTGGGCGACGAAGGCCAACGCTGTATCCAACCCGCCTGAGTCTGAGGGAGAGCCCCAGGCTGGGACGGAAACCAGGGCGGCCAATGATACCACAACCACTTCTACCCCCAGAGCGCATGATAAATACGACGTCGGGGTAGAATCTTTTATGTTCGGGATAGTCCCGATTGTTCCTGTATGAACAGTGTATAAAATGTCTACTAGCATATGCGGAGTTGAAAGACTGGGAGGGGGTTTCGATCACCGACATTTTGTCGCATGTAGCAATAACGTTTAGACCACTTGTATAGATATTTGCATTGGCAGATAAAACGGTCTGCAAAATGTCCTCTTAGATCCAGTAGATATAGCCTTTATTATGTTCACACGAATGTCCTGCTAAGCTATTTTGTATGTAAGTCTTCGTTCGTGACGAACTGTTCCCCACCCTTTGCAGGTCACTACGTGAAGAGAGTCGTTTACGAACAGGCTCTGTTGCATGCTCCTATATGTTACCGAGTGCCGAGACCAGCCTACGATTTCCACTGCCAGAGCGAGGTTTGTAAATATTACAGATGTAGCAAAATATACAGCCGACTTGGTTTTCTAGTCCTCCTGCGGATCCAGCGCAGGCGCCCTCACACCCAAGGAACGAAGTTTTTGTGACAGGAGACCTTCAGCGCCGTGACTGGCAACGCGGCTGCCGGGCGGACTCGAAGTATGACCGCCGTAGCCAAACTCATTCTTGGCTAGTTTTTCATAGCGGGTCGGATCCCAGACACTATGACGGGAATCTGTGTTTGGCGAGCCACTTGCTCGTATGGAGTCCGGGGACATCGAGTCTGTGACTGTGGCATCGGTTGTGTCGCTCGCTTCGCTATCGAATCGTGCTCGAGGTAGGCGAAACGGCACCGGCTCAATTGGTAGCGTATTCCCTCCGCCCATGTCCGAAGATCCACATTTCATGTCATGCTCCGTGTCTGCATGACTTGAGGAGAAAACCCCATCAACAAGGTCCAGTGCCTGCGACGATGAGCCTACCGAGACACCTAAGCTTCTCCTTCGCATGGCTTTCTCGGCGGCCAGCATGGCCCCTGGTCCATTGGAGTTTGATAACGGGGGATGCATAACTCTTATCGGTTTGTAGGGCGAGAAGCGAGGCTCGGGCCATGTTGTTTCATTTCGCAGCTTTTCTTTCCCATCGGGAACTCTGTTGGCGAAGACGATACGTATGCTCTTGTAAAGGTAGTAACGACCCTTTGATGGGCAGCAAATGTGAAGATGTACGAGATACCTCAAGATAGGACGATCAGCAGGGTTTAACTGTGCGACAACAGCAACGTTGTCGATAATTGGACCCGCGGAATAGCTGCGTTGCCGAATGAAAGTTTTCGTGCCTGGCTCCATACCAGCGAGATCGTACGGCACCAGAAAGAGTTTGACTGCAGTCTTATTAGGGTTCTTGATGACAATCTGAATCTGGCCTTTTTCAGGTATTCTGTAGCTTCCTCCCGGAGGGGCCCGTGGAGTCCGAGGCGAGCCCGACTGTCGTTTGGAACGAGGCCCTGAGCGGAAGTCGACATCTTGCTCCTGGATTGGCAGGAATGCTCGGAGATCCTGGTCGACTTGTTGACGGTCGGCATATCGGCTCTGGGCCTTCCTTCTCGTACGCGAGTCCTCGTTGCTGTTGTGGAGACCGTTCTCCAAGTCAATCTGGCCAACGTATGGGCTTGGACCGTCATCCAGCTGGGACCGCCCCAGGCCGTTATTACTGTAGCTGTAGTAGACAGCGGGAAAAGGCAGGGTCACATGAGCAGGACACCGAAGACTGGATTTACATTTCCCTTTGCCCAGTACACCGATTTGAGCTAGAAACTCGAGAGGTTTAGATGGCGTAGTGGACATGCGACCCCGCAAGATGCTTTCCTCGTATGATCCCACCATAGAGGCATGCTGTATGGGCGAGGAATCAGAGCTGATTGATTGGCGCCTCGAACGTAAGTACGCAGGGGTCTGAGGAGAGGTACCGAGCAAAGCGAAGTTTGGAGTGCCTGTTAGTGACCTGCGAGGCTGATGCGCCTGGTATGGCAACGATCCTTCACGGCGATGCAAAGGCGCTCGCCCCGGAAGAGAAAGCCTTGAAGGCGAAGCAAACGGAGAAGAGGCAACGGAAGTGAGTGTATGGCGCCTCGACCCGGTGGAGGCAGATGGGACGTCAACATGGTCAATCGGCATCGAGAGGTCTAGTTCCTCGTTACTCTCAGACTGAACTAAAGGGCTTGTTGGGAGCTGGTAAAGGAAGCTGGACGACAAAGACGATGAAAGAGGTGATGATATGTCTCCAAAGCTCCCTGGGCCGTTTGTACGAGGAGCGACCCTCTCAAATCGGAACGGCGTGTAGTGCCTGGGCGGTGAAGTGGCGGCCCAGGTCGACTCAGAGTTCAGATGATCTGCAATGCCCTGCCGCCCATGCTCTTCCTCATGCCTCCCTTCCGCAACGGACTCATCATGTGTAAAATCTCCACTATGAAGCGCGGATCTCGGTCGTTCAATATTCAGGCCCTGACGTAACCGCTCATCAACCACAGAGAAAGGGTCGTTCTTTTCGGGAGTAATCTGTGCCGATGGTAGAAGACCAGAAGCTTCTGGCGGTGACTTTGGCGAGAGAAGCGGTTGGGGAAACTGGTCTTGGGGGGGGGCCTGCTCATTCGGCGGAGGACGGTTACGCACATGGTGACTCGGAATCCATGTCGGACTCTGCCCGCGCTTCAATCTTTGAATCAGCTCGGCTCGGTCCGATGTATGGCCATGGTCTTGGTCGGCGGGCGTTGACAAGGTCGGAGATTCTGGGCTATCGGGCACGGGTCCTTCGCACAACTCAGTGCGAATACTCTCCTCGGAGAGTCGACGAGATCTAACGGAAGACGGCCTCTCGCTTGCGATCGGCTCCTGGTCAAACGACCGGGGGTGAGAAAGGCGATGGGAGTGCTCGAGGTCGGATTGGAAGATGGGCATGATTGAGCGGCCAGAACCACAGTCGGACTGCAGTTCTGGTCGGGGAACTAGCCACGGACGGCTGGGCGTAGCATCAACAGAGTAAATAGAAGAGCCGGCTATGTATGGATGGAAGAATAAGAAGAAAAAGGAGGCTTGAAGCGAGCCGTCGGAAGGATACGGTACGAACGCTCAGGACGTCATTCACCCGTAGATCAGCGGACAGCCATGTCTCACGTCGAATCTCAGACCTCGGGCCGTGGGGGAAGGGAGAAGACCTGCAACAACGGACGATTGAGTATTGTTTACGAATAGGACGAGGGGGAGGACGAGAACTGAGCAGAGTTTTGGCCGTGGGCGGTGGTGGTTCACTTAGTAATTGAGGGCCAGCTCAGGTAAGGTAAAGTAACGATAAGGTGTGGTCAGAAGGTACAGGACGGTTGGTCGAGGTCTGAAGGCCAGGTGAGGTAGCGATTAACTCTTCGGTCGAGATGCGGATGCGTCATGTGCTGCTGCACCGTCTCCACAGGGGACCCAGCGGCCCAAGTCCCCTGGAGAAGGGAAGCTCCACTCCTTGCCGCTCTAATGGCTTTCTCAGCCAAGCCCTTGGATGCGACCTCACCCTCTTCGCAGACGTCGGCTTGGGTGCTCCGTACTTCAGAGTATGGATACTGCATTGCAGTTTCGGTACAATGCAATTTTGTTGCGGGCAATCGCTTTGCAAGGACATCTGGCCTCAGCCTGTGTGCCGCCTTTCCCTCCCCAAGAGAAGGTAAAGTAAGGCGCCTTAGTACAAGACAATGAGGGCCCTTTGTTGTACCAGCCTCACGTGGCATTGGTCGAAGTACAAGTACACACCTAAGCCTTGTCACACCGTGGCGGGAAGTGTCAAAGACGGTCACTGGCCCCCCTGGTACTTTTCTGTAAGCGATTTCTTTCGCAGCCAACACTTCAATGACAGGCCTCGCATTCACATACAGGTCCAGATGCCATTATGGGGATACAATCTTCCCCAGATTCGAAAGCGGTTGGAGAAAATTTTCATTCTTACTTTTCCACGCCACTCGCTGAATGCATCTCGGAATTTGAGTGACGCACCCATGGCCAATTGCGGAACAGTAACAAATACCTACTTTACATTAGTAGTTGCCCGGCAAGTGTATTAGCTACCTTAAGTAGGTACCTTATCTTTGGCACCTGCTGTACCTGCTGCCGTACTAAGTCATTCACGTATCTCAGCTTCCAGGTTGGTAGTGCTGCATGAAGTTGGGTACCGGTACATAGAAGCCTTCGAGACCCACACCGAAGAGCCTTTGCTCACCTTGTCCCAATCTTGCGTGCAGTCCTGACCTTGGAGCAAGAAAATCGCATCAGCTCGACTCTACGGACAAGGTCACATCAGCCGCTGCAGGCAGGCCGTCTCTCACCGTCATCATGTCTTCTAAACGACCCGCAGAGACCTCCGAGGCTGGCCTTGAGACGAAGCGGCCTCGGCACGGCTTTAGAGTTGGCCCTGAAAATTTGCCAGATGGACCCTGGCGCCGCAAAGGTGTGTTTTCACGGCACACCCCTTCACTTGCTCTTCACAGAGCAATAGTAGATCCTCCCTCGAAGTGTTGGTACTGACTCACATACACAGTTACAAAGATTAAGAAGGAGCTCATTCACAAGGCCAAAGTCAAGAAGGCTTATGCCAAGATCAAGGCGCGAGAGGAACAAGCACCTGAAAATGCTGTGCAGGTAGAACAGTCCGGCGAACCGGCCGTGGACGAAACACCTGGCAGCGAGGAACCTGAAGAGAAATTGCATCCAACCAGGAAACTCATGTTGAAAGACGAGGATAAGGCGCAAGTTTCGGTTACCGGGACCCCTGACGGTGAGCCCCAGAGCGACGGCCATCGTCGGAGGACACGACGTCCAGGATACTACGACAAGCAATTGAAGAAGGCCGAGGAGCAGCGGCTAGAAGTCGAGGCCAAGAGGAAAGAGTTCCAGCGCCGAAGAGAGGAGAGAGAGCAGAAGCTCGCAGAGCGCGAGAGGTTCAAGAAGGCAATGGCCAAGACCCGAGACAAGAACGGAAAGAAGAAGTTGGGTAGAGAGGGCAACCTCTTACTTGACAAGGTAAAAAAAATCGTGGCGCAGGATAACTAGAAGGGCACAATTGTAGGCTTGGAGCAAGTATATTTAGCGATACCCAGCTTGGCCGGGCTGCATTTTCGGTCTTGTGTCGACATCTGGGCTAGGAGTCAATCCCATTGCAGCACGTTCATGCAAAACACGTTTTCTCCAAAGACATTGCTGTGCCGAGTCACAAGACGACTGTTCGAAAGCAATGGTTTTTGCAGCTAAAGTAATAAGCGGCAGATTCAAATCGAACCAACGATGACACTTACCGACCATCGAAGTGCACTGCAGGAGGGAGCGGTTTCCTCCGATGATGAGGGAGCATACGGATACTCATGTCCCTCGACTAATAACCTGGGCTTCCTTACACCGCCATTCTCGCTCGAATATCGCTACAATATACTCGGGATGCATTTAGCCCGAGGTCAACTTCTATAGAGACCTACCATCCGTAATCGTCATGTGACTTCAACATGTCGAATCTCACCAGTAGCTTGGTTCGGCTTGTTCAGGCCAAAACATGAAAGCATTTAAACCCATTGGACTCGTCAGCAAGAGGCTTGCACGGCCAAACAGGTGCAAATCTCGTCAATTTATTCTCATTTCCTTGATTTTCAGGATAATTTGTAGAAAACGGGAAACTGAGTGGATGTTTCTGGTGCCAAAGCTAAATCTTGTTGGCCCTGGGGTTTGACATGGGCATGAAGTACGTCGTTAATACGAAACGGCCATGATGAAACGTCGACCGGGATGTCCCAGGTCCCACCTTAATCGACAACAGACGATTGTCTTCGCACCACGTCGTCTGTGGAGCAAGGTCTCCGTAATCGAATGTTGCAATCGAAGCAGCGCCGGGCATCCTGTCGTACTTGGCTGGCATCATCTATTGTCCAGGATAGCACCATACCGATACACCTTTCAGTTCAGGATGGAATCCCCTGCATGAAAGATTCAATCTCATCTCAGACGACCACGGACACACGACGTGTCGCTCTAAAGCGGACCGGGGTGACCGATCGACTGTTTCAACTACTCTTGTTGGCTCAAGTGTGTAAACCACCCAGTCGGCTGGGATTGAAGGATCGGGTTGCAAGATGGAACGGAGATCCTCTGAACAACCTGCCATGCCAGGCCGCCGGAAGCGATCCTACAGAATTAGAAAACCCCAAGCGGACAGTACGGTAGATGAGAACCTGTACTATGAAATATTACAAGACGCTGGGAGGAGAAGAAATTATTACAAACGTTCTCAACTCTGGTGTTAACCTAATTGTGTGTTTTCCTCCACACAACTAAATTGCAAATAACGTTCGAGGAAGAAGCTTTGTGATCTCTGCTTCTTCGCGCGCCATTGCCTGGGCCCAACAATCCGTCTTACTGATCTACACAAAGATGGCCTGATCGATGCAACCCGGTGGATCGATCGAAACGCAGCTGAACCACATCACCGTTGCCCTGCGGGGAGTAAGGCTTTCCTCTCAAACAAGGACTTGACTCCACCGAACGACCACGGCCCATCTCATGCGCTGTCATCAGAGGGGCCGGCATGACAGCTGTTAAAAGCGTCTCCCGTGGCTTCCAGGGCGCGAAACCGAGACCGACCTGTTTTGAACTTCCTCAGGTGGCGGGGTTGTTTTTGCATCTTGTTCATGCGTGCTACCCTTGTAGGCTGAAAACAGCACAAACAGAGTCCGCTCCAAATGAAGGGGCGACACAGCTGCGGAGTGTCTACAAACGTCTCTGAAGGATATCCCAGCCCAAGTCAGGTCACCGCTTCTTCAGGTTCCCGATGCGAGGACATTGCCAAGTTATGAACAAGACTGCCGTTCGTGCCTGGCAAGGACAACGAAGCCAGGGTCAGGTTCAGGCCTAGGCTCAGGCACAGGCTTCCTTACCCTTACCTTGGCGGCGCTTCTGCGTGTGCGCCTTTCCCCTTTCTGCAATGTTGAAACGTCCCTGAATCCAGTCTCATTCCAGCGCACCCGCCTTGGTGAACGGTCCGGATATTGCCCCGAAGTCAACGTCGATTAGCAGTGGGTACGGCTTTCCGCGAGCCCACTAATTACTAGTCTTGCCTGGTCTGGAAATCATGAACGGGGTTTTCGGACCCTGTACGGACCCGTGTCTTTCTCATCTTGGAAGACAAGGGGATGTTGAGAGAGTCGATTGAGGATTTGCATTGTAGACTCGCCACCTGCTTGTTTGCTTTGTTGCTTGCCTCCGCTGTCGAGTCCAATCCTCAGTTCCCCTGCCCCCCCTGGCAGTGGTTGGGATGGAGACATTATTAGTGACAGATCCTTTTCCCAAAGTCGACCCCCTGAAGCAAGGTTACCTTTACTTCGAGATTCCTGTTTCAGCGTTCTGCAGCTGGACTGGCCCCGTTTAGCCCTACCACCAGGCACAGCACACGTGTAACTAGACGAGGAAACCAGGCGTGGACGGTCCCATTGCGAGATTTGACGGGTGGCTTCTATGGTCAAAATTCCACGCTTGTCCTCTGTAAGATTGGGGACACGAGGAAATTAGACGAAAATGGTGGCGACGCTTGGTGGGCGCGACGACGCAAGCGAGGGGATCAGCATGCACTAGAGGGAAGAAGCATCCCAGGCGCAATCATTTGGAGACCAGCGCTGGATTAGCGTCAAGATGGAGCACAAATGGCGACTCGCTAGTGGGAAATCGGGAGATTCTTGCCAGAGCGACAAGAAACAACAAGAAACGGCAAAACGGTGCAGAGTGACACAAGGGTAAGTTTGCGGCATGGGACGACGGCACGGCGAGGTGAGAAAAGTTAGGGTTGGAAAGATACCTGAGGTAAGATACAGAAAGAGCTCCCTGTAAAGAAGTGTAAGGCAGGTAGCTAACGTAGGTAGGTAACCTAGGTGCTTTACCTACTAGGTACCTTGTCGTGCATTATACCATTTGAACTTGGGCTCGGACTCTTACAATTGCATTGGACTTCTCTTATCAAAGCCTCGCTGCCCCCAATTACCTTACCTGTATTAACAAGGTAATCAATGTATGGCATCGACAGCTTGGTCAATTAGACAGTAAGTTATCTTGGTATTTTCATTACAGGCACCTCGTAAAGAATGCCGCCAGGCATGCAGGGGACTCTTTCGTGGTGCAACGGAGCAGGAAGCAGCAAGGTACCCTTATTGGAATGCCCTATGCCTACCTAGTGGACTCAAAGCTTGGTCCACGTCCAAGTACCGCAAGGTATGTGGTACGGTGTCCAAGGTACTCAAGATCACCCAATTACCCGCAGTCCAGACGGCACTTGGCACGGAGAAACCCTGCGCAGCCGACGAAACTGTGCCGTGGGCGACGCTGGGTGGAAGTGCTCGGTACACACCTCAAGGTAGCGCGCGTTGGAGCGGAGCAGGTACTGACGCCCTGAAGCTCTGCCGTGTCTAATTGAGGTACCTCGACAACTCAAGGCAAGGTAAGGTACGGTAAGTCGAGGCTCGTTGCTCCTTTGCCTGTCTGATCGAAGGTCAAGCAAGTGTCCCATTGCCGGCGTCCGTACCGCATCCCACAACCCCCGACCTTTTGCCTCAACCCCAACCTGCATTCTGTGAATTTCTGGTTCGACGAGACGACTTCTCACGGGTCACTCGCATTCCTGCTCCTCCGCATGTCCCAGGCAATTGCTCGTCTTCTCCTTTGAGGATTCTGCCCCTCGTTGAAGCTCGCTGTTCAGGCCGGGTCCGTGTGGCACACGCAAGCCCCCTTCAAACCAGAAACCCGCTGCAGACTCCCGCCACGGGCCTGAGGGAGGAGGCTGCTGACAACGACCTAAAAGCTATTCCACGGCGTCGGCCACTTCACTGCTTCCCTTCCGACCATCGCTTATCGCCAGACTTCGACCGAGTGGGACCACCGGGTTGCGCTTCGCCTCTCAATGACTGCGCCGACCGCATCGTAGGCTGCGTCCAATCCACCAACGCGCGGGGGGGTTAGCACCACCCTTCCTTCTCGATACGTACGCACGATCGCCTGTTGTCACCGCACGCTTCTGCTCTGGCAGTTGACGAAAGTAAATCCGCATCCCGATCGTTCCAGGCGTCATTGCCTGCAATAACATAGTTCACCATGGCTGCCATGGTGGACGAGTACCTCGAAACTCCTATGGACAACGACGATGTCTTTCCCTGCAAAGGGTGTGGAGAGGTTCGGGATCCCCCCCTCCCCAATGTTGGACGTCGCTCCATCCCTTCTATACGGCTGCTGATCCCATTTTGATTATAGATCTTGGAAGAAGGAAAGGCTTTCGAACTTGGTAAGTTCTCATAATTGGCCAACATTCATTGTTGCTCTCATGCACCATCACCGTGTACTTGTACGGGTTGCGGATAGTCTAGTATGACAGCTGACGGCCTCCGCCTGAATACGGCGGCATATACCATTTGACCCTGAGCGAATCTTGACTCTGTTCATCGACTGACATGGCGTGCGACAGCTGGCAACCGATGGCACCTCGACTGCTTCCGCTGCAACACCTGCGGCACTCTTCTCGACTCCGATGCGAACCTACTTCTACTCGGCGACGGATCGCTTATCTGCAACAACTGCACATATAGTTGCAGTGCCTGCAACAATAAGATTGAGGATCTAGCTATTCTTACCGGGGAGCAGGCTTTTTGCGCAACCTGCTTTCGATGCCGAAACTGCAAACGCAAAATCGAAAACCTCCGTTATGCCAGGACGTCGCAGGGCATCTTCTGTATGGCATGTCACGAAACCCTAATGGCGAGACGCAGGAAGAAGACGAAAGCTGCCGCTGCAGCAAAAGCACGAGACAAAGAATTGTCTCCGATGCTCACCGAGAAGTCGCTCCCAGCGTTACCCCCTAACGTGATTCCAAATGGCGCCTTTTCCAATGATCGAGTTGATCCCGATTCTGATACCCCCACGGAATTGTCGCCACGCCCCCGTACGACCCAGCGACCAACCGATTCTTCCTCCCGCGCCAGCTCCGGTCCGGCGCGTTCGCCTGAACGCCAGACCGATCCTCGATCCGAGGGTCTGAGCTTGCCTGCCTCGTCGTATCGGAAAAATCGCAACTCTACCATCATGATACCACCAGATGGCAACACGAACGATTCTGGCGATAGCTACTTCATCTCAGTTGCGTTGGATCCAAGCCCGGGAGGGCATACTGCGACTCCGCGGTCTGGCGCAGAGGGTGTTAATGACTCCAAGAAGAAGGACTATTTTTCAATCCCGAAGTCCAACACGTTGGATAAACGGAACGACTCCGTCTCCTCTGCTCACCACATTGCCTTCCAGGAAAGGGGCAGGCAATACTCCTCGGATTTTGACGGCAAGGCACCGACTCGCAAGTTCTCAAAATCTTCACAAGGGGATCAGGCCAAGTCAACAGAAAAGCAGGCAACTGCAGGCTCTAAACTTCAATCCACATCGGAGGAGTTCAAGTTACAAGATGCACCTAATACCAAGAAGCTAGCAGCCTCAAGCAGTGCTGGCTCGCAGCTATCCACCCCTGCGTTAGATGGCAACTCTACCCCTGGGTCGGTTGAGCGGAAGGGCAAAGAAAGCGCGCCATCATCCCGTGGCTCAGAAGACTCGAGACATCTTCGAGATGATGAGGTGCGGCCATCGCTTGATCTGCTACCCAAGGCACCTGGACGCGCCGACAACTTAAAGGCGATGACCCGAAAGGAGCTGCCCTCTTCTGCATCGTCCCCTGGTAAGCCTCCTCGCTCACCCTACGCAATTCCCTTGAGTTTATGAAAACTAATGCACCTATTTCAGCAAATGGCAAGGCAAGGCAGCAGGTTAAAATCGAGGAGCCACCAGCTGCTGGCGGCCGGCAAGCTCCTCAAAGGCCTGCTCCCACGGAACAGAAGAGCAACACCGAAACTTACATGCAGCCAAGAACGGCACCAGCGCCACCAACGGCCCAGAACCACATTGCGGGTAAGGAATCTGTGAGTTCGAAGGATGATCAGCTCTCCCCGAAAGTTTCCCCAAAGCTACCTAGGTGGAGCAGCGGCGGGAGCTTTAGCATGGATGAGGACATGGCCAGGATCCTCGGAACTGACGAAGGTTCCTCTTCGATTCTTCGACGTGTCTCGAATGTTGTTCGCCATGGTCGGACGAATAGTGTTGAGGCTGGACCGAATCAACCAAGACTGAGTCACACGAGAAGCATCAGCGAAACCGCCCGCGCATCGATGTCACCCAGATGGCCAAAGACACCTATGATGGAGGATTTGAACGGGCAGGCGCATGATATCAGTAGTCCATTGTCCGTAACATCGGCAGATGACCCGGCTCTACTTAAACGGCAGTTACGGAACTCGGAGCAAAGAGTTGCTGAACTGGAGAGGCAGTTCAATACCGAAAAGGACCTGAAGAGCCTCAACCAGAGGCTCATAGAGAAGCGGAAAACGGTGTCGGTGCTGGACACTCAGACGGAGATTATGATTCGCCAACTGGAAGTTCTGGCCGGATACGTGGAACGCGCCAAGGATACTAAGACACCAATCGATCCCCGGGAACTTGAAGACTCAGCCATCAAGGAGTTTGTGCAAAAACTAGAGCAGGTCAAGGAGGCCATGTCAGAGTCGATTGCAGAACTCCACGAGGAGCGTGATCGACTTGCAGAAGAGAAAAACCAAGCGGCAGCCGATCGGGACCGAGCCCTCCTGGAATTCGAACAGCTGTCTTCCAAGAATGCTCAACTTGCCGACATGAATAACGATCTTACACATCAGATTCAGGGGCGTTTCAAATCACACATGGGCGCCGACGGCAAGATACCCAACGGTCTAGGTATATATGGGCAGAACAAGGCTGCCATGTCCTCTTCGGTCCAGTTGGAGACTGCAAGCACAACTACTGGCACCACATTGGTCTCTGTTGACGATGAACCCATTCTAGAGGCTGGGCCGACGGTTGTGCAAGTCCGCAAAGGCCAAGCCAAGAAGTTCAATTGGAAGAAGGGATCCAAGACAATGGCGCAGAACATCACAAAGGGTGTCGGCAGGGCCGTCGTTGCTTTCCAGAACGACCGCGGCGAGCGAATTCCACACCCTCAAGGCGGGTTTTCGGGAGATAACATTGGAATGCCTTACAATGCTACCGTTACTCAAGTCGAATCTCCTGTTACAACCTCCAACGGCCAAGCCAAATTGCAAGGAGATGCCGGCCGTCAAGGGTTTGGATTCTTCAGCAGCAAGAAGACAAATACCATGCCGAAGTCCATGTCGGCAATCAATGTTGCTGCCCCGGCTGCGGAAGCAGCCTCGACATTGTTCGGGTCTGACCTAAGCGAACGCGCTGATTACGAACGACGGCAAATCCCAAGCGTCGTGACGCGGTGCATAGAGGAAGTCGAGCTGAGGGGAATGGACCAGGAAGGTATTTATCGGAAGACCGGCGGCAACTCTCAGGTGAACATCATCAAGGACGGTTTTGACAGGGATGAAAATTACGACATCTCGGATCCGGATTTGGATATCACGGCCGTCACAAGCGTGCTGAAGCAATACTTCCGCAAGCTTCCAACTCCACTGCTAACCTTTGACGTTTATGAGAGGGTACTCGAGTCCAATGGTATGTTGTTTGATTGATGCTTCAATATGGCCTATCACTAATGTGAACACAGCCGTCGTTGATCCCGCGGAGCGATGTCAACACCTCCAGAAGACCTTTGCCATGATGCCTCAAAGGCATTGGGACTGCTTAGAATTCCTCATGTTTCACTTGCAACGTGTCGCTAAGCGTGAGTCGGAGAACTTGGTAAGCTGATACTGAATAACCCCATGACATTTAAGTTCTTCGGTATGCTAATTTGACCGTAGATGTCTCCGAAGAACCTTGCTGTTGTGTTCGCACCTACCATCATGAGGGATCTCAGCATTGAGCGGGAGATGACCGACATGCACGCAAAGAATCTGGCCATTCAATTCGTTATTGAAAACAGCCATAGGATATTCGACGATGCATAAATACCTCTCTTAAGACTTTCCTCGGCAACTATTTTTTCGCCATACACAAAATTACCCGCCACCAAATTTACTCCAACATGACGGGATTTTCTCATACTATTGGTGGATCAGATAAGAAGTACCGTCATGTGAAACGAACCTCTACCTTCGCGATGGGCTCGTAGCCTGATACACAATCAGGAAATGCTTTTCGCTGGCGAGCGGCAAGCCCTAAAATAGGCGAATCATTAAACTCCCCTACTTGCGTCATGAAATTTGGATCTTGCCTTTTACTTTGGAATCTTGTCTCGCTTGGACAGTCAGAGGGGGGGGTGACTTACCACAGCAAGCTGTGTATTTCACAATCCCTCGAATTTCCCCTTCACTTTGAAGAGACGAGTATATGAATTTGTCATTTGTTTGCTTGGCCTTTTTCTCTATGTTTGATATCTCGAGAGGGTGGCTTCTCCCTGCCTGCTGTTGTCTCAGGCTCTTGTTTCTCGATACTCGCTTCATGGCTGCGGAGTTGGGCACGGAGGGTCAGGAAACCAGAGCGGGAACGATGGAAAAGAAAAAAGAAATCCGGAAAAGTCCAACGCCTCTCCCATTTCGAGAAAGCGAGGAGGAAGAGGGGAAATAGGGTACGGAGATAGAGCAATCTGTATAAACCAGAAGGAGGGCGCGGATCTGAATAGCCCCGCAGGTATCCCTGGATTCAATCAAACCATATAGTGCGTCATATTCTTGTTTGTTGCTGCCTTGAACATCGGATGTGTTGTACGACGTCTTCGAAGGCGAACCTAGAGGTCAGAATAGAGGGTTAAAGCTCAAGACAAATTAGTCGCAATTTCCAGAATCATACCACGTTCAAGGACGAGAAATGCCAAACAATGATGATCTTCAGGTATTGCTACTATGTGACAAAGCGAAAACCATAAAAACTCCTCATGCTCTTCCCGCTCAACGCCGTCTGGATATACCCCTTTTTCCGCGCAGCCAGAAAACCCCAAACACCGACTTGTACAAGACCTCTGGCCAGTGGCCATGAAATAGCATCACTCCGAACACCGACCGGGTCCTTGCTTATTGCCAAGGGCAATACATTTTGCGGGCTTCACTCGTCGTTGTCCCGGACACGTTCTTGCTTTCCCCTGAGAAATGTGCTACGCAGCAGCATTCTGCTCCCGTTGTCGTTTGACAATGTAGTAAGTGATGAGGCTTTTGGGGTCGTCCTTGACGCCGCTCAGGGAGTTCCAGAAGGCGGTTTCTCCAACCAGGGAATGCAAAGCCACGCACAGCTGCACGGCATCCATACGCACGCCCGACGCGGTCGAATCCAGACATTTACTGGCAAGCCCGGCCAGCTGCGCGAGCTCGCCGTCAGTAGGTTTGAAGTCTGGTCTTTTATCCAGCAACTCTTTGAGGACGTGCAGGCCCATGCTTAATTCCCGGCACCCGTCCGTCGTGGCGTCGCTGCAGCCTTGCAGGCGCCGCGTCAGAACCACAACAATCTCGTGGCCATCGCCAATTGTGACCAGCTCGTCAGCAAGGACCTCCAAGCCGCTGACAATGTGGGATCGGCCGTCGTAGGCGCTGCGCGTTTGCAGCAGAGACTCTAGGCCTTTCGATACATGTGGCTGGAAGCTGGGTCGTTCCCTTTTCAGGAGCAGCTTGATAGTCGTTAGGATCTGAGCTTTGATGTCCTGGGCTTTATCGGCAGGAATTTGCTCCAGCGGGTCTTCCAAGTATTGAAACAGACCGACTAGCAACGCTTCGAAATTTTCATCGTTGAACGTGGTCTTGGTATCACGCAAAAGAGCCTGCAACTTCCTGAAACCATGAACCTCCAGGGACTTGGTCTTGATCTTAGAAATGCCACTTTGCAACAGGCGTGGATTGTTGTTAGTCTTGTCTGCCGGCTCCGTGTCCCTGTCAGTCATGGTTTGTTCGTTCACTCGCCGCAATCTTGCCGCGTCCTCGTTGACTGGCTTGTCCTCTAGGACTGTACTACTAAATGTTTGCTGAGCTGTTGGTTGCTCGTCCGTGAATGGGTCTTCGTATACCTGCAGGGGTTGGGGCACTACCGCTGGTTGCGTATCTAGGCTCATATCCGAGATCGATGGGGGCTGGTTGACCTGAGGCTGTGCCAGAGGCTCGGCTTGTGATTCCGGATCTGCTGCAAAAGCTGGTGCGGGGGCGTCGGCGACATCAGATGGCTTGGGCATAGAGTTGGCGAGGCTAAGCTCCTCCAACCTTTTCCTCTGCTGTTCAAGCTGCAGAAGTTGCCTTTCGTAGTCCTGTTGTCCACGATGGTCTCCTCCAGGAGCTTGAGCCACGTCCTCAGGTACAGATGTCGAGGCCTGGGTTGGGCCCGTCAGACTTGCGACGTTCGGTACTACCAACGTCATGTCCTCATTCTGTTTTGAGGGGCTACTTGGTAGAGGAGTTGATTGTGCCTGTTTTAACTGTGCTGGACTCAGACTTGGGGAGGACGACTGCTTTGGTGCAGAATGAACGGTCGGTGAAGCTAAACTTGACTCGCTAGCATGTGAGGCGTGACCAGGATGTGGGCGCTGCGCAGTCCTTCTAGGGGTTGTATCTTTCAACTTCGGCGTGACTGCCTTTGTCCTCACACTCTCGGGACTGTCAGCTTCCATCGAGGATGGCTGGTCTCGTACGGAGTACGGACCGGCTGTTGCAGGCCGAGGTGCCATTTCGGGACGCTTCCGTGTTGGCCGCATGGGCGCGACAGACATGCCTTTGGCGTTCACGGAAATTGTTGACTCGGGCCTGGTTCTCGTTGCCGATGGTTTAGCGGAAGTGCTTGTAGGGTGAGATGAATTAGATGTCGTCTTCACAGGAGAGAAATGTGACATAGCGGAGCCAGGACGTGCAGGGAGGTTCTTTGATGCCATGGACGCCTTCTTCTGAGCCATCACCGTCTCCCTCAGACTCGGTTTGCTTGTGGACATAGTGCTTCTAGATAGGCCCAGGCCAGGTCTCGGAGCTTCACCTTTCTTTGGCGAGTTCGGGTTATTTGGGTCCTTATTTAGCAGCTTTTGGGCGGTCGCGTCTAAATCCGCCATGATCCTGATTACGGCATATTAGTAGAGAGCGCTCCGAGGGCTTTAGTGAACTTCTTACGCATCAGCTTTCGCAGGCCATATGCCCCAAAACGTCCAGAAGGTTGATCTCATTTTCTCCCTTACGCCGGGGTTAGCATCGGCTAAGCCCTTCTTGATGGACTTTTCCACCAAATCTAGGCCACCCGTGTGTTCGAGATGGCTCTTGTGGTGGGCTTCTTTTTTGAGAAGCGTCTTAAGCCAGCCGGTCGCATACGTTCTAGGCTGGACATTCTTGTCCTGGCAGGCAGCCGAGACGTGCTGCATCAAACGAGGCGTGTATGTGACTCTGCTGATGATGATGTCAACAGTCGTGTTGGCCAACTGTGAGCTGATTTTCTTGGTGCCAGCCGATAACTTGACGAGGGTCTGCATGAGCAACTCAACCATTGGGTCTAGTCCGGGGCCATAGACGACCGCTACTTCTTGGATAAGAGCGCAGCCTTCCTTGGATAAGCTTGTTCTGAGGGAGGTGATAGCTTTGATCACACCATCAAGCATGGCGCGCAGCCCGGCAATGTAAATGTCGTGAAAGTCTGTTTCTGCGTTGCCGGCAAGGAGCCTACGAAGTGTTGTGATGCCCTGCTCACGCTTGATCCAGTTTTGCTCAGACTCCCTACCTTCAAAGTGCCACGCCATTTCCTTAAATATGTCGTCGAGCTCGCGCGCGGTGTTCACGTACATGGGCTCAATCGTCTCGGCTTGTAGATCGACCATGGGAGTTATAGGACGTTCGGTCGAGTGTGATGACACACTAGCTGCGAGTGCTGGTCTGGCGGAAGGAACAGGGGCCGTCGTTGGCTCGGAGGGCGTCTCGGGGCGACCTGATGTTGGGGCGAGAGCTTTGACAATGGCTTGCTCAATGGCCGGGCGAACCTTGTAGTCCTTGAGCTTTCTCTTGAGGTCCGACTTTGCTGCATTTGGCGCATTGCTAGAGAGGGAGTCAGCTGGTTCCTCCAGGCATAGGTATTTTTGGGAATGATGGTGGGCGACGAACGTGAAGAGTTCGATAACGGTGCTCTTAGCAGTATCCCGTACCATGCCATCCGCGTCTTCCAGCAATTCCATGAGCAACGGCACATAGCTGCGAAATTGCAGGCCCTGTTCTCTATGGGTCTGGTAGAAAGAAGACAAGATCAGCAACCGTTTCAACAAGAGAACCAGATGTTCAGCGGCGATTGCGCGCATACCTCTAACAGCCAATGCATAGCAGCCTCTTTAGCTCTGGGGTTCTTTCCGGTCATAGCAGATGTGCGGATAAAGCGCTCGACCTCGGCTGGCGCGACACCGTAGAATGTGTTGAGGCCCTGTGTGGCGAGCGAACGAAATTTGTCCTTCGGATCTCCCAGCTTCTCAATGAGCAGAGGCAGCGTGCGCACAGCTTCCTTAGCCAGGGCCTTGGGATCCTGACGCGACATGCGCGTCAGGAGGTGGTTCAGCGCTGTGAAGCCGGCGTTGACGAGGACGGCATGTTGGGCGGTTGCCGCGGTGCGCAGGCCGTCAAACACTTGGGGAACGAGCGCATCGGGGACATTGTGCTGCTTGATGCCGGACTTGACGGCGGTGACGTGTTGAACCTTGGCGTCGAGGCTTGAGTCGCTGCGCAGGATGGTCGCAAGGTCCGCGACCTGCTTTTCGGTGAGTTTGCTGTCGGCCATGAACCTGTTGCGAGCTTTATGGCTGCCGGGGGTCTAGCGAGTGTCAGATGGAACAAAGAACAAATGAGTTTGCTACCCCGGGAAGAAGAAGCTCAGTAAAGCAGAAGGTTTGATTGCGGACAGGGGGGGGTGACGGAAGCTAGGATGAACGATTGTGGCGCGAGTGTCTTGGGGCAAGCGAGGCAGTGTGGAATGAAGTGGGCATGTGAAGTCATCCCGATCAAGCGGATGCCAGGAGGCGTGACTTGGCTCTAAAAGACACCTACCAGTGAATTGGAGTTATGTGCTGTCAAATTTGCATCTGAGAGTCCCGCAGAGGGAAACGGCGTAGCGCTGAGAGAGATTCAAAAGCATCAGGATCGATGATATATGGTTTATGTTTGTGTGTTTATTCAGCCACTGGAGAGATATCCATCGTGTCAGGATGCGTAGGTCCCCTGGCGGTAGCTGACAGGCGCCCAATGGGAGGGGGGGACGGAGGTTGTGGCCAATCAAGAGCAGGGAAATGCTGGGGCCTGCTGGTTCGTTGCTGTGGTTGCGCCGTTCGGGCTGTTGAGTCGTCGCGGTACCTCGACAAAACAATGAGGCATCGCAGGTCGGTCGGTACCTGCAGGTTTGCGCATGCCGCACTGCATGCCCAGGTACCGCCCACATGGCGGCGGGGTAACTTAGTAGGGTACCTTGGCTTCCAGTTGTTATCGATCTGTCGCAGAAGGCGCTGCCGTCTGCTGGGCAACATGGGCGTTTGGGGAGGCAAATAGGACCTGAGAAGCGCTGCCGGCTGCATCATCCTCCTTGAGGGATGTCAAATTGAATTATTGGCGCCCAATCTATCAAGAAGTTATGCGCATGTCATCCTTTTGCACCATCCTCGTTCTCTACCGTGGGAGGTATCCAGCCGTGGGGTAGGTAATGCTGCTCCATCGACATTCCTTATCGTGGTCGATGAATTAGCTACGCCAGTCTTATCGAAGGACAGATCATTTAGTACCCCGCCAAAATCGGCCTACGCGCCGTCGGTGAGATCACTTCCGCCTCGTCAGATCGCCTAAAGAGACACATGCATGCACTGTGGCATCTTTTGTGTTAAACCCCACTACAACCCAGGAATTGGTAGCGGTTATGCGCCCGTGATTCTGAATAGCGACTCCTACTACTACCATTCCTCACAACAAACTCCAGTGGAAGGTATTGACTTTCGCACGCCGTTCTTCAACACCCCCCTTCTCCATTTCCAGCTCAGGTCTCCTTGCTGTGCCCACTGCCCCTTCGCCAAGCCCAGAGTCATCTGAGACAAGGTTAGACACTGCGTTAGGTGGGTGCCTTGGCTGTAGGTCTCAGGCATATCGAGTCGAACATCAAGCTGTGCTTGAACGCCGAGCTCATCCCTCCCTGAGCAAAAGCTACTCTATCCGTGCTCTCCCCCCTTTTTTGTAAACAGTCTTGCCCTTTTCCCAAAGCGCTCAGCTGGGGAAGAAGTCATCCCATAATAAGAACCAGAGATTTCCCAGCACCCAATCCCAGGCGCTGTGTCGAATGACCACTCCTCCTCCGCCTGGCGTCACTCCGAATCCAGCCCTTGTGCTCACCCACAGTATGGCCCCCGCAATCAGCATCCCCGAGCGGCTCAAGGGTCAGACTCCGCAGCAGCAGGAGGTGAAAGAGCAGCAGCAGCTTGATGCAAGCTTGCCGCACGCCCGATTCCCCATGCCCAAACTGAGGTTCGAGATCCGTGACCTCAGCCACGCCGGCTCCTCTCGCTTCCTCGGCGCCGTCAACACCGCCGACTGCCTTCGCGATGCCGTGTGTAACGTCTTGCAGCTGCTCTACACCTCGCCCTCATGCCCCAAGACCACGGTTCCGCCGACCCGTTCCGTCACTCTCGTCCTTAAGGACATGGGCGGAGTTGCCTACACAAGGGGCTCGGAGTTAGACAATGACCACAAGGAGATCCATTTCTCCTTGTCTTATATAAGTCGTCTCCCCAAGGACCGCCTCGCTGCCGAGATCATCGGCGTCATTACCCACGAGATGGTCCACTGCTACCAATACAACGGCCACGGCACCTGCCCAGGCGGCCTCATCGAGGGCATCGCAGACTGGGTTCGTCTACGTTGTCGTCTTTCCCCGCCGCACTGGAAGCGCGAGACCGATGGGAAATGGAACCAAGGGTACCAGCACACGGCTTACTTCCTCGAATATCTGGAAACTCGCTTCGGCGATGGCACCGTGCAGAGCATCAACGAAAAGCTCAGGATACAACGTTACGACGAGAAGGCGTTTTGGTCAGAGCTTATGGGCAAGCCTGTAGAGGAGCTGTGGGGGGAGTACTGTGACACATTGAAGCACGAGGCTGCGGCTGAGAAGCAAGTCAACGGAAATAATTAGGATGGGAGAGCAAGCGATCTTGAGTTCAGCGCGTGTCAATGCTTGGAGCAAGACTTGGGTAACGAGAAGGTGAACTGTTATTGGTATAGATAGATATCAAGCATTTCCCTACGCCTGGTCGGCCAAAACAGCCGCAACAATGAAATCAACTAGACCATTGGCCGTCCTTTGCGCATCCTTTACGCCTTGGCATCGAAGCTTGCAAGAAAATGAATGAATTGGCAAGAACAAGCCGAAACGACAAACCCAAATCTTCTGCGCTACGCACGCAGGGGGAAATCGTTATCGCTCACGACGCTACCCACCTCAGACCAGCTAGCAGGGGTAGCCATACCTTCGCTCTCGCTCATCACGTCGTACATGCGTCCGCCGTCGCCATCCCGTGAGACCGCGTCGTTGCCTATGTCTTCCCCAGATCCAACCAGTGAAACAGAATCTGTGGGAGTCAGCTCGCCCGTGCTGACGAGCTCGGGCTCGGAGATGGGGGCCAGCGGCGTAACGGGCAGTGGTGAGTAGAAATCGGGTGTGGATCCCTGCGCCCAAGCCTGGATCGAGGCATAGGCTTCTTCGCTGCGACGGTCATCCTGACCAGCAGTCACGTACTCGTCGTCGGTGAGCTCGTGGTCAAGCGTGGCGGATGTTTCAGTGTTTGAGGGAGTCGACTCGAGCTCAACGAGAGCGGCCGACGCCTCAAGAGGCGCTGGCTGGTGCTCCTCTGCGTCGCGAGTGGTTGCACTGTAAATATCGGACATGACTTCATCCTTGCCAGGAGCGATGCTGCTGACACCAGGCTCATCCTCGACCTCGTCAACGTCTAAGTGGTGCTCGTCGGCGAAAGGGTTGGCGTAGAGGGACGCGTTGAGGCTGCGAGCCCCATCGCCTCGCTTGCGGAGGCCGTCTTGCTCTTCTCGGACGTCGGCACCGGTATTGAAAACAAATGCTCCCTGTTCACTGGCATCCGGGCGGAGAAAATCATCGAACGAAGATCCTCGGGTTGCGGCTCGCGGGCGGTCTTCTAGAGCAATAGCCCCACCCTGAACCTCATCCTTGTCCGGCTGTTGTGCATCCTGCTCTTGCTGCTTCCTCAAGCGAATGGAATTCCAGTAAAGGAGCTCCTCCCTTTGCCTGCGGCGCGTTTCATCGTCGGCATCGACGCCGGGTTCAGCGCCGGGGCCGCGTCGCGACTGGAGGAAGCCCTCGGAGTCCTCAGGTCTGTTAAAGAGGGGCTCGCGGTGGGGAGGGTTGATGCCGTCGCCGACGGTATGGAGGGCCATGGCGATGCGGCGGCGGACATCGTCGGCGTAGCGCCGCAGTTCGGGAGACTCGTAGATTGCGATGGCCGTTGCCACGGCCACGGAGACGGCCATGACGGCACCTGAAGCCAGAACGATGTGGTTAACCGCCGGCATCGTGGACGAGTGCAACGGTGAGGGGCAGCAGGCGACAGGAGCAGGCTAAAGCAAAGGCACCGAGAAGGGACAGTAGAGAAGACTCGATTGCTCAAGAAGAGACAGTGAAGTGAGAGCGGGAAAAAAGCCTAATCTAAGGATGGAGGAGAGAAAAGGTATGAAGAAAGGTAAATGGAATTCCACCCTGACGCTGAGGCTTAGAGCTCCAACAGCCACATGATGGGATTGGGAAGCGGATTGCGTGGTCCTGGACTTGGGAGCTGGGCCGTGTCGCCACCCTGCTGAGTCGCCGCCTTTCGCCCTCAGGCACACGGCAACGACACCGCATACGCACGCGGGGTCGTCAGCCGCTTCAGGAAGGATTAAAGACAAGGGGAGTGATCAATTCGGAAGAAAATCTGCAAGGCATGATTGGGTAGGGGATGGTTCTTCTGGATGATTACCTACCTCTATTTGCAAGCCATGCTATTCTGGCTGTAAGTTTGAGTTTAGACGACGAGCATTTGCGCAGCAACAACATGAGTGGTACGCAGGCCAGGAGATGTTGTGTAAGTCGGAGCAAAAACGCCAAGTGTAGTCTTGGAAAAGTCAACGCAAAAACAACCCAGATCGATCACATCAGTTCATGCGGACATTGTAAATAAGTAAGAGATGTCGAATCCAGTCTCTCGTTTCATCACGACAATCAGGCACCCGGTACCGCGTGTATGTGTGTAAAGCCAACTTGTGTATCGTGGGTAATTAGATACTCCTGCTACAAAGCTGGCTCGTGTCGGCGCAGGTATCTTGGAGAAGTATATTTACTTCAACTTCTTTTTTTTTTTTTTTGGCTGCATAATTGACCGGAGTCCCTGCTTCATCACACGTGGATGCTGAGCTGATACAGGCGTAGGCCAACATCTCAACATTACAATTGTCGGTTCACGTGGCCACGAAAATGCAATGCAAGCCTGTCCAGACTAACGTTAAAATGCCAAGGTCTTGAGTTTGGGACCAGACTCATCTCTCCTTTAGCAGTCAAGGAAGATGAAATACTGAAGATTTCCTTCATGGGGGAAGTAATATTGAAGCATTCAAGGTAGCTCATCACATCTAGTGCCCTAGGAGCGACAGGATGACGGCGCCCACAGCAATGCGCGACACAACCCAATCAGCCACACTATAGGTGGCGGTAAGCATCGAGAAGCCGAGGCTTCTTTCCATTTCGCCACACAAGTGGGGTACTGTGCCACCTTTGGTCTACCTTGCCTTTCGGTCTACTGGACCACGGCTCCACAGCGCTATTGGGGGATTCCTCTTCCTCATCCTCTCAAGGCACCACAACTCGTGCTGGACAATAGGGGGTCCTGGGATACCACTACGATCGCCCTTGGGTACTGGATATGGAGGATGTTTGGGAAGCATCTTGTGAGACTCGCTATCCAAGAATGAGAACCTACAGTATTGTACTGGACGAGAGCCTTCTCGTGCGAAAATGGACGGGAACGGAGGAAAACCCACTGGACCGAGCCAATCACGTTGCGCAAAGGCCAATCCATGCCTTTTCTTATGTCCCATCGTCCTGCTGGTGCTCATGGCGACCACGGCGACACACCCGAGGTCACAGAGCGATGTTCGATCGCTAATCATGACCATCCGGCTACGAGAGGCAAATCATCTGTTCGCACATGAAACGCTGCCTTGGAGCTTCGAGCTGGGTCGGGGAGATATCGTGTCAGAGATGCCGTGTTCCTCGGAGCCTAGGGAGCTCTAGTGAATTGCTAGGATCCCCACAACGGAGTTCGCCCTTACCCTCCCAATGCCGAAAGGGCCCTTCTGCCCCGCCAGTGTCAATAAAGTGCCTCATCGTGTATCATGTTTCCGCATGTTCAGGATCTGGCTCGTGTCTGTTGTTAGTACCAGATCGGCGCAATGCCGGTCATTTGGAATGATGCGACCAGCGCCGCTCTAGCCGGGAGGCGGACCGCAGACGGGCCATCCTCCTTGTCCGCATGACAAGGGCCCGGGTATCTTCATTTCCCCAGTCGCAGTGGCATCATCGAAATTGTTTGAGCACGGCAATCCATCGACGGTGTGAACTTTGTGTTTTGTAAACAAGGTGAAAGAGTATTCAATTCTCTATCTCCTTCTTCTTCTCCCAGAAAGGACGCCATAAGTCTGATCGCTAGCTTCATAAAAATCATGTAATATGCCAAGGCAGCACCCCGCGGGGCTCTGTTCTGCTCTGCTGGCTTGGTGGTGTTTTTGGCTGGGTATTTCCCCAATCCGCCGTAAACGCCAGTTTCTCATGTTCATCCCCACATTTTGTTTGCCAGTATTCCTTGACACTCTATTTTACCCGTACCCTCGTGCTCACGTTGCCATGGCATACGCGCTTATAGGGAAGCGATGGTGCTGCCAGAAGCATCCGAGGCGACGGAGTCAGTCGAGTTGGTGCGGGTAGCTTTGGTGCGCTCGCTGCAAGGAAGTACGTTAGCATGACGGCTTGCACATGCGGTTAACGGATCTCACGTACTAGATGGAGCGGTCCTGCAGGGTGCAGGTCCAGCGGTTGGTGCCGGTGCGGATCTCGAACCGGATGCCCTTGTTGTCACCAAAGGTGGGCTGGGCGGCAGAGGCAGTAGGAGTGCTAGTTCCGGAGGAGGATGCGGAAGAAGCAGAGGAAGAGCCAGAAGAGGCGGAGGTAGTGGAGGAGTAGGAGTTGACGCGGGTAGGCATGTTGGCGGTAGGTGCGTGTGAATTGGTAGACAGGAGAGTAGACGTTGAAGATGGAGGGACACGAGACGAGTCTGTGGGAAGAGAGGATAAGTGAGTTGAGTTGGGATAAGAGTGAGCAAAGGAGCAGGAGAGGTGAGCTTGAGGAGGCCCTTTAATACATATCGCGGACAGCCGTGTAGAGCTAGGAGGAATACCCACCACGACCCTGTTTCCGTGATTAAACATTGTTATACCGTAAAGGTAAGACGATAAGTTACCTACTTGGTTTAGACGCCCGGGAATTGGAACGGAGACGTCGGGGGACGAGGAGGGGTGTGTGTTGTCGTAGTCCGGTGTGTGGGAGCGCCAGATCCAGAGGGTTTGGAGGGTGTGTGTGGTGTGAGGTGAGGGTGTAAGAGATCATACCATACCTAAGGCAGAGGTACCGGGTGGGTTGCTAAAGCCGCGGTACTGCAAAAATACAAAAGTACTATCACCAAATACAATTTGCAGTGGTTCCAATATGAGTTATTGAAGAATCACTTGAGAAGAGGATGCCTGTCGAGGCAGTGGTAAGATAGGGTACTTTAAAATTGAGATCATCATACAAACAACACGAAAACTTCCCAAAGTTTTCCTCTGAACAGCGCCTGAGAATGAAGCTTTACCTTACGGACTTGTTATCATTGCTCACGGGTTGTGTACTTGCTCTGAGGTACCTACACGACAACCGGTCCACCTCCCCCCTTCCTTGACCGGGCCCCAACGAAGCGCCGTTTGCCTCCACGATGTGAGATAGCTGAGGGACGGGCCACGGTACGTACACGATAGGCACAAAAGAGTGAGCCATTTTCTGGCTGCGTTGGGACCATCGGTAAACAGTGACCAGAGGCGAAAGTGTCAGGAGAAAGGGGGGGGGGACCGGGGCTAGACACGGCGGTGGGGAAAGTCCATCAGGGATATGACCGGCAAAGGGTTGCCGGAGCCTTCGCTTTTGCCCGTCTGTGGAGGACGTATCAGAAGGAGCCTACTTTTCTTGTTTGTTTTTGTTTGCTTGGCCGGTCCGCCTGCATGGAGGCAATAACTTTCTGTGCTCGCTGGAGACGGAGCCGCATGAGGGAAGTAAGAGGAAGTTCCATCCTGCGCAAATTGCACTGCAGTGTCGCAGACGGCCTTGTCTCCGCTGCACTTCCACCTGTAGCTTTTTCGGTATTCAGTAACTTAATCCGCGTATAACACGAGAGGGCAGACCGAAAGAAAGCAAAAAAAAAACCTAGTACGTAAGGAGCAAGAGCAAGGTATGTTGATCGACCAGCCCTTTGTGTCATGTCTCGTCGTCACCCGTGTGTCCCCGTAACCCACGTTCCGCCGGCTCTTCATTCATGTTTCACACCATCACCACTCGCCGTGGTTGAAAAACCCAACGCCTCCGGCCGCCCCTATGGGCCCGGATATTGCGAGCAGCGTAGTCCCCAGAAGGATGGGGACGTGGGGGGGGAGGAGGAGGAGGAGGAGGAGGAGGAGGAAAACCAGGAGGCAGGGGAAAAACAAGCTCTCGAGGCTCCCCACCATCCCCTCCATCGCGCAGAGAGAAGCTTTATCCAGCACAGTCTAACTGTATATCCGCTTCATCTCCTCGGTAAAGCTGGGCCGATGTGCCCGACTTCTTGGCATCCACTACGGACGTCTTTTCGGAAAGGAAAGGCAAGACAGTGCTGCGCCATACCGTGTCTCTCTGTGAGACGGATCAGTATTTCTCGAAGAGGTCGATTGACGACAGGCAGAAATCCAAAGCTTTCTTGGCAATACAAAAATTTCGAACATTTCTCACCAGACACCCCCGGGAAAAAAGAAAAAGAAAAAGCTGCAAATTCCACGAGCATGTTACACAATCTGCAGGCCCCACAAACCCTCACTGGTCAACCCTACCCAGGCGTCCTAGACGTGCATGAAAGATTGGGTCAGGGAACGTTTGGCAAGGTGTGGCTCACCAAGCCGAGAATGCTACGGCGGCCCAGGTCTTGAGGGAAAACCCTTCATCCCCGTGCGTGCCATTGGTGGGCGGCCACAAGGTATCCGTGTTCTAGAAGGATGCAGCCAAGGTCCTTGCTGTACGGTGGAAGCAGCCTGATAAGCTCACTGTGTAAGACTCTCCATCAACCCGCGTTCTCGCTCCGAGATGCTCCTCCGCCTTTGTTCCGATCCACACCAACCAAGGGCCGCTCGTCGACCAATCACAAGCATGCGGATGACGTGCAGCAGCCCAAGCTTTCCGATCCCAGATATTCTGCCCGTGTCATTGGACACTTTCCCCGAATACCCATGCTAGCTCAGGCAGGGGCTATCGTTTTGGTCGTTCGTTGGAAGTCTTCCACCGCTTCTCCCAACCCTTCTATACGCGCTTCCATTCGGCATCCCCTAGCCCTTTGCCCCGGGTTTCCCGGGAAAAATAGTTTGCGCCGCAACAACGACGAATTGCTCGCCCGCAAACGATGCGCCTGAGCGCCGATGCTGTGAAACAGAACTTCTTGGCTGTCTCTGGCTTGGTCATTGTTGGCATTTGCGTTTCTAAGCTTTTCTCGTAGGCCTCGGAAACCACCCGACTAGTTGCCTTTTTCAGACATCCTTTCGCCATTCGCAACCAACACGGACACCCCTGCTCTAGTCTTGGACCCTCAACAAAAAGAGCATCGTCTAGTTTATGGATCGAGGGCGATGCCTACTGTGGTTGTTGATTGAGACACGCAATTATGCTTACATTCACACGTTCTTGTCCCTCTGTTTCACCTGCGCCTCTCTGCCTTCATCCCACGTTGAATCAGATAGACATTCTACCCAGACATCTTAATTTTGTTCAGACGTAAACGATGCTTGGCCCATACTTCATGGTGTTCACCTCGCCCACGCGCCACCCACAAAGTGCCGTCGTCGAGACGAGCGTGTTCCAAGGACAAAGCTCACTGCTCATTCATGCAAATCCCTACCCCATCCCGTCCGGTCTACGACACTCCAGCTGTCGTAGGCAGGCACCCAAATGCAATGGGTACGGTCGGCTTGCCACTAGCATGCCGCTCCTCATATGCGCGCCCTGCAGTTCCGACACGAAGCGTTGTGGATATCGCTTTTCCGTCACTAACACTAGCTGGATCAAGTGCCCAGGCTGCTGTCGGAGACCCAGACACTCCCCTCCTCCCATTCGTGTGAAACGTTGTTTCCAGCAGCCAATTGCTAGTGAGCGAGACCGCAACTGTCCTTGACGATCCAAAGCCACTCAGCAATTCCCGGGACGCAGGTGGTGTGGGCTTCCTACAATTCCCGACTTGGCGTCGAGTAGCACATCGATTGACTTCTGCAACGTCTCGATGCTCGACATGACGTCGCCCGCCGTTGGCCCGATCCCCCTTCCTCCCCGCATCACTCGACGACCCCACGATGTTTGTAGCGTCTAAAATCACGGGGGCATTTTGGAGGCGTGCCGGAGACGTCTGGGGTAAGGATTTCGATGCCAGCGTGCGGGGGGTTCCGCTCATCGTCGCATGGGACTTCCAGATCGGTCCCCTCAGGCTAAAGCTGCAGTGAGGCTTTTAATGCTTCTCGGACTTTCTTCTCGACATGGTGCCGAAGAGGTGTCATAAATTGCAATGGCGTACGTATGCATACATTGGATCACTCGTGACAAAGGTGGGTTCCTGAACCGGCCCCTGGCAGATGCAATGCACATCGAGGCTAAAGTGCCCGAAGGAACAAACTGGGTTTCCCGCTTCCGACGGAGTTTCTATTCCCTTTCATGCAAAGCCTGCACTGTTTGTGCCGTGGCAGCCCCTGCCTGAGCTTCATCTTCGGCCATTGCCTGCAAATCGCTTACGTGACGCTTCGTTTCCATCTCTGCGTAGCCTCGTTTTCGCATGGTGGAAGCATTGGCACGCTCAGCTGAAGGGGACTCAAGGCAGCCACTCCGTTCCTCCTGTAGGCCCTTTCGCTGTGATACACCATGACGACTCTACTTATCACCGCCATATCGTCATCACTGTTCAAAATTGGAATGTTCCGCATGCCGCAGCTTTCCCATGAAACGCCCAGCCTTCAAGATGAACCAAATTGCGCCAAATCAGTCTCCGTGATACTGCATCGGGATCCAGCTACACCCATCACTAGGGGCGGACTACACGAGTCTGCGCGGCAGTTACGTGTTGGGCAGCGGATGACGTCCTGCCGTACCATAGTTGATAGATGTCTCATTCTCTGTTCATGCGATGAGTTCGCTGATCGTCGACAGCATATCGACAGACTTTGCCGATGGGTTTGAACGCCAGGTTCATGGCTTGTTACCACCTTCATGTAGTGACGTAGCTCACCTGCTGTCTAGCTGCCTCATCAGCTCCCGCTCCTCGTCCACCTCGGTCGTTCCACTACCATTTCCAATGTGCAAGCCTCTTTTTGTCAGCTCTCCCTCGATAATCTTTCTGGTTATCATGCCCTCGCCTAGTTGTGGGAGCTCTTCTCTACGTTTCCGCAGCAAGTTCTCGACACTCCTCATGCCGACGACCAGAAAGCCAAGCTCTTCGCGATCCACGTCAAACACTTCCCACCACTCGCAGTCCGGCATTTTTGCACCCAGGTCTTTTGCTGTGTTGTATATAGCCGCAGTAGCGAGTGCATGGGGCTGGTGTGTGAGATAGAGCATCTGGGGTGACAGAAGCGCCGTGTTCAGGTACTGCATCGTACGTTGTGACACGGCAGATTTGGGATGGGACAAGAATTCGAGCGTCTGGAGATAGGTAACAGCGAGTGGATGCGGCAGCGCGACGTGCGTGTTAAAGGACAGCGCATAGAGTATGCGCGCTTCCAACGCTAGCACACGGTTGTGGAAAGCAAAGTAGTCGGCTTCGGTCTGGAAGTACGTGGATGGGTCGTTTGTCGCTGTAGTCGATTCTGTGCGGAACAAGGCGGACTCGGAGGATAACAGGTAGGCGTAGACATTCGAGACATCGCGTGGAGATCGAGGCAAAGGGCCCAATTTCGAAACGAGGTAGATGGCTGCAGCTGACGCATCCTATCCTAGGTGAGCAAGTGCCCAATGAGGGAGAAGGGCTGCGGTGATTGACGCCAGCCGCGGATTCTGGTCGGCTTACACTGAACTCCGAAGTCATTGGTGAATCAATCAACCAGTAACGCGCGAGGATGACGTTGGCCTGAGCTGTGACGGACTGCGGCAGCTCCAACAGGAGACCGGCTGCCTGGGTGAGGCATTGCGTCGCGATGAAGATGGACTCCTGTAGGTCCTGTGGTAAGGCGGAAAACGGCGAACGATTGTAGAGTTGCGAAGCGGTCGCGAGCGGATTGACCAGATGCGACATGGCTGCGCGGTGTGAATCGGTCACTGGGCGACGGGATTGATGTGGAAAGTTTTGTTTGGCAGGACAGCTCGGTGAGGCGAAGTGTCGGTGGAGCTGAGCTTGGCTGGAGGGATACCTAGTGCGCAGGTACCGGATTTGGCTGTCACTGCGGGGCACGCCGGCCTCGCAGCTGGAGCTGTGTCCGCAAAGAGCGTGGAGGAACCTTGTCTGCCAGTACTTGAATGTCATGTATTGTCTAGACCTCAGCTTGCACGCGACCCCATCACAACCTCAACCCTTCCACTCTCCAATTGAGCGACATGGCGGCGTCAATACCGCCTTCGCCCAGTGAGGACAAGCAATCGTTCGACCTCAACTTCCAGCACGGCCACCGGGACCTTGTCCAGGCCATCGCCTTCAACACCTACGGCGACCGCTGCGCAACCGGCTCCGTAGACGGCAAGATCCGTGTGTTCAACCGGCATCGCGACGGCACCTGGAGGCTGTGCGACACATGGAGTGCCCACGGCGGCGAGGTCCTCGAGGTATGTGCCCCTACTTGCCATGCCATGCTCGTCCAAATCGTCCCTACCGACCAGTCATTGCTTACACTTATGCGCCATGTTGCCAGCTGCAATGGCTCCCAGCAACAATATACCCCAACCTGGTCGCATCCCTTGGCGTAGAGGGCTGGTTCCGACTCTGGGCCGAGGACCCTTCCGCCGCCCCAGGTCGAAGATTCTGCGCCGGTCGCTCCATCAGCGGCCGCCCGGCCTTCGACACCCGGTCTCCCCGCTCGCCCTACAGGTCCTTCTCGATGAAGCACAATGAGGAGACCAGGCACACGTATCTGGCGCTGCTGGCCTCCGATGGCCGCTTGACCGTCTACGAAAATGACCAGCCGGAGAACCTGTCCGAGTACACGTCCTTCGATGAGTTCAATATCTGCCCTAAGCCGAGCCGCGGGGAGGAGGTGTCCTTCAAGGTCAGCTTCGACCCAAACTTGGAGCCGTGCTACACTGCGCTTCGCGCTGGCGTTACGTCCGACGCGCTGGGTCTAGTTGTCGCCGGCATGGACTCGGTCAAGGTGTACAGGTCGCGTGATGTCGTCACCACATCTTACGGTGTTCAGGGAACACAGAAAGAGTTCTACCTGGCCGTTGAAATCACTGGCCACCGGGGCTTGGTCAGGGACGTGGCGTGGGCGCCCGGTAATGTGCGAGGTTACGATATCATAGCTACTGCTTGCCAGGATGGCTACGTCCGTGTCTTTAAGCTAGATACCCCGTACTCAGACAGCGATGGCAAGTCCTGGGCCACTGCAGATCTCATTGCAGCTGAGCCCCACGCACCTCGAGGCTCACCCCACAAGGATGAGGACGGCGCCGCCACTGAGAAACATCAACACCCCTCAACTCTCAGCGCTAGCCTAGCCAAGTCGGGCGCCGATGGCGACAGGCATTGGTCCGGCCAGCCAGGCCAGGTGAAGCACACCTGCAGGGAGATTTCAAAGCTCGATTACCACCACACACCCGTCTGGCGAGTCGGCTTTGACGACGACGGACAGCTTCTTGGGAGCACAGGTGACGACGGTCGTCTCCTCTGCTATCGCCAGATGCCAGATGGAGCCTGGGCCAAGAGCTCCGAGATCGTGATGGCAAAGGCTCGAATGGCAGCGCCATGAGCACCTCTACGCAGACGATGAAAATCACAAACAACCAATAGTCCGGATCGTAGGCGGGCCGAATATGGATGGGGGATTGTGGTGCGATGTTATTGCCACGGTGATAAACTGCATCACTCCTTCAGCATCAAACGCCGACAAGACACCGAGACCCTTGTTCTTATTGCCAAGCGTCGGGAGAGGATGGGTTGGGGCAAGACAATTCAAACTACTACCGGGCCTCGCCGCGAGCTTATCTGATCACAGTTGCAGCATTACTCAACGCTCCAAGTCTTACAACCTTGGCAATCGAAGGCCACGGCCCACTCCTTCGGATAGCACAGGAATCTTCGGGTCTTGTTCCAGGCGCCTCAAGCCGTAGGCTTTACCAAAGATGGCTATCACAGGTGATTACGAGCCATGATGCACAGATGATATGGTCCTAGGATCGTTGGGCTCCTTTAAGGCATATCTTTGCTACTGAGCGGTACGATGGCTGTACGAAAGCGAACTTTGCGAGGGATCAGGGTTTGAATCTGGTGCGTTATGATGATGGTCTTGCCACTACTAGTGTGGGGCGGGGAGCATCTTTGCTCTTGGTACTAGTTTCAGCAGGTCCATTCAAACACTAGAGTCACAAGCATGAATGAGACAGGTAGAACCACACATGAAAAACACCGCCCCTTGCCACATACTCCATGCTTCCGGGTAGGGCTTTCTGCGATTGTGCCAGCTCTGGTATGCCTGCGTATACATGCCCTCGACTAAGTTTGTTCCACCATCCTGGTTTTTATGGCGATTAGACACTTGCCGATTTCAGCCGGAAGCAGGGAACAAGTGTTTGGCTTGAGGTATCGACAGGTTACGTTTTCCTTTCGCCGACTTGCGTAAAGACAGTGTAGTTCAAATCGCTTTGCATTCCCTTGGTGATGTCGTTGTTGGTCCAAAGAAACTCTAACCAAATTCTAAGCCAACACTATGAACGGAGGTGAATAATAGTTCAGAATCACTGACATAATGAGCGAAACGGCAGTTATCAAGTCATGAAATATCATGGAATAATTTATATAAAGGTTCAACCTCGTGATTGACCTAGAAGGACATTGTATCTACTCTTTCGCTCCCAATCCCCAGTTCCAAATGTCCTCGGACCCATTTATGGTCCGGGTGGACTTCAAGCAATCCTAAACGCCAAGTCATGAATGTATTAGTTTTGTACGTCTCTTTATCTTCGAGCATTATAACAAGCCCGGAAGTCTGTTCCTCCTTCAAAATTCAGGGCATTTACTGAACATTGAGGTTTGTTGGCCAATGCTTAAGCGGCATCGGCGCTGGCCACAGGCTGCGAAAGCCTGGTGACCTGAGAACCAGCACGAACAATGCGCTGGCCCTCGGAATCGTTCATGTAGGTAACGTCCTTGTTCTCGAACTGAGCCCGCTTCCAGATCTCAACCTCGCAGCCGCCGCGGAGGACACCAGTGCGCATAGTGGACAGCAGGTTGTGGGCGGCGTTGGAGTGATTGTAGACACCACCGTTGAAGATTGAGGTAGCATCCTTGCCGATAGCAGAGGAGATGAGAGCCTTACCACCGGGGTGGTCCTTGATGAAATCGGTGACGTCGTGAATAACACCAGCAATAGCAATGAGAGCCTTGCCGTTCTTGCTCTGCTCAACGAAGTCGTCCCAGCTCACGACAGGAAGCTGCTCAAGGGGAGTGCCCCAGTCGAGAGTGGCACGCTTGCGGTCAAGCTTCTTCTGCATCTGCTGGACGCGGCCCTTCTCAATCTCGTTGGCACGGAACTGCTTGAGGTCGTAGGCGAGGCCGAAGTACTTCCAGACGCAGATGGACCACTTAGTAGGGTCGTACTGGTACCACTCAATGGCATTGCGGTAGTCGGAGGGGAACTCGTGGTGGAAGTTGTGGTAGCCTTCGCCGAGGGTGACGAGGGCAGTGATGACGTGGTCACGGGGCGAGTTGCGGTCGTCAAAGGGCTGGTCGCCGAGCCAGTGAGCCAGAGAGTTGACACAGAAGGTAGCCTGCTGGATGAAGCAGATACGGAGAATGCCGGCGTAGACGTAGCCGCCAACCCAGTCACCCCAGCCGAGACCGCAGACAAGGGTAGGCAGGACGAGGGCCATGAAGATGACGGACTTGAGGTAGTTGCGGTGCTGCCAAACGACGACGGGATCCTCGTTGAGATCGGTGATATCAGTGCGGCCAGTCATCTTGGGGTTCTGCTTGAAGACCATCCAGCCGAGGTGGGAGTAGAGAAGGCCCTTGCGGACGGAGTAGGGATCCTTCTCGGTGTCGGTGTAGCGGTGGTGGGCGCGGTGCTTCATGGACCACCAGCGGATGGAGCCCTGGACGGCACCAGCGCCGACGGCAGCGAGGTAGACCTTAAGAGGGGTGGTGGCCTTGTATGAGGTGTGAGACCAAAGACGATGGTAGCCTGTGGGAGGGAAAACGTGTTAGCCACGAGGTCCATCAAAGTCAAGCGCCACATGTGTATTTCAGACTTACCAGCAGTGATGCCCATACCACAGTGGAAGTAGTAGAAGATGGAGAAGAGGAGGGTGTTGAGGCGGAGAGGAACCCAGTATGAAGCAACGAAACCCATCATGGGAACGCCAATGATGAGGATGGTGTTGAGCCAGTTGATGTGCTGGTGCCAATTGGACCAGGTCAAGGGCTGCTCCGAGATGTGAACCTTCTTGGGATCATACTTGGTGGAACGGAGCGGCTTATAGTCGGTGGTGCCGTCCGGGAAGGCCTGAGCCTGAGCCGGGGCCTTGACATCGGCCGCAGAGGACGCCATGATTGTCGAGTTTTGCTTTGCTGACCAGAGCAAGTTGAGGGCTCGAACAACCCGGTTTGACTTGGAGGTGAGCGTAAGTGATGAGATCGGTGAGGGAGACAAGGACCGATCGGAAAAGAATGAAGTGCTCCTGTGGAGGAAAGGAAGTGAAGGAGGCTGATTGAAGGCCGGGAGGAGGTGGACTTTTGAGGGAGAGGGATGAGGCGGATGGGGAAGGGATATAAGTCGGTTGGGAAGTCAAGGCAAGGCTGGGGGTGGGTGGGAGGGGGTGGCTGCAGTGGTGGCACTGGAACCATTTTCGCTGGGACAAGTCCCAAGTCCAAGACCAAGACCGAGCGAGACCTGCGGACCGCACGACGCAGTGGAGGAGTGGAGGAGAGCACAAGGCGAGGCAGCACTCACCCCAACGGTCAGGGTAGCTGATTGCCCTCACCCCGTGTGTCCCCCGTCGTGGTTCGAGGTCGTACCTCGGCTGGTGGCTTGCCAATATCACAGTCATTGTTGGACGTTGGATGTTGGATGATGCCGCGATGAACACATCCACCCCCCACCGGATCGCTGGCTTGTGCCAAGGGTAGTGGTACATACTACATAGATAGCATGCCTTACCGTAGATAGTGCACCTGGAGTACCTGGGGACTGCCGGACAGCTCATCGGTGACTATTTCCATATCAATTGAGGTGGGTGGCCACACATCCGCTGCGCCGTAATTGGCCTCTGAGCTCGGCACATGCAAATATCAAATATCAAATATCAAATATCAAACAGTGCTAGTGTTCCACTCGAGCGTCGTCTTGCAGGTGCCCTTCCGACATCCTGCGGGCTTGACCACTTACACGGATGGCCATGGCGGCCCTGATTACGTCTCTATCTCTCTCCGGGCCGCTGGTCTAGCCCTCCACCTTGAAACGAAACCAATCCCTCCTCAGACAAGGCAGCCAACAAATGGAAACAGCATGCTGTAACCTTTTCTGAAGGCACCAAACATAATTCACCACATTCACTGTCGGGTTCCTGAGGTCGCTGATGGAAGCGTCGACGCAAAACCTAGAGGGGTGCCTGTTGCAGGAGCCTCTTCCCCATATTTTTCTCTTTCCCTGTCCCCCTTGTCAGTCCCTCAACAGCTTTCCCCAACACTTTTTCTGGACCTTGCGCCTCCTGTGATTGGCCCGTCGGTGGTTCCTGGCCCTTGCCAAGAAAAAGCCGCCACCCCGCCTTCTCCGGCTTGCCGCCCGTCCACCGCTCGCCTCGGACGCCCTCCTCCCGATTGTCCAAACGCCAGCCAACAATTGCTTGCGCTAGACCATGACTAAACCCAGGCGAGAGTCAATGGTCTACTGAAGGTTTTTTTTTTTTCTTTCTTTTTTTCCCTCTCCTGTTTTTTTACTGACCGGCGCCGGTGTGTTCAAAGACAAGCCAGCACTGATTAGGAGACTTCCTGTCGGAAAGTTCGTGTCGCCACACTGCAATCGTGGGCGTGCTGTGCGAGGACCCCGTTCCTACCCGGCTCTTCATGTGCTAGAGACCAGGCGATATCCTTATCGAACGAACTAAAACAAAATGGTTTGTACTCTGTAGTGTTGATGCAGATATGGTCATTACGTGGCACAGGGCGATATCGCAAAATACAAGACTATTCATAGATAATAGAGCTGTACCTACTTCCTTCGATGGTAGAATACTAGAATTTTTAATTAAAGGACAGTACTATCAGAATGTTCTACATCCCAAAGCTTTTCGTAAGTACTTGTAAGTATCTGTAAGAAAATTTCCTGGTATATTCTCAATATCTATACAATCGAATAGGAATTCCGTTTCCTATCCTTCTGTTCGCAGCTGACCGGTTGGCCAGCATAACAACCCCCCACCCCCAACCCCAACTCACTTCCGGAATGCATCAAGAGCCTCAGCCTGATAGAGCTGGCTTCACATGCAACCAACCTTGTCTGAGGACCCTTATCAGCGGCGTTTCGTCATCAACAAGTCATCTTGAAAGTCTCCATGTCTGCCACCTACGAAACGTACATGAAGGACTACGCACCTCCCTGCCCCTAGACCTTTGTAACTTTCTGGTCGTCATTTTACCTTTGCCTGATTGGCGTCACGTTTGTGCCTGATTGGCACAACGTGTATCTCCATTGTCCATAGCCCCGAAATTGTGATTTGGACGGATTGATAGCATGTTTCTCCGACCCCGTTCGCACGCCATGGTCCAGATGCCATGCTCCTCAACAACGCAAAGCATGTTTGACGGGCTAGCTTAAAAGCATAACTCATCGAAAAACAACCCTAGAATGCCGTGTAAGAGCAAGTCAAGAAGCCAAACGTGGCATGTGATGGTGTGTTTCTCTGACCTTATGCGCCGATAGCACCTATGGGTGGACCCATCACGAGCAATTCGTGGTCCGGTCTGTTCAATAATGTCAGGAGCCTCGGCGCAAGCGAATGTTCAACATTGGGGAATCCCCATTGTCGTCATCTGCAACCACTCCTCCACGTCGCCATGGCCTTTTGCTTCTCCACGAGTCTCCATCCACAGGGCCGGGGGGGTGTCCGATTGCGTACCCGCCACCCCAACAGAAACCTGCGTGGCACGACACCAAACAGGGGGGGGGGGGGAGGTTCGGCCGACGGTACGATTTCAATTTACTACGAGTGGTTAAGTCACGTGGGGATAAGCGATAAGACAAGCGTGGCGGGAGAAACAGCCTTCTAGAACAGTTCCAGATGGCTCCTAGTCCCAACAAGCCAGTTGAAGTGGCAATAAACAAGGCCCAGTAAAGAAAATGAGCATTACTGCGTATTGAGAAATCCGACTCCCAATGACTTTATCTTGGTGTGTCTCCCTTGCTAGGCAGTACTTTAGGGTTACCATGCTGGAAAAGCTCAATGAGGATACAGGGCGAGGGTGGAGGCTATGACAGAAGATCCAATAGGGAGATCTAAAACCTGTTGCCTCAGCAGAGACGGTAACAAGCAACGAGGACCTTTATAATCGATGAGTATCTTTTACGAATTCAACGTGCAATTGAGGCCCTATATATCACTTGCTTTTATTTTCATTTTTCCGCTTTCTTTTTATAATTTATTACTTGCCTGTTTTTCATCTTCATTCTGCACCGGCTTTGCGTGCTGCCTATTTTGATCGTGCCCTTTTACACACAAGATGTTTTAAATGCGTGACCAATCTTTTCCATATGAAGGACAAAAAGGCCATTATCATCACACAGATTGTTAAGGCCAGTTTGCGCGCATGTGCTCACCTAATCGAACAGATTCTTGGCCCCCCCCCCTCTGCGTTCTGGTAGGACAGATCTGGCATGAACGATCTGCACATTCATTGTACCACGACATGAGCATGAATGTTCGATCGCCCCCAAAATGCTCCCCTGGTCAGCCTGGTCAGCTTGTCGGCAAATGTATTAACTCTGAGGAAGCGACAACATTGATAGCTGTGGCGAATATAGAACCACTATTTGATCTACGTTTGTCTGGAAAGAGGATTGGCGGGGCACGAGTTATTATGCATCCACTCAAATTGTGCAATCGCTCGGCAGCTTCTTCAGCACAAGAAAAAAGAAGGAAAGGAAAAAGAAGAAAAAGGACAACACAAAGAGCAACAAAGGCCAAGAATAAGGGAGTTGCACAAGCTGGTGTTATGGAAGCTCATTCTGCGAGCTGCCTGCTCAACGGCATTGTCCCTTTATCCCTGAAGTCGTCGATCTCGTATCCCAGAACTTGACTAAGCTAGTAGTGCTTTCTTGCCCTTTCATCTCCACTACAGAGGCAGTAGGCTCTCCGTTTACGGCTCGTAAGCAAGTTGCAGGTACCTCGGTTAGGGGCTCGGCTGCGATCATTGCCCTCCTCGTTTCCGAATTATGCGCGAAGTCGGCAGCATCTCGAGGACACTGTGTTTTGCTGCAAACATACCACGGCTGACTCGACGCAGCCAATCCATCTCAAACGCTCGCCAGCAGCTGCACAAGTAGCTCTGCTTTGCTCTGATCAGCGCTTGAGTCGAGTGCCGGAAGGAGGCGGCTAATGTGTGTTGTACATATGCCAAGTGCCTGTCGCATGGATCAGTCGCAGTGTCGTGCCGTGCATTCGAGGACCTCCCCGGCCACAAAGGGAGCATAGATTTAAGATTTATTGTCAACCGCTACATCCACGTGGCGAGCCACCACAGCGCCGTCACAACTGACAAGAATTAGCTGCAACAACGGGGAGTAATGCCGTTAAATCAAGCTTTCCAAACGCTGGCCGCTTTTAGCGTGCTATGGCAAATGGCCGATCCCCGTCTCCTGGTGCTATGTACGTCGATATGTATATCCGGAAAAGGGGTCAAGATCCGCCGGAAGTGGGTAAATAAGCGTTGGTTTCGGAGTTATCACGGGCTTGCCCTCCCCCTTTCGCCTCGATCTCGCAAATTATGCTGCTTTCTATACGAATGGGCATTAGTAATAAAGGAGTTCAAAGCCCTATTGGCATGTCTTCTCCACCGCCGAATTGGCCGGTGCGCTGGCCTAGACAGTAGTGTGACGATTCCGCGTATTGGAAGTTCCTGATTAATTTGCAACAAGCTTTTTCGGGGGGATCAGGTGCTGAGCTTACCATGCCTTGCCTTGTTTGATCCGCTCCTTCATACGTACATACATGCTAGTGCGTACCTGGGCAAGGCACCTTGCCAGGTAGAATATCCCGATGTAAGCAGTAGTCTACCTTACCTCCTTACCTGTTTATACAGGGGGCCATTCAAAGGGTACGTTACGTACCGTACGTCCGCAAGGTAAGGTACATTAGGTAAGGATTATTTCGAGATGGCACGTCTTACCTGCATCATCTGAGGCATGATGGTGCTTGGTTGCCCATGGTCTGTGCAGGCGTTTCTTCTGTCGCATCCGTCTTACAAAAAGAAAAAAAAGAAGCCAACAAAGAATTACTTCACCTTTGCCAACCCGTCCGTCATCTTGAATTCAGCTTCACGTCCGATGACTAGCGCCAGGGCGAGGCGGGCGGAGCTGGCGGAGCTGGGCGTAGTGGAGCAAGCCAGGCAACACGAACAGTGGCATCATTGGCGGAAGCGTCCAGACTCGGCCCCCCAATTTCAGGAGATCCCTTAGATCCCATGCCGTAACGGTAACATTGGCTCAGGGCCTAGCCGATGGGTGCGGCCGACTTATTTTAGCTGGAAGTGGGGTTCCCTCTCAGCGTTGATGTTGGTTGGTCGCTCAAGTCGTGCTTGGCCGAATATTGCAAGGTGGCACGTGAGCCCCAATTGCCTCTTAGTCTCTGCTTGGCTCAGGGTTCGAGACGACGGGGAAATCTGACATGGCAGGGATTGTCCCATGCGCTCTGCGCTGTGCTTCCTGCTTCGCCACCTTGTTCGCCGGGAAGGGCAACTGATCCTAACGAGGGGGGGGCTGCCCGTCAAGTCATCCATCGTCTTGATGTGACTTCGGACTTGACACACGATCACGATCCAGGATGAGCTCAAGAGAGCGAGAGGAACATGGGCCGGAGGCCGGGCGAGTGAAGCCAAGTGGAACGGCAAACCCACCCAACGGGCACATTTCAGGCCTAGCCAAACGAGGGAAGATGCCGCATTGCCATCGACAGCCGCCGTCGCGTCAATTTCCAATCCCAGGTGTCAACCAGCTAGGGTACAGTAGCTTGGATCCATGCGTTTCTGTACGCAGCTGAATCTGGCCGAGGCCCTGCGCCTTCAAAGGGGCTTTACAATTATAGCAGACACACCAAACGGAAATGGTTGCTACCACTTTGCGGGGGGCGAGTGGAGTGCAGTGGAGCGCTGCGCAGCTCAAAACCGTTATAATCCCCTTTCCCCATGCGCTGCTTCGTAGCTTCGCTTCTGAATTCGACGTTCCGCCCCCGTTCTGTTTCCTGTGAACCATGTTGGTTTGGTTGCTGGTTGATGCTTGAGAAAGAAACTGCGTGGCCGCGCGGGCTTTGACACCAAACTTCATGCTCCCGTCGTTGCGCCCTAGGCCATGCAACACCTCGGGTTTCCAACCTATGAGCTTGTTGGTTTCGTTTCTCGCATCTTTTCCGTCCCCCGGCCATCTGGGCCTCCTGACGTACTCTCAAAAATCTTCTTGGTATAACTTCAACTCGACACTCCATCAACCGCACCGAAACGAGCCTCTGCCTACTCACACTCCTCTTCCTCCTACTACTTCTTTTCCTCCTTCTCTTGAAATCCACGCGGGCCTCAACGCCGGGAGCGCACGTCTTGCTCAACATTCGAAAGTCCGGTCTTAACTTCAACATCCACAATGGCCCAACAGCCTGCCGCGCCCAGCGCAAGGCCGGCGCATCGCTGGCGCTGGGCTCTTGGTCTCGGCTCACGCGTTGCCAACCAGCAGGTTTTCTTCACCTTCGCGGCTTTCCTGATCCTAAGCTCAAAATTTGTGCACATCTCTGCTCATTCTTCCGCCATGGCGGCTAAAACGCTACACCGATGGGGTTATTCTTTCTTCGCTCAGGACGTTGCTCTCATTATTCTCATCCGATTCCTCCTCGATCACAGAACGGCGGCCCTCATGAGTAAGGCAAGATATCTTCTTTATGTTTTGTCGGCCATTTTCATCTTGTTCAACATGGCCATCAGTCTCATTGCTATCACCTTCTACTTTGTTGCAGGGGCGGAGCTCCGCTGGAGGGATCTGGCCCTTGCTGGCGACGCCTCCTCTCGGGGCCTCATCCTGTCGGGCCTAGTCACATTTATGATCGTCCTGACTGTGCTCTTGTCGCTCAGCTGGCTCTTACAAAGTATTTGCTATGCAGTCTTTGGTTATGCGGTAGATATTATCTACGGCTTCTTCACATTGGCATGGCACATACCACAAAAACTCAAGCTACTCCGTGCGAGATACTCAGAGCTGCCTCAGCTTGACGAGGAGACCCCCATGAAACACGATTTAGACGACGACGACGACGACGTGAGCTCCGAAAAGGGTGGTTCTTCTGAGGAAGTTGTCAAGGAACAAAAGCCCCTACACCTCCTGCTGCTTCACCTCATTGTTCTCCGCCTACGCATCCCGATTAGTTACCGGATACTAAAGTTGCTTGTCGATACCATACTTTCTCTGGGAGTTTCCGCGGCTGTTCTAGCTCTCATCATTTTGGTCAGTATGCGACCAAGCGACGGCACACTCATTTACCTTTCGTGGACAACCGCTGTTTTGCCCTTCGTCGACTTTTCATCCTCGCCGCCTTCCCTACAGAGGATGAAGCCTGTCTTTACGTTCGGTATTGCCGGTTCGTGGGACAAGAAAACCGCTCTGACTCCACCGAGCCCCGTAGACTGGCTGACCTACGAGACGGCACCCAGTGGCTTTGGGGATTGGCTCTCACACGAGCCCCATTACAATGCATCCGCTGACCCCATGAAAATCTCCAACCTCGACGAGCCAGTCTTGTCCTCAATACAAGACGCGCTGCGAGATGTTCCTATCCGACATGTGATGCTCATCTTCCTTGAGAGCACCAGAAACGACATGTTCCCTATCAAAAAGGATGGTGTGGTATGGGGTGCCTTGGAACAGAGCTTCCCAAACAATAAGCTTCCCAAGAAAGCCCAAAAGAAGCTTGCCAACCTCACGCCAACCGCCAACTATATTACCGGAGATTACGACGACGGTTTTGAACACGACGAGGAATCCATGCCGAAGCGCGGCGGAATCCGATTCACCAATGCCCAGTCAACGGCAACCTACACCCTCAAGAGTTTGGTTGGTACTTTGTGTGGACTCGCTCCAATGCTCGAGGATTTCAACACAGAATACTCGCACCACATCTACCAACCTTGCTTGCCTCAGATCTTCGACGCGATGAATACTGTCGACCGTTCTCATGTAAACGACTCAGATCCATATGCACACGCCAAATGGCAGTCGTACTACTACATGACCGCCATAATTGACTACGATAATACCGAGAAGCTCCTTGGGACCGTCGGCTTCCCTCACAATAACACAATCGGCAAGGAATATCTCATGTCCAGCGAGGCTCGGCATGGCCCTGTCACCCTACCTGATGTCAACTACTTCGGATTCGAGGAGGACCCTCTGGAGGACTACATTCGTGATGCTTTCATCTCGGCGAAAGATAACGATGAGCGTGTTTTCCTTACGCATTTGACGAGCACGAGTCACCATCCTTTCGGCATGCCAAGCAGCGAGGAGTACGTGCCAGTGGCCAGCGGCCTTGACGACCTCTCTCGTTACGTCAATGCCGAAGGTTACGATAACAAATGGATAAGCAAAATACTAAACGTGCTTGATGAGCAAGGTGTTGCCAACGAGACCCTGGTCGTCTTTGTCGGAGACCATGGTCTTTCCATGCCCGAGAATGGCGTTGTCTCCACGTATTATAACCCGAGCTACGCGAACAACCATGTTCCCCTGGTCCTGTCGCATCCCAAATTACCGGTCATTGACGTCGACGACCCCGTGTCCTCGAACCAGATTCTTCCCACCATCCTCGATTTGCTCCTCGAGACGAGTTCCCTGGATTCCGCTAGCCGTCGAGTAGCAGCCGACCTTGTGCGAAACTACGAGGGGCAATCGCTAGTGCGACCCACCAAAACTTCCAACGATGTGACCGCCAACTGGCAGTACACGGTTGTGAACCCCGGCCGGTCCATGATCGCCGTCCGCGACGCTCGCTGGCCGGAACGGTACCTGGTCGTCCCTGTCGTCGATCACGTCGAGTGGCGGTTCACCAACACCGAAGAGGATCGGTTGGAGCAGGACTCTGTGCAAGGATTCAGCTTCAAACGATTCGTGAAGAGGGTGAAGGACAAGCATGGCATCGAGATGGCTCAGTGGGTGGAGGAGGCCGCTTTCCGGACTCGATGGTGGGTTGAGGAGAACAGCAAGCGGTGGCGATATGGACTTTATGCTCCGAAACACTAGGGGCTTCCATATGTATGATTGCTAATTGGATTTTTTGCATTGGATTTTTGCATTGGCGTTATGGAGTTATATAGATTCGGCAATCACTAGAACGAATCAGAGGTTGAAATCTCGGCTTGTTTACGATGCCTCTCGGCGGAGCCTTGCTATGGGGGCAACGCGATAGTTGTGATGGGTGGCGTGAGTGAGATTACTGTATGAGATAGTAACATCCAGCTGTACTGTGATTCGTCGCTCATACATGATTTTCTTATTGACTCCAACTTATGCCTGCCACGTATGCTCCTCCGAAGAAACGTCCCAACCCTGTACCCGGATAATGATAATCCTTGCGTAATATACAGTTTGCGAAAATAATGAAATAGAAAATCCCATGACCATGCAGACACCGCTTCGTAATCGAAGTATCATGAGACAATATGAAAAACAATACCATCAAGTGCTGGTTTCTGTCGTGTTCGGGAGGGTCGATGGTGCGTGGGCCTTCGTCTCAACCGTAAACTCTCCGTCGTAAATGTCCGCCCCCGGCGTAATGTCCTCATGCCCAGCCCCTACACCCTTCAGTGTTTCTGGGATATCCACCGTTCGAGGTATACTCGTGCCATGAGTGTGCTCTGCCGGCAACTCAATTGTGTCTGTTATGTTCGAGACAGATGTGTCCCCTTTAGGACTCGCTACTTCGTCTGCAATCTCTGTAATACCCTTGGCGGTTCCTCTTTTGTCCTCTTCCAGTTCCGTGTTTCCTGAAATGTAGAACCCGCTCGCTTGCTCCACAACATCTTCCACCTGTATATCTTCTTTCTTGGCTTCAGCAATGAACTGAGTGACAGCGGCTAAGTCCGGTCCTCCCTCCAAGTATTCTGCGCTGGTGACATCCTCCGTTTCTGCCAATTCATGAGCCCCGTTCTCTGGCTGTATTATATCGTCGTCTGGTACTGGCGGCTGAGTATTACTGGGATTGTGCGCGACTGTCTCCTCTGTACTGGCACCTTCAGACCCAACTCCCGTGAGCTCGGCACCGTGGGGACTTGCTCCAACCCTCGGTGTTTCTATGTCCAAGGCATCTGTTCCACTTGCTTCAACGACATCTTTTGCTTTCTGCAAGTCTATGGGAAGCTGCCTGTCTGAAATGTCAGAGAGAGACGGTGGCACTTGATCACTCGTACGAGTGGGAGTTGGTTCCTGTGAAGCCCCGTATGGCGGCAATTCATCGACACCAACGTCGCTGTATGATGGGGCTATGTTGATATTGGCAGCCCACGTTGTCCTCCCATGATAATCTCGGTCCTCTTGACCGCCAATATTACTTGGTAAGGGACTTGGTGGTGACCGACCGCGTGTGTGATAGTAGGGTTGATATGGCGAAGGGCTAGCATATCTCCGATGCAAGTAGGGCCATTCGCCAGGTGGCTCGACGGTCTTGACATGAGGATGACCATCGCCATGGTATTCCTCCACGAGGTAGTTGCGTAACGTATAACCATCGTCAACTGAGATAGCCGCATTGTCTAACTTCGAATCATGTTTAGTCTTGCCCTCAACGATTGGTGGAAATCTTTGGACCAGCGATGATGCTTGAAGCCGCATCCTGGGATCGTAGCTTAGACAGATTTCCGTCATCTGCCGAAACCAGTCGGGGACTCCGACTTCAGGTCCGAGGATTAATGGTCGGCCTTGTAGATCTGGCTCGTCCTCTTCCATAGCGAGGCCCCACAGCACCATTCCTAGCTGGAATAAATCGGATTTGACGCCGATGTACATGGCGATGCGTTGATTAGACTCTATGAGTGGCGCTGCCTCCGGTGGTTCCCATCCAACAGGGCATCCCCTCCTGTTGATGTCAATTATCTTGGCGTTGCCAGCTGCATCAATAACGATGTTGGAAAGCGTAAAGTCACCCTGCACGAAGCCCGACTCGTGAATATCGGCCAAACCCTGGATTATTTGACGGGCCCATCGCTCTCTGATGGCCCATGGAAGACCGTGGCCGCCTTCTTTGCAGTGGTCGTAAATGATGTCGACAAGCGCGCCCTGCTCCGCATAACTAATGAGCAATCCCTTGACTCGCTCGTCTTCGTCGTCAACGACAACACCATAGAACCTGACGACGTGGTCTGAGAAACGCAGGCTATAGAGAGCATTGACCTCGTATAAGAACTCATCGATGGTTTCTGGGCTCGGGATTTCCTTCTTGATGAGAACTTTGCCGTCTACATTAACCCTGTAGACGAATCCAGACATATGAGCCTCAAAATTGATGTCTCGTTCCCTGATACGTCGACAGCCCAGGTAACTAATCTGATTCACCGGAGGATACGAGATTATTTCCTAGAATTCGTTAGCCCAGAAACCCTTGAATTATCCACAACACAGCAAATTCTCACGTTTCCGTCCTCAACAACATGGACGTGTAGCCTCCCGTCTGTGGTTTGCAGCTTGAGGTTTGTGACGGTGTCGTAGAATTGTATCTCTGGGAGGCTTTCTCGAATGGCCTCGTAAATCTTGGCACTCTTCTCCCTCTGGAACTCGGTATGGACAAGGTCCATTTCGAGAGAGTTGGGAGCTGCGTTCCGGTAGTCGAGTGAAACGGTCACTCGCCGCCACACATGTTCACTCTCCCGATACGTTACGAAAAACTTTTCTCGTTTTGACTTGTCCCTGAAATGCATGCTAAGATTCAGGATCCAGGTGTATTCAAGCTCATCGTGAAGGAGCGCTTCGTATTGTGATGTTGTTATTGAGCGGGCATCGGCAACAGACAAGGATTCTTGCAAGGGATATTCATCGATAATTTCGTCTCCTTCCGTAGTCGATAAGTGGTCGGCATTGGTTTCGCCTTCGACCTCTTGCAGGTCCTCAATGCCCTCCCTATTTCGCACAGCTCCATTGTGTACTGCATTGTCTTGGTGAGAGGTGTTGATGAACCCAGGGGCACTAACTCGGGGATTTCCATGAATTCGAGAAACAGTCCGTCTACGCGGGTCGCGAGAACGCCTATCTACTGACACGGTTCTGCGTTCTTGTGGATTGGGCTCAACTGGAGCTAAGTGCACCCTCTGCTCCGACTGCTGCCGCTTGAAGGTCTGCGCACGTGGCAGGTAGGCCACAACCCTCCTGGACGGGCGATTTGAAGAGCTAGGTTTGGTCGCATAATCTATATCATTGCCCTGGTCTCTTTGAGGCTCCGAGGGCGTCGATGGATGGCTGTCGTGTCCACGACCAAACAGTTTGCGGAGGAAGCCCGACTTCGAAGGTGGTGAAACTGGTGCTGGTAGCGGCTGCTGCTCTGGTTGGGCCATAATGAAGATGTGCTGTGATAAGCTCGGCGTTGGTGTCGCGTCCCCAACTTTGGTGTTTCCGCGTTCTCTAGCCAAGTACGCGCTGTCCAATATATCTCGAACTATGCATTGAAACAGTTCCAAAGAATGGTTGACGCTGGCGGGGAAGAAAATAGAGGGCCAGGCGGTGATGGAGTAATTGACTCGTCAAGCCACCTGAGGCAATCCAGTTCCCAGTCCTGGATCAGTCAAAGCAGGGGGGCCCAGAAAACCCCACGGTGGAGGCTTCTCCTTGTTTGTCGGTGAGTTGAAGCTATTTATCGCGAGAGGCGCAGCGCTATGGAGAAGCCCACCAGGCCCGTTTCCGGGCAGAACCTTACGAGGTTTACAGATTGGCAGCTCCCCGGGTCCGTAAATGCTTGGTGACTCGATAGGGCTGTGATTGCGGCGGTAACGGAGAACACAAGGTCCTAGGTATGCAATTTTTAGGTACGGCGATCCGGGGTGGTTGGCGCTGATGCCCTGGTCCTAGCGGGCGGGTCGCCGTTGGAGACGGGCCGCCCACGCCTAGACAAGATGTAATTTAATTCACTGAGCGCAAGGAGGCGCTTGAATGTAACGTTATCGGGAAGAAGTTTCGAAGCTTTAGGATACGTTCTCGAGAGAGGAGAGGGGGGATTGAAGCAGAACCAATCCAGATATGCTGAGCCCTGGTGTCAGGGGAGAAGCAGGAGGAGGGGAAAAGGAGAGGCAAAGGAGAAAGGAAGAAGAAAGGTGCTTGGATAAGGACCGAGTTACTTGCAAGAAATGCAAAATCGGGAAGAATCGTGAATTCAGAGGTAAGGTAGGGAGGGAGTTAGAAGGAGAAGGAGCGAGAGACCCTGACTTGGTGTACTTGTCAGCGGTGGTTGGGCTATGCTACCTTACTTTACCTTACCTTACCTTCCGTGCCTTAGTCTTCCTGTGCCTGTGCCTGTACCTGTACCTGTACCTTATATCGATTGGGCAGGCACGTCGAGGCTTATACAGGCAGGTTGGGGGGAACCCGAATCGCACGCTCACTGGCCCCATCTCCAGAACCTGGACCCAAACCGTAACCGTAACCGCACTCCAATCCCCCTTATTATCGTGCAGTGGGGATGGAGGGTCCCTGTCATCATGTCATTGCCATTCCACGCAGAGCTTGTTCGCATCCAATTCGGTTGATCCTTCCTAGTCCAATGGATCCCCTTGCTTACCGCCAGTTCCTGCGCGCGCGGTACTTTCCTGCTTCTCGCCCTGCCACGCCATGGCTCGACCCGGCCCCCTTCGAAAAATGGCCGGCCATGGCCTACCTGCTTCGAGCGGCCTGACGCCGGCATATCGCCAATGGTCTAAGATAGTTCATCTGCCCCTGTTCGACCGCACGCGCTTACGTATCCCGCAGAGGTGCTATCAAGCGGTGGCCCCCGGGCTGCGTTGCAATTGCAGCCTCAAATAAAGCCAAACCGGAAGTGGGCTTGGCTCGGACCCGCCAGCTCAATGGACTGCAGCGGCTACGAACGCACCGCCCAGGCCAGGTACGGTAAGGCGTGGGGACGGGAAGCCATGTGGATCAACCACCAGCCCTGCCTGCACATGGTGGGATGTAAGTCGCCAATTGCTAACGCAGCCACGACAAAGCCCTCAGCATGACGCCAGTGCAGGGCCCTCGAGGATGAGTTGTCCATCCCACCCGCTCGGACGTAGACATCATACAAACCCATTAGCCTGGGCTTGCTTGTCTGCCTGCCTGCCTTACCCTAGCTACCTGACTTCCGGCCATTGGCCAGGAACAATGGCTTTCTCGATCATCTTGCATAGCCATACGTTTCGTCTAGATCGAGACCAAGGCATCGAAGCTGGTCGACCCCTCCGCACTACCAGGACCGGCCATGGTCTATTTTGCTGATGCCCAATGCTCCCGCATAGGCACCTTGCAGGTAAGGAGGCCATCAAGCATCCCCTGCGCACAGGTCGCTGCAGATTCAACCTCATCTTACTACTTTCCGGTTCCTTACTGGCACATTCCCAATAGAGGCTGACTGTGGTTTTGATGCAGCGCATACGATATCTGCGCCCGCTAACCCTGGTTCAAGCAAGCAATAAGCAACCCCATTAATAAACGTCCGAAAGGAGCCTACCAGACCCTGACTACGGTTGAAGCGGGTTTGTTGGCGTTATTCTCACGCAGCACCATTTTCGCCGATGAAATCGTGCCGCATTCCGCCTACCTACACTGCCTGACATGCTTATTAGGCATCGAAGGTGAGCATACGGCATGACTCCGGCTTTTTCCTTCCAAGCAACGGTCAACACGGCAGCTGTTTGATGTATGGACACGATGACGGTGCAGTCTCATGTCCTATAGGAATGCTGCTTCTTGTGACAGAAGGAAGGAAGCTTTGCCCTTGGTGGATTGTATCGTCAATGACTTCTGAGCGTGAGACAGACCACTGGATTTCATGAACGTCCCCGTCACCCTGCCTGAGCCACCATCACCTGCAGGTGCCGTCACGCATGGGCCAGCAGTCAGTTGCCCAAAACAAGTGACAACCCACGCTCCCCACGTCACTTCTCTCCAACGGATGTGGGAGAAAACACGACCACGGGAAATAGTTGGGGTAATTCCAGCAAGTCATTGTCCTGCGAACGCCTTCCGCCCCATATACTGCCCAATCCAGCGCTATGAACCTCCACCAATGCCACATCAATGGACCCATCAACCCACTTGCTCTAATCGGAGCGGCGCATGAGGAGTCGGGCATGAGTGCAGCAACGCCAACGCCAACCAGCAAAGCAAGCCTTGGAAAACAAAGGTGAGGCTGCAATTGTGATTTACTTATCGTTATTGCTTGTGCGTGAGAAAGCCTTGGCTATGTCGTCAAGTCGTGCGGACTGCCCTGTTCCAACGATTGCTTGTGTTGTCAGCAGATTCGGTTCTGACGCTTGAGACCACTGCCACCGGCTGTATGCCTTCTCGCTAGCCATTCGCAGTCATTTGATCTTCATGGCAGGATTTGCGTGCTGAGGGACCCGGTCTCGGGCTGTTTTCGAGCTGCAGCAGCCAAATACAGTGTGCCAAATGGAACCGCGGCCTTTCCATGACGAGTGAGGACAACCTAATGGGGCATAAAAGGATTTGAGAGGGCAGGTACTTAGCAAGGCCATCATTTGGATGCTTGCTCTTGACTGAAAATCAAGAGGAGCCTCTCGCCTTGCTTGACATCCAAAATGATGACTATGCTTGACAGGGCAATATTTTCCCAGCAGCCGCGTCGAAGCATCGCTTCCTGGAGGTGATCAAACCAAGCGCATATGCACACTCAACCGTAGATTAGTTAGGAGATATCTACGTGGAGAGTTCGTGCCGCCCGGAAAGAACTTGATCTCTGTCGACAAGTGCGCAGTTCATCCATGAGGACCTAATATGCTAATCAACTTGCTTCCTCTACAAGTACATTGACACCGTCGCCGTGATTCCAATAAAAATACACTCGAAGCCAAAGAGTAGGAGTATGTGCAAAATTCCAGCCCCCTTTCCCCCGTCGTCCCGTCACATTGTATGCCCGTTTTGCAACGCCCGGTTAATACAGCAACCCCTCCTCTTTATCGCTGTTCCCCCTCTGCTCTTCTTGGGAACGTAGCCCGTCGGTTTGCATATTTTACATCTAGCCACAGTCTCCGTCCAGCTCTAGGTCTAGTCCGACTTTTCGTCCTCGGCGTGGGCTTCGGATTTGCCCTTCTGCTGCTCCTTCCATTCGCAAATTTTACACTTGCCCGCGAGGTCCCGGTCGAGGTTGGGAAAGACGATGCCGAAGACATCCGTGTACCAGCTCACAGGGTGGCCTTCGATGCCCTCCTTGATGTTCTGTAGCAGACGGGGTTAGTCATGGTGCTCTTGGAGTAAGAAAAGGAGGAAAGTCGTTCACTTACTTCTGGAAGTTCGAGCCAATCCGACAAATTGTCCTTGGGGAAGATGATCGTCTTGCAACCCGCGCGCCTCGCCGCGACTGTTTTCTCGCGTAGTCCGCCAATACGGAGAACCTTGCCTGTCAGGGTCAATTCTCCAGTCATCGCAACCTCCGGGTCGACCGGCGCGTCGAGCGCGAGCGAGAGGAGCGACGTGGCCATCGTGATTCCGGCAGATGGTCCGTCCTTGGATACGGCACCATCCGGCACGTGCAGGTGCATCTTGGCCTTGTCGAAGAAATGGTTGTCGGGGAACTCCTTGACCATGAACGATTTGGCGAATGAGTAGGCGATCGTCGTCGACTCCTTCATGACGGACTTGAGGTTGCCGGTGATTTCTAGCCCGGGCCGCGAACTGGGGCGAAGGGGTGCTTGTAAGATGGACTCGATGTACATGGCAGCGCCACCCAGCTGGGTCCACGCGAGGCCCATAGATACACCAGGTGGGTTGATATCGTAAAGTCGATCAGACGTGAAGACGGGCGGCCCAATGTAGTCGGTAAGGTTGTCTTTGTTGATATCAACCTGGACAGACTCAGGCACGTTCAAAGCCTTACGAGGTTGTTCTGTAGTCTCGGCCTCGCGTGCTTCAGTGGCTGTCTGGTCTCTGGGTGAATCAGTTGCTACTTCGCCCTTCTTCTCAGCTTCGCTCAATGCGATCTTTCCCTCCTCGGTGAGCGCTTCTTCCTCGGGCAGAGCATCCTCCCCAAGGTCTTGAACAATCTTCAAGGCAGACTTGCGGTAGACCTTTTCGATCTGCTTCTTCAAGTTACGGACTCCAGATTCGCGGCAGTAAGACTTGATCAACTCCTCAATTGCTTCGTCTGTGAGGTTGACGTTGGCGTCCTTGAGTCCCGCGGCTTCCTTAGCAGCGGGTGACAGGTACCGGTTTGCAATAGCCTTCTTCTCATCTGCCACGTATCCCGACAAAGTAATGAGCTCCATGCGGTCAAGGAGAGGCCTGGGGATGGTGTCTGTCATGTTCGCAGTGCAAACGAACAGTACCTTAGACAGGTCAACAGGCACATCCATGTAGTGATCCAAGAAGGAACTATTCTGTTCGGGATCCAGTAATTCCAGCAGTGCTGATGAAGGGTCTCCTTGATAGCCTCGGCCAATCTTGTCGATCTCGTCAATCAGAATAAGAGGGTTTTCTGTCTGACACTTCTTCAAAGCCTGGATGATGCGGCCCGGTAGCGCTCCGACATATGTCCTTCGATGACCCTTGATTTCCGCAACATCGGTAAGACCACCGACACTAAACCTGTAGTATTGGCGGTTTAAAGCCCTTGCGATCGATTTTCCGATACTCGTCTTACCTACACCAGGGGGGCCAACAAAGCACAAGATCTTGCCTTCGACAGTTCCTCGTAGTTTGCCGACAGCAATAAACTCAAGAATACGGTCCTTGACGTCTTGCAATCCGTAGTGATCCTCATCCAGGACTGTCTTAGCGTTGGAGATCCCGAAGCTTTCGGGGCTCCTCTGACCCCAAGGAATCTGGGTCAGCCAATCCAGATAATTCCTCGTCACATTGAACTCCGAGGCTGCCGTTTCCAAGTGAGCGAGCTTGTTGACCTCCTCATCGAAAACCTTTCGAACAGCTTCGGGCATGGCTAGCTTGCTGGCTTTCTCCTTGAACTTCTCCACCAGTTTGTCCTTGCCATCCGACTCCAAACCAAGTTCCCGGCGGATACCCTTCATCTGTTCCATCAGCCAGTACTCGCGCTGTCTCTTGGTAATTTTGCTCTCAACGTCTTTGGTGATCTTTGATTGCAGTTGAGCATTCATTAGCTCCTTTTTCAAAACGATCAAAGCCTTCTGTATCCTCTCCTCCACGTTCATGCAGGCAAGGACTTCCTGTAACTCTGCCTGCTCGCCGGACGACACTGCAGCGGCAAAGTCCGCAAGTTTGGCAGGTTCTGAGGTGACATTGCCTGTTGATTGGCTCATGGAGAAGGTGGAGATCTGATCACGGAAGAGGTTGTTCATGGTGGCTACCTCCTTGAAAACGTTGACAATTTCGTTGGTCACGGCTCGGATAACCGGGCTCTTGGGGTCGTATGGCTCATCAACAAGATTTTCGACATTAACGAGGCTCACAGGATATCTCTTCAGGAAGGATGTAGGTTCGTACTTGTCGACGGTCTGGTCTGACTTCTTCTCGACGGCCGTTTCCTCGAAGCTTGCCACAACGTCGCCCTTCTTCTCCTGCTGAGCATCTTCCTCCGGTAGCTTTTGAGGTATCGGCTCGGGCTCGCTCGACTCTGCCTTGCCGTCAAGCTTCTTCGAGTCCGGGGCGCCAGGAGGTACAAGGCTGGACAAACGGATACGTCGATGAGGGTAGAGGATCGCAGTCAAAGCGCCCTCTTGTCCGTGAATGGGGAATGCACTAGTGATTTGTGCAAACACTCCGACGTCGTAAACATCATCCACGTTGCGGATGACGTCCTCGTCTTCGTTCTCATTCTTGAACAAGAAAGCTCCCACATAAGGCTGGCCTCGCTTGATCGATTCCGTGATGGCCGTGGCCACGTCTGGGTCCTTGATTGTGATGGCCTTGTAGAATCCTGGAAACAAGGGCCGTCTGGCGATGGGGATAGCCAGAACCTGGGGGTAGACCTCCGGAACTACTGGCTTCTGCAGTGCCCTCTCTGGCGATTTCCGGCCACGCTTGCCGCCATCATTGCCTGACCCATCGCCGGGCGCCGATGCGCCTCCGTTGGAGGCACCTGCAGAGCTGCCTGCTTTTGAGTCGGGTGATTGAGCTCCGGAGTCAGACTTTGCAGACGCTACGGAATCAGCGCCCGTGATCTTTTCTTCGGCTTCCCGTTTCTTGTTCTCGAGGTTGGCCTTGGCCTCCTCTTCGGATAAGGGCTCGGTCTGCTCGATGGAGGAGTCGAAGAAGTTACCGCCCTTGTCCTTGCTTCTTTCCTTGGCCAGCGCAGTCGAGGTCGAGAAAGGCGCTGCGAAGAACCGAGGTCTGGCAGAGGGCACACGACGGCCGCCAACAACGGTGCCTGGATATGCAGATCGAGATAGCCATGTTACGGTGGACGTGCCGAGGGGGTTCCTAGTCGCACGGATCGCCGAGCGCTCAAGAATGAGGCGGCCGGAGATGCGAGATCGCGAGATCATGACTATGAGGGGAGCTCTGCGACAGCTCTCGCCAACAGCCACGGACAGATAAGGGGAATTCGCATATAACGAGGAAAACGGTAGCGCCGAGGGAGAGTCGCACGCAATGGCACAGCTCGGGGGGTGTTTCGCGTGCAGAAAGAGACGGAAGATGTGTGATCAAACAATCTCAGCTTCCGGAGCTGCGGAGGCGACTGAACGATAGCTTAGCACTAGGCGACGTCGGAATAACGACATCATCCAAAATTTCCATATACAGCGGCTAAAGCCCGGAGTACGTCTATGACAGCAGCAGATTTAGGTACATTAGCGGACTTTGATTTGTAAGGTAACCATGCGCCACCCGAAATCAGCCCCGAGGCCCCACCATCATGTACGCTAGAACCCAGTACTTACCCTGCAGTAGTTATTGTATGCCAGGCGCTTCATGTGAAAGGATTTAATTCAAGTGGGCTTTTGCTGGAAAGTATCTATCCTTTGTTCACGAGGAGGCTTCGTTTTCATCTGTACTGTACTATAGCCTCCCGAAACGAAATTTACAAATTTACGAAATCTATGGGGTGGTGGAAACAACAAGGGAAGCAAAGGGCAAACAGATCATAGTCTCCAGCATCTCATTATGGACGTCATCAGCGAAGTGCAGATGCTGCATTAGGAGGAAGAGAACAGCTTTGCGTAACTTATGACTTTTTATTTCCCAAGTGGACTGGCTGTTGTCAACAACCGCATCCGAAAGTGACATAGAGGTTTTTTTTATTTATTTTTAAACTCACCTAACCGTGAATTCGTGTCTAGAATCGCTCATCTGTGACCTCGGTGAACGGACTGTGTCTTTATACTGGCTCTTGAGTTTTTGGTCCTCTGGGCTCTGGTTGACATACTCCTCCAGATGGCGTCAGAATTCCCAACATTTGAAGAGTCAAGTCCTCGTTTCTCGTACTGTTCTCCATTTCTCTTTGTAGTGGTATCACACTCTCACTATGCGGGGAAGCTTCAAGCTCGGCCCAACTACCGTTAAGCGAACCACCTCACCAACAACCCCCACATGAAAACCACAGCCTCTTGTGATCTCAACAATCAACGTCTTTTGATCGTACCTGTGGCCCGACGCAACATTACCTGAACGCACAGCCTTGTAAAACCGATACGAGCTGTGGACTATCATTATATTGAAGTCAGCTCGCTGTCAACCTTTCCGCATCATCTTGCGGCACAGCCCACCCACCAGAGCAACATCATCGCCCACCATCGTTCACACAGCCTCCACTCTCCATGGCTAGCTCCCCTGCGCACACTTCAAAGCCCACCAGTAAAGCTGCGAAGCCCAAGGCCGCAGCTGAGGTCGCAGACTCCTGGGAAGACGCAGACGTTTCCGACCCCGAAGACGCTTCACCAAACCCAGCATCAGGCTTAGCCATTCCAAATGCGCCTCCGCCAACGCCCGTTTCTCCAACCATCTACAGCGACGCGGCTTGGCCTACTGGGTCCGGCGCCGCCTCCCCAGCCACTTCTCAGGCTCCCGATGCTCAGAAGAGACCGGAGAAGACGGACGCCGTGGCGAGGCGTATGATTGCTGCTGGCCTGGGCCTCAAGGCACCCAAGCAGACCGAGGAGCAGAAAGCCTACCAGAGGGCCATTAAGGAGCAGGAGAAGAAGAGACGGGAGCAGGAACAAGCGGATGAGCAGAGGCGACTCGCAGAGCTTGAGAAAGCCAAGGCTGCTGTTTGGGACGACTGAAAGTCTATGTAGTATCGCGTTGCGCCAGGGAGGCTTGTGCATTTTAAGACTCTGTTTGGATTCTATAATCGAGCTGCACAATGCATCTTCTTTCATCCCTTGTTATACATTATTGTACATTCCCCGTTGAATTCTTTCCTAGACCTTTCTTCGATTCTTCATCGCGTCGTACAAGCATCTGGCTATGGCCGAATCATTGCCCCTACAATGCCCCACGATTTAACAGCCCTTGAGAGCGTCTTTCGTTGAGCCGCAACCGAATGATTCCGGCATGTGTCCATTTAAATCCTTGTCATAAGGGAAGCAACGGAGTAGTTTACGTCCGTTACTCCAGTAGCAATGCCTATGGCAAAGCTTGATAATCGGGTTGACGAGCTTCGACAGGCTTACTGGCTCAAATTTCCAAGAGACGGAAAGCCTTCCCATATTTCAGTCAACCGGGACCTCCGCAAATGGTAGTGTTTTCCCGTCCTTGACCAATACCAACTGCGTCTCTTGAAGGCCAAGCCCATGCTGGTTGACGACGCCAAAGCCCTCTAGGCCTTCTTCCTCAGCCCTATGATTCCAGAGCATCTGCCGCACAGTGCCGTCTTTCGAGCAGTTGATGAAGCCCATAGGCCAGCGGCTCCTCGCTAGGGAGTCTCTGACGCCTTTCGTGGCCGGTTTCTCAGACACGAGCAAGCCGAGCACCCCTGGGCCGCGCCACCCTACCGGGGCACCGACAAACGCGCCCTCCATCTCCCGCACGTAGTGAGGGCCGACGCGGAGCCCCGCCTTGCATTGCACCAGCACTTTCATGGCCCGAGTGGTGGTCGGGGGCGTCCATGTCCCGAGCAGGTCGGTTCCAAAGTCGGATGCGCCCCCGATGCGCCGGAGGTAGAAGCCATACTTTGTGAGGCTGGACGCGACGGTGTACTCGTAGTGCGTTCCTATGTAGACGCTGCTTTTCTCGTCCAGCCCCGAGCGCTTGGCGTACTCCAGGAACGTGGACAGGTTGGAATGCTGAGTGCTGGATGGTTGAGGGTATATTAGACTTCTGCTGCTGGTCGCATCGCTGCCATTGTGGTGGTCCGCGCCATCACTGAGGTATCTCCTAGTCCTAGGCTTCAGGCCGTCCAAGCCTCCCAAGAGCCGGGACTTGATCTGGGTCGTCCTGAAAGCGCGACCACATCCGAGCAGCATATCTCAAAAGTCATGAACTATTGAGTCTTACCATTTCCTTCATGGTCGAACGGGATCCCGGTTTCTGAGCCTGAGTCTGAAGAGGTTATGTGCTTATCCAGTGGTACCTTATGCTTGTAGCGAGGGGCAATTGCATCACAGGCATCCCACTACCAACCATGCTTCAGCCTTACCAGATCCTTTGGAGAAAGCCTCTGTTCCTCATCTGACTGCTACATTTCTGCCGTTGATTATACTGTAGGAACGCATAAACTTGCTATCCTCTCTTTCGCTCTTTGCGCTCGACTTTCACTGATCTGGGTCTTTAAGCCTCGGATCCGCTCTCAACACCACTCGCTCACTCACTCATCATGGGTTCCGTCGTTATTCCTCACCTCAACTCTGGGTGGCACGTTGACCAGGCCATCCTCAGCGAAGAGGAGCGCCTCGTCGTGGTGCGATTCGGTCGAGACTGGGACGCTGCGTGCATGCGCCAGGATGAAGTGCTCTACAAGATCGCCGACAAGGTCAAGAGCTTCGCTGTCATTTACGTCTGCGATATCGACCAGGTGCCCGACTTCAACCAGATGTATGGTAAGTGAATGAGCCCAAACCGCCGGACCGCTTTGTCTCGCGTCATGAGAGACGCCGTCCACGTTTGACTTTAACCCGGCCTGTTTGACTGACCGAGACTCTGCAGAGCTTTATGATCCGTGTACAATCATGTTTTTCTTCCGCAACAAGCACATCATGTGTGATTTCGGCACCGGTAACAACAACAAGCTCAACTGGGTCCTGGAGGATAAGCAGGAGCTTATCGACATCATCGAAACCATTTACCGAGGCGCCAAGAAAGGCCGTGGTTTGGTTGTCAGCCCCAAAGGTAATGTATTCCCTGTCTCGCTTGCGGGCCACTCTTTGGGACGCGGTCGTGGACTAACCTCCGTGCCTAGATTACTCTACCCGCCATCGTTACTAAAACCAGTTTTCCGTTGGCCAGACACTATTTTGCCAGCTCTCTGCTACGATATTACGAAGATGATGCTTATGGCGTTTGTGGTTGATCCCCACGAGGAATTCACGGCATGGTGGGATCGCGTAAGGGTTGGTCTCACGAAAACTTGAATCTCAGACTATCTCGAGAATGCTAATATTTGAAATACAAGATTGTAATGGCACTGAATGCAATGGTCCAGGTGCGCCACCTTCGCCTTCCGTGCCCGTGATTGTAGTCGCCATCCTACTTAGTCACTGAGGCTAACCCATCGCCATCTTGCCTTGAAATGCTCATACGTGTTTTTGCGAGATCTGACCCTCCTGGCCTGTAGCTTATCCTCATCCCCTGCTCAGCGGTAGCCAGACATGGCAGCTTCATTAAAATTTCTAAATCGTGAATGCCTCAAGAACGAATTCAAACTCCTTCATCATAGCATTTCGCCCTGGCCCGTCTTTGTAGTTGGGAACGAAATCTTATTTGTTAATCGAGAGGCTGGTTGAGGCGGCGCTTTATCGCGGTGTCGTTCATCTCTTGATCGACTGGCAAACCGTCTCAACCCGACTCGGGACCCCTGGCCAGGGGGCGGGGCTGCCTGGCCAGATATTTGTGGCTTGATGATACTCTCCAAGGAGAAGGCACTTTCTGCATATCCGGTACCAGGACGAAAGTCATCATCAGCATCGGAGAATCCCCCAGAGAGGTATTCCTCGTCCGAAGCAATTTCTCCAAGAGAATGGTTGTGCGACGGCGGCGCAGACGGTGAGGTTATGGAGCGCGAATGCAACAGCGGGCGCGTTGCTATACCTGGGCTGAACGCAGCCGGCGTCATTGTGTTTGAGTTGACAGCCCCGGCAGTCATGACAGGACGGTCTGCGAACGGGTTCTGGAACGAAATGTTGTTGGATGCCTCATGGAGAATCGGGAGGATTTGTTCGTCGTAAAGTCGAGCACCGGACTCGAACGACTCCGGAGCATACTCTGTGATGGTTCTTGAAGAACGTCCATCATCGTCTGTCGTAGGACTAGACGGTTCGTCAAAGAAATCGTCTAGGCTGTCGAGCTTCGTAACCAGGTCACTCGTAGATCCGTCCCCACGACCTTCGTCTGATAACATGGTGCCTGTCCGCTCAGGTGCGTCAAAGTAGCCGTATGGGAAGTCGTCTTCATGGAACTCGACATCTGGCGTTGGCGTGGCTTCGACTGACGAACCCTCAGCGCTCTGGCACATGTAGAAGGCTGCATGGATATTAGCACGCGTGGTCTCGGTTTTCTTGGCTGGCATCGGTATCGCCCAGCCTGACGCCTCCGGAATACCAAAGAGGCTCTGGGTACGCTCGTATTCCTTGCGGATAGCCTTGGACGTGGATCGTGTCATGCTCATCCTTAGGTGGTGTTTATCCATGTGACTTCCAGACATGGTCATGATGTTATCAAGCACCTGTAAAGCCTGCATGCAGAATTCGGTTTGCAGCAACCGGAGGAGGGGGGATATAAGATCCGAACCATGACCAGCCAGTTCGGGATTACGCATGTCAACTTCTCGAATAGCGATGCACAGAATACGCATGGTTTGTACCTTGACCCAGGCCAGAGAGTTTGTGAGCAGGCTGACCAAAAAGGTAATCATTTTGTGATCCATGTTGGGAAGGTAATACTCTCGCACAGCCACGAAAAGCTGTTCGAGGAAATCCCCGCTGTCATCGTGCTTTCCAGTAGCGTATTCGTCGAGAGTGATGGCTAGGCCTCCGAGCCCTTGGTGATCTGCCTCTTCAGAAAGTATGAGTGCCGTCTTTCGGACCTCTTCACTGGGGTTCCCGCGCTCTAATTCATTCAGAAAGCGAGGGAAATTGGCTAGCACCGAAAAGAAGAGTCGCTCGTCGTCGCCAGTCAGGCTATCTCCAGGTAATTGGATGAGCTTGTCCATCGTATCGAGAGTAGGTTGCCAGCACAAGGAAGACCTCAGGCCTTTGTGCAACAAGGGTTGAATTCCCTCAAAAGTCCCATCCCAGTGAGGCGGCTGCCCTTCCAAAACAAGCCGCCTTACAGTCGGGGACTGAAAATCGATCTTGGCGAGGAGCTCGTTAAGCATCTCGATTGCTTCTAAAAATTCCCTTTCGTTGATCGATTCCAAACATGCGCAAGTTGTCCAGAAGAGCTGCGGAGAGTTGAGCAAGTCGTCAGCATCTAATTTGACGATGAGAGTTTTTAGCGTTGTGAGAATTTCCATAGAAAATGACTGGATCTCTGGATCCTCGTCGGCTATGGTGTTCGATAAACGGGCGAGCATATCCCCTAGCATGTATTGGTCGATCGACACTAATACGCATCTGAAGATCTGGAACGAGCGACAGGCCAAATGCCGGACTGGGCAGGAGGTGGCCCAAGTCAACGACAGCCGTCCCCATTGTTCTTTTATGCCGGGGAATTGTGTATCAAATGTCTTGACAACTTCGGCGGTCAAGTACTCCATACTTGGCGGAACTTTATTATCGTGGTCATCGACCTTGCCGTTACTGTCTTCGTAACTCCAGACCACGGTGCGGTCATGCCGCCGAATTAGATCAACCAAGTCTTCGATGGACTGTTTTTGAGCGTCCTGAACTTCGTCGATTCGTGAAATAATGAGCTCATGAATTAGATGAACCAACATCTCTCGTGCCTGCTCCTGAACCAATGGGGTATAATGGTCCCAAAGAACAGTAACAACATGCAGAAGCAGGGGGATGTTTTCTTGAGAGAGGTGTACGGGAGACACCATTAGATCGACAAGGAGGATCAGAGAGAGCTGTCCGAGCGAGAATCCCGCCTGTTTCGTCCCAACAGGAAGCACATCTGTCAAGTCTGCACAGTAGGGCAAGGTGTTGGTATCCGGCGGAGGAGGCACTGCTTCCTTCTTCTCATTGGGAACCATTGCTTTGGGGTTTATCTGCATAAGAAGAAACTCGACGACCTTGATTCCGGGTGTGCTGTTTGTCGTTGATAGGAAGACCACGATCTGCTTGGCATATTCGACGAAATTCTGCTCACGACGCTCAAAGCATAGTTGCATAATGAAATCCAGCACAAGCCGCACATTCCCCGGATGAGGCCCAGTAGCAAGAGCTTGCCACAATGCTTGGACTTCATTATGTAGGGCACCTGATGATTTGATGGTCAGCTCCAGGAGGTTGGCGAGGAGAACGTAGGACTGTGCAGTAGGGCCTCCGTTGGGATCCAGTGTTAGTTCGATCGACTGGATCCATGGCAGCACAACAGCAACTACGTTTCTCTGTGCGACAGGTTGCAGATCCTTGAAATACAAGGTGAACTCCGAGAAAACGTGAAAAGCAAGCTCTGTATAATGAGCCGCAAGGCGTTTCGAAATCTCGAATTGCGCCAGCTTGTACACTGCTTGCGTTTTGTCCGATATGCTGATATCAAAATCTTGTATCTTTGAGTTTCGCAGTTGTGGTCCGTCAAGTGATCGTAACAGTGCCGAAGACTTGGACCTTATCTCACTCTGGTCATTACCGAGCATGAATAAGCATAGTCCAAGTATTTTCCAAAACGGGCACGGGTAGTTAATTTGATCTTGGAAAACCTGGACGACGACAGCGAAGTAGCTTTCCAGCACCTTGGGTACATCGGCCAGATAACATCTCGCAATGCAATGCTCAAGCAAATACGGGTATTCTTGGTTGTGAAGAACCAAGTTCGTTAGTGCCCTCCTGCCTATTACGTTCATCCGGTCACTGCCAGAGTTGAAGATAGCTTCGACCCATGCGAGCATGCGGCGAATGTCGAATTGCAGAGTGACACCACTCTCGGTGACCACGGAGATGGGTCCACCACACAACGCGGCCATCGCACTTAATGCTGCAGTTCTGAGGTTCCGCTTCTCAATCTCCATAGCGGCAGTCACCGTACCTCTTTCGCCGAGGGTTTGCTGGTCAATCAAGGATTGACGCATGGTGTCCTCACGGGCTCGAATCTGTACTTGATTTGGCGAAAAGCCGCACCAGTCTTCCATAAGAGAGAACGCCGACTTGCGGGATTCAAAAGTCATCCATCGTGAGGGATCCTTCGTCCTGTTAATGCCCTCAAATAAGGCCTCCATCAAACCGCAGTAATGCCGCCTTAGTTTCTGAAATTCCCAATCCATCTGAACTTCCCCGTCCATGAGGAACAACTTCAAATCCTTGGTATACGCAGTCAGAATACTCAGGAAAAAGTCGGTTTGGTAGATTTCTGGTTTCTTGAGAAAGTGAGAGGTGAGTTTGAAAACATGAGTGATCTCGGTTCGCAGCAAATCCATCTTGCGATTCCTCTTGGGGCTGCTGTTCGTACGTTGATGGATGCGAGCGCGAGCTTCGTCGTTACAACGAGAAGCTTGCCCTTGAAGTTCCTCTAGTAACGTTCGATACACGTGAATGTTGATAGAACCCATAGCAACGACAACAGCATCCCGGACCGATGCGGAGGAAACAGATAGGAGGGGTATCAGATATTTGAAAAGAGTTCTTGCGGTCACGATCTTGTCTGTTGACGAGGGTTTCGAAGTCTTCCTTGCGTGCTGAGGATCATTATTTGATCTGACAGGCGAACTTCCCGAATCTGCAAGTGTCGTACACGCAAAAATGAGGTAGAGCTTCCATTGTTCAACCATAATTTCTGGCTGCGCGGCCGGGGACCGGGCTGGAGCACGAGAGCCACTTGCATCTGGACCGTAGTAAAGTCCTCGACTAGGTTCCGACAAATACACGATCGGTTTGTACATCTGAAGAATGCGGTTGCAGACAAGATCCCGTCCAATGGTAACCGCGAAAGGGCATTTGTCGTACGCAATTCGAATAAGATTTGGAAAGATTTTGAACCATAGCGTCGCATCGTAAGAAACATCGCTTGTGCAGAGTTCAACCACAGCGCCCTTGTTATTGACGTTTTGCAGTCCACGCTGTAGGCGGCTTCGCTCAGCCACGGACAGGTGTTCGTCGTCGAAGTTCATGATTTCATCGGAATCATTTTCCAGTATGTGGATCAGTCTAGTGGATTCCTTCTCGCCGGAAACGTCTTTCCCAAGGGCTTTATCGAATTCGGTAAGTAGTCGAAGTACTGTGACTGCGTGGTAACGCACGCGTCGAGATTGTGAGCAAAGGAAGAATAGTCCATGGGCCTCTGCTTGGTCCACCTCGGCCCAGATGCTGGATAAATCGAGTTTCAAAGCCCTCTTGTCAGGCGAGGCCGTTCCTTTCTCCTCTGAAGCAGCTTCCAGAGACTTCTGCTTGATCTCTTCAATCCAGATCTGAAGAAGCTCAACATAGAGACGCAGCGTGCTCTCGATATGGCCCGGACCGAGCATGCCGCCATCAGACATCGTGGAATACCGATCATCGAAATTGAAGATGAAGCGAGCAAAGCCCATTGTAACTTGTTGCGCATGTGCATGTCTGGCAATGGCCTTTAGGGAATTGGCTGACGAATCTGCGATGTTTGACTGAACGTGGGCTGTGCCAGTGCATAACAGGTTAATAATGGAGTTGAAGGGGATGTCCACGGAGAGACAGCGAGGCAATGCCTGCACGGCAACATGCAAAAGTTCATAGAATGCCTGCTTCTGATCTGTGGCAGTCTGATGATCATCCCGTCGCGAGAAATTAAATGTTTCTGTGATGGGGGTCTTCGGCCCAGATGCATTGAATTTTTCATCGAGCGCCGCCTGCCCTCCGAATGTATTGTCACAAACGATGGTGATTTTTCCGAGGATTTCGCAGAATCTCAGATAGTATTCTCTGACACCATCACTCAGCACATGAGTCAACACTGGTCGTGATATGGTTTCTCCCTTCAACGCAGATGATATAGTTTTTGAGGCAGAGCCAGGATGTGATGTAGTAATGGGAGAAAGCGGTAAACGCTCAGTTGGTGGAGATGACTCGTAAACTTGCGGAAACGGAGGCTGGCCTTGTTCGCCCTTTTCAAGATCCGTCATGATAGCAAGGAAGGCTCGAATGCCGACGACGATTCGATCTGGGTCAAGCTGTTCCACTTTGAGTTCCTTATTAGAAGTGAAAAGCTCGGCGTTAATCAATGGAAATATGACGTTTCTGAAGCAGTATTCGGGATACTTGAAGCCGACAATGCGGATAATTTGGATCAGGGGGTCCGTAACTGCCACGTCTGTCGCATTCAGGCTGCGCCTTGAGGTCGGAAGTATCAACTTCATTACATCATCTAACTTGCGTATGGAGCTTTGGGGGCTGTCGTTCGTCCTATAAAGATGGGTCCAGACTAAACGGGACAACACTTGAAGGCACAAGACCTTGGTAGCGCGATCTTTTACTTTGGTTTGAAGTGAAAGAATAAGTTGCAGCCACTGGGAGCTGAAATTATCTGGGGTTGAGACGCATAGTAATGTCGCGGTGAGAGGAAAAGCAACGGCCCAATGTCGGGGCTTGATAAACATCTGCGCCAGGCGAGGCCCAATTGCAGCAAGGACTTCAGCCCATCTAGGATGCATCAGATGACTGTTGCTGGCTTTCGCAGCAATACGCAAGAGCAGCGTATCAATGATCTGACAGAAAGCGGTTTTCACCCTTTGACCGTGTGATCTGTTGAAAAGGCGCCCGAGAGAGATCAAGAAGTCGCAGGATTGCTCCCACGCTGCCTCGGGAGATATTTTCAGCCGTAGGAATTTCATTCCACTAAGAACAAGCTCCATCTTCCCTTCCATGTCGCGACTGGAGGACGATGTTGGGCTTTTGGCCACTCTTTCTTGAAGACAGCCATCAAGATCGTCGACAAATCGTCGAGTTACGCCCACAAAGTTGATTTCGCTCATGTGTCCCAGAAGCTGCGCAAATAGATTCCAGTTTGCCATTTTGAGAGGAGAGACCATAAGTTGGTCTGCGTCGGCGATTTTCAGCTGACCAAATATGATGCTTTCCAGCTTGTCCTCCATTTCAGGAGTTATAGATGCGAGATTGCTTTGGCATATCACTTCGAGCAACACCCGGCACAAGATATAAATGGATACAGTCGATCGTCGTTCAGCTTGAGCCACGAATTCCTGCTTAGAAGTTCCCGGAGGGGCTTGAGGGAAGCCGCTTTCCGAGCCACCAGATCCCGGCGGTCCGCCGTGTACTGGTTCGGTGTTACGCCGAAGAAGAGGCCCTCCTGGTAGGGCGCTACGGGACTGCTGAAGCTGGCCCCGAGCTTCATTGGCAGCGTCGCTCTTGCTTTTTCTCCACAACATCATAGAATCGATGAGGGCTTTGGGTTTCGGACTAGCAATATGGCCAAGAGCGACAATAAGCTGGTCGAAAGCTGGGTCGGCTCCATGTCCGCATATACGTTCTATCCTAGGTTCGGGGTCGAAAGGTTCGGCGACACATTCACTCAGCTTGTCTTCGGCTTGGGCGATAAACTGTCACCGGTTAGGACCTGCAGCGAGTGGACGAGTTAAAGAGTAGAATGACAAACCGAGGTAAACAGGACATGCAAAGCATATTCGCCAACAGTTTTTTGCTCGTCCCTTTGATGCCGGGAAGAGTGTGAGCCATTATGCGTGTGATCGCGTCTCGACCTACTCTGCATGCGCTCGACCTTGCGCTGCGTTGCACTGAATGAAGCTATATCGACAGCAGAGCCCGATCGTTCGAGCGACGATGAAGAAGTAGTGTTCGCCGTAGTACCGGATAAGGCCGTTGGAGGTCGGGAGCCATGGCTCGCGTCAGCCTCCAACCGAGCGGCTACCGACTGCATATCCGGCCTATCCATTGCAGCGCCGGCTGCGGCTATAATCCTTGGGCTAAGAGGGTTGGATGAGGTGCTCGCCAAACTGCCATTCCTCGAATGCTGAAAGCCGTGAACAATGGAGGTCTGCCGATGGTGACCGTAGGTTGCGCTCTTGGGGTCCACGGCCCGTTCAACAATGGCCCCAATACCTGCGCGCGTATGATTGTGTAATCGTGGAGAAGTCACTGCCGAAGGTGGTTGAGAAATCTTGTCGATCGAGGAGTCTCGGGAATGTGACAGTAGGCGCGAGGAGGTGACATCGAGCCCTCCAGGGCGTATTGTGTTGCCCCAATTTGCATCGTCCTCGTCTTGCTCATCAAGCCTTGACACTGACCTGGACGACAACTTGGGCGGATCCTGCAGGTGGTCCGGAAGCGTCTGGGACGGGACTAACAATGAACAGAAACAGTAATTAGCGAAAGAATCCTTCAATCCAACGTGAGCATGTTAGATGTTCGAGGCACAGTGAAGGTGGGTGCGTTTTTGCATCGCGCCAAGGCGGGTGGTGCTAGTGTCGAGGGACGCCGTAGAAACATGGCACAGCGTGATCGGATTGCTTACCCATCTCGAAAGGGTTCTAAACCCTGAAGTCCCATGGTCTGGTGATTCTAAGGCATACGGTGTTTCTGAAAGGCGTCGCAAGTAGCGAGCCCGGGCCAAAGTGGTTATTGTCGTTGCAAAGTCCAGGTACGGATAAGGGTGTGATTGGTCCCTTGTGACCTAAGGTAGTCTAGTTACCTTTTAGTGAAAGTACCTGACATCAGGGACGGGGAGGGGAATGCTTGGGGCAACATGGGGGCCAAAGTAGATCCTCCACCACAAACGGGACCGGCGGACGGATCAGCGCTCGGACGGGTGCCATTAATAAGAGCAGGCTCGGAATCGTCGTCAAGAATTTAATCTACTCTTAAGGATCCCCTCCGAGATTGTTGGCACGATGAGCTACTTTGATGATGTCTAGCATGCAAGGTTGATTTGAACATCTGCTCACCTGAACGTCACCGTTCTGCGACGTGGTCACGACATTATACCTTACCTACCCCTACCTAGCGTGCCGCTAGAAGTGCCATTTGCCAAAGAATTGTCATCAATGTATGCATTGAGTGCATGTAGTGTAACCGACCCGGCCAGGCAAAGCACCATTTATGGTGGACATGGAAGCGCAGAAAACACAGGCAAAGAGAAGGGGATAAAATACGCCCATGGGCCTCCCTGCAGCCTGCAAGGGCAGAACGCCCAGAGCCCCTTGGCGCTATTGGCTGTAAAAAGGGGTCTCGGGACCAGCAGATCTTTTTAGACACGCAAGCGTTTGGCCATAAAAGAAAGAAAAAGTACGCTGCAGATGGAGGGAAAATACTAAGGTAGGTAGGTAGGTAAGGTCCTAATGATAAATGCTTTGAGCAACAAGAGTAAGGAAATGATTTTTATAATATTTAATTAATATTTTCCTCGTTTCTCTATTACTAAATACATCTTGTCCAATTGTTAATAAGTTAAAAAAAACAACCATACACTTGCGGTCTCTGAATTTTTTTCAGTTAATGGCAGTGAAACCGGGCAGATCTCAGGGAAATTGTTGTTTTCAGTATTTTAACAAAATCTGTGCTACATCTCACCACTGTCGACATCTCGCAGGCAGACTTCCCGGTGTAGAGGGACGCATTAGATGGGTGATGTATGAAAATGGCAAAGAAATCAAGACGCTCTTCAATGGGAGGCATCGCATTCATGTTCTGCACGCCTGGGTCAGGGTTTGACTGGAAGCGCCGCATATCATCGAAAACATCAAATGATGCACCCCATTCACTATGTCCAAGAAACTTTGGGTTGACTACCAAACGTCAAGGCATGATGACGTCTCATTGACTTGGAGGCGTAAAGCTGCTGGCGTTTGAGGCTGACACATACCACCTTATGTCTCAAGCAAGCCAGCCATCCTTTGAGCTTCGTCAGCGTCGCCAACGCCAAATATAGGCCTGGCGGTTTGTAACCATAATTTCGCGATGGCTACGAACAGCCTCGCCACCTCACATCATTTTACAAGATGGTCCACCAGGATGTGTTAGAGTACGCCTTATCCACAAGGACGGCAGAGAATACCGCAACGGGAAGCAATCCTGGTCCCTTGTGCCTTTCACTTTGAGATCCTGATGTCACGCAAGCAAACACTGGGACATTCCTGCATCTCTCGAGCACAATGGTCTTAGTACCTGAGCATGCTTGTAGCATGCCGTTTCGAACCTAAGAGAAAGGATGCAAATATGTCACGGATTATGGATCGTATGATTTCAAACCTGTAACAGCGCAAGACGTCGAGGCATCGGGGATTTCGCAATGAGCTGGCCTGAATATCTGAAATTCGCCCTCAAGCGAACAGCTTCCTTTTCCGTCCTCAATGATAATAGGTACCAGTTGAATCGGTTCGCCGCCAGCACCCACACAAGGTTAGGCAGCCCGATAAAACCGCATAGGCAGGTAATTCGAGGCCCGAGGTCAGTCAAAGGTGGAAGCACTTGGAAACATATGGTACTCTATGAAGCTACATTTACTGTGATGGTCCGACAAGAACAGCCGCGACGATCCATGAAATGGGTCGAGGTTGACGTTAGTGCCAAATGCTGTGACCACCAACCCCACAAGAAATCACCGAGTAGCATGTCGCTTTCAGTCAGATCGCCAGTAAATGTTGAAACTAGACACAAGCTTAAACCATTCTAGTAAGATTTGAGCAAGGGACGGGAGAGCGGACAGGTGTCTTAGCCGTGCGATCATCAATGAACCCTGTGTCCTGTTGGTATGATATTGAGCTTCTGTCGTCCTGGTATGGACGAATTTACTGCCCTGCGTTCTCAACCCAAACTTTTCCTATGGATAAATGATGGCGAATTGCAGTTGGATTGTATGGCTTCAGCCAAACAGACAAATTCAGGCCTGGTTTTGCATGTGACGAAGTCCAGGACTTACCCTAGAGGCTGCCGGCAGAATGACATGGAAACACTTATTACCCGAGTGGGGGCGTTGGGCGGTCTTTCATGTGTTCATTGTGGTGATACTCCCCGAGGCCCAAGACAAAGCTAGTGGGGAAGCCTTACGTGATGCTCGACGCAGCCTCAAGCCACTGATGTAGCAGCACGATAGGGCAGGCAACGGCCGAAGCCGGGTGGGCTCCGAACGGCCTCTTAGATTGCTGAGTTCGTATAGTTTGATTTTCGTCGTTTCTGGTGAGACTGAGATCCGTTGTTCATCTGCATTTGGATCGCTACGTGACCAACCATCCGTGATGCATGCTCTTGGGCTACACTTGGTAGACCTGCAAGTGACGGAAAGTTCTGCCTGCATGTCCTGAGGTAGGTACCTGCTTAATGTGAGATACCTTACCTAAGGTAGGTATCTACCTTGCCTTACGAGACGGAAGTCTGCCGGGATGCCGCGCAAGGCCGGAGCTCTGACAGATTGCTGGCACCAGGGCGCTTCGGGGTCCTGCCGTAGCAAATCCCGCCTTGTGGTCGAAACAGCCCGTGCCCCGTCATACATGTTTCCGTAGCTCTCCGCCACTGCTGGTGTGCGACGTATGATCTTCCGAACTAACGCGCCAGAATATCTGTTGGCTTTCTGAGACGGGCGCTTGAGCGGGGAGTGAGGTCAGCGGTCGCTTAGAGTGCCTGACGATTAAGAGGTACAGACAGTATCTGTACGGCGACCCCCATCGTGCCACATCGGCGAAATAGTGAAGTTAGCGTCTGCCCAGATATGGCCGGGGTTTGGGAGGTACTCGCCATGATGGCCTTGGCGCGCCCAGTTGAAAGTCCCTTCTACAATGCTATCAACTAATGAGCCGGACCCGAACCGGACCGGTCTGGCGACACCCAGGGCCTACCAACTTGATCGGAGGAGGAGGGTGGTGGGCCTAACATTTTTGAAGCCCCCCCTGGCCACCAAAGCCTAGCCTATCCGTGGCCTGCAGGCACATCGAGACACGGTGGACTGGATCGGGCCAACTTCTTTTACCCGCCAGCAAAACGTCTGACTGTTCTGCTTCCGAACAATTTCCTCGCTCACCTTCTCTCCCAGGTGCCATCGCAGGCTGCTTCTTAAGCATTTTGTCGACACAGAGCAATCGCAAGAAGTTGCTCAGCACTTTTGCGCCTGTAAGTACACATCGTCTCCTTAGCCGCGTCAAGCCGCAACCTCCAACCCCGTGCGCAACTCCGTTGGCACCCAACAATCTTACTCCCGCTCACAAGCATCACCTAGGACCTCGCCGTTACCCTTAGCCACCGCCGCCGTGAGGACCGTCCACGAAAAGCTCCCATCCAGGCTTCCCTCGGGCTGCGGATAACCTCGCCTCACGAATCCCGGATCCCTTCTCCCCCGAGTACCCCGCCTCCGCCTCCGTCACTCCAGTCGTCAAAGCTGTGTTGGCTGTCACCATGGCTGAGCTGGACACTCTCGATATCCTTGTCCTGGGGGCCATCCTCCTCGGCACACTGGCCTACTTCACCAAAGGCAAGTACTGGGGAGTGACCAAGGATCCCTACGCAACCGCATTTGCTGCCACCAATGGCGCAAAGCCTGCCGGTACGCGGAACATTGCCGAGAAGATGGAGGAGAGCGGCAAGAACTGCATCATCTTCTATGGTTCCCAAACTGGTACCGCCGAGGACTATGCCTCCCGTCTGGCCAAAGAGGGCAAGAGCCGGTTTGGCCTCGACACCATGGTTGCTGATCTTGAGGAGTACGACTTTGAAAACCTCGACACTATCCCCAAGGACAAGATTGTCATGTTCGTTCTCGCCACCTATGGCGAGGGCGAGCCTACTGATAACGCAGTCGATTTTTACGAGTTCATCACTGGTGACGACGTTAGCTTTTCTGAGAGCAGCGATCCGCCTCTGGCAAACCTCAACTACGTCGCCTTCGGTCTTGGAAACAATACTTATGAGCACTACAACTCCATGGTGCGAAACGTTGACAAGGCCCTGCAGAAGTTTGGCGCTCACAGAATTGGCGACGCCGGTGAGGGTGACGATGGAGCCGGAACCATGGAAGAGGACTTCCTCGCTTGGAAGGATCCCATGTGGTCTCAATTGGCATCCGAGATGGGCCTCGAGGAGCGCGACGCCGTCTACGAACCCGTTTTCTCCATTGTTGATCGCGAAGGACTTACCCCCGACTCCCCCGAGGTGTACCTCGGTGAGCCTAACAAATCGCATCTTGACGGCAAAGGCCAGGGTCCCTTCAATTCCCACAACCCCTACATTGCCCCGATCAGCGAGACGCGAGAGCTCTTCTCTGTCAAGGACCGAAACTGCATTCACTTGGACATTGACATCAGCGGCTCAAACCTCACCTACCAGACTGGTGACCACATCGCTATCTGGCCTACTAACCCGGGCGCGGAAGTCGACCGCTTCCTGGACATCATCGGTCTCACGGATAAGCGAAACGACGTGATCAGCGTCAAGCCTCTCGAGCCCACTGCCAAGGTTCCGTTCCCGACCCCTACGACTTACGATGCAATTGTTCGTTACCATCTGGAAATCTGCGCTCCCATGTCCCGTCAATTTGTCTCGACGCTGGCTGCCTTCGCCCCCAATGACGAGGTCAAGGCTGAGATGACTCGACTCGGTAGCGACAAGGATTATTTCCACGACAAGACTGGACCTCACTTCTACAACATCGCCAGGTTTTTGGAAGCTGTTGGTAAGGGCCAGAAGTGGAACAACATTCCCTTCTCTGCCTTCATTGAGGGCCTGACCAAGCTCCAGCCTCGTTACTACTCCATTTCCTCCTCCTCGCGCGTCCAGCCAAAGAAGGTGTCTGTTACCGCTGTCGTTGAATCGCAAATGGTCCCCGGACGTGGCGAGCCATTCCGTGGTGTTGCCACCAACTACCTGTTGGCCTTGAAGCAGAAGCAGAATGGTGACCCCAACCCGGAGCCGTTCGGCCAGTCCTATGAGCTGGATGGACCTCGCAACAAGTATGACGGTATCCATGTCCCGGTTCACATCAGGCATTCCAACTTCAAGCTGCCCTCTGACCCCGCCAAGCCTATCATCATGATTGGCCCGGGAACGGGTGTTGCTCCATTTCGCGGTTTCGTGCAGGAGCGCGCCAAGCTGGCCGAGGAGGGTGTGGACGTTGGCCGCACTTTGTTGTTCTTCGGCTGCCGAAAGTCGACGGAAGATTTCATGTACCAGTCTGAGTGGGAGGTAAGTGTTGACGCTTTGAAAATCTGAGAAGAGATCTGTGACTGACAATCTACTAGCAATACAAGAAGGCGCTTGGTGACAAGTTCGAGTTTATTACTGCCTTTTCTCGCGACGGCCCGAAGAAGGTCTATGTCCAGCACCGTCTCAAGGAGATGGCCAAGGAAGTCAATGAGCTGCTTTCCCAGAAGGCTTACTTCTACGTCTGCGGCGATGCCGCGAATATGGCGCGCGAGGTGAATACGGTCTTGGCGCAGATTATTGCTGAAGGCCGTGGTGTCTCCGAAGCCAAGGGAGAAGAGGTCGTAAAGAACATGAGGGCAGCCAACCAGTACCAGGTACGTGAATCTTTCTTGACGCTTTTTGGTGCCTGTTTTACAGCCTCTCTATTTTGTTGTGTTCGCGTCGTTACTAACAATATCTCATAGGAGGATGTCTGGTCTTGAACCCGGCTAATAATTGGATTCCTTTGGTTCATGGGTATTCGACATAGCGAAGGAGCGTGTCTAGGCCTTGCGATGTTATCATTTTTTCGCGGGTCAGGGTGCATCATATACAAGGGACGGGGCTGCGCTCGGTTCGGATCTAAATCGGCGGAGGAGAGACCCTTTTCTGGGAGTAATTTTTTAATCTCGTCATGTCTGTACTTCCGTCTCCCTCTCCGAAACGTATGCCACCAGCCCAAAAGATAGACTACTGAATTTGAAACACTGGAAATGAGGGTTGGGCGGCGAGACGGATGGGGTCGGAATCTTGTTTTGGGGGAGTCGGGTTAGACTGTTGGTTTGTTGGATCTCTGTTTCCTCGTTGATGGCGTCGAGAAACATTTCCTTTTGCTGTCTAGATACGGTAAATGGGAAAACTTGAGTTGTGTGCGCGAACCAACCGATGTGCTGGTCAGTCCAGAGTACCACGAGACGAGGCCCATGAATGACGCGCCGTTTTTGTGATTGAACGGATCCTCGACTTTACAGCTCCGCATAACCCGATCAATCAGTTTTACCATTTCGCGAGCGCATTGGCCGGTTCCGCACTGCGATACGCATCAATCAAAAGCAAACTCGAGCCACCACTCTGGGCAGCTCGGCTCCAGACGCGAAGGCTGACAACCACATTACCCAGCGTTGACTGAAATGCGGCTTTTGTCACTGCTTTTTCCTTGGGTGCTAACTTCTCGTTTCTTTTGCTTCGAGATTGCACCCGGAGAGGTCCTGCAGCTGCACCTCCACATACGTATGCGAGGGGGAAGGGTTCAAGGCAGCCTAAACAGATTGGTCATTTGAGCAACATTAACACCTACAAATGATGCATTGGGGGAGCATCCCTTCTTTTTCCACTTTATTTTTTTCGGATGTGACCGCTGCCTCCAGCACTGTGAAGGCGGAAGATTTGCTGTTGGAAGCAAGCTTCCTTTTCGCAGGACCAAGCTCCAACCTCATGGACGAGTTCAATAACTCAAAACACGAAAACGATGTCATTGGTCTCTTAGAATTCACGAATTTAAACTGAGCGTTCTGATGCTTGGAAGATATTTTTTCTCCTCCAGAGCGGAGAATGGGGGTGCTGTCCCTCAAAACCAAAAAGATGCTCGAGCAGAGAAAAAAGCAAATCACGGGACACAAACAGATGCATGCATGGATGATCCGATGAAAAGTTCAACTGCGGCTTGCGGTCACAGGTGTAGTGACCGGAAATGAAATACCACGGACATTTGGTAACCTTTAGAAACAGAGTTGCTTGAGCTCTCGCCGAAGCAACTTCAGCTATGCATACAATGGAGCCGCTATTGACTTCCTTTCAGACGACTTATTCTTTTGCAAATCAATGGGCTCTGACTTCTGGCTTCCGCCACTTGTGGGGTGACCGCGAAGTCTTTGATTGTCCCAGAGTGAATCAAGGCTCTGATGTCTGGGAAGAAAAAGCAAAGACGGACCAAGCACCCTGCGGGCTTGGTCTAGCCTTCGAGGTAGGACAGGCAGAGACGCTCTTTATAAGTGTGAACGCATCGCCCGTGATTCGGAAAAGGTCTCTGGTCTGCACATCAGTAGAGGAACCTCGCTCTTCAGCATCCTACGACTATTATTAGTGACATCTTGCATGGTTAATCCACCTCATTTACAACTATTCGTGTTATCAATTAAGTATTTCCAGTATTCATACACGTTACTCGACGTGCTTCGAAGAGCAAAGCAACGTCCTTGCAGGATCTGGGCCAACTACAAGACAAATATAACAAAGAAGACCGCAAGCTCTCTATCCGATCGGAGAGCCCATCCTTGTGTCGAGCAGTCGTGGAACGAGAAAACTGGAATCGTGGATATACGGTAGAACCGATCGATTGGGCAGCCGCGAAAACACGAGCCACAGACGAGAATACGTGGGCTTGGAAGCGCAGATATCGCTTCCTCTTTCTAAGAACGACACAACAAGCTGCCAGGCATCAAGCTCCAGGAGAATCTTGAAGACTCTGGACTGAGGATAACAGCTGGCCGTGTACCTCTCAGCAAAGGCCGATTTGTCTGTCTATCCAGGGCTGCGCAAAGGAGGCAATACTCTGCCTGAGAGTAAAGCTCGCTCCCAAACTTCTCAACTCCGCATATCGCCTGCCATCTTTCTTGCTGGCAGAAAAGCACGAGGTGCTTACAGCTGTCGAGCAACCGACGTGATTGAGGGTCGCGCACGAAACATCGCTCGATCCATCGAGGGTACGCGTGCCTCCTTCCAGCTGGCAGGTGAGGCGAACACGCTCGCTACCAGCTGCCCGGTTTTGTGGGAGCACCTCCTGCTTTTCCTGATATAAATTCCAACCTGCCTTCGTTTCTCTCCACCTCACTTTTTATCCTTCGTCACCCACAGGCTTCTCTCAAGACTCTCGCTCTTCCTTCTCGCGACTTTGGATTTCGCTACCCGTATCGTGGTTAGAAGCAACTCGAAGCAGCCTCGAAGTGTGATATCTCTTACCTCCAGCACCCGCACTTTGGATCTCGCCTCTTCTCGCCTCTTCTGACCTTACATTTCGGTTTCGCGCCTACCACAACATCACCAAGCACGGCACCTTCGCGCCTAGACCAACAACTCCTTTCCACATCCTCTACTTTGGAGTTCGTTATTGTCACTCCTTCCTTCAACAATAGAGCTACTTCACACAATTAAGGTAAGCGAGGTGCACCAACCAGTCCCCTTTTGCTTCTTCACCCACCTCGTCTCGAGTCTTTTCCTCCCTTTCTTTTCCCCTCTCCCTCCTCACATCAACAAAGATCAACACTGTTCTCTTCAACACTCTCGCTAGCCCCAGACTCCTTCACCCATCTTGCTCTCTAGCTTGTTCTACTTTACTTACTCTCGCTTCGTTTTCGCATCCCCGTAGCCCAATTTCTTTCTCGCTACTCAGGACTCTGTTTGCACCCCCGGCTATCAACTTCGGAGTTTAGAGGTGAGCTTGGGTCCGCATCACCTTCACCTCAGATCAACATCACCTTCACCTCAGATCAGAATTTATTTCGTTCCCCCCCCTCCTCCTCCAAAACCACCACCACCTCCTCCTACCTCCTCCTCCTCCTCCTCCTCCTCCTCCTCCTCGCCCTTTGTTCTTCCTTGTTACTCCAGACCGCTTCCAGCTACCATATAGCTGAGTAGAGACATTTGCTTTCGACAAAATTTCATTCCTTCCACCCTACCCTCCCCGTGTCTGGCGAGACCCTCCCCATTTGCGATACGTAACGGGACATCAGTACTCACTCACACTGTTTGAGACAGACTTCGAGCAACGCTGAATATCCGCTTCTTCGAACCAACTTGGAATTGCATCCAACCGTACAGGTAAGCTGTCCCTGAAACGACAACCCTGACCCATTTAGACCTGTCTGCCTAGTTGGCAAGTTGGAAAGCATTCTCCTCGTTTTCTTTGCCAGCTAGGAGGCGAGTCCTGACAAGTCCAAGATTGCTGACCGGGACTGAACAGGAGACTTAATCAGTTATCCCCTTTATCCCGTCATCAATCTTTCAATGGAAGCCAACACGGGCGTTACCAACCCCTACGTGGGTCGTGCTCATGGTCATGCCTCGGGCCACGCAGCTGGTGACCCAAACATGCTTGTCAATCACTTTGCTGGAATGACTCTTGGAGGAAGCATGGGCTTGCCTGGTGGCTCTGGCCCTCAACTTCCGCTGCAGCCTGGCCCAGCGTTCATGGTTGGATCTGAGGGCCAGCTCGTCCTTGCCCCTATGTCCGCTACGCAGCCAATGCCGCTTGGACATGGGAACGAGAACCCATACGCAAACTACTCCATGACTACTGCGGGCAGCTACGGGTCCCCTTACCTTGGCCTCCACATGCCTCTCATGCCCTTCACCCCAGGTCGAGCCAATGCCAACCAGCCTCGCCTCGATCGAGGACATTCGGAGGTTCCTGGCCTCGAGAACCGCCGCGGTTCTTACTCCACTACCGAGTCCACTCCTGCCACGCCCTTCTATGGAGGCATCTCTCATCGTGACAATGGACCACGAGTTGCCAATTTGGATCGGTCTGCCTACACAACTCCGTCCCCTCAGCAGCTTGGTCTCTCCAACCTGCACATTGATGGTAACGCGAAGGCCTTTGCCTCAATCACTGATCGTGCTCTCGATGACCTCCTCAAGCAGGAGCCACCTATTCCTAAGGCGGTTCCAGCTGTCTTCACTCCACCAGGTCAGATGAAGAGCGTCGAGCAGAGCCTCGAGAACCGCATTCCCGGCAATCGGAACGTTTACATTCGTGGCCTTCATCCTACTACTGACGATGAGTTGCTCTTCCACTTTGCTTCCCGCTTTGGCGCTGTGGAGACCTCGAAGGCGATCATCGACACCGGAACGGGTGCTTGCAAAGGGTATGTCAAGCTTTAGGACTCCATCACTCAAGCTAACTTTGATAGTTTTGGCTTTGCCAAGTTTTACGATGCCCGCCATTCTGAGATGTGCATTCGTGGCTTCCATCGCCTCGGATATGAAGTCGGCTTCGCTCGAGTAAGTCCAGGACACAAGCATCTCAAGATTTATTGCCCACTCGAGCTGACCTTCCATACAAAGGAGTCCTTCAATTCTCGTCTCAAGGCCGAGGGCGATGAACTGTCTACCAACCTCTACATTTCTAACCTGCCCAAGTCGCTGACCGAAGTGGTATGTTTACCTGGCGACATCCAGCCATTTTATTCCACTGCACAACTCTGATTGAGCTGAGATCATGCGTGTGCTGACTTGATTAGGAACTTGGTACCATCTTTCTTGGCTACACAATTCTGTCTAGCAAGATTCTTCGCGACAACATGGGAAACAGTCGCGGTGTTGGCTTTGCTCGGTACGTAAAACATCCCCTTTGATCTTGCAGCCATTTTCTAAGACTGCAGCAGCTTCGAATGTCGCGATGTTTGTGATGACGTTATTCGCAAGTTCAATGGCGTTGGTATCGGCGAGGAAGGCCTCCTTATGAACATTCGTTACGCCGATACCCCCTCCCAGAAGGAGCTCAAGCGTGTCACCGCCGAGCGTCGTCAGTTCCGCACCAACGAGTACAACATTGGTGCCTATGGTACCCCCCTCGTTGGTATGCCCCCAACCATGTATGGCCAGCCGTCTCAGTGGCGACGCGTTGTCCCGACTTCCCGCAGGTAAGTTTCCCAATTCATTCCAAATCCCTTAGCTGGGCTGATCTCCTGGCCAGTGGAATGTCTGGGTCCTCCCGCGACGGCGAGAACGCCACCACACACTCAGGGTCCCATCTTGGACATACTCAGTATGCTTCCAAGCGTAGTGTATTCTGCAAGGACTAACTTCTTGTCAGGACGGCCACAAGCACAAGCACGGATGCTGCGATCTCGACACCCACTTCGTCCGAATGCGATGAGGGTGTGACCATTCACGCAGATCCGGCTGCCGAGGCCGTCGCTGACAAGAGTCTCTCAGCATCACCCTCGGTCAAGGTTGAGGTAGACGAAGCTGAGATCAAGTGAGAGTCTGATGTGCACTCATGGCGAGTTGATATGCCGACGTGGCATAGGTCCACTACCTCATTACTTTGATCATGATTTACTTCACTTCTTGATGGAATCGCCTGCTTTAATTCGTCATGATAGTAATACGCGGCTGCGGAACATTTTATGCTCTGACTTGGCAGATACACCTGACGAAATCGTGCGGGAGGGCTCATTTCACACACGTTGTACTTTAGATTTTAAGGAGTGGCAGTTGTGACAGACAAGGAGTATAATCGGGAAGATTAATGGATTTGTTTGCGCTGTAAAAAAGGGTGTTCAAGTTCATGCATCGTGAATCATTGTATATTGGCGTGACGCTACATCCTGGGACTCGCATGTCCCAAACCATCTCCCATTAACATGCGTTAAAATGCATTTTGTAACAAGACTGAACACGCTGTTACTGCGAGGGTGCAGGAAAGGAAAACTGGTTCTTTGAAACCTAATGATTGACTTTAGTTGCCCGGCTGGATAGACAGCTTGGACAAACCCTCGGTATCTACCAGATCCGTGGCTTGCCCAGCGCCTGACTCCTTGTCGAGCGAGTCGCCTCCTAGGTTTTCAGCTCCTACACCTTCGCCAAGAAGCGGTCCATTGTCCTCTTCGTGCTCCTCGTCGGAAGCGCTGTCCTCGTCCTCGTCCTCATCCTCGTCCTGGTCTGAGACTCCTTCGCCGTCACCCTTCTCCTTCACCTGCTCGTTGATGGCCGCCTCCAAATCCTTCAGCATCTTCTTAGTGAAGCCAGATGCCATGACTGAAGCATCCAGTCTCTTGGCGCCGTCCCTGCTCAGGGTTTTTTTTGCGTCCTTGTAGAAAGGTCCTGGTTGAGTACTTGTGAAATGAAAGCGTCGGCTGAAGAAGCGCTTGATGCAGTCAACATCTCTGTCGAAATACATCTCAGCATTGGTATGATCCATGGAGACCATCTGTGGGAAGTCGATGATAACAGGCTCTAAGTGCAAGCTTTCCTCTCCGGTCTCTGTTTTTACCGTTGTTTCTTTGATGATGATGTTGAACTCGTTGAAATCTCCGTGGATAAGGCCGTGCTTTGCAAGCCGGAGGATGAGACCAATCAAGTCGGCATACAGAGATGCAGGGTCTGGTACTGTAGCAATTTGACGTAGCGGGAATGCGTCTATTAGGCTCATGACAATCGTATGCCTCGACTGTGCCAGAGGTTCTGGAACAGGAAAGCCTTCCTCATACAACGCCTTCATGAAGGCGAATTCCTTCATCGCCGCCAGTCGCGACAGGTACATCCAAGATCCCGATGCTCGGTTCTTGAGATAATCTCTGTTGGACTTGACTGAGCGGAAGGAAATCCGACCCAGTCTGTGGATCTTCAGAACGCATTGCTTGCCCTTGTGGTCCGCAACGACCATGATGTCGCTCTCCTTGCCGACACCGATCCTGTTGCCAACACTGTACACATCTTTCCGAGTAGCATGAGTGTGAAGAGCGAGATAATCCAGGCCGCCGTACGTCAAGCGGTAGCCGTCATACTTGGCTTCCTTTACCCGAGCAATGAGCCCAACCTTAGCCAATGCAGATATGCTCTTGTGAACGCCGCTAACGCCACCTCGAAGCCGTGAAAGCTTTTCAATCAGTGGAGTGGGAACAAGCTCATGATTTTTGCTGCCCATTTCAACCTAGCAGGTCGTTAGAATCGAACGGCAAGGGTGCGACGGCTCAGTGAAGAACGCCAACGTACTGCTGTGAGAACACGCCAATCCTCTGCCGCCAGGTAGCGCATAGCTCTGGTATCCAACTTCATCGTGGGCCACCGTGTGGATTCCTTGTCGCCTCAAAAGTCCTGTCTGGAGTGTAGGGGTAGGTGCGGCGGAAAGGCTGTGGTTATCCAAGGTTGATATTTCACTTAGACACATCAATCTTGGAGGGACATCCATGGTGGGGTGTATGTTTTGGTATCGAGAAATTTCTCCGATTACGTCTTATCGATAAGACATGTGAGATCCTGGTTGTGCTTAAGCTTCGAGCTAAGGTACCTGGCAATGCATTACTCATCAAATGCTAGATTTCACGTGACTGCAAGGCTGGAGGTTGTAGGCGGCAATGCCTCACGTAACTCGAAGCTCTACGTACCTGCCTTGCCTGACAAGGTCCTCTAGAGCTTTACCAAGCCGATCCATCACCTTCCACCACCTAGCCACGTACGACCACAACCCTTGCCAATTCATAGCGCTGCGCTCTTCCAAGTGCGGTGACTTGTCGGATTAGACTCTTTGGACATACAACCTTCGACGATATTTTACTCCAGCTTTCCTATTTGTTCCAGACGAAGCCGGCGTGGTCATTACGTCGTTGTCAAGATGGCTCAGGACAGCGATGTGCCTAAAGCGGCGGCGGACAAGGGCAAGGGCAAGGCCGTGCAGGACTCGAAGGATGAGAAGTCACTGCCCCTTTTGAATGGGAAGAAGGATGATGGCAAGAAAGGCTGTATGTGCAGCGGGGCCTCCTCACTTCGAGATGCAACGGATGGCTAACTATGTGCACAGCTGCCGAAGAGGAACTGAACGAGGAGGACCAGCAACTGAAGAGCGAGCTGGATATGATCGTTGAGCGCCTGACGGTAGGAACTCTGCATCACTTCTGTCAAGATTGCGCGCCCCGATACTAACTCTGCACAGGAATCAAACGATTCCCTCTACAAGGCGGCCCTCGAAGCTATGAAGACCTCCATCAAGACCTCGACATCTTCTATGACGGCAGTACCGAAACCGCTGAAGTTCCTACGACCACACTACGAGACGCTAACAAAGCTTTACGAAGAGTGGCCTGCTGGCGACAACAAGACGTCACTAGCGGATGTGCTATCTGTCATTGGTATGACCTACTCGGATGAGGACAGGCAGGACACACTCAAATACCGACTACTGGCACCAACTTCTGACATTGGTTCCTGGGGCCACGAGTACGTTCGACACCTGGCTTTGGAGATCGGTGAAGTGTATGGCAAGCGAATAACTGCCGACGAACCCACCAAAGATCTCGTTGATCTCGCCCTTGTTCTTGTTCCCCTCTTCATCAAGAGCAACGCCGAGGCCGATGCCGTCGACTTGATGAGCGAGTTGGAAATCATCGAGGAAATCCCGAAGTTTGTGGACGAAAACACCTACGCGCGCGTCTGTCTTTACATGGTCACAATGGTCAACCTTTTGACGTACCCCGACAACGAGACATTCCTACGAACCGCACACAACATTTACATTGAGTACAAGCGATTCGCACAGGCAATGGTTCTTGCCATCCGACTACACGATATGGACTTGATCAAGGCCGATTTCGACAAGGCCGAGGACCCGGCTTTGAGGAAACAACTGGCTTTCCTCATTGCTCGGCAAAGAATAGTCCTTGACTTACCTATCGAATCGGAGGAGGACCATGACGTCTCTGAAAGCTTGTCGAATCTTAAGTTGTCCGAGCATTTCAAGTCCTTGGGAAAAGAACTCAATATTTTGGAACCGAAGACCACCGAAGACATCTACAAGAGCCACCTTGAGAGCAGCCGTGTTGCTGGCATGACCAACCTAGACTCAGCACGGCACAACCTCGCCGCTGGCTTTGTCAACGCATTTGTCAATGCTGGTTTTGGTCATGATAAAATGATGCTCGTGGATGGCGAGAAGGAATCCTGGGTTTGGAAGACGAAGTCTGACGGCATGATGTCAACCGTCGCCTCTATCGGCACTCTTTTCCTCTGGGATATAGAGAATGGCCTGGACAAGATTGACCGATATACCTATGCTACGGAACCAGAAATTGCTGCCGGCGCTATGCTCGCTATCGGTATCATGAACTCGGGCGTTTGTATAGATTCCGAACCGGCCGTTGCTCTTCTGGGTGATTCTGAAAAGCTCAACCACCCCAATCCTCTTGTTCGCACGGCCTGTATCATGGGTCTTGGTTTATCGTACGCTGGCTCTAACAAGGAGGACGTACTGGAACTTCTCCTCCCATTCATTTCAGACTCGTCCCAAGACATGCAAATCTCAGCGATGGCCGCACTATCTTGCGGCCTCGTCTTTGTTGGCTCTTCACACCCTGACGTCAGCGAAGCCATTGTGACGACGCTGATGGATGATGAACGCAAGAGCCAGTTGACCGACAAATGGACGCGATTCCTTGCGCTTGGTCTCGGTCTGTTGTTCTTCGGACGACAAGAGGAGGTCGATGTCATTCTCGAGACTCTCAAAGCGATCGACCACCCCATGTCTAAGCCGACTGCAGTGCTAGCAGAGATCTGCGCCTGGGCTGGTACGGGAGCTGTACTGAAAATCCAGGAACTCCTACATATTTGCAACGAGCACAAGGAGGAATCAGATGACAAGAAGGGCGACGAACTTCTTCAAGCCTATGCTGTCATCGGCATCGCTTTGGTTGCTATGGGTGAAGAGGTCGGGCAGGAGATGGTTCTGCGGCAGTTTGGCCACCTCATGCATTACGGCGAAGCGAACATCCGCAAGGCTGTCCCCCTGGCCATGGGCCTTATCAGCCCTAGCAACCCGCAGATGAAGGTCTACGATACACTCTCCCGATACAGCCATGACAATGACTCTGAGGTCGCGATCAACGCCATCTTCGCCATGGGAATGCTCGGTGCAGGTACGAACAACGCAAGGTTGGCCCAGTTGTTGAGGCAACTGGCCAGCTACTACCACCGTGACCAAGATGCGCTTTTTATGGTCCGCATTGCCCAAGGTCTTCTGCACATGGGCAAGGGAACGTTGTCCATTAACCCCTTCCATACCGACAGGCAGGTGCTCTCTCGCGTATCGACTGCCGGTATTTTGGCCACCTTGATCGCTTTGATCGACCCCAAGGAATTTATTACCTCAAACTCCCACTACCTGCTTTACTTCCTCGTCACAGCCATGCACCCACGCTTCTTAGTGACATTGGATGAGAAGCTGAAGCCTCTCAAGGTCAATGTCCGCGTCGGTCAGGCCGTGGACGTAGTTGGCCAGGCTGGTCGACCAAAGACCATCACTGGTTGGCAAACTCAGAGTACCCCTGTGCTCTTGGGCTATGGTGAGCGCGCGGAACTGGAAGATGAAGAGTACATCAGCTTGAACAGCACACTAGAAGGACTGGTCATTCTACGAAAGGTAAGGCTTTAACTTATTACCCGCAACGAGAGAATCCTAGTCGTACTAACTATCGCACAGAACCCGGAGTGGGACGATGGGAAATAAATAAGGCTCGTCGGAAGTTGAAGGGTTTGTGATTGGCAGCTCCGCACGTTGAGGGTTGTCATGCTGTATAAGTAATCTGCGAAACGTCGAAACGCGGTAAAGGATTAAGGCATTTTATAGACGATAACACAACGTCGGGATGCTCGTTTAAGTGGTATATGCTCCAAAGAGCTGTTCTCTATTCATGATTATGCATTTCCAAAAAGCGTCTATGTGCAAGCACGATGTAAGCAAAAAAACACAATTCTAAGCCATATCTATTATTGCTTCCATACGTCCGGACCGAAGCGCTCGCCTTCACCCAAGGTCATGTATGAACACGCCTGCCAGTCACAGCCTTGCTTGTACACCTCGGTGCCCCACCAGCTGAAGCCATCCATGAGTCCTGGATAGATGAAGCCGAAGAAGACGACGACGATGCCAAACGCTAGGCCCGAATCGAGCGCGGCGCTCATGGTCATGGTGTACTTGCTCCACCAAGCGTTGGCGCGGTTCTTGATCAAGTAGTTGAAGACAAAGCAGACCAGGGCCCAGACGGAGAAGTTGAGACCCGTGGCGGGCGGGATCCACGCCATTGCGCCGAATATGACGGGGAAGTTGATTTTGCGGAGAAGGCTCTTTTTCTTGTTGCGGCTGTAGAGCCAAAGAGGGATGGGTAGTAGGGCACCGAGGGGGAAGCAATAGACGAGCCACCTGTATAGGGCCTCGGGGCCGAAGAACTCACCAGGGCCGACAACACCCCACAATATGGAGCCGTTGAAGTGCACCCGTGCGATGGGACACGTGAACCCGTTGACGGCCTCGGGAGTGCAGAGGCCGGAAACGTTGGCAAACATCCAATTCAGGACACCAATCTGGGTGACCGAAGACACTAGAGTCGCAACGATCTGGACGGTGAAGAGGATGCGGGGCGGGATTTTCATGTAATGGCCCAGCTTCAAGTCCGAGGCGAATTTGATGCCCTGGGCGGATGATATGTAGCCGTAAGTGACGAAGACCATGTTCGCCATGGGACGACCGGGAAACACGACGCCGCAAATGAGCTGGCAAATGAGGTAGATGCTGCTGTGCTGGTTCGTGACAGCCATGATGATGCCGTTGGGGATGAAGAAGAGCGCGCCGATGCCAAGAGCGAGCAACAAACCGTACCATGGGAGATGCACAGGATAGCTGACCGCGTTAGCAAGCTTGTTCTGAAGGACAGCGACAAAAGGCGAGCACTTACTATTCGACAATAAAGATGCCGATGGCGGCCATCGAGGCAAACGTCAGCAAATACCAGCTGAGGGGCGCGTCTTTGTACCGCTTCATCAGTCGACTGTGGACATCTTCGCGACTCATCAGGCCGTCGAGATTGGGGAACGACCCGGACATGTTCTGATGTTGGTATGGTCGAGCACCCGGCGAGCTGGACACCCGGTGGTACGCTGCCTGCGGCTTTCCCCTGACATCGGCAAATGCTCTCTTTCCGGTCCTCCAGATATCTTGCCCATGCCAGACAAGGGTGTGGGTGAGCAACGCGGCCAGCCCGGCGAATTGCATTCCGTAGCTCAGCATGTACGTGACTGGCAGGAAGACGCGGCTATACTTTTGATAGGCGGTCCGATCAAAGACGTAGTCGCTGGTTAGAATCCTGCTCACGTCGTACACATGGCCGGTGTTGTCGAAGACTGCGGCAGATAAGATGGGCATGTAGGCCGAGAAGAGAAAATTGGAGTAGTATAGGATTGGTGCGATGATCCACATGATGATGGCAAGACCCCCGACCACATTCATCGCTGCCCAGAAGGGCACAAGTAAGGGCGAGCCGACGTAGGTGATTTGCGCCCAGTCAAAAGTCAGGGGAAACAGACCAAGACCCGAGGCCACACCGAAGAGGTTCGCAAGCACGACATTCTTGGGTGCGAACCATGTAATTACATTGAAGTAACTGAGCGCGGGCATCAGCAAGCCAGGCAGGAAGTAGAAGACGAAGGCCCCGATCCACACAATGTAGAAGAAACGCCATCGGCTCATTGTCCAGCCATTCGCTGGCTTGTTATCCTGCTTGTGAAGAGTGGTGAACATGGCTGCAGACATGAGCGTGCCGGGCCAGATCATGCCGGCAGGCTTGACGAGAAACTCCCGGGTTATACCTGCAAAGCCGTACCCTAAGACCTGCGTTGAGATAGTCAAGAGCAGCTGGTATACGATTGGCGCCTCTTGATTGTAGAACTTGGTCTGCTCTACTATCACGTCAGTCGCAAACGCGAAGCCGAAGGCGACATTGCTGCTGACGTAGACACAGGTATGCTCCTTTTCGTTCCACCGGCCTTGCGCAAGCCACCGACGCCAAGAAGGAAAGCGTTTCTGAGAGCGAGGCATGTCGGCCCTTCCAGACGCCGGTCGCGCAAGAACACCATCTACAAATTCCTCCACGGGGTCGTAAGGGCGTTTCAACAGGTAGTCCCATAGGTGACCGAGGGGATGTACAAGAAGTAGGGCAATGATGGGGGTAATTGCAACGCTAGGGTATCTTAACGAGAAGAATAGATTCGTGGATGATCCAAGAATGGAAAACAAAACAGACAAACACCACATGCGGGGCGTATTCACAGATAAGGTCGTGTTGTCGGTGGAGGGAACCGAGGCGCGGACAGCCTCATGGGGGGAGTTGTCATCATTATCATCGTCATAGCCGAGCTGCGAATCGCCATCTTGGTCATCGAGTAGCGGGTCGTCCTCGGAACTCTGGTCGTCCTTCATGTGATCCTCGAGCATGCCGCCGTGAAGAGAGGCCTCGGCGGCGCCAAACCGACCGTCGAGGCCAGATACGAGAACGGCGCCCTCGATGTCCTCGGAAAGGCGCGAGGACTTTTTGGAGAGGACGGAACGCCTCGAACTATCGCTTCTGGTCGTGTCGGTGACTCGACGCAGGGGGAGAGAATTGACGGCGTAAGAGTCGCTGCCGGCCGGCGAAGCATTGCGGTCCGGCGTCAAGGCCATCGCGCCGTAGTCGGGCGAGTCGCGGCGGTCGGCCTGGCCTTGAAGCAGGAAGGGCGTCGTCTTAGACGCCATGGCGGAATCGTCGGGCTGAGCGCCGTGAGCTGGATCGAGAGCTATTGCCTCAGTCAGCCGTTGCGAGAGGGGATCATTGTGGGGATCAATTGATCTCGGAAAGGGCGGGTCGTCGGCGGCAGGACCAGGACTGGAGGGCGGAGGGCGATGAACAGGGTCTTGATGCAGGCGCTCGTTATATATAGACGATGCTGGGAGGGTGGAGGTTGTCGGATCAGGCGGTATAGGCGGAGAGTCAGAGGCTGAGACAGGACCGGGACTAGTCGTGGTCGTGGTCGTGGTCGTAGGCAAAGCCGACAAGTGCGGCAGGGCTTGAAGCGCGACAGCTTGGTGCAGGTCGGTAGAGTCACGCCGCGCGAAGTGTGGTGACGGTGACGAAGTGATGCTCGAGGTGCGTCGACCCATGGCGGGGCTGGACAGGGCGGGTGGTCCCAGCAGGGTGGGGTGAGTGCCTGAAGTGGATTGGCGATGCTTGGTGGTTGGTGGTTCGTTAAGGCAGGCACCGGAAAACGTGCCCTGTAGGCAAGTCTTGGTAGCAAGAAAAGGGTGGTGGGTGTGCTCTCCAGCGATCGGGATCAGGGACCGCAAGGCATGGCAGTGCAGTGCAGCGCAGTGCAGGGCAGGCAATCGCGATTTCGAGAAGGCGGTTTGATTAGGCACCCTCGGGCTTCGCTATATCAGTCAATGCAGCGGCTACAGCGGGAAAGTGGCGGTTATGCGAAGCAGTAATGCAAGGCAATGCACCGCTGCACCACGGACTTGGACTCCTGCAGGTTTTGGTGGAGCTCGGGGGTCCTTTGTGACAGTAGCACCAGTCCAGTCAGCCTGTCCAACGCCTGAGCCGATTCGAAAGGGCCCCAGTCCGATATGCCGACGACGTGATGGTGGGTTGCGGCAGGCCGAGACACGCTTTTAATGCCGCTTACTGGACGATGCTACCGGGGAAGTCCTGCAGCAAGAGTTGGTGGCAGACGCTTTGCACGTCAGCATGCATTCGTGATTGTGGAAGAACCCGGGGGCGGGCGAGGTCTGGGAAAGGATGGGAAAGTCGCGAGAGGGAAAAGGCGACAGATTCGATTGCTGGGGAAGCTTATGCTACCTTGCCTTTCGGTACCTTGCCGGGCCACGGTACAGGGTCCGCTAACAGCAGCAAGTATTCTTGTATCAGAGGTTTGGATGATACCGGACTGGCGCGTCGATACTGGAGGGAAGCGAGGCGAGTTGACCGCAACACCACGCATGGCAAGCCAATCTCACTACAAGGCGCCAGGCACTCTTAGACTAAGGTAGCTCGACGCCGTGTTCAAGCTGCTTTCTCTTCTCGACTCTGCATGTCACCGGGAGACGCTTCAACACATCCTGGATCGACACACTCCCGCACAAGGAGGCACGAGGTTCCTGGGATATTCTTGCTCTAACCGGAAACGGACTGGGCCTCCCTCTTCCCTGGACCTGCCCAGCAATCCTCATGAGCCGTTCATCAAGTGAGGGTTTTGAGTGGAGCGTCTATTTCATAGATCCAAGCAGCGCCGTGTCAGCAGAATGCGGTGTGAACTACACTTACTCAAATCACCGCGATAGTTCCATTACGTTGCGCAAGCGCCGTTGGCAGCCAGTCCATCGGAGCGGTCAATTTTTTCGTTTTCCACGCCCCAGCTCTGGCATTGGCATTCCCATGACGCAATCAGACATGGCCGTCCCTCTGAAGGCTGCCAAGCAGCACATGCGAGCGCTCATGAAGCAGAAGCTCGCCAGCGTCTCCCAAGAATCCGTGCTTTCGCAAAGTAAAGCCGCACTCTGCCATTGCCGTCACCTCGATCCACTTCGGCTTACAATCATTAGGTAGGAGAGTGTTTGAGGTACTCAAGGACTTCCCGCCTTATCAGAACGCCCAGCGCATTAGCATATACCTCTCCATGCCTGCAGCTGAGATCCAGACTGATGCGCTTGTACGCCATGCCTTGGAATCCGGAAAGCATGTCTTTGTCCCGTACCTTCACAAGTCTCCGTTCCAAACGCTTGATACGCCTGGACGGGTTATGGACATGGTTCAGCTCAAGGACATACAGGACTACGAGGGGCTGGCACGAGACCGCTGGGGCATTCCGAGCGTTGACTCTGCCACAGTCGGCGAGCGGCAACGTGTCCTGGGCGGGCCGGACGGCGAGAGGACGGATGACTCCTCGCTTGACTTGATTTTGATGCCCGGAGTAGCGTTTGATGCTGATGAATCTGGTTCGATACGAAGACTGGGTCACGGCAAAGGCTTCTATGACTTCTTTATTAACAGATACCTGTCGCAACCGCAGTCCAAGGACGCAAAGCACCAAGGCCATCTGCAGCTGTATGGATTGGCCCTCTCGGAGCAGATGTTGCCGGCCACAGCAACGGAGCGTATCCCGACAGGGCCTCATGACCGGCGGCTGGACGGGCTCATACTTGGAGATGGCCAGGTACTAGGAGGCTTAAGCACAGATGTAAAGCCATGAATAAAAGAAAACATTAGCCACGGTTGGCCAACCACCAAGCACTCTGGGCTGGATTCCGGAGAATAACATGTTATTTTCTTCCTTTTTGGCATGAATCTGTATGATATTCAACAGTCACAAGGCCAACGTTTAACTCGCCGATCTCGGCTGCGTGGTGCGCTGGCCTTGTAGCGACCCTGTTGACAACCTAAGATACATAGTAGTGAAAAGAGAGAGAAAAGGGAAGAAAAAGGCAACCGTGCTCTTGGCAGTGACGAACATGTCTTCTGCTTCCTACTCTTTTTCTTCCTCTTCGAATTCTACACGATACACTAGAGAACTTGGATGGGCTGATAGATTTCTTATATGTGTGTGTAGGTGGTAGGTACCTTAAGGTAGGTATGTGTGGCTGTAGTTGGCTAATGTACCTTATCATGTTGACGACATTTCATGTACCCGAGAGGATCTGCCTCGCATTGGCCAGTAACATCAAGCTCCAGGAACATTGGCCACCGCTCTCAGCTACTCCAGACTACTCCCGCGTCATAGCCGGGACCGTTGTACCACAGTACGACGGAGGAGGTACTACGGTACAGGCGCTGCAGGCGTGGGGCCTGAACAACCGTGCGCAAGAACCTGAAGATGCAAAACGACGACACCATGTTTCCAAGAGCAACCGCAATCCCAGTAGCTTAGCTTCCGGTGTCTGTATCCTGACATCGACCCAGGCATATTTGCTTGTCTCCAGAACCTGCTCACTTAGCAAGGAGAAATATTCCGTCTCCTTTTGTTGCTGCGTCAAGTTCTTGAGCAATCAGCCTTGAACTTTTTCTCGGTTTTATTTTTAGACCTTCCTTGTCTGCATTAGGGGGCCCTATCTGAAAGCCTTGTCCTCCTTGCCTTTGTATTTCTGGCAGCTTTCGTTCCTTGCTATTTTTTTCTCGCCATTTCCACCTGCTCTCACTGCCCCCACCTCGAGCCTATCCTCCAACCCCGCGTGAGGCATTGCATGCCTTCGTTCCTCCAACATCTACAAAGGCCGACTGCAGTCTTGATAGAACCAGATTGCACATAAGCCGCGGACGCTTCGTCTTTACCTCCCCATTCGACCCTCACGTACCCGGAACCTGTCGCTGCAGCTGCGATGGCTTCCAACGGGGCGCAGGAGGCGTTTGCGCCATCCGACGTGCTCGGTGCCGTCATGACGATGCGCAGCGGCGAGCAAAGCGCGAAGAAGTCGGCCCACGAGTACTTGGAGAGGTTTCAGAAATCGGTGGGTTGTGCGACATGCTGAAGTTGGACGTCTGTCCGTACCGCGACCGCTAACCCGTCATTTGCCCCGTCGAGTAGAAAGACTCATGGGGCACCATCATAGGCATCCTCCAATCCGAGGCTGAGCCCGAGGCGACTCTGTTTGCGACAATTACCCTCCGCGGAAAGGTTAATACCACCCTCACTGGTTGCACCAGGCCTTTTATTTACACGTCCTCATCCAGATAACCTACGATCTCGCGACTCAAGTACCTGCAAGCGAGCTCCCTGCCCTTCGAGATCAGATCCTGCTCCAGCTCAAGCGCTTTGCTACCGGTCCGAAACCGATCCGAGTCCAGCTCTGCGTTTGCTTGGCGATCCTGGCCATACAAATGAAGGAGTGGCACGATGTCCTTCCTTCCGTGGTCCAGTCACTAAGCGACAGCCCCGAGAGCCACGCATGCATCCTCGACTTCCTCCGGGTGCTCCCCGAGGAAGTGACCGAAGGACGCAAGATTACCTTGTCTGTATGTGGAACGAGCAGCCATCGACTGGACACCTCTCCCCTCGAAATCTTTGCGACCGGTCGAAGGAAGGTGGAAATAGATATCTAATTGATGGAAATAGGAAGAAGACCTTGCGGCACGGACGCAGGAATTATTGGGAGACAATGCTGGTCAAGTGGTGCAGCTTCTGATCAACTACTCGCAGTCATCTCGTGAGTTCTGGCCGATGCATCAACTCGGTAGGCCCCAATGAATCTGGACCTGGCCATACTAACGCGGTCAATAGCTGCTGCTTCTCGAAACCCACAACTCATCGAGTGCATCACCTCCTGGCTGAGGGAAGTACCAGTCCTCAACATCGCGAGCTCACCCTTGCTTGATGTCATTTTCAACGGCATCGCCTTTGACGAATGCAGCCAAGAGGCGTCCGAGTGCTTGTGCACAATGCTGAGAGAGACGCGCGACGTGGACGAGACCCAGGACGTTATCGAGATCCTCTTCCCCCGTGTTGTGGCTCTCCAATCGCGACTTGAGAAGGTGGCTGAGGAGGAAGACGTCGAGGCCTTGAAAGCAATCACCAAGGTTCTCGCCACAGCCGCCGAAAGCTGGGCAGTTGCTATTGCTCGTCAACCCTCGCACTTCCGACCTCTGGTTGAGGCAGTCCTTGAGTGTGCAGCCCGTGATAAGGATCGAGACGTGATCGAATATACATTCGCATTCTGGTACGAGCTTAAGCAGTATCTGGTCCTGGAGCGATATATTCAGACTCGTGTGGGACTCGTCGACATCTACTCCAAGCTTGTGGACATCCTGCTGAAGCACCTTGAGTATCCCCGACCGGAGTCGGGCAACGAAGCTGACCTGTTCGAGGGAGATCGCGAGCAGGAAGAAAAGTTTCGAGAATTTCGCCACCAGATGGGAGACACGCTCAAGGATTCGTGCGAGGTGATGGGCGTGACGGACTGCCTCACCAAGGTGCTCCACGCGATTCAGCTTTGGACGCAGAAGTATGCCAATCAGGTCAACGACACGACGGTTCCGCACTGGCAAGAGCTCGAGGCGCCGTTGTTCGCAATGCGTGCTCTTGGTCGTATGGTGGACAGTGACGAGTCTATCGTTCTGCCCCAGCTGATGCCCCTGCTGGTCCAGATCCCTAGCCACGAGAAGCTGCGGTTCGCAACCATCATGGTTCTAGGCAGGTACACGGAGTGGACGGCAGCTCACCCAGAGTATCTGGAGCCCCAATTCAACTACATTGTCACATCGTTCCAATCTGACTCCAAGGAAATCGTCAGGGCTGCAGCCTTATCCATCAAATTCTTCTGCACGGACTGCAAGCACCTTTTGAGCGGCCAGGTCCTTCAGCTGCAAACCTTCTATGACCAAATCCTCGACAAGCTGCCAGATCTCAGCAAAGAAGAGATTACCGAGGGTGTCGCCAATGTCGTCGCTGTCCAGCCAGCCGAAGAGACGTACCGACTGCTGAAGACATACTGCGACCCCTTGATCCAACGTTTGATGACCAAGGCGAATAACGCAACTGACGAGGAGGGCAAATTAGCCTTGGCAGGTATGACGACCTCGGGGAAGACCAAATCCATTCAAAATGAGTACTGACTTTGCGGCAATAGATCATCTTCAATTGATTACCATTTTTGTCCAGAACGTTGTGCCGAATATCAGCAGCGGCCAGGAGAACCCGGCGGTCAAGTACTGGCAAGAGGTTTTCCCCATCCTGTCCACCGTGATGGACAATTTCCTCAACTTCAGCCCCATCTGCGAGAGGATCTGCAGGTGCTGGCGCAACATGGTTATATCCTACCGAACGGCCATGGCACCACTACTGGCCAGCATGGCCAACAAGCTGGCTAGTGGCTTTGAGACGTCAAGGGAAGGCTGTTTCCTCTGGGTCACCTCCGCGATCCTGCGCGAGTTCTCCGAGGACCGAGACCAAGTGGACCAAGCGACAACGGACAATATCTACACCTTCTTCGAGGCCCAAACAACGACCTTCCTCAGAGTCATGACCGAGCTGCAGCCTAAAGATCTGCCAGACGTGATTGACGATTTCTTCCGCCTTTTGATCGACGCGCTGCTCTACTACCCGCAGAGACTGGTGCCCTCGCCCCTGATGGTGCCGATCGTCGAAGCCTCGATCTACGCGTTGACCCTCGAGCAGCGCGATCCTCTGTCATCGACGCTGCATTTCTTGCGTGACTTGCTCTCGTATGGAGGGGACAATCCCGCGACAAGCACTCGTTTGCCTGAAGCAACGGCGGCTCAAGTCAAGGAGATAGCCAGGGGCATACTGCTCAGCCACGGCGAGAATATGGTGAAGCAGGTCATGGCCGGAATGATGATTACGTTTCCGGGGGATTGTTTTGCAGACGGCAGTGGTGTCCTGCTGGCTCTTTTCGAGCTGCTGCCTGCAGAGACGACCAACTGGGTCTCGCGAACTATTCATTTGCTCCCCCAGGGCACCGTCTCTCCGGCCGAAGCAGAAAGGTTGATGGTGAAGATCAAGGAGAAGCTGCAATCGAACGACGCAGGAAACATGAGAAACGTTCGTGCCCTACTGCAGGATTTCACCAATACATACCGACGCCGAAACGTCGCACCACGAGACGGCCTTGGTCAACTGGAAGCGACACGCTTCCAGTTCTCGGGCTGAAGGAAAGCGCAGGCGAAGAGAAACAAAACATGACTTGACTCGACTTGATAGATAGGCGTTACTGTGCCGCAGAAAAGTCGCAAAAGCTGTAGCTGTTTAGTGGCCCACGGCGGCTCCGAGTTGGCCCAGCAGGCACACACGGCAGTTAGAAGGAATAAGTAATGGCATGCCGAATCGAGCGGCTGGGGTTGAGATAGCAAGGAGCATAGGTCAGTTTGTGCATGGAATACAGGTTCATGGAGGGTTCTAGCATTTGGAGCAAGCCGCGTCTGATGACGGCGGAATCGCATTCGTGAGAGTAGAAGATGGGCGAGTAAGAGGCAGCATGTATGAATGAGATGAGACAAAGATACTACAGGAGGCGGAGGTCGTAGATATGTTACTAAAGGGGGGGTCTGGCACTTGAAACCAAAAGCAATAGAAAGAGAGATTCTTGCAATGATGAGCGGCTGGCCATGTAGACCCTGGTGATGCAGGCAAATCGACTCTTGTACCTTGTTTGATCAAGGATCAGGGACGGAAACACTAACTTGCGGAATTCAACAAAACACAGCCCATGTCAATGGGCTTTCTAGAAGGACTGGCTAGTCCAGACGTTGCCGTTTTCGGCCAGGGTTCTTGGCGTAGGCTCTGGCGTTCTCTGGGACCGAACAAGGCTCATTGTCGGTGCCTTTCCTGCAACGCGATCTTGTGCCGTGTTGTGGTGCCGGGGTTGGTTGCGAGGCCGGACATGGGATAACTACTGTAGATGATGCCGCGTGCGCCATGTGGGTAGGCGGGCAGTGGAGCAGGGGTCTTGTTTGGATGGGCGTCCCAAGATCGAGGCTACGGGTGGTAGGGCGAGCGATTAGTATTGAAAACGATGAGTGGCAACACATTTTCCACAAGTAGGAAGTGAAGCCAGTGGGTATTCTCTTCCCAACTTTGGACGACGGTGGTGCGGGCATGTATGTAAGTTATGGGATGATGTCAAAACTGTAGGTATGTAGAAGAAAGCGAGTAAACCAAGGAAGAGTCGTGTAGTATGTGATCTCTCAAGATCTAGACCATCAAGCCATCCCAGTCCCGCTTTAGTCCGCTTAACCCGCTTATTTCTTGAGGGGCTAGAACTGGCTCGTTGATATTAAAGCATCTTTGGTATCAGACTCTGTTGGTAACGGCAGACGAGGCAGGGGGCCTGGATGGACCGGCCAACGTACGGTCCTGTATATGGATCGGGACCATCCATGAGCTACCGACAGCCGTTGGGCTTGTTTATACCATAATAAGACGTGAGAAAGACAACGGCAAGGAATGCTGATCTGCCGTAGGTGCGCTTGGAAGGGGAGAGACGGAGAGCAGCCGTCGTCCTGGGTCCCGGTGGGGGAGGCAAAGTCGATATGGCATGATACCGCCAAGCAGTCCTTGAATCTTAAAAGCACATGATGCCCTTTGATGGGCATGTTTGGTTGCCAGGACCGGCAATGGGAAAGGAGGCTCCGCTTTGCGGTGGATCTGGAAGGGCTGCCTGCATGTTTGGCAATTATTCCGAGGCGCGCTTGTCGGGGACCAACGCCGGGGGGTCGGTACTAACAGACTAGTCCATTTCGTCTGTATGTCTGGCAAGCCTCGTGGACGTTGCGACGCCCCGGCACATGGGGCCAATATACCATGGCATGCGGTGCCGCACGGAAAGCAGCATCATCACGTTTCGGTTGGGTCTTGGCCTTGCAAGCAAACAACAACAGGCAAGATTCCCGGTGGGCGTCCCCCATATCCTCCTAGGCGTGCCCTCCCCGGGCTCAACGGAGAATTTCGTGCAGAGCTGACACGGGATGCCGAGACCGACCCTTCGCGGCAAACACAGCTTGCAATCTACACGCAACAGAGGTCCAGATGACGCAAAAGCCGGCAGAGAGATTGAGGAGCGAGAGAAGGCCCCAGGCCGGCGGAGAAATTAGCATGGCCTGCTATATGCCCGTGGCTTGAGCGCCGGAGGAAAGCACCCATCCATTCAACCATCCACCCGCAATCGAGCCCATTGCGAACCCACCTACTAACTTACCCTTATTTACGACCGGCGAGAGTGGAAGGGGCCCCAGGACAGGGGCCCGGGTGGATGGGGGCTGGATCGCATCGTGTGATGTACACGTATATGTACATGTATATGTATATATAACACGAAGCCATGGGCCTTGCATCATTGTCGTGAGATGTCCGAGTAGTCACCGCAGGCGTTGTCCGTGTCGATCCAGTCATATTCTCCTTCTCCGTGCTGGTCTCAGAGCTCCCGAGGAGCACCGTTGCCTTTCTCTTCCGCTCCCCTTGCCTTTCTCGCTTCTCTCTCTCTCTCTCCCTCTCGCTCTCGCTCTCCGGACAGACCTATCAACCCGACTCAGGATGATGCTCCTGCGCAACCTCGCCGTCGGCAGCATGCTGGCCGTGACGGCCGTGGCCGGGCTCCTGCCGCGGCAGTACGTCGGGCCGGGCCCCGTGTCCGGCGACACCTTCATCCACGACCCGACGGTGGTCAAGACGCCCGGCGGCACGTACCTGGCCGCCTACACGGGCGACAACGTGCAGCTCAAGACGTCGACGGACCGCACCGCCTGGCGCAACGCCGGGCCCGTCTTCCCCGGCGGCGCCCCCTGGACCACGCCCTACACCAAGGGCGACAAGAACCTCTGGGCCCCGGACATCTCGTACCACAACGGCCAGTACTACCTCTACTACTCGGCCTCGTCCTTCGGCTCCTCCAAGTCGGCCATCTTCCTCGCCACCAGCCGCACCGGCGCCTCGGGCTCCTGGACCAACCAGGGCCTCGTCGTCGAGTCCAACGAGAGCAGCGGCTACAACGCCATCGACGGCAACCTCATCGTCGACGCCCAGGGCAAGTGGTGGCTCTCCTTCGGCTCCTTCTGGTCCGGCATCAAGATGATCGAGCTGAGCCCCAGCACCGGCAAGGCCCTCAACAAGAACCTCGTCTCCATCGCTGCCCGCCCCAACAACGGCGGCGAGCTCGAGGCCCCCTACATCGTCCGCCGCGGCGACTACTACTACCTCTGGGTCTCCTTCGACCGCTGCTGCCGCGGCGCCGACAGCACCTACCGCATCATGGTCGGCCGCTCCAAGAGCGTCACCGGCCCCTACGTCGACCGCAGCGGCAAGTCCATGATGCAGGGCGGCGGCACCCAGATGCTGGCCTCGCACGGCGCCATCCACGGGCCCGGCCACAACGCCGTCTTCGCCGACGGCGACGGCGATGTCCTGGTCTACCACTACTACAACAACGCTGGCGTCGCCCAGATCGGCATCAACCTCATCCGTTACGACAACGGCTGGCCTGTCATCTACTAAACAGGGACGCGTCGAGGTAAAAGGAGCGAAGGAAAGGGGGGGCCGGACCGGAGACCGACACAAGTTTATAACACATTGCGGCGTGCTGGGCAGCCTTTCTTCTATGGTGGTCAAACACGGGGGGGGGGCTTTGAAAGCCTTGTTCAACATTTTTTTTTATACATATTTTGGACGTTTTGACCTAGCTGCGGGCGGGCACTTGGTACATTGGTGTCCATGGCAAGCTGAGGTGCAGCTCCACGGACAGTCTTGGGACACTGTTTATATTCCATAACTTCTCTTCTACATATTCAACAACAATACATACCAGGCATCTCGGTTCTTCGACTCTGCCACCTCACTCGATGCTGTCTCATCTCAACCATGGTCTTCGTTGATTAGGCCGGGAGCCAAGCGGTGACTGGAAACACCTTTAACCCAGTACGATGGGCAGACTCTACAAAGGACACACTCTGGTGACCACATGCATAAAGGTAACTGTAGCATGGCACGGCAGAGACAAGAGTGACAATCCAGCTCATTGAAGCTTGCTTGCTCATGTTTTGAGATTGCAGGCTTGTCTCTGAACAGCACTTCAATCCACAACGGGCCGCTCGGAGCCTGAAATGCTCGACTACTGTATAGTACTGTACTGTAACGTCGGAAGCTCTTCAAGTTGACCGTCCTCAATCAAGATCCGTGCGGGGCCTATTCCATAAAAATGACGGCCGTGCTCATTGTGGTCATGGCTGCACCGCTTCTCCTCACGGGCAACATGAAAGGGAGCCGAGTGCTGTGCACCGGGTCCTTTGCTACGCAAGAAGCCCCAACTGTTGTGAAAGCATGTCCGTGATGGAGGACGGGGCCAGTATTGACCGGAGTGTTCTGGATTGGACTAAGGCAAGCATACGTCCAAAATAAGCACAACGAGAGGAGATCAAGAGGCATTTGTGTGCACGCTCTTGGCCTTCCCTTCCTAGTGTAGCCATGAAGAAGCCGGCAGGGGACCCGTAGTATCTTTCAGGGTAAGATACGTTCAAGTGCAAACGAGGCAAGATACTTGTGAGTTGTCTGTATTGATACATGTGGCTAAGGAGAAAATGGTAAGAGAGCCAGGAAGCATGGCTGGCCAATCATTTGGTTCGGAGGAGGGCGTTCTTAAGTCTCAAGAGGACAAAGACATATGGCTTGTGTGAGCCTGGAGCCTCCATGAGCTACATTATTTGGCTTCATGAACGGTCTCCTGACGTAGGATGTGGTACAGCACTGTAACGCACTGTGCTACAAATCGTCCTTTGACAGCAACTTGATGTAGAGGGCTCCTTTGTGGTGTCTCGGTTTGTACTATACTGTGGTGGGAGTGAGAGCATTCTCTTGGACGTTTTAATGTAAATCAGTTAACAAAGAAGCGTACGACAAATCGGACCATGCATTGACCGCACAAAGCCCTTTCCATGTCCTGATACGCACTCGGTCCCTTGGCTCATAGCACACAAAAAGCCGACAGCGATGACCGAGTCTCGGAGCCGTTGAGGTTAGCTAGAAGCCCACGCGTGCAAGATATCACGTCCAATTCAAAACAACCTCAGAAGCCGAGTCATCCGAATCTAGTATCAACCGTGAAGAAGAGCAGACAAGGGTTCCTGTACCGGCATGCACCAGATTGCCCGGCATCGTGAATGCCACCGCCACCATGGAAGAGCTGGTCGCTAGCTGGAGGACAGCCTGCGAGTTCTGTCGCCAAAACAATCTCCCAAACTGCGACCGGGGCACCTATTCCTCGAATCACAATAAAGAATGCACCGCCTGCAGTAACCACCGAGCCCTGAACGATGTTTCTACCCATGAGTGCCATGGTCAATTTCGCAAGCGCTACGACACGTTCCGCAAGTACTCCGTCTACGACCCAATCAACTTCCCGGACTACTTCGTCTGCTGCCGCTGCGTCGCCGCCGGCTACAAGTTCTGCGACGTCGACCCCTACCTGAACCTTGGGTGCTCCAAATGCCACTACACGGACAATGGCGTGAAGAATCAGGTTTGCAAGCTAGCGCTGCGTGGCACTGCCCAAGGCATAATCGCATGCGAGGAAACGGAAGAGAGACCCGGATGTGTGTTGGCACCTCGGCCGCACTTATTCAAAACGCATAGGAAGTGGTTCCGGAGGAGGTGTGACACTTGCATCGTGATAGACGCTGATTGCAATTGGCTGGAGGACCGGACGAGTTGGACGCAAGGCTGCACCACCTGCGTAGCCTACGGCCTACTTTGTCTCGACTCGGCAAATGTGATTTACAGACCGTCAGGACCGCTGGACGGCTCCAGTCTGACCTGGGCAGTTGAACGCAGCGAATGCCACTCGCTCCAACCATATGTCGAGGTGAATAGGATCACGAGCTGGCGCAAGGGATGCACGGCCTGTCGGCTTTCAGGTAGCCATTGCCGTGTTCCTGTCAACCTGCCGGACCATGCCTGTAGGAAGTGCTCCCAGTTGGGACTTCAGTGCGTGGAGTGGCTGGGGGAAACGCCCCAAGACCAGCCGCGTGAAAGCACCACACTGCGTCCGAGGAGGTTTCCATTGTTCGACCTGAGCGCGGTGGGCTTTGGCGGCTTCATGCCCTACAACGTGTGCGCCGCCTGCTTGCGGAAAGGCAGAAACTGCGATCAACAGCGCCCCTGTGACTCGTGCGTCTTGCACGAGGACCAGTGTGACAAGGTGGCCAAGGGAAGGGCCAAGATGAAGAACTGCTTTAGAGGCCGGCTCGACCCTCCACCCGGTGCGCTCTACTACCTCGGATTAGGATATGGCGCGGTCGGCGTCAACGACGTCAAGGACGGCAGTCGCATCGAGCATTGGATTGGACCACCGGCCCCCGTATACGGGCGAGTCCACATCGCGCCCCTCCAGACAATCATAACCAAGGGGCGCGCTCTGAGGCGCGACCTGCAGCCGCCGAGCCAGCCGCCTCCGCACGGGGGCACAAACGGGGCACTCGAGGGCATCGCGACGGAGGACCTGACCGTTTCCAAGCTAATCGACGTGATCCGCGCAGCCTGGCCAGGCTGCTACCCGCCCTCCAAGCACAGGAAATACTCTTGGCTGATGGGGGACTTGAAGGAGTACCTGGCGGACAGAGCAGGGAGCTCTCATAGGCCCTTTGTGCGCATCGCCACTGATGATAGAGCAGACGCAGAGGACGGAGCGAGATTGATTATTGACCTCGATGATGTTGATGTTACGCCCATCCAGACCTTCAACGCTGAACAGGGCGTGGTTCAGGACGCTGATGGAGAGAGTATGGTCATTGACCTTGATGAGATGGACATTGCATCCATCCAGACATTCAACGCTGAAGAAAGCTTGAACCAGGATGCAGAACAAGCAATCTAGGCTGGGGATTTCCCGTCCCGTCCCCTCCAGGACGGGTTTGGGACGAGGGAGCAGCCAACAGGCACGCCTTCAACACTGCTTGGACTCGCAGTCAAGGCGGGGGGAGGGGAAGGTGGCTCGCGTCTCAGTGCGGTAGTCGACAGCTGCATTGAGCAGAACGATGCTCGTCGCACGCACTGGAAGACGGGATCTCATTTAGCCACGGGCCATCGGGATGGTAGCACCGGCCGGTGCGGCGGAGGAAGGAGGGAGCGAGGGGTGCGGGCCGAGTCACTTGGGCCGACAGTCCGTCTGAATTAGCCAGGCTACTAAAGACGCAAAGGCAGATTTGGTTTTCCGTAGTAGGGAAGCTCGAACCATAGCATGGAACCCAAGTTTGGTGAGGTGCGGTGATGTAGGCCAGTAAGGCTACTAAGCAAATGGAAGGGTGTGGGTGGTTGACAGAGTCATGAATAAGCGGCGTCTCATGTATTCCCACAGGTACGATGACTCAACCGAGCTTATTTCGAGTGCAATGCGATCCCGCCACCCGATGGGTAACTGTAACTGTAGGAAGTGCTTATGCTCTGTGGACCCTGCAATGAGGTAAGGCAGGCAGGCCATAGTGCCACTTTCGACCTGTTGCTGATGAAATGCTGGCACATGCTTTCCCGTGTTCTTTGGAGCTGTCGCAGAAGTCCATCAAATCCGCCGGCTATATGTGGGTTACTGCATCCTCAAATCGGCGGCTCGGTGGGAGAATCGAGTCACCGAAGGCCTGTCAACGTCGCGTGAGTGCACCAAGGATCAAACAGAAGAACCGATCAATCATGCACGCGCCGGACAGACCATTCGTCTTTTGCTTTTAAATTTCTCTTCTCTTGCCATCTTCTAACCGCGTCGGAAATTGACCGGGGGCCTCGACATGTAAGTAGCAACGAAATTACAGATATGATGTAAGGGATATAGGAGGGCACAAACGCATAACCCGTCTGCTTGTCTGAAAAACGAAAACCAAAAATAAGTAAAAAAGAAACAAGAGAAAAGTGCCCCTTCCCGTGGCCAATGACCCAGAGTGTGCCCTGCAGCACCGATTCTGCCACGATGCCTCACTGCAGAGTGACCCTGAGGCCCTGCGCAGCCCAATCTCCTCATCGCAGGGTTCAGCAACCTCTTCCGGTTCGTGCCTGTCGACGTGTGGATGTATCCTCGCCTATCCCTCATCCAAGGATAACGAAGTAATGTCCCACATCGTCCTCGCAAGTCAACTTCCATGACTATTCCATGAGAACCGCCGTTTTCAAAAAGTAAGGGTAAAAAATAAGGTAAAAGGTGAGGGGAGGAAAGGTAAGGTAAGGTAAGGGGAATAATGAGAGCCGAGCAATGAGACTCGTATCAACATCGCCCTGATAGATGATACGGCCTGTCTCACCAGCTTCAATGCCAACTACTAATGCGATCGCTCTCCTGCAGCACGTCGCGAAGCTGCATCTTCGAAAGTCCGAGGTAAGTGTACGAGACGACGAATGCAAAACCTGACTCCCATCCGATGCAACCAGAGGAAATTTTTGCTTTCTTCATCCTTCCAAGCCCATCCATTGAACCGAATGCGTACGACAACGCGCACGTCGTGTGTACAGCGTTCTCTCGTGCCACACAACCGCCTCCTCTCGCGGTATCATCGGCCCTCGAAAGCTATTCCACAAATATAACAACATGACGGTCCAAGCCGTTGTCTCGTGGCTTGAACGTCTTCAAGGACGGAGCCAGGTGCTCACATGATGACACACTTCGAACAGCAGCCCGCTTCCTGCTCTCCGTTGTCCATGTCAATGGTTGGCTTCGAAGGGCCGTTCGCGCCGGCGTTACCACCGCTTCCAGATCCGTAGATGGGGCCGGAGCCTCGGTTGTACTTTCGGATCTCTCGAACAATATCGTAGAAGGCCTTGTCAACGTTGATACGGGATTTTGCTGAAGTCTCGATGAACGTGCAGCCGAACGCTCGTGCCAGGGCCTCGCCCTCTGGTGGAAATGTTAGCAATTCGACGCGGCACATGTGAGGGGAGAAAATAAGAGCATGATAACGTACCTTGACGGCTGACTTCACGTTCGCCCTCCAGATCGCACTTGTTGCCTGCAACCACCATTGGGAAGTTGTCCTTGTCTTTGACTCTAAGAATCTGTTGCTGGAATGTGGTGATTTCCTCGAAGCTCTGGCGGGAGGTGATGTCGTAAACAAGCAGGAAGCCTTCGCCAGTGCGCATGTACTGCTCTCGCATGGCGCTGTACTCTTCCTGTCCAGCGGTATCAAGAACATCGAGCAGGGCGACCTCGTCATCAATCTCGCATTGCTTGCGGTAGGAATCTGCATGGTTCACGTTCGTGTTAGAGAGGGGGTTTAACCGATCATCGGCTTCCTGCAGCGAGGCGACGCACCTTCGATGGTTGGGTCATACTCGTCGACGAAGTGACTTTGGATCAATTGGATGGTCAAGCACGACTTGCCGACACCACCGCCGCCGACAACGACGAGCTTGTACTCTCGCAGGAACTAGAGACCAAAACAATTGCGGTCAGCGTGCTGAATGGAACGGAGCGAGGACAAAGAGCAAACAATGGCGGATTGGTCAGTCTCGTACCTTGTTTGATGCGGCCATTTTGAGTTGAAGCGCTCGCAAAGACGATAGCTTCCGGACGGTTGGAAGGAAGGATTTGCCTGTTTGGTGCTTTGCCGGGGCGAAGGGGGAGCCTAGATTGCCTCGAGCGCGGGTGCTATTCGCCGAAGCGTTACGAGACTCTGTAAACCGATGTCGAAGACGAAAAAGAACTGCCCAGCAGGGAACGTGTAGACGAGGCGACGAGCGACACGGGCGTCGGAGGTGGAAGCGATGGAGGAGAGACGACGAACGAGTCGGCAGGGCAGGTTGACGAAGAAGTGTAAAGGGTGTGGTTTGGTTTGAGATGGGCAGATGGAGAGAGGAAAGGAAGGTTAGGTTAGGTTAATTTTCCCGCTGGGGCCGACGGACAGGCAGAAGGGGGTGTCTACCTCTCCCATTACCTCAAAGGTGCAGCGGCGGCAGGTGAAAGAGCAGGTACCTCACCTCGGCCAGGTAAGTCCAGGTATCGATACCTCGGGACGTACCCTTGAGGAAGATACCTCCCGTTTCCACTGCGCTACGCCGGTGGGAGCTTGTACCGGTACTGGGATGTGGAGAGTGGATGGGGTGGGATGGATTGGGCGATCGGGGCTGGTGCTAGTTCTGGATGGGCATGTAGCGATTGTAACTGGACCAGCAGGGTGCTTTGGGAGCGCGGGCTGGCGCTTGCTGGACCTGGGCAATGGCCACTAGGGGACTTGGGGAGGGGGCCAAGCACCTCTGTAGCGATGTCGGTGGTACAGACTACGACGAACGCTGTTTTATTAGTGGTGCAGGGCATGCACAGGTCCCTGGTCCCCGAATGGTGGGGGAGAGAGAGGGAAAAAAGCACATCACTCGAGGAAACGGGCGAGAAAGGGGCGGCAAAGTTATTTCGACAACGTCCGAGTAATACCTTCCTTTGGGTACCTTGGGTACCGCGCCGTACCTTACCTTTCCTAGTACCTTACCGGGCCTCACCTTGAAAACCTCACGTCACGTCCAAAAAAGCACATGCACTTCAGAGTCCCACATGGCAGATCCTAGCGGAACAGGTCGAGCAGGTTGAAGGGTGTGTGGATGGTCCTTGATGCAAGCCAGGTAGGGGGACGAAACGTCTAGAAAAGTTGGCTCACTTGCAGGTCTAGACATGCAAGATCAAAGTCCATCTAGTCTATGCCCAGGGGACGGGTGTGTGATGGAGCGATGGAGATAGAGAGAAGCTGGGACACCACATCCCAAAAGGTGGTGAATTTAAATTGGTCCAAAGGTGTGGGTCGTTGCCGCTGGAGAGCGACAGGGGCCACTTCCGTAAAAGGGGGGGGAGGGCAAAGGAGCTGCCATCTTCGAGTTCGCCAGGGTATCTGTCTGTAGCGGTACAGAGTACTGAACCGTACAATGACATGCCTTATGCATCAAGCTAGCGCAAATACCTTACCTCCAAGGTAAGTAAGGTAGCCCATATTTTCTGCTATTGCCTAGTACCTCATGACACTGATACTGTAACACGGCCTGAGTTCAATGCTTCAAGCTTGGTAGTACACATATTTTTATTTCCTTCCTTTCTGTCTGATATATATGCAGAGACAGCAGAATTGTCTGTTCGCGCAATGTGACGTGGTCACGTTCCAATCTTCCTTTATGATTTACTTATCTACCCACTTCCCACTCATCACCTCCACAAGTATGCTTGCACTATTTTTCTGATGGGATGTTGGCGGCAGCCCATGGGACAGAGAGTCCTGCGGCTAAGCTCTACAATCCCTCAATGGCAGCCAACGGTAGTGTATTCGCAGAGTTGGTACCTCAGCTCCGATGCACGACACGGCAGCCTACTCTTTTTCTGGTACCCGCCATCAACGGCAACGGCACATTCTTACGATTCTTACTCCTTGCGGAGATCCTGCAGTTGAGGGCCATAATTGGAACTTTGTCTGGCCGAAACGGGCGGCGGGGGGTTCCTTTTGTTTCAAAGGGAAGGAAAATAAGCAGCTGAATCGGGTCATCTTGGCTTGAGCTAAAATACCTACCTTGCCTTTCTTTACTCCTATTAACGTTGCTGACTTTTACTTACCAAGCGCCTGCCTGACCTACCTTACTTGTCTTATAGTACCTTACCGAGAATCAAGAGGTAAGTAAGGCAAGGTTCCGTAGATAAGGTAGACTACCTACCTACCATACATTAGATGCCGGCAGTACAGTACCTCCGTGCCGCTGGCATGGAAGTGGGTTCCCCACGTACCTTGCCCGATAAGGTACCTCTTCTCGCTCTGAGATTCGGGCTACCTAACCGCCGCCCCCAAACTCATAACCAGCAAGCAAGCAACCTCTGCCACGGCTTCGAGGACATGCACACAAAACATGCGCTCGGCTGAAATGCTCAAACCCCTTCTCTTCCACATGAACCGTATGTTCTCATGCAGTTGCGTGAGACAAGTGGTTCCACATGGGAGCTTGGAGCTCCTCTGGGAACGCACAAGCCCATTCCCGTCCGCCTCCCACAGACCACCCCCACGGGTTAGCTCGGCGCTGCAACGGCGGCCTTTAGATACGCCAAGCAACCGCGGACTTCCTATCTCGCCTCCAGTGATGGTCAGGGGCGCACTGCTGTCGTCTGCCGTCTCCGGGTCAGGTCAGTTCAGGTCAGGTCGCGTCAGGTCAGCACTCTCTGAAAGAGCTCCGATCGCTAGGGACTTGCACACGCAGCTTGAGCCAAGGGGAGGGTCACACTACGGATACACAGCGATGCAATCGGCGCAGCCGCCAGACGTTGACACACCCTCCTCGATCGTTCAGGGAGAACCGACGCCTCAGCCGTGCTGATGAAGTATCTGTGCGTTTCCGCAGTGCGTGCATCTGCTGGCGAGCGAGCCCTCGTTTCCATCGCGAGCAACCACTTACGGGGCACGGGGGACGAGTCGTAGTATGCCAGTTCCCCTTCTTGTGCCCTCTTCCACACTCAGCCGCACTCGCAGCGACGCTGGCTGCTGAGCGTGTCGGGATGAGTGACTCCTCACTGTCGCTGCTTTCCTTCTGTGGAACGGGCTTCTAGAAACTGCAGCTCTGCGAGATGACGGGCGGGCGTATCGAAACTAGAAACAATGGCCTCTAGGCTCTACACTTTCGGCCTAGTAGGGATAATTACCGGGTGAACGAACCGACTCAGGGACAGGCTTAGTATGTGATCTCCACCGGTGCTATGTCGCAACCTTGCCAAACTGTGGGTTTGATGCCACCGCGAGACTCTCCATGAGCCAGCACAGTCCATGGTTCGAGACGGGGCCGTTCCGGTACTTGTCCAGCGCTACGATAGAATGTTTAATTTCGCTTTGCCCTTCTCCTCATCACAAGATAGCTCCTCCTCCCCCCCGTTGCGCGGTACTCTCCAACTGCTGGGTCGGGTCATACCTTATGCAGCACGACACAAGAGCGAAAGATGGGATGATGCATGGCAAAAATAGGGCACGTCGCACCGCCAGGCCCATCTTTTCAACTACCCCCCAAAGACCAAGAATAAGTCAGGCACTTCTCGTCGCCGTTTGTGAGAAAATGTTGCGACTTACCTCACGAGGGTGCCCATGCAGCCTAGCGGCGTATGCAAGCTGCATCCTCCACACGCTCCTTTTCCCACGGCCGCCCCCTACCCCTTTAGCTTGCTGCATGCACGTTGCTGCAGATAGGCATGGGAGCTCTGCAGACCCACAGACTTGAACGGAGACGATCTGCGTTGTGCTTCCCTCTCCCTCTCTCTCTCCAGGCTGTGGGCGGCGGCGATGGGCGTCGGAGGGAGTTGCAGGGCTGCTCAAGGTATAATCACAACGTCACCCGGTGTAACTGGTTTCTGTACGCCGTCCCCGTCGCCGTCTCTATATAGGCTGCCCGCATGCGGCTGACGATGACGAGAGGATTGCTGAGACCGAAGATGCCATCGGCCAGCCGGCCAAAGCACAGCCTTCCCGTATTCCTCTCTCGTTGTGGGGCACACTTGTTGTTCCGTTCGGAGGGTACTTGGGTGTGAGCCAAGGTAGCCGATGGCCACATGCTTATAAGAGTGATCGCACCTTTTTTACTGCTTCTTTCTCCCTAGTCCCTCGCGTGGCATGGGCGTGGCATGCACGTTTACCGGGGTCTTGGATTGACAGTGGAGGAGTTGCTGTACTTGGCTCCCATCCCCCCCTCACGCTCTCTACCCCGGCCTTTGTTTGGTCGATTTTCCACATGAAGCAACTTCCTCCTGCCCTTCTCAGATAGCCAACCTTGCCAACTGTGTTGCAGGGCCGGCACATCAGCATGGCAATCAGCCACCGGATGTTGGGGCTTTCTTTTGAATCCGTCGTGCTACAGAGCGCAATGCCAAGCCTACGGCCCGCGAGAATTCACGGACGTCGAAATCGGCCAGGGTCCTCTCTCCGCTTGTAATGCATGCAAGTAATTTACCTTCCCTGCCTTGGTTTCTACTGGTCGTGCACCACCCTGAGCCTACGAAAAGGCCCAAGGGCATTCGGAGTAGCGTCCGTTTTCAACAAAACTAGAGCTACCTCCTCCACCTCGGCACCTTCAAGTCATTGCACCAGACGCGTCAGGATGGTCCTTCTTGTAGATCGTAGATTGCTTCTAAGGTAGCTAGCTAATCAGCCAACTCTCGGCAGCTCAGGTATCGTCTTTCCCAGAAATGCGTCCAGATGTCCATTAACGCCACCGCATCCATTTGTCTACCAGGTGAAATAGCACGCTCTCCCTGAAATGTCCCTAGCCGGCGTTGCCCTTTGTAAACCTTCATGCTGTGAACCACGCCGGGCCCAAGCAACCTGATTCCTGCCGTAACTCAATGAGCGTCTCGCTTTCAGGAGTACACATGCCTAACGCCAGATCCGTAACACCTACACATTCGCCTCGCATGCAAATACACTCGCCTAGATCCAGTCGCCATCGAGCTCATCATCCATATCTTGCTCGGCGTCCTGTTTCCGCGGCCGACCTCTCTTGCGGGGTTGCGAGCTTGACCTCGCCCTCTTCTTGCGTCCACCGGGCGTGCCTGCTCCTTTTCTTTTGCGGCCTCGCTCCATGCCTTCGTCATCCCCTTCACCCTCGCTAGGGGTTGCTGGTTCCTCCAGTCCCATGTCTTCGTCCACGTCGGCCACCTTGAATTCCTTGTCGACATTCATCAGTTCTACGAATGCCTTGCACTTCTGTAACATGGTGTCCAGAGATCCGAGACTTTTCATGTGGGCCTCGACTTCGTCCCAGAACTTGGATCCCGTCACACCAGGCACCTTGACGGGTGACTTGTTTAAATCCTTCGCAAGAGCCTTGGCTTTGCTGTCGCTCCGGTTAGAGCCCATGCCGTACAAGCGCCGCAGGTAAGTTCGTGCCTCCCACATAATCAGCAACACCATTGAAGAGGCGGTCAACTGGCGCAGGCGCGTCCTGTCAACAGACAAGTGCAAAGCCAATGCCTCTTCGCTAGGCAACGCTGAGCCTTCAGCATCGGCTTGGATCTGCGCTTGAATTTGCGCTTGGAGTTGCTGGTCGGCATCAACCCGCACATTAAAGACCTCTGATTCAATCGTCTGAGCCACGGTGGCCCCGGTGCTCGTTACAATCTTCTCCAGGGTGTTTACCGTTGTCTGTAATTCACCAATTGTCTGATAGTCAAAGAAAGCCACGTTCTCTAGGATGAAACGGGAGAAATCCAGATGTTGGGGTATTTCCTCGGTGACGTCCAGATTGGTCGGGTCAAAGTCAACTTGGCCACAGAGTTTCTCCAGAAACCGCTGTCGGTTCTTCATCTTGCTAATCTTGAGCACTTCCATCAATAAGTGAAGCTTCGGTTGGAACGTTTCGGCCGTAGCACCGTGCGAATCACCGACAACGTCTCTCTGGTAATTGTAGGCCGACTGTACGGCCTTCGCGTACTCACGCTCCAAGACGGTTTCGTGTTTGTCATGAAGCGCTTTATGCTCCAAAAAGGCCAGGTCCGCGATTCTGCGGTTCGCTGATGTTTCCAGCGTTATGAGCGTGATGCCTGTCTCTTTTGGATGCGTTAATCCCTGTCGGTTAATGCTCCCAAGGACTTCCATAGCCAAGAACGCATGCTCATCTTGCGTAGCCAGGGCGATTCGAGTAAAATCCTTCAAGAACCTCTGCGTGGTAGCACTCGCCACGTCGTCGAAGTTTGTTCCTCCCATGACCGTGAGTTCCTTCTTTTTGCCCTGCTCGGTACCAGCGGCTGCCGAGGCCGCCTCAGATCGCTTTTCCTCGGTGGTGAGAAATTCCTTGAAAGAGCGAAGAATCAGTGTCTCCAAGGCAGGAACTTGGTCCTGGAAGACCTGCTGGAAAGTGGTGTAGACTTTGGCAAGGACATAATTTCGCGGCCAGGCCTGGCAAACCAACCCAATTGCTTCAAGGGCAGCTTTGCGAGCGTCCAGGGTCTGCGACGCCGATGCATAGGGTGAAAGTGTATCGATTATCAGGCGAGGGACAGAATCTCCGGTCCATTTGGGGAATCTGGCCTTGAAAGTCTGTATTTGTTTGTCCAAATCACAATGTTTTGCGACGTTCCCGAGAATGAGAGCATACGCCCCTAGGATGCTCAGCTGCTTCGGGTTCAGGTTGGCTTTTGGGAGTTTCTGAATTCCCAACAAACTGGACGCGACAAGGTTCGCCAACGGCGCAAAATCCTTGAGCAGGTCACAGCAAACTCGGGCGCAAGCGATCAGATCATCAAGAGCTCCACGCGATGAAATTTTCCCGATGCCCTTGAGCAGCTGAAGACGGACCTCAACGAGAAACTCAGAGTGGACAGTCGGTAGGTTCGGTAGGACACGTTTGTAGATGACAGTGACTGCTCGAAATGCAGCAAGCTCATCGGCGCCGCTGAAGCTTGCAAGCTGAGGCTTGAGAAGACGAATTTGTTCAAAATTGAAAAGCTTAGGGTCCGCCTTCGCGAAGATGGTGAGCACCTGCAAAGCGTCACGGCCGGAAGGAATTGTCGGGTCATCGGAATCTAGATTGTCGACAAGCCCGAACATGTTGGCAACAACTTTCGAACAAACTGAGAAAGGTCCTTCCAGGGCTTTGTTCTGTGGTTTCAGAATTGTTTGAAACACTTTGTCCAGGATTTCCGTCACGTTGCCAGACTTGACCGTCTGGATGATAAGCGCAACGTGATCGGTGAGCGAGGTCTCAAAAACAGCCGAGGCTTCTTTTTGGTAGAAAGGTGCAAACCACACCTCTTCCATCATTTGCCGGGCGAGGTCTCGGACACTCTCATCAGGGTCCTGAACACGGCGTAGAAGCCCATTCGCAATCGCGCTGCGTAAACCTTTGTCTCGGTTACGGAGGTAAATGTCACGAGCAAGTTTCATGGCTCGTTTCCTCACACCTACGCCCGCATCATGGAATCGGTCAATGATCTGCAGGGTGAGGGATGGCTCGAGTCCCGGCCTCATGCTGATACAGCTTCCAAGTAGACCCAGAGCCGAGTCACGAACTTGGGTTGATGAATCGCTGGAGCAGTCTAGAATGAGCTGGATAACGGGGGAGTTGCCATCGAGAATAGAAGGGTCTGTCTCCAGAACTTGATTGATACTCTTCAAACTTTTACTCCGCACCGTGGCCTGGTCGCTCGCCATCGATCCAAGGAGGGTATTCAGAATTTTCCCAAAGGACTCGCAGAGCGGTGAGCGCAAGAGAACAACTGAGTATGCAAATTTGGCTTGCGCCGGAGACACAGCTCTGAAGGTGTACTCATTCGACAGCCATGTCCGGTCCTCCATCATCATTCTCAAACGATACGCCAAACGGCCGAATTCATGGTCTCTATCAGGATCATCGTCCTGGAAGGAATTGTAACCCGTGTAAATTCGAGTAGCCCAGTCCGCGATGAGATATGAAATAGCATTCAAAAGATGTGGGTCGTCAGAGCTGCGCGTCTGTAAATGTTCCGTGACAGCGCGGAATGGTCCTGCCCATGCCACGATGTGCTCTACATTGTCTTTCTGTTCGAGGACATGCGAGGCGAGGTCTGCTAAATGTCGAGAGAGCTCATCTACGTCGCTACCTTCGAAAGTCGCGGCCGTTTTCTTGACATGTGATCGCAAGCGTGATATGGCAGCGCTCATAGTTCCAAGTAGTTCCAGAGCCATATTCTTGGCAGGAGCAGGGGTTTTCCCAGCTTCAAACAGCTGCATCATCATTAACATCAGAAGGCGAAGCAAAAGCTCGGCAGAGGGCCAATCGGGCGAGTCAAGGCAAGTTGTAAAGTCGTCCACGAACAAATCCAGAAGATTGCGATACGGTGTGTCGCCAGACTTGGTGGAGCGAACGGCGCGCGTAACGATAAAGTTGATTACATAGGATGCATTGCGCGTGGCTGTTTCGCCAAGGGGGGCAATAATCGTCTCCAGTTCATGGATCGCAACTGAGTGTTGCTGAGCGCCAAGTCTTTCGCTCGTTATTGAGGAGTTGGGCTGGGTCTTCCTGGCCGGTGTTTCTGTCGCATCGTCATCCTCACTTCCTTCCTCATCGCCAAATGATTTCAGAATAGACGCGTTGCCGCGTCCAGTGTTCTCGACGCGGCCTGAGCTGGCTTGAACCAGTCGCATGATCAAAGCCGAAACAGGTTGAAGGCTGCCACCATCCGACAATTTGAACTGCCTTGAGCTTTGCTTGCCAACAGGAAGCTTCTCTAGCGAGGTGAGTATGTCGTCGATAATCCCTTGTCGTTGCTCTGGCCTTATGAGAAAGATTTGACATAGCATGTCCATAGCTACTGAGCGAATTCCGTCAAACTTTTGAACACCAACAGCCGAGTCCTTTTCGAAATAGGCATTCTCTACAAAGATGAGTTTTGACGCTGTAAATTCCAACGTGTTGATGGCGCTTTCGGACAGCTCGATTTTGGTGATCAGTTCGGCCAGGAGCGAGAAAAGCTTCTGGCAGCAAGAGAAGATAGACGAGACGTCCTTCTTGTGCTTGAGAAATATCTTGAAGATGTTTGCCGAAGAACCATTGTTCCGAAGTTCAACCAACGGGATGACAAGCTCCTCTATGACCTGTTTGAAAAGCTTGATGCATGTCTGCATTAGCGACTCGGAGTAGAGCTGCTTGTCCTCCCTGCCACCTGAGAGAAGACGTAGACAGGTCCGCGCAGCTTTCAGCATGGTCTCAACCTCCGGAAGTTGTTGTACCCATGACTCAACCGCGGCTTCGTCCCAATCCTCGTCGATGCGCATTTCAAAATCGTCAACCTGTCGGAGTGTGCTCTCGCTCAACTTCAACACTTGAATCAGGCTCTCCAATGGGACTTTGTCGAAACAGCCAAGCCCTATCACTTTCTGAATGCTGCTGTGCATTTTTTGTTGCGTTGCAGCAGTCATCGTCACCTCCTGATCGCTCGCGGCTACAACAATGTGGTCATAACCTGTTTCTCCTGCTAAAACGCATCCCACGGCTGTGAATACGTGTCTTATCAACTTATCAAGTGCGTCAAGAGCTGCTTCGGATCTTTGACGTTGGTCAAGACTCTGTCCAATGAGCTCCCGACTGCTAGCATAAGTTTGATCTTCGGGCTTTCGGGATGATAGATGATCAGGGTTTTCTATGACATGGCTGACTTCGAGATACTCGTCCCTGTTGATGTTGGCAGACGACAGTTCGACGCGGAATGACGGGGCTTGAGGAACCTCGGGTAGTTGGGAAGACTGTAATTTTGTCGCAATATCAGAATCAGCAGAAGGGCTCGCGTTTGACGGTCGATGTTTTGGCTGCTGTGTCTTGCGGGCAAGGGACTGAGAAGATGGCGTAGGTTCCGCGACTTCAATGTATGAGGATCTCTCTATGCTCTTTGCAGGAATGGCCACTTCGATTCTAACTGAGTTTGACCTATGCGCTTGTATATTCTGAGATTCGGATTCATAAGCGACGATGCTGGGAGATATTGTGGTAGGGCCAGATTCGATTGATGGTTTGACTGGAGTGTCTGCCTTGCCGTTCACCGATACGGTTGTGCCCGAGTTTGTTTTTGTGGCTTTGAAAAAAGATCCTACCCTGCCATAGACCGCTTTTGTGACGGGCGATAAACTTTGCGTGAGGCTTCTTGCAGCAACAGAGTTCGGTGTGCTTTTTGGCAGGACACGGAAGTTGCTTGACATGTTTAGTGATTATGGGCCATCAAACGAACGCTTCTGTTCACTCACTACTGTGTTTTCCTCGATGGCATCAAGTCTTGCAGGACATAGTCGACCGCATGTTTCACGCCTTTTGGCAGTTGATCCTGATTGCTTGCTTCTTCGTTCAACCTGTCAAACTCGTGGCGGGAAAATAGGCTAGCAACCGACGGAGCAGGCGAGCCGGAGCCGATGATCGGATCAGGTATGATATCTATTGGGGGTCAGATGCACAACTCTTCAAGTGACCGCGCTGGATACTGGCGAAGTGCTGACCTGGAATGAAGGGAACTGTTGAGGTTTGCGGAGAGTATGGCAAAGCCTCTTGGAGCGTGAATGGTCGCGAAATGGCATTCTGGGGATCTGGCCGGTCTTGTTGATTGCCAAACCCATTGTAAGGGCCATTCGTATTGTGCGACTGCATGTTCGCCGTATTCAAAGGCCACACAATGGCGGCGCATCGAATGGTGGGCTACCGCGAAACAATCGACAAGTGTCGGCGCATTGAGGTCGCGACGGGACGGGAGCAAGTTTGGGAAGCAGTCGTGGCTGCGTAACCCTACCGGCGATTTCGTGAGAGGGTCCGCTTCGATAGCTGCAAGCGGAGAGATTCGGTATCCATATCAGGATGTCTTGAGCTCACAAGCCAGAGGCCCAACTTCCTTCGATACCTTGAACCAGGAGCTCGACGAAGGAAGGAGCAGCCTTGTACACCAACATCCAGGAGTGGGTCCGTCAGGCTGATGCTTGTCCGCATTTTGAGCCAATCGTTGCTTATTCCGGTTATCAACATTCATGGATTGGCGCCTTATCAGTTGTTCCGCGAGCAGGCTGGTGCAATCAAGGCGCCAAACTTTGTATGCGCTTCATGCAGGAACAAAAAAAAAAGTCGAGAAGTCCCTTGGGCCTCTATAACCGTTATCCTCAGCGTTTCCCAAATCCCCAACACTGAAACAAAACAATATAATGGCTGCAATTGGATCTTTGGTCTTTTGCAATGACTGTGGAAATCTGCTCCCGTCCACGAAGGGAACCGAGCGGAACATCCTAGTCTGCGAATGCTGCGGTGCTGAAAACAAGGGTATGTTTGCGCCAGAGCAGCCGCAGCCTCTTGTCGTGTGTGCTAATCGCCTCTGTGTCTAGATACTGGCTCAAAAACCATTGTAACACAGACGAAGCCCTCGGACTTCCCGTCGTTCCTGAGGCAGAAGCTGCAGTCAAGTGTACAGGCTGTTGATCGCCGTAACCTGCAGACCGAAGCAGCAGCTAACGAGCGATGCCCCAAATGTGATGGCGAGGAAGTCACTTACACTACGGTCCAGCTGCGTAGCGCAGACGAAGGTTCCACGGTCATCTACAACTGCAAGTGTGGGCACACGTAGGGCTACCCGTCTGAATCATCTCCTGGCTATGTACTGACTTCTTCCAGATGGCAAGCGAACAACTAAAGGCTTCAGCGCACGACAGCAAATCAATCAGAGTCTAATAGCGTCTATATTTTTTATGCAGAAGCTGCGCCAGCCTCGGGAATCAAAGCGTACTCGGTCTCGCCACCCTTCTCATACTCAGCCATGTCCAACGCTACGATGACACTCTCGCGCACGACCTTTTCCTTGTCGTGGAGAAACTTTTTGAGAGTCTCCTCGACGCCCTCTTCCTCGCCGAGACTTCCAAGAGCCTCCGCCGCCTCGTGGCGAACCATGCTCGCTTCTTCGACGTTGCTCAACGCCGCCGTAAGAGCAGGTATTGAGGCAGGATGTGAAAGTTGGCCGAATACAAAGGCAATCTCGTGGCGGAAGAGCTCGGAGGCATCGGCGAATCCGCTGGCCAGGGCGTGGACAGCAGGGACGGCGGTTGGCAAATCGGGGGGGGAGGCGAGGTCGCGCAGAGCGAACATTGCGCGGTAGCGCAGGAACAATGGGAGAGTTGTGTCCATCATCGTCTTGCCCAGCTCTTCCACCGACTTTTCGGACTCGGGCATGGGTGGCGCAGGGTCGACCGAGGCGAAGTCGCTAGTTCAATCAGCATACACTCAATATGAACAAATGTCGCAGGACAGTGAAAGGCTCGTACCTTTGGCGTAGATTCTCCTGTTTCTGGGCTTCTGAATTCTCCCACTCTATTCGGTCGATGGCAATTTCGCAAGTCTCCTTCACAGCAACGGATTCGCCCTCGCGATCACGGAACTGCTTCAGAATTTCGAGGTTGTCTGCGATACCCAGTGCGCCAAGAGCTTCGGCAGCCTCGTGGCGACACATGGGGTCTTCTTGTAGATCCGAAAGGACATCTCGCAAGGGCTTGACCGCGGCGACGTTGCGTGTCTGGCCTAGGCAATATGCAAGCTCGTGCTTGAGGAGCGCTGAGGGGGAAGCGAACGCAGCAGCGATGGCCTCGATGGCTGAGACGGCGGAGTCGGAATCGGACGTTTGCGCCAAGTGCTTCAGGGAGAACAAGGCTCGGAATCGGACTGGGAGGGGAGTGTCCTCTGAGCCGAGGCTCTCTCGCAGGCTCTGAATTGTCGTCTCGGCCATGGTGGAAGAAGCGTGGTTGCCAGCGGTCGTAGGTCCAGGCGTTCACGGAATATGCTTGAATCCAAAGGGTTCGAAATTTTAGGTGGGGTGATGGCCGATAAGGATGCCCCGCGGCAAGCCCCATCCAAGAAACTTCTTTGCGCGCTAAGTTGCAAGTTCTGGATAGCTCGAAGCTGGCTACCCTATACACTATTCCAACTTGTCTGAATTATTTCTGCTAACCGATCTCGATGACTCGACACTGAATCAACAAGCATAGAGATTACGCTCGGATTTACATGATTTGTAACAATTCAATCGCTCGCGGGCGCGCGCTGTAGTTGACCGACACGTTGTCGAGCGGTTGGAGCTAGTACATAGTTTAGTGGTCGCCGGTTTCGCAGAATTTCCACTCGCGTAGACCATTATTAAGCGTATAAGTCTCGCCACTCCAACGACATACCTCAGTCCAACCTCTTTCACGCTCTTTCAAGATACCATTTACAATAAATAAAGATATCGCTCATAGCAATGTCACCGTCACTCGAGGAACCAGAGCCCGTCGATGATGTCTTCAGCAATCCTCTGAAGCAAAAGCCCGAGCTTGTGGCGCCTGAACCAGAGCACTGCCCGGGCCCCGAATCAAACCAAGCGGGCAAGGCTGATTCATGTAAGGCTTCGTATAAGCATCGAACAGAATGAGAGGTCACTTTGGACTAACTTGAACTGCTCATAGGTGCTGGTTGTCCTAACCAGGCCATTTGCGCCTCCGCCCCAAAAGGGCCAGACCCGGACATTCCTCTCATCTCAGCAAGGCTCCAAGGGGTCAAGCACCGCATCCTCGTGCTCAGCGGCAAAGGCGGCGTTGGCAAGAGCACCTTCACGTCACTACTGGCGCATGCATTTGCGACAAACCCAGACAGTACTGTTGGCATCATGGACACTGATATTTGTGGACCTAGCATCCCCAAGATGATGGGTGTTGAGGAGGAGACCATACATGTCAGCGGCAGCGGCTGGTCACCCGTATGGGTAATGGACAACCTTGGAGTCATGAGCATTCAGTTTATGCTTCCAAACCGTGACGACGCCATCATATGGCGCGGGCCGAAGAAGAACGGACTCATCAAACAGTTCCTGAAGGATGTGGAGTGGGGCGACATGGACTTCCTCCTCGTGGATACGCCACCGGGAACGAGCGACGAGCACCTGAGTGTCAACTCTTTCCTCAAAGAGAGTGGAATAGATGGCGCGGTCATGGTCACTACGCCGCAAGAAGTGTCTCTGCTAGATGTGCGCAAGGAGATTGACTTCTGTCGCAAAGCCGGCATCCGGGTGCTGGGACTTGCGGAGAACATGAGCGGATTCGTGTGCCCCAAATGTTCCGGAGAGAGCAAGATATTCAAAGCAAGTACGGGTGGTGGAAGGGCACTTGCAGAGGAAATGGGCATTCCCTTTTTAGGGGCAGTGCCGCTGGACCCGAGGATTAGGATGGCGTGCGACTACGGCGAGAGCTTTTTCGACTCATTCCCGGACAGCCCTGCCTGCTTGGCATTCAAGGAGGTGGTCAAGAACGTGTCCAGCCAGTTGGGGCTGGATGCGAAGACTGTCCTGCCTGAGGACTAATGAAGTCACAAACTATCAAGATAAAGCGTGCTATGGGTGGTCATTTCACATTTTTGATATCCAGTCTCGTATGTCGAGCGTTTTACTCAGACTTGAGCTTATCTGGGATTTCCTCCAAATCTTCGACCGACTCCAGATCAATGATCCTGCCCACTTCGCTCGTGTTGCGCATCAGCTCCTTTGCACCCGCGTATATCATTCGCACTTCGGCGTTGCAAGTGATGGGAAGGTAATACAGAAGGACGTATGGGACCGACATGCGCCCATCCGGCTAGATTCACATAAGGTCAGCTGGGAATGATCTATCATGGGATGCTTCGCATTGCGGCTTGGCCGTACCATGGTGAGTGGGTAGCTCAGAAGGATGAAACGAGGCGAGTGGTCTGGGAGGTCATCGCCGAGCTCTTCGAGGGATGTGTATACTGTTTGGTCTTCGTCCTGGCGGATCTCGTGTGTGTTCTTATCGATCAGGTCTGATCGTCGTTCCGACGGCAAGCGGGATTAGAAAGCGGGAGGGCAAAATATAGTGTGTCAAGAGACGTACATACAGATGACAGCTTGTGGACCCTTGGCACGGGATGTAGTCAGGCGAAACTTGCGCAAATGCTGCTTCGTCTCGGGCGAGAAAGTGTAGAGTCTCGATTCTGACGCCTGTGATGTTGCTTCGTTAATGATGGCGCTCTGTTTGAGGGACGGAGCACACGCAACCATTTTGTAATTATCTCAGCTGGGCAATACTATGGTGTATCTCGCAACTGGTGCTGCCCTTGTCGTGACCAGAATCGTTGGTCAAGCTGCTGTCGTATCTGCAGGAGGACGGTGTTGTGGATAGTCGCAAACTGCCCCGCGATAGCAATCCAGAGCTTGGAGACTAGCAATCGCGACCCCCCCACCTGCCCTGCCCGTCACTGGGTCGCGCCGACCGGAACCGAGCTGAGGTACTTGTAGTCAGGCTGCAGGTACCGCTTTAATGCAAGTAGCTGCTTTCCGTAATGGCGTCATGGGACCGCCTAAAACACCTACAGTGCAACTTCTGAGGGTAGTAGCTCCCCTGCATGATGAAAGCACTTAATACTACCCGACGCTGATGTCCCGAACACCGCACTCTCACTCATCCCAAAGGCACATTTGCGTTGATGTTACCCCGACTATCCCAATTGGCGAGGCACTTCACAACCGCATCTCTCGTCAACGTCAACTGCCGACCGGCCCTAGCGAGGATGGCATCGCCGACAACGGATCGCGCTACGCGAACCATTCACACAGCAGCATGTCTAATCATTGGTGACGAGGTGCTGGGCGGGAAGGTATAGGAACGCGTATCCCTGGTTGAGTGCTGAAATTGGCTAATATTTGGCAGACTGTCGATGTGAGTTGCTTCCTGAGTGTCGAGCATCGACAGAATTGACGGTGTCCAGACGAACTCTGCGTACATGGCGAAATGGTGCTTTTCGCTCGGAATCGTAAGGGAAACAGACTCTCAAAATATCCTTTGGATCCCTAGACTGATAAATGGTAGAATCTGAAGCGAGTGGAAGTGATTGCTGACGAGGAGGATGAAATCGTCGAGGCCGTGCAAAGAATGAGCAATCGCTACGACTTTGTTGTCACCAGGTAACCGTTCTTGTGACTGACAGAGGAGCCTTGCTAATCTTTTATAGCGGTGGAATTGGTCCCACGTAGGGTCAACCTTTTACGGAGCAGGTAGCCATGCATGTACTAACTTGGGCATGACAGTCACGACGACATCACCTACCAGTCTATAGCCAAGGCGTTTGGACTGCCACTACTCCTTCATAAAGAGGCCTTTGAAAAGATGAAGAAGCTCTCGAAGCCTCATCCCTCGCAAACCGCGTTCAACTGGGACGTCGAGTCCCCGGCTCTCAAGGCCAAGCTGCGTATGGTCGAGCTGCCAACCGACGAGAACAAGCCGCTGGATAAGCAATTCATCTTTCCTTTCGAAGACATGTGGGTGCCTATTGCTGTTGTAAATGACAACATTCACATTCTACCAGGAGTCCCCAGACTATGTGAGTTGAAATCATGAGCAAAGAACACACACACCTCGCTCGTGCCTAATCATGCGACTAGTCGAAAGATTACTGGACGGACTGAAACCACATGTACTTCCAAGACTTGTTGATCCTGATGGGAAAGGATCGTGCCGTGTCATGATATCAACACCACTGAGCGAGAGTTCCGTTGCGGCGTATCTGACAGAACTGGCCGCCAAGGTCGGGCCCAAGGGTGTCAAGGTAGGAAGTTACCCGCGATGGGGTAATAAACGTAATACTGTTACTTTGGTCGGAAGGTATGGAAAGGATTTCCCCTCTTTAATGCCTCTATAGCTAACGGGTCTCTACAGAGATCAAGAATACCTCGAGTCCCTTGTACCTGAGGTGCTCGAGAACGTACAGGGTCGCCGAATTGCGGATGAGGGGGAAGACGATGAGCTAGAACCCGAGGAAGGGAAGGGCCAGTGAAGACGTTGAAATTCCATAAAACACCGCTGTGTTTATACTACCTGGTCGATATGTGCTTTCGCCTGTAGCGGTTGTTAGACCTTAATACCTGTATTTGGCATGATCCTTCACAGTTCTTCAAGCCTCGGTATATGCTCAATGCCAATTCGCACAGCAAATTTTACTTTCTTGCACGCTCTCTCATTACTTCGTCTGCACCAATCGACTTCGTGGAGAAGCCCGACTTAGAGCAGATTTTGGATTGGTGACCAGTTCTTCCGGACTGCATGGTAGCTAGTGATTTGAACAGGAAGTGGGAAATCAGCGATGATGACACACGCAAGGAAATGTTGAGTCACGAAAGCTCTCATTGCACCAATTCGTTCGTTCACCTTTTCCTCGCCTGGCTGGTGCCATGTTCTGCCCCTGGAAGTCAACTTGCCTGTTTCCAGTCACTCAAGCAAAAATTAGGCGTTGTGTAGCTAGCTATTCTGGAGATTCGATCGTGTAACCACACACCTAATCTGATAGGGCATTGAAATGCTTCACGGAGAGAGTTGATTCTCTTATATGGCCGGTCCTCATTCTTACGACCGCTAACTCTGCGAAGACTTTTGACGAAGTCCATACGAAACTTGATTCAGGGTAGGTACATTATCATACCTAGCTGGACAATGCTGCTGAATGGAGCAAGAGTCCGAAAATGCAAGCAATGTATGCACATGCGCAAAATTTGTACGTGTGAAGCCATACTACAATGGTTCACCACATAGATAAAATTAATCGGAGGCCGGCCATCTGATGTACTTTTAAACTCAATCGGCGCTCATTGGCTCAATGCTTGATTTCTTGGCATCGCTGTGGGGGATCCGCCAGATCTGAGATGGGATCTTGTCTAAATTTAGGGGATGCCAATTTCATCAGAACTTCTTGGTCGGGTTTCCGCCGGCCTCCTCGCCGGCATCGAATGGTGCAACAAAAAACTTGAGCCTAGAACCTGCAGTTATAAGGATTGAAGGCATGGGAGTTATCATTTTGCGGGCCGAGGAGTCCTCGGTAAGGGATAATACAGTATTATCTGACGACCTTGCGGAATGGAAATAATTGATGGGATTCTCCAGATCTGGTACTGCAATCTTTGTACAACTCAGGGAATTAACTTGCCTCGTGGGACACAAAAACTATCTGGATCGTGCGGCAGGGTTGAGTCTACGCATTTCAAGTGACTGTATCCTGAATGAGTTGGATGCAAAGAGTGCACATTGCGTTGACAGGGTCACTTCTGCCAGTGAGTCCCCTCCTATTCTATCCTCTTTGTAGTTCTCTCGAACATTGTTGCGCTGTTGGTTGTTACAACGTTTTCAGTTCTAGACTATGATTCGGTAAATGTGAATCCTTGGAGGGTTGAAGATTATGAGACTCTTGCCTCTGAAGCCATGTAAAACTGTAGCTAACCCGCCGAAGCTGATGGTGGAAGGCTGAGAGGATGTAAGTGTCGTCAGCTGTGCCTCCGTCTTTGTTTGAGGGCCTTTGAGACGCGCGCAATGAACAGCACAGCCACCGTTGCCTACCACACTACCGTAGCTTGCGTAGTACCTTGATTGGCATTTCACAGCCCCTTTGGGCCCAGTAAACTTGGGTAAAGCGAGGTTGCGTCGTGAAGGCCTGATGTGGCCGGTGTCGACGGTCCCCACCGTGATTGGCCCGTTGCCAAGACCCGGGCCCACGGCCCCGCCACGGACGGATAGAGCGGCATCTCGAACAAGCACATGGAGGGACTAATCCGGTGGTCTAGGATACACGGAAGTGCGCGCTGCTGTTGGTTGAGGTGCTTCATGAGCAGGAAAACAAGATTGGAACATGCAAGAGCAGGCAATGACGCCGACAGCTCTAGTTCGTCACCACCAGTCGAATGTGAACGAGATCACGATGCCTGCGTCTTGGTGCTCATGTTATCCAAGATCAATGACTACTTGCAAACGATCCAACACAGCACACCCGCCTAGCTACCATGACGACTTAAGCCCGCATTGACGTCGTAGTCCCCCCTTAAGCTCCAGACCCTTGCTTCGGCCACATCAGGCCCCGAGGTTCGTCCCTCGCGTTGCCTGCAGGACGCAAACGATGATGTAAGACAGGCCGAGCAGTCTTGGTTGCTGCCGACTCTAGAAGAAATAAGGAGGCAGCCAAGCTTTCGAGTGTTGACTCCATTCATTTGGTACCGGAGCTAAGGTCGATTCCCGGGTCTCAGGGATGGGCGACTAATTTCGAGGTTAATAAGGCTCCATCAGTCGTTGTCTCATTCCACAAAAACATGTCGGGTTCCAGGTTTAATTTCACTTACGATCCAGAACAACCCAATGTCGAAAGAAAGAGCCTGACGGAGGATGTGCCCTGCGAAACAGCTTCTTCTCACTTAGCGCACTACGATTCGGAACGAGGTGCTACAGTTCTTTGACCTTTTGTTCGCAAACACCAAAGGCCCGACTTGTGTGTTCGCTCGGCACCTCTTTGCCGGGCATCGCCACAATCGCTGTCGAGTAAGCCAGATATCTGGGCGCCGACGAGCCTTCCAGAGGTCAGACTGCCTGAAACGACAGACTTTACGATAATTTTTTTTATTTCGCCTACGCCACGCTCTTTTGAAGAGGCCGCGTTTGCATTTACGAAACACGACAGGCAGTCTTTACGCTCCTGGCAGGGGTGCCGGAACGGCCTTGAAGTGTATAAGATCACACAAAGGAGAAGTGACGCCGAAACCGTTCAACGGGGCGTAGCAATTCCAGCGCATCAGCAAGATGTCACCATGTGAGTTTGAGTTCACGGGATCACAACATGCCATACCACCCGGCGCTTGAGGCTTCCATTTCATACACACGCTCTGCAGAATCGTACAAAGATGCCCTGCAGAAACGACTTAAAAGACCTCGCAAGCTGGTGCTAACCAATTCATTTCTCAAAACAGTCAATAACTTCGCAATCAAGCGCCAAGCGCACACATTGAGTCGTTCGAGCAGCGAACAAGCATGGAACCCCTTTCGGCACCTCTCCTGGGACCGTCGAGAAGAGAAGCGCGCAGAGACGTGGGACGGAGGGCGTATCGAAGCCCAGACGCACGGTGGCAATATTCATGAGGGCGATAGACCGACGACTTCTGGAACCGCGCCGACGAGCCGAAGCATCCCGACTGTTCCTCGGGACCTGTCCACAGCCGACACCGTGACCGAATCGGGGAGGGAGCTTGAGTCGTCTACCAGGGACGCGGCGCAGGACAAAGGAGAGACCATCACGCCCCCGTCGTCCGCAGAGAACGAAGGCGGCCTGAGGAACAGGCGCCCCAACGACCACGAGGGCGCAGCCGGCTCGACGAATACTTACGGACACGAGGATGGCGAGGTGCACGAAAAGATGCAGAGGACCAAGTCGGCCGGGAGCAGCAAGAAGCGCTTCTTCCGCAACGTCCAGCCCAAGGCCCCCTTCACCGTCGCGAACCAGCTGCAGCGCACCCTGCTCAACTCGTGGATCAACCTGCTGCTCATCGCCGCCCCCGTCGGCATCGCCATCGCCAACGTCCACGCCGTCAACCGGATCGCCGTCTTCGTCGTCAACTTCATCGCCATCATCCCCCTCGCCGCCATGCTGAGCTTCGCCACCGAGGAGATTGCCCTGCGGACCGGGGAGACGCTCGGCGGCCTGCTCAACGCCACCTTTGGCAACGCCGTCGAGCTCATCATCGCCATCATCGCGCTCGCCGACGACAAGATCCCCATCGTCCAGACCTCCCTCGTCGGCTCGATCCTGTCCAACCTGCTCCTTGTGCTGGGCTTCTGCTTCTTCTTCGGCGGATTGCGCCGCCAGGAGCAGTACTTCAACACCGTCGTTGCGCAGACCGCCGCTTCGTTGCTGGCTCTCGCTGTGGCCTCCGTCATCGTCCCGACTGTTTTCGACTATGCTAGCGACACGTCTGCCAGCGACGTTGCCAAGCTCTCCCGCGGCACCTCCGTCATTCTCCTGCTCGTCTACGCCGCATACCTCTTTTTCCAGCTCAAGACCCACCACGGTGTGTTCAGCGAGGAGAGCCAGAAAGTCCCCGCCAAGCCTTGGAGCAGTCGCCCTGCCTCGCTTGGCGCCGGCGCTGTCAAGCAAGGCCTGGTCATGCCCAGCGGTCTCATGGGCTACGCCGTGCCAGCCCAGAGCGAGAACGACCGTCTATCAAAGATGCTCATGAACCCAGCACGTCTTGCGGTGGAGGAGGGCGAGGAGTACGAGGGCGAAGAGCCCCAGCTCAGCTTCTACGTGGCTATTGCTACACTCGCCATATCCACCGCTATCATCGCTCTCTGCGCGGAGTACATGGTTGACTCGATTGACGCCATCACTGAGTCGGGCGGTCTTTCTGAGGAATTCGTTGGCCTCATCCTTCTTCCAATCGTGGGCAACGCTGCTGAACACGCCACGGCCGTCACGGTTGCCATCAAGGATAAGATGGACCTCGCCATCGGTGTTGCCGTTGGCTCTAGCATGCAAGTCGCCCTCTTCCTCATCCCTCTGGTCGTCATCATCGGATGGGGCATGGGTAAGACTGAAATGGACCTCAGCTTCGACATCTTTCAGGTCACTGTCCTGTTTGTCGCCGTCTTGTTGGTAAACTATCTCATTGGCGACGGCAAGAGCCACTGGCTGGAGGGCTTCTTGCTCATTTGCTTATATGCCATTATCGCAGTTTGTGCATTCTGTAAGTTGTCGCCCCATTGAGACCAAGCGGTATCGTTCAAGTCCCATGCTGACCGTTCTCAAAGGGTATCCCCAAGCGCTCGGATAATACTAATCCCCTGTAAATGAAATCTCTGAAACCTCTTTAATGTATTCATTTTGTACTATACATCCTTGTGCCTTGGGAGCACAGGTACCCATAACATCATAGCTCATGTCTCTGCCAGTCATGATGTCCAGCAATAGATGGCGGCGCCAAGAAATGGCTAATCTTATACACGAATAATAAAAACAAAGAAGCAAAAGCATCTCATTGATTATGCCCACTGTGGGCTATTGACACCGCTGACCTGGTATACGTGCACTGAGACCCGACTAATTACTCGCGACTCGCATCGTCTCTTTTTTTGCTTTTGGGAAGAGAGCCTAAACCATCATATTGCACACTGCCTCTCCTAAGGAATGCCATGGGGCTCCCCAAGCGAATGCTTCCTGCCATTTCGTTCGATCCTAATACCCCGGGAGGCAGGCCTAGCACCGGTATGTTGGCATCTGGAATGGTCTCCAGCCCAAGAGGGTGTGATGTTGGTGTCGCATGAGGGGTTCGTTTCTTGTCAAGCATTTCCGTATAGAACGCTTTGAGGGCTGCAGCATCCTTACAGAAGCCTTCCAGCTCATCCTTGACCGTCTCTGGCTCGGCGTATGAGGCCACGGACGAAGCCTTGTGCGCGGAGTCAGCAGGTATGAAGGCTGGGGACCCGAACATGGTCGGTTTGACCATTGGTGATGTCGTTGGTGTGACGTCTGATAGACCGACAGAACTATATGTACTCATTTGAATGATGCGTCCCCCACGGTCGAGGTGAGGCTGATCCGTATGCGCCTGAGATCTCATTTCCTTGTCTCGGACGTTGGCAGCGCGGTTGTTGTATAAACGGTTCGCTAGCACCAAGAAATCACCTTCATCGGTAATCTGGGCAAGAAGTAGGCCAGTCTGGTGTATGTACTGCGTGTATTTGTAGTTTGGCTTACCCCAGGAGTAGCTCACATCAACGTTGGCGGGGAAGTTTGAGGCAGCTTCGAGGTCGAGTACAAAGTCAAACTTTTTCAGTATGGCAGTCTGGTAAAAGTTCTTGGGATATTGCTGAGGGCCTGGAGCGTGAGGGTCTAGGTACAACTCTGGCTTCCTCTCTGGTGGCGGCGTAGCAAGCTTGATTCTGTACGGCTTGCGGAAGGGATTGGTCTCAGTGATGGCACAAGCCTCCTTGATGGGAACCTCGACCAGGCGAAGGCCATATTGGCTCGCCTCGCGGGCCCAGCCTTCTACAGCATCTTCCACCAGCTTTGCAGTGGCGTTCATCCAATCGATCCGAATGTGGTAACAATTATCGGGGTTGTGGAGTCGATCGTAGTGCAGCTCAACGCGCTCAGGCCTATATGATCTCTTGCGATGGTCGACATCGTACTTCATGACTTTGCTGAGGATCACATTTCGCTTCTTCGTTCCCTGAACTGTAGAAAGAGTGGGAGTAGTTGATGCCGAAGCAGGAGAGCCATCGTCTGGGATAGTAGTGGGCATATACATGCCAGGCCGTGGCGAGTCACGATAGATCTCCGACATTGGCGTCGGTGGTATGGATGCATCACGCCGCTTGCTGCTGAACCAGCCTGGCTGTGGTTTGGCGAACTCAGGGGCGATCTGATAATAGTAATGGCCGTCTCGGAAACGATGACGTTTTTCAACGTGCACAAACAACCCCTTTTCTTTCTCATTTCTTGTTTCGCCACCCTCTTTAGATTTCGACTCGTCATAAACCATCAATGCATTTCCAAGAGCTTCAGCATCTTCGCGGCTCTCCAGATCCTCAAAGTTGTCCAATAGCCAAGTTGTCATGTCGGAGCCTATGAAACAGCTATAATGCCAGCGAAGATGCCAACGTCTGTTGCGGAGTGGAACGCCGCCGGTCTCCACTGGCTGCTGCATGGCTTCAGCCAATGCAGCTAGGCTCAAGTTTGCCTTTTGGAACTGGTTCTTGCTGGATACGAGCTGACTCTTGCGAGTGGTGCCCTCCATTCCCTCAACCAACGGCAAAGTTTCTAATTCTGCAGCGATGACGAGTGACGGATCTTCCGTCTTGTAGATTATGTTCAGCGGGCTGGACTCTTTTGAGCGGCGGCTACCCAGAGTCTGATAGCGGCGATCCGAAGGAGGGATATATCTATGCTTCGCCCATAATTGTGCCAGGCGCTTGATTCCTTCGATTCGAACTTCTTCAGGGCTATCAACAGTGTGCGTCCTGGTAGCTGTTGTGTACTTGGAGCTTAGAGGAATGAGCACGAAACGAGCCCTCCAGAACCGTAAGCTCTCCATCATCTCGTCGTGGTGTCCAGCAAGATACGAATCTATGGTATTCCAATTCCGTTCAGGCCGCGTGGCAAAGGCATCGATTTGCCGTGTATCATAGCCGCTATCCGCATATGCACGAATAGCTGGCTTGTAGACGGAAGAAAACTTTTGTGACGTTGACGAGAGCTCAGTTGGCTTTCGTGCATAGATATTGACTTCGACTTCTGTGCCGTTCACGCAAGATAATTGATGAATGGTATTTCCGACACACATGAAGACACTAGTTCCATCTTCCAGTTGTTGGTTCCGAGAGAATATGTCTGCAACCTTGATCAACTTCTGACCAAAAGCTTTGGCTACGGCAGGCCCCACGACCACCTGAAACCCCTGAGAGAAGCGCAGACTGATCAGCTCCCTGATGAAATCTGTTCGCGACTTTGCCTCATCCACCATGTCATCGTCGGCATTCTGATCCAGGTTATAGGGGTGGCGTTGATATTCTGTATCAAATCGGGGTTTCGAAGGGAAGTACTCCGTTGTCAGAGGAACAGATGCTGGGCAGCACAACGTCTTCCATTTCTGTACTTTCATCTCAGAAATAGCGGGGAAGACGTGCTGCCAGCGGCTATACAGAAGTGTATCGTCAAGGCGATTACTCTCGGGGTTTGACGGATTTAGTATGGTCAACCAAGGGCTGATGGCAGTAGTTGGTGAAAGAGTAGTGGGAAGGTCTGTACTGGCACCAGCCCTTAGCTTGTTCGTATAAAGCTTCTGCGCATCTTCTGCCCGTAAGGCATTCGAGTAATGGATGTCGTGATCGTCTTGTTGTCTCCTGGAGCTGCCCGTATTCGTACGTGTTGCCACAATAGATGCTGTCCTTAAATGAGAAGTTGCCATCTCTGGGCGCGGCTCGCCCGTTTTCTTCACGATAGGAATGCTAGGCGTTGAAGGGACGCCCTCAACTTGGCCACTCATATCCAAGCTCAGCTGCTGCAGTGACACTGTTGACGGGTGACTGAAGATTGTCTTTGGTGTGGAGGGCCTAGCGTCGAAATGAGAGCGAGGTGTGGGTGATTGAGTCCTATCTGCGGTAGAGACGGGAGAAGCGTTGACAGTTTCAGCCTTGACTTCTGCCACAACTGCCTTGGCCGCAGCTATGCCGAAGCCGCGTTGACCCAAACTAATATGTCTCATCAGCTTGGGTTGTTTCGGTGGGGATGTATTCTTTTGCGTTGTGCTCGCATTGCTTGGGGGTGGGTTTATCGTCTTTATTGAGGCGACTGATGGCTTCTCCATCTCCGTTGTTGTCATGGACAGCTTGCGGAAAGACTGTGAATTGCGATGTGCTTTTCTCTCTGGAAGCGATGTGCCAAATAAATTTGCGTCTTCTGTTAGTTGTCGCCGAGTTGCATCCTCTAATTCACCATGTCTGTGTGAATGACTCCGCCGCCTGCTCTGGGGAAGATGTGCTCTCGAGGTGTCATACTCGTCTAGCCGATCCCAAAGAGACTTATGACCAGGACGCGCAAGCCTATCTTGTCCGAGCCCTTTAAAGCCGTGTGCATGGTCAAGCAGCGGTTGAGGAACCCGCTGCTGGGGTAGGTACACCACGTCATCAATCTTATGCTGGCGACCTTTCGTAGTGCTGTTGGCTTCAATGGCGTCGGAGGGATAATTAGGATCGGCCTGGATTGGCGTTATCTCGATCTCGTTGGTCTCTAAGACGCTTCTCATCTGCAAGTCTGACATACGGCACCGAACCATGAACTCGTCTTCCTTCTCTTGCTCGACGCGATTCGACACGGACAAGGCAATACCCGCATAAGATAGTGCTTCGTCTGATGCGCCAGTCCAGAAAGAGACGTGCAGCCATTGCGGAAGAGCATAGCACCATTCCTCGCTTCTAGGAACCCCTGCCATGAATTCGACACCCTTCGTGATGGCCCCTTTCGAGGGCGAAAAAGACTCGGACAAAGACTGGAAACTCCCTACAATGGGAGTGCGCTGGTTGGGGGTGCTTCCTCGACTATGGAAAGACCTTGATATGCTCGCCTGATGGTGCTGGGACCTCTCATCGGCATGATCTGGGTTTCGATACTTGAATAGCGGTACAGAATGAAGAGGCATCCTTGGTAAGCATATGAGGTCGATGCCAATACCATTGCTTACCAGAGCTTCGGTAGTCCTCTGCAGAATTTCATAGTCAACCTCAAATACTCCAGGGCCAGGAGTGATGACCGCAATTGAGATACCAGTTCTTGTCAGGTCACGGTCGATGTAATCGTATGAGAACTGCGTTGCGGCTAGGTTGATTGCTTCCAGTACATTGCCGTACATGGCCAATGAGGAGTCTGCTCTCACGCGTGCGGAAGGCATGTCTTTGGACGAGTCTTCATCAACGGATCCTTCGAGTTGGGGAAGCAGTGTCTGGTGGTGCTGGCTAATATCCTTGCGAAAGAAGTTGAACTCTTTCTTGAGCTCATGCAGAATGGTCGTCCACTCTGAACTGAACATTTCACTAACCACAACTCTGTAGAAGTCCTTGTAAGGCCGTGCGGAACCATAAGGCTGATAGCCGGTATAGTAATCGCTGTCGAGAGTATTGGCTCCCAACTCGGCCGTCAGACCGACGTCGTACTCGACGCGAGCGAACAGCACGATGCTCACGAGATGCTTCACCTTCAAAATGGCCCATCGCTTGAACAGGGCCGGCAGAAAGCCGTTGACAACTTTGTTGAACATAATCTCTCCAGAGTTCTCAGAGTCGAAATCCCACATCTCTCGGGCCATCTGAATAAACAGGACATATCTTGCTGACTCGCTTCGAAAGATGGGACGAGTATCCCTTGAGAAGAAAGCCGAATGAACTCGGCGACCGTCTACGAAAACAGCCGAAACAAGTGCTTTGATCGTGCCCATGAATAGAACAGACTGTCCTCGGTAGACGGTTCGTTCCGTTAATTCGCCCACCGTGAGCCGCCACATATCAGCCCTCGACATATATTGATCTTTGAAAGTCATCTCGACGTGCGTGGCTTCGATAGCAGGGTGCTCCTCATCTACCTTTCGACCGTTCATCAGCATCAATCTGTTGCTTGGGGGGTAATATGTCCACATACTGGCGTCAATATCACGCGAGAACCTCTCTTCAGGCCGAATACATTGGCGATATTCTTAACAACGATTACTTCAGTGTCGGGGTAACGGGCCTTCATCTCCTTGGGCATGTCTTTGGCTACAAAGATATATCGATCTGGGGTGCAATCCGTCTCAGCCTGGCCGGCGGGAAGAGCTTGACCACCGCCATTATTATCTTGCGACGTCTTACCAGCACCAGGATGCCCGGCCGAAGTCTTGGTAGAGTCTGCTCTGGCAAGCGCAATGCCCATGAGCATACCGGCTTGGAAATCGGCGCCAAGAAGGTCGAAATTAAGCATGACCTCATCCTTGGAGTAGCCATCGTTGACGGCAACGGTGCAGTGCCATTCCGACTTCTGCCGTATGTATTCCCTGGCTGTCGACTGCGTAGACACACTGCCGGGAGAGGCAGGAGATTCAGTCGAAGATCGGTCCAAGCTTGACCTGCTGGGCTCTCTCAGACGAGACCAGTGCGCCTTGCGCGGCATTGAAGGACGTGTGGGGACATGGCGGGACATGGCATAGCTTAGTATCTTATCAAAATAATACGGGCACGTAGTAATTCAGCCGCGCGGCATCCTTTGAAGCTCGAAGCGTTGCGCAAGGACAATACCGGAGCTCTGGCTGGCCAAGGATGCGACTCGTCCATTTGGTGCTGGCGATATAGACTCGGCAGTATTAGAGCTGTAGTGGGGATTGGACTTCACCGCCTTCCCCTTGCAAGCGGGCGCTAAGCCGTGGGCTAATTGATGTCTTTTTAATAAACATAAAACACCATGCTGCATGCCACCTGATACTTGAAAGTCTCACTGTTCAATACGTATTTGTTAGCTTGGACACAAGACTTAAAAATATCTGATGCGCTATTTGGAGAATGCTGGAAACGGAAATGTTCCATTGAGGTGCCGACTGGCCCAGGCCCATGATTTGATGCTTTGGAGAGAGGACGAGCCCATTGGCAGCGACGGTCTGTCTGTTCTACATCTGCAGTATTCTCGTCATGTGTTCACAGTCACTGAAAGCGCGTCAGCTACAGGATCAGAGTGAACTGAAAAATTTGTCTAGTATATCTAGGTTGTTGAAGCCGCTGAAGTGCTATATGACAAGGTGACGAAGGGGTAATCAACATAGTGCACAACCCATTTATGTACAACATTGTTTCCCAGATTGGGTACATTGGACGAGCTACAGCGATTTAAAGACATCGCAGAAAGTCAAGCGCAGTCCCGGCTACAAAGTTGCTTGCTTGACAAGTGCGTGGGCTCAAGCTACCGATCTCGTAGTTTGTGGCTAGGCCATACATTGATTGCGGAGTCTTGCTTGTTTCATCAGCAGGAGATAATGCGCGTATCATCACTGACAACGTCCGGGTCTTTTCATACAATTTTCATTGCCCCTGTTGGTGGTACGGGCCTCTGCAACTCGGGCCACGCAAACTGGTCCTTGACTCAGGGGTGCACATGTTGCTTCTTTCACCGCACGTGGTGACTGATTTGTTGCACAACATGATTGTACAGCTCATCATGTGTCTGATATTGGTCCTTTGAAATACTTTAAATTAACTGCGCAGTAACCGGATCAAGCATTTCCTACCTTTGAACTCGAAAAGTCGTATCGTCTGCGTCAGGCCACAAACATTTTGTCCGATCCGTCCTCGAACGACAGGTAAAAGTGCAGCGACAGTCAACCTGGTAATGTGAATCAGTTCGTACGTTCAGATTCCGGTCACTTACGAAATCGAGCCGCTGTCGAAAGAAGCGCACCCTCAGAGTTACCTTGCGTGGTAGATGGTCTGGTTTTCGACTCAGCGCAAGCCAAGGAGACCTCGAGTTGTAAATCACGATATAGATGCAAGCTATCTTCGGCTTTCCCTAGAAGAAGCAGCTTGCTCCAGTTTAAAGCATGCCTATGCCCAGATTCAGCCGTAAACACCGGTTAATGGCTACAATTGCCATCTCACTGTCCGTGTTTATAACAGAACTGATCGGTAGGACATAGCAGCATGAACAGCTGTAGCGTAGTAATTTTGTGGAGAACTCAATACTGACTAGTATATTAGTAGGATGTTCTACTTCCTCTCTGGCCCTGATAGCCGATGCCTTCCACTATGTACGTTTGCTCCAGGATCCGTCACAGCACTACCAGCTGACCTCAATAGCTCAGTGATCTGATCGGCTTCTCAGTGGCTCTTATCGCTGTCGTGGTGAGCTGCTCTTTAATTGCTAGGTCATGAAATGTTTCTAAATACAGTAGGTATCCGAAGGCACAAAACCTGCTCCTCCGCAATTTACATATGGTTGGCAGAGGGCGGTGGTATTGGGGGCTTTTTTCAACGGGGTGTTCTTGCTCGCATTAGGACTCAGTATCCTTGTACAAGCAATAGAACGCTTCGCCAACTCGACAGGTGGGTTTCAGCTAACTCAGTATGACATGTCGCTGAGAGTTCTTGGCAGAGATTGAGAATCCGAAGCTCATACTCATCGTGGGAGCTGTTAGTCTTGGCCTCAACCTCCTGGTCATGACCTTTCTTCATGGTAAGTGATATCCTCGTCTTGTGGGATTTTGCGCACGTATATTTACCGCGCCGAGAGACAGATCACAGCCACGGAGACAATGGGAAAGAGGTTGAGAGAAATCACCCAAGCCATCCCCTAGCAACTCCAGAGCAGATGGAGCAATAGGGTGTTACTACTGCGGAATGGGGCGGGCGACCTGCTGACAGAAACGAACCAGATATTGTGAGTAATGCCGGCCCCTAAAAGCCAGAGCTCTCGCTCTCAGATGTGCTTTAGAAGTTGACCAGGTGAGGCAGCAAAACTCTGTGCGAGTCAGCTCAAGTCGCGACTTGGGTATGCTTGGGGCCTTGATTCATGTGATAGGGGATGCCATCAACAATATTGGCGTTATAGTATCAGCCATTGTCGTGTGGAAAGTCGAAGGCCGCCACAGGTACTACGCAGATCCGGCCATCGGCGTGTTTATTGCTATCATGATTTTCTTAACAGCTGTGCCATTGACAAAGAAGAGCGGGAGTATTCTCTTGGAAACTGCACCAGGAGCTCTCGATATGGCTGCGGTGAAACGAGACATGGAAAAGGTAAGCATGATGGTACACTCATCTGTTCAGATGCTAACCACGATGGCGACACGCAGACCACTGGCGTCGGCTCAATACAAGAACTTCACATATGGCGTTTGGACCAGCACAAGACCTTGGCAACTGTTCAAATCGTTGTTAAGGGGGAGACTGCTTTGCCTCTTGAAGCTATCCCAGACAGCATTGGCGAGTGTCTACGTACGTACGGAGTTAGGACTTGGACGATACAAGTGCAAAAGGTGCCTGTTGTGGCAACTACTTTCGCCAATGATGAGGGCTGAAGAATTGAAGTCATTTTCCCCTGTTTGTCTCGATCTTTCGGCGACTACCGTTGTGGTTAGGAAGCAGAAATCTTTGATCAGATCCTGTTCTGGAATAGGTGTGTACAAGCCAGGCACGGCAGCGATCCGGTTCGCCAGGTTTCATGCAAGTGAGACGAGTGGAAGAGCCCCAGGAGCTGGTAGGCGCTACATTCAAGAAAGCAAGCTTTGAAGTCATGGAGCCATGCGGATTATACAGCCTTTGCAGCCGGATACAGCACACTGGTCATACCTACATCCATGGAGGCAGCACTTCCCCCGTGCATTACTAGTAAATTCAAGCATGTAGGCGTTCGTTTCCGACTCCATGGAGCTATGACAGGCAAAATGGGAGTCGGTGCTGGTGAACCACCTAGGCCAGTACCCTCAGTTGAGTGTAAGCCTGCAGAGCTCATCAAGTGTTATAACGAGAGAGATCAGCATGCAGGGTACTGATTTAAGCGAGCACGCATGTGAGCCAGCGTGCCTCCCTTTTGATCCACTTAGGATCGAGAGTCGTTCTGGAGCGCGGCGTTGCAGCTGCAGCAAAGTTGATGCTTTTTTATGATTGCTTATCATGGGATCTCGGTAAGGCTAGCGTCGTGTTGGGCGTCGAAGAAGTTTGATACCCGTGATGACGCAAGAGCAACACGCGCAGCGTCCGAGCGTGAAACCATTCGCATCATAGCCAAGCACAATTAAGTTGCTCTGCCGTTGTCGGATGCAGAATGCCTAGGGGAGGGGGGTGCGGGACAGGGGAGAACGGCGGCAGCCACATGGGAACCTGCATGCAAGGACAGGACAGGGCTCATATTGACTGCTCGGTCTCGCCAAGAGGCTGCCCTAGATAAGAGAGCTCGACTGTCGGAAACGAAATAAAGAAAGACAGCGGAGGCCTGTGTCGAGGATCGCCCGGCACTTCCATCACTTAGTGACGTGTATGAAGCATCAATTGTTGACACGGAATTACTTCCAGCCACTCAATATCTGTTCGTCGCAGAAGTGCGACAACGAATCGTCATGGCTCGATTCAGATCAGCGACGTCCTGGCCGGATGCGGAGGGTGATTGTCCATATCTCATCTCGTCCCGTCGTCCGCCGGGCCGTGCAACCTAACCGGGCAAGCCCGGGCCTTCCAAGTGACTGTAGATTGGCAATGGGCCCGTTCAGTTGCCGCTTGTCTCAAGTAGCGGGACACATGGAACCGGTGATGCGAGGCGAGTGTGAGATACAAGAAGACGTTGCAATATGCTCGCGTCCCGACAACGTGTGGCGCACAAATGAAAGTGCTTTACGGCCGGCTAGGGACATGGATGCATCGGAAGAGTGATGGTGTAAGTGAGCTATGCAGCTTGATCACCGCCTGCACTGTTGGCATGCTGAGCTTCGCCCTCTAGTCTTTGCGACGTACGTCATTTCCTCGCCGGGGCGGTTACAAGGATTGGCTGTATTGATGACGACAGCAAGCATCGTCTTTCAACACATGATAATCATTGTATGTATGCACTTTTGGCAGTTGAGGGTCCGGAGGATTGAAGCTGTCAATCTCACGGGCACATAGTACAGGTAGGTACTTTTGGGCAAGCTACCTGCTACAATAGCCTGAAGTTGTTCCTGGCCCCTGCTACCGTGGTCAAGTGTAGATCCTCAATGTCGACCCGGGGACGAAATACCCCGTCCCTTACTGCGGCGCGGCACCAGGTAGCGCGGACTATTTACTCTTTCCAGGATCTGGCACGTGCTCAAGATGCCAGGAAAGGATCATCCCCATGGCCGGTGTATTACATAGGTGCCCATCCACATGCTGTCTTGGGATTGAGGCTGCAGAGCAACGCTTCACTTCCATGTTGATCCAGTGGCAGAACATCTGATGATGGGCCGCGCTAGGGCGAACAAGGTAAGAAAACAGGCAGATGCGAGACCCTGGTCCTGGGATGCTTCCCATCAGCTCGAAATCGCTTCATCCTGGAAAGACGAAGGCGCTTTCACCGCAATTTCAAGACGCCGCTCCCATGGGAATACCCACTTAAGATATTGGGCGAGCGAGGGTACTGGACAGAGTGATGGTTACACACTACCTCTGTACCAACTTGGGGCGTGGCATGGATGGCCACACCAGCAGCCTCTTGCCCTGGGTATCCTATGATGCTATGGCCTCAAGACATTGAATGGATTTGCGTGATCTGAGTGCTTGCCGAGCAACTAGGGAGGATGTCTTACACACGAACAGTTTGGAAAACAGCTGGTGCTCAGACTTACTCGCGTCGAAGCCGAAGTATCTCTCTAGATTAACATGGTCTCTCTCTTTGCCTTACCAAAGGGAGCACTTCACTTATTACTTCATTGCCATGTAGGACCATGCAAGGCTCTCTCGTACCAGTACCATTAATAGCCAACTAATTACCTCACCTCATACTACACCAAGCGATTGCTTACTTGACATGAACCTACTGCAGACGTGTTGTGGGTTATTGAATGCCGTAGGCCGATTCGGCTAGTTTCCTCCACTGCAAAGCATGTGCGGAAGAGCGGGATAAAAAAATTTATATAAAAAAAAAATGGGGTTCGGCCCGTGAAGTGCCCAGAGGTGCCAAAGCGCCTGCGAGGCCTGAATAAGCAAGCATTTTTTGGCGGAGTGAGCGTAAGGCACCTCGCACTATTATTATCGTCCACCTGGGTAGAGTGTGAGGAAGAGCGCGGGTTAACTTTACTGGGTGTCGGTTTCAGGGCATTACAGGCACGTCGGGCGCGGGGCATATCGGACCTGGGCCAGTATCAATTATGCCTCTCAGCGTCACTGATTGGAAATTGGGAGCATTCCGGACACCCCCTTCCCCCCCCATCCCCCTGCCCTGCCCTTCCCTTCCCCTTCTGCTGCCCGCCAGCCTCCCCTCCCTCTCTGGCTCTGGCTGGGCCCCATCTCCTTGCGCACCGACAGACCCCCACCATCGATTCAGGTTCTGGAGCTCCCGACCTTCTGGTTCGGCCATCTTTGGCCCCTTCCAAACCCTCGACAACTTATCGTCGGCAGACGTTGTCGCGCAGGCCCTTCCACGCTTTGACACTTTACCCTTTCTCACATAGCCGCCCCTCGTCCTCGTCGCCGTCGCCGTTGGCAAATATCACCGGGCTGCTGATTCGTGCGACCGCGAGGCGGTCCGTCTCACTCAACCAACACGTGCCGTGCCTCGTACCGCATCCGATCTTTCTCATTCTCATCCTCATTCGGTGTCGTGTCACACGCGTCTTTCCCTGGAGCCACCGCTCTCCGTCACCGCCACGTTACCAGCCAGCCCGAACTCGCATCTGTGTAACCCGGTACATCGTGAATGGCTGCGCGCCGAGCCTGTCCCTGTCCCTGTTCCTGTCCCTCTTTGCCGCCTCGTCGCAGTCCAGCACTGTTGAGCTTCACTCCTTAGGCCACATCTTACCCCGCCAAAACTTGAGCATTTCTCGAACAACTCAACTCACCTCACGATCTCATATCTATCGCAACGCCGCTTCGCCTCCCTCCTCCAACTCGCCACCTCTAGCTGCCACCGCCCTGGCAGAAGTTACTATGTGCTTGACCCAGCACATTCCTTGTTCATTGCTGAGGATGGCTGCGCCTCTTGGCTGAAACTCATCATCTCTCAGTTTCAACCCAACCTTCGTCCACGGCCCAGATCCGACATGCTGGGCCGACTGCTTCACCTCGGCTCTGGCGGCGCTGCTGTCCAGCAGCCGCAGGCCCAGTCGTCTTCCAAACCTGTTTCCTCCCTCGAGTCTGTGCAAGAGGATATCCACACCCGCAATCTGCTGTTTCCAGATACCCAGGCACTTTATCAACATCGAAATGACCAAGTCTTTCCTCTCTCAACAACTCCCACTGCGCCCTTTGCTTCGGGCGCTCAGGCATTCGACACCACTGAGGATGCTGACCTTGATGTGAGAGACGTTCGCGTCGTCATCATGCAAGACACCCTTGGCCCTACCAACACGTCCCTTCTTTACGATAGCCACCCTTTGCCTTCAGCCTCGTCGCCTGAATCACCCCCCGTGGACCAGAATTTCCGCCAGGCGCCCCTCTCGCCACGAAAGAGTAGCCTGGGGCAATCTTCGCGTCCGCTGGTCATCCAACCCGAGCACCCACAACCCCGCCAGGGGGCTTTCGATCGCCGCGCGTCCATGCATGGCCGCAGTCAAAGTCAAATGGAAACTGAAAGTCAACGCAATGCGCGCGAGTACAGAGAGGAACTTGCGACTTTCTCAAGCTGCATATTCGGAAACTCGGAGCTCATGGCCTACAAAGGAACGTCAACAAAGGTCCATGTTGTACCAGTTGAGGCACGTCTTGCTGAGAGCAACGTTTTTGGGGATGGGCGAGGCTCCATCGGTCGTTCCAGTGGCCGTGCCAGCAAACTCTCTCAGTCGTATTCATCCCAAGCTGTCTCGCCTATCGTGAATCTTCAGTCCGGGGGAGGCGCAGCAGCTTCACAACGGCAGAGCGATAGGAAAAAAGTCCTCATCACCCGCCTTTTCCCTGTGAACCTCTCAAATGAGGACCTCGAGGCCTCGGCCTCGCCTCAAAGCCGTTTCTCGGATGATAACGGCGGGTTCCCATTCCCGCCAACAGGAGAAGAGTCGTCACAAAAGAAGAAAAAGACACAGCCAAGACAGAGGCGAACACCCATGTATGCTGTTGTTCTTGTTGTGCAGCTTCCTTCAGCGTCCTCGCGGATCTCATCCGCAGGCCCCGCAAAGTCCACTGGGCGTGAATCGAGCTCATACGGCGACCAAGACTTCTTCCCCTCGTCGTATAATTCCACCCGCTTTTCTGGATGGAACATGACGGGGTCCGGAAATTTTGGAGACGCAACAGATTCCTCGTTCTCTCTCGATGTGGAGGACAGGATTGACTCTTTGACCCAACATTGGGACATCATCATGAGGACGCTTACTCACTTGCAGTCAGTCGTTGCGACCACACTTCATACGATGCTGAAGCAAGCAGATATATATTCCCCCGGGCCTTACGCTGCGTCGTCCATCTCGAACTACGTGGCTAGAAGCCCCTCCTTGACGGAAAGACGCGGTGGCGAGATGCCTCGTGTGAAACCTCCCAAGAGCACCACGAAACTGGTCGCACTCTTACCAAATTGCCTTGCTGACGATGTCAACATCGCCTCGGAGGTAGAATTTGCCAGAAACAGGATAGTGACGGGAGTCAGTGCCGCAAGGGTAGTCACGGGTCAAGGACGGTGGGGTATCTGGCGGGATGAAGCAATATGGGCTTCCAAATGGGCCATGGCTTCGGGTCAGAGCCTATTCTTCCACAACTTGCTTACGGGATTTCTGGCTACGCACACTGAGTGGCTCCAAGCTTTGTGCCCTCCATCCTATAGGAAGCGCCTCTTCCTCAGCCGCCGAAATCAGGTTGAAGAAGACCTTGCTTTGCCTGCTCGGACCGTCATTGTATCCGACGACAAAATGGTTGCACGTCGGCTGATATTCCTGTTGTCGGCCTTTCTGCCAGCCAACCAACAGATACCTACAACCAGGGCCCATCGGGCAAGCGCTTCCGCCTCTTTGGGTGTTTTTTCACACTCTCCCCCGACATACGTTATCCCTCTCCTTCGAGAGGAATCCCTGCGCCGGAAGATTAACCGTCGATCCGGCCTGCGGCGGGCGTCTCATTCGAGGGCCATCAGCCAGAGCACGCGTACTTCGGCGGTCCCAGTACAACTGGCACACTTGAGCAATGAGCCAAGTCGCGATAGACGGGTGTCCGATGCTGCATCAATCCGCACTACGAATCTTCCTCTTCCCCCAAACGACTTGGTCAGCAGGAAGAGCAGTGCTGCCACGACTACCACGATAGTACCTGAGACGACAACACCCCACTTTTCAACGTTACAGCGGCTGGAAAGCCACAGGAGACCGAGGCCAGGAAGCAGTGGAAGCGTAGCAGCAGACGACCTAAAGCGCTCCTTGAAGCGAGGGGAGAGCAGCGGTCATGTCAGCACATCTAGCACTAGCTCAAGAACCCAGGGCTTGAAATGGGGAACACTAGTCAGCGGTCTTTGGAATGTCCGCCGGCGAGGCTCGATGGATCAGAGCGAACACAGCTACAGCAGCGACATGAGATCTCCGGTCAAACAAACATTTAGTGGCGCAGGCAAGTTGGCCGAAATGGTCCGCGAAGTGGCTCTTCCAGAAGAGGAGGACGGCTTAGGCCCACATGACTTGCCCCGAGCCATAGATGCTAGGGGCGTGAGAACACCACGCGAGAACAGTGGCCCCGGACGAGACTTCTTTGCGCAAACCGACAGGACGCCAGATCCTACAGGTGCATTCGAGTCCCCTGTGAAAACATCCATCAATGCTGATGACGGGGTCATTGACGTGGATGTGACTTTCCCCGACTACATCACATCCTTTGAGTCTGCCATCAGCTCGCCATCCAGTAGCGGTTACCTTTCAACGCCTGGGTTCGTGGGAGGGGTGGAGTCTTTTGAACAATCTGCACGGCTCTCTGCGGATGGCGATCTACCGCTCAACGCCGCAGGTTGGCTGACCGCCTATCATCCCGATTTTGCTATTCAAGCCATTCCTCCTCAGCAAGGACTTTTGAACCAGATCAAAGCATCGCTTCGGGCTGAGCCCACACCTGCCCCTGCTCAACCACTTGGCAATGATGTGTCTGAACGCTGGGTTGATGTGGGCTCTGTTTTAGTTGCGGATACTACGAGCAATTCCGTCACCCGTATTCTCTACCGGCGGCTAGTCAAGCCAAAGGCTGTCGATCGAACAGGCGGTGGCGTTGCTGGGGTGCCCAACTTCTATGGCAGTGCCCTTCTGACACCGTCCATTCTTCCTTACGAGACGCAGCTGGAAGAAGAGTGGGTTGAAGAACCGATATTCAATTCGGACGAGTTCCTCCGAGAAGCAGTCGATAAAGTAGTGCACGTTGGCGGCGAATCTTCCCGCGACATGAATTTCCTCTCGTCACAAGCCTCCGGCGTATCCCGACCCAGCACTGACAGCGGCACGAGGATGTCAGACACAGCGACGGACTCGGCACAGGCTCCGCCGAACGCCTTTAACGTTCCGAGGGTACAGTGTAAAACCGTCGTACTATCCGCCTTGGAAGATGTCATTCGCGACACTATCGAGAGCCGAGATGATGGCAAAGAAGGCGATGTCAGTAAAGTTCAGGAGTTCAAGCGTCAGAACCCTCTGCGCGACGTCGTTCGCGAATGGTTGGCCAGTCTCGACGCTGCTGAATAAGATATGGCAGCCAAAGCATACGTCGCCAGGGCAAGTTATCCTAAAGCTTGTCATTGGCAAAGCAGCCACGGCCCGGATTCAGTTTGAAAATAACCGTCCGAAAGCTCTCCATTATCATACGTTTCTGGTGGTTAGGAAGCCAACTGCGGATTTCAGTTTTTTTTTTCCTTCTTTTTTTTCTTTCCCTTATTCACTGCAATGTTGATTTGATACCCCCCGCAAGACAGATCTTGTGAAGCATGTGTTTTTGTTTTGCTTTCTGGAAAAGATGGCCCTTCGAGGCTACTTAGCTTGACGACCAGAAGTTGGGCGCTTGCGACAGCCGAATCATGCCTGTTCTATACCTACTGGCAACCTGCTTTGTCGTTCTCTAATGCCGATCTACCAAGCAACAGGTCCTGATGTGAGCCTACGATACGATATGGGGGTTTGCAATGGCCGCCCTCTGTGGGCATCGGCTTTATGACAAGTGATTTCATAATAGACATATAGACTTATTCCCACACCTGCATTCTTACGCCCGAGAGAGACGACCAGTTACTAGACAGGGCCACACTGTGTCAACGTGTAGAAATTTAAATGTGTACTCGGAAACTTTCTCCAGACTAGCAGGTGACGCGTTGATCAGCGAGCATTGCATTCAATTCGATATGAGGACGGTTCACGTGTTTGGCAATCTAGGGGATCTGAATCCATATTTGCGTCCTGAAAAGAAACGATAAATTGAAAAATGTACAAGCGCTGTCTATCCACACCTCGATCAACTCCTCTTCTTGGGTGGCCGAGCATTCTTGGCCATGCGCTTCTCCTTTTCCTGGCGAGCCTTCCTGATGTCGTGGGCGCCCTTGAGCTCCTTCTTGCTGCCCATGCCGTCCTTGAAGCGGCCCATGCGCTTGTCCCTGGCCTCGGCGACCCTCTGCTTGCGCACCTTGAAGTCGTCGCGGTACTTGTCCGCCTCCTTGGGCGCCTTCTCCTGCTTGTGCTTGTAGCGCACGCCGGACGGCAGCTGGCCTTGGCCGGCCCGCTCGGCGTCGCCGACCCTGGGCAGCCGGCTGAGGCGCTGGGCGCGCTTCCACTTGTCGTACCGGCCGCTCTGGAAACTTGCCGCAATCTTGACGCCGCTCTCGCCTATGATCATCTTGCTGCCCTTGGAGCCGTCCTCGTCATTGTCACGAGACACGTATTTCTTCGACTTGGTATCCCAACGCATCTTTGACCGCGTCGGCATGCCGAAGCCCTTGGCTGTCTCGTCGTTGGTGAGATCCATGGCCACGTCTCGTGCCGCTTCGACGAAACTAGATCCTTGGCCTCCAGAGTGGACACCGTATCCGCGTTCCTCAGCAGCGTTTATGGTTCGTGGCGTGTAGGACATAAAGACCTCCTCGTCCCTCCAATCCGTCTTCCCCTTCTTGGGTTTGTTGGTGTTAGAAATCGTGACTTCCAAATCATCGTCTGAATCACCACCAATATCCATGTCGTCAACCGCACCGCCTGTGGTTTCATCTTCCGACTCCTCTTCCTCATTTGGAGCATGCCGAATGCCATTGAATTCATTGTCATCCTCTTCCACAGCCTCGGTGACCTGCCTGTTCTTGGGTGTGATTCTTTGTCTCAGCGTCTTCATAACTTCAGCCGCTCTGCTCGTATGCTTGTCACCATGACCAACTTCAAATATGGTCTCCTGAGGTCTGAAACCACTGATTCTGGCTAGCATCGCGGTGCGTGCCTGTTCCTGGTCATCAACATCGCCTCCGAATAAAGGATGTAGCTGCATCCACCCTTTGGAGGCTGCAAGCTCTCGGGAACGCTTAGCGCTCTGACTTGATGCAGAATTACGCGTCCTCATGTAAAGTTTCTCGGCTTTTGCGGCAACCTTGCGAAGCGAGTCTATGTCTTCGTTCTCACGAATGAATTTGTTGAACCATTCCACTTGGGCCTCGACGGAATCGCGCTTCAGTGCACCCACGATGACATCCCCTGCGAACGAAGGGTTGCTCTCTTCCTGGCCCACGACCAAACGTCTCCCTAGGAAGAGCTGGAGATCCAGCAAATATGGCGCATCAATATCACGGACTAGACTGTAGCTCCAGCCCCTTTGACCTGCTCGAGCGGTACGACCAACTCGATGGACAAAGACTTTGGGTTGCGGAGGGAAGTCATAGTTGATGACGTTGGCAAGAATTGGGATATCAATACCTCGCGCAGCGACATCAGTGACGACCAGGATGTTGGTTCTACCTCTGCGGAAGTCCTCAACTTGCATTCGTCGGGCCATTTGGTCCAATGAACCATAGACGTAAGAAACCGCGAAGCCAGCCTGCTCGAGTAGGTTGGCGAGGTATTCCACATGATGTTTCGTCGCTGTAAACACAATAGTAGAGTGTTCGGTAGGCTTTCCTGCGCCCGAAGTCTCAGGCCCGCGTTTTCGCTTTTTGGAGTTCTTCTCGTCCTCAATGGCAGCAGCCGGTTTACCGACGGGCATCTTGATAACATCATGGAGGATATGCAAAAGAGCTCCCTCCTTCTCCCCACCTTTGACTGAGAAGAAGGCACTCTCCAGGTCCGGTGAAACTTTCGTTTCTGCGTCAAGTCGTACAAGGCTGGGATCCTGCAAACCTGCTCGCGCAAACTCGACGAGGGAAGCGGGCAGGGTCGCAGAAAACAACAGGGTCTGACGCGAAGGAGGAAGTGCGTGCAGAATCTCGGTCAACTGGGCAGCAAATCCCATTTCAAACAATCGATCAGCCTCGTCAAAGACAACGTATCGAATCGACGATATATCCAGAGCCATTTCGACCTTCAAGTGCAGGAATCGGCCGGGCGTAGCAATGACAATGTCCGGGTTAGCCGACATGGAGCCAAACTGTTCCTCCAAGCTGTCACCGCCCACGAGCAGGACGCATTTGAGGTCAGTTCCTCGGCTGAAGTCCTTGACAACTTTTAAGGTCTGTATCGCCAGTTCTCGCGACGGGGACATGATCAGAGCGCGGGCACCGAACTTTGCGCTGTGGGCTCGAAGTTTTTCGATCATCGGGATCACGAAGGCAGCGGTCTTTCCGGATCCCGTTCGCGCCATGCCCACTACATCTCGTCTTTCAAGGACCAACGGTATCGTTTTTCGCTGAATCGGAGTCGGCACTGAGAAGCCTTTACGGGCAATTGCCTTGAGTAGGTTGGCATTTAAACCTGCTTCTAGTCAGTGAAAAGGACACGGCAGCAGGATAGTAGTCGCGAGGCTTCGTACCCATGGCCTGAAAGCCGCCACCCTTCTTGACCGTTCGGCCCTTTAGATTTCCAGCCTTTCGGAAGGATGCCGCCTGTTGAAGGGCTATGAAAGCCTCGTCGTCTCCATCGTCGGTCGGGTCTGGGGCGTTTAGGATCCCATCAAAGTCGAGATCCTGATCGACGTCTGCTCCGTAGTCTGCGCCATCGCCGTCGCCGGGATATAGAGAGCCGAAAATATCGACTTCTTGCTCGGAGAGAGCGGGCGAAGCAGCACGTCGGTGCATCGTGGCTGTCGTTTGAGAATCGAGTCCGAGCCCGTTCCTGTGATAGCTTGGATGCCGCGAGATGGTCTGCTGTAGGCGGTAACAACCAATTTTTTTTCAACGGGGTCTGCTCTTATCGGTATCTTATCGTCGCGGGGCATACGGATACTCGAACGAACTAGGCCGGATCCGCAAACTGCAAGGTACCCTACCAGACGACTTACCTCATTGCGGATCTCAACTTTCACCTGCACTCTACATTATCTTACTCCAGTCCATTCAAGAGAAAGTCCCGTCTCGCAGCTTTGTCTACCTTCCGCCACCACTCTAACAACTCGTCGCGCAACATCTCTCTCGGGATTGAAATACCAACCTTCAGGCAACGCCACCAATAAAAATGGCGAACGATGAGACCAAAGATGATCAGGACGCGCTTGACGCTCTGGAGCTGGAGGCCAAGGAATTCAACAAAGTCGGCTTTTCCAATAACTTGTCGGCAATCCATGCTAATCAGGGTGTAGGACGCGGAGATTGACAGGATTTTGAAAGCATTCCGACTCGATGCGTCAGTTTATCCCCGTCCCCCCCGGGCCATACTCGCCGCTCACATCTCGCTAGATACGCTGTGCTAGACTTGCAACCTGGCGTCCCTGATTCCGACATAAAAAACACATACCGTAAAAAGTCGCTGCTTATCCATCCCGATAAGACCAAGAACCCCCTGGCCCCGGATGCGTTTGACCGGCTAAAGAAAGCGCAAACGGAACTGATGGACGAGAAACATCGAGGGCGCCTGGACGAAGCCATTGCCGACGCGCGAGAGCTGCTGATACGAGAAAACAAGTGGACGGTGGATAGCCCAGAGTTAAAGACAGAGGAGTTTGCCAAGAAATGGCGCGAGAAGTCCAAGGAGGTCCTCATAGACAACGAGCATCGCCGGCGCAGGCAGATGAAGGCTCAGATGCAGGAGGAGGGCAGGGAACAACGTCGCGCTGACGCAGATTTGGAGGAGCGGAAGCGCAAGAGGCAGCACGAGCAGGATTGGGAGGCGACACGGGACGAACGGATCAGCAGTTGGCGACAGTTCCAGAAGGGCAAATCCAGTGGCGGATCCGAAAAGAAGAAGAAGAAGCTGAAACCCATCGGCTGATTCTGGATCTGGCTTCAGTATGGCGAGACGAGCTACATGGTTGGGCCTTGAATAATCAATGACTTCTACGACCGCTTGTGAGTTAATGAATGGGTATAACTACGTCCGAAATCTAACTATCGCAGATGCGTTACGCATGCATGGCATATACAAGGATGAGTCTGTTTTGCAACGAACGTGTGCTGACCGCCGTATTTCTCAGCCGTAGAATCCAATCTCGTAGCATAAGCACGTAGATCCAGCAATGCGTAGTCCCTTTAGCAACTCAACATCTAATAAACAATATGGGGGAGATTTGTCTCCGGCAGAGCCTTGTGGCCCACCTATTCTACCACAGAGATATAGTGTACAGCAAGATCGGCGTGATGACAGATCTGACAGAAAAGTTGAGGTGATATATGTCCCCGCTAACAACGCCGCTCTCCAAATCTCAAGCCATTTTAAACACCGTCGAATGCAAGTTCCCCTCCTTCTATGCGTGCTTCCCTTATTCAATTACAGTATGATACAACTTTGGTGCGGTGTTGTTTAACCGGACGAGTCGGACTTCTTCGGCTTCTCTTCTGATTTCGAGGGCTTTGCCTCGTCCTTGCCTGCTGATGTTCCATCCTTGTTCTGCTGGTGAGCAGGGTGGTTGGTCAGTGTGTGCCACATGGACTTAAGGAAGCCCTCGTTTCTGTGTGATTCGGGGTCGTCAGGGTCGGTTGAGGCAGACGAGGAGCTGATGGAGGTTAGAATAGCTGTTCTTCCATGCAAAACGGAATACCGGCTTACCTATTGGACGAGACGTTCATGATGCGCTTGGCCGTCTTGTCGCCCATCTCGTCGGCAAGCATCTCCACAATCGTCCGCTGGTTCGCGCTCAAATGCTTTGGCATATTGACGCGAAATTCGACCTTCAGATCACCCTTGCCATTACGCCTTCCGCTCAAACGATTCATGCCCAGTCCCGAAAGCGTCATGGCATCGCCCGTATTGGTGCCCGTAGCAACCTTGACGTTAACAGAGCCGTCCAGCGTGGGAATGGCGACTTGTCCACCAAGGATAGCGGTTGTCAGAGGGATGTTGGCCGTATAGAGAATGTTGGAGCCGTCTCTTCGGAACTTGGGATCTTTAGCCACACGTACGAAGACATACAAGTCTCCGCGCTGAGTTCGCACACCATCCTCTGGGAGCTTGCCCGTAGGTGGCGCATCGCCAGCGCCGTCGACTCGGAGTCGCATACCATCCTCGATGCCCGCCGGAATATCAACAGTAATGGTCTTCCTCTCGCGGACGACACCATTGCCGGAACAAGTCTTACACTCAGAGCCCTTTGGAATTGTCGTGCCTGTGCCGTCGCAAGTCGAACAAGTTGACGCCATCTGGAAGCCGCCTTGCATCAGATGCACGCGGGTTCCTGTGCCGTCGCAGGAATGACAAGCGCTCCGTTTGGTGCCAGCCTTCAGTCCGCTTCCCGTGCAAGTGCCGCAAGTCGCCAGAGGCGTGATGTTAAGCGTCTTGCTTGTTCCCTTCGCGGCTTCCATGAATGTTATGCTGGCCTGTACTTCGATGTTGTCTCCCACAATAATTTCCTGCTGATAATGCGCTCTTCCTCCCCGACGTCCGCCGAATGGACCTCCTTGCTGGCCGGTGAAAGCAGAGAAAATATCCTCGAAGTTGAAACCGCCGCCGAAACCTCCCTGGCCGCCAAACCCGCTGAAAGGATTACCGCCGCCACCAAATGGGCCGCCCGCACCGCCGAAGGGATCACCCCCAGGCGCTCCTCCGCTGGGATCGAAGCCGGCCGCGCCAAATTGGTCATATTGCTCTCGCTTCTTGGGGTCGGACAGGATCTCGTAGGCGGACTGGATATCTGCGAACTTGTCCTTGGCAGTGGCATCTTTGTTCGTATCCGGATGGTACTTCTTTGCGAGGCCGTAGTATGCCTTCTTAATGTCGGATGCTGTCGCAGATTTGTTCACCCCCAGAGCTTTGTAGGGATCCTTCTGCGACAACGAATTTGTACCATGAAAAGACTTGAGGGAAAATGAGTTCCTGCGAGTCGCACGAGAGTAGATGGAATAGGAGAACTTACCCGTGTCGAAGATGAGCTTTTGGCCTGTCGACGGAATCGAGGCGCGTCGCTGGATCCGGTGCGAAAGGATGCTGTATGAAGCTGGGCCGTTTTGTTCAAGCATTCTCGTAGCTGTTGGCGACCAGGTAGATGGGTCTGCGCGAGGACTCGGGCAGGAGCCGCGACCTTGAAAAGCAAGCTTGAATTCATGTTGGGCCACAGTGATTCATCTGCCCTGAATCAAAGATGGACTACACGGATGGTAAAATAGCAATCGACGATAGTCTAGCTTGCAGCGTCCTCGTCCGAAATAGGTTCTTTCGGATTCGATGAAATCTAGACCCGTCGCAACTTTTTTTGGTTGCCTGAGGCGGAAATGCCGTCATTAGCCGAAGTCGGTGGATCATTCAGGAACGTTGTTGGGCGATAAGCCTAGGTAAGTTATCGCTTCGCCGATTGTGGTGCTTCCAAGATTTGGAGGGTCAGAACTCGCGTCAATCCATGACAACCATCTAAGTCATTTACATTGCCTTGATAGTGACATCTCAATTTTCGGTCCTTGACTTGTCTAGACTCAATATTTCCAAGAACATGTGGCCTCCTCAACGCCTACTAGGTATATAATAGTTTGAATGTCCTAGAGTGGGAAATGGCTCCACGTGGGATACCAACCCTGGCAAAAACAACAACAGAAAGCGTCCAACCAAATATCAATAGAAGAGTGTATCCTCGGCCGAACTACCAATACCGCTTGAATTTCCCCATGCGTTCGGGGAATCTTCCGGATGCAACTTGCAAGTACAATGCACCTAATGCGCCAGAAACCCTTCGAGCCTTGCCCAACACCAAACGCCACCCAATACAAGTTTCAGCAGAAGCCCAATGTACGTGCACCCTTATTGTTCAAACTCAGAGTTCTTTCGGGTTGGACCGTTGTCCTTTGTGGGGGTATCTGTTCGCAATTTGTAGATGAAGTCCACGATGACGTCGTTCTCCTGAATACCCATGCCGTTAAAGTGTTTGCGCACAGCGAGTGCTAGGCGATCTTTGCTTTGCCGTCGAGCGTGCCGCTTGCGTGCCATTGTAGGAGAATGCAGGCCAATCCCACCAGGTTGCGATAGTACGCATTGGTGGAATGAGCTGGCGAAGGAGGTAGGAGTGCTGAGATGATGTTCGCGTCGGTATGCGTGGAGGATTTCGCGATCAAAGGTTGTCCATGGCAACTATAGGACGATGAGAATCAGCAATTTGTTCTTTCGACACGATTAGGGAACAGGTCGGCGCCGTGATCAGGGTCCCAACAAGTAATCTTAGGGGGGGACCGCGGCTCGTGAGGGGTTGAACATACGTTTGGCGCCGCGGGCTCATTTGCTGCTTGTGATGGGGCGGACGTAGGGGCAGCAGGTGGCTCGCGAAGTTGAGCGCTGGTTTGACTCGCTACACGACGCATCTTCGCAGAGGTTGCAGTGCTGCTCTTCTCCTTCGCCCCGCTCGCTGGGGCATCCGACTTGGTATCGTCATTGTTGCGGGAGGATTTGGGGGGCGGCATCTTGTGTGAAGCCAGGAAATGAGAGCTGTGTAAATCAAGTGCTGGAACTGGAACGACGATGCAATTAGAGGTAGTGTTAGTTACATTGTCTGCTGTGCTCCGTTGCCGAAATGCGTGCTGGGTGTGGTGGACGGAGAAAATGGCTGATCCAGCAGCATGGGCCAGAAAATGGGGGATTTGGTGGAGGGTCCAAAGTCTGCATTTGCGATAAGGCTGGGTGCCTGGTATCTAGCCGAAACTAGAGCAAGCTGGGGGATGTGCAATACAGTGACCGACCTCTGGTGCCTTAGTATTTCTGCTGACAAGCCTCCACTGTACGAACCAATGCACAAAAATGCACCCAGGGCCCAGCACGCAACGTCATCCGAAGCCAACCGAAGTGGGGCAGCTGCCGGGTAGCCCACCACCCGGTGAGCAAGAGGACCAGACCGCAAAGATGTACTATCTAATACTGTTACAGTAGCAACAATACATAACAAAATGATGTAGAATACGGATTCAAGGTTTTTAATTCTGGTATGTTTAATTATTCGCTTTATTATTTATCTCTTACTTGATCTTTTACGATTATTCCTCAAATCTTATTTGATTTGTACATTTTCATCATTACTAAATTTGCCAACTGCTTGTCCACATTAGCGTCGAGGAGCAGCCAGGCCATGTTGAGATGGCAAGCACCTTCCTTGGTAGCAAAGGAAAGAAGCAAAGCTTTTGCCGCCTGGGGCACTTAATGAAGCAGATACCTGATTACCTGAGGTAGGTAGAAAAACACAGCTAAGGCATGAATGAAATAAGGCGATCGCTACATTTGACCATGGTTGACAACGACATCCTATCAAGCCCAGTAGTCATTGCATTTCACCTGATTACCTCACGCAAATTTCACTCGATTGCCTCACGTAACGGCTTCTGATAAGACCCAATCGCAGCTAAGAATCCTTCTTCAGCTCTCATCACATTGCATTAACCACTTCCCTCAACCCCGTCGCGTGCTCAGGATTTAGCGGGTCGGCTAGTTAGGCAAGATCCGATAAGCTAGTAGGCCTTGCTCAGGAGAACTGGCGATGGTAGCGTGCACACAACATGTTACGAAATAGGAGTCTGTCAGGGTGTGAGACCCAGCAAGCGGACTGTGCCGTTGAGAGGCCTGTTCTTGGACACCCGTCCTTGCTTCCCGCTTGGCTACATTGAGTAGGGTCTTTGTACCTTGAATGCAGCAAGCCATGCTCATGTCGGTAACGCTTATGGAATGCCGGGCTCGAACTTCCATCCGCTCTTCTCAGCTCGCGAGCGGAGGCCCAGGATGAATTCCAGTACACCTTGCATTTCCTGATTCTGCTAGCGATCTGCGCAGCTACTGAACAGCTGTCCGGGTCCGGGGCTCCATAAACACAAATTATTGAAGCATTCGAACCCGGTGTCCTGTGGCTTCCAAGGAATACGCGCCCCCTTCAGCCACGCTGTTGCATGGGAGCCGCACCAATAATACTTGTGGACGACCTCTTGAGGAAGAACTTGGGCCTCAGACCCAATGATCTGATGAGGCGGGCCCAGCCGCCTGGTACGTTCTGCTTTTCTCCGCTGCGGGTCCCTCTTTTGAGAGCGACAGTACCACGGCGACCCCCACGACTTCAAGCCCCTCTCATTCCCCACGCCCTGGATCTGGAGGGAGTGGGTCGATTGGCACTGAACTCCAGATTCAAGCAAGCTAAGCTCCAGCGTCGGAGGTATGCGCGATTCCCTTACTGCTGATCATGCCAGTCGGTCGTGGGTCTTGCTGCCTCACAATTTGTGTCGGCTGTGTGAAGCGCTCGCCAATGCGCTCGCTCCACACCCAATCCAGCGATCAAGCGGATGGAATGTCACGGCAAGGACATAAACCCCCTTGACGGCATGTCCCTTTCCGTCCAGGTGCATCCGCTAAGGCATGTGTGGCTTGGAAGCTGCTTCAGTTCATTGTGGGGTCGTCAAATCATGGGCTCAGATGCTGGTCATGTGCTGAAGAACATACTCTCCAGATGCGTGGACCCAAGTGTGTGGTTTGGCATTCGGTAACGACGAGAGCTCGATAGCGTATGGGTTGCGCTGCAACAATTTCAATCCCAAAGCGCCTGCCACACAACGTGGTGTCGCCATCGGCTATCTACAGTTCTGCGGGTGCATGACGAGCGATGCACTCCCGTGGTTGAGTGGCTCGCTGTACTCTGTACGAGGTCGCTCGATGTAGCGAGCTGCAGGTGGTGAATTTGCCGCTCGTCTGTTTTTGTATGAATGCTCCGAACACAGTCGCGTTCAAAAATACTCGATGCTTGAGAATCTCCGTCCGTATTCACATTTGAATTCCAAGGTATGGACTTTGCCTTCTCGTCGTAACACCGCCAAACTTGATATCTGGCCGCCTCCCCGAGGCCGCCATCCACCGGTCGATCTGGGACCGACAGACATGTTATGACATGCTGATGAGCCAAGCACTTCCGTTCTAGCCCGCAGCGAACCTTGGACTTGTCTCCTCTTTCGCAGTTGTGCCATTTCATAGCTGCATCTAATCCATAAAATATGTGAAGAACACATGCATTGTAAGGCAAATAGAAGCAATGGAAGCACAGTCTTTCCTACTATACCTCGAATCTGGAATTCGCGAATGTAACCCACGCTTGCTGGTCACCAAATTCCCAAAGGTCGCATGCAGATGTGCTATAGCACCAGGGTACCAGGACATGGGTCCCCTGGCCACAACCCTCCCATCTTTTGACCCATTTTTGTACGAATGAGCTCCCCGGAAATGGCGCAACCATGGTGATTCTGCAGCTGCAGAATGTTGGGTCAGCCACCAGATGTGCGCAACTGGACGGACCGTGCTCGTATGTCCAAGAGAGATGACCTAACAGGCAAAACATGGATGGCTAGGTTTAGCTTTGAGCGAGGTTCCGAATTTTTTCGAAAGCGTCTAGCTCACAGAGCACTCATACTATTATCTTCAGCGGGGGCGTATTTTGAGGATCACCTCTAGGATATCCAAGCGGTGGCTGGCCAGGGTTGGGTTGCACGAGCTCGGATCGTCGCGCCTCCAGACTATTCTCGGGAAATGCATGAGCGAGGATGGAAGGCCTTGAAGAAGCCGAGCCATGCAGGTCAGACTGCTCAAATATCTCCATGCATATTTGGTAATTCCAGGAAGAAGAAAAAGAAAAGAAAAAAGAGCCATTTGGGGGTGGGGGTTACCAAGACGATACATAGAAGCATCCCCAAACCTCGTTCGCCGGGAACCTACATCGCCTAGGAATATGGCAGCGGGGTGGTTTACAATGACGAGTTAAGAGAAAATGATTGGAGCTCGAATCTTGAATCCAAAGCTCGGATACGGATAGGTCCAAGCATATGTGCTCACAGCATCTCCGTTGGTTGTCGAAACGACAGGAGATGCAGGGCACCACGCTGCGTCTGATTTCCAGCCGTCGCAATCAGGGGTCCTCGCAGCCCAGAAAGGGGTTTATGCAGTTGGTTTACCGTGGCCTACGCCGAGGAGAAGTGTTGGGCCGTGTTTGGGAGCTTGAGTCGCTGCCACGGCTCTTCAGCTTCAGTGTACTGCCAATAATGCATCAGGCGGCGAGAAGCCTGCAGACAAGGCATATACCGGCACAGACTAGCACGCTTGTCTGTGCGGTTGGGATGTAGGGTGGGTATTGGCGATTAAGGAGGATGAAGAATGAACGAGTTAAGGATATGTCTCAGTGGTGTCAGTGTGAGTGGTGTGGAGGTTGATAGCCAGCAGGGGCTAAGGGGGGGGCGAGAGTGGGCCGTGGCCGTTGTACTTACTTGCAAGATGCTTGCTTCGAGGGACGTGACCATGCTAATGTTGCCTCACTTAGCTTTAGCTGAAATCCCGAGTCTTCAACAGGGCACCGTCCTTGGCTGTCTCCATCAATCTCGAGGCGACTGTGCCTGCTCTGCTTGGGGAAGATGTCGTTCGCTCGTTTTCCTAGGCGGAGGGGAACCTCAGATCAGGCATCTCAGGCTACCGTACCTTACCTTATGTTACTTTGTGAGCTCGGAATCGGCAGAGACTCCAGATTGGGGGCCTGTCTAAAGTCGAGACGGCAGGTCCACAAAGGTAAGGCCAGGCATGGCATCGGGGAGGCAAGGTACCTTAAGGCAAGGCAAGGCAAGGCAAGGTGAGTGTGAGGTGCACAAGCCCATAAGACCCCCCACACATCCCACATTCGCGCAACTCCCCGTTTCCCCATGACATCGAACTCTAGTCTACTGCCTTAGCTTACCTTACCTTGCCTTACCTGCCTTGCCTTGCCTTGTCTTTTAGCCCCCTTCCGTTAAGCTAAGGTATTTCGTGTCCACCAGCCGGCCCTTGGGTTCCTCAGCCGTCAACCTCGACATCCCATCTCGCCAGGTTTTTTGAACTTCTTTCTTTCGCAATCCTGCATCCTCTTCGTCGCCTGTGTCTGTAAGTCCCTCCCAAATTCTGAAGCGTCCCGCCCTCCTCGTCCCTCAGTCGGCCGATTTCCTCCCATCGAATACCTTTGGCGCCGCGAGCGCCCAGGGCACCCCAATTGCTACCCTTACTCCCACCCACGAACTCCACTGCGGGCGCCTTTCGGGAGCGCCCGTCGTTCGTCCTAAGCAAGTCGTCGCGCGCTACGGGGATCAAAATCTCATTCTCAAGGAGTTTGAGTCGGCCCTGGTACGCATCTAGTCTCGAGCGATGGGTAGCCACGTCGTCAATGGGCTGCGGGACTGTCGCCGTCGCTTTTTTTCCTCGTTGCATTTACTTCCACCAGCACGTGGCCAGCCACGCCATTGCTGTCAAGCACTTGGTGGTGTCACAATTCCCCGGGTCTCAGCGCCCGTTGACATTTGGTTACACACAACATTGGGAAGGAGGAAAAGTAGGGGCGGCGCGCCAGTCTCGCGACGGCGACGGAATTCATTCCCTCGTGCAGCGCTGAGCGAAACACACGCAGGCTTCTCGCATCCACACCATCCAGGCTCCCTACCCGGCTGTCTGTCTGCTGCGAACGCCAGCCCCTCCGGAAGTTGTTGCCTGGCAAGTGTCCGCGATTCTTCCTGGTATTTGCTCAAGTAGCATTTGCTTCGCGGCTTTCCTTGTGGGTATGTCGCATGCACTGGTTGATATCACCACTATTCAACGTTTGGACCCCTGACTCCAGACCTGGTGCGAGAGTTTGCGCCTGAACAGAAACCCACTCTGCTACGGAATACAAATCAAGTGTTCGTTTCCTTGCCCTTCTCTTCTATCCAAACTGCAACGGCCACCTCCCGAGATTAAGTCCCCACAACTATCCTACCTCATCTGCATGTTCTTCTTCAATCACATCCTTCCAGACCAAGCGTGGCGCCGCCTTCAGGGCGAGCTCGGTCGATCTATTATTTCAAGGACACTAAGGACTATTTCATGCAACAGAGTCAATAAATCATCTGGCAGTGGGCTAACCCCTCTCCGTTCACACAGCTTCACAAGCAACAATAGTTGTCCTGTTTGAGGTCCTAGGCTTTTCCTGGGGCATCTCCACCATAAGCAACACGGCATTTGACTCTGTCGCTTACTTCCTCCGGCCATGCTTTAATCATCCTATCCTTATTCAGGCCAAGACGGCTCGTAGGACCCGACAAGCAATTGAGCACTTGAGGCGACCCCGCCACCCCTCAACCGTTACTACAACCTCACCTGAGGCTTCTTAGCGGCATCAACGGCGCCCAACCTTATCACGGTCGCCTTGACATAGCTTTTAGCCGCCTGCGCAACATCGCATCGTATTTGCTTACACAGCCGACGATTTGGCGAATAGATCGAGCCGGGCACTTCCCGCTTGCAGCAAATAGCGCTATCATGGCATCTATTGCTGCCGCTCAGCCTCGGGACGTGAAGCCGACCTTGCCCGTATCTCCGGCGAGCTCCGGCAACATGACAGCTGGCCACGATGCTCATGGTGGCTCTCCATTAGATGGCTCCGATGGAATGCACCAAAATCATCGAGACGGCCGCGACATGGATGACGCGGATGAGATCGAGGAGGATGAGGGCGACGCGAACACTACGCATGATAACCCGGGCGGTGCCTCTAATGGTGACGGGCCTGCTCGCAAAAGGCGGCGTAGTCGCAAAGGACTTGACAAGAGATTCGAATGCACGGCTGAGGGTTGCGGGAAAAGTTATTCAAGAGCCGAGCACCTGTGAGTTCTCTGCAAAGCTACCAGCTCCTTATTACTGATACAACCTGCAGTTATCGTCACCAGCTGAACCATAATTCCAAATCTGCTTTTCACTGCCAATTTCCCGATTGCACACGCACCTTTGTCCGCGGGGATCTTCTAAAGCGACACATGGACCGCCACACAGCCAAGGGTTCTCAGTTAAATCGAAGGGATTCCATGGTGAGCCACGTGGGAGCCCTCAGTACTCCCGCATCAGCCTCGCCAGAGACCAGCCGGGCCAATTCTGTATTTGTAAAAACACGGACGCCTGGCATGCAAACCTACTCTCCTCAGGATGTCTCTGCCAGCCCATTCAGCCCTATCAGTAACACTCCTCCTGCAGCGTACTCAAACGGCCCAAACTCAACCGCCATCAACAACTACATGCAGGACTCCAATTTTTCGCACGCTGGCACACTTACACCACGGCGGCAATCGTCTAGCGGGTCAATGCGGCCAAATTTACAAACCGGTGCTGATAATTACGGCGTGCTTTCGCCTATTTCCACTCAGCCTGGTTACCAAAGCCAGCAACACAATACACCACAAGCTCCGACTTTCGTGCCTCAACAGAATGTGTTGCCTTTCAATTTACCGCCTGCGCAGTATTCCAACATCCAGACTGCGTCACCTCGTGACTCACGTTCCTTTTCGGGGAATGTGACTGAAAAGTATGAGGAGACGGCGCACCCGCAACCAAGTGAGCTCGTCATGCTCGATCAGATGGCCATGCCTGGCACAGTTCCTGTGTTTGGAAGCGATGGTGCACTGAACAAGTCCCCCTACGTCGGCATGCCAGAGGACTTCATGGCATACCTCTTCAACTTTCCTCCGGCTGGTGATGGCTCTGGCTCTCCAATGAGTCAAGTGATGCAAGGTCCATACTCCAAGTAAGCAATGTCTATCAAGGCTACAGAGAGAATTCCGTATGCTGACCGAGCCAGTTACGGCGACCTCCAAAACAACCAGTATTCCGTGCCCTACTTCGGCAGTGATGGAATGGCGATGGGGTACTTTCCCACACCCCCACAGCAAGTCATGGCTGTCACGAATCTCCTCGACCAAAATGTTCCGGAGGCGGCTATATCAGAAGAGAAGAGCCAGGAAATATTCGACTTCATAAAAGAGCGTTTCAATGAGAAGGACCACGCCCCTCTTGAGCGTCAGAGGGACAGTATCCTCGAAGGAGACCGTACCAACCCTGACCACATGCTGAGTAAAAGGATGATGCAGGCCTACATTGGCTCTTACTGGTATCACTTTGCCGATCAGATGCCCATCTTACACAAGCCAACGTTCTTCCCGGACAAGACGCCAATGCTACTTCTGCTAGCCATGATGACCATCGGGGCTGCCTGTTTGGACAGGAGCAATGGGCCGAAGGTCACCAAGGCCGGGGCCAAACTCTCCAACTTCCTTGCGTGGCACCTTCGCTGGGAGATCTTCATGGATGTCAACTTTCGGCCGCCTGCCAAGTTGTGGATCTTCCAGACTTTGATTCTACTAGAACTATACGAGAAGATGTACTCGACAAGAGAACTCCACGAGCGTGCACACATACACCACGCCACCACAATTACCCTTATGCGTCGAGGACGCTCGCTCATTGGAAAGACTACCCTCGACTCCCCTCCGAATCCGCGAGATGCCGGTAGTCGCGGATCGCGGCAGTCCTCAACCTCGGGTGCCTCGCACAACCCTGAAGATTGGTGGAACCATTGGATCACAAACGAGGCAACCCGGCGAGCGGCTTTTGCAGCTTTCATCATCGATTCCATCCATGCCACAATGTTCGGGCACTCTGCAGTCATGGCAGCGCACGAGATGCGGCTTCCACTCCCTTGTGACGAAACGTTGTGGAGAGCTACTAGCAGCGCTGAAGTTGGCCGCATTGAATCGAATCTCATGTCGCAAGGGATCAAGCCTATTTCTTTTCTAGAGGGCATCAAACGTACGCTGATGAACCAGGAGGTCAAGACCAATTCTTTCGGACGAACAATCTTGATGGCAGGCCTTCTGAGTGTAACATGGCACATGCATCAACGAGATCTCCAGGTGAATATTCTCGGTGGAGGCGTCATCCAAGCCCTCGGCGGCCGCGATAAGTGGCGAGCAACCTTGACCCGAGCCTACGACTCATGGAAGGCAGATTTCGACCATGCGTTCCAACAAAGCGAACACAACAGCGATCCTTACCGTTACGATGCCGCGAAGAGAAATGAGTTCAACATTGTGTTTGAGAGCCGCACGGTCCTGCATCACCTAGCCCACATGGCCATGCATGCAGATATCGTGGATTGCCAGATGTTTGCTCGCGCCAAACGGCTCCTCGGCCGTGCCATAGGTTCGCAGGAGTTCAACAGTGCGCAGCGAAGGATCAAGGACTCTTGGGCACCTTCGGCGAGAGCTCGTGATGCTACATTTTACGCATTGAAGTTTCTGTCTTCGGTCCTGTTGCCGGTGGGGTCCGAATCGTCACCGGCGGGAAGCTATGGCCAGGACAAACTCTACGGTGCCCATGACGATGTACTCTTGAATCGCCCGTGGGTCCTGTACTTTGCGGCATTGGTCGTATGGTGCTATGGCTTCGCGCTCGAGGGCCCGTGTGGCAACGCAAATGTGCCTACCTCGGACGCTGAACAGATGCAGCAGATGCGGGATTACTTGTTGAAATACGGGAGCATCACGGACCCGAACGAGCTGAGGCTTCTTCAGAGGGGTGTGAATGACAACACGGCGTTACTGATGTTTTTGAAGGACTCGTTCGAGAACAGTCGGTGGGAGCTCCTGCACGAAGGTTCAAATTTGCTCAGCAATTGCATCATCCTCAACACTGGTGGCAACGTTTCTTGATGGTGCTAATGATTTGGTTGGGGCTTCTAGCCTGAGCGGTATGGAATTGTTGACTTATTGATTGTTTGTGGCATATGTTTTCAAAGGCAATGGATGATGAGCATGCATCTAAGAATTTATTTTTGATGGCTTCCTCGTATAACGTTAGCACGCGGGAAAGGCATAGCCATTGATTTTTTTTGTTACAATACCCAGGTTAGTTTTGACATGGTTTGCATCCTATAGGCGAGCAGCCAACAATACACGATGGCAGAGCGAATGGTAAACCAGCTTTCTTTTTTCTTCAAGCTACCACCTAGACCGTGAGCAGCAGCAAACGCAGGCTGATTTGCGAACGGGACTTGGATAATACACATTACACGATACAGGTGGTTTTCACGTGGTACTTGGCTTTGGTCTGATCAGATTGCTTGTCACCGAGGGTCAAGGATATCTGCGGAGAGTAGCTTTTATCTCCGAAAGCCCAGGGCAAGTTGCGTCAACTGAGTGCGACTTCTGAGTAAAGTAGGCAGAGGTAGTCTTGCACCTGAATACCGCTAATAAGGCGAGGCTAAGGTGACGTACCTCACCTGCCTCAGGTACTAAGGCACTAGAGGTCAGGTACTAAACTACACTTTAGTAGGTAGTGGTTACCTACCACCTGGTAACGTACAGCAGTTTACCTCACAGAGCCTGACCTACCTTTACTCCCAAGTGCCGGCGGTCCACGGTTTACTCATCAACTTGACGTGATCCATTTCCCAACTCAAAGACAGCACATCTTGCTATCCTTGATCTCGACGAGGCGGCGCTTGGCGCAGATTGCGAAGGGAACATGGCACAGCTTACTTCCATGCCCGCGGAGATTCTTCACATCATACTACAGTGGCTGTATCCTGCGGACCTGGCGACTCTACCCCGCGTCTGCCATGCGTTGAACGGCTTCATCAAGGACAACCAGAAGCTATGCCGTGATATCTATCTCAACACGCTGGTGAGCCGAGATTCCCCATGGACGAAGCAGTATCAGAAGAACTAAATGTGTCTCTTCCCAGGATACTCCAGCCGATATGAATTTGGATTGGAAGCGTGAGCTGCATGACTTGGTGAGGCTTGGACTGATCTGTCAGCGGCCCGAGGCTGCCGACAAGGTACGTGATCGCTTCCAATCCAGTCATAGTCATCTCTCCTTCGCGGCGTCTGACGTTTGGCCTTTCGACGTAGAGTTCTGAGTTATCTTTTGTGCACGACACCGTAAACCGTCTTTTGGCAAACGCTTCCTCCAGCGGCCACCATGTCAGCAGCTCATCTACTCACTGTGCCTCCCGAAATGCAGAGGTCCTGGAAGGACTTTTCAAGGATGAGTCCAATCGTGAGGCATTCATGCAGCGATCGTTTCTCTTTGAAAGAGTACGGAATGAGCACCAGCATCCGGTCATGGTAGGAGACGCACCAAAGGAAAAGCACCAGCAGAGCGCCAAGCTCCACTGTCTGTACGGGCAGCCCATCCTAAACCTAGGGCGCCTGAGGTCCGATCGCACGTATCCGTTTGCGTGCTCCAAGGTCTATGACCTTCGTCAGTACACCCAGCTCACAAAATGGGGCCCTTTCATGAACGACGAGACGGACAGGGTAGACTGGGAGAAGGTTGAGGCGATTCTCATTGTGCTTGGGCATAACATGGGCATGCGCCGCCTGGCTTCCAGGATTCCCTGTTTCCTCTGGGCGAACCCTTTCTCGGGGTCTTGGTCGAACAGCTACAAGACATCGCCTGACGTTGAGCTTTCTGAGCTCGATGCCAAGGACCCTTACGGAGTCACCGGTTCCTGGTACAGAGTTCGTGATCCAAATGACCCATGGTGCCAGCAACCAGCCGCTAATGAACCTTTAGGTTGTTTGCTTTCTTGACTACAATGATTTCTTCAATTTCAACTTTCACATGGGAGATCCAATTCCGGCCAACGCCCCAAGACCTGCCCTTAATGTTGGAGAGGCAACCCGACTCATCTTGATGAAGATACACGTAACGAGCATAGAGCCCCCGGGCCCAGATGATGGGCAAGCGCTGCCGGTTGTGCATTTCAGCGGCACCTCACGCTCCCTCGACGACGCATGGGATCACAACGCCCATTCAGAACTCCGAGGTAAGTATTCCGTTGTCCCTGTTCTATCGCATTTAGAGGAAGCTGAGAGGTGACTGGTGACATTCACTACCAAAGGAACTGTGCGGCTTACGAAAGAGGGCGAGGTGAGGTGGACGACGTTCTCCATCTACCACGGCGAGGAGCGATGGAGAAGCGAAGGAATCCAAGTCGGTGGCGTCCGATCAGCGCGTGGTGTGGTTGGGAACTGGTTCGATCGGTAAGAGTGAGCATACCCGCAACGCCATCTGTCATTAACGAGATGATTCAGGGACTACGATATACATGGACCTGCGGGTCCGTCGGCATTCTGGAAGGCTCACGACTCTGAAGATCCTCAGGAGATCATCCCACTGCCAAATGAGGCTTACATTGCGTACAGCATACTCGTCGGCATAGTGGATTCAGATCCAGAGGCAGAGTTTGAATACGAGAACGAGGATGATGATGATGAGGACGACGATGATGATGCCGACGAAGAGCCGGACGCTGAGGCGGCATCTAGTGAGCTTCCGGGTCTGCTATTAGATGCTGAACTCGAGGTTGTGGACATTACGCCCCACGAGAACGCCGACCAGATCTGATGAGTGGCGCTTGAGATTTTACCATTTTCTACATGCTGTCTATGATGATTGTGCGAACCTACAATTATAACCGGGGGTTTGCTCTCGGAGTACACTTCCACATTCTTTCAGTTCGGCAACGAGGTATCGTCCCTCAGACCTTGGCAGTGGGGTCGTTGTTGAACTTGCCATGCTCGCAGACGGCCATTATGACGCCGTCCTCCTTCCTCTTCATGACGCCACGGAGGGTGGCGAGCCTGCGGCCGATCTGGACAATCTCATTCTCAATGAGGATCTCCTGGCCCTCGGGGATGGGCCGCAGATAGGTGACGTTGAGGGTACGGCTGACGCCGAGGTACTGCCAGAAGCCAGGTTTGTTGACGAGCAGGATGGCCATGGTGGTGGAGAAGTCGAATAGGGTGGCTGCCGCGCCGCCGTGCAGATTGTAGAGGCGGTTGCAGTGGTCGGGCTGGACGGTGAAGGTGAAGGTGACGCGAGGCTGAGCCTGCGCGATGGAATGGAGGCGCAGGTAAGGAACGAGGCTGACCATGTAGTCCTGTCGTTGGGTAATTAGTTGGGATTCTTCACTAGAATGAGGTTCACGAGTAGACGTATGAGTTGTTCATGAAAATGAAAAGAAGCATTTGTAAAATGTATCTACATGAAGAAATGGGATCGCGAACTTACGCCGGTCTTGGCATGGCCATGCTCGTCCTTAGCAGTGGTGTTCAACCATGCCTCGATCTTCTCGCGAGGAGTTCCGTGCACCAGCGGGTTTTCCTGATCATGCTCGGAGCCGGCCATGGTGAAGGTCGAGGTGAGTTGCAGCGAGTCGTGATGGTTGAGTTGCCAGTGTAGGGTAGGTCCGGAGATTCAGGAGCACGCGCTGGACACAGCCGAGGTATGTTCTTCAAAGAGCGCGCTCCCTTGATTTACAGTCGTCTTTGGGATTACACAATGGAAGTTTCGGATTGCGCTCACGACGTTCCTTAATGAGCAAATGCAAACGTGGAGTGGTCGAGATGGGGTGTCGTGATGCTGGAACGATTGCTCGGGAGGAAGAACGAGGAGACTGGGGAAATGGACACTAGCGTTGTGATGGCTGCCCCTGTAGGTGGACAGTCGGTGGTTCCAGCAACCTATGGGCGGTCCGGCTTGCGTGCTCTATACACCCCCTGCTACCTACCTTACCTCACCTGTATTTGATTTCTGGTGCACGGCTCAGAGATCACCGAGAAACAGATGACCCTTGACGCCAATGGTATTTAGATATTGGTTCAGTCGAGAAGCTGAAATGCATAATTTAATACTCAAGTCATCCCAACCGAGCACCAGCATAGTGACAATCGAACAGGAGGTGATCTGGGCGAAATGCCCCAAGTACCTTAGCTTGCCTCCAGCTACTACTGGTAGTAGGTCGCATGCCAAGGTGGGATGTGATTATGATACTTGCCGAGGTTCTTTTCGGCGGAGAGCCGCATTGGCGCAACGCACGCTTACCCCAGCCCAGGCGTGCAGCTAAAGGCACCGTACAGTGCTGTACCCGCCCGTGCCGTGCTCCCCGTAACCGAATTCTGGGGAAAAAAGGCAATGCACGGCCGCGCTTTTCCCGACCTCGGCACCGCTCCCAGGAAGCAGCCTTTCAACATCGAAGTGCCCAACTTCTCCATCTCATAGACACGTACAAGGGGAAAGACGTGCCCCCCCCTTCACTCCGAACAGACGAACCTCCCCGACAATCGCATCACGAACCTACCAAGCGTCGTCAACCGCCGGCCGAAGGGGCTAGACCGCAGCAAGGATGGAGTTCGTCACGGCCCTCCGCGGCACCTTCGACGACCAGAAGCCCTCGCTCTTCGAGGTGCTCTCGGAGCAGCAGCTCAGCAGCCTGCTGCCCCCTACCCTGCGATACCTCCTCGTCGTCGCCACCCAGCGGCACCCGCGCTACCTCCTGCGCATCCTCAACTCCTTCGACGAGCTCTACGCCTTTATCATGCTGCTCGTCGAGCGCCACTACCTACGCACCCGCGGCGGCTCCTTCACCGAGCACTTCTACGGCCTCAAGCGCGAGAAGGGCCTGCGCGCCGAGATCCCCCGCGCCAGCATGGCCGCGCCCCACGTCGTGCGCGAGTCCCTCCGTCTGTCGTCGGCCGACGTGTGGAAGAACCTCGCCGTCCTCGTCGCCGTGCCCTACATCAAGGGCAAGCTGGACGAGGGCTACGAGGTCAATGCGCCGCGCGCGCTGCTCGGCGCCGCCTACACCCGCATGCCCGACAACCCGACCCTGCGCGACCGCTTCCTCCACTACTACAGGTGGTTCCTGCGCAACGTCTACCCCAGCGTCAATGCCGGCTACTACTTCGCCATGCTTGCCTTCAACCTGGCCTACCTGTTCGACTCGACCAAGTACCACAGCCCGCTCATGTGGCTGATAGGCACCCGACTGCGGAGGATGACGGCCGCCGATTACCAAGCCATTGACGCCATCACCGACGGCAACAAGGCGGGTGGCGGCCGTCATCCACCAGGTCCGGCGTCGCTGTTTTCGCCGCGGGAGCTGGGCTCGAGAGTCATGTCTAGCCTCTCCGTCCTCCTGCCAATGAGCATATTCGCGCTCAAGTTTCTAGAATGGTGGCACCAGTCAGACTTTGCCCATCAGCTGTCGCGCAAGGCAGCCGAGAGCATCGACCTACCACCGCCGATCATCTCCCCCCTCGGCGGGAAGAAGGTCCGACCAGCGAGCAGAGGCAAGCAGACCGAGGAGAAGCCTGACAAGCCGGACGAGGGCACGCCGCGGGCAGAGGAGGCTCCCGTGGCAACGCCTTCCTTGCTGCCCATCTTCACCGTGCCGTCGCCGGAGGATTCGGCCCTGTGCCCCATCTGCCAGGGCGACGTTGTCACGCCCACGGCCTGCCAGACAGGCATCGTATACTGCTACACTTGCATCCACAGGTGGATCGAAGGCATGCATCCGAAACAGGAAGAGTTCATGGAGGGCAACGAGGGCAAATGGGAGAGCGGCCAAGGCAGGTGCGCCGTCACGGGGAAGCGGGTCCTTGGGGGCACAGAAGGTCTGAGGAGGATAATGATCTAGCTGGGACGTAATACTTGGTATCGCATTTTTCGGGGGGCGTTTTCGGAGACAAAGGATACCCAGCGGTCACGGAAAACCGTTTGTTTTCCCACAAAATTATAATGAAGAGATTCCAAGCCCGAGTCATGTACTGTACCTGCGCCAACCCCAGTAGTCGCTGCGCCTGCAGCATCTTGCGCCGAGCCACCGTCTGGAATGACGACTTCCTGCGCGTCTGGCGACCTTGTCGTGTCTCAGCGTCATGCCTCCGCTGGGGAGGAGCTCAGCCAAGATCTGCGAGTAGCTGGCCCGCGGACGCGTGCGTCTGGTTACGTGTCTCAGATGTCTGAAATAATTGCAAGACGTTGTCGCCGTAGCCAGGTCCCAAGTGGAAATTAGCTGCTCCCACCCAACGGCGCACCCTCGAAGCGTATGAGACACCGGCGCCGCCGTTGATTCGATGCCCGTTGGACACAATGGCCCCGGCAGCCTCGCCGTTGGCATGCTTCGTTTACGACTCGCCGTCTCTGGCTGTTCCTAGACGGGCAGGTTGGCAGCGAGGCGAGCTGCCGGCTCCGGCTTCATTCCTCAGACGGTTGCCCAGCCCCTTTCGTTGCCATGAAATGCTGATAAAGATTCTCGCCGGCTTGTTCCTTTAAGTCTTTGTTTGCTTCCCCTTTTCCCGTGCCCATCCTGGCTGCTCAATCTATACGGCATTGCTCCCTGTATCACTCGCTTGCTGGGCAACATGTCGTATTCGCTCGTTACCTCGTATGTGGGGGAGTCGCTCCTCTCGGGCTTCAACTGGTTCAACGCCAAGGACCCGTCCAATGGCTTCGTCGCGTGAGTAATTGAGGGAGACGCCGAGGGGACACATCGCTGACTCTTTGTGAACAGCTACCAGAGCCGCTCCAAGGCCGAGGACATGGGCCTGTACTCCGTCGACGAGGACACGGGCGTCGTAAGACTGGGCGTTGACTCTCGCAACAAGTACTCGCTCAAGGAGGGACGACCGAGCATTAGACTGGAGAGCAAGCAGGCATACAACCATGGATTGTTCATTGCCGACTTCCTGCACATGCCGCCTTCAGAGTGTGGTCTATGGCCAGCATGTAAGTACTCCCCTGAGCTGACCTGCTGAACCACACAATCTGACAACAAACTTGCAGTCTGGACATATGGCGAGCCTTGGCCGAACGGTGGCGAGATCGACATCATCGAGGGTGTCAATACGGCCCAGGAAAACATCCTGTCAGCCCACACCGCTGATGGATGCTTCCAGAGCAAGAGCTTGGACGGCCTCTTCAGCGGCGTCCAACGTAACCAGGAGTGCTCCATCGGATCGCAGAACATTGGCTGCGGTTTCAACCCGCCAGCATATGACACGAAGTCCTATGGTACGGGTTTCAACGCGGTGGGTGGTGGCGTGTATGCCATGCTCTGGGATTCAGAGCACATTCGCGTATGGCATTTCCCGCGCGGCGGCGTTCCAGATGATATCGAAGCCAAGGACCCGCAACCCAAGCGTTGGGGCCTCCCTCAGGCGATCTGGGGTAGTTCGGGCTGCGACGTGGACTCGTATTTCAAGAACATGAACATTGTCATCAACATTGTGAGCCCGGTCTCCCACTTCTGTCTTTCTTAAGACGGGCGGCGCAGTTTCGACTAACCTGCGGCGATTAGAACTTCTGCGGTGATTACGGCAACGCTGTTTGGGGTCGCTCAGACACCTGCAACCAGTACGCGGATACGTGCTCGGAGTTCGTGGCGAACAACCCGAGAGCCTTCCGTGAGGCGTAAGTAGCTTGGTAATCCCATCACGAGCGAAGCTAATCTCGAGAAGATACTGGGACATCAAGTATATTGATGTGTACAACATGGCCAAGGGAGGACGTGAGCCTTCTGGCGATCGGAAGCCTGACGAGGACTACAAGCATCATGACGACCACAAGGATGGACCGGAGAAAGAGTCAGAGGAAGAGAGTCGACGCCCTGAGGAGGGAGGCCGCAGGCCACAAGGCGGTCGACGTCCTAACGGTCCACTCACTGCACCGCCCAGCGAGCCGACCACGACCACGACCAAGGTTTTCTACACCACCGAGACGGTAGTCTTCTTCCCGAATGGAACCCGGGCCAGTCCTCCGGCCCCCAGTGGAAAGCTTCGAACCCCGGCCAAGATTGGGGAGTACTCGCACCTGGGGTGCTTTGGCTCGAACAAGGGTTTCCCCGGCTTCGCCCTGGCCAAGGACGCGAAGGACATGACGTTGGAGCGCTGCGTTTCCCTCTGCGGAACCAAGGGCTATGCCGCTACCTTCCAAGGGTGAGTACTACTCGACATGGCCGTCTAAGTTTTCGTTCCATGAGAGCATGCTGACAACGACCACAGGACCTGCTACTGCGCGACCGCGCTCGATGCCGACTCTGTCCCCCAAGAAGACGAGCTTTGCAACCGAGCGTGCCCCGGCAACATCAAAGAGGCCTGCGGTGGCATCATTCCCGTGTCTGCCACAATCTCCAACGCCGGCAAGAACGGCAAGAAGCCGCAGCCTAAGCGTCAGGTATTTGACCGGATCCCAGACAATGTTCTCCTGACCGTGTACGGCGTTGTCGATGACGAGAAGCCGACCCGCCCGAAGCCGCCGCCTCTGGGTCACCAGGACCATGAACGCCCGCAGGCGACCGCGACAATTTATAACGAGATGCCACATGGAGACTGGCACCGCGGCCAGAACTACTATGAGGAGACTTATGAGTCTTCCGTGGAGTATGGCAAAAAGGAACACCACGAGGAGCACCACGAGGAGCACTATGAGGAGCATCACGGGCAACACGATGAGCATGGACACTCTGAACACCATAATGAGCATGGGCACCATGATGAACATGGACACCATGACAAAGGTGAACACCATGATGGACATGAACAATCTGGTAATCATGGTGGTAAGAAGGCTCACAAGCCCTTCGTTGGCACAATCCGCTACGAGACGTTGCCCTCTGGCCACCAGGGCAAGCTTAAGGAGGCCGAATACGTCTACACGCTCGAGGAATGCGAGTGCGAAGACGAACCAACGCCCAGCTGTGCCTACGAGGTTCCCGTCCCCATGCACACGCACGTGGTGGACTGCGACGCGTGCGGATCCCACGGAGAGGACAAGGTGACGCTGACCGTGCCCGCTGCGCTGCCGACGGCCAAGCCTCCGCCGCCGCCGACCGGCACTCCGGAACACCCCACCAAGCAGCCCGGGAAGCAGGCTCCTCCACCACCGGCTGTTATCCCTCCACCGCCGGCTGTGGCTCCTCCGCCACCTGCCGTGCAGCCGCCCCCGGCGATCCACGAAGGGAACAAGCGACCGGAGACGATCCCTCAGGGCAACAACAAAGTACACAATGGGTGGGACACGAACACGAGGCCGAATGGGACGACGGGCCACGTGGTCACGGCAGGATCGCCAGGTGCTGTCAGGGTGGCGAGTCTAACAGCTCTGTTTGCACTTGTGTTGATGGGCATGATTATGTTGTAAGGAGGTCTTCAGAGGTGGATTTTGGCGTCATGACTGTTACGCATCTTATTTGTACATATCCTTGGCTTACACGAGTAGGCGTACTTTGTTTTTGGTACGGACCAGGCCGGCGACTTTCATAGGTATTTCCATAGCAAATCTGCGCTTGAGGCAGTTTAAAGATCCACGATGACTGCGCGGCTCTTGGCCTTACCGGTGTTTCCGTACATTTGCGCGGCGTTAACCATGAGGCTGCCGTGATTGCTGCCGGGGCCGCCCATGATCCACTTCCAAAGGACGCTTTGAACACCCTGGGAAACAATTTGCAGAATGTCGATCCAGGCGGCGTTGGGTATGAAGTCCCTAATGAGCCCGCGCCGGGGACGCGAGAGGTATCGCTCATATGCAGTTTGCAGTTCGTCAAAATAGACAGGCTCTTTTCCGTATCCCCAATGAACGTGGCCGAAGACGTGCAACCGGGGCTTCACCCGCCAGACCTCGCGAAGGAGGTGAGGATCTCCGAGCCCGAGATCTCGGTGGAATTTCTGTGGCAGTGTTAGTCGATTGGGGGGGATAGGGAAGGCTCCGAGTGGCCACATACGGGAGGGCAGTGCGTGATGAGAATGTCGGTTTGGGGCGGCACTTTGCTGAGCCAAGGCTGGTCTTTCTCGGCATATTGAAACCTAGTGTGGCAGCAAGTCAGATATCGGCACACGAAATGAGCAGTGTCTCAAGCAACTTACGCGAATTCCTTGGGGCCACACTCTGGAATGTCGGGCACGCCAAAGATGGACAGCTTCCTTCCCTTAATTTCCTGCACGGTCAAAGCGCTCTCTAGATACACGATGCCGCTTAGATCCAACTTGGCACCACTCTGGACGTCCTTCTGGATGCGACTGGAAGGATCGAAGTAACTGTCATGGTTTCCAGCGACAACGATTTTGACCTGGTGGGGCTGGCGCTTGAGCCAGTCGAGCTGCTTCTGGATGTCTGCGGCGGTGCCAGAATTGGTGAGGTCGCCCGCATGGATGAGAATATCGCCTGATGGGATGTCCACTGTCTGATCGTGGGTGTCGGATATGCAGACGACCCGGATGGCGGGCTTGTCCCGAGGAGGCCGGAATGGATGGCCACGCAGGACCAGCACGAGTCGGTAAAAGTGGACAACCAAGAAGGTGAGTGGCGAGAGCAGCAGATTATCGAGGAGCGTCAGAGGCTCCCATTGAACCTTGCGGCGAAAGCCGAGCCAGGTCAGCAAGCCCATAGCTGCCGGCAGTGCGATACACAAGACGAAGGTGATGCAATGTCCAGCCGCGGCCGAGATGCTGGTGCTGTGGCACTAATGGGTCTGGGACGTTATGACGCAGTGGGCGGAGAGCGTCGAGTATCTTAGGGTTAACCGTTAGGATTGAGAAATGCGCATCACCTTTACAAGCGGACAATCTGCAGGAAAGAAATGGTAAAACGACCGAATAGCGGATTCAGCAAGTCCTGAGGAAAATTCGGGCTGGCCGTGGACAAGGCTGATGAAGTGAGTTGAAGAACGACGTTTGAAGCCTGAGCTTGGAGCTATGAGGTCGAACTGGAGCTTGGTGCCAGCACTTTGTCGCGTTAAGGCCTGGCAGCCAACCAATCCGAGCACGGGTTGCTGGTTGGTTGTGACAGTGCTTGCCCGCTGTAGGCGGAGCTAAGGTGCCCAAGGTACCTCTGTACGCGGAATCTGAAATCTCAAAAAGCCCGGAAAGAGCAGTGGTTGTTGTAGGCGGTGATTGGCCATGGTCTCCCAGCTCTTCCTAACCCGAACTACCTTACCACTACCCCTCCATCCCTCTTCCTAGTAGGTACCTTACTTTGCTCAGAATCGATGGGGTCATAGGCTCTGGTGGATCAATGAGGAAATGCAGAATAAACCCATGTCGCTTTGGTTCGATGTAGCCGTAAGATAGAGAAACACATGCCCAAGCGACATTATGTTACCTCAGGTTAGCATCTAATTCAACCTCAACCTGCAATTACTGGATCCAGGTAGAAGTGGTGGCACCGGTACCTCGCGAGGAAAAGAAGCTTTATTCAAGATTCGGCTGCTGGCGCACGGGCCACCCTCGTCACATGCGGGCACCAGTGCCTTAGCTGATTTTAGGGCCAGCAGGATATCAGGGAAGCTCTCTGTAAGTGCTAGTCGGTGGCCGCGCATGGTGACGTCTTGCTTTAAACGAGCTCTGGACTTTTGCCTGCCAGCTCGTGCAACGAAACATAAAGACCCGCGTCTCCTCAACCGTCTTGACGTGGGCGTCATCGAGAAGCTCCTTGATCTTGCCGCTGTGTTTTTGTCAGTTTGCTTCGACTCCGAACAGCCCCAGCTTCCGAATTCCGGCAATTCCACTGCGGTGCAAGCGCGCTCACACGATCATCTCGTCTGTTCGTTCGTGACCACATTTCAGTCCAATCTACCAACGACGGCGCACCCATAGGGTATTGCAACCCTCGCAATGTCGAGTCTAAGCGACTTGTATGGAAGGGGTGGGGAGAATGAGACGTTAAAGAACAACTTCGGGTACGTTGACCCTGTTACCGTGCGCTGTTAACTCATAGATATTCGGAGAGAGACTGACTCGATGGAATTGCTCCAGAGTGGACTACGTGATTCAGTATCGAGTTCCCGCCAAAGGTACATAAACCTTTAATTACTCTTTCTGATCTCACGATTTGCTCACATTTCATGCAGAGAGAGCCGAGGCCGAGGCTGGCTTTGTTCAGCTCATCGAGGCGCTCACCAGGGTCGGCCTGGCCAGCGAGGTCCGCCATGGAACCACCGACTCCCTCCTCATCTTCATCAAAGTTGCGTCAAACGAATTCCTCAACCAGCAGGTGTACCGCGCCCGCCTGCAGGACTGGCTGGTTGGCGTCCGCACCTCCAGCCCGGACAAGGATGTGTCCCAGACGCTCAAAGAGCAGCCCATCAGCGAGGCTGAACGGCTGCGGCTCGTCTACTTCATGATCACCAAGTCACAGAACGAGGGAGGGGCTGGCATCACCGCCGAGAAGGGCCAATGGAAGTACGTCGCCTCCATCTTCCCGCTTCACGACCATGAGTTCAACCGGAAATGGATCCAGAAGTGGAGCGGCAAGTACTTGGTCGAACAATCTGACATCGACGAAATCCGCGACAAGTTTGGCGAAAGCGTCGCTTTCTACTTCGCATTCATACGGTCATATCTCCGGTTCCAAGTCGCACCCGCTGCAGCTGGATTCGGTTTCTGGTTGTTGATGGGTCAGTTCTCCTACACGTATGCCCTTCTCAGCTCTCTCTGGTCTGTCGTTTTCTTCGAATGGTGGAAGATACGAGAGGTCGATCTGGCCGTCCAGTGGGGTGTTCGTGGCGTGTCGAAGATCCAGCTGCAAAGACCAGAGTACCAATGGGATTACGAGGACGAAGACCCAGTTACTGGCGAGCCTGTCAAAGTCTACCCCCCTCAAAAGAGATTGCAAACGCAGCTTCTGCAAATTCCTTTTGCTTTAGCATGCATAGTCGTGCTGGGAGGCCTGATAGTCACCTGCAACTCGCTTGAAATCTTTATCAACGAATATTACGATGGCCCAGGAAAGCAGTATTTGGTGAGTCGGCCACGTGCCAAGACGCGCATGAATATCAAACTTACCGTGGCAGACCTTCCTACCCACCGTCATACTAGTTGTTTTCACGCCGACGTTCTCGTCCTTCTTGATGCGAGCAGCCGAAGCTCTTACTGTGAAAGAAAACTATGCGACCATGGATGGTGAGTTTGCAGCTTTGTGCAACTCAATCCTTTTGTTGTAGCTAACAAGTTCTCAGCATATAACGCTGCACTCATCCAGAAACAATTTGTTCTCAACTTCCTGACCTCATACATGCCACTATTCTTCACCGCTTTTGTTTACATTCCGTTCGGACATGTGCTCGTGCCCTACCTCGAATTCTGGAAGAAGACTGCTCAAGTAGTCTCATTTAGCGAGAAGCCTTTGGTCACCCGGGAGTTCGAGGTGAACCCGGGCCGCATCACTAAGCAGATGTTCTACTTCACCGTGACGGCGCAAATTGTCAACTTTGCAACTGAGGTTGTTGTTCCTTATGTGAAGCAAGAGGCGCTCGCCAAGGCCAAAGAACTCCAATCCGGAGGTAAGGCCAACGCTCAGGACCATCCAGAGGAGGCCAATTTTCTCGAGCGGGTTCGGCATGAGGCTGAGCTTCCAGCTTACGATGTGAGCGGAGACTATCGGGAGATGGCCATGCAATTCGGTAAGTCGATCAGGCCGGCTTACACACATGCTGAAGCCATTATGAATGATGGCTAGCTAACCGGTTGCTCTAGGTTACCTGTCGCTTTTCTCTGTCGCGTGGCCACTTACTGCATGCTGTTTCCTCATCAACAATTGGGTCGAACTGCGTTCCGATGCGCTCAAAATTGCCATCAGCAGTCGCAGGCCAATTCCCTGGCGATCCGACTCGATTGGCCCCTGGCTGACGTCCATCGGCTTCTTGTCCTGGGCTGGCAGCATCACCAGTTCTGCAATCGTCTTCCTGTGCCATGGTGCTGGAAAGGGGTCTCACGGCACCCCGACGAATATCACGGCGTCGGGATTGCTCATCAGCATTTTCTTTGCGGAGCACTTTTACCTTGCATCACAATGGGCGGTGCGCTACGTATTGAGCAAGGTTGACAGCCCTGGCTTGCAGCAAGAAAGGAGGGAGCGGTACAAGATGAAGAAGCAGATGCTGGAGGAGACTCTGGGACAGGACGTCACAGAGAAAGCATCCGTACCAGGGATTCCGGAAAGCGAGAAGATCACGCGAGCTGCCCTGGAAGAGGAAGCCCGCGAGTTATCCATTGAAGGCCATGGCGGTCCTGAAAAGAAGTGAGTGTGACGCAATTCTCTCTCACAACTCCTACTTGCTCACAAAACATGCGCAGGTTTTGGCAGCGACAACGCGGGATGCGGGAAACTATTGACATCGGTCGTAGAATGATTGAGCAGGTGAGCTGAACTCCATGATTTACTGTGCCAAGACAACGTGGGCGAGAGGTAGGCTGACACTGACCCTCACTGGGCGCTTGGTGAATTAGACAGCGGCTGAGAGTGAATCCACTCCTCGCCCTAGCCCGCGAGCTTGAGTCTTGGTCGAACGACTGTGCTACCCGTTTGCGAGGAGCCAAGACGGCAATAGCCCGAGCATTGGCATATGACTTTCAACCCCTTTAAATCGACCGTTTTCAGCCATGGGGCTTCAGATGTATTTCCACTTGGTGGCTGCTTGGGGATGACGGCGACGAAATAACTGTTTCTGGAGATCGGTGGGTAAGGATAGACTAGTGCTGTGGGGTTACCGGTGATGAGAATGATTGTTCGGTGAGAGGTGGCGTCTGCTCTCCTCTCGTCAAAATGGTATTTCCAGGGATCTGAAGGCTTGGAAGCCTGTAATATCGAAAGGACGAAGAGCGAGCTTGTTTATTACGAAGTGGAATGAATACGAATACCAGTTTGTCATGTACTTGGACGTGTAAGAGTCTGCGTGCCGGCACGTATTCGATGTGCATGGATTCTAGGGATGGAGGCAAGCGATTGACGTTAGATCTACACGTCAAAAGTTAAGGTCATTTACCACATGGCTCATCGGCGTTCTGCTTGGCCGAACCCCGGCAACAGAAGAGCCGCTAGATTGAATAGTTCAGTGTGTGTTGGGGAATGAGGAGTCGAGGACTACAGATCGTCAACATGAGAGACAGGTGGTGGATATGGGCAGGGTAGGTGGGGGGAGCATTACCCTTGTCTACGGCATCCGACTCGGGAGGACTTCGCGACGAGTGACAGGCCCGTCAACGGGAAATGATGGTCAACAGGCAAAGACCAGCCACCAGGACTTTTTGGATCAACGCGAAGGATGGTGGGTACGAGATGCGACGCTCACTTGCCGTACTAGGCGGGTGGTTTGGCAAAGGATGGAGTGTGACGGAAGCCACACGCCGGTGGCAATGCGGCTAGAGTTGTGCATGTTCTGCATATCACGGCCCCGGAGCACTGTTTGTACGTCGCCAGAACGACGTCGGTCCCCTTTGAGGTTTTGCTTTTGGAGTGAGACATAGGATCCGTTGCGTCGGGTTGTGTTGCCGTATGAGGTAACTGGGGGATGCAGCATGCCCACACCCCTGCGCCGAGGTCCTTGGAAGGGAGCGATTTTCATTTCTGCTTCCTCTTGCTCTGCCTCACGTGCCGAGGAGGAGGCCGAACGTCTTTACAGAGTTCTAGAAGCCCACCGTCGGAGAAGGTGAGCAGCGGCAGAGCTAGGACGGGCTGTGGCCATCACGTAGTCTACCAAATAAGCCCGTCGGCGTCCTCCGCCTTGCGAAAGGCGCCTCTCGGAGGCTTGTGGCGGCTGCTCCATCAGGCACTGCCTACCTCCCGTGGAGGTCCAAGAGGGCTCTCTCGCATCGACGCTAAAGCGAGCCGAGGCGGCTCGGCGACCAGTTGCAAAGGCTGTGCGTGAACCCCCCAGCTTGTCAACGTTTTCCGTCACTCTTTTCGGTTGGGAACGATAGCTCCTTGATTCCCGTCAGTGGCCGACGTCCTCGGCATTCCACCTAGGAAATGACGTGCCTCTCCCATTGACGTGAAGGTTTCGAGGTCCGAAAGAGGGAGGTGGCCATGTGAAACCGATGCTGAGGTGCTGGAACCCTGGTTGCAATGCATGGGCGTGAAGGTTGCCACATGGTGAGGTAGCTGGCCATTGGGGGCTGCGGGGGATCTCGGTTTCAACCTCATTTGAACATAATTCCAAATCGGTGCCATCACCACCAACTTGCCCATCGCTTCTGCTGGAATTGTCCTGATAGATGCCGCGACCCCGCTGGATCATCTGTGTTTAATTCGAGTCTCCTCCGTGGCTCGGGGAGCAGATCGACAGGACTCGGCCCACGATGCGGCCCTGCTCGGCTTGAAATAAAGAACAGGTAACGTGTGAGTGTCTGGGGGACGGAGCGCACATCGGCTCATGGACCGGGGTTGTGCTTGATTAGGCTGGAGCTTCCCACTTGGCGCAGGCCTGGCGCGAGAGTGGGCTGCTGAAGCCTGGGCAAGGGTCCCTTTCCGAGTCCCGGTTTTATTCCAGTTGCTTGCTTGCTTCCATGTAACTCAGCCGACCACATCGCCTTGCCTTGTGGTCGCTCACTTTCACTCGCTCACATATACACACACACACACCATTCCACACACGCCCTCTCACTCTCTCTCTCCGGCTTTCCTCTCCTCTATCCATTTTACTAACCGCCATGGTTACAAGGGTCCTTCCGTCGTAGCGTCTGGGGCTGAATCCAATCAAGCACAAACGGCAATGTGTGTCTGGCAAGATCCCGGGCCAAAGGTCCCTCGTCCTCATCCTCACCCACCCATCTAAGCCGCATCCTCTCTTCTTACACGTCTCGCTCTATTGGTGCATGTTGCCTGCTACCTCGTGCTTATTCGCTGATGTTTTCCTCTCTGTTTTCGCATCTTCTCTCTCGGCTCCTGTGAGTAGCATTATTGGAATCGGGAGCTCTGTACTTGTGCTTGGCAACCCAACGACGTCGGCCGCTGCAAAACACCAAGCACTGCACATCACCATCCCTCCATTGGTAACGCAGCATTGAAGGTCCGTAGCGTGTGCTGCTCCCCGCCTGCGACTGCGCAGGCAACCACCGACCGACGGAACCCTCCTTTGCGACCCCCGTCGGCGGTTTGCGTGGCCCGTCATGGATGAAGTGAACGCCCTCGTCATTGCGCCTTTTCGCGACATCGTCGACAAGGGCAAGACGGCTCTCGACAATGCCGGGGACAACGAGCCCATGCGCAAGGCCGCCCAGACGCTGGTCCGCGAGGGTGAGCGTGCGCTGAAACGGATAGAGCCGCTGTGCAAGAAGCAATGCGACGAGTATTCTTCCAACTTCATCAATGCCCTCAAGGAGGATGGTAAGCTCTCCGTCCCGAGACAATGCTTCACAACGGCCATGGTGCACTAACACTGCTTGCCCCCCAAGACGTCATCACCAAGTTTCGCTCTGAGCTCAACGACCTGCTCTGGGAGTTCGACGACTACGTCGAGTTAGATGACTTTGACGAGGCCAAGTTCGACGAGCTCCGCGCCGCCTCGCGCAAGGCCGCGCCCCAGGTCATCGACATCATCACCCGGATGAAGCTCGAGGCAGTCCCCAAGCCGGCGCCCGCGCCAATCCACCTCCTCACTACCTTGTCGCCGCCCTCCTCGCCGCAGCATCCCAGTCCAATCGCCATCAGCCCCTCTCCGCTCCTCGCCATGCCTCCACCATGTCCGCCGCCGACCACCCCTCTACCGCCGTTGCCCAAAACATCGGGCTCGATGTCGTCCCGCAAGTCGGTCGTGTCCGATGCGGGAGCGCCGCCCGGGTCTCCCCTCCATATGCAGTCGCCAAGGTTCGGCCGGACCCCTAGCTACGAAGCCGGCCATGACTTCCTACCAGCCAACATGTCTCCCGACGGACTGCTGCCGCGAAGTCATGTGCCATTGCTGCCGCCCCCTCGACCGCCGTCGGCGAATCCTTGGGATCACAGAGCCCGGCCTACGTTCGAGTCTGGCCAGCTTCCTGATCGTGTCAACATCAACCGCCGCCCGGCAGTTCCCAGACCCGAATCCCCCGTTTGCCCGGCCGACCAAATGAGGCCCGCTCCCGAGCGTAGGACCACGCCAGCTAACTCGCGACCGAGCTCGACCAATCTCGCCCGTGGAGAGGCCTCTCCGCAGGAAAACGAAGACAAGCGCCGCGTACCAAGCTCAGCACCCACGTACGGCATCTTTCCCGCCCCAACAGCGACACGCCCGAGGGCACCTACCTTGCCGTCCAACGTGTCACCCATGATTCCGGAGAACAATGTGGCAGAACCAGTTCCGAACAGACCATCCCGCGACTCAATAGCTCAATACCCTCATTCACCTTCTTCATACTCTGCCGTGTCTCGCCAGCGGGACTCTTCAGTGATGTCCGTAACCTCCGACATAAACTTGTCCAGCAACCAAAGCCAGGGTGCTCGCAGTTCTACGGCTACCGGTTACGAAAGTTCCCGCCCTAGCAGCAACACGAAGTCTAATTATCGCATGTCGCAGTCCGCGGCGGGCCTCGAGGTCGTGCCTGGCGTCGTCTCGGAGGACAGCTGGGGGCCAATCCCTGTGGAGTCCGAAGAGGCCTCGATGAGCTCGAGAACGGCAGCCGACGGTGCGTCTATACGACCCGCCATGACACGCGACTGCACGATTTCCGGCAACAGCTCCTTTTATCAAGCTGGGGGATTTTGCGAAGCGGCGCGGGAGATTGCCAGAGGCGGTGCTGGGATCAAGAGGACAAAAAAGCCAGTGGTATGTTGCCAAACCGCGCATTGTGCATGATGAAATCTTTGCTGATTGTGCCATAGGGCCTTCGCTCAAGCACGGATGTTGCCAAATGTACAGACTGCATGTTCGAACTTGATTTTAAAGATATCGACAACGACGTAAATAGAGAGGGTAAGAAAGGTCTTCAGTGAGCTGCAAGCAAGGTCATCAATACTGACATTGCGTCCAGACAAGGGCAACTTCCTCAAGTGCGGTGTCAACTTCCGCATCCGATTCCTTCAGAAATGCCATGTGGCGACTAAGCGCAACGATGATGTGCTGTACGGCTGCCCGTTCTGCATCACTACCGGACGGACACTGGATGAGAGCGATGCGACCGTCTTTTTCAATGTTAAATCCTTCTTCACGCATCTATCGTGGCACCCGCGGCCGCTTCCTGACGTTCCTGGTTTTACGGTGATAGAGACGGCCGAGGTTCCGCCCGAGCATCACAACGACTACGACGTTCATTTTATCAACCCGCCAGTGCCCCATCCCGTTCTGGAGCAGGCTGTCGACTTATCCACCTCTCCAGTTGGTATCGCGAAGGAGCCCGTCCGGAAGCTCGTCGGACAAAGACTTCTCCAAGATCACACACGGGCTCATGAGCTTGCGACGGGCGCCAAGGTTACCGGGCTCACGTGGCCCGAAAGGTACAATGGAGAGTGGTGTTTGGGGTGGCATGACGGCGTGCACGCTTCGGTGCCTACGGAGTCACTGGTTCTTGAGCCGCCGCCACCCCACGAGATTAAGATGGGCGGCATGAGCAATATGCGAGCCAAGGTGCGGTGGAGGTTTCCGGTTAATAATAAGGATAAGGGGGACTGGTTGGCGTTGTCGAAGGGGGACATGATCACGAACATCAACTGTGAGTACATACATGTACGCGGGCGCCTTGCAAATGCTGACAGGAACCTAGGGGCTTACATTGACCACTGGTGCTGGTCTGGCACGAATTCAAAGGGGAAATGGGGAATCTTCCCGCAAGTGTTCATCGACACAAACACGATGCAGGAGGTGGAAACGGTACAGTCAGACCGCACAAGCGTCGTGAGCAACGAGAAGAAGGGAGGCATCAGGTCGATGTTTTCATCCCGCAGCAAGCCCGCAGTCACAAAGAGGCCGAGCATCGCCGGATCCACGAGCAGGCATGAAACAGCCACAGCATCTCTTGCCAACGCTTTCATATATCCTGCCATTGGAGAACGATAAGAAATGTAGTTGTTGTATGTTCAGACATTGGGCTGCAAAGGGTGCTTTGTTTGGGCGTTGGGTTTGCCGCCGATATACCCTTGTTTCTCTATTGATAGATCTTGTTTAATCAAACAGCAATGCGTGCCGGGCTCCTCGCAAAGCGTTCATGGCACGGACAGGAATCATGTTTGCGCCTCGCCAGGTTTGTTTCCAACTTGACACTGGTAAAGTCGAGAAGTGCTGGCACCAGGTCATGGGGCGTCAAATGTGATGTCCGAGTCCCCAAAAGTTCAGACGAACAGGAAGCTCTGGAGAAGAACTGGGTGGGCAACTCTCCGCATTATAAACCACGGCCCTGAACCTGACGTCGACAGGCTCGAAGATTTCGTTTGCCGAGAGACCTGCATCTGAGACGGACGGGGTTTGGCGCTAACTTCAAATTCGTTGTTTCAAGGATACCAGACCCTGGGAGAGACAAGCTCGTAGGCGCCAGTCCGGATGGGGACGGCAGTCGAGTCTACAATCGAGGCGCAACTTTGCAGCCATGCTCATCGCAAAGGGAAAAACTGCCTCGTTGCTGAAGCATAAGTTACGAGGTTGACAGAGTAGATCGTTTGCACTTGCGATGTGGGCCAATTTCGGGAAGTGGCACTATCATTATGCCGCTGGTCAAGGCCAGACGCTAAGGATGGGGATGATCTGCGCCTCTACGGCGTGTTCCAGACCTGATCGAGGCCCCAATGATGAGTTACGGGCTCTTGGTCGCTGCTCTTTCTCATGGCCGAAATGCAACATCGTGTTGACCATTGAGTTGGGCAAAGAGAAACGTTCTACATGTGCCACTCCCGCGATACGAAAGGAAACGTCACAGGCATTGTGTAAGGGCGAGCACAAAGAGGCTAGGATGGGGCCCGAGGGAGAAGGCGCGCGCGATAACCTTGTCCCTGTGTCGTGCTGCGTCGGGACTTTCTGCCAGGGACCAGGATACGACGTTGTGTTGCGAACCAACAGTTGACAGTCGCACGATGACGCCTTTGTTCGCAGCCAAGACGAAGGATGAGCCGCACTTGTGTGAAGAGGAACCCTGGCACCACTAAAAAAAGAGAAGGACAAGGACTCGCTTTGTCTGTTCAATGTCACGCGTGCAACTCTTCTCGCTCCCTCTTTTTCTTTCTTTTTTCTTCTTTTTCTTTCTCTCTTTTTTTTAGAAGAAGAAGAAAAAGAAGAAGAAGGGGAAAAAGCTTACCTCTTGTGTCGCGCGTACAGCGAACCCAAGATGCCCCGTCGCACCGGACTTCGTATCGGGCGTTTCGAGTGCAGCGACGGATCGGCCGTGCGGAGGAGCTCCGTACGGGTGGCGGGCCACGTCAAGAAAAGAAAAAAAAAGAAAGGAAGGGAAAAAAAGGCCCAGGGCTACACAGAAGCGAGCGTCAGTCCAGCAATCTGGAGCATACACACAGACTGTAGCTAAGAATTATGTGACACGGTTGATGCCAAGCCATACAAGGCCTCCATCTCCTCCTCTCTTGGGCCCGGTGGGGGGTTCGACTCGTTCCGGTGGTGGCAAAGCTGCGAGAGGCAAAGTGCAAGAGGGCAATGTTCGTCTCTTCTCGCCGCAGGGCATGATGGCATAAACGAGCTGAGCAATAAACAGGTTGTCGCCAGTTCAGGTTGAGAGGTGTTAGCGGCCCCCGACATGAGACAGGTCCTGTCCATATAACATGTGCCTGGCGCGCGCCTTGTGTACCGGCGACATTGCATGCCGGCGTTGTGCATGCGGCGTGGTGGGCTCAGCCGCGGTAGCAGGTACTTTCGGCTGTCAAGCTCGGTACCTGTCATCTCTCTGTTACCTCTAACTGCCATCAGCCCGCCGGGCCCAGCAGCATGACAACCCAATCTCGTTCTGAAACGCTGCGCTGGCCCTATCACGGGCTCGGTCTCTGCCGTCGCCCGTCTCGCACTAGTCCTTGACCTACCATGGTTGAAGGCCAAGCTCATGCTTTTGGGTGCTAAACCTTGCACCCCCCTGGCCCTGGTAACTTCTTTTTTTCTCCGGCGCGTACCTGGATCTTCTAGGCCGCGCCGGAGCGCCAATTATCGGGAGACCCATCGTGTAGCCGGCGCTTGAGGAGGGAAACCCACCTGGAGCCCCTTGGCAGCGTGTATCACCTTGGGCGATGCCGAGAAGCTGGGCAGTCGCAAGGAGAAAGGGGCCAGCAGGGGAAGTCCGCGCGGGTGCAATGTCGAAAGCATTTTGATGCGCTTGAGGCATGGGGCTGCGGCCTAAAAGCTTCGTCGAACCAACCTATATGGATCCCGGGCCCCAAACCAACCCTCGTCTGCTGTCTCCGATATGGCTGTGCTATATCTAGGAAACAAAGGCCCCGTTTTCCTGTTACCGAGCTTCATTCATGACGTTTTCCCTTTGTTCTTAACTGTCATTACCCTCCCCTAAACCCTTCGTCTAGAGAATCCCTCATGCCGTGCAGTTGATACTCGTCGTTACTCCAGTATACTCCTTTACACAACCAGAACATGATACCCCAACAGTGGTGGTCGAGCCTCCTGCTCCAGGCCGCTGTAACCGCCTCTGCTTTTGTCAAGAGCAGTAATGCAGCTGATCCCGAGGACTATGCCCTGAACGCCAAGGCTGCTATTGAGAGGCTCAACGCGGACTGGTACAGCACGCAGACGGGCATCTGGGACAGTGCCTGGTGGAACAGCGCCAACGCCCTGACGACTCTCGCCGACTTTGCGATATTACGGATCGACGATGCCAACGAGTTGAACCTGGGTGGATACATGCGGCACACATTCGTCCAGGCGCAGAAGGCCACAATCATGACCGTCAAGACCATGGATTCTCAGGGCATGACGGCGTCGACGTACTGCATCGACTGGGACGAGGGCTGCATGGTCAAGCGTGACTTCCTGGCGAAGCGCGGCTTCGATGACTTCCTCAATGAGTTCTACGACGACCAGGGCTGGTGGGCGCTGGCCATGATCCGCTCGTACGACGCCTCTGGCGACAGGGACTATCTCGATGCCGCTGTCAAGATCACGCAGGATATGGCGACTGGTCTCGGAGGCCCTTGCAACGGCGGCCTGTACTGGAACAGGGACCGCCAGTACGTGAATGCCATCACAAACGAGCTGTACCTCTCCGTGCTGGCCTCCCTGGCGAACCGCATCCCCGAGGACCCCTCCTACCTCAACCTCGCCAAGGCGCAATGGGAGTGGTTCGAGAAAAGCGGCATGATCAACAAGGACAACCTCATCAACGACGGCCTCACGGCAACCTGCGAGAACAACGGCCTCCAGACCTGGTCCTACAACCAGGGCGTCATCCTCGGCGGCCTGGCGGAGCTGCACAGGGCCACCGGCGACCAGAAGCTGCTGGAGCGCGGCAGCGCCATCGCCAAGGCCGCCATCGAGCACCTGTCCAACGAGGACGGCGTGCTGGTCGAGACGGACAAGTGCGAGCTCAGCAGCGGCCACTGCGGCGTCGACGGCCCGCAGTTCAAGGGCATCTTCATCCGCAACCTGCGCTACTTCCACGAGGCGGCGCCCGACGACCAGTTCAAGAGCTTCATCACCAAGAACGCCGACGTCATCTGGGCCAACAACCGCGGCGCCAACTCGGAGCTGGGCGTGGCGTGGAACGGGCCCGTGGTGGCGTACAACGGCAAGTCGCACAGCTCAGCGCTGGACGCCATTGTCGCCGCCATTGCGGTTGCGTAATCCCTTTATGAGGTTGTTGCTTTTCGAGTTTTTATTTTTAGAGAAGACAGGTGGCGGGCATCCAGAATGCCATAACGACGCGTACCTTGGAGTTTTGGCTAGGAGTTTCCGGTATACCTCTGTTTTGAAGAACTGGTCTTGGGCTGCATGTAAGCAGAGAGATGGGCCGCGACACCGCATCATAGATTCGTACTGGGCCAGGACTTGTCGGGAGACGTAATGAGATCCCCACGAAGGACAGAAGCCCGTCTAACGCGGGACGTAATGGGTAATGGTACCACAGAACCACAAGGCTGCTCATGGCAGCCAAACACAATACATCATGTTTCCAGCGTGATTCATTAAAACTTTTCTTCTGGAAATTGGTCGCTTGGTTCCTGTGTGCATTAGGAGAGGCAATGCTGTTGCCTTTTCCTCTTGTTTTCTGCACAGGGCCGTGAGTTGGCCGGTCTAAGTCGACACAGTACCTGGATGAGGGCTTGACCGTTCGGTAGTCTGGCTGGAATTTATTCCCAACATGAATAGAGCTTCCTTCTATAGTACGTGTTGAAATTATAAAATCCGCACCATGACGAGGCACTGTGAGGCAGTTGACTGTGATACGTCTGTCTTTCTGTGTAGATGGGCAGCGCATTGAGACCTATCGTTCAATAGTAGTCAGCCCAGGTACCCACATTTCACCCACTCAAGCTCTCCTACTCTAGTCACCAACTGCACCACATAAAAGGTCAGGCATATCAGGAGCACGACTGCGCATTCGAGCCGCGCCTGTATTCCTATCATCCCTCGTGTCATTACTGAAGTTTTCCGGCTGGGCCCTTGAGCCTCGAGAGTAGCCACGCGACTTCCAGAATGTCCACCTAGCTCTAGCTTCAAAACTTGTGCTTCCTGTCATTGATATATCGAAACCGCCATGGACGCCTCCGAGCTCGATTCGGACGTCAAGCTGCAGACCGCCTCGGCGGACCTCATCGCCGATTTTGACCGTTCTCTGCCCGTCTTTCTTCGCAAACCGGATGGCCAGGGCGCCCCGCGCATCCGATCCCGCGTCCCGGCCCAGGAAACGCTCAGGCTCACAAACAGCGTCAGTACACCCGCCATTCGTTCTGGTCTGCGCGCCGGTGGCTCAAATGTCTCTTTCTCTAGGTCCTCGACTCATTCCAAGAGCTCCCCCAGCTCCTGGATCCTCATCTGCCGAAATGGATTCCGTTCCTAGCAGAGGCGTATCTAGAATTCCTCCAGACCCGCCGCAGGCCGAAACGTGGGCCATCCAGCTCTCAATTCTTGGTGTCTGTTGACCATGCCATTTCCAAGATTCTCTACACCTTCTGCAAGATCCGTGGCGAAAAGGTGATTGTTCGATTTCTCAACGCCGAAACCAGGTTTCTGGAGCTGTTGCTATCGGCGATTGAAGAGTCCGAAGTCACAGAAGCACAGCCTGGTCAAACGGAAGAGGCTCTGGCCAAGTGGTCATGGGAGCAGAGATATATCATTCTGCTCTGGTTGTCCCATCTTCTGCTGGCGCCCTTTGACCTCTCGACCATCTCGTCAGTGGATCTGGACGACGTCCCAGTCGTGGAAATTCCGGGACTAACATGGCCTGAAAATTTGCCTGGTATTACCATGAGAGTCGTGCCGCTCGCCATCAAGTATCTTGCTTCGCCTGGAAAGGAAAGAGATGCAGCCAAGGCCCTGCTTGTCAGAGTTGCCATGCGGCGGGACATGCAACAGCTCGGTGTGCTCGATTCTCTTGTCCAGTGGGCATTGTCATCTCTCCGAGCGCCAATTGAGGGGACCGTTGGCACAGCATACTTCTACCTCGGCGTCATTTCCTTCCTGGCCGGCATGCTCAGGTCCTCATCTGATACATCAGACATGGACAAGTATCTCAATACGGTGTTTCAAACCGTACATGCCATAGCCATTGACAAGAGCGACTTCGCGAAGAATATAGTCACGCTGGCACTCGCTAGGAAAATGGTTCTCAAGGTTCTCCGTACCGTCATAACTTCGCTTCTACGTCGATCACATCAAGACATGGCGAGCACAGAACTGACCGAGACTGCCATCGGTTACATGCTAGACAGCCTATCTGATAACGACACACCAGTCCGGTTCGCCGCGAGCAAATCGCTCAGCATCATCACGCTAAAACTCGACCCGGAGATGGCATCTCAGGTTGTGGAGGCGGTGCTAGAGTCACTGAACCGGAACGTCCTGTGGCGAAACCCTTCGACGGAGTCTGGCTCCAAGCCGGTTAGGGATCTATCAGCAGTGAACAACTTGGAGTGGCATGGCTTGATACTCACTCTCTCGCATCTGCTGTATCGTCGCTCGCCTCCTGCGAGGCAACTTGCAGATATCATCCACGCCCTCCTCATTGGCCTGTCCTTTGAACAGCGGGGATCCTCTGGCAGTAGCATAGGTACCAACGTGCGCGACGCAGCCTGCTTCGGCATCTGGGCCATTGCGCGACGATATAGCACGCAGGAGCTCAAAGCCGTTTCCACGCAATCTGTTTTTGCAGCCAAGTCCCACCCAAGGACAAGCTCAATATTACAAGTACTTGGGACAGAGCTTGTGACGACGGCGTGTCTCGACCCGGCCGGCAACATCAGACGCGGGGCCTCCGCAGCATTGCAGGAGCTCATCGGCCGACACCCAGACACAGTAGAAAAGGGCATCGAGGTTGTCCAGACTGTGGATTACCATGCCGTGGCCCGGAGAAGTCGCGCAATGCAAGAGGTGGCCATCAACGCTACGAAACTATCCGCTCACTATGGCGATGCTCTCATGGATGGTATGCTCGGTTGGAGAGGAGTTGGCGACATTGATGCTTCTTCAAGGAGAGTTGTCGGCAATGCATTTGGCGATCTCACTGCCGAAGTGGCAAGCCGGTACTCATCGAGCGCCATCTCCGCTATCGATACATCAGTCAAAATGATATTGGCGCCGTTGAATGGTCTCGAGAACAGACAGGTTGAAGAGCGCCATGGTCTCCTACTCTGCCTCGCAGCCGTGATTGACCAATTGCCTAAGATGCACCAGGACGCACCTAGCAATGGTATTGAGGGGGCTCAACTTGCTACGTTTTTGAAGAGGATCCTCAAGGAAGCCACCGATATCCTCCACAAATGCCAGAGTACGACCTTCCGGCGTCCTGAGCTGGTTGCAGAAGCCGTGAGCCAGCTCGTCGTATCCATGTTACCCATCTTGCAGGCTACTACTCGGCCCGAGTGCTCCCTTGCGGACGTACAGACTGGAAGGATTCTCTTATCGCCATCATACTCGCAAGGCTACATGAACCTTGTTGCATCTATCGACGCCACCACGAGTCGTTCTAAGGAAGTAGATGCATTTTTAGCAGCCCTACAAGCCGTTGCACCACGCTCCCTGGCTTGGAACGATTCAGAGACAATTGAGCAAGCGGCGGCAGCTGCATTGACTCTTCTCATATTCTCAAGATTCGAGGAGAGGCTAGGTCTCTTGACAAAATGGGCGGATATCGTTCGCCATAAGCCTAGCAGCCGCGCGTCAGTGCATGGCAACGGCTACTTCTACGTATTGGCTATGGCGCAGCCCTTAGTCAATGATCTGTCAGGAAATGCTCCGAGCCAGGATCTCGTGTGCACGGCTCTAATTCAGCGTTGGAAGGAGGATAACGACATAGAGATCCGGGTGGCTATCCTCCAGAGCTTACGGCGAAGTCGGCAGCTTCGGACGGCACCGACACCATTTCTTGGATTACTAAACGATGGGCTCAACGACTTCACGACGAATGCAAGGGGAGACGTCGGATCCCACGTGAGAGTAGAGGCTTTGCGCGCTGTGCAAGCTGTCTGGGAGACGCTGGGCAGCCGCCCTAGTGGCACAACAGTCACGTCTGTGGCAGCGCTCCTCCCGAGCACGCTTCGTTTGTGTGCAGAGAAGCTAGACCGGGTTCGACCAGAGGCACAGGCTGCCTTGGCCTTGGCGATGCAAGCAGAGTAGGATCTTTCCCACAGCCCAGATTTTATGCTGTTTACTGATTTCTTTTAGGCAAGCTGTGCGCTTCCGGCAGCTGACCATCTCCGCCGTGTCCTACTTCGAGACTCTCCTGGGGTTGTTGTCTGAGGATTGGCTGCATCCCGAGGTTCATGAGGTGGCGAGGGCGGGCACAGGGGAGTTGATGGAGGCGCTGCTGTCCGGCTTTGTAACGTCCGCTGACACTGGCAGCGAAGACCTTGTCATTGCCAGTCGAGCGGCGCTCTCCGGCTTCTGCAGCACGTCTCCGCAAAATCTCGATGTGGTCTGTGCCGCGCTCCTGCAGAACATGAAAACCTACCAAGGCCAAGATCGCGTGCTGGTGCCCACCATGGAGATCATCGCGTTCCTGTTCCACGTCGGGCTCTTCCAGCAGGCTCGGGGCGTCAGCCTGCGGCAGCTCTGCCTCCAGGCCCAGAAGGCCGGGTACAAATCTGGCAACGTGCGGAAGATCGCAGCATGCATCAAGGTGTACGGCGGAGTGGCATCCATGGGCGCCATGGACCTCGGCCTCGACCAGGTCAAGGGGACCGTCGAGAGCGCGGACGCTGTGAAGGAGGCAAGGCGAAGGCTCGGGGCGCTGATGCTGCACCCCTGGCCCCGAGTGCGAAGCGCAGTTGTCGATGAGCTCTGGGGGCTAGTTGGCGACAAGGTCGGCCTTGGCGACCGTCTCATGGGGGTTGATTGGGCGGCGGCGGACAAGACTCAGGTCAAGGCCATGGTGGAGGGGCTAGGTTTCGTGTAGCACCAAGCATACCTTACTTTGCCGCCGAGTAGGTAGGTATCCAACATGGTGGAGTGCAGTAGCTGCGCGTGCAGGTGGCTGACGAGTCCCAAACCCCCTGCCGGAACACGCACTGCGGGATGGGACCAACGGACGTCTACGACGAGCGTCTCCTGTTTTGCATGTCCCTCGAGTCAAGCAGCATCAGGAAAGGCCTACACGAGGTGCAGCCAACGGTTTTGCCTCCGGAGTAAGGCCCCCCCTGGAACCCCTGCATACGGGCAGCAGTGTGCCGTTGCACCCCACCGAGAAAAGGGTGCAGACTCCGGCGTTCTGCGACGCAGCGTCGTATGGTGGGGGAACACCCAAGAGTGTCAACGCTCGAGAGGACAGGGACCCTGAAATGGGGGTGGGTCGTGGTCGCGTGGGCAATTGACGTTTTGGTTCCGAGGGCCATTCGCTTACCTTGCCCTTATGTATGTAAGGTGATCAATCTCTAGGTCAATGGGTATACTTCATACCTAGATCAAAATCACTGGTAAATATAGTGATCAAGATAGGACACCCATAAACTAATAGACTAGATTCCAAAGTAGTCTCCTGACATTATCTTCTTCTTTCCTTTCTTTGCCCCCTTGGACTTTTTGCCAGTAATAGTAGAGAATGAAGCTTGGCGGGCTCTCTTTCTTGACTCACCAGTTGTGGGGATATCACCTTCCTACATCATACTGTGCCCGCTCACATGTCACGGCATCAAGTCATCACAACCGACCAAGGTATACCTTATGCCACACAGTATGTTTCAAGTAAGGGCTTTTCGGTCTTATTGCACTATCTGCTTTCATCGCCTTGAAATGGAAAGCCGACCTGTTTATGCAACCCCTCCTCCCGTCTTCTCGGCGACCCAGCTCGGCCTCTCCCATCCCTCCTCCCTGCGTATCCTCATCCGTGAATCAAACACATCCCTCTCGTTGTTCCTTTTTGCGTCCATCACAATCTTGGTCCACGTCCTCATCACCATGGCAGGTCTTTGCAGTACCTGCTGCAGCTGCTCATCGCTCGTGGCGACTCGCTCAAAAGCATGCTGCAGCAGCTGACGTCCCACCTCAATGTATGTGTTGGTGAAGGTGATGAAGACATCCCAGCCCAGGCGGGTGTCTGGCAGCGGGTTCGGATAATAGGGATCATTAGCGCAAATGCCGAGGGCTAGCTTACGGGTGTTCTCGGCCTGGTTGTCGGCCCAGACCTGCACGCGGTTGCATTTGTCAAAGTCGACGAGCCACATTTGCGTGTTGGCTGGTAAGCCGCGGCATTGTTGCTCCTCGGCTGACGGGATGATGGTGCGATTACCCAGATGCTCTCTCGAGTCATAGGCGTCGAGTGGCACGGTATGTGCTCGTGGTGCCGTTACTGGGGGCCTGTGCCGACCGGCAATCACAAACTCAACGTCAGTCATGTCAAGCTGCGCTTCCCAATGGCCAACAGCTAGGCCAAGCGCAATCTGCCTCGCAACGGAGTGGCAGTCGATGCCCATGCTCTGCAGGTCATCAAGATAGGCCGGAAAGTTGCGCAACGACTCTTTTTGTTCGTTGTTCAACCTCCTCCGCCCTTTGCTATCGTAGTAGGCCCACCGCTCTTGTAGATACGGCCGTATCATGCAGTCCTCATTCTCTGTATCATTGAGAGCCATCTGCTGTTCATCATGAGTCCTCCAGAACCGGCGGATGAGGGTCTCCTGGAGAGTACGAGGCACGGGCGGTATACGTTCAAACAGAAACACTCCGTTTGGCACATTGTCACCATTCGTGGATGGAAAGCGGTTCTGGTTGACAATCCACCAGGGATCGTTGGCCAAAGGCTTTTGCATCCCATGACTTGATTGATACCAAGGTATGCGAGGAACTGGCTCGGGAAACTTGTGCTTGAGAATGGGAGCTGCGGCAGTCACGGCGAAGCTGGCGGCCAGGCCATGTTCGAATTCAACTGCTAGCGTGTCACTGGCCTTGAATGTCTTTTTGACGGCAGTATCGGGTTCGTCTGTGGTGAAGACGACACCAAAGGTGCCCCTACCGATTTCTTTGTGGAGCTGCGCCATCGAATATGTGGTATTACGTCTGCGTGGCTATCGTGTTCCCGTTTTCGGTCCTGCTGTATGATATGATGACCAAATGTGAAATCCAGGCTTCGGTGAACTCTTGTTGTTCTGGCTATCATCTCTTTGACTCACCCTCGTGGTGACTCATAATAGACTCCTTAGATGCGAAATCCATCTCAAGGTGTGGTCAAACGATATTGTTGAACTTAATCTTGACAGATCGTTGTGATGACAAGTGTTCAAAGTATGAATGGGCACAAGAGGTGTGATGATGAAGGGGAGTTGTATTTGTCTTGAGAGGTCAGAACCACTTTTTGCACCTCCTGATGCGATATTCCTTGCCTGCTGGCCATACCTTGGCAAGTGGTGAGCAATGATACCCGGACTGCAAACGGTCTATCGTCAACAGGAGCCTTAGGAAATTATAAGAAAAACTAAAGAAAACTATCATAATTTTGAAAGATTTTCCTCAAAATTATCTTAGGAATCTTGAATACTAAAAGCTACTATCTATCATATATTTATTAGAATATCTATGGTCTTACGCTATGGTTTTCTTACTGACCGCTTGCCTGGGAGGCAGGAGTGTTGTTGGAGAGGTAAGGCAGCGTAAGGTAAGGTAAGGTAGGTGGGCACCTTGTAAGTACCTAGAAGTTTGGTGACACCTGATCTCATTCTGACAATGATCGAGACGGAGTTGAAGACTGGCTGACTGTGATCTGCAGTGCCGGTAGTCCTCCAAAGCTGCCCAGAGACACTCTACAGGTTGACTTAGAAACTCCAATCCCTTTTTGATGGCTGCTGGATCTTTTTTCCTTCCTCTTGCCTTTTTGTGCTCCTTCTAAAGGATATGGCGTGACTCACTGCTGTGGAAAGAAAGTAAGTTTTCCTTCAACCATTATATGGCTCAGAGGACCACAACTGCTGTATCGAGTTCTACTCCTCTGACTCACGCTGGACTAGTATCCTCAAGCCCTCCCAATTATATCCTGTACTCTCGAAACCACTTCACCAAGAGATTTTCTCAATCCAGAAGCAACCATGAGTCGGCGCCGGCGAGAAGCACGAACCGACGAAATGACCCTGAGCAGAAGGATCAGCGAGGGCGTGAACGACAAAGCATGGACAGCAATCCTTAGAAGCGAAGAGTTTCCAAATACTGTCATGCCAAGAGTGCCCCGAGCACTTTGCTCATACGACATGGACGAACCTGAAAATGCACAACAATGGTTCAAAACCAATGGCTATATGCTTCCCGTCGAGAATGGTGGCCAGGGACCTGGCCGCGTGATTTGCTTGGAGAGAATCATGCCCCTTCCCAAGGTGATTCGCGAAAACCTAATCAAACACTACTTCAAACCTGAGAAACAGGCAAAAGCTCTTGCAGACCAGAAAAACGAGACTTGCATATGTCGGATGTACCTGGGCCTCAGATCAGAGGAAGAAGTCCCGGACAAGCTAGAAAAGGCGCGGGAGACCTTGCAGAACTTCCCACTATACCTTGATAATCTAGTGGAGCTTGAAATTGATCCGCTCGCTATCGCTCGAGACATGGCTATGGGACTGGCGGCGGGTCACTGGGCTGCACACGTTGACATGGCTGACGTTCAGTGGGTCATTGGTAGCCGACCGTTTCAGCAGGCTTTGGAACTCCGGCCCATCTCGAGGGCAGATAGGAAAGCTGCCGCCGAGGGGTCGAGCCGCCGTGTCAGGAACATGAACGCCGCCCAAGGCACCTCTCAAGGGCGCTTCCGAAACCGTGCCATTCAGATCTGGATGACTGGCTTCAACAAAGTTGATACATTCGACGCCTCGGTGGTGAATGACTATTCGGAAAACATCAGGCAGCTTGTCAAAAAGACTCGATCTTCGGACGGTTACTACTACCCACGTGTTCTAGCGAGAATCGAAAATGAATGGAAGCTGTGGCTTGAGTTTGCCCGGACGTATATTCATGCCAGTAGAACCATCTTGGGTGACGCGCTTGACGCTGGGAAAGCAGTAGGTTTCACTGTAGATCCCGAGCATGAGATGCTCATCATGAAACGCCCTGCCCTCGTCATGAACGAATGGATGGAGGCCGAGGCGGATCAGAATTGCGTTTCCATCGAGGACTTCATGAAGAAGTTGAAGGACGACAACTGGGAGATGCCGTAATAACGTATAAACAATCTAATTAAGGTAGCTGTCAACTTATGTCATTTCTCCAAAGAAAAATGGTAGTAAAATAGTCGTAGAATACTAGTAAAATCTTCGAAATGTGGAAGCTTTTTACAAGTATTTTGGAAGCTTATTTTCACCTATTAAAAAGAATTATCTTACAATAAAATGAAAATTTTATATCTTACGCTAACATTAAAATATTAAATGGACAAAAAAGGAGAGAGTAAAGCACCGCGGTCTCTGTGTTGTTGCTCACCACTGAATTACATGATAACGGGTTTGAGCATGATGCGAACAGCGCTTTTGCTATTAATGGAGGCGCCCGTTGTAGGGATGAGTGCGCGGGGGCAGGGCTGCGTTCCGGGGGCTGAAAGCTGCGCGGAGACCCAGCCATGGCCTGCATGCCCAGCCAGGCCTCAGGAGGCACATCCCCGAGTCACATGCAGCCTTGGATGGAGGAAGCGGGAATGCACGTCGTGCGCGGGTATCAGTTCGGAGTTAAAAAGCCATGGTGGAGGGCCCAAGGTAGATGGGAGCGGCGTGAAAGACATATATCCGAAGCTCTTCTTCGACGCCATTGTTTTATATCCCGAGAAAAGGATTAAAGTAAGGCGCCGTCGAGATCTACCTCAATAGCCAAACTTCCGGAACCAGGCGGCGTGAAAGTTAGGCGGCGGCAATGGCGTCTACAGGATGAGTGGCCCTGAACCTTAGCCTACTGCAGATACCTCTGCCCAGCACATTGGAGGTAAGGCAAGGCGAGGTACCCTCGGAGATGCACCGGTAGCTGCACACCAAGATATCGGGTGCCGCGACACCAAGCGCCAGAGGTAAAGTAGGTAATAAGTTAAGATGCAAGCTACGCTACGCAGCGCCTCTAGCGTTGGTTCGTCTTTGCTTGCCCGGAGATACGCCGGCAATGGGTTGCGTCCACCAGTGGCTGCACCCTGCATCGAGCAGTTGTGCGACGAGGTCGTCAAAAGGTCGTGCAGCGGAAAGTGGAAGCTTGAGGTGCAGACAAGCTCCGGCAAATGCAGCCCACGTCTCCATTGTTCCCACTGAATGCTGGAGACGTTTTCGTCGTAGGCAAGCAGCCCGCTGTGCGCTCGCTCTCGAAAGTGCGTAAACGGGCCATACACATTCACACATGACCTTGCTTACCCCATCTCGCTCCGCTTCCAAAGAGCATGGCCACGGCATCCCTTACGGTATCAAAAGGATTAGAGGTACAGATGCCCCACTCTCGTCCTTGCCCAGGGACACACCCCACCTCATCTCCTCGCACCCCACCCCCACCCCACCACCCCCCACGCTCCGCGGACGAGGGGACGACGCCGAGGAGGATGAAGCAGAAGGGGGGGGAGCCATAGAGAATTGCTGATTTGGTTGACCGAAGTCGCGTCTCTACCGAAGCTCCTTGCTCAATCCCCTCCCCCCAGCTGTTGCCAATCAAGTGCTTTCTTACCATCACTCGATGCCAGCTTTGCATGTACAACCACGTCCAGTCCAGCATGTAAAGACAGAGGAAGAGGTTGGGTTTTGAATGTCGTCGTGGACGGGACCGGGTCTCAGCTGCCACTCACGTGCGACCCCAGCACCTCCATAGCGGCACGGCGCGCTGAAGGTCGCCAACGAGGTCATTTTGTGAAAGCTTGCTCCGAAACCGCTTTTCAATGGAAAAGTCGGGCAGGTCCGCCACATTTCGAATTCCGCTCAAGCTGAACTCCTCCTTTTCCATTCTCCCTGCTCCCTGCTTCTCCTGTCTCCGCCGACAAGGAGAAGCTCGGCGCGGCGCAGATACCTGTCACTTCAGACCTTTTGCATCACAAGTGTATCAATGGTCCATTATCAGAATCACACCACATACGCCCGCCATGCGAGGGTTGTACAAGAAGCTGCCCGGTCCACAGAACCCCTCCACGATAACGTGTCGGCCAATCGTCCCAGGATCCGCCCAGCCACCCCAGCCCCAGCCGGCGCTCGTCAGTCCAGTAGCCTTATCGCTCTTACCTGTGCCGGGAGCGAGGCGCACAGACACGAAGGGTTTGGTTTGGGTCCACGGCCTGTGCAGCACAGCACGGTAGCTTCACTAACTAAAACGGGATCGAAAAGAAATGCCTTGCTTGGGAAGACGCGAGGAGGCGTGGCAGGAAAGCCACATCGTGACCAGCCCATACTGCCCTCATCAGCTTGACACGCTCCTCATAATATGCCACCAGCGGGCCGAAGAACTTCGGCCTGCCGTTGAGTTTCACAAGGTCCTAGGGCAATGCAGCTCCTCACCGCAAGACAAGGCCAACTGGCAGTTCCTTCAGCAATCCACATACATCATACACCAGGCGATAGGCGTTGTGCTTTCCCGTTTCCAGCCCTCACCAAGACCGAGGCTAGTAAGCCGGTCGGCTTGGATTACGAGAGCCCTGGCGACATGCGGCACCAATGGGCACGGTACAGCGCCTTCGAGGCATGGTCTTGCTAGGCAACGATCAAAAGACCCAATCGTATCGTCCTGGTTGGTTCACGGCCAAGGTTTAGCGTGGTCGCAAATGATTTGGGGCATTTCTTTATCTGTGTAAAAAACATCATCATGGGTCATCTCACTTGAGCAACCGTTGACGGCTACCAACATCCAGCAAGAGTTGGAGTTGAAGGCAGAGTCTACGGAATTGAACAAAGTGGGGAGAGAGAGGAGACACGATCACATCCACGTCCCTCAATTCCAGCGACGTGGCAGCAGACCGTTTTTTTTTTATTACGAGTACGGGTTGGTCGATTCCCTCGCTCGGCTCAGTCCAGGCCAGTCCAGGCCAGGAATCATGGTGGTCCCTGCTACTAGCCCTGTACAGCAGGTGCCAAGTAGACGCCAAAGGTCCTTTAGCGCACCACCCAAGCCTACATTGGCTCTCCTGGGATGCGCTAACCAGCACGCGATACTCCTGCTCGGCGACCAAAAAATCCGGGGCAGGACAAAGCAAAATGCACTGGCGAACCGTTGGCAGGTACGTACCCGTTTCACCGTTGGTACAGATACCCCCGAACCAGAGCCATGGGATGAACGCTGGGGTCACTCGGTTTGCTTATTAGGAGGGGTTGCAGCGGCGGGAGTACGTGACACGACCACCCACCCGCTGCGTGGCCCAGGTTGCAGTACCTGGCTTTATCTCTATCTCTGTCTGTGTCCTAGCCCAGCCCAGCCCGGCCCAGCCCAGCCCAGCGCCGGCTCACCCTTGGCCCTGTCACGTCTTGCGAAATGGTTTCTTGGGATGCCATTTTCGTTCTTGATCCCCAAGGTTGTCTTCCTCCACCCATTTCTGTGCCCACGCCTCCGCAGTGTCTTAGCCACCCCACCCTCCGTTCCCCCCCCGTCTCATCTCACCTTTTGGGGTCCCGACTTCAGTGACCTCGCCTGTCTCTCTTCCTCATCTGGATTACCCGACCATCCTCTCTCTTACACCAACTTCACCACGCCTTCTACTCAACCGACCGTGGGCTGTCTCTACCGCGATTGCAGCCCGGGCTGTGAGGTCGTAGCCGAATTCGCACGACTGCTGGTTAGGAGGAAATTGTTCGTTTACCGGCAGCAGTAGCTGTTATCAAGCCCAGTGATCTGCCAGGAGCTCTTGGAAGGGGGGGGGTCATCCCACACCGCACGCACTGCACCAGCAACCGTTCCAACGCCGCGCTTCATGACCCAGCTCGCAACACATAGTTCCGCCATCGCATGCCGCCTTAAATACCGTTTAAAAGCCCGCTCCGTGGCTCATCAGTTTCCAACTCACACACGACCCGACCGTTTCGCCGGCATTGCTCTTTGCGCTCCGAATTAGCAACCCGTCTGCTCCCGCATTCTTCCTCGCTCGTCGGACCCTCCCCCAAAGGAGGTCGACGGGCGCGGACCTCGCCGGCCCGTGACCAAATGTCCATCTATTCAGAGCCGCCAGCATGGCGCCAGTTCAGGTCGGACAAGCCGACACTCCTCGTGTGTTGGTGGATTACCATCTTTTGCACCGTCGTCATTCTGTTACGAGTCGTCGGCCGCTTTATTCGCATGGAGAGGCTCTTCACCGAAGACAGGGTCGCTGCCCTGGCCTTGATTCCACTGTTCCTACGCATGGGTTGTGTGCAATACATCCTGCGACATGGCACCAACAATGCACGGCTCGAGGGCCGCAACTTGTCCGACTCAGAACTGCGCAGCAGGGAAATCGCTAGTGGCTTGGTCCTAGCGAGTCGAATCTTCTACGCCGCAACGTATGTCTCAACTCTAATTTCTGCATATATTCCACATCCAGGGGACCCTCCCTCCAATGACACCAGCGCCCAGCTTGACGTCACTGCGTTTCTCCTTATCACATCACTTCAATCGAAGCGGTCCGGCTAGGCCATGTTACTGATCCAATCTCTAGGCTATGGATACTCAAGTTTAGCATCCTCGAATATCTTAAACGTCTCACCGGACTGTCCTGGGAACGTTCACACAAAGTAGCTCTTCTCGCTATTCAATGGATCCTTGTCGCCACATTCGTGGCTGTCGTCATCAGCGATCTGACCGAATGCCGCCCCTTTCACCATTACTGGCAAGTGCTGCCCGATCCGGGCGCTCAATGTCGCCAGGGATTCGCCCAACTCATTACCATGGGCGCTTGCAACATATTCACCGACATCTTGCTCGCTGTGTTCCCCATCCCCATTATCATTCGGAGTCATATGACCCTCAAAAGAAAGATCCAGCTCGTCCTACTGTTTTCCATGAGCTTGACGATTGTAGTCTTCACTTTCTACCGCGTACCGCGCATTATCAGTTACAACGGTTTACAGCAGTTCCGATCACTGCTCGCCTCCATCGAACTAGTCATAGCCACATCATCGGCTAATGCGCTAGTGCTCGGCTCCTTCGTTCGCGATCGCGGCGTGAAGAAGCAAAAGTTTCGACGTACCTCCATGGCTGACTCGTTCGACCGAGCAAGTAGTCAGCGCCGCCGGCCAATGTTGCATCGCCATTGGGGCAGTGACGAGGACCTTGTCAGGGATGTCGGCATGAGCCTTGATCCCGAGCTTCGCGACCGTCGCCCGTCCTTGGAGGAGCGGCCGGTGCCCGCCCCCGTAGCTCACCATTTTAACGATGACTTGTCCCAATTTGGTTTGCCAAAACGCCAACGAAGCACGACCGAGCAAAGCGAGGACTCCCTGCTGCCTCGTGATCAAATGAGACATGGCGTCGGCTTGTCGACACCTCCGAGGAGACTCTCATTCTTCGACGTGGGTGGGCTGTTGGAAGAGTCAGCAACCAGCAGTACTACAATACATAGGCCTGACAGCCGCTCTACCAACGACACCACTCCTCCCTATACTGTTCCGTCAGCGTCTTTACCGGCCAGCTCCACTGGAATCAGGAGGGGTTCCACAGCGTTGTTGCAAGACTTGGGCGGCCTTCTTGGGCCACTAAATTCCAGGCCTCCGAGGACGAGGACGAGATTGACGACCGAACTCCAAACCATCCCCCAGTCCAACTCTGAAACCACTTACAATGCGCACGGCAAACCCGATCCTGTCCTCATGGATGCGGGTGGTTTGCTAAAATGAGTTATTATACAAGATGTCAAATTTGACCTGAAGACTTGTTTCCGGAGGCTAGCTACGATGTATGAGCATCAGCAACAAGCCCACCACATTACGAATTGTATCACGACAGCGGTTTGACTTTTGGCAATACCCTCATCCCATTTTATTATCATATTTCTATGTAGACACTTAGATGTCCGGTCAGGCGTTGACACGGGGCTTTTTTTTCTTCTTTTCTTCTGGCGGCACTCAGAGACGGAGGAGCGTTGGGAGTTGGCTGCAAAGCACTTGTTGTTGGCACAAAATCATTTTCAAACGAGGAGCACGGAGTTTCTTCGATTTCGACCGGGTCGACGGTTCGGTGCTCCCGCTCGCGGACATCGTTCAGTCGGCCTCCGTCTTATCACGACTTTTATGGATTGAACCTTTTGGGAGGATGCAGCAGTTGTGCGATTTTTTGACACATATACCCCGGCGCTCAGAGCCACGTTTGAATATGGATGCTAAGCACTGGATTTCTGCGGCATGGGATCGGCAGATGACCAGAGCTAGAGAAGTAATGATACGATTTGTAGTAATGGACACTCGAAATTTCGAGTCTGAAAAGAACGATGCTGTATTGTCTTCCATAGTATACGTCACACATGTTCATGTGATGCTGGCACGCTGTAAATGTCGGTAGCATGGGATTATGGTCCAATATTCCTTTTTACATAGCTACATAAGTCATCTCACACGGTCCTACCCGAACCCCCAAAACGCCAGCTGTAAATGCTCAAACGACGGCCAATCGGCCTTTCGAGCATGGCGACGGCGCCAGGCCCCAAGGTCGTGCTCCGTCTGTCCATGGTATTCCAAAAAAGAGGCCCCAGATAGCGCAAACTTTTTTTCCCGCCCTTCGCTCTCGTCGACCCTCTAGACGCACAAACGGTAACTGGCATAGCGACCTGCCGTCTCGCTGACGCGGATGATCTTGACAACCTCCCCCCTCCTCAGGCCCAGGTACCGGGCCACGGGGTCCTTCTGCAGGATGCGCGGCAGCTGCGTCTCCTTGAGGCGGTAGCGCTTCAGCAGGGCGATCTTCTCGTCGCGGGAGAGCAGCACGTGGCGGGGCACGAGCTCGTGGCGGGTGATGTTGACGAGGAGGTCGTCCTCGAGGAAGCACTCGATGCGCGCGACCGACTCGACGTGGGAGACGGCCTTGCGGGCGGCGGCGGAGAGGGCGACGTTGATGACGACGATGCCGGCCTTGTAGTTGTTCTTGGTGATGTAGTCGGTGAAGGCCTTGATCTGGGCGATGCCGAAGGCCTTGTCCGACAGGAACTCGACCCAGACGGGGCCGCAGTCGGGCACCGGGTCGGGGTTGGACTCGGTGGCCGGGGGCGTGTACTTGCGCAGCATGCTCTCGCTGGGGCGCGCGGAGAATTGAAGCTTTGCGCGGCTATTGGGCTGATTAGCAATCAACAGCACATGCACGTCCCTGATGGAGGGATGGATGGTAAAGGATATCTCACTTGATGGAGCCGTCGGGGTTGCAGTACTCGTCCTGGAAGCGCTCCAGGGAGATGTTGACCTCGTCCTCGCCAAGCTCGTACTCCTATAGATACGGTCAGCAGGTGATCACTTCAGCCGTGGGCAGCAGTCTTATGCTGTAGATAGCCGGAGAGGCAGCAACGTACTCGATCGGCGACCATCTCGTGCACCGTCCTCCAGGCTCGCCAGAGCCTCACCACCTCCTTGCTCTTCCGGTCGTTGGCCACACCGTCATCCATGTTGAGATCTCGTTCTTTTCTTTGAGAGGCAGACTGCGAGGATATGAATGAGAGAGCTTGTGGCGTCTGAGAATGGTTGGAATGGCGGGACGGTTCGACTGACGACCAGGCTTCGCGAACAAAAAAATGTCTAGCTCAGCCTTGCAGGCATTGTACGGTCGTTGAACAGAAAGACTGGTCATGTGACGCGCGCTCAAGAGGGAAGAAAAAATGAGCATTGGGTCCGTGTGCGACAGCACTGTTTTGCACTGTATAGAGGTGCTCTGGTGGGCATGGTCCGGCCGAGCAATGCGCTAGACTGTGCTAATGAGAACCGCGCACCAGTTCTACAACCTACAAAGGCCTAGGTCTGTCTTTCAGGGGAATTTTTTAGGCTTCCAGGCACCATAACGGCGCTCGTGGGGTCGAGACCCCAGCCAAGAGCCCGTCGGAGGGGAATTTCGATCAAATGGGCCAATTTTTTTCTGAACCACCACCACCAATTAGGGACCCTCCCATTACCTTAGTTTCCCGACCACCGTGTCGTCTCCCTTTACCCTTTCTTCCCACCTCGGAAACCCTCGTTCATCCTTTACGTTTGTACCGGCCCAACCGCTGCGAGGACATCTCTTGGAAAGGCTCACCCCGGCCTCCCTCTCTTTTGCCCGCTCACCAACTTCCTCCCAATCATATCCAACCGAACCAGCACAATGGCCGAGACTGCACCCGTCGCCGCTCCTGCGGCCGAGACCACCTCGACTACGCGCCCTACCCGGCCGGATGAGAATGCCTTCAAGGAGCAGCTTGCCAAGGCTGAGAAGGAGCACAAGGCGTCCATGGATAAGCTGGTGAGGCTCCAATCTTTGCCCCGGTTCTGCATTGGCCTGTTGCGTCCTGCTGCCGTCGAAACCCGGCAACACGGCCATAAGGCCTGTTTCCATTGTTGTCTGTTCCAGAATGCAAGGGCATGCTAACATCGTCACCACGAATCCAGAGCGCTGTCAAGGCCAAGATTGAGATTGCCATGCCGAGCAAGAACAAGGACCAGCCCAGCCCTACCCAGCAGCGCCGCCAGGAGCTCATCGCTCAGGCCAACGAGATCCGACAGAAGCAGGCCGGAGGCAAGAACGCTCGCACCAGCAAGCTCGACCAGATCAAGCGTCTGGACGAGCAGGTCCGCAGCCGCATTGCCGAGCAGAAGAACGCCAAGGCCAAGGTTCCCTTCAAGAGCGCCGAGGACATCGACCGCCAGATCGAGACCCTGGACAAGCAGGTCAACTCGGGCACCATGAAGCTCGTTGACGAGAAGAAGGCCCTTGCCGACATCTCCAGCCTCCGCAAGCTGCGCAAGAACTTTGGCCAGTTCGACGACGCCCAGAAGCAGATCGACGAGCTCCGCGCCAAGATCAAGGAGATCAAGGACAGCATGGAGGACCCCGAGCAGAAGGCCCTCTCGGACAAGTACAACAAGATCCAGGCCGAGCTCGACGCCATCAAGGCCGAGCAGGACGAGGCCTACAAGGGCATCTCGCAGCTCCGCGACGAGCGCACCAAGCTGCAGGCCGAGCAGCAGGAGAAGTTCACTGCCATCCGCAAGCTCAAGGACGACTACTACGGCCAGAAGAAGGCTTTCCAGGCCTACGAGCGTGAGGCCCGCGACAAGCAGCGCGAGAGGAAGAAGGCCGAGTACGAGCGCATCGTCCAGGAGCGCAAGAAGGCCGATGCCGAGCGTGTGCTCGCCGAGGCCAGCGACCCGGCCTACCTCGAGGAGATCCGCCGCGCCAACAGCCTGCTGCAGTTCCTGGACCCCGAGCACAAGACCGAGAAGGGCCCCCTGATGGCCGACTCTGGCCTCAGCGCCCAGGCTCAGCGCACCGTTGACGAGTCTGGCCTCAAGGGAACCAAGCTTCTGCGCAAGGAGGACCGCGAGGACGAGTACCTGCCGGCCGCTAAGAAGGGCAAGAAGGGCAAGAAGGGCGGCGCCGCCAACGCCAGCGCCAAGTTCTTCAACTGCCCTCCTTCCGTCGTTGAGGACTGCGGCTTCCTGGGTGTCGATCCCCCCATGAGCAGCGCCGACGTTGCCGGCGTCATCGAGAAGGTCAAGGCCAAGCTGGACAACTGGAAGTCCGACCAGGCCGCCCAGACGCAGCGCGTAAGTCTACCCTATTCTTCTTTACGACTGACCATGCACTTCACGAGTACAGACCCTTGCTAACTCTTGTCCGCCTGCAGAACATTGAGAAGGCCAAGAAGAAGATCGAGGAGCTCGAGAAGGCCGAGGCCGACGGCGTTAACGGCGACGGCGTCGAGGAGATCACTTCTGACCTCAAGGACGCCACCGTCGCCGACAAGGAGGAGTCATAAAGCACTCAACTTTGTTGTTGATCGCTTGGGGCCAACTCCAACACCGGAGGTTTCCCCAAGAAGTACGCCCGCCTCTGCCCTTGTCACTCCGCTCTCACGCAAGGTCATCATTCTCTTAAATCTCCCACACCCTACGATCAAAAAACTCCCCCCCCCCTTTACCCCTCCGTCTACGGCAAGCGGCGTGCTGCACATCATCCTTTCATGTCACCCTCTACAAATAAAAAAACCGGCTGGAGAACATCCCTTTTCCTATATACACATATCTTGGCGAAGGTGCTTCCTTTCCCCCCCCCTCTCCGCACCGCTTCTGGGTCTCTTTCTTGTGTCTTCTTTCTCACCGCTTGCCCAATCATTGAGCGCTTCATCAGGCAATCTGTTTGGCCTTGGGGGATGTGACGAGATATATAAGACGGTTGTAGAGGCAACGAAACAAAAAGAAAAAGATCTGAATTATATGTCCCCCGTCCTTGGTGATGATGTCGTAATTGCTCTTTTGTACCCCGGCAAGCAAGCGGATGCCATTTTCTAACCTTTTTTTTATGTCCTCTGCCCTTGGCTAGGGTATGTGTGCCGGGTTAAACCGACTCAAGCATTCCCAGAGCCAAATTGGGCATTCATTAGGCATGTGTGCTTACAGCTGTCTCCACGGTCCTACATAATATTGAGGCTCTTCGCCAGTCGATCCACCCACCACTGAATCGGCCAAAAAATCGAGGTCACGATGGGAGTGTTGGAGTAAAATGAATCTGGGCCTAAGATGCCGCTTTATCGAGTATTGGCTGAGCTTCTCTTTGTCTGCTAACTATGACATTGCCGTGACTCGGGCCAATTACCAAATTTCGATATTGCATTATACACTCCGCAGCCGAACACGTAGCATCGCCGAAACAAAGTATGTATGCATGTCTCTCAGCGAATTGTTCGGTACATTTCGTGCCAGTACACATCGTAACTCCAGGAACTCCGCAATCGCCCCGTAAAAAGAGACACCCGAATACTCCTTTCTTCAAAAATTGCAAACATATTCAAAAATAAAAAGGAAGGACAAGAAAATGTACGGCGAATATGCTGAGCAGAGATCCAAATAAAGATTCCTCTCGTGAAGACTTGCGCCACAGTTGCTCAGCCATGAAACCATCGCAATGCCGCGCCTATGCATTTTTTATGCTTCATTTCGTAATGTGTCATGTAAATCGTCAAATTCGTCTTTGTCGTATTATACCAGTACTCTCGGTACCGATGCCACGGTATTTGTGAAGGGTGTTTCCCAACAGTCCCATCACTCGTGGTTGATATAAGGCGCGTAGTAGGGTGCCGCCGATGGGGGCGCGTGACCCATGACAGGACGTCCAAAGATGCCTGATCTCCTGTCTTGAGGACCCGGTGTTCGTCGATTCATCGATGCCAGTGCTGGCGGTGTCCGTGGCCGGAGATCCCCCCTCGGGTGAAAGGCTGTAGGGGGCGCGAGAGGTGCAAGAGAAGCCGTAGCGGCCGGCATGGGTGGCGGATGAGGAGCCACCACTGAACGACGATTGGCTTTGCGAACACCGGTAACATTGCCCAGTGGAGGCTCTTTCACAGCCGGCTCATCATCCGCCGGAAGCGTGAGCTCGACAAGGCCGAAGAAATACTCGAGGACCTCGGGATAGCGTTGCACGCTGGCCTGCCAGTCCTCGTCGATGCCGCGCTTGAGAGCCGCCTGAGCATCGGCAATCTGATTGGGATGGGGCGCTGCGTTGTAGTAGTAGTTTGCATGTTGATGTATATGCTCCATGTGAGCAGTGTGAGCCGCCTTCCTGCGCTCTGCTAGCAAGCGGAAGTACTCCAGGATGTAGTCTTGAGCATGGGCTCTTACCCACTTGCTGGACAGTCGGACAGTAGAGTCAGTATAAGGAACGGGCTTTGGGGAATTGGTGATGATGTAACGAACCGAATATCACTATATATTGACTTCATCATACGGTCTTCAGCCTGCTTGATTGCGAACTCCAGGCCTTTGGCCTCGCACTCGCAGGCCATTGTTGCTGGTGCATGACATATTGCGCAATCAGGATCCATCCTGATGACGGACTTGCGAGACTTGGAATCTCTACCGTACATTTTAGCGGGCTTTATTCGGTTATGGTGATAGTGAGGTGAGGACGAGGGACGATGTAAGGCAAAGTGATTTCTGTGGGGAACCCAAGGCCGTGCCCGAGGATGTGGTAATGTACAGAGTGTATCAGGTCGCGAGACGGACAGGGACAACAAGGGCACAGGGCCTCGTTCCCCAGGACATCCGGTCCGGGTCTTTCATGGAGAGGGAGGCGAGGACCCCGAAGCACCAATGCTGAGCCAGCGACCGGAGAAGAGAGGGAGGAGGAGAAGGAGGAGGAGGGGGAGGAGAAGGAGGAGGTTGAGGTTGAATCAATGAGTAGGAAAGGGAAGTGAGGGCAAAGGACAGGAGAGGGAGGGTAACAAGATGGAGGGGAGAATGAAAACAAGCAGCAACTGACCTGGTTAAGAGGAAACGAGTGGCAGTAAGCGGATAGCGCGAGGAGGTTAGGTCAGGTCAGGTACGGTACGGTACGGTACGATATGGTACGGCACGGTACGGGTGCGGTAAGGTAGCAAGCAGCAGATGCGTCGACGCTCACAGGCGGCGGCGGCGGCCAGGCGGTAAAGGTCGGGGAGGGAGAGGAGCCCGCCCCGGCAATGGCAAAGTCGGTCTCAGATCGGGCTCTCGTTGCACGCGAGAGAGAGAGTGAGGGAGAGCGTGTGAGCGTGTGAGAGGTAGTGTAGTGTGTGCTATGTAGCGTGGTGTAGCGTAGCAGAACTTGCTTGCTTGCTTGCTGCAAGCAGTGTCTGGTGACAGTGATAGTGGCAGTGGCAGTGGCAGCAGCAGCAGCAGCAGCAGCAAGCAATGCGGTTTGCTGGGCTGAGAGTGGGAGGTAAGGTAAGGTAGGTGGTGGGAGAGGGAGAGATTTGAGGTACGGAGGAAGATCGGGGGCGTGGGGAATCCGGAAACTGGAAAAGAGCGGATGTGGAGAGAGGCGACTCGGTCGAATGAGGAGAGACGGTGCAACGCCCAAAGATGTCGTGGCTCGAATAGCGGGACCGAGAAGCGCATGCAGGCTGGCCCAATGGTCACCTATCAGGTGGTGTAGGTGTGCGAGAGTCTTGATTGTGTGCCAGTGTGGTGTGCGTCTGGTGTGTGTGTGTGTGTGTGTGTGTATACTAAGTGTATGTGTTCTTGGGCGTTGCCGTCTGATATCTCGAGCAAGGCAGTCTAGCAGTCGAATCCGCACAGCCAAATTGTGTCTTTGTTTGGACGATATCGGGTCTCCAAAATGCTCCCCGGACCGTTCGTTTGGTGGTTCGTCGTTCCGCCTATAAGGAGAAGGAAAGGGCAAAGGATCATTGATGCAACTACGAGCCACTCGGCGGATGGAAAGCGGCAGGAAAAGATTTGGTTGGTCAATCGACGCCTCCATGTGGGGGTTCAGAGGATAAGGTAGGGGTACCTTCAGGTCCCGTCAGGTAGGGACCGAAGGTAAGGTACCTGACCTGACCTTTCCTTACCTTATGATGAATACCTGCCTACCACCTTACCTACCTACCTAAGGCAGGTGAGAGAGAAGGGCGACGGAGATAAATGCTGCAGCAGGTCGCCGTGGTCTAGATGCCGAGGCGCGAAGCCGAATTCGAAATTCATTAAGGGTTCTCCCGAGCTGTACTTGTATCCGTGCCTGAGCCATTACTGAACCTCCAGTTCTGCTCTAAACGCCATGCCATACACCTCTGCGGAGCCGAGAGCAACCTCTGACCTAGGTACTGATACCTGACCTGAACTTCAGGCACAAGAAGGAAAAGCAGTCGTCTTGTGCATCAAAATCATAAAACACAAGGTAAGGGAAAGGCACAAGAGTCCTGCTGGGGTTCAGCACGCATCCTTGAAAGAGCCGCTTAGTCGACCGGGGGAGCTCGTACCTTGAGTGGGATTGGTGTGTCTGGCCGGCTGCTGGGACCTCAATGTACCAAGCGGGCTCGTCGTGATCAATTGTTTCTTGCGCACGAGATCAAGGTGTTGTGCATGCATCTCTTCCTCGCCCCAATCGACTTTATGCACGCAGGCCAACATGGAGGTATGAACTGGCGGTCTGGCCAACAGAGGTACCTACTCCATATGTCCCGCTCAAGGTAAGGTACCCAAGGTAGCCTCTAAGTTACCTTACCAACCAGGAACTCTCCATTAAACCATCAATCAATCCGATGGTACCTTGCCCGATCGGGACGCCAGCAGGGAACCCATGCCCCACGGCCAGAAACGGCAATTTGCTGCTTATCTTATCGCCCTCCAGGAGCATCCAGAAACTTTTGGCCTTTCCAACGTCTTTGCACTATCGCAGCATTATACACCAACCAAACAATACGCCGCAGGCATGGCTACGAGGTGCTCTGCGAGCTCCTCCATACTCGCCCCCTTTCTATATCCCTCATTCCTCTTCAGTGCATCACGCCGGTCCTCCTATGCTATCCTCAATGGCTGTGTCGCCCGTCAAGCACGAGCTTCTTCGTCCTCTACATTCGAACCTTCTAACCCTTCCCCTTCTTCGACGCTCAACGACCTTCCCGAGTCACGATTGAACCCGAGGCCCGACGACTACGCGGCCCCTTATTTCGCCGACAAAGCCCAGCTGTCTTTGTATGCCGGTCGTGGGGGCAACGGCTGCGTCTCCTTCCTGCGGGAAGCCTTTCTCCCCGAAGGGCCTCCCAATGGCGGCGATGGCGGCGCTGGTGGCAACGTCTACATCCAGGCGGCGCATGGTGAGACATCACTCCATAAGCTCTCCAGGCGCCGCTTCATCCGCGCCGGTAACGGCAAGCACGGCCAGGGCAGCGCCCGCAGTGGAACGCGCGGCGAGGACGTCGTCATTACCGTCCCCGTTGGCACGGTAATTCGTGAGCTCGAGCGCGAGGATCCCGCCGCAGAAGAAGCCATGAGCTTCCGTGCTTGGCGGGCCCTACAGAAGCAGCGAAACCGGGAGCGTCATGAGCAAGATGAAATGGAAGCACGTGCCAAACGTGCATTAAAAGCAGATCTTGACAAACAGAAGAACGATCTGGAGGAGGACGAGTTTGACGATGTCGAGGAGAAGGAGGAGGAGGAGGAGGGGGAGGAGGAAGAAGAGGGTGGAAAACGCCGTTCTCGATCGCGGAATATCGATCCAGACGAGGAGGAAGACTTGGAGCTGGACGATCCGCAGCGTGGCAAGTGGCTCCTTTACCCAGGCATGACCAAAAATGAAATGAGAAGCTCCTCGTTTCCCAAACTGCCTCGACGCACTCAGTACTTCCAACAGCCTCCCGCCCCCATCTACCTCGATCTCTCACGGCCCACGCCCCGCCCCATTCTCCTTGCCGCCGGCGGTGTCGGCGGCCTCGGGAACCCCCACTTCACGTCGAGGACGCACCCTCGGCCCGTCTTCGCAACCAGGGGTGACGAGGCCGTGAGCCTCAAGATCGAGCTCGAGCTCAAACTCCTTGCCGACGTGGGCCTCGTCGGCCTGCCCAACGCCGGCAAGAGCACCCTGCTCCGTGCCCTGTCCAACAGTCGCGCCCGCGTCGGCAACTGGGCCTTCACCACTCTCCAGCCCAACATTGGCACCGTCGTCCTCGACAAATACTCGGGCCGTCCTGACGTTCGATCGGCTCGCCGTCGCTCCGACGGCAGCAACGGTGCAGAAGACGCCGAAGCCTTCGCCCGCACGCGCTTCACGATTGCCGACATTCCCGGCCTCATTGAAGGTGCCCACCTCGATCGCGGCCTGGGCATCGCCTTCCTGCGCCATGTCGAGCGCGCCGGTGTCCTAGCCTTTGTCATTGACCTAGCAGCGGGCAACGCAGTGACCGCCCTTCAGTCCCTCTGGACCGAGGTTGGCCTCTACGCTCAGATGCGCGACGAGGAGGAGTCGGACCGCGAGGCCGGTGCCCGCGTCGACTGGGACCTCGCATCCGAGGTCCGGGGACCTCTGGACCAGGGCTGGGGCGGCCCCTCTGGTGCGACGCCGCACGCGGCAGACGAGGGCGCAACGGACCTGCAATCGGACAGTGCGAGACCTACGAACCAAATTGCTGCCAAACCGTGGTTCGTTGTAGCTACCAAGGCAGATTTGCCCGAAACGCAGGAAAACTTCCAGGAACTGAAGACTTATCTGGATAGCATCACGCGTGGCGAGGCACCCCATCCCAGTGGCGTCGAAGGGGCTTGGACCAAGAATTGCTCAGCCATCCCCGTAAGCGCCATCCGCGGTCAGGGAGTTGACCGCATCATCCACTGGACGGTGGGCTTGTTGGATGAATAGAGGTCAAGATGGGTTGATGTAGAGAACATGAAGCAGAAAAACACATCTCATTTCCGAGCTATATTTGTATTGTAACGGCTAAAGAAAGACATCTACCTCCATCCCCTCCAGTCCGGGGTTGGCGATTTGTACAAATAGTGAACCTAAAACGTATAATGATAATTGTACATTACTTTTATCCCGCTCTTGACCCCACGGCGTATCCAGGTTTCATTCGTTACTGCTCCTCTGCTGCTGTCGTAATGCTAAGCATCCCTCGTCCCGCCACTCCTCACGGCGATGGGGCGTTTTCCACGGCGGCCTCGTCCAGAACATCATCCTGCTTCGCGTCTCCCTCACCCTCGCCCTCCTCAGTCTTCGACTCTGCAGGAGTGCTGTCACCAGTCGTGGACTGATCCTTCTGCTTGTTCAGGCTGATATTGATGAGCGGTGATGAATCGTTGAAGATGCGCAGCAACATGGCCGAGCGGTCCTCCTTTGGCAGCATGAGGTTGAGGGAGTGGATGCTCTTCCAGAGCGGCAGGGCCATCCTTTCCTGGAACTCCGGATCCGTGCCATCTGGCTCTACTCTGAGAACGCAGCAGCCCATGCCGATATCGCGCACCCGCTCGCCGATCTCATCAAAGTTCTCCCAGCGGCTGTCCGAAATGCGAGGGAACATCTCGATCAAGAGCTTCCGCAGAGTCTCCTTATTGCGCAGATGGATCACGCGTGGCTCCCCAACGTAACCCTGCAGAATAGGCATACCTTCCGACTGGATGCGCCAGCGGCATACCTCCGCTGACGGCGCATCTTGCTTCATGAACATCTTGACACCACCATGGATGAATTTGACACCTCGTCCCTCATTCTCGTTCAGGATATCGCGGAGTAGCGCGCTGGTGTAATAGATGGCTTTGGCCGGCTCGCCCATTGCGTTACGCACCATGTAACGATTATCAGGGAATCGGCTGGAAATGCTATAGAATTCCTTGATGTTTTGAATGATAGGGTGGGATGGGTCGAGGTACTTGAAAGGTTCTTCAGCTGGGGGACCCTTCTTGGGCTTGCCAGCGGGTTGGTTCTCGAGAGCAGCAGGAGTAGCAGCTCCAGATTCGACCTTAGCTTTCTTTGCCGGTTGCTCCTCGCCCTCGCCGGTCTCCTCCAGCGTTCTCTTGCTGCCATTGGTTGACACCTCTGCCATAGAAACGTCCTGTTCCTCCTTGGCGGGAACGGCAGCATCCTGCGCTGGCTGAACATTTTCGGTTTCGGCGGCAGGTTCAGAGGCGGCAGCTGGCTCCTGCTCGGACTGCTCATTGGCAGGAGTCTGAGCCCCCGATGCAGCGTCTGACTTCGCAACTGTGGTCTTGGGTTCGTTCTCGTTTCGGGCTCGGAACTCGGCCTTCTTCTGCAGGACGGTGATGAAGAAGCCGCCAGTATCTTGCAGATGAGGATAGACCCTCATACACCTCTCAAGGGGCAGCTCAGGCGTCTCTGAGCCTTCGGCGCGGGGGAACATGGTTTGTGCGACACGGCCTGGAACAACCCCATCGTTGCTCTCTTGCGCGAACTTCTCAACTTCCTCCCACGAGCTCCAAATCCTTGCCGTCTTGTCCATGATCTTCCAGTTCTTCATACCTGGCCTGCGCTTGAGAAGGGGCAGCTGGTCACTGCAGTCCACAATCTCGACCTTATCGGGGCCTCCGCATCGATCGATTGCCGCGGCCACGACAGACTCGTTCTCAACGGGGTTCATGCTGCAAGTTGAGTAGACGACGCGGCCGCCAACCTTGAGCATCTGCAGGGCTCGTACAAGGATTCGAATCTGGGTAGCGTGCAGTCCGAGGGCGCTGCCTGGCTGCCAGTCCTTCCAAAGGTTTGCATTCTTTCGGAGTGTGCCATCACCCGAGCAGGGGACATCGGCCAGAATTCTATCGAACTTCAGGTAGACAGGCTTTCCAGAGTCATCTGCTGGAAGACGGATCGAAGGGAAGGCGGTGGCATCGTGGTTGGTGACGATAAGGTTCGGAGATGAAAGGCGCTTGAGCTGGTGCACGAGCATGTGTCCACGCTTGTAATCGGAATCATTGGCAATAAGAAGACCAGTGGCTCTACCAGCATCAGAGGGATCGGCATCCAGGTCGGCTGTAGCCTCGTCGTCGGTCTCTCGGCCGAGGTCAAGGCCATCTTCCTTGGCGAACGAGCGGAGCACCTTTCTGACACGAGCCTCTTCACCCTGGTGAATCATCTCTACCAGCTGAGCGGACTTGCTTCCCGGAGCTGCGCACATGTCCAGGACAGTCATGCCTGGTCGCAAGTCCATCAACAAGGGTGGGATCATGCTGACAACCTCCTGTCTGCTAATGTTACCAACTGTTGTCTCCGACACGAGGAACTTCTGGAATGCGGCGAAAGGAGGAAATTTTCGAACAACGTTCTTCGGGGTCGTCATCCACCAGGCGAGCTCGTCGGGATACCAAGGGACGGCCATGGGAGCCTCGACGGAGCTGCCATCTTCGTGCTCGATCTTGACGATCTCGGGGATGTATCTGGTCTGCAGCAATTTCTTGACGGCGAGCGCATGGCTTTCAAGGTCGTTAGTTTATGCGGGAAGCATTGTCACGTTGGCGCAGGATACGTACCCCTTGGAACCGCAGAACCTGAAGCTGTTAGGCAGCTCTCGCTTGAGGGCAGCCCAGTACTGTTCTTTCTCTTCATCAGGTAACTCGAGCAGGGTATCGTAGAAGTTCTGGATCTTCTCGTTCTCCTTGTTGAAGGACGGATACGTGCGCCAGCTGCCTCCAGCCTGGCCATCACGTTGGCCATCTCTGCCGCCGCCGCCACCACGACGATTCTTGCCCTGGAACAATTGTATATCAGCATCCATCAAGAAACCAACTATTTCGGATCAAGCGACGTACTCTGAATCCCTTTCTGCCCATCTTTGCTGCTGAATTGGCCCAGTAATTGTCTTGCGCCAGACAGGAAATTTTACTCTGTCGGAAAAAAAAAAGTCAAGACACACATGGGCACAGGTGCCCCGCTAGCTCACACCCCGCGGGAGCGCTAGGGTGGCTGGTGGTTGTGCATTGTCCGTCCATCCAGGGACTTCCGCTGTCTCAGCAGAAGCTCGGCGCACATGCAAGGCTACCCTGCAGTGTGTTAAGGAACACGTTCTCTCCATTCTCCACGACGAAATCCGTAGTATGAGCTGGCAGTGCCTTTTTGAAGGATTGTGTCCAATAGTTGAGATTAAGTCGTAGTTTCGAAACATTACACTAAATGCACCGGCTGGGCTCCTTTACCTAAGGTTGGTATGCTCTTTCTACAGCTGCACTCACGGCACAAGGGCGCTGTCATGTGAAGGTAGAAACTACAAGACAGGGAAGGTACCGTAGGCAGCACCATCGCTGCAGCCTGCGCTGCTTCCAGGGAGGCTGGTGGGCAAGCCAATCAAAACTCTTTCTCACTGCCACCGCCCGGCAGTATCGCAATCACCTGACGCACGGACCACAAAACATACTCTATATAATCTCGGCCACCCTCTCGCCTTTTCCACATCTTTTCTTCCTTTCTTCTTCATACTTACCTTGTTCCGTTTTCCCAAGCTCAAGAACCTGGGGAAGCAGAGTGGAGGGCCTGCATTGCACATCGCGGAGTCGCTCCGCTCTCCATTGTCCTTCGGGGCCATGGGGGGCGCAATTTTTGATTTCACAACTACTTTCGTTTTCATTGTGATAGCCTTGCATGACGGGGCCACGAAGAAGACTTGGGCACACGGCTTGAAAAGGCTGTCGAAGCTCGTTAAATCTAGTAGCATTCCTACCGAAGTCCACGACTGACGCAGAAACAATGCATGTGTTTTATGGGGCAAAGTAACGTATATGGGTCAGCTTTGTCTATATTAATGAATCGTGCCATCTGTCATTCCAAAGCTTGACTAGCATTGGGTGTTACTAGAGCTTCTATCCTTTGGCCAACTGTGATTGAAACCACGAGTTCCAGGAACCTAAACCATTATAGGTAGGTATACATGAAAACTTGTGACATGTAGCGCAAGGTGACTTGACCTATCAAGAAGCACAAATGTTGAAAAATAACGGCTCCGTGGTCTGTAGTATAACGTGTTCTATTTCGATCAGAGGTACTAAGTCCGGGGATTCCTCAAGAATCCCACCACACCGCTACAGTATCCAACCAAACCGTCCAACCGGCTGCACTCCTTCTCCTGATGCATCTTCCACTCCTTAAGGGCACCATGCAGCATCTCATCTTCCATAACCACGTCGAAGTGCATGCGGAGAAAAACCGTCATCCATGCCTGCGTGAGCTCATAATCCTTCCTCACACGCAGTCGTGCTGTCAAGGCCCGAATAAAATGAAGAAGCTCATTGGTCGATTCGGAGCCGTCGTTAATGGAGAGCGACCGCAACTCCAAATCGGCGCTTGAGGGTGATAACGACTTGAGGTGCTCGATGAATTCGTCGTCTAAAAGGAAAGTTAGCTGATTTTCTCATTATACAGTCTTGAATCTTGCCACGTACAGTTACCTGTAGCCGCTCCGGTGCGGAGTTTCGAACTGAACCTATCTTCAAATCGAGCCTTGTCTAACTTTGTGATGCGTGAGTTACTTCCTTCATCCGCCCCTTCAGCTCCACCCTGCAGTGTGGCAGATGGCCCGCTGCCTGCAGACGGCAAGAAGAACGGTGCTTTCTCCGGAGCCTTCGGGGCTTCCTTCGGCTTGTTGCGTTCCCTAATGAGGTCGAGATGAAGCAATGTTTGCCAGCGGCTTTTGGGAACCAGACTCAACGTCATCATATCCGAGCTGAGCTGATCGATGGATGGCGCTGGCAAGCTGTCCTCGCCATCCTTCTCCTCGTCATCGAAGGCTCCTTCCAACAGACCATGGCCACTTTCGCCAGATACTGTGGGAGCAGAGATTTCGCCAATTTCTTGTTCTGAGATCTGTCTGGTCGACACATGCTTGAACAAAGCCTTGTTGGTCCAGAGTGTGACGCCAAGCTCATCCTCTATTGTCGCGGCCAGGTACTCTCCTGAAACTGACATTGCCAGAGCCTTACATGGCTTCTCAAGACGTATGGCATCTATCAGGTGGCTTGTTGGGAGGTCCCATATCCTAATTACACGGTCCTGCGAAGCGGCAATTATCCAACGGCCGTCGTTCGAGAAGCAAAAGTCGTTGATGGTACCCTGCGGGCCCCAAAATTCACGAATTGTTCGTTTGGTTTCCATATCGACAACTCGTATCGAAAGGTCATCGCACGAAAAGGCAAGTAAGTTGCTGTTGGAATGATACCTGCATGCCGTAGGGAATGTCATAGGTGCCCAATCAATCTGTTCCTGGAGACCGCCTGTCAGGAAATCCCAGAACTTGATCTTGCCATCTAGCGAGCAGGATACCACCGTCTTATTTATCGAATCGACAATGAGACCGGTGATGGCCTTTGCGTGTTTGCCGGTACCAAGAGGGTACTTACGACCGTGCTCGGTCTGCAGTTGCACAACATCGTCGGCTTGTCGTAGCTGCTGCATCTTCAGCTGTCGAGCTTGCGCAGGTGTCAATCTTGACGGGTACCGCTGGCGGTGTACACCCGACTGGAGATTGTACATGTCGATTGCGCCGGCTTCAGATCCAACCACGGCGAAGGTTCCACAAGGGCTGATTGCAATTGTCGACACGTTGGTACCGTCGCCAGTTGGGAATGCCCAGCGACCGGCCCTCTTCCTGCCCCAGAACCATGTTCTCGCATACTGATCGCCCTTGTGAGCTGTCACGACGCTTTCCCAACCTGTCATGCCACTGATTTCGGCGTTGAGGTTTTTCTTCTGATTCTGTCCTTTCTGCCAAATCGGTTGGTTGCCGGGCAAGGCACCAATGCCACCATCACGATTAAGTGATGTAGCGATGCAAGTAATTTCGGGCGCCTTTAGATCCTCCAAGGTAGTTGTCGGCCCGTGTGCTAGTGCATTAGTGGCTAGGATGCCGACCTTCTTCGCCTTCTTTCGAATATTTCCTTGACTCAACTCTGAGCTCTGCCCGTCACGCCGCAGACTCCAGCCCCAGAGGCTTCGATCTCGACCACCACTGACCAACCACTTGTTTCCTGCATCAGCTCCGTCGAAGTCGGACGGGAGGAACTGAAGGCAATTCACGGGCCCGGCGTGCCCACTTCTGGAGTGAAGAATGCGAGGAACGGGAGAGAACGGTGTCTCGTCAAAAATCCATGACTTCAGCGAGTTGTCACGTCCACTGGTGAGAATGACAGGCTGGCCAGCCAAGAACTCTACCCGGCTCACGCCACCTCGGGAAGAGCGACCATCATGAGATGGCGGATTGTGGGCGCTACGTAAAACACCCATCACACGGCCGCCACCATTAAGGTCCCAGAAAGTGACGTCGCCAGTCGATGATGTAGCCGTGGCCATAACACCGTCTTTCCTGCCATCGTGCCCAGCGCCCAGGCCGTCCGTCCGGAAGGAAATGCTGTGAACAGGCGCATCTGGGTTACCAGCTTCGACTTGCAAGACAGGCTTATCCGTCTCGACGTTGGTAATTACCAGCGGACCGGCGGAATAAGCAATGGCCAGCAAAGACAGCGCTGGGCTAGGCTCAAGGCATGTGACAGAGCCACAATCGGGTGTGGGAGGGAGGATGGTGTAGATAAGTTTGCCCGTGCTAACATTCCAGATTTCCACCCAGCCATCCTTGCGTCCGACAAAAATCTTGTTCAGGAAGGTAGGCATAACCGTGATGCCGCCAGTGATTTCATTTCCGCCTTGGCTCGCCGCCATCGTATGGATAGTGGTGTAATGCTCGAACGTTGCTGTCTTGAAGATTTCGATTCTCGTTGTCGCGGATGCGATCAGCCAGGTCCCTTGTACCAAGATTTGTTTGATGGGCTCTGTTAAGCCGGCGGGCAGTTCCAATTGATCAACCTTCTTGCCACGTTGGAACACCCAGAAGCCTTGAGAGCCGGTCTGACTCGAGTCGCCCCATGCTGCGAAGACTTTTTCCCTCCAAGCAAAGGTAGCTGTGATATCGAATGGCGTCTGGGGGCGGGTGACGAAGACGAGGTTCAAGCCACGACGAAGATCATAGGTTTGAAGGGATCTCCCCACCGAAGTCGTGATTTGAAAAGTGGTCTTTCCGAGAGGAATCGAAGTAAAAGGAACATTGGTCGGGGACACGAGGCCGATCGTCTACAAGAGAGAATTAGAGCAAAATTCGCATGGCAGATGACGAATGGACGGCAGCCGAACAATGGCTTGTACATACTCTGAATGGTGCGAAGATGCGCGAGGAATTCTTGGCCGTGTTCTGCGCCTGGAGAGAAGGCGGCGAAGTCCTTTGGCGCTTGACCAATGGACCATCGGCATTAGAGTGCGGCATCTTGACGACGGCCGAGAGTTCTCGAAAAGGTTGTGGGATGCGCAGCACAACCGTAGCCGGACGTAGTGAGGCCGATGATTTCGATTCCAGAAAATTTTGGCGGTGTTGAAGCTTGGTCGGGTTTTCTGCCGCTTATCCCCCCACCTTTGTCCTGCTCTTATCGACGCAGGTACCTGGCTTCGACTGGCACGGCGGCACATTTATTGGCGAGCTCTCAGGTACTTCAGATTTCCGACCGCACATTGCTGGTGGACATTCACCTGCACCCAGCGGCTGTTGGTTAATGCGCCTGTGTCTACTACAGGCAGTACCTAGCAGCACACACACCGTTTTTTAAAAGGGATAGAACAATAATATCACCGTTTTAATTACTAAAAGGACTAAACACAGTACTATTCAGTGATCAAAGCGGTGATATTAGTGTTTTGTCCCTGACAAGACACCAGGGATGGGCTCGTAGGTACCTTTAGGTAGTTCCCTCTTGTCCGGAAATGCAAGACGATCAGTGCATGGGATGGACGGGTACCTAACAACTACCTACCTACCTTAGGTACCTTAGAAGAGCCGAAACGACTCAACGACTGTTTAGCTACTAGGTAGGTAGGCACGCTCTTCACGCTACAACTTCCTTTAATGACGGTTTCTGTACCTCGTGATTGTCACAACTCCGTGTTTCTCAACTTGTGTGAGCCATTTCTGCCTTTATGATTGCTGATGTAAACAAGGAACCTCACGGTCAAGAAGCAGCTGATTGAAGCGCTTGCTGTTCTTGCATTGTACATTTATAGCAGCTGCGGGCAATCTACTTAAGGTAGGCGGTCTGGCAAGCTGCTCCACCATGTCGACCACGGAGCATCTTGAAATGGTAGTTGACATATATCCAAGTCATTGACCCGTCTCAATCGTAGTTACAGTTGTCCAGCACCACTTGGCTCACGGCAATGGCAAGGTTGAATCACTTACGTGAACGAAGCACAAGCCAACCATGTGCGGGTTTGGGAGGAAGCCACCACGTCTGGTTGTGCCCACCTCACCCAAGCGTGCAGGAAAAGAAAATCATTGCATCAGCTCGGAATGTTCGCTGCAGCAGATTACGTAGTATGCCACAATGGAAAGTGATCTTGTGATCTGCGTTGTTGGTCCCATGGGGGTTGACGATGCAGATTTGCGGATTATTCTAGGGCGCCATGCATGCGCGGTCCCGGGGCTCTGGCATGGTTCTCATAGGGCACAGAGAGCACGTTGCGATGAGACGCAGCGGGAGTGGACGAAGCCATGCGGCCACGGGGACAGGGCAGGTAGCAGGCGACAACGGCGACTCATCGAGGCCCCAGGGTCCTTTCCTACATTCGTGCCGTGATCTCGGACCTAGTAGCAGACTTATTGATTCGTGCGTGACTCGTTGTCTTTTCGATAGTTTCTCCTTGCGTTTGCCGGCTGGCGCAACATGAGATCGACCTTGGCTCGCAGGCTCACCTCTCCGCCTACTTTCCGACTGCCGCAGCTAACCTCCCTGAACCCGCACCCTCTTCGCTTGATAGTGCGACTATGCATTGGCTGAATGATGGGCTGCCCTTCCAGTCACCTCTTGCGAGGTGACGTCTCGTGCCTAGTTCCTCGTTGATGCCTTGGGGCAATGGGCAGAGGTGCGTGCCCGGCTACGGGGGCGAGTCTCGGTGCTTCACCAAGCACAAGGGCTGTCTTTCGCCTCGACCTCCTCTCAAACGCCCCGTTGCTCACCGATGCTGAACATTATAGGCCCTCGAAGAACTCGACGGGACAATTGCCGATTAGGAATTCACAAAGACCCTATTTTAAACCACCAGATCCGCGAACCATCCTTGTCTTCATTTGCATTCATCTGGATCTCAAGCTAGAGCGCGTACAAGGGTGCTCGTATCACGGACACTTCTTGCTTCCAGCCCTCGAGGTGTTAGCCAAAAGCACGACAACCGCCTAGACCTAAGAGCTCCTGCTCCTTCCGCTCGTCCCCGCTCGAGAAGTTGTCGAACTCATCTTTCCAGCACCAACCCGAGCAGGGTTTCTAGGAGCCTATAAGTTATTCGCCCTTTCCCGGCAGGCGTTGGCGGACGGGACTCTGTGCTGTGCTGTGCTGTGCTGGCGAAAATCGACCATCGGGAAAGATCGAAAATTCAAGACATGGCCAGCAAGCTCAATCCATCTTGACGCATGCATGCATCACCTCCGTACAGCCGTCGAGAGGAGAAGCGAAACCACGCCTGCAATATTTCCTGCCGCCTACCATGCCATTGCGGCTCAATCCAGCGCCTCTGACCGTTTGTTTGGGACGACGTCGATTTTGGTGATCTTTGCCCTTTCCTTGCTCGATCTCCTGTACCTGACCTTCCTTGCCTCGCTTTGCCTCGCCTTACCTTTGTACCCTCTGCTCTACGTTTACGGTGACTGCGGCAGTGCAGCCCAGGTGTTCAGCAAGGGAAAGTTTTATGGTCATTTAACTACTAAACTCATTTACGTGTAATTCTGGAGACCCAGAAAATTGGCCACCATGGACCGTCCGAAAATTAGCTCCTCGACCGATGGGCCGTCGCCGTCGCCTCTTCAAGCGTCTTCCTCGCCAAGCCCCTCTTCCCACGACTCGTACTCGCTCTCCTACTCCGATCCCTTGATCTTGCACCAGGCCAGGCAGCGCAGGACCGCCTCGCACTCTCGCAGCATCTCATCCTCGTCTTTTGCCGGCTCAATCGCCAGCAGGAAGAGCCGAGCCGTGGAGCCCGGTACCAGCGAGGTCCAAGCCTTTGCCTTCGCGCCCGACCCTTCGCCATCTTTGCCTCTGCCTCTGCCTCACCCGCACTCCCCAAATTCTCTGGCCGGCGGTCCGACAGCCTATTCCTTCTTCGCATCGAGCAGTCGCCGCGAATCTGGGGCCTCGGACGTTTGGAGTGAGCTCCAGCACTACGACCAGTCCGCCGTGGCAGCTCCCGGCCAAGGTCCAGATTCAAGCCCAGGTCCATGCATCGACGATTCTGATACGCCCCGCATCCGCCCCGCTGTCGCATTGCCAGACCCTCCCGTTACCGCAAGATCCTCTCTGTCCGACTTTCAGTTCAGGAGGCTTTCCGGCACCTCACTTTATTCCATTCCCTCTGGCTGTGGTCGCTTGGGCTCATCCGCATCAGCAAACGGCTCCGATTCTGGGGCTACTCCGCGCTCTGTCACCAGTCTCATGTCTTCGTCCAAAAGTCCTGGCCCCGCCCCTCATTCGGAAGCCGCACTCTCAAACGTCACCGTCACCACTTCTTCAACTACGCCTGGCCAGTCCGGCTACGCCTCCGTCGGCAACAACCACCACCTGACAACTCGGGAACCTAATCCGCAACCTTTGGACCTCATACGGCGCAACCAGCGGACTGAGCCCAACATGCGCGCTGCTCCAGACCGCTCCCGCAGCCGCGCCACGAGGAGGTTCAGCGGCAGCACCGCGAATTCGAGCCACAGTCCTAGTAGCGAGCGCGGCCTGCAGCACCGAGAGCGAGAAGAAGGTAAGTCGATTTCTTCTCCTGCTAGAGGTTTTGACTCTCATCATGTGTTATTCGGAAGCTCACCCAATGCTAGTGAAGCCTGCACCGTGGGGCGTCATCGGAATTTGCGCCTTGGATGTCAAGGCTCGCAGCAAGCCCAGCAGGAATATTCTCAATCGACTCATCACCAATCGCGAGTTCGATGTGGTGGTATTTGGCGATAAGGTTATCCTTGACGAAGGTACTTCTAGCATCCACTATTCCCTTACTTGCGGCGTCGCTGACTTATTTCATCTTACAGAGGTTGAAAACTGGCCCGTCTGGTGAGTCTATGTGTTTCTATGTAGGATCATGAGCTTTCCTTGTCACTTTGTTGATCTCAGCTTGCCTCAAATCTCGGAGGGATTTCATGACAGTCGTTTGCTAATCCCCTTAGTGATTACTTAATATCCTTCTACTCGGATGGCTTTCCCTTGGAGAAGGCGATTGCCTACACCAAGTTGCGCAAACCATTTTGCGTAAACGACCTTCCCATGCAGAAGATATTATGGGATAGGCGTCTTTGTCTCCGCTTGCTCGATAAGATATCTGTCCGAACGCCTAAACGCTTAGAAGTCAGTCGAGACGGGGGGCCTTTGGTACTGACCCCTGAGATGTCCAAGCACATCATGGATGTCTCAGGGATTCTCTTGGAGCCTGTTGACGCAGAAAGCAAGCAAGAACCACCTCAAATTGAATTGCTTGAAGATGGCGACGTTCTCAGCGTTGACGGTGTTACTCTGCGAAAGCCTTTCGTCGAGAAACCTATCAGCGGCGAAGACCACAACATTGTGATCTACTTCCCCAAGAGCTCCGGAGGTGGCGCACGAAAACTGTTCAGAAAGATTGGCAACAAGAGCTCTGATTACGTGGCGGAGCTGAATATTCCCAGGGCCATCGCAGAGCCCGACGGAAGCTACGTTTATGAAAGCTTTATGCAGGTTGACAATGCGGAAGACGTCAAGGCATATACCGTTGGGCCTACCTACTGCCACGCTGAAACCCGAAAATCGCCTGTCGTTGATGGTGTTGTCCGCCGAAACACGCATGGGAAAGAGGTTAGATACGTTACAGCTTTGAGTCCAGAAGAGAAGGAGATGGCTAGCAGAATCTCCCTTGCCTTTGGTCAGAGAGTTTGCGGGTTTGATTTACTTCGAGCCAGTGGCAAGAGTTATGTCATTGATGTCAATGGATGGAGCTTCGTTAAAGACAACGACGACTATTACAACCACTGCGCCAATATCCTCAAGGACATCTTCATCAAGGAGCGTCTGCGTCGAGGTAACGCTACCTCTGTGGGCCCTTCTCCTGCGGTATCTGATATCGAGTCGGCTAGCCGGCCACCGCTCACGCCCCGGGACCAGCAAACTTCCGCAACAACGCTGCAACCACCTCCTGCTAAGTCAACGGCCAGTACGATTTCAACATCAGGAGTCGAGCCTCTGGTTATCGACTCTACAGCAAGAACGTCTGGTGGTACGACATCCCCGGCACTTGAGAGCGCAATCGCCTCCGTGGCACAGAGTACGGCAACAAGCCCGCTCCTGCCTCCCCCTTCATCAGAATTGCTCTTGCCTGGCTCTGTTGGGACATCTGCATCGAACACTTCCGTTGCGCAAGCGAGCGCCTCAGCAGTACCACCCCCGGCGGCCGAGAATGGCCCTGCTCCACCTCTACCAAAACACTCGTGGAAACTGAAAGGCGTTGTCTCCGTGATCCGCCATGCAGACCGCACACCGAAGCAAAAGTACAAGTTTACCCTTCATACAGAGCCCTTCATTGCCTTGCTCAAGGGTCACCAAGAAGAAGTTCTTCTCATCGGTGAGGCTGCACTTGCTAGTGTTATACAGGCGGTCGATAAGGCGTTCCAGGCCGGCATTGAGGATCGAAACAAACTGAAGACGCTGCGCAATGTTTTGGTGAAGAAAGGAAGTTGGGCAGGCACGAAAGTGCAGATTAAGCCAATGTTCAGGAAGAAGAAAACGGAACAGCCGCCGCCTGCCCCAGTGGACGAAATGCCTGGAGTCAAGGAAGGGGTCGAGGCCTCAGTCGCAGACAATGAGACTGGATCAGGGACCGATGAACGAAAGGTTCACCGTCCACCCAGACGCCAAGACTCCTTGTCTGGAGTGACAATGTCAAAGTTTACTGCAGCCGAAGAGAGTCTTGTCCTCGACAAGCTTCAACTCATCGTCAAATGGGGCGGAGAGCCAACCCATACTGCTCGGTATCAAGCACAAGAGCTTGGTGAGAACATGCGCAATGATTATATGCTACTGAACAGAGACGTCCTTGATGAGGTGCATGTCTACAGCAGCTCTGAGAGACGTGTTACTACCAGCGCGCAGATTTGGGCCTGCTCCTTTTTGGGCCAAAAGGATGTTTCTGAGGATTTCATCACCATCCGGAAAGATCTGCTAGATGACTCGAATGCGGCAAAAGACGAAACCGACAAGGTTAAGAAGAAGCTCAAAGGACTTCTCCGTAAGGGCAATGAGCGACCTGCGCAGTTTGCCTGGCCTGAAAACATGCCTGAGCCTTCCGAAGTACAGACAAGAGTGGTGCAACTGATGAAGTTTCACCGTCGCGTCATGCAGCATAACTATACTAGATTGTACAGTGGTGCCGCTACTTCACTGAGCGCCTTGTCGGACGCTGGCAGCGAGAAGACAACCGCAGAAGCTTCCACAACGTCTCTGTCATCCCTGTCGCATGCCAATGCTGTCACGAACATCCAGGCAAGGTGGTGTTGTGGGGAGGACGCAGAGCTGTTTCGTGAAAGGTGGGAGAAGTTGTTCGCAGAATTCTGTGACGAGGAGAAGGTTGATCCGAGCAAGATCTCGGAGCTGTATGACACGATGAAATTTGATGCCCTGCACAACCGTCAATTCCTGGAGTGGATTTTCACTCCCACCAAAGCAATGTTGGATGAGGAATATGGCATCAAGGAACCCAGCAAGGGCAAAGAAGGCGAGGAAGCCCGGGCCTCGGATGATCATCGAAGCGACAAGAGCATTAACACGTCGCCAGAAGGCTCCGAGAAGATGGACCCGTCAAGCCGCTCAGCTTCCGTCAAGAAGCTCTTCAGGAGGCGCTCGTTCATGAATGGCTTAAGGAACTTTCACGAGGAATCAGCTCAGGAGCAGTACTTCCGTCTTTACAAAGGCTCCCACCAAGGCACGGCAAAGCAAGACCAAAAGAGCGAACCGCTTCTGGAGCTCTACCGACTGGCCAAGGTGCTTTTTGATTTCATATGCCCACAGGAGTATGGCATTTCGGACAGCGAAAAGCTTGAGATTGGCCTCCTGACCTCACTTCCACTGCTGAAAGAGATTGTCCAAGACCTCGAGGAGATGCAAGCCTCGAATGACGGCAAATCCTTCTTCTACTTCACGAAGGAGTCCCATATCTACACCTTGCTCAACTGCATCATCGAAGGCGGCATCGAAACCAAGATTGACCGCAGCGCAATACCTGAGCTGGATTACTTGTCACAAATCAGCTTCGAGCTGTACGAATCAGAGACAAAAACGGTCGTTGATGGTGCCACGGCGGATGATTCAACGTTTGCCTACAGCATCAGAATCACCATTAGCCCCGGTTGCCATGTCTCTGATCCCCTACACGTCCAACTGGACAGCCGGCACTGCATAGGGTGTGCGCCCAGGCGCAGCCTCACTCCCCACAGAGACTGGCTTGAGGTTATTAAGACGCTTCGTGCAAAGTTTAACCAGTAAGCCTCCCCCATCCAACTGCCGGCATCGGCTAAGGTGAGCCCCTGTCATGTTGTGTGCTGACGTATGTTTGTTAGAGTTAAACTACCAAAGACTTTCCTGGCGGTGAATTTGTCAGATGCTTTTACTTTCGAGGAGCAGGAGCGGCTCGCAAGTGACAACGATCAGCCGTTGGATGAAACCGGTCAGCCGGCTAATGGGGGTAGCCGGGCACCCAGCGAAAGCGATATGCTGGAAATGAAAATTGTCCCTCCCAAGGATCTGTTGGGCCAGGATAAATTGCCTGCGAATGACCTCGCCGCAGCAGAGGGAACCACGGACGGGGAGGCTATCAACAAGGGTACTAGCTCAGCCTGAGCGGGCGCAAAATATACGACTCCTTGGACATTCCCCGGACACTTTACGCAGTCCCGTGGTCGGAAAGCCAGGCAACAACAACAAAGAACTGCCGCATCGGCTTCTAAGGTTCCCCGACTGCTTGACCGCAACTTGACGTGGCATGCACCATCGCGTCAAGGGGCTTATCGGATCCATCGGGGAATTTCAGGTGGCGCGCGGCTGCGTCAAGTGTGTGTGAGACAAAACGGGCCGGGAGGGTAGGAGTCGCACCCACGCACACGCATTTACGAAAGACAAAGAAAAAAAAAGAAAGAGGGAGAAAAAAAAGGGTTGCTCTATAGAAAGTTATCGCATCGCTCGACCACATTATGACCTGTTACTGGAAGAAGAAAACAAGGTTATGACTGGTCAAGATTCAACCGGATGGCCGAATCTCTTCACGCCGATCTCGATGTTTCGACACTTTAGCATGCTTAAAGCTAGAGCTTCTTCCTTTATTTGTAACATTTGCTCCGACTGTCTGCTCCTTGGCAAGGGGCCCTGTTGCGGAGGTGCTAGAAATACAATAAGTGGCAGGGCTGTGACCTAGAGGTATATGCAGTAAGGTACTTGGAGAAATACACATAGATGGTAATCATGCATGAAGGAACCATTAAAAAGCTTCGTGTTGAAAGACTGTATGAGATTGATAGTGAAAGCGCCCCTTGTTTTTATTATTATTTATTATTTATATTTATTCATTACTTTTGTAACTGTTATTTTCGTCGAAACGGCTGGCAAGAGATGTTCACAGCTGGGTGTCAGCCTCCAGTCACTACAGGTCTCGTAAATCCGTGAGTTGACGGGGGCACGGCGATGGCAAGGATCGCCCGCACGTAGCGGTACACAATGCCGAAAAAGGTCCACGTCAAGCTTGACGCTTTCGTTCAAGGGTGCCTTGAGGAGCTTGCCATGTGGTGGAAAGAAAGTAATATAAAATTCTCACTCGGGATGCTTCCGACGAATATACAATGACTGGGAAAGGGGGGGTCGTGGAATCCAAACTCCACGCCTCCTGTTCCCAATCCGGCAAGCCAGCAAGTGATGGTGGGTGGATGAGTGGCGGCTAGTAGCGAGCAGCAGGTCGACGTTGTTCATCATATTCATTGCGGGGTGTTTGAATTGTGATAAAAAAGTTGAGACATCCAGCGATCTCGAGCCTGCTGAATCGGTGGGACAGATGAGACATGCAGAAACCCTGGGACACCATCCACCGCCCTCTCGCATTCACGGATCAGGATGGTCTCGTCCCCTCAAGCACAGGCGGACCTCAGGTGAGGCACGATTACACACTCGCAGCGAGACGCCTGAATGGCACCACTATTAAAGGTGTGTTCGTGGACCTGGCTCTGCCATGTGGCCTAGCGTCGAGGCGAGTGGATAGAAACCCTGCAGTAGTCACGCAAGGACATGCGAGACTGGACAGAATAGGCAAAGGCCTGAGTAGGTGCACAGAATAGGCTGCGGGCCCCCACACCTCTTCATTTCTGACGGCTTCATACAACATGAGACGAACGCAATTTAGAAGAGGTCAGGATTGTGAGGCATCGGATGAAATACTTGCGGATCTCTGGAAATTGCAAGGGTGAACAAGACGGGGATGGGTGTAAAATTGTCCAGATCGACGTCACAAGCGACCGAAATTTGGAAACACTTTCCACGGACTGGAGTTGCGTGCTTGACATGATGATGTAGCTTCGGGACCGTCTTGGCCAGCCACAGTGGATTGGAAGGGCAGGACTTCGGCCCGAGGCCGATTCCTAGGATTCGAGCTAGGCCATGTTACAGATTCGCCAGAGTAGATGGTTATCTGATTAGAATCCATCCGATTCTTGAATCATCCGACATTGACTGGCCACTTCAGGTTCCGGCAAACCCAAGACAGCCACTAGCATCTTGCAGGCAACAGCTAATGGGGCGAGCAGCAGCATCACAACCCTTGGCAATGCCATCCCGCGTCGTACAACACCAAGGTTGAGCAAGTCGAGAAGCCACTTCGAGAGATATGAAGCTTCCAGATTTTCTTTTCATCGGACTATTTGCATGCATTCTGTTCACATGTCGCTGTGCATGGACGGAAAAGGCAAGCTGAGAAATCGCGTTGGGAGAGTCGTGCGGAGAGTTGCGCAGATTTTTTGAGCTATGAGGTGGTCTTGGATATCATCGGCATTGAGAGCCGAGAGGTTTCCGCAGCGTCAGCTCCGGCCCTTGTGGAACGGCCGCGAGGGTGTGCACTTAATAACACCTCTGCTCACCGGTCGCCGGGTTATCCCTCGAATTCTGTATCGGAACGGACCGGATCCGTTGCTCAACGCCCGCCCGCGTCTCCAGGAAATGAGACGTGGGCAAGTCTGGTGCACCACATCGTATTGCTTGTCGCCATCACATGAAGGAGGTTGACGCGAGAAGCGTCATAGCGGCGATCGAGGCTTAGCAAAGAGTCAGCTGTTGACAGCCAGATGTTGCACGACTCCAAGCAGATGGGCCGTTCCTTGCAATTTGGCCCCGGATCGGGCCACAGCCTGGTCGCAGTTGCGAAGAGTCAGCATGTTTGCTGAATCGTCACTAATAAGATCAAGGATTAAAACCGGGGCTTCGGCTTCCAGTCGGGCTTGGGCGCGCAGCGTTGCAGTCGAGATCAAGTCGGAAGAGTTATTCGGGCTGACCACAGGATCCTGCATGCACAGGGAGCTACAAGATTGCACCCCGACCACTTGATCATACCTGCGGCCGCAGCAATGGCACGCGCCAGGATCCGATCCTTTATTTTGAATTTGGTGGTTTCGTGGATCTTAGTAGTGCGGCGGTTCGTCGAAGATGAGGTGCAAAATGTGATGATTAGACAGCATCTGGGGTAGGTTCGGTCTCCCTTCCGCCATGTGCCCGGGTCGCCGGTCTGTTCTCGAATTCCCTAGGAGAGCCTTGACAAAACGTGTGTCATCTCAGATGCAAATAGATTCGGAGCTACTTTTCATGTCGCGCTGAACTGTCAACGGCACTAGTAGTCATGGCAAGGACGAGTGGACGGCAAGATGCCAAAGTAGTAGTAATGAAAAAGGCGAATTACGAAAGGTGCGTTCATTGCCTGAGTGTTAGGTAAGGTACCTTCGCCTAGTTTGCCTTACCTCGGCTTGCCCAACAGACCCAACAACGAGAGCATGAGTCTGCAATAAGTACTAACCTACTAATCGGCCGAGTAAAGCAATATATAAAGAAACAAACAAGTAAAGACAAGTAAAAGGAAGCAAAGAAAACGAGGAACTGTCAAGCCTTCTTCTTTGATAATACCAGGGAGAAAATCTTGGAACTATCTTCCAGTTATTTATGTGAAGTTTTAAGGGCTTACAGGTAGTTAACGCGTACTGTACTACAACCAATTTTTATTTCATTTTACAATAAAGACGCCTTAAAAGCAGATCCCAAAAGTAAGGCACCGCACCTTAGGTAACTGTCTAAATACCACCCATTGTGCTGTCTATGAGTACATGTACCTCGGCCGATGCGTGTGTCATCTCTCCTTCTGTATTTGCCTAGCAACTTAAGGTAAGGCACGGTAGGTAGGCACACACCGTTGGCCAGCGTGGCAGGTGCATGACTACAGAGGTGCTTTCTCACTCACCACGACACAGGCTAATGTTCTACTGAGGTAGCCGCCGGCTTCGCACTTCGGAGTCAATACCAAGGTAGGGAGGTATGCGCAATGTCTGCAGCCCTTTCAAAACTTCGACAAGATATCCAAGACAAGACGAGACAAAAACGTCGTTGAGCTTGGACCGAGTGGGTGGGTAGAGACCATTCCTTAGTTCCCTAACGGGCAGCAGGTCTAGCTAACACAGGGTGCCCCGTCGGCGCTGCGACATGCCAGCAAATGCCGGAAGCTCAACGGAGCCTCCCCATAATAAGCGACTGGCCCTATCATAACCCGCGTTTGGCAGCTCGAGCTTCTGATCGACTTGGGGCGAGAGAGCCCGCGCAAATGCAACCACGCCTTGCGTGTCACGTACGTCACTTCGCAGACGCTGGGTGGCCCAGAGGCTGCGCTCACCCCTTCGGCCCATCTCTGTCTCAGAGGCGCGAACAACAGGCGACAGGGCTACATGCTTCCATTTCGAGTTGAGAGGTGATATGATGGTTTGTACAACCTACCGTGCAAGCGTCCCGGAAATTTTACTAGACTTGTCTCAGGTGATTGATTAAACTCTACGGGTGCAAATAAGTAATCGACGTTTTGCATGCTCATGCACTTGGGCAGAGAGCATGGGTAGCTGGGCCAGCTAAGGCAACTCCTGGGGTCAATGAGGGAACCCTCTTTTTAAAGGTCTTGGCTACAGTACTTGGTCAACCGAGCCCTATCGTCACCTCCCGGGCTTTCCAACGCCGACGAATCACGTCAGATACGGCGTGGGCGCCTCTCCTACTCACTTTGTTGGGAAATTGCGCTTGTTCACGGAGGTACCTTGGCCGTTCACTCCATGGCCCGGACGCAGGCCGCCGAGCAAGGCGTGTTGGAACCTTGGAGGAGTGGAGGGATGCACGGCTGACAAAAGGGAAAAGGAAGGCTCATATGAAACAACTACAAGAGTTGCCTGGCATACCTTAGCTCCCCCAACACGGAAAGCATTGACCCGGGCTCGAGCATCTCGTGCCGAACCCGTAAGGCGGTCTCGATTTGCAGACCAGTGCGGTCCAACAGCGTTTCTGCTCCGCGCTTATTGCATTATTCAAGGGATGGCACTGCATGCGCCAAGGTGGAGATGACTATTTCTCGTGCACGTCGACTGCTGCTCCCCCGCAAAACTGGTTGCTGAAAAGGGTCTTGGCTTGGCCGGGTCTGGCATTAGCAGACCCGGGAGATTGGAGAAAGCGGCTTGGGGGCGAGAGAGGATGCACTCAAGGTTCGTTTCCATGCATCACCGCCGGATGGCGGTTCTTTACCCACACATTTGCTTCTCCCCCCTGTCACCGCGCCATCAAGTGTTGGCGAGACGTACCGTAGTTTGGGGCGGGAACGTCATTTCCGACCAGTTGTGCTGGATCCATGGGCTGATGCAAGAACCGTGGGAAATTAGATCGGCCTGCCTCGTCCTCAAATCTACAAAGATAAGGCGTACGCGGGATCGAGTAAAGAGGCAGAATGAAATGATAATCTCACCCCACTTCAGCGGACACTCGGCAAGGAGGAGAAGGTAAGCAAACTCTTCACGGATGGCGGGAAGTTATCCCCAGGCAGGAGATTGCGATGCAGTCTGAGCTCCCTGTTGTGACAACAGTGGGTAAAAGAAACACCAGGCTGCTCGGTTCTTTTCCAAAGAGAAAAGGGAAAATAGCGAAAGGGAAGGGGGGGGGAGAAAGAGAGACAAAACGAGCGAAATTTATAGGACACGGCCGAGATGCGGTGCATATCGGCGGAGTTAGGTGCTGCACTACGCGGTATAATTGCGCCAACTATGATCGAATTGACCAACTGGACGAGACCGCGGAAGAGCACACACGCATGCATAGTGAGATGGAAGAGATGACCTGATAGAGCTACCTTACATCTGCATCGCACCAGGCTATCTGGCTCGACGAGCAAAGCTTGCGAGAAAAACGGGCGGCAGATAATACGACGACACACCGGTTGGTGTTATACGCCCCCTCCCTTCCGCTGCCTTACCTGCAGTCAACGAACGGCAAAGCCCGGGCCACATCCACATCCACATCCACATGTCGCTGCCACAGATGCACCACGATGCCGCACTGTCGGTATGTACGTGCTGCGATGTAATGCTGGCGTGTGCGCACACTCCCTCCCCTAGGCCCAAAACGGGACGCTCAGTTGCCAGACTGGGCCTGCAGCTGGACGTATAGGGCCTCTAGCCGTGGGAGGGCCCAAAAGCCAAGGAGGACCAGGTAGGGCACCGCGAACCAGGCGCCGGCCGGGTCTCCACCCCATGGTCCTTGAAGCCTACATGCCACGTTTGATCAGGCAATCCATGGAGCAGAGGTACTTTACATGGGACTTCCCCATTGTCCTTGGCGGGCGAGTGTAAGCTGCATGGTAGTTACCCGAATCGATCACCTCTCTGCCTGCTTTTGGACACTTACTTCTGTCCTTCAATTTCTTTTCCTGACGTTCACCTTGTGACAGATGCGGCGGCCATGCCCACGTAGGGCTCATTCATTGGCCGTCCTCGCAACGGCAGAAATGGAAAGACAGTGTTCCAGGTAGGGCAGGGCGCTCCCCACCCGGGCACCGGTCCTCGTCATCTCAGTCTTTCTTTGCCGCTCCATTTCCGAGAAGCTTTGTCCGGCGGGATTAGGGAAGGACATGGGTGCAATCAAGCCCCGGCAACCCAATCAACAGTTGTCTCCATTGGTCATGGTTTCAGAAAGCTCACAAGACATCCGCCGTGGGCAGTCGAGGCTGGCCATGGTGTCTCGCGAAGCGCACATCGCACAACGGGTAGTATGAAGAGGGTCTCGACAATCTATTGCACATTATACGGAATAGTCCTGGTCGCGATTCCGACTGGACGGGGCGTGGGGAACCGCTCAGGGAAGGCAACCAGGGGGGGGGGACTGCCCAGGCCCCATCCAGGAATAGAGCGGATCCAGAATCAGCCAAGCCCAGGCTCAGCCAGTGCGAGCCAATTGCCCTTTTCGAGAAGACTGCCAAACCGAAAGGAGGAAGAGGGAGAGCAAAGGGGAAGAAGGTGAAGGGAAGGGGGAAGAAGGAAAAAAAAAAGGTGTCGTAGTAGTAGCAGCGGGGAGTTGAGGTTTGACCAAGAGCTCCGTCGACGAGGTGGTGTGCGTGAGTGGGGGGTGTGGGCAGAGCCTGGATTTGGTACCGCGTTAATCAATGTAAGGCAATGAGCGCATCCCTAAAAGTCAGTCGAGGTGCTAACCAAGGCAACAAACTACCTGATTCAGGTATAGGTAGCCAACCTACCTAACCAGAAGGAAGGCAAGGTGCATACAGTGCCTACCTACCGTACCTCACCTTAGGGTACCTTACATTGTGAACCGTTAGCACCCTAAAACAGACGAATATGGCAAGGTAAGGTACGGCAGGCCAAAGGCTAATGGCAGCCGAACCGGCCGGCTTGGTCGTCGCAAAATACCGGACCTTGAACTCTGTCACCCTAGCTCTCGCTCTCGCTTTCACTCCCACTCTCACCCTCACGCTCACTCTTACGCACATACCTGCTTTCCATTTTGTTTCTTCTCTCTCCTGTGTCTTTCGCTCTGCCACCCGCTCTCCTTCGTTCGTGATCCGGGCATCATTCCATGTGGACGGACTCAGCCTACACCTGCCTGCCTAAGGCGCCTACTACACCCTAAGGAAGCTTGTTGTGCCCGACTCCCCTCTAATCTGCCCACGCTTGATTGTCCACGCTGGGCAGGGCATGTGAAGAAGGACGAGAGATTCGGGGAGGAACGGGAGTGGCTCGTACCTTGCATGGGCTCACGATTCCTTGCCCTTCCCTGCGTCACCTCTCTGGCGTTGCTTTGACTTCGCTTCCACCCGCCCATTCTTCAACCGGCAAACCCATGCACTTACACCCGCGCCTCGCTTGGATCCTGGCCCTCGGCTTGCAACTTTGAGGCTCAATACGGCACCTCGAGCCCTGCCATGTGCTTCGAATTCGTACCCTCTTGAAAGGTCTCTGCGCTCATGGCCTCCCCGATCGGGTAGGTAATTAACGCCTTTGCAAGTCGTTCACTTGTTCATTTCGTCTTTTTAGAACTCACCTCACCTCACCTCACCTCACCTCACCTCACCTTACCTTACCTCACATTTGCCTTACCCTACCCTCCTCCACCCTGACCTTGTCGCCATAAGTGTCAGAGGTTGCAGGTCCCGGACGAACTCTTATCCTGACGTCTGTCTTGTGACTCTCTTTCTCTCTCCCAAGCCGATCCTCTCACCCCATCCACGTCCCCGGCTTCTGACCCTCTCCTCACCCTCCCCCTACCGACCTCATCCCCACGCACGCCCCCCCTTCCCGGGCCTGACCCAGAGCAAAGCAAATTCCCAACCGCCTTGCTGCCTCCACAGCCGCCTCAAGTCCGTGACTTTGCACCTTCCTGCTGGCCCGGACGTTGTTTACTCTCACTTTCTGCGTCGGGGGTGCGGAACCTGTCGCGGAGTTGGCAAACGAGCATCATCTATCCCGGTCCATCGTTACGGCACGGATTTCTTTATGCCCTCCCTTGACCTTGACCGACTCAACTTGCTTCCCTGCTGTTGTGCTCCATCATAAAAGGGCCGCCTGCTTCGTCCTCTGTCCTGATTGTGCTATTCACCACCCTCACTCACCGAGCATCGCCACTTATATAAAGCCTCTCACATCGCACTGCACCGCCTTTACTTGAGAATCCCTTTGCTCATTGATCCACTAGCTCACATTAAACACAACACCAACGATACCGACCTCGACACAGATCGTTGGCTGCAGCCTCCATTCTCCAGGTCTCGCCACTCGCTCACGCTTTCCCGTACCAATCTTACCTCGAGTTGACCGGTGAGCATTCCTCCATCATGGTCAGGCGGCCAACCTTTCCCACTGCATGGGCGCTTGACCGAGTCCTGCAGGACAGCCCTCCTCTACCACTTATGCCATCGTACATGTCATTGATGACGACCCAACGTACTCATATGCGACCCTTGCTAATATGCAATCATGTTCCAGTTCCAAGCTTACGGCGGAAAGCTACCGTCATTTCTCCTGCTCACCATCCTCAACTTCATCCCCGCCCCCCCCTTCGTTTGAATCGAACATCCGTTTCACCATGGCCAACTCTTGCCCACACACCTTCCAGATGATCAAGTCGGACAGCACCTTGATACAATGGGTTTGCCAGTACTGCCGTTCGGGCCCGCATTGGTGGATCTTCGAATGCACCTACTGCAAGCTTCACCTTTGTCGAGCCTGCACGCGGGCCTAAGGGTCAAGATCGGGAGGACCGATCGGGGACCGGTTGTGGCATTCGCACTTCTCCCGGACGTGGGGGGTGGTGTTGGCAGGGTACAGTGATGGGGGGTCGCCTATAGATGGAATTGGGCCGGGTATGTCCCTGACTTGCATCTCTCGAATGCAACCTGTACTGCCTTGCGCTTATCTGGTTGTACGGCATACATCCAAAGCTAACCAAGGAACGAGCCTCCAGAACCAGTTTCTCGACATGCCTCCGTCCTGTTCGGACATCGCCGCCGTTGACAGCCGCCCGCAACAGTGCCCTTCCCAAATTTCATCCATGTCATTTGCCTACGGTTATTTGAACCCTTCGAACCTCTGCTCCACTACTGATTATGCCCATTTTATCCGGCGCGCAACGTCTGGTCCAGACTCACGCCCCTGCCTGTTCACCGGTCCTTGGCTGCTCCGGCTGCTCGGCGTTATCCTCGGGCTCTTTTCTTTTACATTCTGATTTGTTCTGCTCGCAGGCTCTGCCACTGTTCCGAGCTCGTCGCTGTTACACGCAATGCTGGAGCTTTGCTGCACGTTCCACGTGGGGTTTCCAGTACTCGGTTACCTTTTTGGCAACTTGCAGCACTAGTTGGGCACCCCTCGTCCGTGGCACCCACCAACAGCAAGCCTTGAACAGCCACGGCAAAGGTCATGCAGATTCTGAGATAGGCGAAGGAACGGCGCTGGGGATCGGAATGTGCCCTTTTTTCCCCAATTGGGGTTTTCTCCTCTCTCAGCCAAAGTGTTTTGCTATTACTGGCAAGCCATTGGCTGTTGATTTGTTTGTCCTTCTTTACTTCTTATACTGGTATGCTTCAGTGCACCACTGTTTCTCGCTGCGTTCTACTTGAAATTCCCTTTTTTTTCTTCTTCTTTTTTTCTTCTTTTTTTTCTTCCTGCTTCTCCGTCTCCTTCTTTTTTTCTTTGATTTATTGCCTGTTGCTTTTGATCCCTGCCTCGATGAGGTGCCTTCTACGGGGAATTTCTTGATCGAATTGGGGTTTGGCGATGTGAGTCCTCAGCTGAGGATGGATGGATGGATGGATGGAATGGCAAAGATCTGACTTCCTGAGCTCAGGGTGCACAAAATGCAGCACATGACAACCACTGCGGTCGGGAAAGGGGGGAGGTGGGCGAAGCGGCGCAGGTTTTACTTCTAGACAAGTACTGAGATGCATTTGGCTCGGGCCAAATAACATGATAACCACTCAGTAGGTAGGGATTTGTTAGCTGGCGTTTGCTTGCTTGTTGGTCTGTTGGTTGGGCAGTTACGGTATCAATCTATTCTTGGCTTTGGGGTCCGGAAAGGAAAAGGAACGACAGAGCAATGTGGAATAAGATGGAGTAAAAAAATGTGAGACTTCTGCGTTTGGTCAGTTGGATTTCAAATCTGATGACATGGTCACGACCCCTTGAATCCTTGTGTTGGCGCTACGTCCTGCCCATGCCTTCCAGCCATGCCGCTTCGTGTGTTGTCTGGTCTCCCAACCCAAGGCTTTTGCCAGGTTTCCATGCGTATTGTGCCTAATCTAGCATTGGGGCTGTTTCCCCTCCTCTCGAGTTGTCTCATCACTTTTCAATTTTTTTTGTCGCTTGCCCCCTTTCTGCTTCCGTCCCAGGCATCATGTAAGATGGGCTCAAGAATGCAAAAAGTGGCACATGACATGATGCGGATAGCGGACTACACGGAGCTCTTTAAAACGATGCCACGCGCCGGCTGCCCTTCCCCGTACCATCCGTGCATGCACACGTACGTAGTACCCACCGGCTTGAATCCTAGCCGCGTTGGTGCTTCGTTGGGCGTTGCAACGGACACCACCCCGTTCGTTCGTTACACAAGAGCTTATGGATCGGACCAGTCTTCCAGAAAGACAACCCTAGGGCGTGCCATGTGGTCGTGGTAGCATTGGCAGCAGGTGGGAACCCGAGGAAGGAAACAGTGCAGCTGGCGGGAACCAAACCATCCAGGGCGCTTTAGATTGTTTGCCCATTTTCCACCACTGCCCTCAAGTTCCCGGTCTATCATGCTTGGTGGTCATGCATATGCCATTGTCCCTCGCCATCCCCAGAAGCAAAAGCTGCGTCATGCGGCGTATTCCCAAAAGCAACGCTGGCAGGCCAGGTGGGGGTCCCGAAGAAGAAAACAAGATTGAAGACAACGAGAGGCCGGGGGAAACGGCATATCAATGCCGGATCTAATGGCTTCCTCGGCACGCACCCGTGCACGTAAGGTCCGCCACAAGGTCTGTGCAGCGAGCTTCATTCTTGCCCACACCGTTGCTTCTTTTTTGTTACATTTGAAGAAGCCGTCTCCGCGGCTCCGTCCCGGGTCTCACTATGCGTGTGTGGCTTCGACCATGTGTCGCGCCCGTGGTACAGGCTGTCCACCCCTTGGCGGAGATGCGTGGTTCACGTCACTGCAAGGTCCCGCTGTGTCGGGTGGAAGGTGATGCTGATGTGTTCCGAGACCGGCGGGCGGGCGGGATCAGAAGCATATCTCGGTGGAAACGGACGGGAGCTGTGCCGCCCACAAGAAGTAAATGCGTACCGTCTGGTGCTCCTTCTCAGCTCCCATGACATCTGCCAAGCCAAGCGTAGCCCTTCAAAATTCTTGGAGAATTGGCTACGAGACACGGGACCTGCTGCAGAGTAGGAAAAAAAAAGGCTGGTGAGGCTCCACGACATCAGTGTGTACATGAGAAGCAAGCGGTGAGCGGGTGGTTCCCTGCTTCCACGGGCCTCACACAAACACAACCTGGGCAACAGTGCCACGAGCGGGCCTTTACGGTGAGCAGCTTGATGCCAAAGTATAATGTCCCGAGAGGGCATGTAGCTTGTAACGTTGCTATATTGTAGCAATTCACTCACAATGCTCAACGTTCCCATGGGAATGTTTGGCCAAGCAACCAAGCACCCACAACAGTAACAAACTCAACTGAATCAAGTTCAGGATTGCGTGCGACCACTCGTTGTCTGTATTGTTTTGTTGTCGACACGTTGGTTTGATCAGACATGCTCCATAACCCAAACTTTTTTGCCAGCTCCAATGAAAGACCCTCGCCCAATCTATTGGTAGAACTTTGCAGCAGTCTTGTCATTTACGGGCCAATCCCACACAGGCCGTTCGGAGAGCGTAGCGGTAACCATCACGTCGTCACCAATTTTGATAATGGTGCCTGATGTACCATCGGCAAGGAAGGCGTATCGTCCGAAGACAGGACCATACTTCCAGCCCTGGTCAACGCGGCGGTCTGACATGAGCTTCTTCAGCACAGTGCCTTGCTCTCCTTCGGCTACGCGTCCGGTGTCGTAGTCAACGTTGAGACTCGCGCAGCGGTTGCACATTTTACTCATGGTCAAGGTGTGTTCGCCGTTAATAGACAGTCCGGCCCAGTAATCCTCAGCCCACTGGGCCTCTCCGTCAAGGACAATATTGGGGCGAAACTTGGATATTGCTACGTTGCCATCAGAGAAACGAGCGCTGACGTTTTGCAACGAAGCCTCAGTCGCTACAAGGTATGGAGCCATGTCGGTAAATGCGAGCCAGTCAGCATCTGAGGTCTGACGGCCCGAGAACGGCAGATATCCCGATACCGAGGAGAGCCAACCATTCCCCTTTGAGGTTGCCTCAAGATGTGCCTTGGGTGAAAAAGTACCCAAGACCGGTCGCTTCGCATCCCCAATGTACAGGAGAACAGCCTCAAAGCCGAGACATGCGCTGAACCAAGCATCATAGTGATCTCCCATGCGGTAGGCTGATACCATGCTCTGGTGCAGGTTCACATCAGAGCGCTCTAGCCGAATCGAGTCGGGGTGAAGGGGAACGCTCAGTGTAGAGAGTTGCTCAGGGCGCGGCGAGACCAACGGCTGCTTCGGAGTTAGGTATCTGACAAGGATGGTGTCACCAACAATTTCTTGTGCAAAAAGGCTGCACTCGGGGTACTTCGAAAGCTGCATCTTTTGCAACTCGCCACCCTCGCCGACCCGGCAAAGCATGAAAGTGCGATCATATTGAATGCCTTGAGGGCCGAGTTGGGCCTCATCGAGGCGAATGCCACGGAGGGCTTTGATAGGATAGACGTACAACTGTGCAGCAGCGGACGAGGTTGTCAGCGCAGGGTAGCCACGCAGGATGCTCCGTGGGAATGGTAACAGTGAGGGATGAGGTAGATGGGAGTGGGAGCGAGTGCCGGCGGCAAGCAGGTGGCTTCCATCGAGGGCATGCTTACAGCAGTGATCTTCATGCTGGGCAGGAGAAGACCTCACAAGGAGGGTTGTCAGCCGACTGGTGGGATACAAGGTAGCAGGCAGCCTGTGGTGGGCGGCGTTGCAAAGACAAAGCTTGACGGGACGGACGGTCTCCCGATGATGTCAACCTGGGCGGAGGCGATGTTGAGTAGAGCGCGGCCAAAAGAGCATACAAGGAGCTACCTTATGTATGGCTGGGGAGGTGTCAGCTTGTTTATGTTGTGTCGTCAAGGGACGGAAGAAGGCAGCCGAGATGGCGCAAGGTACGGAATTGAAAGGTAAGGTACCTTATCTATGGGGTTTTATTTTAAAAATGGAAGTAACTGTTGTTAGGGCACATGAGGTGAGGTACCTCAAGTAGGGTAAGAAAATAAGAATGCAGGGAGAGGCAGAGAGGTGGTGAGGCGTGGCAGGTCAGACAGAGGTCGTTGTCACTTGAGGAAGGTACTATACCACCTACTAATGTTAACGTTAGTATATAAGCCAAGGTACCTTCCTTACCTTGCGCCCGAATACTACTAGGTACTGTAGATGCGGAAGGTGACTAATATAGTCAAGGACCCTGAGTCCGCCTTGGCAGTGGAAGATTGAATATTATTCCCAAGCCTCGTGCGTTGCCACTACAAGTGTCAGCAGCATCCAGGAGCACGTTTTCCGTTCCTGAGCCTGCGCTTCGGGATATCTAAGACGAGATTACATCGGTGGCTTTTTGAATGTGTCCAATTGCTCGGTCCCACCAACAAGGCCTATCCTGTTTCTCGAACCGCACAGCAGTAAGAGGGTGCAACCACTACGGCGGACCTCACATTGCCACTAGCCAAGGTGTCCAAGGTAGACCATAAGGTAGTCAAACCACTGTCAACGTTATCATCCCACCGTATCCCGCATCAGCGCCGAGATCGCGCTAATGTGGTTAAATCGCAATATAAAGCACAACCGCTTCTTTTCTTGGTCTTGGTAATAGCTTGTTGCTTGCTTGCAAATCCCCGCCTGGACGGCTCCGCGGCCACGTTTTTTTCTCGAGCATCGGCGCATACAAAACAACCTCCGTCACGGGCATCTCACGGGGCAATTGGCGTTTTGCTTGGGGCCATGGCCTTCTGAATACGGAATCCCCCTGTCAATCTCGATTCAGCAAACATCATGACAGACCCATCAACAATGAGAGCAAATGCATTGGGTGCAACCCCTGGTGCAGATACACCCCCCGCTACAGATGCAACCGCTCCGCCGGGGCTAGAGGCAGGCCAACAAGCATCGGCCAAGCAGAGTCTAAAGCTCAATGCCATTGGCGAACGTCCTCAATGCTTCCAGAACACGCTTCAGGAGGTCTCCTTCGTCTTCATGGCTACGATAGGCATGGCCACCAACACGTTCCTCGTTGGAGCCACTGTCATTGTCACCGCAGCCGTCGGTGAGGATCTCGGCATGTCGCAGAGTCAGATTTCATGGATCGGGGCGGCAACGACGTAAGGATCACCCCACGTTCTCCTGCTCACCGGCAACCCGGTCATCGAAAGCCTTCGATTTCGATTTTCGTGGCTAATCCCTCTCAAACTCGTGTAGTCTAACCGCCGGTGCATTTCAACTGAGTCTCGGACAACTCTCCGACTTTATTGGTCGCAAGATCATGTTTCTTTCCGGCATGTGCATCTTCAGCCTCGGCTGTCTGATCGCCGCCTTTGCTCAAGACCCCTTCTGGATGAACATCCTGTGCGGTGTTCTCGGTCTCGCCTCCGCCATGGTTGTCCCACCCGCAATTGGCATCCTAGGCGCCGCCTATTCCGTCCCAAGCCGACGCAAGAACTGGGCCTTTGCCTGCTTCAGTGCCGGCAACCCCCTGGGCTTCGCAGTCGGTAGTCTGGCAACTGGCATTGCCGCTCGCATTTTCAACTGGCGGGCTGGCTTCATTCTTCTCTGCATTATATGGGCCGTTTTCTTCATTGCCTGCTTCTGGATTGTGCCCAGCGTTGAAGCCTTCGAGCCATCTCCATTTTTATCGCGAGTCAAGATGGCACTTAAAAAATTTGACAGCGTGGGCACCGTCTTGACAGTGTTTGGTGTTGGCATGCTCACGGCAGGCTTGACGTAGGTTGATGGAAACACCAAAGCATGTCGGATAATGTTCAGTCACTGACAGATACTTGCAGGCTCGGCCCCGGTGATGGATGGACATCCGGACATGTCATCGCCATGATGGTAGTTGGCTTTATTCTCCTTGTAGTCTTTGTCTTCTGGGAGAATTACTGGCCGCAACCACTGATGCCGCTCCACGTCTGGAAGGACAAAGATTTCTCCCTGGTTAGTCCGACATGACCATCTCAATCCTACGCCTCTCCGATACTGATAACATTTCCCAGCTAATTGCCATCACCTGCCTCGGAGCATCGGCATTTGTGTCGTCCAATTTCTGGCTTCCTTTGCTGATGCAGGAAGTCCGTCACATGGATGCCCTGGCCGTGGCAGTTCAATTGCTGCCGCAGGTCATTGCAGGGATCTTCTGGAATATCGTGGCCGCAACCATCCTCCACAAGGTCAATAACACCTTGATTATGGCCATTGGGGCTGTGGCGTACGTGGGGTCAAGCATCCTCTTGTCCTTGCAGCAGGCAGATTCCCTCTATTGGGCATTTGTTTTTCCTGCCCTCGTTATTGCCGTGTTCGGTGCGGATTTTCAGTTCAATGTAACCAATGTAAGCTCGCTTTCTTCTCCATCACCGCTGCGAAGACTAAACCATGCAGATGTACGTAATGCAGTCGCTTCCTTCGCATCAGCAGGGTTTGGCCGGTGGAATCTTCAATATGACGATTCGTCTAGGCTCGACGCTTGCACTGGGCCTCTCGACTGCTGTATACGAGTCTGTACGGGAGGCGCAGGGCGAGCACGCTGATCCGATGGTGCCTTACCAGAGGGCTTTCAACGTCTCCATTGGCATTGCGGGCTTGAGTTTATTCTTACTACCGTTCCTACGCATAGGAACTCAAGGGAATGCACCACACGAGAAGGAGTCTGACGCCGCCGAAGCTGAGCAGGCAAGCCCTCTATCGTCAGATGCTGAGACTAGCCATCAAATGCCGGTCGAAGCAGAACTTATGCACGAAAAGACAAGAGACTGAGCACGACCGGTCTAGAATCTTCCTCCCGCATGGTGCTGGTGCTTGGTGACGGCGGTTGGGTATTCGTCAGTAGGGGGTGGGGTAGAATTAGATACCAGTTTAGACGGATTTGGAATTCAAATTGGCGTTACGGCTGTGCCCTACGTGCACAGAATATTTGTTTGTTATGCAACTCGAGATAGAGATGGGCTATTATTCACGGGCCTCATTACGGTTGCTTAGATTGATGCCATGCAAAAAACAGCAAGAATGGCGTCTCATACCTTGATACTCAATGATAACACAAGCAAATTTGCATGACAGGTGCCAAGGGAGGGTAGCTAGTATGATCGACAGATGACGACCGCTGCAGGGCCGTTTTGGGGGACACTCTTTCAGCTCCGGTCCGGGGCAAAACTGGCACCGCCAAGTAGGCACCGATCGACGGCAGTGCGAGAGATTCACAACTTAAATGAAACACGACAAGCTGCAGCCATGCTCATCACTGGGCCGCACGTTTTCGGCGATCATCTATTGCGGATTGCTGTCGTTTATTTGGGGAAACGCCGGGAGGGGAGTGGACAAGTAGGTGACGGAACAAGTTGAGACCACAAAGCCTCCTAAATACCTTGGTTTCTAGCTCATAGCGGCACTTCTTTTGCTAACAAGAAATGAATGAATATAAGTCAAAATGGCAATGGTAATGATACTTATAATGGCGTTTTATAGACAAAATCTTGGGGATTATCATAACTCATACAAAGAACAATATCAGGCGCTTAAGCAGAATGAAAGCCAACCAGAAAGCACTCTTTCTCAGTGGGTATCCTTCAGGCAGCTTCACTTTTCTCTGTCACCTAGACTACTTTAGTGGATTGACGTGGATCAACAACAAGCATTTTGGATGGATCCGCTTCATGACTAGCCTGATGGGCCTTCACCTATTGTTCAAAGCACAGCTGTATATGAAAGCGGTCGCGTGGGTCGGGTGAGTGACCATCTCCAGCCAAGAACTTCCGTTCTTTGTTGCTTGTAACATTGGAGGGGCACGGAGCTGAGAACCCTTGCTGAGTCCTTGGTCTCGAAATGCAGGCTTCGCAGATAAAATAGATCCATCACACACTGCCGAGCCATCAGATCCGATTCGATGGCATGGCCGTGGGGGCCGCGTTGCAGCTCCGGACGCTCGCGTGACCCGCCAAACTTTGTGGGGTGATGGGGATCCCAAAGCTGGAACGCTCCATTTAGCACACTGAGCTGAGGTTGAAGCAGGCAAAGGCTGGGCTACATGCAATAGCCGGGTTTGGAGAAGCACCGGTGAGGCGAGGCAAGCCAGCCTCCATCACGAACTTGTTTGGTGATATGCCGTGCTCGCAGCCGACAAAGCCCGACAGGGACCCGAGAATCGTATGCTGGACGGGACGCTGACCAACGAGAGCCTGCAACTCGCTCGTTCAGGCCAAGATTGGCGATAAGACAAGCGCCAACAGACAACGGTTTCGTCCTTATCCAAGGGCTCTCGCCCACCCTCAATCCCTCGCGCATGTGCATATGCACTGTAACCGAAAATCTGCAGAGTGCACGAATCCTACCTGGCTGCCAATAGGGATAGGTCCTGAAGCAGAGAAGGGGTAGGGTGAGGAAGAGATATGAAATCAAATGGCGTGGCGCATCAGTAAGATATGCATGACTGACAGTACACAGGATGTGGTGTCATGGTGCGGCCGCGGGGGAAGCATTTTGGTCTCGAGATTGTCGAGCTAGTTCTACTCCGATAAACAGTCTAGTTAGATGTTTTGATATGGGGATGCAGGCTGACGAGCTGTTGGCTCTCGGGTACGTCATTGGGGACAAGGAAAGAGAGCGGTCGTGGGTTGGGTCGTGAGCTCAAAACTCCTGCCTGCCGCACACCTTTCCGGGAACATGATGCGAGACGATTGACGCTTCCGGCGACATACCATGGAAGAGCGGAGGTCTGGCACGTCGTCACCAATGAGGCTGAGGCGTGCTGCATCTGCATGTCTTCTGTTGATCAAGGAGGGACGCGTAGTTCTGCTGGGAGATGGGAGCGAAGTCAACGCCGGCAAGGAAACTGGAGCGATCTAATCAGTTGCCAACAAGACAAGACCAGTATCATGGTCCAGTGTACGCCATCTCTCCAGGCCACGCGACATGTTGGTGATGAGGCTAGTTGGCAAGCCGCAGCACACGCGCTCAGACTGAAGCTCTAGAACGCCATGCCGGGGTTGCTAATAGGACGACGGAGAGGGCCGTGGCGTTGGGAGCTTGGGTCGGTGTGTCATCTTGGCCCTAGGCTAACGGGGAAGGGGGGGGAAGACCGTTGAGAGCTTATCGTCGGCCAAGTCTTGACATTGGGTGAGGTGTCTTATCATCCACGCGGGTTGAATATGATGTGTGATGCGTCACGGAAGAACGGCAAGGGCTGCTCGGGCTCTTTGATGCTCACTGGCACATCTCTGTAGATGCATGCCCATTGTGAATCTGTCAACGCTGACTCGGGTCGCTGGAGCTTATCCTGCAACCCCCCTTCTCGGCACCGGCGTTCTAGCATACTCCCTAGTAGACTAATAGCTTCTGTCCAGACGGGCTGGCAAGTCAAGGTTAGTTAGGCTGGCGCCGCTGGTGCGGTTCGAGCCCAGAAGTGTTTCAAGAGGAGGGGGGCGCCGGGGGTCGGGGGTTGGGGGTTGGGGGTCGGGGGTTCGAGGGTCGGGGGATTCTAGAGGTGCTGCAGCTCGCTGGTCGGCTTGTGGGAGAGAAACAACCAAGCAGCGGCCCGTGCTTTTTGGGGGGGCTTGCCGGCGCGTCACAGTGCCATGGATCGTTGGGACGAGTGTGATACGTAGACGACCGAGGAGGCGGAGGGGAGAGAGCAAGTTCTTTGATGATAAGAAGGATGAAGAAAGTCGGGAACGTACTGTGGTCTACAACCTTCCCTGACCTCTACCTTGGGGATTGTACAGCATTGTCAGGAGAGCACGCCATCATCCCACCTACCCTTCCTTCCCTTCCCTTCCCTTCCCTTCCCTTACCTTTCCGACCTCACCTTTGGCCTCGATTTCTTTGCATTTCCTTCTCATTCCCTGGCTCTGCCTCGAATTCGACGTATCGTATGTGTTTCTGTCCATTGTTGCCGTTTACCACCTTCCGATCCCACGTCTTTACTCCTCCCTTTTCTCCCTCTTGGCCATGCGCAACATTCTCGTGTGCAACCTCTGACAAATTGGCAGCGAACATCAAACGATCATCGTCCAGCCAAGTCCCGGGTCCACCTTTCCCTGCAGAAAGCCTAAAGCGAGAGACGGCCTCGTCCTGAACAATCAGCGTTCAGCACCACCAGCCAGACGCCTCCACCGGCTGCAAATCCTGAGATCATCCTGCATCAGCCAGTGGGCGTTGCATTCTCCGTGCTGAGAAGCCTGTTCCTTATCAGGCCCTTCCCCTTCCCAAACCTCGGACAGCTTGCGAGGATTGGCTGTTGTTGTCTGGCTGCTGGTGGAACCTGGCCATCCATAAAACCCACCGGCAACCCTCGCTCGCCATTGTCTCCTCCGCCTTCTCAGGCCCATGTGCAATCGTCTTGAATACTGGCCGACTGAACCTTTAACGGAGCACCGGTGGCTTCATGGCGCAAGAGAAAGTCTTATCTTTCCACTTACAGATCTAACGGGCCAGAAACACAGACGGCGGATATACCTAGTAATAGTTCGACGTCCGGCCGTTTCTTATTTATTTTCCCCATTCTTCCTTTTTTAATCTCAACTGCCTACTCCAGCGGTTGTTCCCTTCACTGGCGCCAACAAATTTTTTAATTTTTTTTTGGATATCGAAGGCGTCCATTCATGCTGCACTACAACCCTGTCTGCTTCCAACGTCGCTTTCTGGTTTCCCTTTTTTCTTCAGGTTTCCAATCACCTACGCGCAGGCGCATTAAAGGGCTCCTATGTCTGGTGGGATTAAAGAAATAAAGCTTGAGACGTTGGATTAATTGTTACCTTTCGAGATTCCCCCCATTTCGAGGCCCATCGGGACCCGCCCACTTGTACCATGGAGACCCGTCACCACATTTCCGTGCGCGAGCTGGATCTCAGCGCCTGTCATCATCCCTACAACTACAACACCACGATTAGCGATCGCATCAACGCCGTGCCTGGGATCAAGACAAGTGCTGGTAAGTCATACACCTGCCAAGCAGGACTCTCTATATACTTTGTTTCTTTTCTTTTAATGCTTTTATCTGCCTTTATTCTTCGCTCTCCCCTTGTCAAGACCATCCAATCCTCGAGGTTATTACCCCCACGTGGCAGCCATTGACTGCGTTGAACGCTTCTACTCGTTGAGATGCTTTCTATCGAAAGCCCCCCTTGCAAGCGATGTGGGAGACGGTGCGGCTACCTGAGATGATTACCTGGGATGAATTAAGCGGATTCAACTCCTTTTAACCTCATTGGTTTTTGTGTCAAAAGTCTGATCGTGGCCACGCATCTCTCAAATTCGTGTTGAGATCAGCGCACTTGCCAAGACGTGCCATTCACTCACACCCTTTATCTTGGCATCTCACATATGGTTGTTTTGTTTGTATCAGCTCGCACAATTTAGTCTTCACTCCCAGATCGTTCGTGAGACGCTGTAACCAGACCACATGTCTGTTGTCTTACCTTGCTAACACTTCTGTCCAGCTTTCTTCACATTTCTGAGGGCCAACTTGGTTTTGAACCCATCGGCAATGTCCTCCAACCCCAGCACTCCGCAGCTAGAGCCGTGGACGTCTCCCACTCAGCCGCTGCCATCGGCCTCATCGCCTCTAGCTGAAGAGCCCCTTGTCTCCATGGACGACATTCCACCGCTGTACCTCGAAGCTCTTGAGAGTCAGGAGGAGAAGGCTGAAGGCTTGCATCTTGTTGCCGACTCAGTCGCTCAGATGAGCCAGCAGGCCGCCCGCACTCTTGTCTTTCATCCCTTCTGCGTCGCTGCGTTGGCCGCTGCGCTTAGCTCCGTTTACCGCTTCGCCTATCAGTCGCACCGTGATCTCGGCACTGCCATAGTTCTTTCTTGCGGCGTAACTGCAAGCTACTTGGTCGCCATTCGCTTATTCGCGAGTCGTTACATCGGCCTTGCGGAGAAGATGCACTATTCCTGGCTTCGGTCTGACGAGGGAACCGAAGATATCGTCATTGGCGCTCGCTTCAACAACGCCATTGTTGGCGCACTCGTCTTACGCCTCAAGAAGCCAAGTCCACCGCCAACCCCTGTGGGCAAAAAGAGGAACCACCGTGGCGCAGCGCCTAAGCTGGGGGGCCAAGGGGTTATTCGAGCGTGGACGACAAGGCTCCGATACCGCGGGCAAGGTGTCGGCAGAGATCTTCTCATTGAAGCCGTCAGGGTGACGAAGGAACGCTGTGGGAGAGATGCCGAGGTTGGTTTCGCCAAAGAGCACGCTAACAGCGTCATGGTGTTGCCAGAGATGTTCAACGGTGCGTTCCGCAGGCAGGAGAAGCAGGCTACACTAGCGCTGCATAATGTTTTATCTGAATGGGATGCGACCAAGAAGAAGAGGCGGACTTCCATGTGATGGGGCGTATCTAGGATATGGATGGTTAGCGTTGTCGTCGGGGCACTTCGGTTTGTTGTTTGTTGTATTTTTGTCGAGATACCCAATCATGATTCATGTTCAATGTCATATTTCATTAAGGTGAACGACTAAACTCCATTTCTGTGCGTGATTGAAACCGACGTCGTGACCAGCGTAGCCCTCGTTATGCCTCGTCGGCCTGACGAGAGTCTCATACATATTATCAAGCTAATAGAATTCACAAAATATGCTTCCTTGTCCATGTAGACGATAGCAACTGTCCGAACTCCATTCAAATCATGTCCACAACGGTAGTGCAGCAGCAGTCGCCGTTTCTGCCTGTCTCTCTGCGGCGGTACCTCGAACGCGTGACATTCGTAATCGTATAAGAGGAGGGAAACAAGCTCATTGCAATTCCCCCCTTCTTTGATCTAGGTCAACGGCTGACGTCTTCTCCGGTCTTTGCCTTCTTTTTACCATCATAAGTTTCCGGGTCGAATCCATAGATGGGTCTTCCTAGGGTGCGCAAACTATAGATGACCTATGTGGCGTCAGTCAGTAGGTGACAGGACGACCTTTGAAATTCGGGAACAGACATCTTGAACAGTCACGGTTTTGGCCTGCCTGTATTCCACATAGAGGATGCATAACCGCAATATCTAGGATATGCCTGGTTAGCAATAAGTAAAGATAGATGCGAGGGTTGCTCTCACCTCCTGGAGTCTTTCCTTCAGAGCCGTTCGAGCATCTTCGTAAATGGTTTTCGAAATTCGTTTGACGCCGCCTCTACGGGCCATTCGTCTGATGCCCCGGATGAGTTAGTCCGCGACGCCCGCCGATAACACTGACGAGCAGAGATGGGATGCATTACCTGATCGCCGGGGCAGCTGCGGCAGAAAGGTTAGCATGTGCGCGCATGCCGTTACGGACTAAACACCGAAAATATACATACTTATACCCGAAATGGTGTCCCTGGCAATCTTTCTGCTCGGATGGTCAGCGCTGCCTGCAGGGCGGTCGGCTTGGCGGGGGCCTCTCGTCTCCACGAGACCTACCGATGCCGTTTGGCGGCCAGTCCCTTTGCAGCACCTCCAAAGCCCTGCGAGGGAGTGCTTTTGGGAGGACCCCCGCGACTGGGTTTCGACGGAGGCATGGTTGCGAGCCGTTTTTCGAAGGGTGAGAAACAGAACGGGGGTCGCGAGACTGGCAAGAAGAAGATTGCTTTTTCAAACTGGAGAGATTCTGGTGCGCTACTGCAATTCGGGCAGTGCGCCCGCGCCAATGGAAAACAGCACTTGCACTTGGCGCGATGTGAGGTGAAGGTGATGTGCGGGTGAGGGTGAGGTGAGGTGAGGAGAGGGCGTGTATAGCATCACCGTTGACGTGCCCCACGTGACGTGTTTCGGAGTCACTCGCCGCAAGCAGGGTAACTTTGCGACGGAACTCAAAGTCGGTGATACGAGCTCAGGAACACGTTTGTCAATAGTTGGCCATCGAACAATGACTGACGGTGTTCCTAGCAGAGACTCAACATGTATGCACGCATGGGACTCTGGGCTACCAACAAGGGCGTTGAAATTGTACTAGGCGGAACATTTCCTCGTCATCGCACAATCGCGCATGTCCACCAAAATGCTGAATCATTGAAGCAGCGAGGCAAATCTCTTGTACAATCCCATAAGCAGCAAACTTTTATAAAAGCCTATGTCCCTCCGCGGTATCTTACCCATGTACTCCTTCAACTCCTTTCACAGACTCCCCGAGCCTTGGCAAGGTTCCAGGGCCGCTCCTGTGAAGACCAAACAATTCTCTAGATCTCTGCACACCTCGAGTGCGCGTAGCCCCCTGCCGCAACCACATCCCGTGCTCGCACACCACATCGCTGAAACTAAAAAAGGGGGGGAAGACACTAAGCGGACAGCGTACGTTGCGAAACGAAACGATCTGCTGTAGTGCTTCGGGTAATCAAGTTGAGGAATCATTCCACAGCTGGGAGTGTGTCCGCATCATGACCTTCGCCGGAGGGTATTATAGTAAGATGAAAAAGAGGAAGAGTCATGATGCTAAGTGACGGAAATGCCACCAGTGCCAAAGGGACGATCGGCGTTGCTGGCAACTGGCACATCTTAAAATTAGACTCCGGGAGGTCATGAAACCTCAACAGATGGCGGAGGGTAGTTCATCTGTTCATCCTCGGCGGTCTCCTCCAGCCGGGGCTTCTTGGCAGGAGGTTCTAGGTCAGTCTCCTCGTCATTTGCTTGGGTGGCTGTTTCAAGTTCCTTCAGGTCTTCCTCAACGCCTTTCGTCTCATGAATGTCGCCCACGTTTTTCAACTCGTTCAGTTCCTTTATCGCGGTTTCCTTGGCTGTTTCCGCCTCCTTGAGCTCGAGTTCAAGTTCATCCAGACGACGCTTCAGACTATTTTCGCGGCGGTGGCTGTCCTCCAACTGAGCACTCAGGTGTGCTTCCTTTTCTTGTAGCATGTCGACTTGCGACCGCAATTGAGCCTGTTCGATGCCATTCGGCTCCTGTCCCCTGCTCGCTTCTTGTTGCTCAAGCTGCCCGAGGCGACCGCGGATGAGCTCGTTGATGAGCTCGAGTTCATTAACACGAGTCTTCAGGCTGGAGTTATGCGCAATCAGCTGCTCGTGCGTCTGAGGCGCATCCATGTTGCGGTCGCCGGTGATAGGAGATGCAGCTCTTCCATCGGTCGTTCCGAAGCCCGACTGGTAAGGGTCATCGACAATAAACGAAGGGAGTGATTGATTGTACATCGAGGGTGTCCCAGTACGCGAGATCGGCGAGTCGATTCCGTCGTGATTCCCGTTGAGAGATTTCTGCGAGGTACGTCTCGCGGCAGCGGCGGCGGCGGCGACAGCGACATTGTGATCAGCATTTGGGTCTCCGACACCGAAGTTTTGCGCGGCTTGTTGCTGCTGTTGCTGGACCGGCGAGAGTCAGTGTCTGCGTCTATGCAGTAATGGAGTGGGCGCATGGTCAAACGAACCTTCTTCTTGGGCGCAAGATCAGGGCGCATCGTCTTCACGCGATTTCGACTCTTGATAACATCCGTCTTGAGTGAAATGGGTCGCGGTCGGCCATGCAGCTTAAGAAATAGGCCGCAGGCATTGCAGAGAACTGCGCCGAACTCGTCGCGTCGCCATAGCGGCGTCGTCGACGTCTGACAATTCTGACACGTCGGCTGCGAAGATCCGTTAGTTGCCATCATAATGGCGGTTGCGTGTTGTACGGCGAGAGGAATGCGGGAGGGCGGGTGATAAACGATAGAGTATAGATAGGGATGGTATCTTGATTTCGATAAGGATGATGAAGCAAAAAAAACTTTGGCCCCATTTGCCGCCTGCACTGATAACGCTATGAGCGTGATAAGGCAAGGGAATGAGCGATACCTTGTCGCTTGCCGGATTTGGACTAGCCCAAAGCGCGTCACTCCCAGCACGTGACGTGCGGCGATAAGCAGGGGTGTTCCAAAAGATTGCGAAGATAAGAGATTTCGAGGATGATGTGGAACTCGATAACCCATCCAGCCAGTTGCGACACGAAGGTTTAGTTGCAACGGTTGGAATAGTTATGAATTGCGGTGGCATAGACGGTGAAGAAAATAAATGAACAATGTCGTGACTTACGAGGCTATTTCCCGAGCCACCGCTTGTGGCCGCAGGAGATGCTCCTGTATACGTGGGCGCGATGGGCGCATTCGTTGCTCTACCAGATGAACAGTCAGTACTTTGCAGAGTCCTGGTCCAAGATATATTGTCCCGTGCAAGCCAGCAGATCTAATAAAACTGCCAAGGAACTCCTAGGCTTCGTTCGCGATCTCGTCTTGCGGCGCGACCAGTTGTCCTATTCATTGGCTTACCTTAGTTGAGGGGAGTCGGATGACGCGCCATTGTTCGGACCCAAGGTTGAGATGCCCGGTAATTGTGTCAACGAAGCAGACGCAGATGTAGAGGTCGAGCTCGGCCGCGAGATGGGGTCTATCGAAGGTGGTGGGAGGATTTGCGGGCCGTCTTCCATTGTGTCTTCTCGACGCGCCCCGAAGGCGGTAGGTCGTATGATGCAAGGGATTCGATCGTGCAAATGCAGAAGCTGCGGTAAAGGACCGGCGACGCTAGAAGGTGGATACGTTGAAGCCTCGGGTTGAGCGCTCGCGAGTGCAAAGGGGGTCAGGCGGAGAGGATGGCGCAAAGTCGATAGGTTTGGAGTCGAGGGTGACAAAGACGGAGAGAATCAATCAATTTTTCTGGGGGTTGAACAGATGCTGGGCCAGGCACTGCGCGGGCGAATCAGGACAGCCGCAGATGGGGGGTTGCACAGGGCAGGCACGGGAAGGCTTCAGGGAGGGAGGTACCTCCAGTTGTGCAAGCAGTTAAGGTACCTTACCTAAGGTAAGGTAGGGAGGTAGACAAAGACCGAAGGCAAAAGGCAAGAATGTACACGTGATTCAGATTAGAGGTATAGGGGTTCGCGAGATGAGCACCGATCTTGAAGAGATTCACCGTAGACCTACAGCCATCTAACGCCCCAGAAACGCGCCGAATTGGAAGCGAAGGAGCATCGGCATTCGCAGCATATCACATCGCCGCAACAAGTCGCCAAAAAGCTTAAAATGAGCTGGCCTTGCTGGCAACGGAATGGGGGCGGTCCTCGAACGCCTATTGGTCAGCACGCATAACGTAAGGTACCCTTGCCTGCGCCCGGGTCAGAAGGGGGTCATCAATGAAATTGCTTAGACGCCTTGGATTACGAGCCACTCTGTATGATTGATTATTGGTGCTATAATTACTGCTGACTGGCGCCTTTTGGGGAAATGGACCGCCGTTACCCGAGCCCACAACAGTGTACCTTCGACGACAACTGTCGCCCGCCCTTGACGCACCTGCTCATCCGTAAGCTGCTTGCCTTAACTTCAGGCACGTTGTCTCACCATCTTAGTTATGCCTTACAGCCAACTTGTATGTGTCGTTCAATTCAGGCCAGTACCTAGCTTCTCGGTCACGTCTTGCTGTGGAAATTCTGGCTTGCTCATAGCCACGTTGTCAACCGTTTGATGGGGCATCTTGGTCAATCCAAGGCCGTAATGCCAAGAACCATGACCTTACACGTTCACCAAGCTCAAGCGTGGCGCCATGTATGGCGATACTCAGTGGGACGGGCAAAACGAATGCGATCTCGGCCATGAGGCCGCTGCAAGCATATTCGCGGGACGCCTATGAAAAGCTCTACACCAGAGCTTCAAGTCAACGACGGACCGCGAAAGTAGTTCATGGAAGATGAGGCGCCATACTAGTAGCCTGCCTCACTTTTCCTTCGTTGAGGAACTGAGCCACAACAGGGACCTGTCACCTACACCCCAGCCACATATAGGCGTCATTGGAAATGCTTGTCTGCCCCTCCAACGCCCCTCTCAGCGGTGTGAAGTCCCGTCCTAGAGCTCCATCAGTGCATGGATCTCGGCAGACAGAGCAATTTGATTCAACACTAAACTCTGCCCTGTAATCGTCTGGATAGAGGCAGCGAAGAACTTTGCCCTTTTTTTTTGCTCCCGTCAACTCTTCGAGAAGTTATACATACCATTACTACCATGTTCAATTGGGCTAAGCAACAGTGAGATCCTGCCTGTCATTATTTTTCCCAACCTAGCCGGCGTCGCTCTCCCAACGGGGCCGATATGTCTTCAAGCGCTCCCATCCGCTGACCCGTGCTAGATTGGCGCACGTCGCCGGCACCCAGGAGCCCATCTATGGACCCTCGGCCATCAAGTCGGTTGCCGAAGAGGCCGCCACGACGCCCTACACGGAGGTCCCTCGCGAGCAGTTCAAGTGGCAACAGGTCGACTCGACCAATGTCGAGACGCAGTGCTTCTACTTCTTTGCTGACAGTGGCCACATCGCCATGTGCCAGGTGATTTACAGCAACGTCGCGTACGGGTTTCCCCGCTAGACGCCACGGCGGCTTGTTCCAGCCATGCTGACCTTTGCGGGCAGGGGTATCCGAATCACGGTTCAGTTCAACTCCAAGGTCTACTCCCGCGATCCGGCCAAGCCGCACATTTGGTGCTCCACGCCGCTGAGCAACCACGAGTTCAGCGAGGACAAGAACTCGATCTACGCGGATGACTGCGCGGTCGAGCTCTCGGAGGATGGCAAGTCGTACACGATCAAGAGCTTGAACGACGAGAGATCCATCGTCAACCTGAAGATCACCAGGACGACGCCAACCGTCCAGGCCGGCACGTCCGGAAAGTCGCTGTTCGGCACCGACCTGTCCAAGCCATGGGGCTCGATGCGGCACGTGTTCTGGCCTCGCTGCGTGGCCGAGGGCAGCATCACCACCAAGGACGGACCGATCGACTTCAAGGGTCGCGCCATGTATGTGTACGCCCTGCAGGGCATGAAGCCGCACCACGCGGCGGCTCGATGGAACTTTGTCGATTTCCAGGGACCCAACTACTCGGCTGTCCTGATGGAGTTCACGACGCCCCCGTCCTACGGGTCGACCAAGGTCACGGTGGGCTTGGTGGTCAAGGATGACGAGATCATCAGCGCAAACTGCGACAGCACCGCCACTCATACCGCCGTCGAGGAGGACCCGGAAACGAACTGGCCCGAGCCAAAGGCGGTCAAGTTCACCTGGGCAGGCAAGAACAAGGATGGCAAGGTGGTTGAAGGCGTGCTGGAGGGCGACTTCAGCACCCGCACAGACAAGGTTGACGTGATGGCTGAAGTGCCGGGCTTCGTCAAGTCGATTGTGGCGGGCGCCGCCGGTACTAAGCCTTACATTTACCAGGTTCGTATTTCCCCGCCGCCCGTCCCGCGCCATGGCCCAAGTTTTTTTTCCTCTCGCTCTTTCTTATGTCCTCGACGCTGGCTACAGCCGAGTCGCTGGTTTGTGGTTGTTTGGTTGTGCGACATTTCGCTGACATGTAGTCTTACGGCAGTTTACCCCCAAGACAACCCTCAAGCTGAAGGTTGGTGACGAGGAAATCTCCGAGGAGGGCCAGCTCTTCTCCGAGGCCACCTTCATCTGCGAGTAGATCATGATACGAGGGACGACAACACGTTTGCACCAGAGCAGCTGCACGCTACGCTACGGGAATTGGGTACAAGATCCAGGCATAATTTTCATTCATCGTGAACCAGGATAATAATGGCGTTGGAAAGAGGGCACTGAACATAATTCACTCGCTTGCAGTAGTTAGCAAATCCACCATGCGTACAAGGTACCTACATAACGCGCTTCGCATTCCGCAGTGTCTCCTCGCGTGCCGTGGCCTCGCGTGTTTGACGTAGCGAACGGTCAGTGTCCTCCTTGACCCGAAGGCGGACATGTCCATCGGGCATCTTGTCGCGATCTCGCCTAGGTACGTGGTGTTCTATTCCTGTCTGACGCCGGTCCCCGTCCCGGGTTTTCCTTGTTCTTTTCCCGGCGTTCCATGCAGTAGCACAGAAGATCTTTGTCAGACGCAGGTCTGCGCAGAATGCTACCAGAACATTTCCCAAAACCGCAGCCGTCCGCAGATGCCAGGGGAAGAGAAGACAGAGGCTTGGGCCAGCACGCCTTCCGATGGAGAGGAAGCCAGTCTCCTTGTCGGTTCCCCTCCGCCAAAGCCGCCCTCCGCGGGAGGACGGTTCGAGGTGCGCCGAGGGCTGATGGCGGGTCTCCCCAGCAGAGAAAGCCACATGGCGGAAACGTGAGTCCTGACGACGCCTTGTTTCTTTATCCTTTCGCGGGGCCTTGTCAGCAAATCGGCGGGCCCCCGCCTCAATCTACACATTTTTCCAATTTGAGGTTTGCGCGTTTTCGAGGGAGGGGGGGGGAAGGATTGTCAACCACGCTTCGGAAGTTGTCCCTCTCCAGTCCCATTCCCATCCCCACCTCCATTGACAGAAAGGCATCCGGGACGTGCAGGAGCTGCCTGCATCATGGGCGAGAAGGGGGGACGATCATCTGTTTCAGAGCATCCCGGGGAAACATTTTTAGACGTGTATGTGGGATGGAAGGGGGGGCAGCCTTCTCTCCTTGTGCGCCTGTTGGCTGGTCCTGTTTACCCGGGACGCTGGGTCCTGCAGCTGCGATCCCACTCCTGGCTCAAAGTGCTGGCAGTCTCTCGACCTGCGTGCCCAGCTACTACTACAACTACCTTAGGTACTGAGGTTAGTTACTTGTAGGTAAGGTACTACTGCTACTATAAGGTAGTACCGTGCCTGAGGTAGAACCTGAGGTAGTACCTTATGCTGGTACCTGTCGTTGACCAATTCGGTGCCTTGCATCGTCTCCCATCTTCGCACATCTCCATCTCATGGGCCAGCCTCCAAATCCTCATCCCACCCATCCCGCCGGACGGCTACAGCACACACAGAGAGCACACTCAACCCCTGGACACCGAGGTGCGACTGTGCCTCTTGCGGGGCCCGCTCTTGTTGACGACGCCCGTTCACGCGCACTCACCACTTTGCACTAAGTCGACACGCATCCATTGGCATAGGCAGACAGGCACCGATGATTATCTTTTCGCTCGCCCGCTCGCCCTCTTACGCACGTACGGCATCTGTCAGGTACACACAGACGTCCGGGTCATTGGCCTCTTGGCACCGAAGCTGTGTGCATCGAGCAGGGGCCGTGCGGCACATCCCTCTGGACGAGACGTAGCATCCGCATGCTCTCCACCCATGCTGCTGGTTAACCCCCCCCTTCAGATCAGCTGTGCGTACGTGCCTTACTCTACGTAGGAGCACTAGTCGCGTCTGCATCTTTATGTTTTATGAACTCGTAGTGCCAGACGGAGCCGGTGATAAGATGCCAGGACCGTCCGCTTCTCATCTCCATTTTCGCCTCCCTCATTCTCCAGTCTCCCATTTCCTATCTCCTTCTTCCTTTTCTCCTCCGCATTGAAGAGGGCGATCCTGATACATTGTTGGCTCGGTGTTTGGTTTATTCCTGTCTTGTTTCCTACCTATCTGCCTTGGTCTTCCTCTCCACTTAGAACCATCCCACACCGTGGGCGCCGGTTCCATCTCAAGGCCAATCCGCTTCAGCATCAGCCGGACATATCACAACTCCACAATGGCCACCTCGCATCCCATCACAACTGCCAGCACCAACACCGCGAGGACCTTCCGTCATGCCTACGCACCCGCGGTGTCGTCGCCGCTAAACCCCAGTCGCGAGGCCTCGGTGACTGCTGCATCTAAGCCATCACCATCACCGTCAACATCCACCACCACCAAACCTGCTCCGGCACACTTCAAGCGCCGCGGCAAGAGTGCTCGCAAGTGCACGCCAGTCAGCCCCACCCAGAAGCTGCTTCGACAGAAGGCCGCCGATGCCTGGCGGGCAGAACTATTGAGACGGCAGGCCGCTCGATGTGAAGCCCGCAAGACCCAGGCCATCGCCGCCCAAAAGGTTAGCCATATATTCCCTCCTTGTCCTAGAAGTACACGCTGTTGCGGCAATTGGCTAACAGGAGCTTCGTTCTCACAGGCAATGGAAGCCAGAATACAAAGAATCTTGCAAGAGGCACCCTCCAAGAAGCAACCCGCCGGCAATCCTAGCTACGGCTACACGGCCAACGAGCCGCAACCCTATGCTTTCCACATGCCTGACGTCGGCTTCTTCACGCCCACCAAGGTAGTGCTGGCCATGGGCTTGATGCGTCGGTCCAGCTTGTCTGCAACTGCACCATCGTTAGCAAACGAAACCTTTTTACGAGTTCCCATGGCAGCATAAGGGCTCGCCAACACCAAAGACGGAGAGGGCAACCAGCTGTTGTCATTCGGGATGCATAATTTCCTTCCACATGGGCGTTTTTGGCCCCATTCACTATTCACCTCTTCTCTTTTCGGTTGTTTACAAAACGGGCAAGGTGTTCCGGAAATTCTTGATACCATTTCTTTGTCATGTCTATATTATGATCATCGTTTCGCTCTATCAGAATGGAGTCGTGGAACCTTCGTACTGTACAAAATACAAAATACAAAATACACAGCTTTTGAAGCTTGCGCAGCTCACTTGTCTTTATTCTTCTCATCGACGTGAGACGACGGCTTCTCCTGACCATGCTCTCCTGGGAATTTCGCGTCTTTGGTCAGTGCCTTTTCGACCTGCCAGATGGCTCTCTCCATCTCAATCTGTAGTGCCGGGATGTCTACGGTGCGCGCAAGGGTCTGGACATCCTCTTGTTTCAGGAGCATGCGTTCCTTGCCAGCAATTTCCTCGGGGGAGGAGTTTTCCCCAACGTACAGCTGGTCTAGCTCCGTCGAGGGCGAGGGCGCAATAAGCTTATTCTCGACAAGCCACTGGATGTGCTTTCCGCCCGCCAGAGCCCGCCAATGGGACCAGGCTCTATACAGGAGATAGAAGAAGGGCAAATTGGGAATTCTGCAGTTCCATGTCAGCAGGATTCAGGGTCCTGGAAGAGGGGCGTGCATAGGGCGTGGGACATGAAAACATGTGGGAGCGGAGAAGCGCATGGGGCAGCAACTTACACTGGCACCAGGGCAAAGGGGATGGAGATGGGCATGCCGATGCAGCACCAAAGCAGCCTCTGGCGGTGCAGGGTCTGCCTTTCCGTCGCCAGCGTCCGCAAGATGCCCTCAGCCTTGCGCAGCGGGATGATGGACGGGGGGAAGACGAGCTCGGTCTTTTCCTTGCCGTGAAGCTCGTCGTTGAGTCGTCGCGTCGAGAGGGGCGGGACGGACTTGAGGCCCCATTCCTCGAAGGGGATGCGACGAAAGGCGTGGTTGCCGTACTCAACGACCTTCTTCTGCCAGCCGTTATCCTTGGCCTCCCATTCTGCCCATTTCTTAGCAGCCCAGGCGGCGCCGCGGTCGGCATAGCTAGTGTCGCTCGGCTTAGTCGTCACGCCCAGGCGCTGGGCGTAGAGCAGCGTCCGCCGCGTGGACACGGGGAGGAGGAAGAGCCGCATGGCTCAAGTAAGGCTACGGAAGACGGAGGGGGGGGGAGGGCGCGCACTGGGCCTGCAGGTTTGGCGCAATTCCGATCCAGAAAGACCACCACAAGAAGAACGGCAAGGACAACAACAACAATCGCGTTTCCGCAAAAGAGCCTTGCTGCCGAGATGCAGGAATCGAAAATCCCGTAAATTTGGAGGTGGGAGGGAGGGGTGTGCGAGGCTCGTAGAGGTGGACGTGCGACTGAGGCAGCCGGGGAGGGGCGTGGCTCGTCAGAGCGAGGAGTGTAGGATGCGATGCAGCTCAGCTGCCCGTGCTTTTTACGAGCGAGCCATTGCCGACTCACTTTGACGGAGGGGAGTAAGACGGAGGGTTGAGAGGAATTGGGAGCAGCAAAGTAGAAATAACGACGCACGTAGGGGGAGAGTGAGTGGTGGGAGGGAGCCGGAGGGAGCCAGAGGGAGGGAGAAAAAAAGAGCGTGACGAAAAGACTTGAATGCGCTGTCGATTAGCACATCAATGCCGTCTCCCCTGGACAAAGCTACCTTGATCTGGACCACAGAGAAAGCGTCTTGAGCTCACTCTAGCTCTTCCCGCCCTGCTATTCGCCCCTTGGGGCGAGGCAAAACGGTGACGCATTTGTGGCGCAGCAGGGCAGCCGAGTGCCAGGCGTCCCTGGCACGTGTCGGAGTGGCCCCAGCCACTAATCGCATCAGCCACGCCGGTCCAGCTTGACATGGTCCCGGAGAAAGACCATTATCAAATATAATCAGACACTTGTGGTTATCTTACCTTACTCTGCAGCTTCTGTCTTGCCTTAGGTGCCTCGCATGGACTAAGCTAGGTAAGGTAGGTTAGGGAAGCCAATTTTTAGAACCCTCATGGCCCCCCTGTCCCTGTCATCTTTTCTACGTGGGAAGGAAGCGAGAGGTGCATGCTATAGCTCGACGAGGCTTGATCCCACCCACTGCATGTGAAGCAATACTTGCGCACACTCCACGATAGCCGTGCTCCTCTCGCCGCTCAAACCAGTAAAAGATCGACGACAAGCGCGCGTTGCGAGGCTGCCCTGTCGATATGAGCTCTCCTTCGTCCACGGAGTGTCGAGTCCTACACGCAACTCGGTGACATGGGAGACCCGGTGGGTGGGTTTGGATGCCTCTTGCGTCCGGCCAGGCTGTAGTGTAGGATTTGCCATCAACTTTCCTTTCCGCATCTGCTGCGTCGCAGATCGCAACTTTTCGTGCACTTGATCATGCGACCCTTGATGGCAAGCTGTCCGCAACTTTGAGGTGAAGGGATACCGGAGGATACCTGGCGCCAGCCAGGCCGCCCGACCCGCCACGGGACGACCAGTCTACCCGACACCATCACGGGGATGACGAGCCGGAGCAGCCCCCAGGTTCAGAAGCTTCTGAGCATAAGTCGCTGAGCATACTTGGCTATTGTCAGCCGGCGCTGTTACTCGATCCTCCTAGCACGGTCTGCTCGTGGTCTAGAGGCGTAGGTGCCGCATCAGACGCGGCATGAAGCCTCTGTCGCGAGCCATCAGCTCTCGCGTTGCACCATCTTCAAATTCTCACCACCCTCCCACGAGCACAAGAAGGGCACCATATGCACGTGAGATCACCTCCCAATCTCCGAGCCATTGCTCGAACCAGTGCTGAAATACCACCACGTTGCGCGAATCCCGCAGGAGCCACGAGCAGACACGACAGGAAAACGGGTGTTGTACGATCCCACCTTGTTCTATAATTACAACGTCCTTCTGCAGGTACCGGCAGGATCGTCCGCTGACATCCCCCGAGCTGGCTGTTTCAACTTTGTGCAGCAGCACGGATGGGTGGGGGATCTAGGCTTGTGAGGCATGCATCCTGTTCTCCAAAATTGCTGTGATGTGAACTCCTTAGATTGTCGTGTCTAAGGATCTCGTAGGCGGAACAAATTTGGCGGGAAGTGTTCCCAGTAAGTACCCTTCGACGATCTTCCACAACAGAATCATAATAGTAATTGACACACCCCTCTCCAACAACCAGTGGGCGAATGGTTTAGTGGTATAATACTCCCTTAGCATCTTGCTTCCCATCTGGGAGTGGTCCAGGGTTCGATTCCCTGTTCGTCCAAACATCTCGGATTCTGTCCGATCTCCTTTTTGATACCGAGGACCGTTTCTTGACCTTTTTTTCTTTCTTTCTTTCAGCTGGACTCCGAAGTCGATGGCGATGGGTTGCGAGTTTTGTCTATTAGCCAGTCATATTTGTATCGGGAACTTGCTCAAAAAGAATCATTGAATCCACACTCCGTCGTTGAAAATCATCGCTAGTCTATAAATGAGATGCTATAGTACAGTCAAGTCTATATCAGTTCTTTACAAGATCGGGGCTCTTTGATCGGCTCATGGCTCCCTTGCCCACAATCTTCTCTGTCCAGTTCCATCCTGGCGGGGCCTGGTCATCTTGCGCACTGGTACTATCCTTTGCTTTCTTGCCCACAATACCGTATTCCGGCTCGCTCTCGTCGGTATCTGCCCAGTCCCGATCGCTCCAGGAGAAAGAGTCTAATCGATCTGGCACTGGGCGTTGATGATGTGACGACACATCGTGGCTGCTTTCCGGTGACTTCGGAAGGTCAGACACCTTGTCTCGTGCCTCCATCTCCTCTTCTCGCGCCACAGTCGTAACCGGGGTGCTGGTGCCGGGAGTCTCGCCTCGGGCGTCGGCACCTGTCTTGGTCTCGCCTCCGTGCTCGTCGGGTGGCAAGTTTATGTCGCGAGCGCGCTCCTCGTTGTGCTGTTGCTCTGTAGGACGGCGAGAATTGGCGGCATCGCTAAAGTGCGCGTCTACAAGGTGCTTGACCACGGGCCAGCCATATGCGTTGGCAAACCTGCGCCGGACAATAATGTTGTTGTGTGCGTCGGGCTCGAGCTTAACAAGCACTTTGCGCCACGAAAGGTCTCGGTGATACGCCCTGGCGATCTTCTCCTCCACCCGCATGTCGGACGCATCGATCACGTCCAAGGGGTGCTTGTCAGGATTGGTGTGAGCCGTGTCGTCGTAATCTCGAGCGGAGCCCATTGAATCCTGGTGGTTGATGCTGGAGTATGGCGACGATGAGCCGCTGTCTGTCGAATGCTGGCCGAAGGAATGGATCCTTGTCAGGGTCTTCCTCCGGATCAGCGTTGAGCTCCGCCGCTTCAGACTCGGTGGTGGAATGTCCGATGGATGATAGATCCGATCATGGAAGATGGTTCGTGGCCTGCTCGTAGGGTCGATGAAGTAGTCCACATCAGGCAACTTGGGATTGAGAAGATCGCCGGCAGACTCGAAAAAGGACGTCCGGGGTGGCGCTACTGGCTTGTCTGCATCGTCCTCGAACTCGCGGCCAGTCGTAACCTTTCCTGGGGCTGGTTTACCATCTGGCGAGACTTGTACAACCTGCTCAGTGGATCTTTCTGGAGACGATAAAGTTTGGCTGCTGTGATAGATCTTTTTCTGCCGACCTGAGATAGGAGGTGTTTTTGGCCGCTCATTGCCCTTGAACAGATTAAAGAGGCCGGAAAGCGGGCCCGTGCTGCTTTGCTCAGTTTGGGTCGTGTGGCTGGTCTCTGGGAAAGGCGCAGGCACGGATCGAAGACTGGCTCTATCATCCTCATCAATTGCATCCTTGGCCGGCTGCGGCACCTCAAACATGTCTTCCCCAGGGGATGGTTCTCGGGAGATGTTTGCAGAGCGGTCCCCAGAGGGGAGCAGCTGCTTCCGCGGAGCCACTTGGTTCGCGCCAGTAAGTTCTTGCCAACCGAAGCCGACTACAGTCTCGACAAGACCAGCGTCTCTCCGAGCTTTCTCGACCCTTCCAAGACCTTGCCAGTCCAAGAAGAGCAGACAGCTTGTGCGAAGGGGGACGATGCCGTCGTTCACGACGTTGGAGTATACCGTCCGGTTCCGGAACTTCTTCAGCGCCGTGTGCGCAGGACCTGTCGGAAGGATACGTAGGAGCGGTTTGGATTCAACCTGAGATTCTCCGTGGACCTTTTTGCTGGCTGAGTCGCCGAAGTTGCCGACAATGGCACCCCATCCGCTTCGGGCGAGCGTAGGTGTCCGCCAAGTCAAGCCGACATCTTGGCCGGTTCTGCCGACGAGCCCGAAATCTAGCGCAAACTTGACATATAAAGGGTTCTCGTTGCTCAGGCCCAGAAAGGGCGAAGCCAAAGCAATGAAGTTGATGGGTTTGATAAGGTCAAAGAATTGGGGAGAGTGTTTCTGGATATACGCGATGGCGTACGTCTGGATTGGGCCACCGAGGGAATGGCCAACGAAGCTAATGCTGGTAATTCTATAAGGGCGTTTTGGCTCGTGTTTGTGAATGACTTCCTGAATGTTGCTGTGCTTATGGGCTGGCTTTAGGTTGGGTACGGAACCTCGGTGAGCACCGACTCCAGGCAATACGCTTTCATCCACCCCTTTGCCGATTGGCATAAACGGCTGATCCGGGTACGTGATGGAAAGTACGAAGCGAGCGAGTCTTTTGCCCAGGAATTTGATGCCCCTCTCAGTCTTGGTCGCGTTGCCCGAATATCCCCGGACGATGACTTCCTCATCGTCATCATCTTCTTCTTCATTATCGTCATGAGCGGCGTCCGACTTTTGACTGTCGGGTTCGCAGAGATTTTGCGCATCCGTTTGTGAGTTGCTTGACTGCTGTTTCTCTGCTCTTTCCTTGGCTTTTCTGGCCTTGGCGTCGATCTTGGCCTGTTTAGCCGCAGCATCGATGCTCTCCTTCAGGAACAACATGTCGGCTCCAAGGTTACTGTGTAGACCGTGAGTCACGATGACCATATGCACCTTCTTCTGTTTGTGCGGAAGCGAGTCCTCCTTTGTTTCCGGATCTCCCGTGTCCACCATGCTCTCGACCGCGGAATCACCGCCACGCTTCTGATGTCGGACCCTCGCGTCTCCAGCATCATCGAAACCAGGAAGCCGCGGTGTATTCCACAGCGTGGCGGTATCTTCGACGACAATCCGTACTGCACGAGAGAAGACTCCCCTTTGTTGCGCTGGGTGATGACCGTCCTTGGCGCCAACACTTTGCTGGTGATCGATCACTTTACCCGGCTGGGGGGCTTGTGTTTGGTTGCCCACCACGGGTAGCGAGCTGCTCAGATTCAACGACTTCTTTTCGCGAGCCACCACTAATTCGTACCCCACTGTTGCCGAGTTGGAGAAGAGGACTTGGGAGGACACTTCGATGATCCACGTCGCCGACGCTGCGCTATGGTCGATGTCCGTTGCGTAGGCAGTCTGAAGCCCTGTACCAGCCGTCAAGCGGATTGTCTTGGGAACGATGAGCTCGCACTCCCACGAACCGCCGGCCTTGACCATGGGCTCATATTCGGGGACGCCCTGGTCGCTGGGGTCGGCAATCCGCTCGTTTGGGTCGAAGGTAGACGGATACGCCGCGACGCAAAGGCTGTAGGGGCCGTGGACAAAGGCGGCCCGCAAGGCGACAGCGCACGTGTTGCGGATGCGCACGTAGAGCTTCTCGGGGGAGGGCAGTATGCGGTCCTGCGACGGCGTGTACGTGACTGTGTAGCGCACCACCTCGCCGATTTTGACGCTGCCCACTTGATGAAGGAGCAACATTGTGCCGGGCCTGGACGAGGGAAGTCGGAAGACAGAGAACGGTACAGTGGAGGCTTGCTAGGAGGAGGAGGTGTCGTCCGAGGAAGACTAGGGAGGTGTTGCGGACAGGCTCGTGACCATGGTCGTGTGAGGCGTAGCTTGCACGGTTTAAGACAGAGGCCTGGAGTCAAGGCTGTCGCAAATTTGGGGGTCACCGACAGGAGACATTCGTGAAGTGCAGGGCGCAGTAAGCCGGATATTATAGCAAAAGAGAGTTCGTTGAGCGGTGCGATTCGGCGGTCTCGGAAGTGGGCGAAATACCTACCATCCATGCGATCGGGAGGTTGTCTGCACCGACTCAAGTCCAGTCCAGTCCAGTGCAGTCTAAGGGTAGAGTCTGCAATGACGGCAGCATGTGCACACTAAAATGGGGAAGGGGGGCTAAGCATTGAGGCCTGTAAAGTGAAGTATCCACCGCGTATATGTGGGGTCGCTATAAGTACACTCTCCAATGGCCTTCCTGCTGCGCAGACACCAAAGTTGGTCTTTTCCCTACTGTGTCGATACCCGTATTTGCAGCAAGCAGTACCTCCCAGAAACCCTCCCCTGTCTTGACAAGGGACGCCAAGCTAAACGGCCGGCTCCACCTCAAGAAAACAGATCTGCCACAGACACCAAACACGGACGGCATGCCAGAAGACGATCCCGCCGTTCAGAACCAAGCCAGGGCCACGGATGAGGCGGCTTGTTTTGGCAATCAGGTTATGGTGTCTAATTTGTGGGTTAAGTGAAGAAGCAGAGGAGGCGAGGAAGGGAAAAGGGTTCATGGCTGACTGGCATCTGTCTGAGATGATTCCGGCGACTGCAGAAAACGGGCACCGGAGTGTCGTTGCCCATGACTTGTTTGCTGGTCCAATACCTTCGGTTGCCACGGCGCGTCGACGTTGCCGTTCATGCGCATTAAACCCGCGAGGTACTTCATGGCAAAGGCACCCAATCACGGCAATATCCACGACTGAAAAGGTACATAGCGTCGATAGCCCGATCCCTCCTGACATACGATATATCTCACCAAAAAGGCATTCCCCTCACATTGTTATCCAAGAGCCTACGCTAAAAGCAAAACGAGCCCCCATCCACAAAGGCTAAGCACGTTAAACTACGGCAATGCCATCTTCTTCCCAAAAGTGTTTCCGTTCACGTCATATAAGGCATGAAACATAAGATGGACCATGAAACCAAACCCATCGGGATCCCGGGCACCGCTGCCGCCCCGAGAGGAACCCACCGGTCAATGAATACTATCCTTCCTTGGGGCAATCAATTCGCAAGACTCTTACGCTCGTCCCGTGGCCCTCTCGTCTTCCGGAACGCCTGGCTCCACAAAATTCCTCCATTCATAGACTCGGTTCATGCCGCTTCCGGGTCCCGTCAGCCCGGCCAGGGTGGACGACCTGGGCGGTTCCAGATCGTCACGACCAGGTCTGCGGCTGCGCGGCGAGTGCCCTTCGTATTCGTCGCCGTAAAGGTGAGGCATCCGCGGCACTCCCATCATATGCTCTGGCGGCGTGCCGTGAACGCTGTGGTACATGTCCGGCCGCATGGAGTGCTGCGGCATGATTGGCACTGGCGGCGCCGGCGGCATCGGCATCGGCATCGGCATCGACATGGGCATCGACATGGCCATGCCCATCGGGGGGAGTCCGACGGGCGGAGGCGGTGGCCGCATCGGTGAGAAGCCGTGGGCACTAATCGGGGAGCCCATTCCTGTACGAGGTCCTGTGCTGTACCGGCTCTCTGAAAATCTATCTGCTAAACGTCGCTCCTGTGAGGTGGCCCTTAGTCCTCTTGCGCGATTCACATCAGCGACATAGCCAGGGCTACGGTCAAGCATTATTGGGGCAGCGGGCGGCGGTGAAGGTGCCGTCATGCGGCGTCTTGCGCGTCTGTAGTCGTCGCTCGTGTGATGGCTCGACGAGCTTCCTACCCCCAGCATATCCCCGCCTCTTCCCATCTCGTCGTACTCTTCGTCTGATTCATCGTAGAGTTGCATGCGGCGCGCGAGATCCGCGTCCCGCTGCTCCTGGATTCGGCGCATATGCATCTCCTCCTCATATGTTCCTGGCGGTAGGGGCGGCGCCGGCACCGGTACAAGCCCTCCCGGGCCCCGTAGCTCGAGTGCTCCTGGTAGCCCGTCACTGGCGAAGATGTCTCGCATGTCTGGCCTCATGGTGGGTTCAGGAATGGCCATGTGTGCTGCATGGTCGATGTCATTGGTTTCGTAATTGAACCACGGACAATCGCAGTTCTTCCACTTGGTCCCGCATATCATACAAAATTCTGCGCCGCATCGGCTGAGTTGGACGATTAGCAAATGTAAAGTGATCGGCCAAAGTCGTCGCCGTCACAAAAAGAGTAGTTGAACTTACCAAGTCATGTGGTTACAACCTTCTTTGAGCTCTACCATGACCTTGCACCCAAAGCATCTCTGCCAGCCCTCCTCCTTTGCTTGTTGGAGGAATTGGTTGGTCTCCTCGTCTCTAGGGCATTCCGGGGACGAGTGCCATTTACCATTACAGGTGCCGCAGACTTTTGTCTTGCATCGACCGCAGCGCGCGACTTTGCGTCCCTCTTCGCGGCGAATGTGCGAGGGTTTAATCCATTCACCACATTTTCGGGACGGGCAGTAGATGCGGTTCTGTGTCGAGTATTCTGCAAATTTACGGTTCCACGTCTTTTTGAACGAGTTGTCAAATAGTCGCTCGACGTGCTTGAGTGGGATGTGGTCCTGAGTGCAGCACTTGGGGGGCATATGCTGGGGATCCTTGATGGAAAGCTTGAAGCTCCGCTGGAGGCACGAATGGCAAATGCGGTGGCCACACTTGAGCTTCGGCGCCTTGGGCGACGGGACGTCGCCCATACATATAACACACTCAACACTATGGCGTGGTCAGGGCTTTTCCCTTTGTAATGTGACGGATTTGAGCCGACTTACATCTTCGCTGGCTTTTCTGGCGAGGAACGAAGTGGTGGTGGGCCTCCAAACAGGCTACCCAGAATACTCGCGGGGCGGCGTGACGATGACCGGTTACTGCTACGACCCGACGCTATGGTATTGGACCGACGGGGTGGCGTCTCGTGATGAATGACTTCTGTAGGCTTCCGGCCATGCTTTGATGACCTAGGAACAAGGTCAGCTGTGCTAGACGGACGCCCGGATGTGTGTGTGCCGACGAACCTGTGAGAAGAAACGGGTGGTCTAGAGTCCTCGATGACGCTGGAAACCTTGTGCCTACGTCTTGTTGGCGGCGAACGGTCGACGTCAGACTGTGTAAGCGAAGAGCGACGTGCTGGTGATTTGTGGTTGTCAGTCGGGTAGCGATGGTGACGACGTGTGCGTGTCTCGTTGGTGGAGGGGGACCGCCTCGCATGCCCTGCCCGACGATGATTTCTTTCCTCTGTGTACCCAAGATGCCCGCTCCGCTGTGCATGCCTGGGTTTCCTTTCTCTCGAAGCTTCGTCGTCAGCCTCCCCTACAACCTCTATGGCATCGTCGTCCTGCCTCCGTGATAGTTCCTTGTACTCCTGTAGCTCATCTTCATCGTCGTCGTCATCATCGTCATCATCGTCATCGTCGTCGTCGTCGTTGTCATCCTCCTCCTCCTCAGTATCATCCGTCGCAGCGCTGGCAGATTCACTTGGGGTGGATATGAACTCGTCCTTTAGGCGAGGCCGGCGGCCGTGACGGTCTGGGGAGATTTCCGTCCGCGACCGCCGCAGAGGGCCCAGTGCCAGCCTGTCGTCGTCATACACGACTGGATCTCGATGCCGCCTGCTGGATGCGATTGTCTGGGCTCGCGTCAGGTGCAGCGGTGGCGGCAGCGGGGCCGCTGGAGGCATGGTCAGGTTTGTAGCAGCCTGGCTGCTGGAGCTGGAGCTGGTCGTTGCGTTGCCGATGCCCCGCAAGGCCCCCTCGTTGGATCTCTGTAGTTGCAACTTGCCGCGATGGGGCAGCGTGCGAGACAAGGACGGCGATTCAAGGGCTCGCATCCTGGCATCAGGCGGAGTGGCGGCCTCAATGTGTCGCAGCGTCCGCCTGTGCCGCCGCTCGCCGTCCTCGGCGTCTCGCCTCGACTCCCGCCCCATTCGCACAGGCAGATAGCCCCCGGCCGGCGTTGGGCTTCGACGCGGGTGCCGCAGGGGATAGGCAGGGGAGGAATATTTGACGTTGCGGTGCGGCGACGTTGAGGATATGCAGTGGTCGCTGGGTGTGTGGACCAGTCAGGAGCGTCCACGCCGCAGAGGGCTATATGCATCCCAAGCTGTGTAAAAGGACTGATTGGCGAAGAGAATCATGCATGACCATTTGGCAATGGTGTGGTTTGGGCATAAATGGGAAGCCTCTCGAGCGCTTCGTAGGCGGATGAACTGGCAATAGGGCGTCCCCTGATATTGTCCAGAATGTCTCTTTCCGCTTGCTCGAATGCCCCCCAACGTACGACGGGGGGCAATTGGGCGGTCGAGCGATCTCCCCACAGCGCGCTGGAGCCTCGTTTGCTTGTCGTGTGTGTCTGCCACGTGCTGCAGCCGAGCCCTCTGGGCCCCGGTGTTTGCCAAATCCTCTACTAACCTTTCAGGGCAGACGAAGGTTAGAGAGAGCGCTCCTTTCTTCAAGCTCTTCTCTTCAGGTTTTCGGTGTCGAGAGGCTATCTCCTCGCCGCCGCCAGCTTCAAACGTCCATTAAGGCTGACGACGGGCTTCGCCTCTCTGAAAGTCGGGTGGTCGGAGCATTGCAACGGTGTCACGTGGGGTGCCATCTACCTTGCCTTGCCTTGCCTTGCCTTGCCTTAGCTGGAGATGGGGACACGACCAATTGAAGACGCTCACTCACTGTCTGGCTGCGCAATGAAGTTCGGGTCCAAACCGATGTCCGGTTCCGCACGGCGCTTTTGGAAGGGAGGAGTAAAACCGCAGGCATGGTAATATCTATGAGCTCTGGCTCTAATAAGGTAACTTAGGTTAAAACAAACCATGGCATCCTCGCCTAGACACCCGAATAAACACCTAGTTTAATGTACATGCCCTGGGGAACCCCGACCCAGTTGCCGCTTCTGTATTGCGATCTGCTTGCTTGGCCTACCCCTGTGTAGATGGCCCACCCTCTCTATTGCTAGTGCCGCTTCTTGTCGTTTGGCGCCTTTTCGCCCAAATAGTCGTGTCCACCAGAATAATGCGCCAGGAATAAATGCACATTCGTCGCATCAACATAAATCGACATGGCTCTAAAGATTGACCAAGCCAGAGACAAAGTGAACACGGCAGAAGTTGCACCGTTGGATCAGCGAGGAATGGATGGAACAATCATGACGAATTAGATACCTACGAGCCCACCCCTGGTGTCTTGTCAGGGATAAAGCACTGATATCACTGTTTTAATTACTGAATAGTATTATCGTTGGTCTTTTTGTGATTAAAACGGTGATATTCATATTTCATTCTTTTTAAAATACAGTAATAGTACTGTTTAATTCCTTTTAAAATACGGTAATAATATTGTTTTATTTCTTTTAAAATACGGTAATAATATTGTTTTATTTCTTTTAAATACAGTAATAATACTGTTTTATTTCTTTTAAAATACAGTAATAATACTGTTTTATTTCTTTTAAAATACGGTAATAATACTAGCTTATTCCTTTCAGAATACGGATATATTACTATTTTATTCCTTTTAAAATAGGGTGGGTGTGCTGCTAGGTAGTCAAACCCAATAACCACTCTCCACCGAACCTCTCTTTGTAATATCCTCACATACCAAAAAGTCCATCGACAGTTCCCTTTCTTGTCTTTTCTTCAACCATCGCAATAAAGCGCTCTGGTGCATTGGTTGTAGTAAAATTACGACTGGCTTCAAGGTATTGCTCGCGGAAGATTTTCCATAGCTTTTGGTCATTCTCGTTCGTGGAATTCGGACGTGGATAGTATGGGTCATTCCACAAGAACGAGTTAACAGCCTTCTGAACCCCAGCAGGGTTAGGTTCCATCCGGGCGCATCTTATAAATGTATTAGTAATGAAGTAAAAGAATTTGTAGGGGCAGGAATACTTACTGATTAAAGTCAATTAGCCATACACTTAGAGACTGATGCTGGAAGTTGAATTGTTCGCCCATAGCCCACTCATCAAGATCCCACAGATTGGGAATTGGCTGCTTCAGTACAGGCTCCGGTGAGCTTCCAAGGACAAACTCGATATCATTGCCATCGATTCCGGCTTTCCAATGTAGAAAGGCCAGGGTCTGAGCCATGGTCTCGGCGAACAGAACAGTATCGAGCTGGAGAGACTCCATCTCATTGATATGGAGTGGAAAATTTTGTAGCTTAAAATTCTCAGTGTGGGCTTTGGACTTTGCAGTATCGCGACGGCCGAGGTAAAGACGTATGAGGCAGTTCTTGTTCTCTGGCTTGGCCAAGAACTGACGCTTGTTCCTCTTGATTCCCGGGGGGCAGAGAGCATCAACAAGTGCTTCTCTGACAGGGAGGGGCACGGGGAAAATACGCTCGGAGACCAATGCGAAGTTCCTAGCATCTGCATTGGGGGGGAACAATAAACCACTTCTTGCCCAGAATTTCTTGGAGTTAGGGGTCGCCCACATAAAAAGCTGCGGAACTTTGACACTCGGTTGTTGCTTTTCATTGAGCTCAGCCATACAGGCCATGATATGGGCATGAGTCTTGAAGTCGACGAATAACTGGTTAGCCTTATCGGCTGAGTTGGGAAGCTTGGCCAATCGGGTATCCCCGCGCAGACAGTATACAGTACCACACTGGCCTTTCCCAACTTCGAGGAACTGTCGGCTAGTAGGGTTTGCTTGAGCAGCATCGTAGGCTTCGGCAAGACACCATGTGATCGAGACGGCGGACTTGGTGGAGAGCATACGAGAAAGAAGCTGCTCAGGCTTGGCCGCGGCGAGCTCCTCGTCGGAGAAGATCTGGAGGTCCTTGATGGAATCCTTGACGGAGTGGGCCGAGGTATCGGTCTTGGCGAGCTCACGTCGATCCATGTCGATGAACAGAGCAGAGGGGATGGTTTTCGGATTGTAAAGTAACTAGTGCTGAAGGCATGAAAATACAGAAGAAGTTAAATCTGGCTGGACCATCGCAGGAGGCCCTGCTGTGTTATATGCTATGGTAGAGTGCCTTGGTGAGGAAGGCATCCCGTGACCAGCTGCACCTTGATGGTCTACCTGGTAGCACAACAACCGTATTTTAAAAGAAATGAAACAGTAATATCACCTTTTTAATCGCTCAAAAGACTAAGTATTGTATTATTTAGTAATTAAAATGGTGACATTGGTGTTGTATTTCTGACAAGATACCAGGGGTAGGCTCGTAGGTACCTGTTAATTCTCACCTATAGAGGGTTCTCCGAAGCTTAAGGTACCTAGCAGCATACCCACCGTATTTTAAAAGAAATAAAACAGTGATATCGCCGTTTTGATCACTGAATAGACTGGCCGTAATCCTAACCAGTGATCAAACGGTAATATTAGTGTTTTATCCCTGACGAGACACCAGGGGTGGGCTCGTGGGAGTACTTATCTCGAGCATTGAATTGGGCCAGAAAAGTACTTCCTCCTTAGCGCGTCCCTCCGAAGTAAATATGGCCATGTAAAAAGTGAAGGGGAAAAAAATCTTAAAAAGCTTCAAGGGGCGTCCTGTGAGTCATCGTCTCGTTTGCGACTTTGATGAGACAAGCATCCGTCTTGGTAGGGTCGTTCCGCAGGGGGTGAAATGGCAATCAACATATATGTGCTTGCTTTGACACACCTCAGTGACGTTGAGACGAAGAAAAGAGGTCATGACCCATTCGATTACGGCCACCGAACCCCCCGCTGACTCTTATTTCTGCCTGTCGAGGCCGGGTTCCGTTTGTCGTTATCAAAGTCATATATCTATCCGCGAAAGGGCCAGGTTTCTCGCACTGCTTTGCTTCGTGATGGCGTTCTGGAACGTCGTGCTGTGCGATATGGGGAAGCCCCGTATTGATCGCCTTCGCAGGCTTACACTTGGGAGCGCCAAGAATCACATCATCAGTGATTCGAAGGACAATGATGGTATTGTAAGGCTCACGATAGCTCTAAGGTCAAGGTCTGTTTCGAGGACTGGAAGGGTCTCCAAGCAATGTTCTAGACTCGTTGCTGGTCTTAGAGTTCGGCCGAAACCGAGTCCGGCTCCGCCAGTTCCGTTACGGCCCGGTCCGAGACTGCGGCAATAAGTGGGGAACACCACTTGCCCCTGGGCCTCGGAAACCGCTCCTTTGCAAGAGTCTCGGATATCTTCCGTCATTTCAGGCAGCCGGGCTGCTGATGGCAATGGCATGGACGGGCCATGTCTTCCAGGCCCTCGAGAATAAATAATGATACTACAACTATCCATGGTTGAAACACGGCTTTTTGCTATCTAGTAGTTCAGCGCAGTTGCTTTACTTTTAAAGTCGAGGAACGGCGTCATTATCCGAAGTTGGAGTAAACTTGGTCCTATAAGCCATGAACGTTACGACTTTAATTGATATGCTTGCCTTTGTTGCTGAGGAGTAGGAAAGTGCACCATGCCCAAGTTTGTACAGGGACTTCGGATGAACGGTGCATACTATCCGGTCTCGTGCACTCTGCCTGGCCCCAACCTTGCCGAGGCAGTCAATGTGACCAGTCAATTCCACCGCCGCCGCTGCATTCGGTTAGTCTCTGTGCCTCTGAGATCACTCGCCTACGCTGGCTTGGAGCTGACCCGGGCAGAGATTGTTACCAGAAGCAGGACGCGTGGTGATCGTCACTGCTCCACTACAGGCGACCCTTGTGGCTTTGGCGATAACCTGCTTCCCAGCACGCCCGGAGGTAAACTCCTGCTTGATGCAGTTCGCGGCCTTGCCTTGGTGTGTATAACTCCCCCTCGACTTTGTCATTCACACGACTGAAAGCAGCAGATCTTCGTGGCGATCAGGGACTGGAGGGGTGGGACCTCCCAAGCTGCAGCCCCCCCTTGATGGCTCGTCGAACCATTCCGGGTACTCCAGCCAGTGGTGAGCAAAAATACAGACTGCTAAACGGCCTATCATCAATAGAAGCTTTAGGAAATTATTGAGAAAAATAAGGAAAAATATAATAATTTTTAAAACAAAATAAGAAATATTTTGAAAATATTTTAAAAAGACTTATCTTAGGTAATCCTTAGGGATCTATTTATCATAGAAACTACTACTCATTGTACATTAATCAGTATGTCTTTGGTTTCGCGGTCCGGGGTTTTTGGCCCAGGAAGGGGGTAAATGCGGGGAAACAGGGTCGAAGAGGGCCTGTGATCATCCTCTACGCGTCAAGACGCCTACCCTACTTTATCAGATGTACCCGATTACCATGATTGTAGATGCTGACAAAACATCATCGTGTCGCATTCGTCTCTTTTGAGAGTTAGCCATTTGGCCCATTCTGGCGATTGATTATTTGGGGGCATAGCCAACAGTGACGGGCTCTCGCCGATTCCACCCTTCCCCCACTTGCGTCTGCATACCACTCACATCTACAGCCCAAACAAGACTTTAGCACACCCACCCGGTGGAAGCTCAACAGCCCTTCCCAAGGATTTCAACAGCTGTCTTGCATCATGTGAACTAGATTTTTCATGATTGGCTGCATTGATGAGGCTCCTGCGAATCGGTGTGACCTCGGCCTTTATCATTTACTTGAAGGAGGAACGGAGTTCCGAGCTTGGGTTATGGACTACTCTAGTCGTCCCGTAAGTGTTCAAATTGACAGTGCATATTCAGGTATGGCTAATAGGCATGCTATGTATTGATCGGAGAGAGGAGTTGGGACTAGTAACTGCAATTGCCACACACAATGTAATAAATGTGGCCTGCCGCGCTCGATCCGGTAGTGAATGCCGTACTTTAGTATCGCCGTGTATGTTGTCTTCTGTAGAGTCCTCAAGACAATTGAACCCGGGGTATTCGCAACACATGATATCCAATACCAGCTTGGATCTGCGCCGTCAATCAATTCATTGAGATCATTTCATTTCTCCAAAACCATCATTCAAGTTTGTACAATATGCGATTGCGTGACGTATTTGCGGTGAGAGCCCTGGCGCTGCCTGACACAAGAACAGCAAGCGCATGAGAACGATTGCTCGCAGGAAAAGCCAAGTCTTTCGGAGGTAAGCTAGGGGGGACGCCAAATTGAGTGTTGCCATGCGGTTGGTTGGAGGGGGCGGTACGACGGCCCGGTTCCGCCGAGGATAAAATGAAGCACCCGCCTGCCAGGATGCAGGCGGCGCGCATCTCGTCACACAACGCAACCCCGGAGGTTTCTGTACCCCAGATGACTTTGGCTTTCGAGACCTCATGTTCCGAATTTGGGGTGAAGGAGAATTGTTAATCTCCGTGGGCGGCGCGCTCCCATGACGTCCAACAAACGTCACTCATGGCCGGCTCATAGTTGGCAACATCCACACCGCGTTATGGACAAAGCTTGGGGCGCAGTGGCGGTGAATTGCTGGCTAGATAGATCTGCTAGGACTGTCTTGTTGCCTGTCAAGTAACATAGTCCTTCCATAGTCCTCATAAGCGTGGCGAATGTTCGGATGCCAAGTTGAGCAAGCCTTGTTTAAATGATTGAGGTCGTGCAGGCGTGCATAGCTGGTAGCGGATCAGATCGTTGCGCCGCATGCCGAAGGGAGAAATCGCTCGCATTAGCACCGATCAGTGGGAGGGTGTGGCGGCAAAAAGTAAAGTCCTGCTAAACGGAACGGAGTCGGAAATCATTTCGAGGTTGGGGCGCCTCAGCTGTTAAGGAATGTTCGCCTTCGGGCCTCCGCCTCCTTGATGATCTCTGCGGCAAGGCTCAAGCTTGGAGCCAACACTGCATACCGCTCGACTTCCATGACGACGTCGTTGATGATCTGGTCCAACGCCTCTCGGTGGGGCACCAATGTGAGCAGGATACTCAGGAGAGATGGCGACATTGTGGCCCCCATGATCAGTAGTGTCTGTGATACCATGGAGAGCGCGCCCTGCCAGATGTAGGGCATATGCCCAGCATGGCTGCAAAGCTCGTTAGCATACCGGTGCGATAGGTGGCAAAGGAGGCCCTTTTTGTAAGAGTGGCGTTGGGTGAATATTAGTTAACTTACTGTTCTTGGATATGTTCGAGTTGCCGAATGGAGGCCTCCAGACATTTCTGACAGCTCTCCCGCACGGCCGGGTCTAGAACTGCTTGCTCGTTGTCCAGCACGGCAAGGATGTATGGCCGATAGATGATGGTTCGACAGGCGAAGAAGCGCAATCGTAGCACAGCTTGGACAGGATCTTGCAACATTGTGCGGGTAAAGGGGAACTGGAGAGGCAGTGGCAGGCTCTCATACCACTGGGTGAGCTGATAGTCCAGTTCCGCCACTACCGGCTCTAAGCTGGTAGTGGATGCCATGGAATGGCTGGAGTAAATGAGCTGGCTCACACGGTTGAGAAGTCGCCGGAGTGCAATCTCAGCGAGGAAGTACCAAAGCTCATCCCTGCCAACGGTCTCTCCCTCGTCACCCTCGAAGCCCCCGGGAAGTCCCACATTCTCTTCAAATTGCACTACGCCAGAGTGAGGAAGATCAAGTTCTGCGAGCAGATCACTTTCGAACAGTAAAGCATTCCAGTAGATTCGTTCCACCAGCTCACGTTGCTGCGCTGGGATTCGGTTCGGAGTCATAAGGAGTAACTGAAGCTTCGTGCTTGTACTGCAAAGGAGGTTCCACGCCTCCATGGGCCGCACCAAGTAGAAGAGATAGGCGGCAGCGAGTAAATGGCACTGGGCGGCGAGGACACTGTTAGTGGTCATCATGCCAGGGAGCAGTGACCAGGCGGCAGTGAAGTATTGGAGTCCTGGCGGGTCCTCGTGAGGCACCACTCTGGAAATGCTTCCACGCAAACTTGCCTGGCCAAGAGCAAGTACCAGAAGGACGATGCAACTCTCAGGTCCTTCGCGGAAGCCATTGGACAGAGCTGTGCGATACTGGCTTCTCCACGTGTACGGATTGACGCAAGCGTACCAAACATTGACTCTCTCAAAATACGCCTCGATGTAAGCTTGGGTATTTGACAAGTCGACGCAGGGAGTCTTTGTCAAAGAGTGCAAGGGGTCGCGGGCCATTTCCAGTTGAAGGAGAATTTGAGGGTCATATGGCTGAGAGACCAGGTCCCGGATGAGAGGCCACTGAAGTAGGTGCATGGCGGCATTGGTGTGAACTTTAGGCATGATCGAGATATTGGTGCCGGTGGGTACGCTTGGCCAGGTACCAAAGCCTCCGTTGGGAATGACCGAAACGAAGTTATTCGTGTTGGCCATGAGAACGTTGTCGCCACTAAGTCCTGTGCCGTTGCTCATAGACGGTGAATCTTGCGGTAGGCCAATACCGTTGGTCTGTCCATTGACCATGTTCATTTGAAGAAGGCTTTCAATACGGTTGAGGCGCTCTAAGATTAGTTTGTCGCCAGCGTCAAGCTTGATACCAGGCTCTCTGTAAATGCATTCGGCGCCCAGCTCAGTGCAAAGCTTACACTTGGGTTTGGTTCCATCGCAGCGAGACTTTCGTGATCGGCAGACCTCACACTGAAAGGTCGGTTAGCAATATAGACTTGTGGATAATACCCCAAAGAAAAAACAAAGTACAACATACAGCGATGGTCGCGCGACGACGGGGGTAGTCGACGCCAACATCTGTATTTCGCCGCTTCAAGGGATTGGACCCCTCATCGCTCGGTGGCTTCGGCGGAACTCCATTTGTCGTGAGATTGTCGGATGACTGGGACAAATGGCGGGATTTCTGAGAAACACCCATCATGCCGTCCCTACTGAAGCTAGGGGTCCGCTGAGCCTTGAGATTTGTGGGCGACCGCATTCCAGTGGCGACTCCGTTAGGAAGGGCAGCTAGCGTAGCGGAGGTAATATCAATGGAGAAGCTGTCGCGGGCCGGCACGGGAAACTGCCTGCCCGAAGCACCGGGCATAGAGAGAGGCGAATCGCCCGTCGAGGACGGGGACATGACGCGGGTGATTAGGTGGAGCTGGGTAGACGAGGTTGTCATGAATGGAGTTGTGCGTCGCGGAGACGGCGATTGTCGTAGGGGAAGAGAAGCGGAACCAGGGTTACTCTACAACTCGAAAGCCGTTCGAAAGCGCGACTGGCTATGAATCACAATGAAGCCAGGCAACGTCGTAATCAATGGGGTGGCATATCGGTCATAAAGGGATATCGACAGGCTGAGCCAGATTTCGGGGAAAGGAGTGAGAGGATGGCGTGTTGGTTGCGACGCAAGTGCTGTGCCGTGTCGCCCGTCAGCTTTCAACTGGGTAAGACGCCGACGCTGGCAAGAGCGGGTGGGTGGTCCGGAATATCTGGACTCGAGCAGTGTCCAACGTAGAATGTCGTCAGTCGTAGATAGTGATCAAGAACAACCGCCGGGAAAAAAACACCGTGGCGAATTGCAAAGGGCCAGTCTCACACAGATGCAGCTTCGGTGTGTGAGGAGGGAGGAAGGATTCGACGAGAAGAGGAGGTCGAGCTTTTTGGTTGTACGAGTTGGTCCAGGGCAAGGGAAGGTAAGGTAAGGTAAGGTCAGGTCAGGTAAGATGCCTTAGTCTGGGGTTCAAAGGTATTCCTCAAATGAGGACTGTACCAGTACCTGCACCGCATACGGGGGGGGGGAGGGGGGCATAATTTAGGGTGTCCTCGCCCCTCCCCCCCTGTCGGCAGCAGTGGGAACCAGATGGGAGACTCGGACGAGGAGGGGCGGAGAAGAGGTTGAATGGGAAAAAAGGACGAGGGAAGAGGCAGGGCGATGCACAGGACAGGGTTCGCATCAGAGCAGCACCACCAGTTGTCAGCAGACCCTGGACGCCCCCGAGCCCCCGGACACTTTGTGAGAGTGGTAGCGTTGGCGTTGCTAGGCCAAGGGTACCTTAACTAAGGCAAGGCAAGGCCAGGCAAGCACGGTACGGAAATCCAAGATTCAACGGAGGCTAGGTAGGTGGTTCGTACTTACTTTACTTGCCTTGCCTGTCTTGGTTGCCAACTACGTATTGGCTTAATACGGGTATTTCCATTTTACCGTTTCTGTCGTGCCCTTCTCTGCTTCGCCCACATAGGTACGAGACGGGACGATAATAATAGGGAACCCTGTCTAAGGTACTTTCCCTGAAGCCAAGTACCTCATGCTGGCTGTCTTTCTTGGAGTTATTCGAGGTACTTCACGCCTTAAGGAGTACCTCCTAGTACTTACCTACCTTACCTTGCCTTTCCCTGCCCTGCCCGTACCGCGCTCAAGGTCCAGTACACATGCACGTTCCCATCGAAAGCGCAGCTGCGTTCACACCACCTACTCTCTTCCTGCTTGGAGAAATGGCGTAGTGCCGCCTCTTCTGTGAATTGCAGTAAGCCGAGCTGTGCCTGCGGAGTCCTCTGGTGGGACGGGCATGGGGCCACGACACTGGGAACTTGGAAAACGTACTGCGTACAGCTTAGACTAAGGTACATGTGGTGTGGGCTATTTTATTTTTTTCGCGAGCCCGCCCGTTTTCTGGCCCATGGGGTTGCATTGGTGATATTGCGGGGTCGGTTAGAAACTGATGCGTCTGGCTCGTCACGAGCCCAGGCCTTGGAGTTCCACGTGCGGATGTACCTGGCCAAGGTACTCCATACCTACTCCCGCCCTCCTTCCTGTGTGGCCTTCCATTCCCTCATGTATCCAGCTGCGCTACTCATCGGGAAATTGAATTACCGTCCCATAGGCACGTACCTGGCCTTGCTTCGCCTTGCCTTGCCTTTACCTCAGGCCATCATGGATAGCAGCATACCGGTGCGCAGAGAAGCACTGCCCGAGGCCGCGTAAGAGCTCTACACTGTACCTGCCATGGGCTTCATGGACCTTGCTCTGCCCCCAAGTTTAGTCGCACGCTTCCTTGCAAGGCAGTACACGGTGAGGTCCCTGTACCCGTGCCTACCTTAAGGTATGTGCCTGTCCACGCTACCAGAGGTCGCCTGAATGGCACTCTAGAACGAACGGCGGTCCGCTAAAGTACGCCATCATTCGAACCTCCTGGTGAGGTAGGGTGCCTACTACCCTAGTAGGTACCTAGAATGTGAGTGCGATGGGTACCTGACACCGGGGCACCAGCTTCCTACAGTCGCCGTTCGCGACGGAGATCCACAGTTTTCCGTTCCCCCCCCTTCACTTCGCTGGGAAATCCGGGGGCTAGAGGCACCCGGGCATATTTCCTGTCCCAGCCGTTGGCTTCTCATCTCCGTCAACATCCATCTCTGCGGCACAATTAGCTTGGGGCTCCATCGTCTTCTCCGCCCTTGGCATCTTCGATCATCCCTTATCATATCGGCTCAGCGACTCCCGGTACCCTCCTGGACTGGGGCTTATTCGAGAAAATCAAAGCAAAGGCGGCGGGGGCCCGCACTGCCTGTTTGATTTGCTCCGGAGCAACCCTTGGTTGACGATCCTCCACTATTGGTTTTGGAAGCGACCTGGGGTCTACCCGAATTCGTCTCCGTCCCATACCACCCGCTCAGCATTGAGCCATCCCTGTCGCAACATGTCCCGTTTTGGACCTAGCCATTGAGTCAGCTGCTTTAGGTGTGATCGGATATCTCACGCAACCTACGTCTTTGGGACCGGTCTGGCCTGTCATTCTGTCTGTGAACTGGCAGGCTGGTCAGGACAACTTGGAGGAACACCACCACAGGATCTAATGACATACGTAGTGGTGGACCTCAAAGCATGACCTCGCAGGGCCAAATGTTTGGCGCACTTGCCTAGGGCAGTCGCTCACTTCGCCAAATCCTCCAACAAGCCACCAGAAACCCCAACAACGCCTTCACCCCTACCGATTTCTTCTCGCCAAATAACTCCGGCCGGTCATTGCACTCCTTCATCTGCCATGCTGACAGGGTTGGACCGGCGGCCATGGCCCCCGAACTCCGAAGTATGGCAGCACACTCGCATGCTCTCATCGATAGCTGGTAAGGAGTCATGTACAGCATTGGAACGAGGCAGGTCGTGTGTCAGAACCTGGGCATATGATCGTTTCTTTTTCATGATTCAAATACTGCCTTTGGGCTATACAGAGCTCGTGCCTGGTGACGAACTAGCCCAGCACTTTGTCAAAACGTGGCGGCCCTGCTTAGCAGCTACTCTTACAGCGCCTTGGTCCTTTGGCACCTGCGCGAGCCCGCAAGAGGCAACTACACTGGATCATTGGGTGACCGGCGATCCCAGTAGCTCACTTCAGCAGCCTCTCGTGGATCCTGGCTCATACAGGCAATTGCGTACATACTAGAGTACACACGTGCCTTGCTTGCGTGTCATGTCCTCCAATGTCGGCCTTCAAAACAAGAGCGACATGACTCTCACTTTCGGCCGGCACAGTTCGCTTGACTTCATATGCAACCATTCTCCATAATAAGAGCTTCAGCAGGCATTTTAAGGGACCAAGAAGAAGTCCGGTACGCCCCTTGGAGTGGCTCCGCAAAGATCGTATGCCGAGCCATCGAAGTTGGTGTGGGGATAAACACTTCAGAGCATAATCTAGAAAGCCCTTTTTCTTCTTCTTTTTTCTTCTTTTTTTCTTTTGCCTCTGAGACGGAGTCGCTCACTTCCGCTGATGAACGAGGAGTGCGTCGGCTTATGCAATTTCCGCCTCAACGAGGATCCATTTAACCTTGCGTTAGGACAGCCATTAATCATTGTTTGGGCCCTCCTTGGTTCATGGCAACTTGGTACTTCGTGCCGTGCACCCCCGTTTGGTGCCGACCCTATCGACGACCCTGTTCGACCTCCCATGTTGAGCAAGCCTCAACTGGGGCGCAGTGTGCTCTGCTCAAGCTCAAGTGCATTACAATGGACAGGCCATCCCCCCAACAGTCAATGCTGTGGCGTGCCAGTTATGTGTGTTCTGCCTAGGGTCAACCAACATGCATGGCGCGCTTCCCACCAAGCTTCCCTACCTTCCCTCGGCACATCCATTCTAATCCGGTGTGCTTAATAGCACTTACGCATGCAAGATCCAGAGATGATCACGACACCAAAACCTCGGACCCCAAGGAATCACAGGCTCTTCACGCCCTCCAGTGGGTACATGTTGAAGACATCTACGCTTCGTTTACTCCAGGCACATGTGGGTGGTGACTTGAACCCGAATCGACGACGAAGAAATCCCCATATCCCCTCCAAGAAGCCATAGCTGGGCGGTTCGTCGAGCAGCAAACGCGTGAAATGTCAAATAACGCTGGGTTAGAATAAGTTAGCGGTTGGCTCGCTTCCAAAATACTCCTCACCGGCGGGTCTCTGCGCATTTCTGGCCTCACTGCCACGATGTCAATGCTCGGACAGCTGCACCCCATAAAGCATGGACACGGCGCTAAACAAGCCTCTTTTCTGTTCGACAGCTACCATCTTGTATCGTCCCTTATAGACCAGTCTTTGAACACCAAATGCTTCCATTGCGGTGGGCGCAGTCGTTCCACCATCAAATCGACTAGCGTTTGACGTAGGTCCATGGTGGTGATGCTATTCCTTGTACATCTATCTCGAAAGGAGAACATATTAAACCGGGAAGTAGAGGTAACCGAGGCATCCGTTACAGGCTTCTCTCGTCCACATCCACTGCGAACACCTCATTTCCAAGCCTTGTTACTTGACCAGGCTTGTGGTTTGGAGTCATGCCATGTGGATATGGGGTACTTGCAGGAGCGATAATGGTGAGGTGTCAAACGTATCCGCTTGAGATGTCACGTTAGGACATCCTCACACCCATCAGACTTGTTTGGAGAAGATCCATCTGAATCCCTTGCGGACGCACGATTCGAACGAGATGTCAAAGCAACGCCAAGCAGTAAGCCAATGCAAAGACCAAAACAGGGTCCAGCGGCTAAGTCACATTGTGTTGCTACAACGACACCATCTTCTTTGCCTGAGAACGAATCTCGTAGGCACCATCCGTTGACACGCAGCTACCTATTGCAGGGTCCAGTTGGAGAACGTCCACCTTCTCCCCGCTCCTTGTCTCCACGCTTAGCAGAGCAGACGGTGGCTTGTGAAATGGTGGTAATAAGCCGCAGTAGTCGGGGCGACCTGTCAGGTCGAGGGCTGATCTCGAAGGGGGTAGCTGTTGCAGACTAAGCGTTTGGCCGCGATTTTGCCTACGCCATCGACCTAGAAGTGGCTGATAAAATTTTCATTTTATCCATGATTTCGGGAAAAGTGCTGCTCAAGCCGGGCTCGGGCACTAAAGCTTGACTGAGAATATCGGATCCCCACAACAAGGCCAACAATAGCTGAGGTTGCGACCGGAGCAGATAGGAAGGACGGACCATGCCGCAGGGTATCTAGAAGAGTGTTCTGGCAAAGCTTTCACCTCGGTCCTCAGACTCAGGTCCGAGGCGGCCAGTCTGTACGCCGAAAACGCTCGAAGAGGTCGCGAAAAGCGTACTTCCGCTTGTTTGTGACACTTCCCTGGGCCAAGCCTCGAGCTGTGGAGCGGCGGGAAAGCACTTGGCTAGGCCAACTTCGACAAAAGAAGCGAGGATCCTGCACCAGACATGAATGTTGAAGCCCACCTAAAGACCCGCAGCAGTGCCTTCACGCCAGGATTGCCCCAAATATGCAAGCTGGTATTTGGGCTTGGATGGGGTCTTGTGGTGCTGAAGCGAGTTTATCCGGGGCTCGTGCATTAAACCTCTCTCCACAGCAGAGGCGCGGGGTCAGGGGTTGTGAAGGCCAGCGAGCAGAAAAGAGGGACGACAACCAAGAGGTCCCTGCTCTAACATCTCAGGCCTCTGTGGCCCAGATCTACACTAGTGGCGGCAAATCAAGATGGAGTGCAGGTGTCCCTGTCAGGTTTTGATGGCTCACCGTGCGTCTTGAGCCATGCGGAGTGCAGCATCAAGTTGCTTGAACGCAAACGGCGTCGAGTGGTGGGAAATGCCAGTCATGCGTTGCTGGCCGGCACGCCACCACCTGCTCTTCGATGCAGTCGTCAGAGGATGCGGAGAAAGGACAGACTCATCCCTAGAAAGGGTGGAGAAGAACGGCACGACCCCCTGTTCCCGTCCTCGACCAGTCTGGGGAAACGAGTCCCGCCCACTCAATCTATTCCCGCGTTCCTCCAACCCCACACCATGAGCAGAGCGCCGAGGCATGGGGAACATGGCATGACTCCACCACCACCAACTTTTTTCTTTGGTACAGTTGGCGCCGGTCTGTGACATGACCTGCTCATTGCGATTAGTTGCCCTTCCATAGGACACCTCCCAAAGAACCATGGATCCCCGGTTGGTCATCGCGGCTCTGAACTAGAGGGAAAGCAGAGGCGCCATTCCCTCACATAGCCAAAGGTTTACGATCCAGACCACCCATTCCACCCATCATGTGAGCAGAAAAGGTTCTCCAACGGATGTGCAATTAAAAGGTGCATAGACGCTCCCACTGGTTTCGGCTGCAACACTAGCTTTCAAGGCTCTAGAAACAAGAGTGGGCTCCAAAGTACTCCCAGCGACTCGGCAACGCACTCCCCCTCAGCGGCGCTCCGACAACCGTTGTCGGTAATCGAGCTCGTCTACGCTGGGCCATGCCCAAAATGTGGCGTTCGCTTGACCCAGCCCTGCCCTCTACCACCCGGGCACACAGGCCAAGGCAGGAGGAGTGTGGAGAGTGGCTGGGGTTCAGAGGGATGAAGGAAGAGGGGAAGGAAGAGGGTCACAGCCCGATCAGTATGTGCGGCCATGATGCCCCGACGAAGAAGTGGCCCAGCATAGCAGCTAGCTGCATGGGTGCGGGTGTCTGTCGTGGGGTATGGGCGAATGACCTACGATGCGTCAAGACATCCTCATGCTTCCCCGCATATCATTTGAAATAGCACATGTGTCTGTGTTACTTGGAAAGAAAAGGGAGAGGACATGAGCAGTCATGATCTCACCTCGGACAAAGGGGCGTCACGGTGTGCCGGTGCATCCTTTGTGGAGTCTCCTCACACTCTCGTGGCACAGTGCCGGCCTTGACAATTTCCATCAATCAACTTACACGATTCGATTGCACCAACTTTAGGAGGAAGGAGGCTCTGGCACGTTCGATGGACGGGCTTTCCGCGCCCCCGAGTAGCAGCCATTTCTCCATCCCACAACGACGCAGTGCAACTTTAAGCATGTAGACTAGCATCGTGGACCAAGAAAACGCTAGAACTCCCACAGCACGCCAAGATAAAAGAGAGAGATGGAGCCACTTGGTGCGGGCAAGAGCCGGAGACGTTAGCCTTGTAGGCGCTAACCAGCACGGCACATATAACGTGCATGCGGGTGCGTCTATAGCAAATGTCTGATATCACCGCTCCTGTGACCCTCGGTCGTATGCTGCGCTCTGATCTCATTTCTCAACTCTCGGGAGTGGTCGAGACTTGTCGAGCCACCGCGGTTGACAGTTTTAATCCTGGTCATTAACACGAGCTTCGTAACCATGACCACATCAAATGCAACGCTTGAATGACAGAACCTGTGTAGTCCCGTCCATGGGTCACCGTTTCGTGGTAATCGGGGCCGAAGGGCCCACACGTCTCAAGGCACCGTGTACAATAGTCATCGTGTAGTTTGGCATTTTGCTAGGGTATCTCAGGTAAACTATACATGACATTTCCAGGCCCTATCCTTTTCCGCTCACCGTCTCTATGTCAGAAGGGTGGTTGCCCTTGTCCGCAAGAGGCGGTCTTTGAGAAGACTAGCCGCGATCTATTGTCCACGTATTTTAATCACCCTCTACTTACCTCCAGGCCCGCTTTCGGAAGTGCTTTGCATAGTTTTATTTTTCGGCGAATTCACGCGTTGTTGGTGTCGTGGTTCCGCGAGAATGTGAAAGGCTGTATGGCGCCTATATGTTCCACTTGTTAGTGCTGGCCTTGAAAAAATGTACAAGTAGAACCTGTGGTTGTGCACTTACAAGAACTTTCTTAGCCTTGCAGATTCTCCAACAGAGCTTTCGCACGTTGCCATCCGCCAGAACAACGCCAGGGGTGAAGTCAATGCCGAACATCTGTCTGATGGCGTACACAATCCTCTTGGCATATTTTCCATCCCACTCCAGCAAGGCACCAAATGGTTCGTCCACATCATCCGGGGCAATGTTCGGGTCCTGGTCCAAACAGCTCTGAACGACAGGGAAGAGCGCCGACTCAACGGCTTGTTCGTAAGCCTGACCTTCGTCCAGCTCTAGACCTTCTTCATCAAACTTGGCGATCCTGATCTCAAAAGGCTCAGATATTGTGATCACATTGTGGTTGCGGTCTTGGTGATATCGGAACTCAAACACTCCCTGGCTCCAGTACAGTCTGTCGCCCTTGAAAATGACCTCACCCTCTACCATGTCAGAGTCAGATGGGTCGAGCTTTGCTACTGGGTGTTCAGGCGTTACGATGCGATCATCTCCTGTCATGTCATACGTGCCGGCAGTAGTAGGACTCCATCGGCCGTGAGAAGAGGCCTCGGTGACCTCTCGTGAGCGATTATCAATGACCATGTAAAGGCCTATCCAGTCATTCTTGGAGCGGTTCGCAGGTGCTCGCCACTTGACCTTGAGGGGCGTGCCGTAGTCGTAGACCTTCGTCTTGACCGTCTTGGCAGGTCCACTTGTAGCATAATCGTTACCGGGGCGGCTTCCTTCATTCCCCATAAGCTTCGACATTGCTCCTTCGACACTGAGCGAATACAGCTGCTTGTTCAAGCCTTCTTGGCCGGGCGCAATTCGAGACAAAGTGAGTCTGGCAGGACCAATGTTGAAGAGAGCCGAAGTGTCCCTGACAATTGTCTTGACGCCAGATGCAAGTCGAGGGCGGGCAGTTTCAAGGAAATCTTCGACAAAATGGGTCGTCTCGTCGAGGACCTTGTCCACACTCTCTTGAAAGCCCCTAACAGGAGGAGGCAAAGATCGTTTGATGAACTTTGTCACGCCTGCCTCCCCGCGAACACTCCTGCCATAGATTTTCCTCATGTGCGGTTTCTCGACGTATGAAATATACCACAGGGTCAAAATATGGGTGACAACTGCCAAAATAAAGATAGACCTGCTCCAAGTGATAAGGGCGGCACCCCAGACACCAGCGGTACCAAAGACCCTTTCAGGATTGTTCAGGAAACGGTAAATGGATGAGTAATTCAGCTTCCCCTTCCGATTCAGGAAGAAGTCGCCGCAGAACCAACCAAATTCACCCAGGGATTCATAGACGCTGAACGCCGTCCATATTTGAAGCCCGACTAAGGTGGCACCAAGGACGTGCATAAGAAGTACAAGACCCTTTCCCCAGTCCTCTGGGGGAGAGTACATCTTCCAGCAGGCAGCGACGAGGGAAACATTGCACATGACCATGCTGATATGATACATGCCCTTCCATTGCCGCCAGGCTTCCCCGACACTTTCACCATATTTCAGAAAGTGGCGAGTCCATCGCTTTTCCTTGGACTGCTTGTCGAGAATCAAACCCAGGCCCAGGCTGTACCATAAACGCCAGGCGAAGGCGTGAACGACAAAGAGAGCCTGCCAGAGAGGGGTGGATGGGGTCACCAAGGTGAGGACAGCAACATAAAGAGGAATCATGATGACAACAGAGTCCGGAACCCTGAACAAGTCCAGATTGTGGAAGCCAACCAAACAGTGATCAGGAACATGCGAATCATCATCGGCACTTGTTTCGGTAGCGCCATCAGGGCGCACATCAGCAACCTCAGTGAGGTCGTCTCCGCTTCGCGTGGCACGTTTCTTCGTATAGAGCTTGTCCACGGTGTAGATCTTGTCAATATGTGGCGACTCAACCCAAGCCAGGAACACAAACTGAGACAAGTGGGCGGCAATGGAGATGAAGAGAACTGGGTAGCTCGCAGCCATCATGGAGATACCATAGTATCCAACGTAGCCAATGGAATACATGGGGTGCGGCGCGAGTTCAAACACCCCGTCCCAGGTAAGCTCCTGGTCTTCGTGGTTGACCAGCCAGAAGAAATCACCCCAGTACCAAGCGTAGTCAGTAAGCACGCGATGGGCATCGAGTTTAGCCCAAATATTGAAGAGAATCAAGGCAATGCCGAGGACCCAACGACCAATGCCAGCGAGAACGTTCTCTTCGGCGGGGACATGGGCACATATGACGGCAAATAGGCAGTACGAGAAGAAGTCGCACATGAGAATGAGATCGACGAGTCGACGGAAGACGAGCCAAGTATTGTACTCAATTGGCGCAGTATCGAAGTCATAGTCCTTCGATAGTTTCGTCGAGAGCTCCCGCTTGAGTAGAGCATAGAGCCATGGTCGCGGATTATTGCCTGACTGGGGGTTCTCAAACAGTTTGAAGCGATGAGCCCATGCTACTAGACGGCGATGGTGGGATTGCACGCGGAGAAGCACACCAATACCGAGGTTGTAGGAGGCTCTCCAGAAGAGGAAGATGGCGGCAAAAACAGGCTGTTTCCATCCCGATGGGAGGTAATAAGCAACAAGGATATGGAGGGCGAGGACCCCAATCAGAAAAGCATCGAAAAGGCTCTTTGGTTCCGAGGGGTCGAAGAGCCCTGAGACCATGTCTCGGGTCTTGGGAACGATAAAGTCTAACAATGTTGTTAAAAAGGATATCCGACAGAAAGCACGATGACTTGGAAAAAATGCATAAAGACTTACTCTTGCCATCAGGTGTGCGGCCAATTGTTCGTTTCGAAGCGCTGTCTGGCTTCGCGTGTTGGGACTGTGGTGAGGTTGGTGAGTCAGACGCGGCGGTCAGAGCATCGTCGTGCTCCGGGTCAAAAGACGTCTTGACGGATTGTCTAAGCCGCAAGCCCGGGGCTTCCGGGTGGGCATCGGCGGCGGTGCTCATGGTGGCCGGGCGGACGGACGGACGACGAGCGAGATGGATCCGGTCCCTTACCAAAAAGCTGCTAATAGGAGGCGTATCCTGGGAAAATCGAAGGGGAAAATTTTGGGCAACAGAGGGTATTTAAAGATCTAGACGTCACAAAGCTCCACTACCATGCATTCGCGTTGGAGGCTTCCTTGAAGCGTGGGCGGGGGAGGGGGAGAGGAGAGAGCCGGGGTTGGTAGACTGGTGGGTTGATGTTGAATCACCCTTGGAGTTTAGAAACTCAGTTGAGGAGTCTCTGGACCGAATTCCACCGTTTCGCGGGGGGGCGTTGTTGTATCTCCCAACTCGGGTGATGGGCAGGGGAAGACGTGTGCTACGTTGAGAAAGAAAAAGCAAAAGAAGGGTGAAAGAATGAAACTGGCTGCATGTCGTGTGACCTGAGCCCGAGGTAAATGATGACTTGGTCGCTTTGGGACGGCCCAAAGATGTGGTTATGGGCAAGTACGAGGGAGCCATGTACTGCCTTCCCTGCACGGTACATGTGGGCTCCGCCACTTTCCCGATTCGTCCGCTTACAAAGTGCCTGGAAAGCACATGTCAGAAAACTCTAGAAGTACATGGAGGAAAATAGTACACCACGCGAAGGGGGGGGAATGCCATTGTGTCGGAACAGCCACAAATTGCTCGATTTTGTTGGGAAGTGGTCCTCAATTTCCTTCCCTGCTCCAATCATCATGATCGGTTGTCGTCGAACCTGGTTAATCTCTGAAGCTCCTCCCTCACCCTGGCTAGACATTGCGACATTAATCCTGTTGTCTATGGATCCTCTATCCACTGCCTGTTTACAGCTTCCCTTTTAATGCTTACTCGCAGACCGCACAATGTGCTGTATTTTCCAGCGTGACCAGTACGGAATACAGTCCCGAATCTCTGGCACAACTCATGAATTATACGTTCTCAAGTCCACCTTCATGAGACTTAGTTAGCGAACCTTCTGTCGCTTTCATCGGCGCCTTCGCTCGTCTTGTTCCCCGCCGTATCATAAGATGCGGCGTGGCTTTGGCGTCGCGAGCTCACAAGGCCAGTCTCAGGGTCGACAACTTCGTGCCCCGCCTTCGCTGCCCTTATCAGCTCAGGGTTTTCAGCCTTGAGTCTTGCGAACTCTCTCTCCGCGTCCCATGTCCAGATGCTGTCGCACGCAAACAAAAGGTCCATTTCCTCCAGAGTTCTTTGGTTCGACTCCGGATACAGAGCATACACGATGAAAATGCATGCAATGTTGACACCACCAAATATGTACAGTGTCTTTTCGTTGATTGCGTCGAAAATGACAGGCAATAGAAGAACCTATTGAACATATCAGCCCACTATCAATACATTCATCACAAATAGGTGCCTCGCAGCCAATGGGAATACTCACACACCACCCGTTACCTATGGACCAGCCGACTACCCCCCAAGCATTGCCCTTCGCGCGGACTTGCAAAGGAAAGATCTCCGCGGGGTATAGCCATGGAACGGTCAGCCATGTCGCTCCGAATATCGCTGTGTAGAGGAAGACGAAAAAGGTTGCAGCTCCACCGACTTGTTGCCGGTTGTCCGGCCCGGCTTCCATGGTTGCTCGAGCGAGCCCGCCAGCGGCAAACATGGAAATGGCTTGCCCAACGGCGCCCCAATATAGTGTCCATCGTCTGCCGATGCGATCCAAGGTGAAGACACAAATCAGAGTTGCGAACTAATAACGAAAAGTCAGTCTTGACGGCGAGCCTCTGTCGGATTGAACGGCGACCTACCATGTAAGTTATGTTATTCAAGCCGCTCACCCAGAGACGTTCCTCGGCTCCAATACCAGCAATGGTGAAGATTGTTGGGCCATAGATGGTAATTCCAGCAATGCCAATCCACTCCTGGAGGATCTGGAGCCAGATGACGAGCTGCACGCGGCGGCCAGTGTGCAGCTTCCCCGACCCGATACCGAAAAACATGGCAAAATAACTCTGCTGCTTTGCTGTCTCCGACTCCATGTTCCTGATGTTAATGATGTCCTGAAGCTCGGCTTCTGCTGCCTCCCCTTCTTCAGCTTCTGAACCCCTCAGACGCTGAAGGATAAAGCGTGCCTCATCTTCACGGCCAACCTTTACGAGCCAACGCGGCGACTCCGGCATAAACCAGATGACGCTGAACAGGATTATCAGCGGAATAATCTGGAATGCGATGGGGAATCGCCAGATGAAAGACGAGTTTTCGTCGGGGATCTTAGATAGTCCGCTTCGAAGAACGTTAGCCTGCGCACTTGAGCGGTTGAATACCGCAAGACTCACAATTGTAGCCAATAGGCAACCACAACGCCGAAAATGTTCAACGTGAATTCGATGGCAACGAACTTGCCTCTGGAGGTATGTGCTGCAGTCTCCGTCGCCCAGACTGGTGTGATGGCGTTGAGCACGCCTGTACCGATTCCGTTCAAGACGCGGGCTGTGGCGCATCGTCAGACTGGGCACCCAAGCAATCAGGAGCCATCCTATATCTTACCACAAAACATCCACTCTGCGTTCATGGCGGCTGATTGCAGCGCGGCTGTCAAAGCAGACCAGACGCAAGCGAGGCCAATCGTGGTAATGCGACCATACTTGTCTCCCATCCAGCCCCCCAAAAGACAGCCAACTAGTGTTCCTGGCAAATAGTAAACAGCAACCTATGAGTATGTAAGCTGACAAAAGAACCTTGAGAATCCGGGCACGTTCGACGTACGATACCGCCTTGTAACAAGGGCTTGTCAACTTTGACGAGGCGTTCTTCTTTATCCCAGTGCCCGAATCCCATGAGCTCCGCGTAGTTCCTGGCTGTATTCACGCCGCCCATCAACCCCTGGTCATAGCCAAAGAAGAAGATTGAAATGCCAGCCACGAAGCAGACTGTGTTCAGCAGCGAGGCCTTGTACAGCTTGTGAGCGACATTGTACTTGCCATGCCATCCTTGCAAGGTAGACATTTTGGCTCGGCTCGTCCCGTAAATCTTGTGGATCAAGAACGGATGGTCCTAGACTTGCAAAACAAATCCTAGGCGGAATCACTTATATTGCAGTAGAATTTGAGAGCGCAAGGTGGCGACGTACGGTCTTTTAGACGATTTCGCCAACACGACAAACCCAAAAAGCAAGGCGGCTCCATCAGAAGGGAAGCCTACCCGTGGTCTTGAAGCCATCTCTCCTCGCCGGCCCTTGTACCCTAAAATGTCTCACATGGCCATGAAGATCGTTCGACAGTGACCCGCACACAACCTGAATCAAGTTTGCAAGCTTTCGACTTCCCGTAGGCACATCTTAAGCGCTCCATTCACGTTGAGTAGTTCAGACCCGCAAACGGTGTTAAGCTTTGACGTCGATGATTTGAGTCGTGGGAGCGTGACGATCCATGCCGAAAGCGTGCGATCCGCAACGGGGGTCGATCCCGGCAAACATGACGGCACGTCCACCATCATTCACCTATTTTCGAAGCGATGATACCCGAAGCCCCCGGCTTCTAGCTGGCTTCCTTGTCCGGGTACGTGGGAGAGCACGATGAGCGACTACCTCTTGCGTCAGTGTTCGCTTTCCGTCAAATCAGCTTTCTAGGATATTTCAGAAATTGCCTGCAGGTTACAAGCGGTCATGTACAAACTCCTCGGTATTGGATCCAGCAAAGACGCTGCTTGGACCCAGTGCTAAAATCGGCATGAATTTGACGAATTCTGGAAAGAAGATGAAGAGGAAAACAGTCGACGATCTACGCTTCGCCGCTTCGGCATTTTTCTGCCTTTGTCCGTTACGAGATGCCATCACCCGGCCCGGGCCACGGCGCCGAGCCTCCCGGGTCGGGATATAGAGGTACTCCACCCGGCCGGTCTGCACCTTACTCAGTGTCTTGGCGAGAGCATACTTACGCCGCGCAATGCCATATTCTCCAGATCCTTGTTTTTCCTACCATGTGATCTGAACATATCTCGGATTTTGTAACACTTGAGGAGTTTTAAAGACTCTATAAAGAGAATATTCATCCTCGGAATCAAGAATATTTGACATGAAAATAATGGCCTTGAGCACCTTTCTGCGTCTCCTTCTTTCACATGGCAGTCGCCGCTGCGCTATCCCTAATATCAATGACGAACACAGAGACGTTGTACTCCTAATCCAAGGCCTTTTCTGTCTTTTGGGTTCATGTCACGGGTTGCACGCGACGTTATAGACTGAAAACCAAGTCGCGTTTAGTAATGGCACCAACCGCGACGCTTTAAATTGGATTATTATGCTTCACAGGAATAGCCTCCCCGCCCCGCGATTGGGGCACCTACTACACGAGATGGCCCAAGGCAAATGCAAGGATGCCGTGGATATCTGCATGAATCTGGAAATTTTCTATTATAACCTTAGGATAACCGTCAAATGCTTGCGCGCTAAGGCTGCCTTGTAAGCCCTGCGATGAGCGGCACCAAGCTCTCATATAAGGAACATCAGACGATAATGTGGGCAATCGTCGCTTTATGATGGTCTGTTTCGCCCGTTTCACTATCCTTGGGAGCTGTCATCTGTGAGCTTGGCCTCATAAACCTCAAACCTCTTCGTCAAGCTGTCTCTTCACTAGGCATCATCAACATGGCACGCCCAACCAAGACACCTGTCCTTGAAAACCCTTCGGGGGACAAGCCGCTCCCTGAGCCTCGCCCTGGCACCTCCGGTACCATGAACGTTCTGGTGAACAATCGCAGGCAGGCATCTCACAACCTCCAGAAGGCTCAGCGCGCTGAGAGAGCATACAAAGCTAGGAAGGGTGCCACGGCTGCCCGGAGGGATTACCAGTTTGCCAAGGATCACTACAAGAAATCGTTCCATCACCTCAAGGAGGGCATCAAGGGCACTGGTCGTCTTCTGAAGCTGCTCCCCTGCGTTATTCGCGAGAAGAACGAGCAAAGACATATGGAGGCAGATCAGAAGCGGAAGGCGAGGGCTCTGCGCAAGAAGCAGCAGCTTGAGGAGAAGCTCGCAAGGGAGACAGAAAACTCGAATGAAGGAGAGGATGAGGATGAAGAAGCTACCGAACCTGCAAACTAATCTTTGTCTCTTCCACAAATGAGTTGAGGCGGCTCGCCCATAGTCAGGGCTGCAACAACCAACAAATCAACATCCGCATTACCATATTTTACAAAAACAGTCAAGTCCTCTAGCAGGGACTATCAAATCGGTACTACGATACCGATCCTAACAACATTTCCTACTGTTTCCATCCTTTTCAGCAGCACCATCGAAACTCATATCCAAGCCCATGGGGTACCAACAATCTTTACTTTCCTTACACTATTGGCTTACGATCTTTCGCACGATGCGACGACTTTGACGACTAGTACAAATAATACGCAGTGCACATTTATTTCTCTCGAGCACCTATACATGCCAACAAGGGAGCAGAATGTCAGGAGCAAGACGTCTTGTTGGGCCGTCGGATTGTCGCCGCACACCTTACACCATATTTCCTATTTCTCACGCGCTTGTATTGACAGCCTCGGCAGGAGGTGGGGGATTACATGTAGTTGATACCATAACTGAGCTCTTTATTATGAGCTGTACCAGATATTCACAGACTGAGACCACAAAATGAACATTTCGGCAAATGCCTTCGCCTCTCTCTCTTTTCGTCTAAACCGTGATACGTGGCATGACCGAATTTCCCATAACTATTCCGTGACAAAGCGTAAACCAACACCCTACTGAGCCTTCTTGGCGAATTCGACCCTGAGAATGAGATGCTTGAAACCAAATCCGTCCATCTTGTTGCATGCCTTGACGGCGTCCGAGCGGTCGGCAAAGCTGATAAAGGCGAAGCCCTTGGCCATGCCAGTTTCGCGGTCCTTGGCAAGGAACACACGGGTGACGCGACCGAAGCGTTCGAACATGTCCCGCAACTCGCCCTCCTCTGCCATCTCGGAAACCTGTAGAACATTGTTAGCCTGCACACCTCTCGAGGTTCTATGCCACGCTGAGGACTCACGTTGGTAACGCGCAGAGTTGCCAGGTCGTCTCTCTCGCCATACTTGGAACCACCGCCCATACGATCTCCGACCGCGCCCGCCCTATCGCCACGCAGGGCTGGAGGCACGTATGATCCCTTCTTGCCGGCACCGCCCACATCGGCCATGGGCTCGTCGCCCAGGCCAGCGCCACCTTCCGGTGTGGCAGTCTCGCCGATGGGCGCCATGGTGTCCTTGTACGGGCACCTGGCGGTGAAATGCTCGCCGTTGCAAATACGGCACTTGACCTTCTTGTCCTTCAACTTGTCCTTCATGGCCTGGGCGTTGGGGTCGGCGCCCTCCTCCTTGGCGTCCTTGCGCCAGTTGAAGCTTGGTCGGAAGATGATGTTCTCGCCCACGGAAGTGGTATCGGGGGCCGGGCCAGCGCCATCCTTTGCGCTCTGTCCAAACTTGCCCCACGTTTTCCGGTCGGCGACGCGAGGGTTGACTGTCTCGGTGTGGGTGATGTAGCGCACGCGGCGGGTGGTCTTCACTTTGCGACCCTGGTCATCGTATCGGTAGCTGATGATGGTCTTGGTGCCGTCCTTGTTGGAGATGGTCTGGATGGGAGGGAGTTCAGAGCTGGTCTCCTCGATATCGTCGTCGTCGGCCCAATCGTGCCTTTTTTAATGGTGGGGTTAGCCATGGAGCACGGCAGAAGTGATGCGAGGCAAAAGACTCACTTGGGCTTCGTGTCTGCTACAGCTGCGGGAGCCATGGTGGTCTGCTGGTTTCCGGAGATCGAGAGGTTCTGTATTTCGTCCTTGTAGCAGCAGCAAGACGTCGCGCAACGCCAAAGGTCTAGTAACTCGTTGACTGCAGAGTTTCTTACTGCCTATGCGAATTTAATCAACTTTTCGTGGGGGATTGAAAGTCGCGGTGGGGCAAAATTTGCGCCACTCGGTTCGTGGCGCTCACCAGCCACAGCAGTCACGTGGGCTGGCTCCAAAAATCGATAGGCGCGAACTGGTGTCTAATTCAAGTGCCATCTCTGGCTTGTCCAACTCGTACCCCCGGATGCGACATTGTCCTGCCTGTCCAAATGCTTCAGATGTCGAATGAGATGGTAACGAAGTACGCAGGGTTAACTACGCTAGGGGACAAACCAAATCTGATTGAATGCCCCTGTTCACTACGTTTGCCGAGCCTCCTTTGTCTTCCAGCTATTTCTAGTGCACGACTCCTGTGGTGACTGGTCTGGTTTGCCGGCTAGCCGAGTGCCACGCATCCTTTCAAACTCAACTGGCTGGTCTTTGTTGACTCGTGCAGTGCCTCGGCCGGGAACAGCAACGCTCCAGAGGCTGGGGAACTATTATTGTAGGCAAAACAAGGTTTCTAGATGGAAACAAAAACCCCAGAAAGACATACTGGCCAAGCTCTGTGTCTTCGATAGGATTAAATAGGTCGGCCTGACAAGCAGCGGTTTTCATGCAGCCTAGGAATGGTTGAGACACGCTCGGCTTCAGACTGATACTAACACATGGGCATTTCTGCTTCACGGGAATCGGCAGCCCGGATCCCTGTGTGGGGCTACGTACCGGTACCGCCCCCAGCACGGCCGTTGGCGCTTGAGTTGTGTAGCCACCCATGGTGGCGCAGTCACTGTACTCGAGCATGCTGCGGAGCTTCCGCGTAATCCCACCATCGCCAAGGTATCCGGGCGTGGCGCTTCCACGAGGACAGTGAGAAGGTTCTTGGCTTTTGATAAATAGGTTCCACCGTCTGCCCTTCCATCGCATTGTGGATTTCCCTCCCTTTTTTGCCATCCTATCTTCTTTTCGTTCCACCCGAGTTTTGGCCAAGTGTACATTCGCTGCCTCATTTCGACAACGTGCCATACAGCGTTTACGGCGCGATCTATTCCACTAAGTCGTGATCCCTTCCTCCTCCACGGCCATGTCGAACAAACCTGGAGAGCAGCCTCCGCCATACGGGGCCCCACCGTATCCTCCTAAGCCTGCCTATGGAGGCTCCCCGTCGCCATATCCACAGGAACAGCAAGGCTACTATCCACCCCCGAATCAACAGCAGCAGCAATACTACCAGCCCGGCCCGCAGATGGGTTACTACAATCAGGGACAGCAGCAGGGTCCCTTTCCAGCTGGTCAGGGTCCATACCCGCCCGGCCCTTACGGTCCTCCTCAAGGATACTACCCCCAGCAACGCGAAAGCCGCGGCCCAGGCCTCTTCGGAGGACTGTTGGCGGGTTTGGCATGCTGCTGCTGTCTTGACATGCTTTTCTAAGCGCGTCCAGTGACGGGGCATACACCGGTCTCATTGCAGACATATAGGTTGCGCTCCGATGGCGCGAAATCGATCGCGGTGGACAACGGTATCTACCATAATATAGCGTCGGAGTCGGCGTCAAAGCGACGGCAGGGGAACAGTTCCGCACATCGAAATGTGCCCCGGCCAGGCGCATTGTGCTGTTAGGTTAGCAGTTCGGTTTCCTCGTGGTGGCGTTTGTGGCGTTGGTTTTGCCGGAAGTGCTGGGCACGATTCGAGGGAACTAGGGTGTTAAACATATTCATTTTATACCTACCATTTGTATGGGTCTGTAACAAGCCGGGAGGTCTTGTTCGATTATCCAACTGTAAAATAATACGTTCATTTGTAATCAGTATTTGCTGGACCAACTATAAATGCTACTCTCCGGGCTCACTCGGTGCCCGGAAGCTGAACCCTTCTTTCAAAATTCGCCCTACGAAGGCATCTTGACATGTTTCCAACGGCTTCGGTTGACTACAGTCCACTACGTCGTGCGAATCTTGCAGGGGTTGGTACGACTGAGAGATGGCAATGGAACACCTTGGGAGGCAAATGTATTGTAACGTAGTTTTCATGGTCAACCTCACAGCCAAAGAAGCTTTGTTGTGCCTTCGCGCCAGCCGTTCACCACCTTCTGACCATGAATGAAAACGGCAGTATGTCATTGATGCATTCCTTTCTCTGCCGTCTTTCACAAAGGATTCAACCGAGGCCACACCAAATGTGGCGTAGATATATATAGTCTTTTGGTCGTGCTTGGTACTGCCAGCCTGCATACAGGGTAGCTCATATCTCAAATGGTACAGCCAGGTCATGGAGAATGGGCTTAAAAATGTCCGGTTTGCACTTTGGACAGGGGCGTGAGCAGCTTTTGCGTGACCTCATCCTTGGTTTGCCGCCTACCACTTGCCACTGACCCGCCAGAAACAAGTCGAGAGTGAATGCACTTACGTAGCGGCAAGTGGGCAGTTGCGAAGTCGAAAACTTGCCTACTGTCAGAGAGTATAATACACGACAACTATAGTACTATTGTAGCCTTAACTCTCAAATACATGGAAAAAAAGCAACAAGATGACTACGAAAATGCTTAAATTTAATGATTCATTCATATACAATGTCGAGTTACTCAAAATATGCGTTTTGTCTGCACTTGTCCTACCCACGTGAGGCGAGTTGAGCTATTGGACCATGGCATTCCGCATCAGTTTGGCACCGGGTCGTGTGAACAGGGTGCTTGTGAATAGAGTGCTTATGGGAGCACTAGCTACCTCGGTATACCGCTGATCCGTCGCACTGTTTCACTACGCGAAAAGCGAGATCTGGTGCTACACAAGACAAAGCTTGCATCATTGCCGGGCAAAATCTCGATAGTTGGTATGCAACAAATTACTCCGCCTTTGCATCCCGATCGTCATTCGATTACACCATGGATGGCTGTGAAACTCGGCGTTCCCCAATCGGGCAGTCAAAAATCGCAATCTCGTCCAATATCCCTACAGCGCATCCATCGCTGAAAACAGCCAGGAGTGGACCACATGGTATGTACTCGCTTTACGCCGTTTTCTCCATCAAACCCCATACCAAGCCGTAAGCATGCGCTTGTAGAGGGGATTTGACCTCATAAGCGCTCGGATGGAGACCAGTCGTTCTATTTACTGCCTCGGCGGCAATGCGCCAGAAAGAGCCTTAATCAAGGGACGGTAGGACGCCATCGTACTGCTAAGCTCTAGCCGCCGACCCGTTGTAGCGTTTTGGGCGTCTCTCATCCACTAATTCGAGGGTCACTGATTCACCAGGCCCACCTTGATCCAGGGGCCCCGGCTCCCTGTACCCGCGTATTGGACGGCCAATGAAGCCTCTGATGTCACTGCCCGCAACATGGGCTTCCAGGTTTGTGGATTTTCCCACATGCTGCCAATCATGACGCGCTGGTCCATTCTCAAACAGCCCTGGGCATGGGCTCTCTTTTTAACCACCCTCATCCCTACGATATACCCCTTCCTTTGGGGCCGCAACACACTCCACGACATCTCCTTGTCTTTGTTCCCGATTCATTGTTTCGCGGTATATCGGCTGTTATGGCCCAGTACGACAGTTCCAAACTGCTACGACTTTCACTTATTCGGGAGTGACTGCGACACGAAATCCCTTCCGCCCACTGAGGGCCCAACCAGACGCCCAACCTACGGCATTTCGCTCAACACACCGATCCTTTGATATCATTTACTTCTCGACGGATTTGGCGATCGGGGCGCAATCATGTCGTCGACAGAGACTTCAGCAGAGTCGTCATCTGCGACAGAGACGTTGTCATCCGTTGCATCGTCTCTAGCCAGCACCATCACCTCTGCTGCCCAGTCAATACGTTCAACTCCTGCGCCTAGTCCTTCTAGCACGGGCACTTCAGAGGGCGAGTTTGGTGCTGCTCAAGACGATGAGGGCATAGGAATTGTCAGCTTTCTTACAGCTCTGGGTGTTGCCGTTGCTATCTTTGCAGTGCAAATACTCCTTTTCCTACTCCTGCGGAATAAGCTCGCTCGTATCTTGTATGTCACACTGCTCCGCTCGCTACACAATAGGTCCGTGTCTAATCAAGAACTTTTAGCAAACCAAAAACCTATCTGGTTCCCGAACGCGAGCGCACTGAACCTCCCCCCACGAGTCCCCTGGCCCTCATCCGGCGTCTTTTCAACTATAGCGACCGCGAAGTTATCAAGAAATGTGGATTGGATGCCTACTTCTTCCTTCGCTATCTGAAGACGCTCCTTGTCATCTTCATTCCGATCTGCTGCGTTGTCATGCCGATTCTGATCCCAATCAACTATATCGGTGGCAGAGGCAAGAACATAGATGTCAACGCAGCCTCTAATGACACCAGTGCCGATGAGCCGCGAGGTCTTGACACTTTAGCTTGGGGAAATGTCCGCCCAGATCAGTCAGGCCGTTATGCTGCTCATCTTTTGATGGCCATCCTGGTCGTTATCTGGGTCTGCACTGTCTTTTTCTTCGAATTACGGGTGTACATCAAGGTGCGACACGACTACCTGACAAGTGCCGAGCACAGGCTGCGAGCCTCGGCGACCACCGTCTTGGTCAGCTCCATACCTCCGAAATGGCTCAGCGTGGAGGCACTGAATGGATTGTTTGACGTCTTTCCGGGTGGTGTCCGCAATGTCTGGCTCAACAGAGATCTCAGCAGTCTATTGGAGAAAATCGAACTGCGAGACAAGATACACAGGAAACTCGAAGATGCCGAGACGGAGTTGATCAAGGCTGCAAAGAAGTCCCACATGAAAAAAATGCGAGCTGAAGGGAAAAAGAGACGGAAGGAGCTCAAGCTTAAAAGAGAAACCAAGGAAGAGAGATTGGATCGAGAAGCCCAAGAAGATGCCGTTGCGAAGCAGATGGCTAACAGCTCAAGCGGTAAGACCGCAGGTGACCGCCATGATGTTCCTCATACGATAAACGAAGGCGTACGCGAGTCACAGCATGACCAGCAGAGCCAGAACCACAATCATGAGCAGGATTCAAGAGGCTTTAGAATCCCCATCGTTGGTGCCCCATTAATGAAGGTCGGCCAGGGCCTGAAAGGCGTTGTCAGCAAGGCCGGCAATGAAGTGGAGCATACACTGGAGACCACGAATGGCTTTACCGGAATGACACAACCACCCAACACAACGGTTGGCCGAGCGGGTGTGGAACATCGCAAGGATCGTCTCGAAGAAGAGACTGACGATATTGCGCCGCAGTCAGCAACCGAGACTTTGGACCGTCCTTTTTCAACGCACTCAAGTGACTCGACAAGGGCTATCAAAAGCAACGGTGTTCCTGCTTCAAGCGTTGGCAACCGTGTCCGACAACTCGATAACATTGACGAAATCTATGTCAAGGAAGAGACAAAATTCTGGCAGTTCTGGAAGCCGCCCTCAGGTGGCTATGCTTCTCCCGTACCCCAAGGTGCAGCAGCGGCGGAGTACAGATTCAAGAAGGCTAGTGAGCACAAGACTTTCTGGCAGTCGTTGAAAAGTTCTCTACCGTTCATGGGAGAGGAGGAAGTGGCGTATGAATATCCTTTATCGCACAACCCCGATTACAAGGAAGACCGAGAGGGCGGTGCCGAGTGGGAAAAGTACCTCAGGAAGAAGGACCGACCTAGCCATCGTCTCCCTTTGTTCGGCGTTACTTGGTTGTTCGGCTTGCCTCTTATCACCAAGAAAGTTGACACTATATATTGGTGTCGAGAAGAGCTCGCCAAGCTCAATATGGAGATTGAAGAAGACCAGAAGCACCCCGAGCGCTTTCCATTGATGAATTCTGCATTTGTCCAGTTCAATCATCAAGTTGCGGCGCACATGGCATGCCAAAGCGTGGTTCACCACATACCTAAGCAGATGGCACCTAGGACTATCGAGATCAACCCTCGCGACGTTCTATGGAACAACATGGCTCTTTCTTGGTGGCAGGAATGGGCCCGGTCGTTCGCTGTTTTCGGCATTATCGTAGGCATGGTCTTGCTGTGGGCTATTCCTGTAGCCTGGACTGCTGCTCTGAGTCAGCTTGACGAGTTGATCAGAGAAAACGAGTGGCTCTCTTTTCTAAAGGACAACGAAACGGTTGAAGACTTTGCGAGAGCGATTGCTGGTGTCTTGCCCGCAGTTTTCCTTGCCCTGCTCCTCTTCTTGGTCCCCATTATTCTTGGTCTTTTGGCCCAATTTTCAGGAGCAAAGACAGGCGCACAAAAGACCGAGTTCGTCCAAGTCTTCTACTTTGTCTTCTTGTTTGTTCAAGTCTTCTTGATTGTCTCCATCGCGTCATTCTTCGCCGCTTCCTTCCAGACATTGATCAGCAACATCCAGGACCTGCAAACTGTCAACGACGTACTCTTCTTACTGGCAAGAAACCTGCCTAAAGCAGCCAACTACTTCTTCTCATACATGATTCTGCAAGCCATGTCCACCAGTTCCGGTACGCTCTTGCAGATAGGGACGCTCTTCGTGTGGTACATCATTGCTCGCATGTTCGACAGTACTGCGCGGCAGAAATGGACTCGAAACACCAGACTCAATCAAATCCGTTGGGGCTCGTTCTTTCCAGTCTACACCAATTTTGCTTGCATCGCCCTTATCTACTGCGTTATTGCGCCTCTGATTTCTATCTTTGCCATTATAACCTTTAGTCTCCTGTGGTTGGCGCAAAGATACACCATGCTCTACGTCAACCAGTTTGAGAGTGACACCGGTGGCGTTCTGTACCCTCGAGCCATCAACCAGACATTCACGGGATTATATGTGATGGAGCTCTGCATGACGGGTTTGTTTTTTATCGCGGTTGACGAGCATGGCAACACTACATGCATAACACACGGCATTGTCATGCTTGTTGTTTTAGTCTTGACAGTCATTTATCAGGTTCTCCTCAACCAATCATTTTCGCCGCTATTCCGCTACCTCCCTATCACGTTCGAGGATGAAGCAGTTTTGCGGGATGAAGCCTTTCAGCGCGCTCAAGATCAGCGCCTTGGTTTGATCGACGAGGATGATGCAGAAGACGATGCAGTCAACGACCGTATGGAGAAGAGATTCCCGAACTACCCTAGTGACGATGGAGACATTGAATTACGCGATGTAGGAAGTCGTCAAATGAGGCAAGATCGAGGCTTTAATCCCGTGAGACAGGTCGGTACCTGGGCGAAAGGGGGCGGAAGCCAGTTGAAGAAGCTGACACGGCGGACTGAGGCTGATAAGGCAGCCATTTACCGCCGGCAGCAACGACAAAAGGACCTTGAAGCACAGCGCGCCATAGGAGACGCGCTGTACGGAGGGTTCCACGACGAAATTGAGGATCTGACACCCGAGGAGCGAGACTTGTTGACCCGGCACGCATTTCAACACGCGGCGTTGCGGGCTAGACGGCCTACAGTTTGGGTCCCTCGCGATGACCTCGGCGTGAGCGACGATGAGGTGCGGCGGACACAGGAATACAGCGACTGCATTTGGATAAGCAACGAAGGCACGGCTCTTGACAGCAAGGTGCGCGTTGTCTACGGCAAGGCTCCACCTGATTTCTCCGAGGTCGATCTGATCAGCCTCTAACCAGTACCTTATGATTATACGGACTCTTTGCATTTAGAAGCCGGCAATACTTTCTCTCTCTCTCGCTTTTACTCTTCTTCCAGACCTTATTTCATTACTGTTCCAGCACCAAGTGTAGCCTGCGGGCGAGACTACACCTCTCACGATGATGCCTCAGAGCAGACAAGTCTCATCAAGAGGCAGATAAATTCTGTTTGGGCACTGGGGGCGAGCATAAGAGATACCTATTTTCAGCATACAGAAGCAGCATAGTTTAGTAACAGAATAGCGCAAGAATTGTTTCAATTAGACTTATCAATTTCAAGATTTAGCCAATATCTGCAGTTCGGCCAATGATGCTTGCAAACTTAAACGGGGGAATGGCTTGATGGGCGCAGCGGTAACCTTTGGCCTATGGCACAACCGCTTGTCGTCATTATGCGGCTTGCCTGATCAGCCGGATTATAAATCACATATGCGCATGTCTTAGGTTATATATAACACGGCCAACAAATCTCCTCAGATGGCTAGCTAGTACCACATCTCCAAATCAGAGCATAGTGCCAGCCACCGATTCCGACATGAGCGGCAGAGCAGTCATCTCCAAAACGGGCCACGCCACGGCCTCTGTCGGCGACACCATCATTGCCGAGACGGACGCCTGGGAGGAGGTCGAGGGGAACGTCTACTTCCCGCCCTCGTCGGTGAAGCGCGCGTACCTGACCGGCACGGATCATTCCACCTTTTGCCCGTGGAAGGGCCACGCCAGCTACTACACGATCGACGTTGATGGTACGGACTTCACAGCCTTTTCAATATAGTGATGACTTTCATGGTAGAGGCACTGTTTTCGCTGACGAATCGTCGTCGATTTTACAGGGTCAAAGCTCGACAATGCGGCTTGGTACTACCCCGAGGCGTACGAGAAGGCTGCGGGCATCGAGAATTACGTGGCGTTCTGTCAGTCATCTTCCCCGGATGAGTGTTGTGTCATGATGCTGACTTTTGATGATTCAAGACAAGAGCAAGGTGAACGTTGTGGTAGATTAACGCGGCCTGGGCCGCAAATTTGCTTGGCTTGATATCTAAACAAAGGAAAATTGCAAGTGCTGGCTGAATTATGCATGAGAATTTGTCCCAAAAACCGACCTTCCCCTCAACGACCGTCTCTTGGTGTTGGTGAAAGCAACCCGTGTTCCAAATGCCTGTCTCCCAAGACGCCTAAACCCAACTCCTGTATTCTATAAATCCGTCAAAATCTATGTCATCTCTCCTTGCTCACGGCTATCCTTATCCCTGGCAAACGCCTATGATGACTTCCGCTTGCGCTTCTCCGCCTGCATGGTCTCTTCCACCTCCTTGCGCAAGACTTCGTTGAAGTCCTCCGCGTTGTCGAGGTACAGGTGGTGCCCGGCCTTTTCGATCACGACGACGCGGGCGCTTCCGTTCTCGTTGCGTTTCTCCTCTTCCGTGCCGTGCGCGAGGATCTGCGCCTTGCGTTCGTTCAGCTTCTCCTCGGCCTTGACGCCGCCATTCACATCCATCCAGTCGCCGTCGCCGTACATGAAGACGATGGGGATGCCGTGCTCCTTGATCTTCTTGCCGTCTTCTTCCCGGATGACCTGACGGCCAACGTCCTGGATGCGGTTGATGGCGGGCCGTCGAGCGAAAGCACCCGGAGCCAGGATGTAGGACAGGGCGTACTCTCCACTACCCTTCTGCTTGAAGATTGAGAACGAGTAATCGTGCAGGACGCTCGCCTCGCTTGCAGGGAGGTGGTTAAACCTGCGAGCGGTCCAACCGGACACAAAGCGAGGCCCAAGGGGGCCGGTCAGGCGAATGAAGCTGAAGGGAGAAATGTTGGCGTCCCATAGCCAGACGAGCCAGCTGGGAAGTGGTCTGAGGGGTGCGCTTGGCGGGGTCTTCTGAGGCTTCTCCAACCGGCCTGGGTTGCCTGTTTCCGTGATGGTTTCCTGGTCCTGAAGGACCTCGTTCTGTACGGTTGATACGTTGGGATCCGGCATGTCCTCGTTGACGGCGTATGGGTTCTCCGGGATACCCACAGGAGAAGCCAGGATGAGCTTCTTCAGGTGGCCGGGGTACTTCAGTGCGTAGGAAACAGCAAGATAGCCACCCAGGGAGTGGCCCAGCAACGTGAATCGCTCGATCTTGCGCGCCTTGCGCCACTCCTCCAGCGCGTCGATAAACCAGTTCTCGGCCTCGATGACTTGGTCTTCCCTACTCTTGGCGTGAATCTTGAAGGGCGGCCTCGACGAGTTGCCCATGCCAAGCATATCGAGAGCGTACAGCTTGAGGCCTGGGATGCGTGTGATGGGCTCAAAGTTCTTGTAGAAGAAGCCTAGACCGGCTCCGTAGCCGTGTAGCATGACCAGTGTCTCCTCCGTCTCCTCGCCCACACGCTCGATGGACAGCTCGTTGAGGGCGCGGTTCTTCCCCGAGAGCTTCACCAAGGATCGCCGCCATACTCGGTTTCCGTAAGGGTCCGAGTGAGTGGATTGCGTGGGATTTGTGAGGCTGTCGGAAGCCTCGCGCAAGTACGGCACGAGTCCGAGCACCTTCCTCTCTACAATCGGAGGCGTTGCACTGGCCCACTGCACGAGTTTGTGGTTAGCAAGAAAGAATTTCCGAATAGCCATAGCATCGTGGTGGACGCTGGGATGCACATACCCACTGGAAAGCAGCCTCCTTGTAGCCCATGGGGAAATAATTCATGGGCGGAGGCTGCACCTTAGGCTTCGGAGCTAGTTCGTCGGGGTGCGCCATCGGTAGGGGATTTTCCGTAACTGACATGTTAAAGTGATGTCGGGGGACGGTAGTGGCGAGGGTAATGCGTGATCGATGAAGAATCGACGTCGCTGGATATCGCTTGAGCATGCCGGAGGAGGAGGAAGAGGCAAATGGCAAAAAGGGCTGGGCGGTGCTTATAATAAGCCACCTTGGCCCAAGGCGACCAGTGAGACGGAGCCGCGTACGGGCGACGCATGCACACAGCGCAGCGCTGTGTTTCGTAGACGATTCCGGGCGCAGCGGATTTAACGGGGCTCGCGGGCGGAGTTGAGATGGACCCGAACCCCGGCGCGGTGGACTTTAGCAGCGGACTACGCCTAAATCCACGGGCGGTGCTGGAATGGAATGCGGGAGAATATGGGGGAAGAAAGAAATAAAAGAAGAGAAGACAGAAAGAAAGAAAGAAAGACGTATGACAGACGGGCAGTGCGACTGGTGCTTAATACGCAGAGGGGAGCATTTCTACGCAAGTCTAGGGGAACAAAAGAGTCAGCGAGGACACGTAGGATACCCCGTGCCTTTAAAGGATGCTTTGTTGGGCCATCTTGAAGCAACTAAAGTGGCATTTTTGCCCCTCGTACCTGGCGCATCACATGGCCGAGGCGATCGATCAGGTACCGGCTGACGCTCCACGCTCAACGTGGTACTGCACTCGAAGGCAATTGGAGCCACTAACCGCCAGGCACTAGGGGACCTCCACCGCTAGTTTCTCTACCTTTTTACAAGGCATTGGCCTTCAGGCAGGTTGAAGCACTGGCTGAGTTACGGCACCTGTTCGAGGTGGGCAGTTACAGCAGCCAAAGCTATGGGGTTCGAGCACAACCTCCGAGTTAGCAGGTTACTAATACCTGCACACGGACGCAGAAAAGCACTGCGCCTAGGTAGTCGATACACGTCTTATGTACCTAATGCATCATCATCATGCCCCTCCCCAGAGGCTCATGATACGTTCGGGGCCAAGCATCGAGGGCACGTTTCCCATCCTCTTGATTTCACTTACCACCTCCTCCCGCATCTACATCAAATCGCCAAGCTACGGATGCTTGCAATCTGTAGGGCTGATCGGAACCCCTCCTCCTTGGTTTCGGCGTCTTCCAGTTCCCCCGTTTTACTTGAGCGCGCCAATCGCGCGTACCTGTTGCCAGTCGCTGGACACTGCGCAAAGCTGCGAGTTAGTGACAGAAAAAGAGGGACGGAACACCAGCGACTTCCTGCTTCCGCTTCCGCACTCTATTGGATATGGATAGTACTAATTGATATTGAAAATAATACTTTGAGCATGCAAATAGATTCCTGCTTTTTTCCATGAATATTATAACCCCCCCACCTGTTTTTGGTGTTGGCAAATTCAGCAGATGTTGAGACACGAGGCTTGGTTTGCCGTCCCCGTTTTTCTGTCATTGACTTTGCGGACCTTCGCCGATCCGGTTCGTCGTGCTTCACCCTGCTTACCTTACCTCACCTTAGCTTGCCTGACCTTACCTCTCCCCCCAAGGCCCATGCAGCGGCCGCAAATATCCGAACACTCCCCCCTCGTCCCCCCAACATGGCCGACGACATTGATTCCATCGTCAAAGGCGCTCCCGTCGCTCCCCAGCAGCCCAAGCATGGCGCCGGCACGAACCCCATCATGCCTACCGCCGGCAAGCAGGGCGACCCGCTCAACCACACGCCGAGCTCCCCGTCCATGATCTACCTGAACCTGCTCATCCTCGAGGCCTCGCTGCGCGCGCAGTACCTCGAGCTGCGCGCCCGCCGGCGCCACCATACCTTTTTCCTCATCCTCCTGACCCTCTGGGTTGCCTTCTTCGGCTATGAGCTTCGGTTCGCAGAGAGGGAGGACGGCGTCGGCGTCGGAGGCTCCATCTACTGGGCCGTCGAAGGCGTGCAGAAGGTCTGCTTCATGGGGGGCATCGTCACGGCCATCCTCATCTGGGCCACGGGGATCTGGGACCGCGGCATCCGCTGGCCGCGCCGCTGGTTCGTCATCTCCAACCGGGGACTACGAGGCTTCAACTGCAAGCTGGTCATAATGCGACGGCCGTGGTGGGCCGAGGCGCTCTCCACCGTCGGCTTCTTCCTCACCTACGGCTTGTTCTCCCACAACGCCAGCTCGTCCTACCGCCACGTCGACCCGTCCCTGCTGCACGAAGCCGACAAGGAGCTCCAGCTGTCGCGGGACAGCCACCCGTCCATACCCACGCACGACCACGACGAACGACACGGACACGAGGAGGACCTGGCGCCCGGCGGAGACTACGTGAAGCTACTGCTACTGGCGAAGCCCTTTTCGGCGACTTTCAGAGAGAACTGGGAGCTGTATCGGACAGAGTACTGGGAACGGGAGAACGAGCGCCGTGCTCTGCTGAGGAAGAAGGTCAAAGAGCACGATCGCCGCACGATCAAGCAGCAGTACGGATGGTTCTGGTGGCTGCCATGGCTTCGGGCCTCGTCGGCTCGCAGTCAGCCCCCAAAACCACCGCATCCACACCGTATCCCCACCGTCGAGAAGGAGCGCCGTCGCCGCGGCAGCAGCGTCCGCCGTTCCTCCGTGAGCTCCTCCAGGAGCCAGACGCCTACCGTGGACGCGGAGGAGCTGACAATCAGCCGCCGCCCCAGCTCTGCCTCCTCCACGACGTCAGAGAAGCGTCGCAAGAAGGCGGCGTCGCTGTCCAAGCCCAAGCGACCGGGACCGGACTCGAGGTCCGTGACGCCAGACATACCGTCTCCGCTGGCCAGGGAGAGCAGCGCCGCCGGCGACTCGGCCAACGACGGTGGGAGGGTCCTGCGCAGCTCAAGTGTCAAAGCCAGTTCTGCACCCTCGCACGAGAACACATAGATTAGAGAGCGCTTGATTAAGAAAATAGCGTAGTATGAGTGGAAGCCTTAGCTGGAACATGATAAATACGACGTACAGAGCAAAAACCCCGTCACTGCTGATTACTTCTGCCGTGCCACTGTGAGATTGACAGGGTCACGCAGGTCCTCGAGGCTGGCCCTTCTCACCTGGTGTGCCGAACTCCCGACCACACCGGAGCCTAATTCCGAGCCATGCGCCGGCTTGTCCCTTTCCGCCCGCTTGGTGGACAGTCCTAACTCTGTGCGGCGGAGCTAACAATCCATATCTGGAAGGTCAGCACTATGCGACTGGACTTTTGGGCATTTTGAGTCACCGCGTTGTAGCGGCTAGGGATGAGTTACCAATAGATGTTCCAATAAGCTAGCCCATCTCTCCACGTACAGTATTCTTAGCCATCCTTCATGGTTGATCTATCCATACGATGGGACCTCTTAAGGAACCTTTTTTCTTGACCATTGTGAGATTGACTCATCTCGACCACGCTTATCGCCATCCAGGAGGGAGTATACTTCTTGCAAGGGTGTTTTGCCGGTTATACCACATGCTATGTGGGCTTCAGAACGATATATACCAGGCCAGTGCTTGAATAAAGTCTTTAATAAAAGGCCACAGTTGCGATTGCCTCACCCCAAATCCATAGCTATACACATTGGTTGACCAGTCTTCAAAAATGTCCGCCGGCTTGCAAGAAACCTCCCATCTCCACACTCGTATCGAGTCTCCTGCTTTGCCCATCTTCCTGCGCACCGTCAGACTCGAAGATGCCCCCTCACACGCTCGGCTCCTCTCTGCGCCAGCCAACGCCGGGGACCCGGCGGCCCGCCAGATAGATCCGGCCACCTCGGCCAAGTACATCGCGCAGCAGCTCGAGTCGCTCAGGACGCCCACCGTCGTCGGCCCCGATGGCGGCGTAGTCGTCAGCGGGCCCGGCCGCGTCAACATGGTCGTCTGCCTCAAGTCCGACGCCGCGGCGGACCGGGGCGTGGTGATTGGCCTCGGCGGGTTCGGCGCCATCAAGGACTGGCAGAGGGACGGGCGGCCCGTGCGTGCGGGAGACGTCGGCGTGATGCTCGACCCGGCGCACAGGGGCCGGGGGTATGGCGTCGAGGCAATGCGGCTGGCCATTGTGTGGGCGTTTACGCCTGCTCGCCTGGGCGGGCCGCAGCTGGACCTCGTCACCATCACCACGCTCGAGGAGAACGCGGCCATGGTCAAGTTGACGGAGGAGAAACTCAAACTTTCAGGGAAAGGCATCTCGAGACCCGCCGAGCACGACGCGAGCAAGCAGGAGAAGTACTACGAGATCACGCCGGAGCTGTGGAAGCAAGTCAACGCACACTGAGGCCATCTTGCATGACCCCAACCATTCTTTTGTAAAATCTAACGGGATGTAACAACATCACGATGGGGCATTCATGTTCGTAGAACAAGGAGAGAGAAGAAAAAAAAAGAAGTTGAAATAAGAAGCCCCCCGTCTTGTTTCTAGGTCCAAGGATATACATAAACTGTGACGGGCCAGCCTTGAGGTATCAGATTCCCAACATAAACGCCAGACATACCCACATGCCCATCATGCTCTAGAAAAACAAGCCCCGTCTAGATTGTCGCTGCAGTCGTTCATTCTCCCAAACCAGTACGATGACCGAATCTATCGAGTCCGCCTCCATGGTCTGCGGCGTGCTGTGCGTCGTGTCGGCCTTCCTGATGTAGGCCTGCCACACGGCGCCGGACTTGTCGACGGCGGAGTCCATGAGCCGCCACACGTTTTTTCGTCCCTTCCAGGCCAGGGCCTTGCGCTGCACCCCTTCATCCTCGTCGATTATAAGATGTTTGGCAACGTGCGGCTTCTCCTTCTTTTCCTCGCCCTCCTCGGCCTTTGCGTCGGTTTTGTGCTGGTGCTCCAAGCCGTCAGGGTACTCCGTGATTGACACACCGTTCACCAGGACCCAGTTATCGTGGAAGACGTAGCGCTGCATGAAGCAGCCCTCGCCGCATATATTCGTCACGAGGTGTGCCTTGCCGACGTCCAGCTGGTGACGGTCTTCGTAGCGGTGCAGAATCAATGGCTGCAGACCCGTCTCGTAGCTTCCAACCGCCGGGTCGTGGGTCTCGTCGTTGGGGGAGTAGAACCCCGGGAGAACATGCATTTTCCATTCCACATTCCGCTCGATGCACTCTTGCAGCAAAACGTCCCAGTTCTTGGCGCGAACAGGGCCCTTTGATCCTCCCGTCTCGAAACAGGAAAGTCTGGGTATTGTGCCCAGGGCTGAGCGGGTCAGGAAAACCGCACCGCCTCCGTAAGTCGTGAGGTTCCCGTCCTGAGTCTCCCAGTCGGCCTGTTCGCTTGGCAGCCCAAGGTAAAGCGTCTCGTCGGTATTGTACGAGAAGAGACGGTCAATTAGATAAGTTAAGCCGGGGAAAAAGATGGTGTCCTCGACCAAGCCGAACCAGCGCTTGTGCTGACCGTTGGCCTCCAAATTTGCGCTGAACTGCTTCAAGATGCGGGCGAGCTCGTAATATCTGCGAGCCAGGGACATGGCCTCCTCGGTGGTGGTCACGTAGGCATCAATGCCGACGGCTTGCAGTTTCGTATCGATTTCCGCAACCTGGGCGTCGGTGGCTTGGTGCAGCATAACAATGAGGCTGGCGCCGTTTCCGTTTCCTTGGCCATTTGTGAGCCAGCGCGACCACGCTTTCAATAGCGTGAAATCATGCTCAGCGATGCGCCCGTAGGTCGTGGCCACGCCGAACAGAATCTCCGATGCGTCGACATGACCCGGCGGTGCGCTGTTGGGCACCGAGAGCTGAAGCCTGCCCTTCGTATGCACGTCGTGGCGGCTGACGCGATCCAGGGAAAGGATCTTGGGACGATTAGAACGGAAGTTGAGGTGAACATCGTTTGTGGGAGTCCATTCACTCGACTCCTCGGTATGCTGGACCCTCCAGGACACCCACGATGTTTCGTTGGTGAGCTGGCATTCTGTCGCCAGCCGGGCCAAGTAATGCTCCTCCGGCGACAAGTTGCTGTCCGACGGCAACTCGTCGTCCACGCGAAAAGGCAGAAGCTTGTGAGGTTGCGCCACGCGCGTAAAATGAATGAGTAGGCTCACGACGGTGAAGGTGAGCAGGATCTGGATGAGCTTCGAGGTGGAAGTGGGCGGCCCCCTGGAGAAGAGCATGGCGAGCGTGGCAGACGGCCGGATGCGCCGACGACACAAGTTCTAGCGAGCGACGCGTGTTGTTTTACAATCAGTACAGTAAGTTATTAGCTGCTTTTTGCAATAGCAATTCTTTAGTCTTCTTTCTTTCACCGCTGCACCATCGTCACCATGTCAAATGGACGATACACTGGAAAGGCTGGTCGAGAAACAAGAAAAACAAGATGGAAATGCGGATGACGATGTAACATGAAGGAGAGGAACAGCGCGATTATGTTCAGTGTCCTCAAGGGAAGGGAGCCGGCGGAGGGGCGCCGCCAGAAAGGGACGACCGTTGACACTAAATAAGCCGCAGGATCAATCCACTGCAGGACAAGGCACCCGGTGAAAATCAGCACCTGTTCAGTAAGGCGAGGCGAGGCGCCAGCCAGCGATTACAGGCAAGGCAAGGCCATCGTCATCTATAAACGGGGGCCCATGCAGCAGGGGGGGGCCAAAGAAGTGACGGCTCTAAAACATCGAGAGAGAAAAAAAAAGGAGGCGCCGAACCAAAACCACCAAAGAGGCCCTCCCCTAAAACAACTTCACCAGAACCAACGGGACCTGCAGCATGCGGACTAGTGGCTGCAGATCCGCTCCCGCAACCAAGAGGAAGCTCCTGCACTGACTTGAAACTGAAACCGGGGCCATCAACTCTGGGACGCTTAGGAGCGTATCGTGTGGGACGAGTGGAGGGGGCCCCGTCCATGTTTAGCAACCCCCCTGCCCAGGAGGAGTCGATCAATCTAACTCGAACTTGGCTCATGGGGAACGTGTCTATCGCGCGACCTTCAGTGGCTGCGAGGGCCCCAGCGTCGATAGTCGCGGCCGCTAGCAATATTAACAGGGCTCGACAGGGTCCAGTCCATTGGCGTTGATCTGGCTCATCGCAACCTAAACAGGGCTGGCGATCTTGTTTGGAGCCGTTTCCATTTGACAAACAATGGAAGCTGGAGTACGGTCGTTTAGTCGAGCCCCAAATAGGCAATCTCCCAGGCCAGAACAGCTTGAGATTTATCTGACACATCGTGTTCTAGACACGCAGCGCGACCTGCAGGAAACTTCGGGACGTGGGCATCGGGATGAGTGTTAATTATAAACTAACATTAGCAACAGTCAAGTTGCCCGTTTCCAGCTAAGATAATCAACAAAATGGGAAGCGAATATGTCCCCCTCTTGCAAAAAAAAAGACCCAATTCCAATAACCTAAGGTATTTTGCATATCCGAACTCCACTCGCCCCTTGCGACCCAGCCCGATGGCAAAGATGTCATGACCCAATTACCAGTCCGCGTCTGACCTTATTACGGTATTCCCTCTCGTCCCAATCATGGCCTTCGTTTCCTCTCTCTGTGTATTTGTGTTTTTGGAAAAAGGGTAGCGCAGCGACCTGTCCTTTCAGACATGCTGACTGGGGGACGCGACTCCGACGTTAGGCGCGCCCGATAGTCTCGATGAAGGCATCATAATGACGCTCTGTCGACCTCCGACGGGTCGAGGCTGTGGGGCGCGTCGCGAATTGTATGAAAGTGGCATATTGTCGGCAACTGTTGCCTTTGCGTCCTGATAGGCGTGGAAACACCCAGCCAGCGCTTGGTCGAGGGTCTGGTCCGCCGGAATGAGCCCGCTCTCGAGGAGCTCCTTGATGTGGTCCTGCAACCTCTCAAACTCAAACATGTTGTTCTTGTGGCGGTCGGGAAGCCCACTGTTGTGCAGAAGTGCGAGCAGGCCAGCGATGATGGTGTTGGCCGCGCCGAGGATGGTAATTGGCGTGCCGTCGCGGAAGGACACGGAACCGAGAGCCGTGAGGGCGGCTCCAAGGAAGAGCTGCAGCACCATGAGAAGCCATCTGAGGATACTAATGTAGTGGAACATGAAGTAGTATCGTGTGCGTTGGGTGACGACATCTCGGTACAGGCCTTGCGGCATGCCTCGATGCGGCCACCACAAGCCGCGTGGATGGATCACTTTGGGGTGCTCGACGTCTTTGATGCCTCCGATGCCGTGAGCGAGTATGGCCCACTCAGTCGACGAGAGAAAGCGATGCCGCGGCACCCCGGACTGCTCGTTAAGCCCAGACACGGGAACACTGAGGCGTCGATCGTTCTTCTGTTCGTTGATGGCCGGTGTCGACTGGCCGCTATGGCTGGGAGGTGCTGGCGGGAACATGAGGATCTCCGCCACATTGCTGTTTGGTTGCTTCGGTGGTTGAGACATGACGAGCCTTCTGAGTTTGGCGAATGAAATACGGTATCTGTCCTGGTTCGTCTTGCAAAAGAGTGCCTCTGGTGGCCGGGAAAGACTCCAAAGCTTACTTATACAAAACAGAGGACAAAGATGGTGTAAGACGGTGCAGACAATCCACACTGGGCGAAACGGAGGGGAGAGGAGGGTTTTGAACTCGAGAGGAAAAGGCAGCAGCGGCTCTCGCCACCAGAGTCTCTCTCGCCAACAGCTTCGTTAAGTTGCCGAGCAAGCTCCATCGACTTCTACGAAAGATCTGAGTCAGATGCCCATGAAGCAAGCGCGCCCAGCCTGTTGGTTTGGCAGGAAGTCACTGCGGACGACTACAACCGCAGCTGTCTGACCTCCCTACCAGAGGTTGTCAGGCTGCCTACAGCTAATTCGGTATCCGTCACATTATCTGTGATGGTGGATCGTGGACGGAACCACCTCGCTTGGCTCAAGCCCTAGGAGTGAGCCGCACCACGGCCCTGGCCGACCAATATGGAAGACTTCCTCATCCGGCAATTTGGTGGGAGGACCGAGCTTCAACCTGTCAGATGGTAAGATTGAAAAGAGCCAGGCCCCTGTTCTTTTAAGCGTAAATGGTGAGATGTGGAAACAAGGGTTTCCAAGTACAATGCGAATGAGCAAGCCGGCTCGTACTCGACTTCCTCAACTCCAACTCAATCCTTGGAGATCGCAGACCTGAGAAGTGTGTGGCAGCCAACTCCAAGCGGAAGGCGTCCAGAAACCAAATGCACAAACGCACAATTCGTGTAACTAAAATAAGAAGTGACGTGTTGGGACGGGCGACCGAAGCCTTTCAAGTTGGCCATGGCTATGGTAGGCGAGGCTCAGCCTTGCTGACAGGATGGAACATAGGTTGGTGGAGTTGGGTAATACGTCCTGTCACATGAACCATGGGGTGGACCTCTCTGTGTAACGCAGTTGGATCCCGACTGTGTCCCATGCGAGAAGGAAAAAACAAAGCCGGATAGGCGACAACACCCAGTCATCCGAGAGTGTAACGTGGAGCGGCATTCTTACCTTTCTAAAGCCGAATTCGGTTCCTTCTTTCGAGTGTCAGGCGGGGACCCCCGTTGTCCAAAGCCAATGTAATTTCAGAAACGGCCACTGCGATGAAACGGAGCGGCCGATCTCAGCCTATGCCCAGCTGGCAGGTGTAATGTAAAAAAAAACTGATCGATCTCACCACAGATGCACTTACGTGAGCGTCTCCAGGAACCGGTGTGAAAGGCGGTCTCAGTGCTCCATCATGTACATCAAGACCCGAAATTTCGAGTGGTACCTCATCGCACAGAGGTTCGAACAAGATTTCTTGGCGAACCGTGCCGGTTTCAAGAGGTGAACCTTGCCCCGGGAACGCTTGGCATCTGCTGCGAACTGCCGGATTTATATGGAGATGGAGATGGATGGATGGATGAATAACAAGGTGCTTGATCAGGGTACCTTGCAGGGCAACATGCGGCAGCGCTCCATCAAACACCCCACCATCGCCCAGCTTCACCGCCTTAGCTTGCTCATGGCAGAATTCTAAAAAAAATTGGGATCGCGACCTGCAGCACCTCTGCAACTAAGGGAACCAGTGGAGTCGCGGGTTTTGCGCTTGGCTTTTTTTTTCTCTTTTCTTTCCTGCTTCGGGATCTGTCTCGGTTCTAGTAGACACAATCGATGCCTGCGCTCCCAGGGCTACTTCGACCAGCTCCCGTACACAGACTATGTAATCCTGCGTTGCGACCTCTCCGAAACCCTGCAACCTCCACAACCCCGTGCCTATCGAGGATCTCCATCCAGAATACAGGCCAAGTGCGCTTAAGATCCGCCTCCAGGAACTGGAAACTCCTCCGTCGTGAAAGGGCTGAAAGGACCGACGTACAAAAGACACTAGCGGCATTCGCCGTTCGAGCAAAAAAAGTCGCACATCTTGCGCCGAAGAACCCGGTACCAGCCAGGATGCTGTCGGAAGTTGTCAAGGATGGCAAGTCCTTCCAGACTGTTACGGAGGGCAAGGCGACCATCCTGATTCCCGAGGGCGCCAAGATTGGTGAGGATACGAGGGAGGTCCAGCAGGTCTTCTACAATCCGATTCAGCAGTATAACCGCGATCTGTCCGTCTTGGCGATCAAGGCGTTTGGCGAAGAGCTTATGGAGAAGAGAGAGGCTGCGCGACTGCAACGGGCCCAAAAGAAGTCGAATAATGCGGGTTCCAAGAGAAAGCGCCGAGGTGAGGAGGCGCAAGACTCGAAGAGGCCACGCACAGATGGACCTCACGTTACTGTATCGGAAGCTGTCGCGAAATCGATCATTGAGGGCGTAGAACCTCCCGTCACAGAAGGTCAAGAAGATGCGCCCAACCCGGATGCGGCCCAGGAGCCGCCGGCTGTGAAGGAGCCGGATACAGACACCAAGGAGCAGCAAGCCCCAGAGCCACAATTTACCATTCTTGACGCACTGTCGGCGTCGGGTCTCCGAGCCCTTCGATATGCGCATGAGATCCCTTTTGTTACGCAAATCAAGGCCAATGATCTCTCGGCGTCAGCCGCCATGTCGATTCAATCCAATGTGGATCACAACGGTCTTCAGGACAAGATCACCGTCACCAACGAGGATGCACTCGCCCTCATGTACCGTGCGATTGCCGATGGCCTTTCCAACCGGGACGCCCGCGGCTACCCAACCCGCAGTGGCAAGTTTGATGTGATCGATTTGGATCCTTATGGCACGGCCGCGCCCTTTCTCGATGCCGCAGTCCAGGCCGTGAGAGACAACGGAGGTCTTCTGTGCATAACGTGCACGGACAGTGCAGTCTGGGCTGGGCACAGCTATGCCGAGAAGACTTTTGCTCTGTACGGAGGGTTGCCAGTCAAGGGATTGCATTCGCATGAAGCCGGCCTGCGCCTTATCCTCAACGCCGTCGCCACTTCCGCTGCGCGTTACGGGCTGAACATCGAACCTCAGCTGTCTCTCTCCATCGATTTCTACACCAAGCTTTTCATCAAGGTGGAGAAGTCGCCCAATGCCGTCAAGTTTTTGGCCTCGAAAACAATGATTGTCTATAACTGCGACCACGGCTGCAGCTCCTGGGAAACGCAACCTCTAATGAGGAGCCAAAAATCGCCAAACGTAAAAGGCAATGGTTTCTTCTACAAATATATCGCCTCGCAGGGTCCAACAGCAGATCGAAACTGCCGTTTCTGCGGACACAAAATGCACATCACCGGCCCCATGTACGCTGGTCGGATACACTCGAATGATTTCATCAAACGAATTCTTGGACAAATCCCAGAAGCGGACCCCGAGGTCTATGGCACGCTGACAAGATTGGAGGGCATGCTGAAGACCGCGCTCGATGAGCAAGCTGAGGATATTGTCGCACCAGCCGCAGCTGCGGACTCGAATACATCGCAACCGGCAAAATTAAAGGATGACGAGCACGCGATAGTAGATCGTGCCCCGTTCTATATTGTGCCTGCCAAACTGGCACACGTTCTCTACTGCCAGACCCCACCAGATGACATGTTCAAAGGAGCGTTGATCCACCTCGGATATCGAGCCACGCGAAGCCACTGCAGGGCAGGGAGCATTAAGACAGATGCGCCTTGGCCTGTCATCTGGCGCATTATGACGGAGTGGGTTCGCCAGAAGTCTCCTATCAGTCCAACCAGGCTCGACTATTTGGCGAAGATGCCCCAGCGGCCGGCGTATAAAATCCTTACCAATGGCGGAATAACAATTCCAAAACCGGAGGAAGTCCATGCAGCCGAAGGCAACGGCAAGGATGATTCCGCGGCGAACGAGAAGACGCCCGGCAAGGGCCAGAAGGGCGAGAAGATCAAGGACAAGAAGGGCAAGCCACAGTCGGCCGAGGATGAGGAGGAGTTCGATCGCATGGACTTCTCGGGTTACAACATTGCAGAACCCGACGATACGCTGGTTTTCGACGAAAACCTGGCAAAGCTGGGCCGTGCCCAAGGGCCGCGCTTGGTCCGCTATCAAACCAATCCGGAGCCGAACTGGGGGCCTTTGGCAAAAGCCAAGCGTCAGTAAAGGCGCAAGCCGGGGAAATACTGCTTTATTAATGGCGTGTACATTTTTGTAAGGATTGTATAAAGTCCTAGCGAGCGCTATCACGCAAGAGATCTTGGTGGAGCTCGTTCATTTTGAACCCCACATATGGCTTATCAAATCCCGAGGGACCCGTCCGGATTGCTATTTGGACGAAGCCGCCTCCTTGTCAGTCATCCTTCGTGCTCGCACCAAATATGCCGTGCTCGTGCAACCCTCGTCGTTCAATCTTGTAGCCTAAACATATAGAGACCTGTTTCTGGCACTGCCAACATACCCCACTCTGTTCGACCAAACATTGTGCTCCCTTCCTCTGCCTTCCGACTCTTGGCAAGGATGGCCTCACAACTTCCGTTGCCTCAGCTAACAGCTGTCACTGATTTGGATGTGGATGACAAGGGCCTTATCAGTTGGACAACCGCAAGTGGCCAAGAGCACATCAAGATTCACGAAATAGTGTTTGTATTGCAAACGGGAAACAGTGCTCATGAAGAGGGTTATGTTATCTGTGGCCTCGTCGAGAGAGCTGATGACAAGCACATACCTTTTGACGCAAGGTTCTTATCTACAAACGCCATTCCGACGCAGCTTCAACAGCATGTTGTCGTTGAACTCCCATCTCACCTCCGTCGCGGGGCCGACCACGAAGTCGACGTCGTGGTTTCCACAAATTCTGGCCTGGGGCATTCTTCACAGTTCTGGTCTCAAATCTTACAGCCGCTGTGGACTCTCGTTGTCAGCAGGGTTGCGAGTGAAGAGACACTTCCCCATGTCCTTATTACGGAACACGAACATAGCGTGCGGGACTTTGCTCGGGAGCTGTGGGCAAGCCAGCAAGAAGGGGCGTCCAACACCTCGAGGCCCCGAACTGTGGTGCTCTTGAGCGGAGACGGCGGTGTCGTTGATCTCCTTAATGGTTGTAGGGAGCTTGAATCTACACCGTCGCAAGTGCTTATCGCCCTGCTTCCTCTCGGTACAGGAAACGCGCTCTTCCATTCGACTCACAAGCCTCTTTACGTGGAAGATGGGCCTTCGCCGCTGGTTCTTGGCTTGCGGTCTCTTTTCAAAGGAACGTCTGCTGATCTTCCTGTTTTCCGTGCCTCCTTCTCCAGCGGCTCACGCATCGTCACTTTCAAAGACAAGGACGGAGAAGGCAGCGACAAAGATGATTCAGAACTCCACCTTTCGAGGCAGGAGACGGCCGTGTCTCATCTCTACGGTGCCATCGTTGCCAGCTACGGCTTCCACGCTAGCATCGTGTACGAGAGCGACACCCCCGAGTACCGCGTGCACGGCAGCAAGCGCTTTAACATGGTCGCGCAGGAGCTTCTGCGGGAGTCGCACGCCTACGAAGCCACGGTGAGCTTCACCGTGCCAAGCGCACCGGCCGACTCGAACGTCCTGGACCGCGGAAGCCACGCGTACGTTCTCGCAACGCTCGTCTCCAACCTGGAGCGCACCTTCGCCATCTCGCCGGAGGGGAAGCCCCTCGACGGCCAGCTGCGCCTGGTCCACTTTGGGCCCGTGGGAGGTGAGCGCACCTTGGAGGTGATGATGAAGGCGTACGACGGCGGCAAGCACGTCGGGGTGAAGTGGGACGACGGGGAGGCTGTCGGTTACGAGGCAGTCAAGCAGGTTAAGATTGAGGCGCAGGATAAAGACGACAGGTGGAGGAAGGTCTGTGTCGACGGGACGATTGTGGAGTTGCCTTATCAAGGGCAAGTGACGATCTCGACATTAGACAAGGCACCTTGCCGGATTGTAGTCGACCCGAGCGTATTGAAGAGACAATAGACCTGTCATGACTATCGCGCAGCCAGAGATCCACGAGTGAATAGAACAAGATGTTCAGACATTAATCTCGAAGTAGCTTATTTGCCCTCTTCTCCATCAACTCTTCAAACTCTTGCACACCCCTCTGCAGCAGGCACAGCTGGCCAGCCTTGAGCCTATACGTCGTCCGCCTGCGTGCCCCCTCCGCCGTCATGTCCTCTACCTCGCTGCCCTCTTCCTCGTCGTCGTCCACCGCGCCCTCCACCGCGCCTCGGACGAACCATCTGTCGTGACTGACGACGACCACCGCGCCTTCCCAGTCCCTCACCGCCTCCCTCAGGGCCGTTACGGTCTGGTAATCCAGATGCGTGGTCACCTCGTCCAGGATCAGGCAGTGCGGCCGCTGCCAGAAGAGCCGCGCGAGCTCACACCGCACGAGTTGGCCGCCGGAGAGCTTGCACAGCGGCACGTCCGACGCGAGGCGCCCCGGAAGCCCGAGCGCTCCCAGAAGACCCCGCAGATCCGGCTCCGTGAGCTCGCCGTTGACCTCCCGCGTCAGCAGCGCGAGCGAGGTGAGGTCTGGCTCCGCCCGTCCAAGCGCCTGCAGGCCCTCGACAGCGTGCTGGGAGTAGTAGCCGACCTTGACGCGAGGGTGCGTCTTGACTGTTCCCGAGGATGGAGTCTGCCCGTTGAGGACGTTGATCAATGTCGACTTGCCTGTGCCGTTCTGGCCAACGATACCGACGCGGTCGCCGAGGTTGATAGACAAGGTCACGTCTTGCAGCACCTTGACCGGGCTGCCCTTGTAGCGGAAAGAGACGTTTTCGAGGGAAATGAGTGCGCCAGGGAACCGAAGATCTGGCGGTTCCGGCAGCGTTATGACAACTGCACGCTCGTCTTGCGGTATCTCAATCTCTTCTCGTGTTGAGTTGAAGAAGCCAGCGCGGTCACTCAATCGGAAACGACCGCCAGTCTTGCTGTTTACCTGCATACCCCAGCGGTCGTCGAGCTTCTTCTGCCGCGACTTGGCCTGCCTCAGACTATGGTCAGTCCCGGCCTTGACGTTGGCGGCAATTGTCTTCTCGATGTGCGCCTTTTGCTTGTCCTGCGCTTCCTTCATCTTGGTGAGCCAGAGCTTCCGCTCCGATTGCGACGCCTCGTAGGTCGGGAGATCGCCGTGGAAATTTGTGATTTGCTTGTCTTTCAAGAGCAGCAGATCGGTGCATATGGAGATGAAGTCACGATCGTGAGAAACCAGGATCAGGGTGGGCGGCCGCTCCGTGTCCTCCAGTGACTGAAGATGGCGTTGCAGCCAGATGATGCCTAGCATGTCGAGGAAGTTGGTCGGTTCGTCAAGAACCAAGATGTCAGTATCTGGCTGTACAAGCACACACGCGAGGGCAGCTCGCATATGCCAGCCGCCTGAGAGGCTGTTGATCGGCTTTGACATGTACGCTTCCGAAAAGCCAAGGCCAGTCATGATACGCTTTGCCCTGGATTCAATCTCAGCGAGCCTGCTCGGCTCAACTTGGATCTGAAGGTCTGCCAGCATATCGGCTGCCTCTTGTGTTTCCGCCTGGAGAGCTTCTGCTGAGATGTTCTCTACAGGTTCCTCAAGCCTTGATAAGTCGTTAGATATGCTTGGGTCGGCTAACGGAATATTGGTACCTACAATGTGCTGGACTCTGCGACGACCTTTTCAAAGGCTTTCAGAGCCTTCCTGGCTTGCAGGCCTCGTGCGCCACTCCTGAGCCGAGCGTCCTTGTCCAGAATGAAGAGACGTTTGCGAAGACGCTCATGCTTGAGGGTTCTCAGGGCTTGCACAGGAGCATGCGGATCAGAGGCGTCGACGCCATCAGACAGTGCTACAATTCTAGTTTAGCTGGACGTCATGTCGTTCTGCGGTGTTGAAAGTGGCAAACTTTTGATTTCTTGTTCAACCAAACTCCTGGCCGTAGCCTTGTCTATGACTTCCTGAAGAACGGTTGGCACGTCATCGCCGCTGGGCTTGTCTTGAGGGTTCTCGTCCGTCAATCTCGTTTGCTGAAGAAGTGCGATTTTGGTATCCTCAGGGATACCGGGGATGAGCTTTTCGCCAATGGCTTTCAGCAACGCTGCGAGCAACAGGCAAACTAATCAGCACAGATCGATATCTCGTCACCGTTCATGAGCGACTAACTCGACTTTCCAGAGCCATTTCGGCCCACGAGTGCATATCTCTGGCCGGCCTTGAGACGCAGCTGGGCGTCCGACAGGATTTCGAGGCCGCCCGTCTTCTTCGCCTTGGCTGAAGAGGAGGTGAGGGTGATGGTGAGACCCTCGATGTCAAGCTATATTATGGTCTTAGGCACGAACTCGAGGGCGGGAGAAATGTTGCTGAAAGGGACTGAACATGCCTCGCGATAATTTGGGGACTTGATGTCGAACCGGGTCTGCTTGCACGTCGCAACCAGATTCAGTTCCTGGGGCGCAGAGGAGGAAGGTTCCGAGGGCATTGTCGTGGTATCAATTGGGTAAAAATGAAAGACTGGTGCCGGGGCTTCAAGAAGCGCCGTCAAAGCGGTGGGAATCTTCTTGATGTTATAAGAATGGATGGCGCAATGACATATAATTTGTTGCACCACACCCACGAAGTAGAATGTATGCAGGCGCGTTGCATGCGATGCGGCACCACGTTGCTTAGATCAAAACGGCATTACCTTACAGTGTGACCTACGAAAAATCAGCGGCACACCATCATTCGTTTACATCATGGCGGCCGTGGCGCTGGAACAGCGCCATCCCACCTTGTGGCATTGTGCCGGGAGGTAGTTGCGCCAAGGGATCTGCAGCGGTTTCAGCAGCTTGGCTGCAACTAATGCGCGATGTGCAGTTGGTGTTCCAGTGGCTTCAGTGAGTCACGCCGGGTTACTCATCTGAGTCAATGCCGAGGAGGGATTCATAACCCGCGAAACACATTAGTATCTTATGTACACGACTACATTGGTGCTACTAGGGCCTTCCACAGTCTTTGGGACTGTAGGGTTCGCTGTCTGTGTTCCCAAATATGGTAGGTGGAATGGAAATCCATCATGTTCACCTCCAAAGAGAACCGCCGGCCTGGTCCCGTCAGCCCGGTCCCGCCCCACTTCCGGTCTCCGGGAATTGACCATGGCTAATCAACCAAGGACAGGGCTGTTCCAATTCAATATCATGATATTCTATTGAAGCTCTGAGTAATAACCATCTAGCTGGGGAGGAGAAAATGCTTATGCAAATATGAAAAAAAAGGAAGAAAAAAGTTCATCCATACATCCCGTCGGGTATCATCCATGACTAACTGAAAGAACACCGTCTTGCAAGTTTCTGACAAGGCCGGAGAAAACAGAGGGAAAAAGAAAAAGAGACAGGAAAAAGCGTCTTCGCCACAAAATGGGATGCAAACACACAGCATCCCAGACATAGGAACTTCGTTATTCGCGGCCACAATCGTTCCCATCATTGTTGGGGTTGGGTGTATTGGCGTCCTTGTCCGGCTCCGATGCGCTAGTGGAAGATGTTGTAGGTGCAGCAGAAGCCAGAGCTTCAACGAAGCTGTCAGATTGCTGGCCTGCCCTTCTCAGGTGTCTCTTTCGCTTCCGATCTTCCTTGGCCTTAACATGTAACTCATCGAGCTCGACTTTCATAGCCTCCGCGTCTCGCTGTCGCTTTGTGCCCCGCGGAGTCCCCTCCTGGACAATCGGAGTCCCCTCAGGGACAATCGCAGCTCCGGTGACCCATAACAAGAGTTCATCTATGGGGCCCCCGCCGTCAGAGCGGACTTCCAGCTGTTCTTCGGTGGAATCGTCGGTATGGGAGGCTCCGATAGTCCTGCTGAATTGGGAGCGAGTCATCGGCAACGACGCCAGCCTATGAGAATCAGTATTGCGCCGATCGATGGCACGTAACTATGGACTAGACGCATACGTTTCTGTGGTGACTGATGGCTCGGCGATGCTTCTCCCTGTAGGTGTCGAGACTTCGCTTGGATCTTCGGCTGGTGTTGTACCCCTTGAATTATTTGCCTCCATTGCGAATCAACTGCTCGGTGCGACGGTAAGGTAGCAGGTAACTGATAGAATGCAACTCCTATAGCGACAGGGGACAGCCTTGGGTTGGATTTTATATCTTAAGTAAACCCTCACCACTTTTCGTCTCATCTTAGAGTGCCTGCATTAGCCATTTCTAGCGGGGACTTTTCAGTGGTCTCATAGTCTCAAAGGCAGACAACGAGGCACAGTTCCATTTCCATTCTGGTTGTGCATGATCGACCTGGCTTTTTCCAGTGGACTGGCACCCGTGGGGTGGAGGCTGTGTGGCTTGCATAGCCCAGTCTCTGACCCTAGCTAGACAGGACACATCATATGCAGCGCACTTGCAAAAGGGCATGAGCGCTCTTTGTCGACTCGATTGCATGGTCTGGCCAGAGAGTCGCTTCCTTCTAGAAAAACCTGGCGAGCCGGGCCAAGGCGACGGTTCCTTAAGACAGATCGTGCGCGCGCATACCTACCTAGTGATACCACCGTGGAGCGTTTCTTCATGTCCCGTTGGGCACGCGCCCGGGACAGATTGTGACCTGCCACAGCCACAGCCTCAGGGTCCAGGCAGCCAAAGCGACCCTGACCTTATTTTTACCATGAGGTAAGGCGATTACAGGAACCAACCCCAACTTGGCCATGAACGATGTCACGGTGCATGGAAATGTGTAAAAAGTCTCCATGATTTCTTCGAAGCCGTTCGTATTAATACCTCACGTGCGTGGAGGAATAGGACTTGAGGGGGGAGGCTCCGACTGTGACCAAGCAATGCATCAACAAAGAGATCCTTCGGACGTAACATCGCTCATGTTGTCAGCACAAGGACCTATACAGCCTCGAGTCCTTGGTTCTGTCGTGGTGTTGGAAGTCCTACAGGGCCTGGGCTGGAATGTCGGACCGTCGTGGCAGCCACTGGCTGCCCAGCCAAGCCCAAGGGCCAAACCTCCTGTACCTTCTTCCCGTACCTGCCTTACGGTACCTTACCTGAAGCCGCTATCACGTGCCAACGTGCACATCACGCGTCACTAGCAATCTGTAAACCAAGGCTTTTTCCATCATCCAGCAACTGTCTGTGTATGCCTTGTCGTAATTATCTTTGTCTTACAACAAGTTATTCACACATTCCGAAAGCGGTTCATCCTTTGATACCTTGACGTCATGGCCAAGCTGCTGGTCCATCCTTAGTGACGCTTTTCTTTGGCGAGGCACTGCATTGTGTGGCTTCCCGTCCACATCTCTACCTCTACCATCAAACAACAGCCCCCACTCGAATCGCATTATGGAGGTGGACCAGGTCGTAGGCGGCAAGAGGAAGGCAGAGGGTGCTCCCGATGATGGGCCACGCCCTGCCCATAGAATCAGGGTGCGGGCACCTCTTCTATATCCCAGACAATGTACTCGCTAATCGGAGCGAACAGGCGCTGGATCCAGACGTAGTGAACAAAATAGCTGCCGGAGAAATCATTGTCGCCCCGGTCCATGCTCTAAAGGAGCTTATCGAGAACGCCGTTGATGCTGGCTCAACCTCGCTTGAGGTTGTTGTCAAGGATGGTGGGCTCAAGCTGCTTCAGATCACCGATAACGGCTCCGGGATCCAGGTTCGTCATCGCAACTGCATTGTGATTTGCTGACGCTAATATCGCACAACTGCAGAAGGAGGACCTGCCCATTCTTTGTGAGCGTCACACTACTTCCAAAATCACCACGTTTGAGGACCTCACTTCCATTGCCACGTACGGTTTTCGTGGAGAAGCACTTGCCAGCATAAGCCATATTGCCCACTTGACTGTGACCACCAAAACAAAAGAATCTCCCCTAGCATGGCGCGCTCACTATCTCGATGGAAGACTTGTTCCTCCTAAACCGGGCCAGCCGGCGGAACCCAAAGGCGTGGCTGGCCGCCCGGGCACTCAAATCACAGTCGAAGATCTGTTTTTCAACATCCCAACACGCAGAAGTGCTTTTCGATCCCCTTCAGATGAATTCAACAAGATCATCGACATGGTCGGCCGCTATGCTGTGCACTGTAAGAATGTTGGTTTCACCTGCAAGAAATCCGGCGAATCTACAAACAGCTTGTCCGTCTCCCCGCTGGCTACCACAAGAGATCGAATCCGCCAAATCTACGGAAGTAACGTGGCAAACGAGCTGATTGAGTTTGAGACGTCTGACGAACGCTGGGGCTGCAAAGTGGATTGCCTTGTTACCAACGCCAACTATCACATCAAAAAGACCACCTTCCTTCTTTTCATTAACCACCGGAGCGTGGAGTCGACAACTATGCGGAAAGCCATTGAGCAAACCTACACAAACTATCTACCTAAAGGCGGGCACCCCTTTGTCTACTTGAGCCTAGAGATTGATCCTGCTCGGGTTGATGTCAACGTTCATCCGACGAAACGAGAAGTGCATTTCCTGAACGAGGACGAGATCATTCATACAGTTTGTGACAAGATCAGTGAGGAATTGGCTGCTGTCGACACAAGTCGCACTTTTATGACCCAGACGCTTCTACCCGGTGCCCGTCCCGCTGAGCCTTCCCCACAGGCAGCGGACGATGGCACGCCTGACAGAACAAAGACTACTGGCAAACGGAGGAGGAATTCCAATGACTTGGTGCGAACCGATACGGCCGAGCGTAAGATAACCAGCATGTTCTTGAGAACTACGCCAGGGGAGCTCTCCAGAGAAGCGACCAGAGACGACGAACCTACAGCAATTCCTGAAAACAACGATTATGAAATGACTGACCGGGAGCACGTTCTGTGCCGCCTGAAGAGTATCAAAGACTTACGCGCCGAGGTGCGCGACGAAATGCACAGCGAGTTAACAGAAATCTTTGCTTCACACACATTTGTTGGTATAGTGGACGAAAAACGTCGCTTGGCCGCAATTCAAGGGGGTGTAAAGCTGTATCTGATTGACTACGGACACACTTGTTTCGAGTACTTTTACCAGGTGGGATTGACAGACTTTGGGAATTTCGGGACAATCCAGCTCAGCCCGCCACTAGATCTCACCGAACTACTTCGCATGGCCGCAGAGGCCGAGCAGGCGACGTTTGCGGCCCAGGGCGAGGACTTTGATGTCGATGCCATCGTGCGGAGGGTCGCAGACCAGCTCATAGAACGCCGTGAGATGCTTCAAGAGTACTTTTCTCTCGAAATCACCCCGGCGGGTGAGCTTGTCTCGATTCCGTTGCTGATGAAAGGGTACACGCCCCCGATGGCTAAGCTGCCGCGCTTCCTCCTGTACCTCGGTCCCAATGTGGACTGGAACGAGGAAAAGGCATGCTTTCAAACGTTCCTGAGGGAACTCGCCAAGTTTTATGCTCCTGAGCAGCTCCCCGCGTCACATGGCGATGGATCAGGGGACGACGCAGTGCCAGCGGACATGCAAACGCGGAGGCAACACCTGAGATGGGCAATCGAACACATTTTCTTTCCGGCGTTCAAGGCGCGGTTGGTGGCGACCAAGTCGCTGATGGATGGCGGCGTTCTAGAGGTTGCCAACTTGAAAGGCCTGTATCGCGTATTTGAGAGATGTTGATGGGTTTCCACTGGGCAAGCGGCGTATTGGTGGTTATTGCAATCTCGGCGTATCATAACTATATATCGCGCTTTCCAATCAATCAATCGCAACCACAGCTTGACAACGCATGTGAGCTTGATGACACCATATTCATCATTTCTTAGTCAAATCGGGTTTTATGAAACAGAAGGAGCTGGTATCCAGAAATGGTTCGTGTCTCATTATTTCGTGGTCTTTACGGCTTATGCTTTCGCTTATATGCTAAGAATCTACTCAAGTTTAGGATGGCCTCGTCGGTTCGGGTCCTCAGTTCGCTTTGGCTCTTCTTGTCAATGCTCTTGAGCATGGCTCGTGTTTTTGGCAACGCGTCGTCCAAGTGCTTCAGGAACCCGTCCTTCCAGAAGACCTCCTTGTCGTACGCGTACTCCTCGTCGCCGTACATGTCGAAGATCTGGTTGAGGGCCTCGACGGCGTCGGCGGCCGGTGTGTCCGGCAGGCCGGCGAGGAGCGTCACGAGGAACGTGCCAATCTCGCGGTTGACGTCCACGGGGGCCGGGTCCTGAGCCAGCTGCCCGAGCACGCCCACGCACTTGACGCCGAGGCGCTGGAAGGGGTCGTCGACGTCCGGGGCGGCGACGTCGGAGCCCTTGGTGGCCTGGTACAGGGCGATGAACCTGCGGTGCTCGCCGGGCTTCAGGGGCGTGCTGCCGCGCAGGCTGCGGGCCACCGCCCAGGCGAGGCCGGTGACGTGCGTGGCCAGGCCAATGTCGGCGGTGTCGGAGGCGAGGATCGGGGAGACGACGTTCTCCCAAACGGAACGCCCGAGAGGCGACCATGCGCGCTTGATGCCCTCGTTGTGGTCTTCGGAGAAGTCGATGAGGGAGACGGACCAGGCGAGATTGTTGAGGGCGGAGAGGGCGTGGCCCTGCAGTCGGATGGCGTCTTCGTTGCTGGGTTGAGAGGCAGCAATGCGGATAAGCTCAGGCAGGGCCAGGTTGAGGAGGCTTTTCAGGACAGGCACGTCGTCCAGATCGTCGTCGTCGTCATTGTCCACACCAGTGACCATGTCCATGTCGGCCTCCATCTCGTCCTCATCCATCTCATCATCATCATCATCATCCTCCTCCTCGTCAGCATCCGGGACCTCTGCGGCCTCATCGTCATCCGAAGCCCCGTCATCGGCTTCGTCCATGTTTTCGTCATCCTTTGCCTCGCCCTTCTCCTTCTTCTCCGGCGCCGGCTGCTCCCCACCTAGCGCTAGGTTGAGAGTGGTGCCAATAGACGCCAGGGTCTCGAGGGCCAGCTGTTGATACTCGACGGGGCTTGACCAACCGCCACCGTTTACGACAGTCTCTGCCAGGTTGATGGTGGCAATGGTCTTGGACAGGGTCGGTATCACCACGGAGTCGTCTGGTATGTCATCCTTGGAACGCTTGGTTCCAGCCAGCGAGGTGAACATGTTGTGTAAGATGGCGCACGCCAAGACTCCATCGCTGCCGAGATCATCTTTCAATGTCATCAGTGTCTCCAGCCCTTCCCCTTGAGAAGCCATTGCCTCCTCTGCGAGTTTCGTGTTGTCCTCGCAAAGGATCATGAGACACGCCAACGCGTCGGTGCGCAGGGTCGCTACTTCGCCCACGGCCTCCTCCTTAGCAGAGATGAGGAGGAACATGAGGTTGATAATGGTAGGCTTGCTGGAGATGGAAAGCAGAATATCATCCTGGGCCTCCGCAAGAGCTGTGACCAGAGAGACGACTGAGGCTGCAATGCTAGCAACGAGACTTTGCTCGGGCTTGGGCAAGGTCGAGAAGGCCCTGTCCTTTGCCGTCAACTTGTCTGAAATCTACAGCATACGGTTAGTTGATTGTGATCGAGGGTACAGTGAGCCAGCGTTCCAGGTCTTGACTTACACCCTTGGCGGCGTGCTCAATAGCTGTGATAATGTCGAGGCGGTAAAGGTGAATGCAGAAGTCGGCGTCCTCCTCCTGGGCCAACACCTGCAGGATGCCCCAGCCCGCGGCCCTGCTCTCAAGAGCAGCATCGGTGACGGTCTGGGTGAGGACGGTGTGAACAACCTGTTCGCGCAGCAGGAGTTTCCGGCACTTGGTGTCTTGGATGAGGTTTGTGATGGCCGAGGCGGCGGCGGAGCGGGCCTTGGGGTCGGCGCTCTGCAGCTCCTTGACGACTGGGAGGATCTTGGCCTCGCGCAGGGCAGCGAGCTCCGGATCCGCAGGAGGCTTGACGGGCTTCACGATGGGATCTTTCCGCTGCCCGGCATTGGCCCGGTTACGCCGTGATTTCCCCATATCGAGCTTGTTGAAGTTTTTGACCTGCGAGCACCGAAATTAAACAGGATGAGTGAGACTTTGTTACTCGTAAAGTCGGTATGCGAGGAGTGATGAAGGTTCGTGTTCTCTCATTCATGTATAAGTGAAGGTGTTTTATTTTTTCCGGCCATATTTTTTTTTTCTCGGTCCGCCGCACCCCACCAGGTTGGCTGGGCAGAGTTTGCCCCTCCAAGGATCCAATGGTGTTAGTTCACTGCATCGGCGGCCGAATGCCGTGGATGGACCGCCTAACCCGACCCAAGGGGCATCTTAAGGTGCCTTGAAGTTTGGGGGCTTAAGTTACTGTATTGCATCGAATAGTGCTATTTACCTTCATTTCTCTTCTTGGAACTGCATTCACTATTAGCCTTAAGGAGCGAGATCATGAAGATTTTCCAAAATGTCCTTATAATAGATGAATCCCAACAAACTATTCCCTTTACTTTTGAGTGTTGCGATACGGTCAGCCACCTCTTTTCCTGATTACCCATGACATCGCAGCGGACATGGTCGAGTTGTAGGTGGCCCTAGGAGTAAGCCACAGTTGCATGGAGAGACAGGGTTGACGTCAGGTACCTGCCACAGCTACCGAGGGAGATGAAATTGTAGTAACCTCTAGTCTTGCTAGTCTCTGGACATTGGGACGTCTGACTGCTCTGGTAGCACGTGCTGTATTCGACACTGAAGCCTCTCATCTGTTTCCCCTTCCTCCCCCAACGCATACAACAAGGATACGGCTTCTAAATGGAACAAATCGAACGCCTTTACGTCAAGAGGTTCCGCATCAGTGAGACACAAGGAAGCTTTTGGTGGGGTCTAGCGCGCGCCGCACTCCGCTATAAGGTAGATCCCTGTGCATCCCCCTACGTCGCCGGTACCTACTTAGGTAGGTATCGTACCTTACATTATATGGCTGCAAGGTACCTGCCCAATGGCGCCGTCCCACAAACCGTTACAGGCAGAAGCTAGGCGCTCTGCACCCAAATAAAGGTACCTGGATGGTCCTCGTGGACCCTCGGCTTGTCATGGCTTCCGCTCACGGACCCCAAAATAAGGTGAGCCAAGGTACCGGATGCGGCGTCTGCCAGGCAATGGCCGTCAGACGGGAAATTTAGATCCCCAATCGAGCCCCGTCCAAAGGAAGCTTCCCTGCAACGACCATCCTTCGAGGCACAGGTGGTCAGATACGACACCCGCAAGCTGTCTGCGCATCCCGCTCTCGACCCTCTATCCACTCGACATCACCAACACCACGCCCCCATGCATGCCGCCTTTGGAACTCGGTAACAGCACAAGGTCAATTGGTTCAGTCGGGGATCAGTCGGGGCTCTGGCAAGGGCCCACGCTCGCACGCAGTCAAGTTGCCGAGCCAAGACGAGATGTGACAGGCTCTGTGAAGAGTTGTTCCTGCGCCACGACTTATTACGCTTCCCACTCTGCTCAACAGGTCCGTCCGACCAGCCGCGCCGAATCATGTCGACATCGCGAGGCAGGCCTACGCCCTGGCTTTGGCGCGACGATGAGGAAATGGCCAAGAAAGACGACGACCTGCGAGACCCCAGACGCTCCGCGCATCGCCATGGCCATGGGCACGCCGGACAGTGGCAGGCCACTCGCGTCCCACGTCGCAGCGTCCTCGTTCGGAGAGTCGCATTCAGCGCCATAGCCGTCTTGGTCATCTTTGCCTTCTACAAGGCCTTCAGCTTATCGTCGGACTCGCCCATGGACGCCTGGGCGGCGGGCTTGACGCCGCAAGACGACTCGCCGTACACACCGAGCTCGTACACCGCGCGCCCCGGCAAGACTCGCGATCGCAACTCGGAGCAGCCCAGGTCGTACGAAGGGCCCATCAAGTTCCCGCACCTGGGCTCCTCTGTCCACGCTATATCCGAGACGAACGGTCACATGCTGAAGAACCGCAACGTCCTGTTCGCCGCCGCAAGCCTCCGGAGCGCCTCGGCGTTGCTGCCCATGGCTTGTGAGATGGCCGAGGAGCGTCAGAATTATGTACACTTCGCTTTCGTTGGGAGGACTACCATTACAATCCAAGAGCTGCTCAAGGTCAACGGAATAGACGCCTCATGTCGTGTCATTCCGCATGGTACGTTGCACATATATCGTTTTTTGGTAACGCCAATGACTGACAGTGCTTCTAGATGCCCGTCCTACACGTTCGAGCGACTCGACCGAGAGGCGCATGATGCTGGCGTCTGCGCGCGCACTCTGTACGTTGATCCTACAAGAACACTGGTTGAATGATTACGGATAACCGGCTGACCATGCCTTCAAGACCACCTCAACACCTATATGCACCCACAGGCCATCCTTTTAGATACGACTTCCAACGAGGAGGCATACTTCCTTGCCGGATTCCGCGACCAAGTCAGAAGCACGAAAGCGGCTCTCATCGAACTCCCAGATCGCCCCGCTACCCGCTTGTCCTGGTTGCGGAATCTCGATGCATCCGCCCTTGGAGGTAAGACTATGCTGCAAGCCGTACAATCGAACTCATCATACTAACCGGCGCGGTAGCGTGGAATAGCATACATTTCGATATTCTGGTGCATGCACCTCCAACTGGCACTGCCAATCTCATGAGACTGCTTCGATCACTCCAGAGGGTTGACATGGCTGGCATCTCGGTACCCCATCTAACCATTGAGCTTCCCCCTATGCTGGAAAAGGGCATGCAAAATGTTTTATCAAAGTTTCAATGGCCGCCCGTCTCTTCAAAGTCGGCCTCTCACCCCCAGATGCTCACACTTAACCACCGTATACCGAACCACCGAATGACGGAAGAGGAGAGGTCGGTCCGGTTCCTGGAGTCCTTCTGGCCCAAAAACCCCGGGCACAACCATGTCCTGATCCTTTCCCCGCAAACCGAGCTATCTCCCCAATTCTTGCATTGTAAGACATATTGATCCCTCCTTCCGGCTTGGCCTGTCATTGCTAAAGATTTTCTAGACGTCAAATATTGTCTGCTTCACCGTCGATACTCCAGTAAATTTCAGGGTGAGGCGGATTCAAGGTTGATGGGTATGAGCTTTTCTATCCCGGCCACCTACCCGGACGCGACCAGGTCCTTTCAACCTCCACAGGCGACAGACGCGCAGCAAGCAAAGCCTGAAGGCACATTCTTCCTCTGGCAATCCCCAGCGAGTGACGCAGTTTTACTGCTCGGCAATAAATGGGTTGAACTGCATGGATTTGTGTCGCAGGTGTTGGAAGCGCAAAGTAACATGCCCACAACGCCGGCGCTACTGGCGAAGAAGGAAGTGAGCAAGAAATATCCTGCATGGATGGAGCATCTAATGCGGCTTTCTCGCCTCAGGGGCTACTATTTCATGTACCCCAGTCTAGAGATCGCAACCTCCATTATTGGGGTTCATACTGATCTCAACAGCTTACCAGAAGAATATCAAGACGAGGCCACAAATAAGGAAGAGGAGGAGTGGGCTACGGGCGAAGCATCGCAGGGTTTCGATTCTAAGTCGAATCTGGACGTCTTCACGACGTTTTCCAAGAGCAAGTCTTCTTTATCTTCGTTAGAATCCGAGGGGCCTCCGCTCCTCACATGGGACGGCGAAGAGGTCGAATTAGGAGAACTTGACCAGAAGGCGTTCGAGTTTGCCAAGGAGTTCCGTAGGGATGTTGGGCACTGCAACGATGAGCAGCTAGCTGAGGTACCGCCGCCCGATGCTTATGCCCGGGATCTGTTTTGTAAGAAGAAATCGGAATAGCATAGCATCCGGAGTTTGAGTGGGATCTAAGGGGCAATTGGTGTTGCATAATGATCTTAAAACACTGTATCACGGGCTTGTAGCACTAGTAGAGCATGAGTTGAAGACGAAGCCGGGATTGCTGGACTGTCTGGTTATTCTATGCTGCCACGCCGACGAAGTTTTGTGATGACCAGCAGAATGATGCACGTGCCGACGATGCATGTCGCCGTTGCACCGAGAACCTGTCACAAAGTGAGCCGCTGCCCAACCGTATCACGCTCTGACGCAGCACGTACCAATTGAGTCTTCCAGCCGGTCTGCACAATCGCAGTCCTGCGGCTGTACTTGTTCACGGTTTCTGCATGGACTTTGGTGAGTGGGCAGGTTCGAAGAGGAAAGGACTCCCGCGGTGGGTTACAGGGGCAGAGACTCACTGATGTAATTGCCCACGCCCATGCAGAGCGTCAGAACCGAGAGGGCCCAGAAGACGGCGCCGAGCGGCTTAGCGATTTGCTGCTCCAGCTCCGTCGCGCGGTGCCGGAGGTGGAACGACAGCGTGATGGCGACAGACATGACGGCCATGTACAGCGAGAGCTTGACGTACGCCAGGAACGCTGGTCCAACTGTGTCAGTGGTGTTCGGTTTCTGGCCAAGCGCCCCCAAGGCGGTGTCGAAGACTGGGCAGGAACAGAAAGGGGGTCGTCCTTACTCCTCTCGTTGGCGCAGTGGTCGCGCGCATCGCTGCTCTCGTTCTCGAACAACAGCGGCCCGAGGAGGGGCCACTCAAAGAAGACGGACGAGTTCTCGCGGACCGACCTATCATCGCGACAAGTCGATGGTTAGTTCAGCCTGCGGACAATCAAAACCGATCGCTGACACCTGCAACTCAACGTGGTACCGACACTTGACGGTGTCGGCGCCACGGTGTTGAGTGCTTGGCGGGGGAAGAGGGAGGGAACTGGTCGTACTCGATGCCGCCGACCTCGACGGGTGCGGTCAGTGCTGATAACGGCACGCAGCACCTGGCAGTTAGGTCCTCTTCGTCAATAACCTGCCCGGTCATCCTAGTAGGATTGGGGTTTTACGAATGCGTAAGGAGGCCGGAAGAAGGTTGGGCGTCGCAATTGCAGCGCAGGTGACGAAATGGCATGCATACAAACATGTGAAATGACGTTCACAAAACCGTGCTAATTGCAGTGTCACACACACTGTGCAGCTTACACGGTAAGGTAGTGTTCATCTACCTTACCTTACAACCTTTTGATTCCCTTCACCACGTTTCCCAGATCTTGTTGCCTTTGCATTGTAAGAATTGTATTGTCGCTTCCGATGTTATTTGAATGTGTCAAATAATGGATTTATCATCACGTCTCTATCTTTAAGCACAACACTGGGATTCTCGGTGTCAGGCTGGGGGCCAGGAAGTATCGACTTGCCTTGCCTTGCCTTTGCTGAAATACGTGTTCGCAGGTTTACTAGAAACCCCAGACATCTAGCCATCTCCTCTCATCTATGCGCAGCGGTCCATCCAAGCGCCCAAAGCGCGCCGGAAGCCCGGTGTTGGCCTCCGGCAGACACATCCACTCCCGCACACAGTCGGGCACTTCCTCTTTGATGTGAGCGATGCAGATCAGGGCTTGCTGGTCGGACAAGCCCTTCACCTTGACATTACCTGACCGGGCCTCTTCGCTTTCGACTATCTCACCTCCGTGGTACATCTTTTCTTGCCCTTCCGTGAGGAACAGCATGCACTTGTTCCGGACCGCGTCGTCCATGCCGCTGAACGCCTCGTCGAGAACGACCACATCCGGGCTCTTGATCATGGATCGTATGAACAAAGCTACCCGTTGGGCGCTGAAAGATACGCCGCCGAACAGGTGGTCGTCTGCCCAGCTCAGGCCTTGCCCGGACGCGGCGGCACCTGCGCCAGGCGAGAGCTCCGGTGCGAACCACCGCAGCGCTGCTTCGACTTTGTCTCTCGCCACGTCGTCCAGCTTTGGCTTCGATTGAAAGGTATCTGCCCAAGCATTCTCAATGACCTGTCTGATGGTGAGGCCTCGTGGCATGTGCTGATGCACCTCCGGACTTGAGTGGCCGATGCGCGCCTGAATGTCCCAGAAAGTAAGTGGTCGTACGCCGGAGCCGGGCTCCGGCAAGCGGCTGCGACCAAACAGTTTAATGGGTAGAGAGTACGTTTGAGGGTGGTCCGAGCAGAGCAACGACACGATCGTCGTCTTGCCGGACCCATTTGGTCCGAAAACTCCCCAACGCTCTCCTCTGCGAACGGTCCAGAACAAGCCATCTTTCTCGCCCGCTGAGGTTTGTTCGGACCAGTTTCCAAGCGCTACTTTGTCTCCGTAACGTACTCTACAGCCGCTCATCTCCACGAGCGGCTCGGCATCAGGGTTCAACACAGGAGCCTGCGAAGCCGACGCCGTCTTTGCAGACTGGTTCTGAGAAGATGCGCCAGTTTCTGACAGAACCCGGCCGACTTCCGCCAAAGCTTGGACAGGGAGGTTTGGGTCCTCCTCCAGTCCTCCCGACTTGACACCCTGCACGTATTTCTTCAGCCCTTCTAACACCAGGTCCTTGGGTCCCATGGTCCCAACTTGGCAGTCAGTCCTGAGACACACCAGGTGCGTAATCCAATCCGGGATAGGATCCTGGGGCCTGGCGCTAAGCACCAGTCGAGGACTGGCCTTCTCGGCCAGAGATTGTAGCAGTGGGCTCAGGCCAGTCACTGTGGGCGGGTCCAGGCCCATGAACGGCTCGTCGAGCAACAACACCTCGGGTTTGCGCAGTAGAGCCCTAGCTATCCTGGCTCGTCTCCCTTGGCCGTTGCTGAGGAATGTCACCGGCAGATCTAGAAGGTGCTCCAGCCGTAGATCTTTGACAACGCGAGACAGAAACTCGGCCGATACGACGCCATCTTTATCCAATGGAGATTTCATCGGATTCAAATCCGTGTTGCCCAGAAGGAAGTCTCGAAGGGAAAAGTCCGTAATCTCGCGCCGCGACTCATACCGCGCCGACAGGTACGCCGAGGTCTCAACGGCGCCACCCAGGCCGCCTGACGACGATTCGGCGTCGAACCCTACATACTGGATCGCCTTTTGCGGCGTCCTCAGCCGCGTTGAAACCTCATCACTCGAGAGATACGGGTAGGACCGCGCCGTGGGCGGCTCGCACAGGAGTCTTCCCCTCAATGCCTGCAGGAGGGTGGTCTTCCCGGAGAGAGAGGGCCCTATTATGCACCAATTGGTGGGCTGGGCCGAGGTGGACGGAAGCTCGAAGCTCAGGTCCTTGAAGAGCGGAGGGTTGGCCTGGCCGGAGGTGGCGTTGGGATGTTGTCGATAGAAAGTGCCATTGGCGATGCGGATGATGGGTGCCCGCGACGATAGAGGCCTCATGACGCCTGTTCGATATGGGCCCTCATAGAGCCTCCTCGTTCCATGTGAAAAGGACAATGGAATGCCACAATGGAATCACACAGCTGAGGCTCAACGGTATTGGTGAATGACGATATCGGCGCCCTTTGAGCTTCAACCGGATATAACCGGGTTTAAGAGCCGAGAGTCAAACGGAACAGTGCCGGGCAAGAGTACGTACCTGCACAACCTGTTCCCAGTGTGGCGGTGGTGGCTAGAGCCCCAGCATTGTCTCGCAAAGCCCAGCACCTGCAGGCCGGGAGTGAACGCGAGGCTGCTCGTAGCCTGAACGACAGCTCCAGCTCCCATCATCAATCCAACAACCCTCGTTCACAACGCCATCACCGACCGCCTCCGCAAAGCTCTAGACAGCACATCGCCTGCTTATACACCCTAATACAGGAAACAGTCATCCAAAAAGCTGCCCAAGATGGTACGTGGGCCCCCTCCCTTTGCTCGCCAAACCCTCCGCCATCGCCGCCGTCCCGCCTGTCTCTCTAACAAAGAACCCATCTCCAGTCGATGCGCATCGTGCCCTCCAACGCAAACCCCCAGTCCTTCTCCCACGCGGCGCAGAACACATCCGCCCCCTCCGCGCCGGGCCTCCACGACACCCTCCGCCACGGCGTCGGCATCTCCCCGCTCGAGGCCAAGTCGTCCCAGCCCGTCTCCGCGCACCCGCTCGAGGCCCGCCTCAAGAGCTGGGAGGCCACGCAGGAGTCGCTGCGCATGGAGTCGCTGCGCCGCACCTTCGGCATGGCCGAGCCCATCCGCCGCGGCATGGAGCTCAAGATTGTCCGCGACGGCGAGTGGCGGCCCATGGCCCTCGGCGGCGGCCTGCCCAGCCTCCACGAGGAGATCCTGAGGGGCCGCGAGGACACCATCACCTGGGAGGATGTCTTCACCGGTGACGAGACGAGGCCGGTGGCTGGCGTTCACGACGAGATGGAGAAGAAGCTCAAGATCCAGTAGATGTTACAGGCGGTGGGAGGGCTGTGGAAACTAAAGTCACTGTACGATACCGACAGCAACGTTGGACCCCTCTCGGATCGGCTAGCATGCTCGGGTTGGGAATAAGTCTAGAAGGCATCAAGGCAGCACAGAGGTGGAAAGAAGTGCCAAGAAGGATTGTGATGAATGGCAACTCTATCCTGCTATGGACGGACACCATCCAGGCCTGAAGCCGAAGATGGAAAGAAAAGAACACATGAGACAATGTCAAAAAAAAAAGAAAGTAAATACATTTGTACATGATGTGACGCCGATATTGACTCCAGAGATAAACCCAACTTCCTCAAGCGAGATCTCCCATCATTTCCTTCGTCCCGTTCAGTTCCGGTTATGCCAAAAAAGCAGAGTAATAAATGAGAGGTATGTGTTGACGTGGTGCTGCGGTGGCTCTCCCCCTAGAAAAAAATGTAGTGCAGGCCATAAACCTCCTCCTTCGGCCAACGATGCATATTCGGGGCTCATGGTGATTTCACGACCCCGGTGCTAGACACTTGGGGGGCGTTCGTTGCAGATCAGGGATTGTTTTTGCCCAGCGCGAGATTCCGTCGCTCATAATATCACGCAACATCCGCCAGATCTTATACGTTGGCCGTCACCTCCACTGCCTGATTGATGTTTGCTACCAGCCTTGGGCTCCTCCTCATCAAGGTCCTGAGGTCGAACACTCATATGTACAACGTTAGGACTCTCGGTACTGAATTGGTATTCTACGCAGAGCTGTTAGCAAACATGGTGCCGCTTGTACCACGGGGATAGGGACATACTCCTGAGAGGCTCCTTGTCATCCAAGAGTTTACCAAAATGGATCAGCCTTATACTGCTTGGGCTGGCCGGCTTGGCTTCCCAATCACTCCTCCACTCCCGCAAAATAAGCTCCTTCAGCGTATATATGCTGATGCTGAAAGGATCGGGTTGGCCGCTCTCAGTCTGCTCCGGGATGGTAACATTCCGCCGAGAGAGGTATTTGCCGTCCAGCTTGTACGGATGACGGGTGCCCGTCGTCAGCAGCAGCGTGATATTGCACACAGGCCCGTCGCTGCCGCCAGGCGTTATGATGTTGATGTCGTCCTGGGCAGGGCCGATGGCCATGCCGGAATCCTGCCTTTCCTTGATAGGGGGTGAGAGGGAAGCGGCGGAAGCATCAGCAGCCACGTCGTCTCCTTCTTTCTTTGCTTGCGCCTGAGGCGTGGACTCGGTTTGAACGGGCCTTTGCGATTCGACGGCTTCGTTTGTCGAGGACGAAGGTTCGCTTGCGGCGTTTCCGCGTGCGGCATCGGCACCGTCGGAGGGCTGGGAGGCACCGGGGCCTTCGGGCGACGAGGGAATCGCCTTCATCGCGACAGCATCGCTAGGCTGGTCCAAACGCGAATTGTCGGCGGCGTTACCACCACTCATAGTGGAGTCGACTGGAGCTGACATTGTTCGGGGAGGGTGCCAGGCAACGGGACAGCGGCTGGCGCTGCACCAGGGGGAGGAGACGCTTTGTGGGCGGGCGGGGAGTACGGTTGAGATCAATTCATTCGAGGTCGAATACGGTGGGGCGGGTTTCAACAGGAAGGTAGAGAAGGGGGAAAATATGTATGGCCGGCGGGTTTTGGGGGAGGGAGCAAGACAAAGATGGGGATGGTGTCTAGAATTGAACCAGCAGATAAGAGAGGCCTCGATTGGACAAAGCAGTGGTCGACCACCTTCGGGAAGCCGGGAGTGGGGTGAGACACTGGGGTACGGGGCGGGAAGTGAGATGAAGAGCGAATGGCGACTATCGAAAGCCCAATTATCGTCTGCAGCGTCTCAAGCAACACAAAAAGGCCAGGCGGCGGGCAAGGAAAGGAGAATGGGCGGATGCCTTGTTTGCGGGAGGGAGGCTGAAAAGAGGGTGCGCTGGAGGGATTGTAGAGACGGTAGCTTGGGAAGGCAAAGTCGTGGATCGCAGCAGCACAGCGTCCGTGGGCGGATGGATGGGATAGGACCGGGCTAAGGCAACCTAGGCAAGGTAAGGATACCTTAAGTTTGGCAAGGTAACAAGGTACCGTCAGGTCGTTTAGGAGGTACAGTTGTAGATGGTGATGATGATAAGATTAAGCCAGCGGGCGGTAAGTTAGCAGCCCAGAACCCTCGGGCATGCTGGGGCTGCGCATTTGGCGTGCTGGCGTGCTTGCGTGGGAGCCCGGAGAACTCCACGGTACCTGAGGGTCCGCTAGTACGAAGTACCTTAGAGCGAAGTAGTCCGACTTGGCCAAGGTACATCAAGCTACCTCACCTTAGATCCCTCTCGTCTCACGCACTCCTCTCAAGGCATTCGAGGCAAAATGACAGTGCTGAGAATCCGCCCGAGACAATCAGCTAGTCGGTATCATCCTGGTTGCCCAGTGTTGAAAAGTATCGCCAAGTGGGAGAATTGGGGCGCTGCCGGTGCGAGGCCCTTTAGGTACCTTAGTTTCCCCTCCCCCTCCCCCAATAACTGCACGGCCATCTCGATTTGGCAAGTATACTGGGAATTCAGCGAAGGAGGTATATAGCTCGTAGAGCAACAGGCTGCCTGTAAAAGAGTCACGGTGTCCCGGAGGCTCTGCAGAACCCGCTGGGAAGGTCTCTGCTCGGGCTGTGTCCCCCACCCAGAGCAAGAAGCGGAAGAGGGGGGGGGCAAGTCCCTGCTTTCCCAATCAGGTGGTGGTGCGCGCGAGCAGAATGGGAAATGGCGATATGAGGGAGGAATCAGATTGGACCTCTTGATTTGAGATAGCAACAGGGCGGTGCCTCATGTGCCTGGGGATCACGTCCGTGTAAGCACTCTATTGCACCTAGTCCGTTGCACACGATGTGCCCCCAGCACCCTTTTTCCCTGCCGGGGATTCCCTAATAACCTGAAGCCAGTCAACAACATGATAGGGAAGGTAGGTAGGTACCTCAAGGTACCACGGCGGGAAGTCTCGTCAACTCTCCACGTCCTCTCCCAGCACGCAGCATGAATCTCGCCCTCATGGTCTGATGTTTGTTTTCCCTCGCAAGGTCGGCTGCAAAGTCCGACGGGTACTGTTCTGGTACACTGCACGGCGGGTGTTGCATCAAAACCGGAGGCGGGGGCGCATGGCTTGTGTCGGCTTTTGAAAACTTTGTCCCAAGTGGCTTGGCCTTCTCTTGTTTGCCCGTGTCCGTGTTTTAACTCTGCACTGTCGTGGTTCGTGAAAGCCAGCAGAGCCCATTCCAAGGCGCTGGCCCGGTTGGCCCCGCTGTATCGGCTTGGGCCGGGGAGATGTAAAGGAGCCGTTCCAGAGCTGCTGGGCAGCGTTTGTTTATCCCCCCCCCCCTCCAGGGGGCCCCATTCGAGACCTGAGTTACCCCACGGGGGCGGTTATCGATGTGGAGGTCTGTCTGGGAACGCAAGGTAAGGGTATCCGCAAATAGGTACTTACTTGCACATTTCAAGCCAGCACTACGAACCAATGTCTATCATACCTTGGCTGTGCAAAAGACGCATGCTTGATCGCTTGACTAGTACTTGTGCTCGATCTTACAGCCACAAAGCAAGGTAATTACTGGGGCATCACGTCGGCTTCCCACTTCCCCCAGCTTCAACCGTTGCAGCAGGCTGGAGCTCGTTGTGGATTTTTGCCTATCAGGTCCTAGCCCCATTGCGCGTCCCTTCACCTCGAACGCCTTGGCATGTCTTGCACTACCCTATCTCGTCATGTTCCCATGATGCTGTAATGCCATGCGAGGCGCTCCTTAGGCCTGAGCCACGTTGCTTGGCACACTGTCGGTGGCACGCCCTGCAGATAGGGCAACGAAGAATCCGGCACGAATGCCACGTTCGGCCTGTCTGTAACGGCCGAGGAGGACTTACTATTTGCATGGCCTTGTTAAACGGCTTCATATCGTGGAGGTTGATATCTACTCATATTTCTACACAAAAGGTCGCCGCCACCTGCTGTCGCAGACCGTACAAAGCCCCTCATTAGCATTAGTAAACCTCGCCCGCATATCCATGCCTCGCACACGCTCACAAAGCCAGGAGATCCCCATTCGTACCAGCGCCCTGGGCGGGTTGTAGTATTGCCTGTGGTGCATGTGCGCTCACAACGTAGCCCGTGCCTTGGTTGTCCGTCCCACCGAACACATCATCTGCATGGTTGATCCGCATAGCCGCCATCTGTTGCGTCCCGATGCTGGAGAAGTAGGCGTCGGCATCATTAACGGCCTGGGCCAGGTTCGCTCCTCCGTTTGCCGACCCCACATCACGAGTCCGCGGGTCAATATCGTTTGGCTGGCCGCCCTGCCCAAACATACTGATGCTCTTGAGATTGTCCTCCCTGCCTGGAATATGCTGTCGTTGCAGTGCTGGAGATTCGTGCAGACGACGCGGCCGCGCCGAGCGGAACACCGTCTGCACCGGCTTCAGGTAGACGGTTGCCAACGTGCCGACGTTGAGACACATTTCCTCCAACGTTGCCGCGTCCAGCCGCTCCGACTCGGCAGTGATGGGAGGCTTCTCACCCATCACAATCTCCTTGGCCGCATTCATATCCGTTGACAGTAGCCGCCAGTACATGTATGCCCTGTCTCGAAGGTCTGGGTTATCCGTCTCCTCGGTTGCCCACTTCAACACCTTAGGCACCAGCTCTTGTCCCTTGGTTGGTCTTTGGATGAACAGCTTGACCGTCGCAGTCAGCAACGCAAGCTGGACCTCCACGGGCTCTTCTGCAAAGTTGTACAAGAAGTCCTCCAGAAGTACGTCGCTGTTCTCAATGCGGTCGGCGTACTGCCCAATGACCCACACCATCGCTGCCTTGGCTTCCGGCTCGTCCAATGAGTCCAGGTGTTCGCAAAGGGTGCCGATGATGGATTCGTACTGCTCGGGATACTTGCGGAAGATGTTGCGAATCACCACAGTAGCCTCTTGTACAATGTAGGTAACCTTGGTCGCGACAAGCTCGAGGAGCAGGTTAATGCACCGTCTCGCGGCTGGCTCAATCTTAATGGCCAGTTTGCCAATGGCCCGTACAGCTTTCCGCACGAAATGTACGTCAATCTCGGTCGCATACTCTCTCAGCTCCGTGAGGACCTCTTCGATGTTGCCTTCGTTGGCAAGCATGAAGATCAGTTCCAGCTTGGTCACCTTGACATAGATTGGGTCGTTGTACTTGCAGAAGAAGACACGAATGTCATTCTTCAAGACGTCTGGACGCCTTTGTAAAATAAGAAGAGCGTTCCTGAGTGCGAGGTACTGCACTTCAGGCCCCTTGGCAAGGAGCGTCACCAACGGCGGCGAGAGTTTCTTGCACAGGGCTGCTACTTGCCTCTCGTCTGAAATGTAGTTCATCAGATAGAGCACCACCCGAATGCACGTCAGGACGACTGAAGAGTTCGAATGTGACAGTCGCGGGGTAATTCTCTCCGCCAGCAGTGATGCCTCGCCTGTCTCTTGTGGGACGTAGGACATGAGTGCCTCCAGAATATACGTTTGGCCCCACCTAGCAATGTTAGTAAAACGTCGACATGGATCGGGACGGATAGACGTACTCAGAGCAGTCAGCAAGAATGGCCACCATTTTGGATGCGTTTGCGTAGTCGATTGTGAGCTTGATCGCATCACTTCTCTCCCAGATATCCATTAGACCCGCCAGCGCACTCGCAACAACAGTTGGGTTGTCATCTTTCAGTAGGCTGTTCAGACGGTCGATCAGGTCAGATTGCTCGACCATTCCCTTATCATGGTCGTAGAGTTTCGCGACGCAGAAGGCGGCCGTCTTTCTCACATAAGGATCAGGGTCTCTCAGTAGGTGCTTTACAAGCGGCACGGTGGCCTCGACAAACTCCCGAACGTGAATGTAGGACATTGTGCGAAGAGCCAACGCCCGGACAAGAGGGTTATGATCTTCCATATCCTGCAAGACAAGGTCAACAACTGTTTGAGGGGGAGGAGGGGGCAAATTCCTGGTTAGGCTTACATGCTGCAACACCGGGATTGCTTTCACAGCAATCTCAGGTCGTATGCGAGAATAATTGACGAGGAAGAGGAAGCACCTGCAGTCCATTAGCACAGGTTCAACGGCTCAATCATCTCCGCGACTTTCATTCGTACATTTTCTTGATTTCCAGACTAGGGATGTCCATGCAGGCAACGATGTCGGGAAACAGTGCGACCATGTCATTGTTGCTCATGGTCATGTTGGCGACAATCTTCTTGAGCGCCACCTTTTTAGTCGTGTAGTTCTTGTCCTTCTTTCCGCCGCTGTTGAGCTCGAGACGAAGCTCGGCTACTTTGCCCTGTCGCGTACTTAGTCTCGGTTCATACGCATGCGCGCTCATATATGCGAAAAACATGGCTACACGCAGTGACGATGCTTATTGCCGTTTTGCAGGAAAAGCATCATCCTATCGCCGCAGCAGCGCAATTACTGTCCACGGAGAGAAAAGCTCAAAAGGGGTGGTGTGGAAGGGGGGTGAAGCAATCGAGGGACGACTGAGGAAGAGCATATAGCTGCAAATGGCTGGGAAGGCTTACTCGAGCGAACAGCTTGGAGTCCCCTCCTCCTGCAGCTGAGCTGGACATGCTGGGCAATCAGGTGCAATCAGGTGTTATGCCTGCCACCGCTATCTGCGCCCTTGCGAAAGCACCAATTAACAGATTCGGTATAGGCTCTGGGCGGCTGCCACAACCCCTCACGCCTTGGTTGACTTTGATGCCACTGTACGAAAAGGATTTTCGATTGGTCAGGGTTTTCGATGTGCGCAAAAGACGAGTTCCGCGCGTAGGAGGGGGGAGCGTCACATGCGCCTCAAATCCAGGCTCTTGGTGATCGTAGGGTGTGTCCAGCCGATGCCCCCCGTATTGACGCTCGGTATCGGTGTGCGTCGCTAGCTGCCGGGCAACGCCTCTCCTCCAAAGACAGAACTCGTGACCGGATCAGATCGTTGTCGATATCGCCCGCATCGAAACCGTGTAATCGTTATCGCTTGACTCCACGCAAGAACTCGAATAGGGGAGCTGGGGTGAATTGCAGGCCAAGCCCATCTCGACAACAATTCCGGGGGTTCCTGAAAGCTATCGATAAGCACTTGCAATTAAGCGAGTTGGCGGCGCGCGGCGGCTGCGGTACCGTACCTCTGGTGGGTCAGCGGCGACACCTTCCCATCCGCCACCCACATCCATCAAGACGGCCGAGCAACACAATCAGCAGTCATGGCGGCGTCCAAATCCACGGTGCCCAGCTGGGTCCGCGACCTCGAGAACCCTCCTCAGTCGAAGAACAAGTCCAACAGCATCTCGGAGCCCCCCGGCCTCTCGTCAGGAAACCAGGTCTCCAAGGTGCGCCAGCTGCAACGTCCACTTTGCGCCAACGTACGTAGTCGCTGACTGTGCAACAGAAACACAACAAAGACAAGGACAGCAAGGTCCAGCCACGAAAGCCGCCGACGCCCGAGGAGATGGATACGCTGAAGCTGAAGAAGGCCTGGGAGGTGGCCCTGGCCCCCGCCAAGGGTCTACCCATGACTGCCATCATGATGTACATGTCCGGAAATTCTCTCCAGATCTTCAGCATCATGATGGTCTTCATGGCATTCAAGAACCCCCTCGTCGGATTGATGAACACGAATCAGGCATTCGAGAGGTTCCAGACGGAAGGCAACGCTGGGAAAATGCTGCAGACCAAGGTGGTGTATGTGGCGATGCAGCTGCTGGCGCTGGCTGTGGGAATCTGGAAGGTCAACACAATGGGCCTGCTACCGTGAGTCAATTGTGAAGCTTTCATGTGACATTCGCTAACCGACTGGCAGGACTACGAGATCAGATTGGCTCATGTGGGAGCTGCAGAGGCAACCGCTCGAGCACGCCGCTTTCGCGGTATAGGGTGCAACGAACAGACGAATATTGAATATGTACTGATTAGGTCTTGTGACTTGCCACTTTATACACTCTAGCGTTCTAAACTTTATCATCATCGTTGTTCTATGTCTGGCCGGCCTTCTTCGCCCTCTCGACCCTCCAACGAGGCCCAGCTCTTTCCAGGACACGCAGTCCCGGAAAGCATGCCAATATTAGAAAGGCAAGAAATGTGAAGCACCAGCCTCTTCCCATTCCACTGATCATGTAGTCGATAACGGCAGTGGCCGCGGCTCCAAACATGCAGCGAACGAGGTTATTCGCCGCCGTTGCAGTGGCCGGCGCGTCTGGGTAGATGTCCACCAGCAGAATGCCTAGCACACTAAACGACGTCGTCACCAACATGCCAATCATGAAGACGAACACAAGCGGCGCTGCCACACTGGTCTCGAAATGAAGACACCACCCATAGCCGACCAGGGCTCCAGCGCCTACCACCAGAGCAGGGTATAGCGGTTGGATCCGAGCGGACTCTATGGGGTACTTGCTCAGATCATCTCCACGACGGCGACTCACAGTCATGCCGAGTTTCTTTGCGATTCGACGGTAGTTCCAGTCGAGGATGTACCCTTGCCCGACAACCGCCACAAAGGCGCCAAAGCCGTAAGGAAGGTAGCACAGGCCGATCTGGAGGTCGCTGTAGCCGTAAATCTCCTTGAAAAGGGTTGATAGGGTCGAGGAGGTCAGGATAAAGCCGAGGTATATCATAGCAATGATGAACAGGAGCAACGCCGTTTCCTTTTCCCACATCACAGCCAGCGTGCGAAGGGGGTTAGGGAATCGGAGCTTTTGGTTCGGCGGAGCTTTCTCCCTGTTGTTCGTCTTTCGGCGCCGCATGTAATCAACCAGGGTAAGATTCCACGTCTGTGGGGGTATCGAGCCGTTCCCGACAACTCTGCGGCACGTCTCGGGCACGAAAAGGATATAGGGGATGAGCCAGACGAAGACAAAGATGGCGCAGAACCAGAATAAGGCCGGCCAGCCCAGATACTGGCTCAGCACACCACCGAGCACAGGGCCGAGCGCCGGGCCAATGTTGATTCCGGCACTGACGATGCCCATATACCTTCCTCGCTCGGCAGTCGTCGCAATGTCGGCGATGACCGCGAAACCCAGGGCAAGAGTGCCGCTACTGCCAGCCGATTGGAGGCAACGCAATGCCATCAGGGCGCCGTAGTTGCGCTGCAAGGCGAGGCCGACATTGGCGCAGACGTATATGGTGAATGCAAGGATGAATGCGGGTCTCCTGCCGGCAGCATCCCCAAAGTCACCAAAGAAGGTTGGCGACAGCCCCTGCATGATCATGTACGAGGTCAATGTCAGGTTGATAAGGGATATGGAAACATTCAGGTCCTGTGCGATCGGGTTGAGCGCAGGAAAGTAGATGTTGCCGGTCATTGGTGAGACAAAGCTGGCAAAGGTAACCATGGCCGTAATCCATATCTTCGTGCGGGTTGAGAAGGCACTGTATGGTGGTCCAGTGGACACGCGCGACAATCCTGCTTCTGCATCGTCCACGGCATCGTTGCTCAGCGGCGCCGGAGCCTCAGCAACGGTGCTCGTCAGTGTCCGGTTTGGAGGGTCGACTATCGCGGCGGCCACGGGACTCTGGCTATTAACATTTTCCTTTTGAGCCATGTCTTTTGTCAAGTCACCGCTTATCAGAGACAGGGGTCATGAGAGCTAGGAGGTCGTGGAAGGTTGACCTCGGAAGAACTCCCATCAAAGCATATACCCGAGTTTTCACAATTAGAAAAAAAAGAGTTGTGGAGGCTCTTCTACAAATATACCGAGCCATGAGTCGGCGAAGTCGGCGGCGATGCATAATCATATAGGCGAGAAGCTGCTATTCCCGCCCCTGACCCGTTGAAGTTCCACTTGGGAGGCACCGACGACGTGGATCCACGGAACTTATATCCGTTCTACTGCCGGGTACGGGCCATGATGCTATCCCCGTAGTGAAAATATTGTTATCTTTTTCTCCTTCTCAAAGTGGTAAAGCGGGCTATAGCGCTTGTAGAGGGAATCAAGCAGACGATCAAATGACACCAACCTGTCCTGTCGTGAGTAAATGCACATTTTGTCGGCTGAACGTTGGTTTGAAAAGTCTTGGAGATGACGGTGTTAGTAGGGCTGGAGGGGAGGCACGATACAGTTCTTGCATGACGGAAATAGCGTTATATATCCAAATACTATATGGCCAGTCGAGTTTCTAAACTGTCAAATCTTTAGACATGTCATATCATGTCAAGAACAGCTGTAGTTTCCCAGTGTAGACTCTGCCAATGCCAATTAAGGAAACGCCCGCTGACTAAGCTGGCTTCCGCAGGAAAGGTGGGTGGGCTTGCTACGTATTACGTAGCTTGTTTGGCGGGTGCTAGCAACATCTAATTGTCGAAGACTGAATGACAACTGTTCTTGGGGTGCTCTTGGGAGTATAGCACCGCCCGTGTTTCTGGTGACCAGGAGTGCATGCGATCCGTCATCATGGCAGCTTCAGCTCCGGCCATATTGACAGCCGCAAACCTCACTTCTGAGTTCAATGATTTGTTGCGTGCGCGCAATGCGCCATCCACGAGGCAAGCAGTAACGCTAGATGCGATCGATGGCTTTCTCAAGGAAGCATACCGAATAGTGTGTCCAGTGTTTTCATTCCGCTCTTTCTCATCGGATGCTGACTACCTCAGAACTCCCACATAAGCACTCTGCACAAGGAGTTGAAGGATGTACGACAGGCCTACCTATCGACAGCGCAGCCACGAAAAGGCCACGGCCGTCATACGCATGGCCAAGCACAGGCTCTCACAAACCAGGAGCGGGAGGAGGTTGATGCGAATGCGAAGCAGATGATCCGGGAGCTGAACGCTAGCATTCGAGGGCTCGACGACGCGGAACAGCTTCGGCGCGAGACTGAATCGGCCATGATTCGCAAGAAGTACGTCAGCGGCCTCGCAGCTCTAGGCGCGTGGGCATCGGGCGGCTTGGCGAGCAACAAGTCGGCGGAGCACGCTGCGGCAGAGGCACAGGCCCAACAAACGACGATTCACCGGGACGGCGTGCTCTGGTTCCTCCGGCAGCGGCTCGAGATGTGCTGCCGCACACAGCAAGACATGATGGAAACGAGGCTGACCCGGGAGATGGAGAAGAGTCGAGCCTTCCTGGCTCCTGCAGCTGGCGACTTTGCGGAGTTTCCCCCGACGGGCGCTCGGTCATGGACAGACACAAGTAATGCCGCCGAGGCTACGAAGCATGATGGATACCCCGAGGCTCAAGGGTTGACCGAGGAGCAAGTGCAGATGTTTGAGAAGGGAAACCAGGACATGATGAAGCACTACGAGAGCACCATGGACAAAGTGCGGTAAGTTCAGGCGGGAGGCTTCCCCGCGAAGCGCAGTCCGATGTAACAGAGCACTAACGACTTTGAATGAACTAGAACGGCGGAAAAGTCATTGGTGGAAATCTCAGAATTACAGTCGATGCTGGTTAACAACCTGACGACGCAGTCTGCCCACATCGAGCAGCTGGTGGCGGACTCGTTTTCGACCACGGAGAACGTGGGCGGTGGTAACAAGCAATTGAAGAAGGCCTCAGAGCGCCCCAGCGCAGCTCGGTACACCTTTTTCGCGGCGAGCGGGCTGTGTGCATTCCTGGTTCTCTGGGATCTGATTATATAAGACTCAAACTACGGGGTGTGAATTGAATTCTGTAAAAAGGGATCGACAGTCGAACACGAAGAGCGTCGCATGTTGTGTAGCAGAAGCCCCTGCACGGGTAGCTTCCATGTGAGTACCTACGAGATGGGTGGTGCTGGGCCACAGCATGTGATCCACCGGCTACGTGAACTTTTGCATGGAGAAGAGGCCGGGGTCCGGTGGCCATCCAGGAGCCGTAGGTGCCAACACAAGTTTGCATGTGTCTGCTTACATGTGGGGGGACAATGTCACCATTTCCCCAGATGAATCTGAACCCTTGGTAGTTTGGAACAAGCAGTTGTGTTAGATCCAAATAGCAACCCAAGGAAGCCATAAACGGGGGGGGCCGCCATGTCTCCAAAAATGGGTACCGTCGACAGCGCAGGAAAGACAAAACAGCTCTTATCAACAAAAGGCTAAAGGTAAAGTAAAGTACATTGCCTCAGCTACGATAAGATGGGAAACTGTAAGAAGCTCCAATGCCGTGTCGTACCCTGTCGAGGTTAATGTCTTAGCCGAACGCCTCGGTCGAGCGTCCCGAGGTGGTGACCCCAGCGTTCCTGACAGCAGGGGATAAAGCCGGCTCGAGCCCAGCGTTCTTTGGCACTTCCCTCGCTACCTGCTGGATCGATCCATGCAATTGTTTGAACCGTTATCCGGTCCAGTACGCCTGTCCTCATACGTAGCCGCCGGCAACAAAACGCCAGCGAAGACCGACTCTCCGTGATATCCCCGAATACCCGGCACGCATTCCTGCATCCGACGGCACCGCCTTCGAACACACACTGAGCATTCCGTCGTGGCCGGCTGCTCTGTGCCAACGACCGAGTGACGCCATATCGACCAAGATACCGGTCACTTCCTTCAGGTATGCTCAAACGTGCCCTACACAGGCCCACTGCGTCGCGCAGTGTCCGGGCGTTTGGGGCGTTGGCTCCCCCAAATTATGGGGTTCTTTTCTTGGGGATAATTGCTAACACTAAGTCGAGTCAGTCGTATCACTGTCCGCTGCCGGACCAGCCAGCGCCTGATCGTCCGCACGTTTGCCCTTGTCCCACCCACCCAAACACACCAGAGTGGGCTGTTTTTTTCTTTTTCCTGGGGGGTCGGGGTACTTTGCTCGGGTCGGACGTCTCACAGCTCAGCTAATACAAAGCACCAACCGCCTGAGCGTCGCCGGTACCTTAGCTAAGAATAGGTACCTTACTCCGGGGCCCAGGGAACTGGCAGTCGCAACAGACCCTGCCTGAACCGCCTGCGATAGGTGCGCCTCAGGGCCGACAAGCGAGCTAGAGCCCACGGTACTCCGCCGTCGCTTTCCTGTACCCGCGGGGCAGCTTTGCGCCTGCGACACAAACAAGAGTGACACCCCACCATCCCAAACATACAACCGGAATCCTGTCTTGGCACCATGTCTCCCTCGAACCCGTCTTCTTCTCCTCCTACCGCTCCCTCCTCTTCCACTGCCTCTTCTTCCCTCTCCCGCCTCAACAACATTGCCAGACACATCTCGCCCGCCATGGCCGCTACTACAAACTTCCCCGCCGAGGTCGTCCCTCAAGCTCCCGAAGATCCCCTCTTCGGGCTGATGCGTGCCTACCGTGCTGACGAAAGCCCAGACAAGGTTGATCTGGTAAGCATTCTGGCTCACGACTCTGCCTCGGACGAATCGTTTTCTGACCAGTGATTTAGGGAATCGGCGCCTACCGCGATGACAACGCGAAGCCTTGGGTTCTCCCTGTCGTGAAGAAGGTATGCATGTCCCATTGACTTCCCCCATCCTGCACTTCCAATGGGAGGGATAGTATCGTGAAACCTATCACGATACATGCCATGTTCCCAGAAAACCCGCTTCCTCCCCCCTCCTTGCCATTCCATGCATTCTTCAGTATCCTGCCCCTCGATCCACGATACTGACCACTTCCACGTCCTCAGGCCGACGAGATCCTCCGAAACGATCCCAATCTTGACCACGAGTATGCCCCAATCGCCGGTATCACAAGCTTCACATCCAAGGCTGCCGAGCTGATGCTCGGTGCCGACTCCCCAGCCCTCAAGGAGGGTCGTGCGACATCCGTTCAGACCATCTCTGGAACCGGAGCTGTTCATCTGGGAGCTTTGTTCCTCGCCAGGTTCTTCAAGGGCAACCAGACTGTCTACCTCTCAAATCCTACCTGGGCGAATCATCACCAAATCTTCTCCAACGTTGGCATTTCCATTGCCCAGTACCCTTACTTCTCCAAGGAGACGAGGGGCCTGGATTTCGATGGCATGAAGTCATCGATACAATCCGCACCGGACCGTTCCATCATCCTCCTGCACCCCTGTGCCCACAATCCTACTGGCGTCGACCCGACCTTGGACCAGTGGAAGGAACTCGCACAAATCATTCGGCAGAAGAATCACTTCCCCTTCTTTGATTGTGCTTACCAAGGTTTCGCTTCTGGCGATCTTGCCCGTGACGCTGCAGCTGTTCGGTACTTTGTTGAGCAGGGCTTTGAGCTGGTCATTGCCCAGAGCTTCGCCAAGAATTTTGGCCTGTATGGCGAGCGCGCTGGCGCCTTCCACGCAGTGACTGCGCCTGGCGCCGAGGCTTCCACTACCATTTCCAGGATTGCCTCGCAGTTGGCGATTCTACAGAGGTCCGAGATCTCAAACCCACCGCTGTATGGCGCGCGCATTGCTAGCACAGTCCTCAACGATGCGAAGCTCTTCGCCGAGTGGGAGGAGAACTTGCGTACCATGGCCGGCCGCATTATCGAGATGCGAAAGCAACTACGTGCAAAGCTCGAGCAGCTTGGCACTCCCGGTACATGGAACCACATCACGGACCAGATTGGCATGTTCAGCTTCACGGGCTTGTCAGAGACACAGGTGTTGAAGATCCGTAAAGACGCACATGTCTACATGACCAAGAACGGTCGTATCAGCATGGCTGGTCTCAATAGCCGCAACATTGACTACGTTGCAAAGGCAATTGACACGGTAGTAAGAGAGGCCTAAGAAGGGGTCCTCGACAATAAGAGTAGGAGAGGGTTTGGCAGATGAAATAACGACCAAAAATGGTACGCAATGTTGCTGTATTCAAGGCAATCCATTGCATTGTCACATTCAATATAATTTAGACCAAGTCAAAATTTCCCCATGATGACAGCTCGTGCCACCAAGTGATCCGACTTCGGCAACCGGCGGCGGCTCCACAATCTGGGCAGCCACAAGCGCCGGTCCGTGTGGGGCCTGCCGAACCTTTCGGAAGCCGCCGGGATCCTTCTCCAGCATTGATCAGCCATGCCATGCAACGCCGAGTATTTAACCCCAATGTGATCTGTTGAAACCGCTGTCTTTTGTGCCCCATCTCTTCGTCACGGATGCGGAAGACACTGGAGCAACTCTTTGAACAAGTAGTAGAAATATGATAAGAACAGGGCAAGAAACATTCAATTATAAGTACAAGCAGATATCGCGCTCTTTGAGTCAAGGATATGTGTATCTCATCTAGTAACAGTCGGCCGTAGATCTCATGCCATCGTATGCATCCATCGTCTCCTTACACTTATAAATGATACAGCACCCGCTACTCCCCCTTCCCTTCGCCCCCTCGAGATAAAAGAAAGGTGAAGAAGCAAATGCAACAAAAAAAAACAGTGGATAAGAAACGAAAAGAAAGGAAAGAACAAAAATTCAAATATGAATATATGGTCTGGCGACCTACAAGAAAAGAGGCACTCACACGCTCTAACGACCTACCGAGCACTTGCTTAGTAGAGAGAACGATGAATGAAGAAGTGAAAAAGAAATGTCGGGAAAATATGCTGCTTTCCATCACGCAAGCTCTCCTCAGCCCAAGGCTTATCTGTACAATTTCTTCGAGCACTTGAGCTACAATCCGAGCCCAAAGTGATTCCAGCCGCAGGAATCCCTCGACCAGTAGATAGGCGGATTGGTATGTCCTCAATGAGGATAAGGTTGGCTTATCGTCGCTCCTCGGGCTTGTCGATGAGACCCCCTATGTCGACGCGGCTCGAACGCTCCGCTCGTCTCGGCGCTTCGTCAGCAACAGCTGCTGTTGCACTTGGCTGGTTGCGTATAGGTGGAAGGTGGAACGACGGCTGAGGCGGATGCTGTGTGGTCATGCTTGCCTCGACGTGAGGTGACGGATATGGCAAGCGACTCGATGATGGCACGTAATGTGACCCTCCACCAATCCCGAAGCCCGGGCTCATCATGGCAGGGGCGTGCTGCGGTAGGGGGCCAGCATCCAAACGAGGCCTCTCCATTTCATATCCGGGAGAAAAGGCTGGGGGATATCGAAGGCCAAGAATCATAGCAACGAAGAAAAACGATCCTTCTTCCACCAAGCCAAACCGGACATGGTAAGGCCTTGGGTGGCCATCAGCAGCAAACGTAAGATAGTCTTGGTGGTCCAATTGAAACCGAGCAATAGCATCCGCAGAAAACCCCAATGCCTGGATGATCTGATCACCCCTTCCCAGTATCGGTGGAAGGTAATTGGGTTCCTTTCTCTTCTGCTCGTTCAACAGTTGATTTCGGATATTGGCCGCCCTCTCAATCTCGTTCGGCACGACGATATCAGCGAGTTTTCGTCCAACGATGTTTACCCCGCCAAGCGCATCCGAAAACGTAGGCGATGCTTTGGAGAACTCCAGATCCAATGTCAAATAAGCAATAGCCTCCACGGGCATGCGGGAGGCGATGGGCAGCGGGGCCGTATAAACATTAGCATCCGACAAAGCCCTTTCCAAGAATCGCGGAGTCATAGGCTCGCTTGGTTGTGATTTTAGAACACGATGCAACGGATTACGGCGGAGTGGATCCTCGTACCCTGGATTTCCCGAGCCCACCCCTGGATATATGTTCACCGGCCTCCTCGACGTAACATCATGGGGATGAGGAAACCGGGATGGGTCGTATCGTGTTTCTCGGTCGTCTCGAAGGCGGGGCCTGCCTCTTTTCTTGTGCTTTACGTCAACGCAAGCGTCTTCCTTGCCGTTGCTTAGGCATCTCGAGCATGGTCTTTGTGCTGCTCAAACGTTAGTCAATTTAACCAGTGATTCGGATACACAGAGCTGCCAGGCCCTCGGTTTGTTGGTTTAGAAACGTACCATCACACCTTTAGACTAGTCAGTACATTGTTCGTCTCCCGCGTTCGAGGAGATGGAAGACTCACCGTAAATGGGCCCTTTTGCACGGTACACATGCCGAAGCAACATGCCCTTTTGTCTTGCGCTGCGAACTGGGAGATGTCATAGGCTGTGTTTCGGTCGTAACTTGCTGGGTTGGCGGCAAATACGATGGCATGTTCGGACCAGCCATGTGAGGGTAGTTTTGAGGACCCAATCCTTGATGAAGTGCATGAGGCATAACCTGGGGTTGTGTCTGCGCCAAAGACGTGATTCTTGGTAAGGGAATCTCGGGTCTTCTGTACCCATAGGCCATGGCCCCTTGTTGCTCCTGTGGGTAGGTCTGAGACGTTGACAACGGTGATGGCAGCTGGTCTCGTTGGCCCAAAGAATGCGTCAAACTGCCGCGTCGAGCATTTTGAGGGTTGTTGTCAAGAAACGCGCTAGGTGCAAGACCCCGATCGCTGGCCTCTCGGGCTCCTTTCGGCGGTAGATGCGGAGACCCTGACATGGGAGGTGAAGGATATGTGTTGTAATGAGCAGAGAAGGGCGGCTCTGCTCTGTATGTAGGCCGGTTGACGTCGATGGCGAAGGATGCCAAATCCGAGATGCCTCGACGGTGGCCGAGAGGAGCTGGTGGCGGACGTTCAGGAAGCTTCACGGCGGATAGCATGGGTAGGACTGCCTTGAAAGGCTTTCGCAAACTGGTCGAGATGACTTGCGTCTACTTGTCCTTGCGGTTGAGGCAAGCGGGAGTCAACTCTCGCGATGCCAATGCTCAGCACCTCCCAGTTTCGAGAACAAGACTATGATGCTGTGAGCTCCCAACATCACCAGTGATACGAGGATGGTTAGGCTGTTAGTTTCTTACCGAATTGCAGTTGGCCCCGCAAGAAGGACCTAGTGCGACTGCCTGCGCTGTCCAGTTGCCACCCAGGCCGGCACGCCGTGAACGATGAGGAGATTCGGGATGATCGAGAACAATGCCACAACAAGGCAAAGCAAACCTGGCCTGGCTCTCGCAGTGGAAGCGCCGATGTAACGGCGCCTGGTATGGTAGGAGGTATGGTATCGGCTTCTGGCAAGCTCAGGTCGTATAGCCAGAGTAATAAGGGTGTGATGGAGAAGTCCAGGCAAGATAGCCGGCGTGGGACAAGATGCTGCAAGAGTGTGTGCTTGAACAGCACGAAGTTTGAAGACCACCGTGATACAGCATGCGGCCGCGGGAACCTCCTCGAGATGGTCGGGTGGCCAAACTGCTGCAGTGTCGCGGGGCACCGCAACCACAACTACAACCTGACGAAGGGAATGAGCGTCTAGCGAGGGTCGACTCGAGGTGAAGGGAGCACGACCGACGCTTAAGTCGATGTCGAAGAGCACAAAGAAAGTGCTTCCTGGACCAGATACTGGTCGGCGGCTCGCCGTAGGTTTTTGTGCGAACTGGTAAGCTCCAGATGACCGGGGGTTTTGTGAGGGCAATTGAGAGATGCAGCCGGGGGTGGTGGGTTGAAGGCGACAGGGCATCGGGGGAAACTACCCTGGTCTAGATTCCAGTGGATGCTAATCAAGGTGAAAGGGTCATACCACGATCAATCCCCTGCCTGGCCCATACTGCAAATCTTCCGTAGTGCTGTCCTGCGTCTAATTGACTGACGGGTGTGCGATAGATACACCCAGGGACAAGGGCCTGTGGGCAAGAGACTAGTTATGAGATAGGGAAACGGGGTGTGAGGGAGATGCTGTGGGACCTCTGCCAGATTCCAACACCGGTCGAGGCGAGTAGGATGTAGATGGGAGGGAGGTAGGGGCGTGTGGAAAATGGGGAGAGGTGTTGAATCAAGATGGGCGTGATTGGGGATTGCTGTAAGGTTATGGGATGAATGGCAAGCATCCCCCGCGTGTAAGTATGCGTGAGTGCGAGTGTCTGTGCATGTGCATGCGCGAGCACAAGTCAAAATGATACTGTGTATGTAAGGTAGGATGATTTGTGTCTCGGTCGCAGCTATGGCGCCTGTGTCAGATTTCGGTAACGGGAGCCATGTAGACGAGGATGGCCAGAGGGAAACAGGGCTGGTTGTTCAAAGTACCAATCAGACAGACAGCGAGTGGGACGAAATAAGTGTAGGCCGAACGCTTAGGTACGTAGCTAGGAGCAGAACAAGATTGGCGGGGGGGGAGGAGGAGGAGGATAGCAAGGAACAGAACAGAAGCGGACAGGGTCGGGAGTAGCTCAGGTGGAGAGGAGGGTGGCCGCGTTTAGAACGAAAGCTGGTGTTGATGAAGGAGAGGCGAGGGGATGATAAAAGCAGGAAGGGAGGGCGTGTGTAAGTGCTACGAGGAGAGAGACGTGCCTTCGGAGCAGAGCAAAGCAGGCCAGGCCGTCAAGGTAGGTAGACAAGGCAAGGTAGGTAGGGCAAAGTAAAGAAGAGGTGATGGCACGAGTGGCTCATGAAGAAGAGAAATCGGCTAATGTTGATGGCTGCCCGCAAGCTTAGCCACTCGTACCAGGATCGAAGAGCAAGCGGATCTCATGTTCGTCCCATCTTCATCTGTACCTTGCTGCTGTAGCTGTCGGTAATCCACTTGGCCTACTGTTTGCCGGTTAGAAGATGAGGGTGACCAGGGAAGGGGGGGCGTGATGGTGGGGGGTGGAGGGACGACAGGGGTGTAAGGTGAAGTGAAAGTTGGGTTTTCCCCCCAAATCTCATGAGGGGTGAGGGAGGGGTGCCAGCAGGTGGAGAAGCACCATGAGGAGAAACGGTGCAGTCCTCGAGTTGGAGATTGAGGATGATCGACGGTTTGGGATGGTGGCATCGGAGGTTGATGAAAGGGTCAGGGTCGAGCAGGGACCGGGATTTTGTCGTCTGAACCGAAAGCTTGTCGTGCAGCACCCATCCCACGGCCTTGCTGGCCAGGGATCGCCTGTGTCGTAGTGCGTGGCTAGTCCGATACGCATCGTAAATTATCTCCCAAGGAGCGCGGATGGCAAATCACCCAATCTGCCCTTGGATTTTTCCTTTGTTGTTGGTGGCCAGTGGTGGTGGAGGAGATGGTGGTGGTGGTGGTTCATCAGCAGGGCCGCCCCAAAGGTCGGCAGGAATCTGGGTCAGCCACGAACGGAGGACTTGCCGGGATCAGGGCGCTATGTCCATGCGGTGCCATGCAATGCCATGACAGCAGCACCCATGGCAGGCAGGCCAAGCCCTACCTCGAGATGCCATTTGTCCGTGGCCTCCGCGTCGACGTTGAGTCTGGAGCCAAGCCGAGCCGAGCCATCACCACCGGGAAGGGAGAGCGTGTGTCTGGCCAGCAGAGAGCTAAGGTGCGGTAAAATGAAGGGTGCGGGAGGGAATCATGCCGGACTGAGAACGAAACAATAGCGATGAAGCCATCGTCCCTTTTGCTTCCTTTTCCCGGCTTCATTATTGGTCTCACATCAAATGTTCCAGACTTGAGAACATGCTGCTCGTGTCCAAAAAGCAATCAAGTGGTTCCATCGGCTTGTAAATGGAAGGCATCGAGGGTTCGACGCCACAGCGCCACGATTGCATAAGCCAGCAGCTCACCACATGCCAGCCCTCTTCTTCTTCATTGCTGTACCTAAGGTACATAGTCTGAGGTGCTTTTCCTTAAATAAAGTAAGGTAGGCAAAGTACCTGTAAGTAAGGTACTCTGGTCTGGTCATTTCTCTATTTTTCAGTCTATTTTCTATATCGTTTTCCTGCATGGTCTTTCCTTGCCTCGTCTTCTTGAACCGGGGAGGAAGGTCAGGTACCTTAACTCGCATACAGTATCCGATCCTTGGCAAGCTGCTGCAAAATTTGCGCCACGATATCGCGCAGGCCCCGGGCAAAGCCGATGTCCCCTAACGTAACGTCAGAACCAAGATAGGTAGATGGCCTGAAAGTCGACCACCACAAGCCATGTCACCTTTTTTTTTTCTTCCTTTTTTCTCCCCCCCCCCCTCCCCTTCCTCCACGCGCGCCCTTGCTGCTCTGGCGGATAATGTGGCAGAAGCTGCTTCGTTTGGCGCCACCCTCCCTTTCCCCTCTATTTTCCCCTCTCCATCCATGCTTGGCGGCCCGGTTACAACCCACACTGCTGGGCCCGCCGCCGCTAGGAAACCAGCAAACCAGACGCACGGGTGCTAAATCGCCTTGCCTTGCATGGCACGCACCGCGTCTGCAGGGCAACATAGACAAGACTCAGTCCAGTCTCAGGTGGTGGAGCCGACCAGCAGCTCGGCTACAGAGCCATGCCATGCAAGGCCGCCATCTTAAAATTATGAATCAGAGGGAAATGAGTGAGGGGGAGGAGGGACTAACGCCGAGGCTCTTAACCTTCACCTTCGTCATCATTGACCCGAGGAGAAGCCAAGGAAACGTCGGACCAGAATTGCAGTGACAGTGCGTGCTACCCACTGTAGTAGCATCAGGTCGTGCACTGACATCCAAGTTTATTAGCCCGTTCAGACGTCAATGCTGCGGCTGATCACAACGTGGAGGCGCACGCTATCGCCATCAGAGCCCACGCTACCCGCCACATGCCACGCGGCACAAGCTTCTCATGTCCTCAGCCACTGGCAAGACAAAAAGAAAATAAACCAAACTAGCATCTCCAAACCACGTGGGCCGATATCTCGAAAGCCGCGCCCGCCGTCCTTGTGAGCATGAACATGGCTTGATAATTGTCGACAGCTCCGAGCCCAACGTACGATACATCACACGGCATCAACCGTCCCAGCCCTGATTGCTTTTCATCGTCAGCCCTCTTGACTTTGCTCTAAGTCGAGCCCCCGTCCCCTTTCGTGATCAAGCCCTGAACCTGGTGTGGCTGGCTATATTCCGGCAGCTGGGGCAAAACAAAATGTGGAGGGGCCGCTTAGACGTGGGGTCCCTGTCTTCCAGGTACGAAGGCCTCATCAATGCTACATACAGAAGATGCGAGCTAATTTTACGAAGCATGACATGTCTAACGAACAGTTGCAAATCAGTTGCTTTTTTTTCCTCCTCCTCTTCAATTTGGATTCCTTGCTATGCAGTACGTACACCTTGACTGAGTGATTGTCAGAGCTGCCCTCTCGGCCCGCTATCCCATTGAAGATCTTCAAAGATCGCCCCCTTCATGACCTGATTGCAGATTGGACGAGGTTTTCCGTCCCGGTTATTTGCCAATCTTGCCTGCTTCCATCTCGAAGTCTATATCGGAGCTTTAGTCTCCTTTGAAACGCTCCGAGGCACTAGTTTAGACGGTACAGCACCCACGCCAGCACGGTAAACCCCGAGCAAGTAGGGTGAAAGTCAAATTAGTTGCCAAAGCAGGTTTTAGCCCAGAAAAGAGACAAGAGGTCGCCCTTTACGATGCAAGCGCCTTCTAACAGGAAAACTGCTCGCTTGTCTTGTATGGGCTCCGGCCAAACGGCTCGACAGACTAAAAAAGCCATCTGGAAAGCATCCAGCCCAACCAAATGTGGCAGTCTCATACCGGAAAGGGTCGTGATGCAATCCACTTCCTCCACCGTTAACCGCCCGCCCCTCCTCGCCTGACACAGAAATCTCCTTATACTCCCTTGCTAACTTCCGAAGGCCTGGAGCCATGCTCTGCTTCCCTCGCTCACAGGGTCTTGCCTGGCATCCTCGGGGCCGGCTTGGCCCTGCATGCTATGCCGCTTGTCGCCTGGTGGCGGTCCAGGTCATGTAAAATAAATTAAGAAATTTCTCTTGTCAAGCGAGCCGCGGTTCCTCGAACAACTACAAATGAGGCGGGCGGTAAGTCTAGACCTAGACCCATGATCCTAGTTTCTTCGGAAAGAAATCGCAGGTCAGGGTGACGATGGACCATGACGCCTTGACCAGGCAGGTTCCTCTCGCGACTTCGAGGATGTTCTCTGTCCTGTCCCTAGACAACACGCAACGCACTGTGATGTCATGCCAATCACAAAAGATTTGAATGAACTGATCAATGTGACCTGCACGCCGGTTGCTAGATCTTGCTTCGGTTACGCGAACGTGGAATCACACGTGCGTAATTGCCACCACATTTCACGAAGGGGGGTGGTTAGCCTCGGCGCCCGTTGTGCCTATTAAACCCTTCCGATCCGGTGGACGGCGCGGTGCTCGAGGCCGAGCTTGTGGCTTTCATCCCAACCAAGGCCAGCCTAGCACGAGCCCAACTACAGTGCAATTCACTATGCTTTTACAACTATGCCCTCTTGCCGTCACATTTTTCGCCGTCTTTCTTTACACAGCCAACTTTCGCCAAACCCAAGCTCAACCTCGGGTAGCTCTCGCCGGACTTGTGCGAGGTTTGACTATACGCCGCAAGCCGTCCGCCCACCAAAGGTCTTATTCTTGCGGGCGTTGAGCTTACGCAACCACCGCTCTTCTCGAACGTTTGAGAGACTCCATGCCGTGGCCATCCCGAATGTGGAGACGTTCGCCAACGCTGTTGCGACTGGCCGGGAGCTCCCTGAGCCCACGCCATATTACCGCAGGGGTCGAAATTACTGGGATGTTTCAGATAGGTTGATTCTTTGCGGCTTGCCTGCAACTCACCGTACCTCGCCCTCCATTTTCTGTAATGATTTCTCCACTGTTGCTCAAAATGCGCAAGATAGATTCATGATTCGAGACCGCCACATCAGGGCGACTTCCCTGAGCTGTGGTCCTCCTAAGCTTGAAGGGCAAAATTACGACACGTCCAATGAGTTGGTGTTTACTTCGTCTACCAACCACACCCCACCCCACGCTATCACATCCCAGATCATCCTGGCCCTATGGTGCAGATAATGCCACCAATCAGAATGCCCCCGCCCCGATGACGACGGACAAGGCTGCAGGGATTGGTGTCGGGATGAACCATTCGATGTTAGAACGGTTCTCGAACGACCAATGGTAGCTTGGCCGTCAGGATGGAAAGTCCAATCTCCATGACTGGGCTCTGGTTGTAATATTAAGTAATTGTATTTGAGTATGTTCGGTGGAAGTACCCGTACCATCGTCCTCAGCGGCCTTGCGACGTCGCTTTGTGTTGTCGCGGCCAAGAGGTATCATCATAAGTCGAAGGTTTCCAAGCTTCTTTTAGCCAGTTGGAGGTCCCATGAGTCGCGCCACAACCTCACAGACAGATGGCGCCGTGTAACCTCGGTCGTAACCGCCTGCATGGTCATCGCAGGCCGCCCAGAGGTGGATAATCTGCCTGCTGGTCTGGTAAGTTCCCAAATTGGCGATGAGCAGGTGTCATGCAGAGACTGTGCAACCCATGAGGCTAGGCTGCGTATGCATCGCTGCGTATGCAACGCCCAGGTTGCACAGCACGTACATGAACATGAGTCTCGAGGTACCGGGTCAACTCTCGTCGTCTGGAAGACAGGATGTCGCAAGTCTCGCTTACTCCAGCTTGTATCACGATCGGCCTCTCGAAACCGGCTTGTGGTGAGCCTCCACCAACTGAAATTGGACAGGATGGCAGACGGTCAATCGCCATCAAGAGCCCACGTATCTGATACATAGAACATTCGTCATGTTTGTGTTTGGCCTCACGCCACTTCCCCGCCTCCTATTTTCGGGAGCAGCGCATTAAGAATACGTACTGTGCATGCGGAGATTTTGCATCAACTCTGCGGGGTAAGGTAGATTAATCCAGCGAGCTCAAGGGATCGTTTCCGCTGCATAGAACTTGGGCGCCTACTGCGGTCGTGAGGCTCGTCGCAGGTCTCCTTCACGATTTCGGCCCTTGATGACGAGGGAGATGCCCTATTGGGCACACGTTGGAGCCTGTTTTTGAACAAGCGGTGCAACGCAAGCCACAACTCGCAGGCTCTGGATTCTGACCAACACGTACAGAGTACGTCTGTTATGGTTGCATGCAGAAATCAAAATTGTGAGCGCTCTGGGGTACAGACGGAACGAGTCGGAAGCCGTCTATTGGCTAATAATGGTTCGCATCAAATGAGGGAAGCCTTCCCCATGCCGGACCCTCGGATGGCGCTGGGGCGATTCAGGGTAGGCTGGCACATGGCAGGCCGCGGCAGGGAAGGGTGAGAAGGGTGGACATTGCTCTGCGTCATGGCGCCTGTCGCTCCCACGGTCTCGCTTGTTCGGATCCCTGTCCAGCAGCCGAAGCTTCGAGTGTGACCTGGGAAGTGAACCATTGTCGTCCCCAAGGATGAAAAGTAGAGCCAGAGCCAAAGCCAAAGCCAAAGCCAAAGCCATAGCCATAGCTCGGGCGAGTCTTTGCATTTTACGCGGAAGATTCCGCCACGGAAAGATTGCATGACCCGGGCATAAGACCTTGGAGCTTTACTAGCCGTCAAATTGTCCTCTTCTCCGGGGCAGACAGCTCACATGCTATAGCAGCTCCTGGTAGAGTGGGTTGATGGAGGGTGGAATTAGACAAAAGGGGTAGGCAAATGAAAAACCACTTTCGGCCGAGTTAGGGAAAACGGTGAGAGTCACCTCCCCTTTCATCTCATCTCATCTCGTCTCATCGGGAAAAGGATCGCCGGCAAGGGTCTCAAACATGCCTAGCCAGGGTGGAAATGGCGGTACGCGACATGCATGCATGACTTCCGTCTTGACGTCCGTTGCCATCTGAGTAGCGTATAGTAGTCAACTTTTGACAGGCGGGAGGGCATGCATGGTGCGCTCCACACTGTTGGATCAGCAGCAACAGCTACATACAACAACAGCTACGGCGTCTCAAGGGACGGGGTCCGGGGCGGGGCATGGCGTCAGAAGTCAAGGCGTTTTCTGCGCAGTCGAGTGGTTGACGGGCAATTTCCAGCAGGGCGTGCCTCTACTGTATGCTCTCGGCGATTTCCTAGGACCTCAAACTCGACAAATAGAGCGTCACGATCCAGGAGGACTTGGATTGGTGAAGAGGGCCAGGAGGGTGTGGCCGGAGCGGGAGCGTCCTTTCGACAGTGGCACGGACCAGATCGCAACGTGGCCCAGGGGCGATGGCATCCCATCCCATCCCGCACTCTTTACCCTATCCTTTCGATGAGGTGGGGGATGAGAAGATTGCAATCAATCTAAATTTCCGGAAATCACATGAAGGGATGTGAAGAGGCATGGGTCTAAGGCCATGGTCATGGTCATGGTCAAGGGATGGGTGACATGGAGCTGTGGCTCTCCCTATTCTCGCAATCATTCCGTACCTGCCTGTCGCTGCTCTTGGTTCATCTAAGTTAGGGATGCATGTACGACTCTGCTTGTTTGGCACATGCTCCTAGGAACCAGCGGTCTGGAAGGAGAGGGAAGGAAAAGACAATCTATGGAGAGCTAAGGTAAGGTACCTTACGATAGCTGCCTTGAAATTCCTTCCCCAAGGTACCTTACCTACTTACCTTACTTAAGTTAGTTGTTGGTAGGAAAGAGGTCAAGTCATGGGCAGTTGCCACTCTGGTTGTCGCTTACACTTCTTCTTTTCCTTTTCACTTCCACTTTCACTTCCACTTCCTCCACTTCACTCCGCCCCGGCTGCCCTGTTTGGTGCCAGCCTCCGAACCCATAGAGACGTGGTCACACTTCCTCGGAAATGTGGTTGTTGCATCGCATCCTCCTCTAACCTCCCATCAAGAAGGGTAGGGGGGCAAAACCCACACATTAATTTTGCATCAACTGTATCATCGTGCGATGCCATGTCTGCTCCATTGCAAAGGCCGACTTTAGTCCCACAAGGCGTGTCTGGGCAGGTGTTCTGTCCCACCCCCGCCTATATTTGCGTCGACCTCAAAATACTTGCCTTTCCTGAGACGAAAAGCGCTGGTGGACCCGTTTCAATGTTTGCTATACGAGATGCCATTAAACCTACCTCCCACGCACGTATTGACGGGGCACCAGCCTAGCGTCCATGTATGAGAACCCGAAGAATCAAAGCGAGTCCGATGGAGACGACGACAGTGAGAACTTGGCAGCAACGGTGCGCCTGGTCAATGGCGTGTGCGAAACAAAGGTTGCACTGGAGCAGAGCGCCACCTCATGTGTGGCTTCCTGTCACGACCTTCAACGGTAGCCCCCCAAGCTGATATTTCGCTTTCTTCGCTCGTTTTGGCTGCGCTCGACCCCAGCCTGTTCATTTCCCTCAGGCTTGATGCTGCCAGGTTCGACGCATTTAGCCCTTGTCAATCGCCTCATCTTGTGGCCACACGGAGAATTTCCTTTTTCTCCACCCATGCAACTTTCATCCCAGTTTGGCATGGCCTTGAACTCGGAGGGAGGCAAGAATCCGACGGCGAGCACGTATCAGGCTTGCGACACCCGATCGAGCTTTGCAGTAAACACCACCGTATCTTAAATTTGCCTCCCTGGCCCTAGGTTGCGTGCGATACAACATCAGCTCAACCCATAAAATTCTCAGACCTGGACAAATGGGTTGGTAGAAAACCATGGCCGGATTGCAGGGTGGTCGGTGCGAACGATAGCCCAAGCCATCCGCATGGCATGAACAGCCAAAAGCATCCGTGGCCACCAGCTTCCGTACGATCCCCAAAGGTCCAAGCTGCAAGAAGCCGCCCCGTGACACCATGTGTTCCCGGCAGATTGGTTCATAGCTCGGGTGTGCCTGGACCCGACTTCGGAAGGAGTGTAACATTCGCTTGTACGCATTTGCGCCAGATGGGACGAACGAGACACCGGGTTTGGCTGCAGCCGATCTTCTCGCCTATAACACCCCGGTTGATATAGACAAGGTCACCTCACCACACCCACTGCTCTTTCCTGGGCTAGTGAGGATACCAGCGCTGCTGAAACTGTTACTCATGCTCAGACAACTCTACGTGTGGGCTATACGCGCGAACGGACAACTGCCGTAGTTCCTGGTAGAAAACGCAATGCCGAGCTGTTTCATGTGCCCGATGAGGCATGAGGTATCAACTGTCGGTCGAACGTATCCAACGTCGTCACCGCTGCGGGCAGACCGATTTTGCATGCTGCCCATTACTTCATCGTGTGTCTGATGAGTTTTGGCCCATGATTACATGTCCTTGGCGCTTGGTTCCACTGTGCAATTAACGACCCCAGTCCTGTGGTTGGATATTCCCGTCTTGTCCTAATTGCAGCACACTTGTTAGAGAAGCCTTTAGTGGGGCCCGCAACCTTGAGCACAATCGAAACTGCCTTGACTATCTATTGGTCTGCCCAAGTTCCGAAATTGCGAGTTCACAAGCAAGAGGAGGATTAGTTGAAAATTTGTCACCGCCGTCCTAAGCAAGTGACGCAGCCAGCACCTACTACCCTAGCGTCCATTTGCTGCACGACCGGTTGGAGCTGAGCTCGGTTACGTTGATGGATTGTGCCCTCTGCTGAATTATCGTACGAGGGTGATGGACTCATCGAAGCTGACATCTTTTCGGGCCCGAGGTATTGCATGGCATTGGACACACCATTGAAGGACTTGAATGCTTTGCAAAAAGCAACTTCGCTGCTCGAAACACGTTGTCAGAGGCTCAGACCTGTGCCGTTTGCCATGCGCAATCCCTCCGCCACCTGATTCTGGCCTGCAGCTAGCATCATGCTTGTTTCTATCAGGGCAATCCGATTGTTTCTCGCGTTATTTACACCACTTCGGTGAGTCCACGTGAAAAAGTGAGACAAAGGCTTATTCTACACCTCGGAACAAAGACCCGGGCCTTTTTGGTGCGAGAATGGGGAATGCCCAGCCAGCCACTGCGCCATCAAGTACATTGTAAAGACGGGCTCCATCGCCAAACATGATTCCTTGGGGCGCTCTCAAAGTGGGGATAAATACAAAAAAAAAAAATAACGTATCAAGACACTCGCAGAAGCTTACACGATTTCACAATGCTTTTGCCACGCATGTGCTCATGCTGCTGTCCTCCCTGCGTAGCCGTTGCACCACGCACCACCGCCTCTCGGTAAATAAGGTACTCGGACACCAGCCTCGCTAATGTCTCTTGCGCGCAGCCATGTGTTCGGCGCTGCAGCACATGGCTCCCCCGTGCAGGCGTCTCACACAACGAAATGGGCGTGTCTTGGTCTACCCACTCGACATGAGCCGAGACATGACTTGAATTTCTTCTTGGCCACAAAGTGCCACAATATCCTTGACTCGCTCGCCTCCAGATTCCCGTCCCTGCATGCCTGCTTTGCCTGACACGCCATCAGGGCTGATCAAAGAAAGCAAGCCATGATTCCGACACGGCGGTCCCCTAGCTGCAATGATCTTAACCCTAGCACACCTGAAGATCGATCTCGCAGCGATTCTTCTGCGCTACCGGAAGGATGGCAGATGCAGCCAGCCATGTTGCTTGTTTGTCTCTGGGGCACCCACTCCCAGTCTGTGACGAGGGGTCTAACGTAGACCAAAGCCCCTCATCCGATGGTCGAAAGCTGTGGCGCCTCAAAGTCGACTTTCGATGCCGGCGTAGTTGCTGTCGCTCGCCCAGCTCGAATCAGGCCATACTAACCTGATCGCCTCCCAGATGTGGCTAATTTACGGGACATGGTCAGTTACACGAGACCCCGGGGTTGGTTGGAATGATGTGATGCCGTGATACCACCAAGCAGCAGATGGGGACGGCTTACCTGACATGGAGGATCTGCAGTCCATCCTTGACCTCTTGCGGCAGGTCCTTCACGTCTTTGCGGTTCTGTGCTGGCAGTAGCACAGTCTTGACACCAGCTCGCAGGGCGCCAATGAGTTTCTCTTTGATGCCTCCGACAGCGGTGACTCGTCCTCGAAGTGAGATTTCACCCTATTGTCATGGTTCACGTTAGCGTTTGGGAGTCCAACGGGAAAGGCTGGTTGATCGTACAGTCATAGCCATAGTTGGTGGTACAGGCTTGCCCGAGAACAGGGAAATCAGTGCAATCGCCTGGCCGATCCCACTGCTGGGGCCGTCTTTAGGTATTGCCCCTGAAGGGCAGTGAACATGAATGCTCCGGTCCTTCATGATGTCAATGGTAGGCTTCGATGTTAGTCCCAGCTCATATGCGTGAGCCTTCACCCAGGTCAAGGCCACTTCGACACTTTCCTTGAGCACATCTCCCAGTTTTCCAGTCAGCTGCACTCTGCCATTGCCGGGCATGTCTGCCACTTCGATGAAAAGAATACTTCCATTTCCGCCGGAACTGTAAGCCACAAGCCCGGTCACGATGCCAGGCCTGCTCGTCTTTTCGGCAATTTCCTCCTCGAACTTTTCGATACCCAATATTCGCTCAATGTCTTCAACATGAAGCTCGGGCTTGTAGGATTCGAGCTGGCCACCATCCTTGGCTTCAGCGTACTCGACGGCTTTGGCACGGCAAACTGATCCAATCTCCCGTTCAAGGTTGCGGACGCCCGATTCGCGGGTATAAGATTCGATAATTTTTGACACAACGTCCTGGCCGAAAAGGACTTGGTCCTCAGCCAATGCGTTTACCCGTATCTGTTTGGGAATCAAGTGCTGCGTGGCAATGTGACGTTTTTCCAAAGTTGTGTACCCTGGAATGAATATCATCTCCATGCGATCCAGTAGTGGCGGTGGAATGGTGTCAAGGTTGTTGGCAGTTGCAATGAAGAGGATCTTGGAAAGATCAATAGGCATGCCGACATAATGATCATGGAACGCATGGTTCTGCTCAGGGTCCAAAACCTCGAGCATGGCCGCCGAGGGGTCTCCGTGCACGCTCGCCATGCCGATCTTGTCAATCTCATCCAGCAGGAAGACCGGGTTTGCGACCCCGACCTTCCTTAGCCCCTGAACGACGAGTCCAGGCATGGCTGCAACGTAAGTCCTCCGGTGGCCGCGGATTTCTGCTTCATCTCGAACACCGCCAAGCGAAATGCGGTGGAATTTACGGCCCAGTGCCGTCGCCACTGACTTGGCAAGACTCGTCTTGCCAACACCGGGTGGGCCAATAAGAAGCAGGATCGGTGATTTATCAACAACCCGCTGCGACTTCAGAATCTGCAGTTTCGCGGAATCCGACTCTGGGGGTTCTAAGGCAACTGGCTTCGAACCATCATCGTCGTCTCTGGTCTCGCCGGTGTTCAGTCCAGCCTCGACCTCGGCCTTGCGTATCTTATCCTCGACCTCCTCTGCAATGGACTGCTTCAGCCTGAGGACAGCTAGGTATTCAATCAACCTCTTCTTCACCTTTTCGAGGCCGTAGTGATCCTCGTCTAGTTGTTTCCGAGCCCTCACCAGAGTCTCTGGGCCCAAGCGGTCCTCAGTAACAGCCGCCCAAGGAATCTCCGATAAGGTCTCCAGCCAGTTACGAGTGACTTGGTACTCTTGGTTCGCAGGCATCATTTTTTGAAGACGGCGGAGTTCCCTGTCCACAGTCTTGGAAACCTCGGCCGGTAGATTTGCTGCGGCAAGTTTTCTCTTGAGCTCGTCCAACTCGCTCGCTTCCTGGTCCTCATTCTGGTCGTTGCCGCCCGGTGACTGCCCTGGAGGTGCCACGAAGGTCATGCCAGGCAGGTTGGGGCCTGCACCGGGTTTTCGGTTGCCAGAGTCATTGAGACGATCTAGGATCTGGACCGGAATGGATGTAAATGTTGTAATCTTGAAGCTATTTTTGATTCCGCCAACCTGGCGCTCAAGCAGTTCGATTACCTTAGTGAGGCGAACTTTGACATCCAGTGCAGCCAGAACTTCGAGCTTCTCCTCGTGTGAAGCTTCCACTAGGTTTGCCATAAAGTCAGCCAAGCGTCCGGCCTCGTCGATCTCCCGTTTGGCGATGAGCATGTCCAATCGCTTCGTAACTGCTGGCGGAAGACCGATGGTGTTTTTGGCGCGTGGAAGCAAGGAAGTTATTCGCAGTATGGTTATGAGCTCTCGTGATCGAACCTTGAGCAATTCGAACAGATCCTGTAGTTGTTTATCCGAGGCGTTGGCTACAGCATGGAGCATTAGTAGGGGTGACTTTCGTAGACGTCATGGGTGGCCAAACTATACCTTCATCCGTGAAGTGTGTGACTTTTCCTTCGAAGAAGGGTCGTTCGCGAGATACAGCATCGATCCTGACTCGGGATGTGCCTTCGACGCGAAGGGCAAACTCCCCGGTGCCACGGCCGTCGATGCCGATGATCTTGGCGGCAACGCCGAATGTGAATAAATCGTCCTTCTTGGCCTCCCCGGGATTTATCTCCTCCTGTGAGTCGTCTATCTCTTCCCCATTGTTGATGAGTAGTTGGCCATTAGGCCCTATCAAGGGAGACGAGAGAGGGACGCAAGCGATGGGAATGGCATCGATGCGGCCTTCGGGGCCTTTTGTGGCGGCGCGCTCGTACACGTGGGCGAGGAGGGCTGGGATATCGGGTCGGTTCGACGTGACAATGATTCGCTGCACTAGACCGGGGAGAAGGACGGATCCTCGCGCAAGTGGTATGAAAGGTAGGCTGGCCGTTTGTGACCGTCCCATGTTGATGATCCAGAATCAGAAGATGTGCACTCGGAGATAATAATGGCAAGCAGCTGATGTGTATGAATCTGACTGCTACGGCAGAATGCGTTGCGCGGAGGTTGTGGAAGGAAAAAAGCAGACAAAGATGGTGTCAAGAGCAAGTGTGGAACGAGAAAGGAGGTATCATGGACGAGGTCGGCGTTCAGAAGCATGGGGTATATCGGATTTGAGGTTCAGGGCCAGAACAACGTCGTCACCCCCGGACCTTGGCTCTGGCCATCGAACGGAACCGAGGCTAAAGTTGGGGGCTAGGGTACGTACTGCCAGGTAGTGTTCGTCGCCATGCACATGCGGGTACCTTAGCTACTACTTGGTACCTTGCTGTATCTCAGGTACCTGCTGCAGGCAAGACAAGGTACCTAGTACCTTGTTTAGCTGCTCGGATACTCGCGCCGCTAGCACAGCTTGTGAATCTGGGGCGAACGGCAATCTTGTACTTGCTAAAAGGTGCAGGATACAGCAATGAAGCCCGTTCATCCCGACCTTGAGGTTTGGTCACCTGTGAGAGTTTTCTTAGTAACCCCGATCGCTGAGTGTGAAGACTGTTCGTGTGGCGTTGTGCTCGAGCTTGTGATTGATCTACTAACGTATGGTGTCGCGCACTACAGACGTCCGTACGATACGCTGCCAAAGTTTCCATCGGCTAGTTCCATTGCCCGGCGTAAGAGTGTTGGGATACCCTGGCAAACGACGGGATGGGAATGAATGGTGAACATACCAGTTTTAATACTCGATGACATAGATAGAACACAGATTATCAGTCGTCGACCCCCAAACCGTTGACTCTGGCCAAGAGGGCGTACGTGAAGCTCCGTGGAGGTACGTTCAGGGTAGGTAGCCAGACTAGCTGGGGCACATAAAGGTGGGGAGTCGCTGTGTCAGCGTGGGGCAGTAGCTTCTGCTGCCTTCAATTAAACCAGGTCGCGACAAAACGCGTCTCCCGGCCGATGCACGCGCTGATCGGAAGTCGACATTTTCATCACCACAAATATCAAACATAATGTGTATGGCTACCAACCACGACCCCCTCTCGATCGGCATGAAAACCTACTGACACGACTTATCCCACAGCTGCTTACGGCGGGTATACCAAGTCTGGCTTCGGCGGTAACGAGTCTGGCGGCTTCTTTGCTGGTTCACAGCAGGGCAGTCAGGGCGGCGAGGGAGCCGGTCCGCGAGGAAAGGTAGGCTTTCCCCAACGCATTTTCGAACGCAGCCCGTTGCTTGCCGTCACCTTGCTTCATCGGCTGACCCGTCTGTTATCAAACATAGAACGAATCCCTACGGCCGGTTACCATCAAGCAGATATACGATGCAGAGGAGACGTACAACGGCTCCGAATTCAAAATCGATGGCGCGCCCGCAAGTCTGATCACCGTCGTCGGCCAAGTACGAAGGGCCACACCGCAGTCTACCGTCATAAACTACCGGATCGGCGACGGCACTGGCGAAATCGATGTGGCGAAGTGGATCAACCACGACAAGCAGGATGAGCCTCAACAAACGTTTGAGCTCGACTCGTATGTTCGCGTAACGGGCAACATCAAGGCCGCCAACAACAAGCGCAGCGTCTTCTCCCACGACCTGCGTCAGGTTCCGGACTACAACGAAGTCAACTACCACATGCTCGAGTCGACGTACGTTCATCTCTTCCACACCCGCGGCCCGCTCGGCGCCCAGAATGGAGCCGCCGCCGACGGAGATAGCATGTTCGTCGACGGCGGCGATTACGCTGGCGGCGCCGGTGCAGCAGCAGGCGGCCAGGCTCCCAGCAAACTCTCGGGATGCGGTCCGAACGCCAAAAAGATGTTCACGTTTATGAATAATACGCCCGGCGGCAATGAGGGTATTAACCTGAGCGTGGTGACCAAATCAACGGGCATGGCCCTGCGGGATGTACTGAGCGCGGCGGACGAATTGCTGGGCCAAGGCTTGATCTACACAACTGTCGATGACGAGACGTGGGCCATTCTGGAGTATTGATTATGATCGATTGTGGGAACGTTGTAACCTAGAGCCTTGGGTCCTCGAATCTGGAGGAATTGGAGAGGCTAGAAATGGGAAGCTGGCAAAGGAATGGATAGGCAACTTGAGTGTCCTATCAAACGACTGACGAGATATGTGTCGGTAGACAATATTATCATGAACTTCTTTTCATCCGAGCCAAGAAAATAATCAAGAAAAACTCCGATCTAGTCATCACCCAATCCAGCATCCATGCCTCGGACGAGACTGAAACCAGACTGGACGCATTGATAATTCCAGATATTGGTCAACTATGTGAACAGGCGGCACCGGCATTACAAACACGGTTTAAATTGATACTAAGCTCCAATTGCTAATAGGCCAGCAATAGGCGGCAGTCACAATTCCATGTCAGACATGCAGCAAGAAAAGCTCATGGGCAGTGGAGTCCCGAGGCCCCGAAGCCCGAACCGGGGAGTAAGAGACGGCGACTATGCAACAGCTTTACCTCTCGGCATCTGCGCAAAAACCATTGCGTACCATAGCTGCAAGCAAAAGCAGGCCCGCGTTTGTTCATCGCGGGTCAAGCAGCTCAACACCCGTGGTTGTAATTATAGAAGGTGATGTTATTTTCAGGATAAGCAGGCTCGTCCTCGGTCCCGGCCTAGAGGTCGGCAATCCGAGCGGATATCTATACGCAGCAAACCCAGCCCATACACCCCGAGCATTGTCATTTATATTCCCCGTACGCCCAAGCACACCCCACAAGTTTAATAATGATGACGGCGGTCCTGTCGAAGCGGCTCGACCAGCATCACCGCGGCCCCTCCCCTTCACCGCACGGCTCCTACAGCATGCGGCGGATTTCCTGCTCGTTGAGGTACTTGTCCAGGCCAGAGTCGAGGTGCTCCCACCACTCAAAGAGCATGGAGTTGCAGATGAGCTTGAACCAGGGGGTGAACTTGAGGGTGGGGTCCTCGAAGAGCTTCTTGAGCCCGTCGGCGGTGACGTACTGCGTGGCCTGGACTTCGTTGGGGTTGGCAGCGACGTCAACGTTGGCCTTGATGAACAGGATGTAGTCGACTAAAGGCACCTTGTTAGCCGCACACTCTGCGGAATGACCTGCGATGCGCAAGACTCACTCTCATGCTCTCCCCACTTGCCGTCGCTCGGGGCCTTGTAGTGGATGCGGGTCAGGAAGCGGAACTTGTCGATGGGGACCTGCTCCTTCTTGATGCCGAGCTCCTGGTCGAGCTTGCGCTGAGCGGCGCGCTTGACGCCTGCGATGGCGTCGGGGAGATTGGAGCCGGTCTCGCCAGGGACACCGAGCGGGTGGGAGCAGCAGGTGTTCGTCCACATGTCGGGGAAGGTGATCTTCTCGGTGGCGCGCTGCTGGAGCAGCAGCTCGTTCTTGTCGTTGAAGAGGAAGACGGAGAAGGCTCGGTGCAGGAGGCCCTTGTCGATGTTGGTCATGAGATGGCCTGGAGGGATACCGGCGTTAGCATCGTATATGCTGGAATGGGGTTACGGAAATTGGACCAAGAAAGGAGCCCAGGTGGGAATTGGAAGAGGGGGCTAGGCTGGTCTCGCACGTACAAATCTTCTTGCTGGCCTTGCCAATGGGGAGATCCTGCTCGTCGGTGACGATGCAGACCTCGTCCATCAGGCGAATCTGCTCCTCATCGTGGCCGGACAGAGCCTCGGAGTTGGTGTCGATGTCGGGGAAGAGACGCAGGATGGTCTCGGCGGTGATGGGCTGAGAAGCCTCGGTTGCGGTGACAGTCGCCGTCGCGGACATGATGGCTACTTGCGACACTGGGGATCAAGTGGTGATGGTGGAGAGTTAGGATGCGCGCGTCAATGTCCAACGGTCAGCGCGGGCGAATATAGGAGCTGCCGTGTCCCGGGGCTTCTTGTCGATGGGAAGCGAAGCGAAGCGGTGGCGGGCCTTAATAGCCGTTGGCTTTTTATCCACGGTTAGGGAGTCGGAAACCATTTTGCCCCTCCAAATGAACTCTGGGCGCCAAATTGTCCCGCCCCTAACGTTAGGGGACCCCTCCACACCAGAAAAAGGTACCGTCTCCCCCCTCCAACAACCTCCTCGTGTGGTGCTGAACAACCTAAGTTCAGGTACCTGTCGGATCCAGCCAGAACCCTTCCACAACGGGCAATGGAGCTCCACAAACCCGCCGACGGTCTTGCGTTGCGTTCGGAGCATTGATTGTTGAGTTTATTCTCTTTCCTGCGTCAGACGGCAGAAACACAGCCATTTTGAACAGCATGTCGTGGCAGGCTCGCGGATGGACCGAGAACCCAATGACGTCGCGTATACTTGGGCTGATTCATGTAATGGTTTTCTGAGCAGTCTTGTCTAAGGTATCTTTCTTCCCATGGTTGCACAGCGCCGCAGCCACGGCTCCTAGAACTGTTCTGTTTGACCGCCGCCTCCGGAGCTGAAGTGACGAGCTGAGGTGCCAGACCACGGTTTATTGCACCTGACTGTGTTCAAACACCCGGGCCTAAGCTTTCCAGCTGCCGTAGTCACCTCTTCCACACAGTTGTTTCGGAATGATCCGCTGTTGTGTTACTCTGTCGATTCCCCTTCGTGGTGACTTACAACTTCAAGTCTCATCACCCGTGTCTAGAAGCGATGTTAGATAATGGATCAGGTACCTGGTGCTGCTAATGCGGGCCAGAGGGTACCGGGACGTCTATCGCCCAATTGGGGGCCGGATGGCCTGGCTCGTGTGCCACCAACAGTGAACCCACTCCGTGCGAGGCTGGGGAACTTTGCCCACTGACGTACGTACGTCCAGTCCACTCGCGCACGCGCACGCACAGCTTATCGCCTGGCTTCTTCCGACAAGACCAAGACAAGACAAGCCTGCCTCTGCATCACGCTGCCGGTCGCACCAGGAAGCCGGCCACGGGTTTCTTCTCTGAATCGCGCCAGACGGCCATCCCCTTGCCCACGGCCCAAAGTGGGTTCTGGTACCGACCCTCCCCTGATCCCTCCCCCCAGAAGCTATCCGCGCACCCGGACGTCTCGCCCTCGCCGCAGCCATGCCTCCCAAGATCGAAGCCAAGGAGATTGAGACGTATTGGAACATCTTCTCCACCCGGACCGGCGGCGGGCAGTTCCTGACTGGCGAGCAAGCCGCTCCCGTCCTCAAGAACAGTGGTCTCCGAGACGACCAGCTGGAGCGGGTATGGGACCTGGCCGACGTTGACAATGACGGAAACCTCGACTTTGAAGAGTTCTGCGTGGCCATGAGGGTCATTTTCGACATTCTCAACGGAGTAGGTCATTTCCGCTGCCTGGATTGGCGATTCCGAAGCTCACATCATCATCTCCCAGGAATACGCAGATGTCCCGACAACCTTGCCCGACTGGCTGGTGCCCGAGTCGAAGGCGCATCTCGTGCAAGCCAACCGGGCCCTGACGGGCAAGCAAGTGCAGTTCGAGCAGGTCGACGACGACTCGGACACCCCCGGGCTCAAGGATGGCTTCGATTGGTACATGAAACCCCAAGACAAGTCCAAGTACGAGCAGATTTACCAAGAGAATCGAGACATGCGCGGAGAGGTATCTTGTGAGTCTACATCGCTGCCATCCTCTACGCTGGATCTATTTGCTAAGCTAGCTGCAAGTCTCCGCTTTTGAGGATCTATACGAGTCGCTGGATGTCCCCGACACCGACATTCGCTCCGCTTGGAATCTCATCAACCCTTCCGCGTCTTCCACGATCAACAAGGACGCCTGCCTTGCATTCCTCCACATCCTGAACAACCGACATGAGGGCTTCCGCATACCCCGCACCGTGCCCGCCTCACTGCGATCGAGCTTCGAGCGCAACAAGATCGATTATCAAGTCGACAACCAAAAGACGTCGCGATGGGCCACCAAAGCGGATGACTCCACCGCCACCGGTCGCAAGACCAAGTTTGGTGACCAGTACCTGACGCGCCTCGGCCGGAGCGGCTTCAAGACCCAGGGTACCGACTTCTCCACCGAGAAGACAGAGGACTGGGAGGAGGTCCGGCTGAGGCGGCAGCTGCAAGACCTGGAGGAGAAGATGAACAAGGTCGAGGAGGTTGCGGAGAGGCGGCGCGGGGGAAAAAGAGACTCCAAGCCCGCCCTGGTCAAGAAGGAGCTGGAGCAGCTGCTCGACTACAAGCGCAAGGAGCTGCGGGAGCTGGAAGAGGGCACGGGCAAGAGCGCGGTGGGCGGTAGCTTGAAGGGCATAGCAGAAGATCTGCAGACGGTCAAGGAGCAGGTCGAGGGTTTGGAAGCGCACCTGACGACAAGGTCGCAGGTCCTGGATCAGATCCGGAGAGAGATTGACGCCGAGAAGGCGGGTTGATAGGAGCGCAATACAACGAGCGATGTGGCAATTATTACTTCTTTTGAATACTACATATTAATGGGGGTATAGTAAGATAATTAGGAACATAATTTCCCACAGCCCAGATCCTGCTCCACACGCATGGCCTCAAAACACTACTCGCTTGGGAGAAGACACAGGACCGACCTGGCTTGCCACTCCCTCCTTTTTTTTTTCTTTCTTTCTTTTTAAAACATTGCGCCGCTCACGTACTTGGGCAAGCGCTGGACGCCCAATGTCTTCACCTTGGCGACGTAGCACAGGTAGGAAGGGATGGGCACGTAGCCCGCCTGGCCGGCGCCGCGAGCGCGGCCGACGGAGCAGACGACGGCGTTGAACGGCATGCCCTTGACGGCGACCTGCGGCTTGCCCCTGATGGCGAGGTCGATGTTCTTGGCGACGCCGGCGGCCTGGGGAGAGCACGGGAAACATCGGTTAGCGAATGAGACTGTTTTTTCTTAATGCAATGGATGAAGAGGAAGAAAAAGAAGAAAGAAGGGAGAAAGGCAAATGCTGTGACGGAAGGGGGTCGGCTCACCTGGGGCTCTGTTTCGACCCACGCGGCTCGGGGCCTCGACACGATGTCTCCCGCGGCCCAGACGTCCTTGGCGGCCTTGACGCGCAGCTCGTTGTCGACGTCGACGTACTTGCTCGCCTTCAGGAACTCGGCCGGTAGGAAGCCCGAGTTGGGCACGAGACCCGTCGTCGGCAGGTACAGGTCCGTCTCGATGCTGCCGCCGCCCTGCAGCAGCACCTTTGTCCTCCCGTTCGGCAGCGGCTCGGTGCCGACGGCGCGGGCGCCCTTGCGCACCTCGACGCCCAGGGCCAGCAGCTCCCGCTCGGCGCTGGCGGCGGGGCCGACGCCGTCCAGGACCTGCTCGCTGGCCGAGAGCAGCACGACGGGCTTGTCCTTGTACTCGTAGCGCAGCTCGCCCGCCACCTCGACGCCGGTCGCGCCGGCGCCGGCGACGACGATGTGGGAGGCGGCCTTGATCTTCTCGGCCGTCTGGTGAAGCTTGGCCAGGTCTTCCTCGTACGACCCGGTGGCCTTCCAGGGCACGTCCGATGTCGCCGTGCTGGCGCCGGTGGCGATGACCAAGTAGTCGTACGCGATGGTGCGGTCGCCGCCAGACGTGGATACCTGGACAGTCTTGCTGTCCGAGTTCACGCCGGTGGCCGCGCCGAGGACGAACTCGGCGCTGCCTGCAGGATACTGGGCCAGGCCAGGCTCGATGGGCTGGAACATGTCTTCATCCTTGATCTGACCAGGGACCACGGCTCTGACCGAGGCCATGTTCCAGTACAGGTGGCTGCTCTGGAAGAGAGAAAGACGGCATGTTAGTAACCTCGAAAATGGAGAGGTGATGATATCAAGGAAGGGGAGTAATGGCTGCTCACCTTAGAGACGAGGATGACCTTCAGATCCTTTTGGTGAGGCAAGGTCTGCTTCAGGAGCCTGTGAGCGACGCCCAGCGCGGCGTAGGAGCCTCCCAGAATCACAACTGTCTTGGCCATGATTGGAGTAAAGAGCTAGCAAGGGATGGGTAGCGGTATGTAGTTAATTATATGTGGTAGATAGATGCGGATAGATGTCTTCAAGCAAGCCCATGGAAACTGGCTCCCTTTATACGAATCGGTGATTCACACTCGCTCCGGAACAACGGTAGGCGGAAAGGACAGGGGAAAGCATTCTGAAAAAGTGACAAACAAAGAAGCATATCGCCTAGTACTGAGACGAACTGGAATTCGGGATAACGCCAGCCACTATGGCGCAGCCTAGGATAGTTTTGCGTAGTCCCAATTGAGCAACCGCGCGGTAAGAGGCCCCGCTTTGGTCCGCAACCCGCGCGCGCGGCGGAGTTTCCAGGGCCGGCCCCGTCCCAGCTCCGGTCACGACTGCAATACGTACATAGTAGTTGAACTGCCGTGCACGATCCCACCTGAATGATTGATAATCCTGACACTGCTGACAATGCAAAGTTGATACTAAGCCCTCTTGGGTGGCCTAGTCTTCTGTGTGTGTGAGGCGTCGAATAAAACGTAGACGATGAGCTCAACTTCAACCAAGATTACGCCCAACTCATCAGCCTGCGGGCTTACGCTGCGATGTGTTTATCAGCAAAGGAGCTGCCACATTGATCCTTTCAAGTATCGGTATGCTTTTGGGTCCTCGTCGACCCCTCGTCACAATTCCATGGTCGAAACGAGGTCTCACTCTTCTTCCCAAAAGCCATTGCAAGTGAAGGCTAGCGTGGTGACACCCGACAGTGAGATGACATACTTAGCAATGACATCACGGACGACAGAACAAGGATAGAATGTGCAATGCTGCGTAGAATTATGTCAGGGCCATTATGTGAATAGGTACTCGCCGGCCGGAGCAAGCCCGCAGCCTGCACTCGAATAGAAACTAAGGGGTAGTTTTGTAGGATAAATGTGCCAATAAGAAGAAACTCTGCGCCTGCCCTGCCTCTACTTCCTCTCCCTTCCCCGCCAGGTCCCGCTCCAGAACATTCAAAGGCGTCAACACCCAAGGGGTTGCCTTTGAAGGGGAATCATTGCAAGTAAGGCGAAATGATCAAAGATAAATCTGGCCCAAACCATCCAACCACACTTGCACAAATAGTCGTGTGTGCACCACGCTTCAGTCGCTCTTTTCGTAAAACTTCGTAAACTCCAGCCAGGTCAGGGGAGTCGAGGGACCTCGTCCTACGAAAGGACACGCCCGATCAGCCAGGAACCGTCCCCTTTCCTTTCAAAGAAGCTCGGAGCATCACAGAAGAGCAATAAGACCGGCAGCGATGAGCAGGACAGCGCTGAAGCCAGTGGTCGCAGCGCCGCTGTCAGGAGCAGGGGTGGTGGCTTGGGGACCGTTGCCGGAGGTGCCAGCAGGGCCAGACTCGGTAGGCTGGGTGGGGGAGGCGCTGGTGACGGTGCTGTTAGAACCAGTCCAGAGGCTCGTGCTGATGGAGCTGATCGGGGTGAAGATGGAGGTGGATGTCTCCGACTCGGTAGTCTCATAGACGGTGGTGGTGTTAGGCTGGAACACAGTGGTGGAAGCAACCGAGGTGGTAGGAGTCTCCTCGCTAGTGGACGTGGTAACGGGGGCAGGAGCGGAGGTGGTGGGCTCAGCCGAGGTGGTGGTGGGAGCGGGAGTGGGAGTGCTGCTGACGGGAGTCTCGAGGCCACCCTCGACGTTATAGGCAGCGGCACACTGGGTCAGGTCCATGCTGTCAGGGCAGCACCAGGTCTGCTGCTTGGTGTCATGGGTGCAGTAGTAGCCGTCGTCACAAGAGTCTAAATCCATGTCAGCAAAAGACGTAACTGCTGTTCAAGAACCACTTTGACTCACTGCCGGTGCCGTCTTGGCAGCACTGCTGCTTGGCCTCGGGGTTGTAGCAGTGGATGCTCTGGTCGACGGCAGCGCACTCGGCGTAGCCAGCACCGCAGGCTTCAGCGCAGGTGTTGCCGTCACCGCAAACGGTCTGCTCGGGCTGGTATCCGTTGGTCTGACGGCGCGAAAGGCTCATGCCGAGGACGGGCATCATGGCCAGCTTGTAGGGCTGGGGCTCAGCACTGGCGTGAGCAGCGCAGGCCAGAATGGCAGCGGAGGCAGCGGTTCGGAAATGCATGACGGGCTTAAGGTATGATGCTTGGTGTTTCGCCTTAGGATGAAAAGATCAGATGACTCGATTGAGGTAAGATGTGAGTTGACGAGAAGAACGACAGGTGATCAGCAGAATGCTGGCGGCGCGACGGTATAAGGAATGAATGAATGGCACGAGTCCGAAGGATACTCTAGAGTTTGAATGAGGGAATGAGGGTCGCGATGCTCGCAGAGGATACGAAGAGGGAAAAGCAGACTGAAAAGGAGGAGCAGAGAATGGGGAGACCAAGTGGACGTGACATGGGTAGCCACCCAACTTGGCCCATTCCCTGTAATTTCGCATGGCTCTGTGCGAGTGCAGGCGGCCCCCTGCTTGCTGCTTTCCGCGGGCTGCCAGTGACCAATGGCCAATGGCCAATGAAGCGACTGTGCCTTGTACCTGCCTTAGAGCGGACGGTTGCCAGGCCTTCCTGCCAGTCTTGGCCAATCCGATTACCCAGGGGACAGCCATGACCACACCATGCCCAATCAGGCGCCGGTAGTTGCAGCCAATGCAGTGCTAGCCAAGGACTTCATCTTGTTTTGTGGCCGATCAATCTCAAAAGGTTAATTAAATTTGGGGAGGAACAAGGCCAGTGCAATCAATCGTTCAATGTCCACGGCCCAGTCGCACACGCACACATGTACGGGGCAAACACCTACAAGGGAGTAATAATATCCACTCGTGACAACGCGATGAGAGGAAAAAAAGACTCACCGCCAACTCGTTTCTTCCTCATGTCTTAACGTGGTGCCACGGGTCACCTAGCTGCTTCCATGGGAGCAGGGTGAAACCACCAGCCCACGAGTTCAGGTCAATGCCCCGAGACCACGAGTCCGCGGGCGGCAGGGCAGTTTTTGGCAGGTTTCGGGGCCCTCAGCCACCCCCGACTGGCGACAAAAGCGACTTAGTGCCGGTGCTCAGGTACAACGACTCCCAGGAACATTTTCCAGGCACAGCCGCCCTCTCAGTGGCTGCTCCTTCGTCCGCCCCTCGGCGCTAATTTTGGCGCCAGAAGCTTGGCCTCGGTGGTAGCTGAGTCGGGGCCTCACCAGGGCATTGATTGCGCACTGTGTCACGGTAACAGACGAGACCCCTTTCAGGCTTTTTTTTTTTCCTTTCGCGGTAACATGGGAAACCGTGCCGCAGGAACAGGCCCAAAAGACAGTGCGCAGACAGTGCCGGGACCCTTGCCACTGTGTCTCGGCGCCACTCTTCCCCTGTCCGGATCCTGTCTCTATTCCTCTTCCGTCCAGGCGACTTCCTACAGAGGAACAGGAAGGTTTCAGGTCGATCACATAAACAGCAACTGTTGGCCTATTCTTAACCGCGCAAGTTACCATTTCTTACTCATGCGCGCCTACGACGCCTTACCTAACGCACCTCCAAGCTCTCATTCACAGCGAAGATCCGATGCCTCCTACGATGTGACTGATTGTGAAAGCATATCCCATGTCTATATCTGCCCTTGCCATACCCTGACTCTGCTGTCGCTTATTGCCAAAATAGATCTGCACAGGCCCCGATGTGCCACGGCGATGCAGAATCCACACGCGGTTGCACTCGCCGTTTGCACTCGCCGTTTGCACTCGCACTTCCTCGGACTTGCAAAGATGGACCATCAGTGACTTCTCGATTGTAAGTCTCCCGCGCACTTCGGAAGATCTGGTTCAAGCTGTGGTCAAGTGTGGAAAGTGTTGACTCGGAGATGCTGCTTGGGTGTTTCCCACTTCATATGACGGATCCGCTCATCGTTTCAATCTCCTTCGTCGTCGTGAATGTATTATTGAGGAAGCGAGTTACAAAAAGTGTTTAGTGGTGAGAATCAAATGTATGCACGCATACAGTCATGCCTTCGATGTCGTCTATTCTCACAAGCACCTATCATACAGTGGTAGTATAATCCCCAACAGTATCTCCCTCAAGGCCCAAAGCACAAACTCCAACCACATGGTTGTCTCAGCCCAGGTCAGATTCACGAGCTCCAGCAAACGCCCTTCCTTTCCGTTGAACCTCCCCGCGGTTGTCTCATACACACCCTGCACACATCTACTCCCCTTCGTCGCCGGCCATCTTCGAGATCCACTTTGTCATGTGCGAGTACTTCTCTTCAAATGTCTTTTGGAGCTTTTCACCAGCCAGCCACATCGGGTCGCCCTTCTTCCAGTACAGAAAGCAATTCTCGAAAATCTGACGCATGTCGGCCAAGAACTCCTCGTCGTCCGTGTACTCCCTGCGGTCCATCTTCGCCTTGATGGTAGTCAAGTCCATTGGTTTCTTCACCTTGTCAAAATAATCCGGGACACCATCCTCCACGGGTTCCACGGGTTCCCGAAAGGGCCCAACCAATCGCGTCCAGAACCCTGCGGCGAGTTAGCGGGCTGCCAAATTTTGAGGCTCAAGCGTTCTGAGTAACATACCGGGCCCAGAGAGCATCCTTTGTAATAAGTCTGCGCAGAAGTCCAACTTCTGCGACGTCGAGATCGCTCGTGGATCCAATTGCGCGGCGCTGGAGCGGCGTTTCTGTGGCTTAGACAACGAGTTGCGAAAGGCCTTGCGGGCATGTTTTGAATCTGTGCTCGGGTCTGCAGCTTGAATGGAACCCAAAGATTGTCTCGGTCTTTTGCTGTTTCCGAGCGCGCCTTCGTCAACCGCTTCATCCAAGTAGTGCACGTTTTTGCGTGGGATGCCGGGTGAAGCGGCGGGAGGTGAGTCGGCAGGTGCGTGGACAACAGGTACGTTGTCGAATGAGCTCATTGCGACAACGAGCTCACTTAGCACCTCTTGCGGCAGTGACTTGGCAAACTCGGCCCTGGCATTTGAAGCTCTCATGTACTCCGCTGCCCAGGAGAGTAGAAGCGTCCTGATGGATGAACCCTCCGGCGTCTCGTTCCATACTTGAATCAAGAGTGGTGTTGCAGGAATCCGCTGTGTAATTCGTCTGCATTCAATCATAGCTGCCAATGTCTTGTCACACAGTCCATCAATCTCTAGTTTGTGGCCGAGTTTCCAAAGCCGGACAAGCGTCTCGTAGGTTGGCGCATCACTCGGGTTCGTGATGATGTCGTCGGTATATAGATAGTTCTGTATCAGCCCGAAGACGTCCGTTGACGTATCTTCGAGTTTTAAGATGTGCTCGATCTTCTCATCCTCCTTCTTTTCTTCGAAGTATTTGCGATAGAATGCCGAGCGGGCACATAGGAAATCCTTCTGTATCCCAAATGGCCGTTCCTCTGGGCCGACTAGGATGATTGCGAAGATGGGATGTGGTTGCCTGACCAGCGAGTCAGCTGTCATTTTCCAAATACTTCGTCCGTGTCTAATCATACAGCCATGAGAACTTTGGTTCGTCTGATTTTCCCTCTACAGTAGTTGGGTTGGGGGTGTCTTTGACCCCGTTCACAGCAGGCTGCTCTGCCATTGTGGACCTACCAACGAGGTCGTTAGTAAGATATTCAGCGCGGTAGTTGGGCGTTGCAAGAAATCCATTTAAAATCAGGCTTCTGCCCGGGCAATCCTTGAGATACCACACGCAGAAGAATGGTGTTTCCCACCGGCATGGCCATATCGTAAAGGTGTGGTCAAGACCCGCAAAGCAGGTGATTATGCATCCGAGATAAGTACTGTGCTGCTGAGGCATAGAATGGAAAGGGATGATAATGAAACGATGCCGATCATCAGATCATTTGGCTTACCAGATGATGATCACTCAGTCCTGTCCTCGTTTCCGTGTGGCCAGCGTCCTCGCAATAGTAGACTCACTTCTTAGCCTTGGTCAAGGGAGCTGTTGGCGCTCTGATGAGTCAATCTCATTCCAATGGCATACCAGATTAAGTGGACAACAATTGAGCACATATAAGAGTATCGGGCGTTACAGAGAGTATCGCGAAGTGCCAAATCCGTCGATAGAGAACTCAATTGCACATGAAGATGAAGCCAGCAGATCCAGCGCGTTCCACTTCTTCGCGATTACAAGGTTCTGATTCGTCAAACAGGATTATGTAAGTTACATCGGTACTCTCTGACCCAGCCGCCTACCCTACACGATTGTATGCTGTTCACCACTTATGCAATTCTCGACTACAGTTGAGAAGCCCTCTTGTCGTCACCAGAGGATCAGGTCTTGCTCTTTTGATGGTTGGTAATTGACAGGTATATTGTTTTTCTATCCAAGGGGTCAAGCTTATTGCATGATACTGACGTGCTGTGTTGTAATCGATCATTGCCCGCTACCTACTTTGCAACTCGTACTAGCATGCTTCTGGGATGATATAAGGCGTACGAGGCGGACGTGTATCAAATAACATCACACCAGCTACCACATAATCCCCCACACACAACTGCTATTGGCGCGGTGCCCCCCAGAGACACGCTGGTGTGAGTTGTATTGCCTCGAAATCACGGTTGATAGCACATCACGAATTACAATCTCCCAGCCAAGCAGCAGCATCAACAGCAGGTCCGCATGAATCTAGGGACACCAGAATACGGATAATCAGTCCTTGGCTACGTTCCAGCTGCTAGTTTCCAGGAGCAGGCCGAAAGGATGGCGTGGACGGCACCGGACCGGTACACTTCGCTTGGATAGTGCCCAATACCACCTTCTCAAACGCAAGATCGTCGCAGGCCACTCACTGTTTGATCGTCCGCAAACCCACCTCATTCCCCAGTTTGATCGACGACGCACGGCATTCAAAAGACCACGTCACATGGTCGACTGTTGTAGCCGCCAGGACAGGCAGTGGGCACCCTACGCCCCGACAAAACCCGACACGGAATTCGTTGCTGATCATCAAACCAAACCAGCGAAGTGCCGGGCTGAACAACCAGCAGGTCAGCAATAGCCAAAGCCAAACCTCGCTGACCTTCCGCCTTGGTGGAAACTTCGACAACTGATGATGAATGAAGGCCTGGCCGCACGAGCGAAAAGCCTAGACTTGGTTCCGGGAAAGCCTACCGGAAAGCCGGGGGGAAGAGCTTGAGCCGTGTCGAGGATAAAACCCATTCAACCAAGCCGAATTGCCAGGGTTCTCGAGGGTGCCAGACAACCTCCTCGTGTCAGGAAACGTTCCAGATTAAGTCCCCATGGAGTTGATATGTTCATCACCCTAACGGGCAAGGGGGCCCGAAAAGTCAGCTCGACCGTTGCTCATGCTGTTCCTCCTCTTTCAAGTGAGATGCATGTCACCAAACAAACAAGTTGCAGGTCGACAGCGGCGAGACGCTTAAACAGCTTTAAAAGGCCGCGTTTGCGTTGGGTCGTCCTGCTTTGATCGCCTAGGGTGCCACCCGCTCAATTCGCGCGGAGACTGCGCCTCCGCCCTCATCGGCGCATGCACCTCGTCGGACGAAAAAAGCTGCATTGCCGGATGCCGGGACTCAGCGGTTGTGTGCGTTGTACTGCACCGTAGCATTTACTAGATGCTTATGCATGCAGGACCCCTTGGGCGAGCTCCACCGATCGACGATGGGTTGGATGAGTCGATATTTAACGTCCGTCGAACCATTCCTGGTACGCGGTGGGCTGAGGTCCGGATCTGCCCAGGCCATCTCACGGCCATTTTTCCGTTTGCGAGCCAATGACTGATTGCGAACCGCAAAATCAAACAACCCGAAACTGGAGAGAAAACTGGCCACTGGAAGCGCAGGTCAAGGCGGAAAGCGCATTTGTCTCCGAAGACACTTTGTCGTCGGCCGGGGTAGCGGAAGCCGGCCGATCATGACGTTGGTTGGACCGTTTCTTCCCCCCTGGGCCCCGAAACACTATTAGTGGAGGGTGTCTCCGCATTGACAAAATTCTGCACCAGAGCTTGCGCCTTGGAATAGCAACCCGTTGTTGTTCGTGGTATCCAATACGGGGCGATTGTTGCAGGGTTAGAGCACAGAACGGACTTATGCGTGCCCCCAAGACAATTGCAAGTATGGAAAGCGTACGAAGTCGGTCCGGCAGAAAAATGTAAAATGACTTGGGGCATAAAGAGGGGGGGAGGATATGGGAGGTTGGCTCCCACGGGAAGTGTACACGTGCAAAATCCGAAGATCTTATCTGATTAAATTGCTCTCCAGGTTTCATAAAGTCCCCACGCCAACGATAACACAACCGCGGTTGCCGTCGTGCATCAACGAAACGTTGGATCTCGTGATTCGAGAAAAGAGACCCAGTCAACATCCCACAGGCCTGATGAAGAGGTTGCTGGCATCACCTTGCTGCGCTGATTGTATACGACCATTCCAGCATCACAGCAACCAAAGACGATTTTAGATGCAGGGCTGAAGGCATCCTGGGCGTGCCGCTATCAAGGCTAACTGACGGTGTGGAGATAAGTCAACACCACCGCCTCTTAACACTCCCTCAAAGTACCGCGTCTCCACAGATACAAGAAATTCTCGTTTGGCCATCTTCCGACCCTTTCCAGCTTTTGTCATTGTCAAGCGTGACCTCACTTTGTGGGGCATCCTAACTACGGAGGTCGATGATGCCATGCGAGAATTTTCTCTGCCCACCCGCGCTGCGAAGCGCTAGAACCCAGTGTTTGAAGGGTGGAAGCCGCATGAGAGACCCTCCAACAAGGCCGACTTAATACCGGTTCCCTACAGCCCAGGAGCTGGGGATCGCTCACGTCGATTCCAGACCCTTGATCCTGCTGTCAATGCGGTGCTTCACCAGACTAACCCACCCTCAACCCCTTGGGGCTAGGTCCGGTCCGACAAACAAGAGGCCCTGTTTTGGTGCCCCATCCATATTCACACCGCTTTCAAGATTCATTCTGTTCCGTGGTGCCCAGCTTGCAGAGTCCCATTTCATTTCGGATGTGCGGCTTTGGGCCTCGGCGCTTCGCCGGCGCTTAAGCCTACTTCCGCCTCGCTCTGGGCCTCATCGCCGGCCATGTTACGGGGCTCATCCTCTTCATCGGCATTGTCACTCTCCGTGCCGGCGTCGCTCTGGCCGACATCCAGCCCTAGGAGGATGTCTTCACTCCCCTGCCATTGCCGGCGAGGCGGTGGAGAAATGGCGGATTCATCCTCATCGCCCCATTCGTAGTCCTCATCATCGCTTTCAGCGACTTCCAACCCCGTCTGTTCCAGCTTTCTTTTCTGTGCCGCCAATCCAGCTACAGACGCGGATGCTTCTCCTAGTTCATACTTTATGCTGGTTATTCCAGACTGCGGGGATGATGATCAGTAGCTTTCGGATATGTATGCGGATGCACGGTACGTACATTTCCAACGCCAAATGCTGATATGTAGTCTGGGCTATCGTCCATCATCTTGCCATCTAGCTTCTGGACTCGCACTATGGAGGCACCCTTGAGCCGTCCATCTTGCCAAATCCAGTCTTTATGGACAGCCAATCGTGTGGTAATGCCGAGCTCCCAAACTGTAGCATTCACTGCAGGGACCAATGTGGCGCTCTTCTCTGACTGCATTCGAGTCGCGCATTGGGATAGAAGTACGACAGCACACTGTCGCGTAGCAGCAAGCTTCTGTAAGGCTGTAATGATGTATTGCAATACCTGCAAGCGCTTCGCGGTAGCTGTCAATCCTGTTTCAAGATGTTAGAGATGGTGCTTTCAGATTGAGGCCTGACAAACACGATACCCTTAGCTGGCCTGTTGGATGGCTTGGACTCATGAGTCTTAGGCAGCGACGAGTTCACAAGGGCTGTTAAAGAACTTATCACAACCAGGGAGACCCCCTCCTTGATCGAGTCCTTGGTGGGCCGGCCTATCAACGCCATTAAATGGGGGAGTGTCAAACAGCGGTAGTGGGCAAAGTTGTCCTGGCTGAGATCTTGTGAACCAACTTCATCTTGTTTCTGCCGTACCTCCCGCACTGTTTTGAGGACATTGGAGATACGCTTGATTGGAGCGGCCTGAAAACAATCTGCATTTGCTGCTCTTAGCTCGCGTGACTGACATGAGGAGCCGACACAATGCAACGAACCTACCCAAACTACACTGTTCCCGTCACAAATTGTGTTGGCTGCTAGCTGAACACTTTCGTGAGGTTAGTCCTGGCTCAGGTCATGGGCAATTGAGGAGCTCGTTCTTACCCCAGAGCAGTCTTTCCAGTGCCAGGAGGTCCCCAGATATCAGTTACCTGGCCGCGCTTAATACCTGCAGATGAGTCCAAGCCGTCTAGCTCAGTAACGGCAGTGCTGGAGAGGATTTTGTCAAGACAGTCAAGCCCTGAAGAAATGTGGTTGAGAGGCTGGCTCTCCAGACCGTTGATGGCCTGCGATGCCGAAATCGTTGGCAACCGATCTACGAGCTGGCGATTAGTGCTCAAGCAAAGACGACGGGCATCTATCGCACAGGCTCACGTGTTTCGGATATCGGAAAGCTTGCGACATCGTGTCCATGCACTGCATGGTAATCCATGGTCGCGAGCCACAGGGTCAACGCAGGAAATCATGAAGTCACATAGCGCCCAGAAATGCAGAGTGATACACGCGACGGACCAGTCTCGCCTGGGTTTCACGGAGTCACATGACACACCGAGCACGACCAAATGTCATTCAACCGTGCTTAGTAAGGCTCGTCCACACCCTTCACCTTGGCTGACGATACGGCACTCTATCCACCATAAGAAGAATAGAATATGCACGTCACGACTGCAACTTGTCTGCCTACCTGCTGCAGCAAAGGAGCCCTCCCATTACGAGACTTGCGCTAATGGAGTTTGAGGACAAATCTTGGCTCACTGAAACCAACATGTGTTTGACCGGCAAGTTATTCCGGCAAGCAGAGTTCCTGGATGCACGTTAGTCTGGTTTAGGGAGCTCATCCAGTTGAGTTCGACTTCAGCGATGAGTCCACAAAAGTAATCCCTCAAGCAGGAGTACGGGACCTGTACCTGGATAGATCTTTCGGAGACGCTGTGGGGGCGGGCAGAGGGACGTTTTGCCCCTTTGGGTCCCTAGAAGCGCTTTAGATCCGGATTTGAAGAAGCTACGCTAGGGCCACGGCACAGATCGACGAGCCAAAGCGCCAACCGAGGTAGGGCTAAGGCTGTGGGCGAGTGGCTTGTTCTAGAAAGAACGGCTCTTGGCAGGCTTGGTGAGTCGCTACGAGGCCATTCTGACTCAGGACCCCGAGATTGGCTTTGTTGCCACGGGGAAAATTTCTTCTCAACCCCAAATCATCGGCGTTCCGAGCCATTACGCAGAGGCGCACACGGCTCCCCGGGTCGTGACACTCGTCCCGAAACAAGCCCAAGGCCACGCGTGGTTTTGTGACCTGTCAGACACGTTGCGTATTGTTTTCGATGCGGGTGGGGTGCAGGCATCACTTCCCATCGTTGGAAGACGTTTTCCGAAGGGCTTGTATTGCCGCCAAGTATCCACGAGTGGATATCGCAACATACAAGCTCACAATGAGGCAACCTGGGGTCTGTGGCTCTCGTACCCTGGCTGAGGGGTGAGAGCAATGTCCAGGTTGAGAGAACGTCAACTACTAAATAATAACGCCAGAACATCAATCCATTGACTAACAGGCCCTGTGCATCCTGGTGTACATTGACCGGAACGACTCACTTGCCAGGATGCAGAGGCACTCGGGGATCGTACCTTATGGAAGGGCGGAGAGGCTATCTGCAAGGAACATAAAAAACTGGTATGCTGCCAAGGAATACCAGATCCGCCTCGTTCCTTATCATGGCTGGTTTGTGGGGAATCCAGTTGGTACGGCTGAGTGTGTGTCACGAAAAACGCTCAAGAGCACGCCTGCCACGAACATGCAAAGGCCTCTTTGATCAATCCTGTAAGGGCGGTGTGGCACGAGCCAACCACGTTGGTCTTTTCTCTCATTTTCCTTCTTCTGTCTCTCGTCCCTCTCTCATTTGGGTACAAAGAGGCGTCCGAAGGAGCGAGCCGCAAGCTATCGTTGCACTCCCATAGCGGACTTTGGCGAATGCAAGTGGTGCAGTTATGAATAAGCAACAAGTACTAGCACCACGATACGCGTACCTGGGTATCTACAGTACTATGTGCAGGGCATTTGGCGCAGACAGGGTACGGATGGTCTCGGTATGGCATGCTTAGATGCTAGGCTCGGAGGTTCTTGGGAGGTGTGAGACTGCGAAACCCACCTAGAGCCCCTAGGAGTTTTATGCGTCGCGTATCACGGCTATTGGCGAGGGAGATGATGCGAACACGGCCAAACCTCGGAAGTTGGACGTGGGACAAGGCGCTGGTGCAACAGATTACGAGAGACCTCCGCCGCCTACCTCATGGTACCGACATACGAGTAGTAGTTTCAAAACCTTCGGTATCGTCCTTGGCAAGCATGTGAGACGCTGACCACATCCTTAGAAGCGCTTGTTAGCAGTGGTAGTTCATGTCTAACGAACCGTCGAATTTAGCCGTAGATAAGCACTACTTGATGTTATCTGACACCAATGCACCTGTTCCGAGGGGGTTTTGCGCTGTGGGTGAGCGCTGTCCTTATCCAGGTCGGGCCCTGGCATCGTTGGACAGGGTTGAGATCAGGGATCTGACCTAGACCCCACAAGAAAAGATCCCAGGGGTACCAGCCGCGGGCGTACGGTATCGTGCAGACTGATGATAGCGGTGCCTCGGGCTAATGCTCGGGCCAGCGGTGGCCCTCGGAGCCTTCACGGCGACACCGAAGCACGTTGCCGGCCCTCTGCAAGCTGCCACCCCCGGACCGAAGGCCACGCACGTGGCAACGCTAGAACGCCAGGCACTGGCTGCTTTCGGCGATATTATGAGGGACGGTTCCTGAGGAGCTCGGGGAAATTCGCTACACCACCCCGAATGCCCCAGTGGGACCAATTGGGCCAGTGCTTGCGTCTTAACTCGCCATAGCGGAGATTGCATCGCTCACTGGCCATTGTAACGTCACGGGCACGAAGGGGAAGGTAGAGGTACTCAAGTTGTGAGCAAAAATATCCGGACTGCAAAGCGGCTTCTCTTCAACAGCAGCCTGGAGGAATAATAAAGAAAATAAACGAAAATAATAATTATTCTTAAACAAATGAAGCACTATGATATCAGACCCTTTGAGGACTTATCTTACGCAATTTTAATAGACCGACCAGCGAGCGCCATTTGGCCCTCTAGCAGCTGGTTGAAGGGCATTGCGACGGCTGGAAACTGTCGCTTATCCACCCAAGACATTTTGGGCGGAGGCTTCTGAGATGAGCGGATGCAGAACCAGGCCGTCGGGCTTGGACTACTGCAGGTGGTTTGTGGCGGCTTGTCCCGCTATCAATCGGCCTAGCAACCCAGGTTTAGGGAGGCATCTCGCAGGAAAGGTCCCAGACTTGTCCAAAGAGGTACTTGTGCCCCAGGACTTTGTGCACTAGTCGCTTTTACGTACTGAGCCCGGAATGGCGTAGATGACCCGAACCCCACGATGCTCTTGAGACGTCTAGCTGGAGCCAGAATGTCATTTTCATGTCTGTGCAGATGGAGCGGCTGCAATGCGCGGCATTGCTACTGTTGCCTAAGAGCACTGCCGTCCAGAACAATGCAAATGCCAGTGCTTGCCATAGTGTCCGCCGACGCCAATCAACCCGTTAACGCCGAAGAAATGCCACGGCATTACCCCACGACATCTGATCGTGGGGTTCCCAAACATTGTCTCCATCAATCGGTCTCGAATCAAAACGTACTCGATCACATGGGCAGGACGGCTAATTGTATCATTTCGTCGGGCCTTGGCTCACCGTCTCGGTGTGCGGGCACACACGCAAGTTATCCCGAGCAGCCGTGAGAAAGGACGGGGTACTAGGTCGATCTTAGATCATGCCACCGAGCCAGACCAGGGCCCGTCGCCTGGCTTAGCGGACTGCAGGGGCGGGGGTAACCCCAGGTTCTGGAAGTTGATCCAACTCGTTATTGGCAGCTGGAGTCAATTTGGTGGCTTGTCGTGCACGAGGACCCTGCATTCTCACCGTGGGGGAATCTTCTGATAAGAGGAGTACGGACAGGCTGAGCGGGCCGCCGCATTCTGACATGGACCTGGAGAAGGGGGAAATGGAGACCTTGCCAGGGATGGAACAGCTCAACTCAAGCATCATTGCTTTGGGCACGCCCTGTCACCGTTTCGCCACGCAATGTGAAGGCTCGTCCATGGGCTTCGGGATTGGGCAAGGCATAACATCGCGTAGTCTGTCGATATGATAGGCCGCCGTTGCTTCAGGGCGACACGGTGGAATCTAGGCAACCAGCGTGGAGATCTTTTCCTATACTGGCCGGTAGTCGAGACCTCCTTTGAATGAACGGAAATCCTGGGGATGGATACTCCGGACTCTCCGTTCACGATCCGAGACAAAGGATCAGTCGTAAGCGAAAAGACGGATGCTCGGGTTCGCCTGGTTGGTATTGGCCCGGGACCTCGATAGGCCCTTGCAAAGTCATTGCGAAATTGGCACTTGTGCTGTGCTTATCAGCTGGCAACTCTGCTCGGCTGAATTTGGAGTAACCATTGGCAGCACGGGGAGGAGCTAAGATCGCCTCGAAACTGCTGGGCGCCCGTGGGGGTTGACAACGGAGAGGTGCCACCACCCCAGACAATTGCTCAGCTGAAGAGGCCAACAGGCATGGACGGCGTGGGCGGCGTGGGCGGCTCTGACCATTTACCCCAGACGAAGGTTCCGAAACAAACGGGGAGTGTAGGCACACGGGAACGTGCCTTGAGGTACCTTACCTTGCCAAACCTTGGTACGTTAGGTATGCTCCATGAGAGGCTAGAAGACTGGTATGACGACGCAGTATACGACGACGCATAATGCGTACACACGTCGGATGCGCAAAACGAGACCAACTGGACCCCAGAGACGCGCAACAGTTCCTGCACCGCCCTGATGTAGCCCGATCCGGGAGCCGACGAGTTTTCACTGTCATGACCAACCAACCCCCACACGATCTGATCACGCCTTCCATAGACAAATTTAGGCGCGCACCTCAAAGAGAGCGATACAAGCAATCTCAACCATGCAACTTGGGGCGGGGGGTTTTCCGACCGGAGAGGCGGCACGAACAATCGCGGGCGCTTGAAATGGAAGGGGAATGGCGGCTACCGGTGTCGGTGCTGGGTTCTGGATTGGAGCGCATCTCTCAGTGCTCTCCACGCCTTATCACCCAAAGCTGGGGCTGTACTGGCGCTAACCCCACACATTTTTTGGCGGCTCGACTGATTTTGGCTTCTTCGCCTCATGATCACCCCCCCGGGGAGGCTGCCACCTTGCTCTGGCCGAGATGTACCGAGTTGGCTCATTTTGCCCCGGGCCTATCGCGACGACAGGGCCTCGAATCGACCTCATCTTCTCCTTGGGCCCGTCGCGAAAGCTAGAGGCTCATTTCCCCGCCCCAGTCCCCAGGTCGAAAGCAAAACCAGTGGATAGGGTTTGGGTGGCGCTGTGGGGAAGAACGGAGAGGAAGGCTGATGAAGGAAAGTCGCACATGTGGTCTGTGTGACTCGCTCACGAGTCTCAGCATCACGGCGATAAGAAGGACGGGCGGGAGAGAGAAAAAGGGGGTCGCACCTTGTCTGGAGGAGAAGTGCTGCGACCTGAAGCTCCGGGACGTGCATGCCTGGGTGTTACCTTGAAAATCATCTATCCGGACATCATCGCGAGAAAGACGGTTGCATGCATCATAGATTGAACAGAAATTTTAAGACCAAAGGCTCTTGGGCAGATGGCAGAGGGCATAGATACATACCAATGCGATGCACTGCTTCCAGGTTGAGCGTAAGTTGCTTGATATGGGTGGACTCACGGCCAGGTTGCGCGCGATAGGGGAATTGATAGAGGCTCGCTCTCAACCGGCCGGCAAATGGAGAGATAAGGACAGTCTTCCATAGGCCCGAAAGGCCTCAACTCGTCTGCGTCCGCCGAGAAGCCGTCCACAGCACTAGACTACTCTCCAGCTGGGACTTTCGAACATTTTGGAGTCTTCCTCTCCGGGAAGAGCAGCCGAACAAGAGGATCACGGCGGAGGCAGTCAACTAAGCCTCGAACGTGTTGTTGCCCTTCGTTTCCTTTCTTATCCCCCCCATATTTTGTCCTCTCCCCCTTCTTCCCACCAGGAATGGAAGCCAATCAGTCGAGCACGACATGAGCGCCCCGGATGCTGCGCCCCACGTCTAGGTCGGGCAGTGGGGGTGTGATGAAAAATCTCACCTGAATTCCGACCTTAGGTCCACCAGGCCGTGAGTGGCTTTTACGTGCCCTCTTCGGCCGTCTTCCAGGGGGCGTGGGAAGGGCGTCCGGAAAGACTGGGGGGTGTGTCCCGGGCCTGCAGCCCCCCAGCTGTTACTCACCCGCTCGAGCCAAGCCCTGGGAAGAAAAAAAAAAATTATCCCCCAAATCTGCGCTTGTACCTGCTCTGGCGGAGTACATTGGCATGACTCCCGCGCCAAACCTGCCTTACTGACTAGCGGGGTACGCACAATGGGCCGAAGGTGAGGACGGGGAGAGTAGGCGAGTAAGGGGAGGAGGGAAGGGGAGGGCAAAAAAAAAAAAAAAAAAAAAAAAAAAAAAAAAAAAAAAAGAAAAAGAAGAAAAAGGCAAATCTTGGAATCCGAGGCAAACGCGGAACGTCCAAAGCTGTACCTCGCTCCGGCTGTTCTCTTACCGCAACACCTGTACTCTCTCTCCTTCTATACCAAAAGTACCTACCTTACCTTACAGAAGGACACTTAGCTAAATCATCCTGGGTATCTCTGCATGATGCTGTACCTGGCTGCATTCATGTGCTGCGATATTCCACACCGGGCTTCCGAGCTCAACAGCCCAGCCCTGCAACTGGGTTCCCCTCTCCCTCTTCTCGCGCGGTACTCTGTAGGGGGAAAGGACTCGGCGGCGTCTGCCCTGGGACTTGGAAACAAAGGGTGGACAGTTGCGACTTGGATGCGCACGCCGGGCTGCGGTAGGGTTGCACCTAAAACCACCCACCCTCGCGGGGACTACCTTCGGTATCTCAGTACCTTGCCTGCTGTTACATCCCACCCACACTTTGTCCTCCACCTTTTTCGCTCCACCCTCCACCCTCCGCCTCCACTTCACCCTCCCTCCACCCCCCGCCTTCTCACGCCTCCCTGACGAGGCACCCAGCACCCTCCCCACGCCTGCCCGTAGCCCCGTAGCCCGTAGCCCGTCGCCTGTAGTTGTAAGTTGGAGCCTGTCGCTTGTCTTATCCTCCCCGGCCACACCCGCCCTTTTTTAAACCCACTTGATCCCCCGTCCCCCTCCCTCCGACCAAAACGTCTCCCTCCAAATTCTTCCGTCACATCTTCGCTTCTCTCCCAGCAACAAACAAATACTTGGCCGTCGAACCACTTCCGGTATCTTCGAGACTCACGCAGCGCCCACCGTTCGCACACCTCGACTGCACACCCGCCTTGCCTGCCCACGCCGCTGGCATCATATCCTCGACGCAACCCGGCGTCGATTCCTCCATCTTCAACACAGGTTTACAAGAGGGTCCCTCGACCGCTGGATCACATGCAACGCGCACAGTCGGCCGTGGATTTTTCCAACCTGCTCAATCCCACAGCCTCCGCTGAAAAGAGTCCCGAGAAATCCCCTCAGACGGACGGCGACATGGCCACGGCAGCCGTTACCGTCATCAAGCCTAATGGGCCCCTTCCTGGCGCTCAGTCCTCAGAGAGCTCGAATGAGCTGCCTCGACCCTACAAGTGCCCTCTCTGTGACAAGGCGTTTCACCGCCTGGAGCATCAGACTCGTCACATCCGGACGCATACTGGGGAGAAGCCTCACGCCTGCCAGTTCCCTGGTTGCAGCAAAAAGTTCTCTCGGTCCGATGAGCTGACTCGCCATTCCCGGATACACAACAACCCCAACTCACGAAGGGGCAACAAGGGTCAGCACCAGCAACAGCAGCATCACCACCAGGGACTTCCTCCTCACATGCACTCGGAGGGCATGATGGCACCTCCTCCTGCGCCCAAAGCAATCCGCTCGGCACCCACTTCCACGCTGGCCTCGCCCAACGTTTCCCCGCCCCACTCCTTCTCATCGTTCGCTCTGCCTCATACTAGCACGCCTCACCACTACAACCGCAGCGGGGACATCTCCATGCTGGCAAAGGCTGCCACACAAATTGAACGCGAGACTCTCACTGCTCCTCCCAGCCACCACGGCTCAAGGCATCACCCTTACTTCTCTCCTGGAGCCCATGGCAGCAACCGAGGTCACGGCACTGGTCTGTCGGCTTACCACATGTCCCGCTCTCACTCTAATGACGACCACAACGATGACCACTACAGCGGCGCACTTCGCCATGCTAAGAGGTCGAGGCCAAATTCACCAAACTCAACGGCTCCTTCATCGCCAACCTTTTCTCATGACTCCCTTTCGCCCACGCCAGATCACACTCCCATTGCTACGCCGGCCCACTCTCCTCGTCTCCGCCCATTCTCGGGCTACGAGCTGCCCAGCTTGAGGACGCTTTCCCTGCAGCACAACACAACGCCTGCACTAGCTCCAATGGAGCCCAATTTTGACACCCCACACTTCCCTGCCGCACCACAGGCTGCGAACCCGCAGCGCACTGGAATGTCCTTGACGGACATCATCAGCCGCCCGGACGGCACGCAGAGAAAGCTACCCGTTCCTCAAGTTCCCAAGGTGGCTGTCCAGGACATGCTCACAGATGGGGGATACAATAGCCACAGCGGACGGAGCTCTGCCAACGGCAGCTTGGCAGGAGGTGATCTTATGGAGCGAGTTTGAGTGGTCCTAGAGGGGCCAAGTAATTCCCACGACTTGATGATATTCGGACTATAGAGGCATAGACTGGTTTTCGGCGTTTGGTTCACTGAATGAGGACGTTGGAGGTTTTCACGTCTAATATGGGTTTATTCTGGTGCAGGACGCAGGCTCAGAGCCTGGACTCACCATGTGTACGGACGGCTATTGGGCAGGCTTCTGCAAATGGCGGGTGTTGCGCAGCTTATAGATTACTTCTCTTCTCAAACGAACATAGCCACGGAAATCCTACTGGAATATGGAGATAAGTAAATAGCAGATTGCCTACGTACTTAGCTAGCTAATTCTGGCGGGCATTCGACATGAATTCCAAGGTTACTTAACTTGAATTGCGTGCAATACGGTGACTTGTTCCAAGGTGTAAAGGTACACGGCTCTCCTGGCTTGCAACAAGACAAGAGGATTGACGGACACCTGGTCATAACTGGCCATGCTTGGATGATCAGGACCAATATCCCGAGACACGATGGGAATGCTCCTTCCTCGGCAATTCTACCATCAATTTCAATGTCCTTGGTCTTGAGTAGCCTGAGTAAGGTAAGTAGGTTGGTTCTCGTTGTACAAGGCCAATCTCCTTCGGTCCCTCCCCTCATTTAAGAGTGGGCTTTCACATGGTAATCTTCACATGATAAGTAAATGGCCCCTCGTGATAACGACTTTCACATGGCTACGGCGGGTGACGCCCCAAGGCAGCGACACAACTGTCCCCTTGGAAACTAGAGGGACTTGCTTTGGATATTGCGACCGGCGTTGAGCGCGGTGCTTGAAATAGATGCCTGGCAGGTACATTGTCCAGCCACATGAAGTACCTACCTGGAGGAGGGAGCGGGAAAAAGGCAATCCTTTGCTTGGAATGGGGGCTCCTGGGTGGGCCTGTACAATTTCGACGACCCGGAAAAAACGAGCCTCGATACGACACATTCCAGCGGTGCCTGTTACGGCTACGCATACCAAAGTCCGCTTACTTCTATTCTACTCTGTGGTTTAAGCGCAACCGGAAGCTGCCTGATGCACGACGATGGCTTGTTGCACGGAGGTCTCACAGAGAAAGGGGTCCGTAAAGGGGGATACGGGCAGACATTGGGCGACCGAGCAGGGCAGGGCAGAACAGGGCATGACGAGTGCTGAGAACAGCGCTGACACCACCCCACGGCCACTAGTTCGCCTCGCCCCCTCCGCCGCTCTCCAGCCCACGGTCCCCTGGAAAGGTTTTCCTCTCCCATTTTTCCCCATCCCTTCCCCGGAAAACCCCGGACAGATGTGTCAGGGCCTGACTTTCACCTGCCCGTGGGGAGCGCCTTTCTGGCACACGCCGCCCGGCTCTCCTGCCAGCCAAGGCAGAGAAGGGCAAAAAAGGATCCAGAACCACAGGATGACGAAGACCAGGGTGGGTAAGGCGAGATTAGGTCAGAAGATAAGTTGGGGGCGCAACCCATAGAATGCCATGGCAAGGACTAGAACGAGGTTTGATCTGGCAAGGCGCTCCAGTGCCATGGAAGGACAGCCATCAGAAACCGGGAGGAAGGGGGCTGCTCTAGTGTTGGGCGAGGAGAAACTTGAGGGCCAGAACGTGATCACGTCAGCCCTTCCTCCAGTCTTGGCTTCAAGCACACCAGCGCCAGCGCCTTAGCTTACCTGTTCCATGGTTACCTTTAGCTGGCGGCAGAGCATCGTCGTTATTTCTCGTCCCCTTTCCACTCTCAGTGAGGTATTAGCGCCCTTCAGCTGACACTTGACGCCCGCCGCACGAACAAGCATGCCATCAGCCAGCACACCAACGAGCCCAGAAAGTGCACAAAGAAAAGAATAAAAAGGCTTGATCCCTTACTGAATTACACTGTACCGTCCAGCACCGCACCGTGCCGTACCCGGCTGTGCATGATTGCATCCATGATCTGGTTATCTCAATCCTGCAAGTGCACCCCTCCACCACGGACACCACTCCCTGCCGTTCTGTCCCCCCCCCCCTCCTTCTCAAAACCCCGGTCCGTCTTATCGCGGGGCCACGCGGTTTTCCCTCGATGCAAAGAATTTGAATTAATTTCGAATATTCCCTTCCTTTTTGTTTAATTTTGCCTCTTTCCCCATCAGGTAACCCAAGGCCCAGTCGGCATGGTCTTGTCCTTAAAGAGCATAGGAGCTCTCCAATGCGACCCAAGAGGGTTTAGCTGAAGGCTTGGTCGAAGATGTATCGCGCAGGCGGCATGATGAGTAGAATTGGCTGAGAACAATCACCTTCACGATGAGCAAACCAATCTCCCGAAGTAAAGTTGCACTAAACCAAAACACAAACAAAGCAGCGAAATAAGCCTTTGTCGATCCGACATCTCGGACGTTTTCCAGTAACTAGCTCGATGACAGGAACCGGAGACCGCCAGCGCGTGCCCGTATATCTAAAAAATAAGCGTTGAAGACAAAGGACATGTGAAATCAGAAGCGAGCTGTTCCTCACCGCCAGACTCGGCTGCACGAATCAAAAGCCACACTGCAAGACACTCCAGGGCTGCACACCCTCTTCCCAGCCAAGTAGGAAGTGGGAGAGTGGGAGAGGCGTTGAAACAGGCACCTGCAGCATGGGTTGGTGATCCGAATATGGTGTAACTTGTGAGGAGGGTGACATCAATACGGGGGGATGGGGATGATAGGACTGGGCGGGGAGGTGGGGGGTCCCCTTCCGTCACCTCTACCAGATTTGAACCTGTTGCTGCTCCGTGAACCAAGGCTGGACCGAAGCCTATCTTTCCAACCAATCCTGCGGGCGCTATGTGGCATGAAGCTTCGCACCAGCTCATCGTGCTGTGCTGCGAACCCAAAACACCAACACGGTCGAAACGTCTTCTATGACCCCATAGTTCCGATGCGATCCACCTGAATTTGGGTTTGACGGCAAAGGCGGGAATACAGGGGTAGCGAGCGATCCTAGGGCATGCCACCGATGGAGCGTTCATTGATGTCTAGACTCGGTTGCATCATTGACTTGCGTGGTCAAGGAGACAGGGCCGAAGACTCGAGCGCCTTTCGAGTTGATACACTGACGGCTCCTCCCGCTAGCTGCCATTCATTACGTTTGCTTGTGTATTAGTGATCCCTCACTTCCGCAAACCACCAGCCGAGCCTTGAAACACGCTCCGGTCAGGAGCCCAAGGGCCTCTCACTCGCATGATTCGTAATGCTGTGGCTGAAAGCCCACAGATGACATGTAAGAACAGCCAGCGGCTGCAACACTTGCCAACCAGGGCTCAGTGACTCTCGGGGAACACTTCCGCCGGAACTATAGCGATCTGTGCACGTTTCTATACGTGGAGGGGACTATCCCATGAAGCACTCGTCCCTAGCGACGCTTGTTTCGAGATCGCGAGCTTTTGTTACCAAGCATTCGGTTTGGAACCTGGTCGGCACATGCTTGGTGATAAAAAAGCTCGAAAGGATGCGTTACTCATGTTCCTTGCGTTCCCCACCCTTTCCGCGTACAGGATGCTTCCCTCTTCCGAAGCGGCATCTCGGCTCCTAGCCCTCCCCCTTCTCCCCCTCCACCTCTCTGCTTTATTCGGATGCTTTGGCGAGGGCGATTGCGCGAGGTGCGGTGGAGCAGGGCTTCCAATTCCAGAATTTCTTCAAGCACGGGGAGCCTGATTTGGCTAAGCCCTTCAGGCCCTGGACGCTGGCTGACGAGGCTTCATTGTCCACTGTTCACAGGCAGTGCGTTAAGAACGCAGGTGCGCGGTCTCTTAGCTTGATTGGAACCAGCATCGAGCAAGCAATGGCATAATAGACGTCAAGCAAGGGTCGTCGCCACCTCATATTCACCGGAATGATTGAAACAATGGAGGATCGAGATGCATGCTGGCCTCCAAGGCGGGTTGGATGTGATTGCCGGTGCTTGACGTCGTGCAACAGACAACAGACTCGCCGATTCTGTGCACTTCACAATCGTCCCCTCACCTAAGCCAGCTTATGTGTGTGTGCAAGGGCCGATTTCTCGTGTTCAGGACATGCCTGAGCGAGTAATGCAGATGCGCTCGAGCACCTGAAAATGGCAACGAGGTCAACAGGTACGTTACCTCGCGGATGGTACCTTGCCTGCCTTGACCTCATTACGTGCATGAGGTACAATGGTAGCACTTTATCGGAAAATCGCCGAGAGCCAGAATAAAAAAAGGACACCCAGAAAAGACCTGCACCCCCCCCAAGCTGCGCTCGTTTCCTCATCAACGCCAAAAAATGACACCTGGGAGCATTTTCCACCAAGGCCTGCAGTAGTGGACCTTATCTCGACGATTGCTGCCGATGCCAGTGCCTTGAACTAAAGGCTGCCGATCGTCGACGCACAATGACAACTTCCGACGATCAAGTTTAGTGGTTCCGGGGGACCACCCCCACGCAAGCCACACCCTTGATGACACCCAGCCTTTCCCACCCCCGCGCGGATCCTTTCTGGGGCTTGTGGGGAGACGAGATTGTCCTAACTTGGAAACGCAATCTCTCCCCCCCCTTGCTCGGTGTTGATAGCGACACGTCCCTTGGGCGTTGGAAGGCGGCCCTGGGCTGAGATGCCACCATACCAAGGTTTGAGGTGAGGGAGGGAAAGGTGTTGGCGTTTTGCGCAACCCTGCAAGCTCTTCTGGGCTGGCACCGCGTGCGAACCTTGCTCCGAGTCTGAGTACGGAGTAGCGATAGCGACTTGGTACCTCTCGCTTCAGCATCGAGCTCGTTCCTGAGGACGAGACAACCCGGGTCGCAACAGAAGTGCCGGACCCACGCCCGGGCATGATGCGGCCACATTTTAGCACCAGTGGCCGTCACCGAGAAGGTCATGGAAGGGCATTGTGCTCAGTGGCCAATGGTCGGGTGTATCTTGGGATACCGATTTTGCCCACAAAGAATTTGTATACCGAACCATGACCCCGACAACCTCGAACCCGCGACGCCAGCCGCCAAGCTCTTGGAGGGCCACAACTTGCACCGGCTCGAGTGAGAAAACGCGCAGGGCTGCCGTTGCTTCAGTCGACACCTTGATGCAACCAACCAAGACCAATACTCTCGGCCCATGGCATACGCCGTGGCTTGCCTAGAGGCTTCAGGGCCGGCCCAGACTGGTGGTCGATTCATTAACACATGCATCGGCATGCAACTCTATACACTTCTCCAATAGAGCGACCGTCATCTTCTCTTCCGACTCGCCCGCTGATGAAGGTGTTGGTGTGTTGTCCAGGCATGCGAGCCCGGATCTCAGCCAGCCAAGCGTATCCTTTTGAGAGTATCCTGCTTATCCTGAATGCCTAGTCGACACTGTCACCCCCAGGCCTCTTCATCGTACGATCACGCGACAGGTGCGGGATGCAAACTACCTGTTCAGTGGCTGCACAACCCATAAGTATGACAATGCGGGGCCCCATATCTCGCCAACCGTGGTCTGCGCCGAAGCGTCGGGTCGCAACTCATATGCATTGTCCGACAGTGATGGTTCAGCGAGGGCCGTTATCCGTAGGAGTGTCAAGTCTTCACGACGGAGAAGGAAATGGCCCATGTCTCTGGAGCCGAAATGTCAAGTGGCATAGTGTAGTGGGTGGTACACCATTCGGCCAGGCGAACATGAAATCACTTCCTATTGTTTCTATTGTTCATGCACCATCTCTCCATCGATGACTTCCCCTCAAACTATAACAAAGCCGCTATGCAGGACGAAGACAAGGCCCCTGGGTTCGACGGGCCTTGAGTTGTAACGGAATAGTGAGTTCTGAACGCAAAACCTTGATCGATGCAAGATCCAGAGGCGCCACAGCACGGAGCACTCCCCGCAGCTAGCCATCCCGAGTGCGGAGGCGTGTCATCGCCAAATGCTTGGCCATGCATGCTACCAGCAGCCGGATGTCAAGTGTGCATTCCGGAGCGTAAACATACTTGCAGCGGGTGGGAGTGGCGCTTCCCACCATCTCACACAGTTGTGGAGGAGGGGTTGCCGTACAACGAGGTTCTGCTGAGTCCTTGCTGGCAATTGCAGTACATATTAAAGTGTTAAACGGTTACTCTAGGCTTGGGACCACCCAAAGACTGAGAACATTGACGACAGCTTTACGTGTTCTACGTCCGACCAATACGCTCTTGCACTGTTATCTATGTTCCATCCGCCGACATAGCCCTTGACGGCTACCAAAATCTTGATGGGGCTAGGGTTGGTGCAAACTCCTCTCATTCATTACTAAATCCAGGTGAAGGTCATGGACAACGTCTCATCGCGCATGGCCTCTGCATGTTGGCTGATCGGCACAATTTAAACCACCAAAGACGTATGTGCGACAGGATGCATGCTCCTGAGGATCCGCCAATCCCTTCACAACTGGTCCGCCTTACCTGCAGTTTGCTCTGCCGCATCGACACCATTGGTCTTCTACCATGGAAACGGGCGACGGCATTTGGCATGAACCACAGCCTCAACCGCTTTTCTCCTTTACCAGGGGCTCGGCGCTGACGCTTCACAGTCAATTACTCTTCAATACCTGGGACCGACCTCCACAGATCCAGAATTGGAAGGTTTGGATGCAAGGACGTCTTGGCGTGCGACCCCTGGAGACCTAGCTCAACCATGCCTCAACACAGCTGAATCTAGGCCCGGACTGGACAGTGGCATCAGGACCGCCGCGGATGCTGACAAGTGGGCGGGTAGCGGACCTTATTGTGCCGTTGCATCGTCCCCGGATTCGTTCGTGCTAAGTCTGGGCGTGTTCGCTGAAAGCTCAATATCCTGCCCGCACCCAGACTCAATCCACAATTAGAACCTGCAATTTGCATGTGGTACGTGATTGGCACCACAGCTACTATCGCACCTTCCAGCGAGACTTTGACGTAACGGGACAGGATACCAATTTATCGAGTGCCAGGTGTTGGCGAGCGGGCATCATTCAACCGGTGGCGATCGGCAGTCCTGGTCGACGACCCGGCATGAGGGGGCCTAGGTCTATTTTCCCCGATCTCATTTGGAGAATGTAGCAAGATCGCCAGGGCAAGGGCACGAAATAATGACCTGTCATTAACTCCCTTGCTCAAGCTGCCGAGCACTATCCTGCATACGGCCACTCGGATGCACGACCTGCCTCCCGCGCCAAACTTCGCAAGTACTTCCTAAGCTTGATTCCCTGGCCCACCAACTACCACCCTGCCTCCTGCAAGTTGTGCATCCTTCGCGATGGGTGAACTGCACCTAGGCCACCATCTTGCGAATCACGGTCCGGGCCTCGCACGTTTCAGAGCGCCTAGCTCCACATCGGTCTGAATGCAGGGTTCGTCTTTGGGAAGTTGCACCTGCGGTGGCAACTCGTGCGGAGAATAGACACTCGGGTCCTTGTCGGGGCAAGTGGTGAGCAAAAATACCCGGACTGCAAAACGGTCCAGTATTAATAGTACCTTGGGGAATTAAAGGAAAAAGAAATGAAATAAATTGAGTTAATATATATTTGTAAGATTTCTTAAAGATTTATTTTCGGTAACTAATAGGGATTTATCTTTACTAGAAGCTAATACTTTATATATATATCAGTCTATCTGTGGTTTCGCGGTCCAGTGTTTTTGCTATCCGCTCGAGGGGCTCGATTTGGGATGGGAGGGGGGTCGGGTAAGAAAACGGGGAAACGAAGTCTGTCGCCGGGGCGTGCGGAGTGTCGGGCCGGATAGTCCAAAGCCGAGCCCTACCTCTCAAGGTGAGTCTCGCCGAATGGGTGTTGACCGAATACTATCCTGACTGCAACCAACCACAGCGCCACTGCTCGATAGTTCTGGATGAGGACAAGTTCCCCGCACAGCGAGAACAGAGCCATCGCATTCGATCTAGCTAGCCCAAGGATGTGAAGCTTTACTTCTTGCCACTTCCTACATATCGGTGAGCCCCCTGTAAGAACTCTTCCGGGGCATGATCCGTACCCTCTACCTTTGCCCTTCCAAGATGCCGGAGCAGCAGCACACCCGGACTGAACTTCCAAAGCGGCTAGAGCTCTATCCCAAGAGGACGGCGAGTCGTCTCGGGGCAGAATGCTAATGACGGTGTCCATCTCCAACTTTGAGGGTGATCTCGATTTATCGAGTCAAACTCTCGATCTCGCCTTTGCAGTCTTGTCGCTTCCTGCGCACAGTTGACGGACCGCGTTCGGAGCCAGATGTGATGCTTGTCAAGCTGAAAGGCATCGGATCGCCTTCAACGACTGAAAGCAGAGACGAGTGAATACTAGGGAACGTCAAACCAGCGAGAGCTAGGTTTAGAGGCTACGGAACCACCTACACATGTAAGACTCTAGACACAGGCCGTCGCTAACCACTGTCTACACCCCTCAATGTGATGTGATCCTACCCCATGACACTCAAAACGTCACTCGTGAGCACTCTAGTAACAATGCCGTGGCTTCGCAAAAGCCACGAGTTGCGCAGTAAACGCACATAATGTAGCCTTTGGACCACTGACAATCTTCATGTCTACTACTAACAACACGTGCTGGTCACTGTTGATCAGATGGCTACCTTAGCTGAACGAGGCTTTTATGCATCGGCTTTCGAAAATGTCGCAAACGGCGAGACGACCGCTAGGATTCTATACTGTACAGATGCGACTCATTTTCCTAAAAATGACAGAATAATACAGCTTGATGTACATTTCAGTGGTGCGCGGTCAATAGCATGCGCACATGAACCATGGCTTCCGGGCTGCGCTACTGAAGCACAAGTTAACCCGTAACCTCGTCTCATCACCATTGATAGGAGAACTCGCGCACAGAGGGGACACAGCTATTGAGTGCTACAACCCCTCCCCTCACGCGCATGTTGTGAGTTATTGACATAACAACCTTTGCCGAAATGAAGGTTGTATGCGACGCATGTGTGAAGCAAGCCACCACGAAAGCAGCACGAGCCCAGCCGATTTCGTATGAATGGTCATCACTTCCACTTGACTCCAAAGAGGCGGAAACCGTCTTTTCCATTGCCTGATGGCGAGTTGTCGGCATTTTCCAGGTATATCTTGGGATGCCCCTTCACGTCGACGAACAGGTACTTGTACTCATAGTCGTCCTGGCCCCTATACTTGATCATGTGTAAGTGGGCAACGCCGTTGTTCGCGGGGCCATCGACCTGCAAACACCGTTAACTCTCTGACAAGGAGGAATGCCTTCCCGAGGGACTTACGAAGAAGTGCATCAACAAGTGATGGTTTCCTTGAGGGTCCACACGTTCGGTGGCCCTACGGCAACATTAGCACGGCACTCTTCTAGAATAGTTCCTTGAGACCTGGACAGGGGCCTTACGCAAGCGGGCGTGCCCGGCGCCACTTGTTGAATGTCTCATCGCCGTGGGCCGTAATTTTCTTCGCGTCGCCGAGGAGCTCCAAGCACCGCGGATCCTTCTTGATCTTATCCACGGCGCGGTTGAACAAAGCGGTCTTGCTGTCCGGGGAAAATACGTCGGTCCAGAGGAAGTAGGCAACGCCACCCTGGAGTGAATGTCAGCTACCGGCCCGGTGAGTGGCAAGCGGATGCTCTTACTGTTAGCACAAGACCTGCGATGATCATGCCGAAATTGAAGCTCTGCTGAGTGGCTCTCGCCGTTTTCTCTGCGGCGGACAGCTGGTTCCAGGGCACGTGCCCATCATCGTTGAACGGGGTCACAGTGCGCCTTCTCGTCGTCTGAGAGGCGGTGGTCCCCAAGCTGTTCTGTGTTGCGTACGGCCTGGCGTGCAGCATCGTTCGAATGGACGGGCCGCTGACGAGGGTCGTGGCCGGCCGGAGCGCGGCGGCAGAGCTGATTGGCTTGATCATGGCGGCTCACAAACTGCCATCATCTCCCTCGGCTGTTCTTCGTCCCGAGAGTTTGAGAAGATCCCAGGGGTCTTCACCGATTGAAAGCTTTGGGGTTGGAGCAGCTTGTTGCATTCGAGAGGTCCGGCAATGAAAGCCAAGGGCATCGGAGCTTCCTCACCGCTCTCGGCAGAAACCCAGCCGTGGGGCAACGAGACTAACCGTAAACAGACAAGCGCACCATCCGATATGCCACTTTACCAAATCGCCCTCCTTGGTCTCCTGAACGTACAACCTAAACCTCACCTAACGTAAACCCGAGAGACACGGCGCCTGGGACTCCACGGCTCCTCGTACTTGAAAGAGAAATCCTTGGACTTGGGCGCGTAGGATCGCATTCTGTTCACCCCCAACGACCGCCAACATGAGTGCACTCGCGTCAAAGCAGCAGTCGCTGAAGATCTTCGAGAAGTTGAAGTCGAAGCCGGCTAACAAGGTATGGGATGCGCGGGCGATGCCCGTTTGGTTTTGCGTTGCGATACCGGATCGATACTGACAGACCTGGTGCCGGCTTAGATCTGCTTCGATTGTAGCCAGAAGAACCCGACCTGGACGTCCGTACCCTTCGGCATCTACCTTTGCCTGGACTGCTCCGCGAACCACCGTAACCTCGGTGTGCACATCTCCTTTGTGCGATCAACAAACCTCGACCGTAGGCCTCCCTTTGACGAAGTAAGCGTGGCACTAGACTCGTTTTCTAACCTCCTATCTCGCAGAGTGGCAATGGGATCAACTGCGGATGATGAAGGTTGGTGGCAATGAGTCTGCTACCAAGTTCTTCCAGCAGAACGGCGGCACTGCCGCCTTGAACAGCAAGGACCCCAAGACGAAATATCAATCGAACGCTGCCACCAAGTACAAGGATGAGCTCAAGCGACGAGCTGCTAGAGATGCTAAGGAGTATGTGGCAGTGCGCGTGAACAACCATTTGAAACCCGATTACTGACGGATGCTGCTAGATTCCCTGGCGAGGTTGTCATCACCGATGCCGCTGAAGATGACGGCAGCGCTACCCCGGCTGGCGAGCCTGACGACGATTTCTTCTCATCCTGGGATAAGCCCGCGATCAAGAAGCCGACACCTCCCGTTTCTCGGACGGCCACGCCCCCGGTCATGGGCCGCACTCCCTCTCCCTTCCTGAACGCCGGCAATGGCAAGGATATTGCTCGGTCCACCTCTCCGCTATCAAAGACTGACTCGACCGAGTCCAAGCCTGCCGCAAGCCGCATCACCACCTCCGCTGCTCTGCGAAAGACTGCAACGACCGGCGGCCCGCGAAAGGCCAGCGTCCTCGGTGCCAAGAAGACAACCCAGAAGCTGGGAGCGAAGAAGGTAACGGGCGACTTGATTGACTTCGACGAGGCTGAGAAAAAGGCCAAGGAAGAAGCCGATCGTATCACCAAACTCGGCTATGACCCGGATGCCGAAGAGGAGCAGGATACCAAGGACAGCAGTGCGTCTGGAGCTGCTAGCATCATCTCGCCTACCCCTGTCAGTCCCTCGCGTGGTAGCGCCAGCTCGCATACTCGCCAGAAGTCGAATGCCGAGGTTGAGAGACTCGGTATGGGCATTGGAAGGCTCGGATTCGGTCAAGTTGGCGGCGGTAAGCCTGCAGCTGCCGCTCCCAAGAAGAATGCTGGCGGTTTCGGCTCTGTCGGTCCCGTCAAGGCTACCGCTGAAGGTACGTGACTCAACCCCCTCCCTCAGTCTACCATATGCTAACAGTCATTCCTCTTCCTCCAGACGAATCAGACAACTTCGCTAGGTCCAAATTTGGCGCGCAGAAGGGCATCTCCTCCGATGAGTACTTTGGCAAGGGTGCCTTCGACCCCAACGCCCAAGCCGAGGCCAAGACGCGTCTGCAAGGCTTCGAGGGCGCCAGCGCCATCTCCTCAAATGCCTACTTTGGCCGACCTGAGGAGGAGGCCCAGGAGGATTACGGTGATCTTGAGTCTGCCGCCAAGGACTTTGTCCGCCGGTTCGGCATCACCGCCGGTGACGATCTGGAGAACCTGTCCAACGTCCTGGGTGAGGGCGCCACCCGCCTGCAGGGAGCCATCCGTGCGTACCTGCGCAGCTGAGATGTGTTCTGTGTAATTGGAAAGAAACTATGTGAACACGTGAGGAAATGCCGAGGGATGGCCGTGGGGGGGGAAAAGCTTCTACTTCCAGACTGCATGGGATGAATCACGCACACAAAGGGGGGCGGCACTACAGCAGAAAAGCAAAGATTTGTTTCCAGGTGACCTCGGAGCTACAGATAATGTTTGGAGGCCTACGTGGCCGGCGCGGGCGTAGCACTTGACGAGTTCTACTTAAACAGGGGCGAGAAGGGGGACCCATGCCACAAGAGGCGGGTTGCCACGGGAGGGTTGACAGGTGCGCTGCCATGCGACGGCGCCATTGTGTAACGCGGGATGGATTGACTGACTGACTGACTGACTTGACTTGACTTGATTGATGCTCATTTGGTTTAGCAATTGAAATAGATTTCTTATTCAGCTTCTGGTTGGCAGGCGGGGCACAGCGTGAACAGATTCGACATGTGATGATGCATGTTGAGACAATTCTCACAGTACATGAATGAGCCTCGGCCATTGTATATGGAGAAAGAAGAAGAAAAAAAAAAAGACGTGCAGCTACGTAGACTAGGTACGAAGGTTTGGTATCCGCTCATGAGGTGAGGAAACAAACGAATCAATGCTCATTTTTCTTACACATGCTATCGTAACATTTACAGCTTGGCGATCATCTTGTTGCCCTTCTGGAGCCAAGACACGGCGTCGTCGACGAACTCGTCGACGACCGCCTTGGCGGGCTTCTGCTCGTTGACGACGGCGGCGGCCTTGCCCATGAGGAAAGGTCGGAACTTGTCGAGGGGGTCGTCCTCGTCGTCGCCGCCCTCGCTGCTGCTGTCGCCCTCGCTGTTCATGATCTTGTCGAGGTCGGCCTCGTAGGGGATGGTGCCCTTGGCGGCGAGCTCCTTCATCTCCTGCACGCGGTTGTTCTCCCAGTCGCTGATGTAGTCGTTGTTGCGGACGCGCATGGGGCGGCCGGTGAAGATGATGGTGCGGACGTTGTCGTCGTGGCCGGCGGTGCGGACGGCGTCCTTGTGGGCCTTGGGGGCGCCGGCCTCGTCGGTGAGGATGAAGCGGGTGCCGACCCAGACGGCGCCGGCGCCCATCATCAGGGAGGCGGCGAGCAGCTGGCCGTTGTGGATGCCGCCGGCGGCGATGACCTGGACGGGTCCGCCGGTCAGAGGAGACTTGTGCTTGTTGCAGATCTCAACGACGGCGGGGATCAGGACGGTGGTGGGGATGTCGCCGGTGTGGCCGCCGCCCTCGCCGCCCTGGGCGCAGATGATGTCGACGCCGAGCTCAATGCACTTCTTGACGTGCTTGACGTGGCCGATCATGTTCATGTAGACAATGCCGGCGGCGTGCAGCCTGTCGACGACAGCCTTGGGGGGGACACCGACGGCGGAGACGAACAGCTTGCAGCCGGACTCGATGATGATGTCGACGAGCTCATTGAGCTTGCCCTTGGTGTAGTCGTAGCTGTCGGGGAATTTTGGTTAGCATGTGACAGAAGGAACAGGCAGGGTCTACGCCCGCGCGGCGTCTCCACTTACTTGGTCTTGCGGGCACTGCCGCCGACCTGGGGCAGCAGCAGGTCGACGCCGAAGGGCGCGTTCTTGTCGTCCAGGTAGCTCTTGAGCTCGGCGATCTGCTCGCGGAGCATGTCGGGGGTGTAGCCGACGCCGCCGATGACACCGAGGCCGCCGGCGTTGGAGACGGCAGCGGCCAGCTTGGGCCCAGCGGCGACGTTCATGCCGGCGAGCAGCACGGGGTGCTTGATGCCGAACAAGTCGGTGATGGGGGTTCGGATCTTCTCTGCGAGTGCGGTGGACAGGTCAGCGAGGGGAAGAAGCGCAAGCAAACGGGGAGGGGAAGGTTAACGTACGTGGTGAGGCCATCTTGTGCGAGTTACTGTGGGAAGGAGGATGGAGAAAGGAGGGAGTGAAGCAGGCCGGACAGTCCCAGGAGGCAGGATTGTTTTCTATCTGACTGGAAGGGCGAGAGGAAGAGAAAGAAGGGATTTGTTCTCGAGTTTAAAGAGGACGGGGCAGTGGTAGTGGTGGTGAGGAGGATGATGGGAAGAAAGAAGCAGGACGCTCAGCTCGGGCGAAGGAGGGAAATGTCAGGGTATTGGCGGCCGAGTCCGAGCCAAAGGCGCATCAGCATCGAGAGCACATGCCGAGGTTTGGAGGGCTGGTGGGGCCACGACTTTCCCTTCCCGGACTAGTCGGCTTCCGAGGTCCCGGGGCAGAGCCAGAAAATCTGGGGAAAGCAAGAAAAAGGAGCCGAGGAAAAAAAAAAAAGAGGGAGGGAAAAATAAGCTGGCATTCTGGCAACAGAGCCCAGCCAGTGGCTGAACTAACTCTCTACCCAGTACCCCATCGCGCGCGTGTGGCCTGGACCGAGCCGATAGGCCCCCTTGTGACCGCGCCCGAGCGATTGCAGTGGCCTGTGGCCTTTGGCCTCTGGCCTCTGGCATGGGGTGGCGCTTCGGTGAGAAACCGGCTGGTGACCCCGTGGCTGAGCCTGCGACGACGAGTGCTTGGCACCCGGGCTCTGGGCCCTGGGCCCTGGGAGGGTACCTTACATAGTACCCATCACATGCTCCTACGTACGTAGCGGGCAGCACAGCGTGGAACCGACCTGACCGTCCGCGTTGGGCGAACGTGGCATCATGCAGGAGGATGCCACGATGCGTTCAACAATGGGCCACGGGCAACCCTTTTTGATATTTACTTAATTTACAGTATACATACGCTCAAGTTCGCGACCTACAATTTACAATTCCAAAAAGGAGTGACTGCACGGGGAACAAGGATTTGACGTCATTGTACGTGTGTATGCATTGCGTGTCTTGTACTGCCGCTGAGATCCGGCTTGATCATGAAGTGAAGGGAAACAAACGTATGAGCCCACCGTTCCGTCGCCTGCTGCTGCTGCTGCTTCTGCCGCCGCCGCCAGGCTTCGGCCAGAAATAGAGCTGGTTTCCTAACAAATCACGCTTGATGCTTCCCGAGCGCCTTTTCCCCGCTCTAGTTGCCAACGGCCTCGGGCTCCTTGTTCTCGTCGTAGCCGCACGACTCCTTCAGCTTCTCGACGAGGGCGACGTATCGCTCCTGGGCCGTCTCGGCGGAGATGCCCTCGTCGGCGACCTTCTGCCAGGCGTTCTTCTTGGCCTTGCCCTGTAGGAAACGAACGCAAAGAGGCCGCGCGTTAGCCCAAGTACTTTCCGTGGTAGCATGAAATGCAGGTTACGTGAGAGGGCGGACGAAGGGGAAAGGTAGAGGCCATTGAGGGTTATTGTAGACTTGCCTTGAGGTCGAACATGCCGGGGGCGGGGGCCTTGGAGATGTCCTCACCAGTGCCGACCTTGAACAGAGCTGTAGTCCGGGGAGAGACCTTGTCAGCGGATGCGGGTTTAACCAGTAGCTGAGCTCGCCGTGTCTGACGTTCGTTGCTGGGGAAGGGGAGGGGGGGGGGGTTGGTGCCTACCGTAGAGCTCGAGGAGCTCGTCGTTGCCAGGCTTGGAGGTGAGCTTCTTGGAGTCGACCACGGCCTTCTTGAAGGCGTCACTCTGAGGAGCAGACATTGTGCAAGGAGTGCTTGAGAATTGGGTTGGAGAGTTGCGAAAAGTTTGTTAGCGGAAGGTGAGTGCGAATAGTGGTGGTTTTGTAGCTGTTGAGGATGGGTTTGTTGAGGGGTAGGCCAAGGGAGTTTGGAGTTTTGACGGATGGCTTGCGCCGGCGGCGAGGGAGGGGCTTGTTTGGAGCTTCTGGCGGGGTCACGAGCCAGAGTCAGTACCGCCAGTGCAGGCACAGGCACGAGCACGAGCACAAGCACCTGTCCCTGTCCCCTGTCCCCTGTCCCCTGTCCAGTCCAGTCCAGTCCAGTGGTCAGTGGTCAGTGGTCAGTGGTCAGTGGTGACGTGGGACCTGCCTTTAACCCAATTCAAGCAAAGTCTCTTTTGTTGAACCATCTGAGCCACCAGCAGCCGTTCCATTGCTAATGATACCCGCTTCCCCGACGCCTTTTTCGACACAATTTATATCATCCAAAAGCGTTTCATTAATTCATCTTTCCTCGCAGCCATCGACATTCTACCATCCTCCGTTGGGGAACCTCATTCAAGGGAGCGCAAGGAAAAAGACGTCATTCACTGGCGGGCAAAGTTACCCACCTTTCGACTAGGCACAACACCTTGTGGTGATGCAATCATGTCTGAACAACAGCCATAGTATGTGGGAGCGTGCATGCCAAATATTGAACAGGAAATAGTCCAAATTGTTTCTGTCTCCTCCTCTTCTTCCTTAGTCTTGGCGACAGCTCAGAGCTGTCTTCGAATGCAATGACTTGCCATCGCTGTCATCGACCCAGCAACCCTGCCCATAGAAGTAAGTGGAGCTAGCCACACTCCATGGCGTGTGCCTCAATTTCAGGTAGCTCCCTCAGCCAAATAATTCGTTGCTCTTTTCCGAGCTCGATGTTCCAGTCCCCTTCCTCGGCTGGTTCTACGGCCTCACTCCAACCGCAATGAGGCTCAACAACGTCTCAAGCTCAGCCCTGCGCAGCCTGTCCGCGTGTGCTCGCCAGACCGCGCGGCGGCCGACGTCCACCTACGCCGACGGCGCCAGCCTGCCTGCTTCGCGATGCTTACTTTCCGCAGGAGCGCGGACCCGAAACCCGCAAACCCGGCGCGTTTCCTCTCCCTCACCCATAGCGCCTCGCTACCACTCTGGCTGCGCCTGCGCTTCGTCGGCTCAGAAGAAGGTGGCCAGGACCGCTTACATTGCCTTGGGTAGCAACTTGGGGGATCGCGTTGTTGAGATTGAAAAGGCCTGCAATGAGATGGACCGGAGGGGCATCCGCGTCAAGCGGACAAGCAGCCTCTGGGAGACGGAGCCCATGTACTATGCCGACCAGGATCGCTTCATCAATGGTGCTTGTGAGGTGCGCACCCCGGCGTCATCCAAATCACTGATCTCCCCATGTGGTTATTCGGTTGGCCATTTCCATGTCTAACGCGTAACGCAGGTCGAAACCGACTTGGAGCCATTGGCCCTGCTGGACGAGCTTCAATCCATTGAGCGAGATCTGGGCCGACGAAAGCTCGTAGACAAAGGTCCCCGTAACATTGACCTGGACATCCTGCTCTACGAGGATGAGGTGGTCAACCATGACCGACTCACCATACCTCATCCCGGAATCACGGAAAGAGAGTTTGTACTACGACCTCTAGCTGAGTGAGCATCCCCCTAGGGCATTGCATTTTGGCAGCTAAGGCACAGCTCTGACGACCTCATCTTAGACTGGCTTCCTCCAAGGGGTTGGATCCGTCGCGGCCATGGAAACTTATCCAAGACCATCTCAACGACTTGCCATCCGGCGAGCCATTACTCTCCCTAACTCCCATGGCTTCCGCCGTTGCTCCGCTCATGCCTCTTGCCAGCGGCAGGCAGACCAACGTCATGGCCATTCTTAATCTGACGCCAGACTCATTTTCCGACGGCGGCCGCCATGACCCAGCGCAGCTCTCAGAAACGGTTCTCAACATCGTCCGTAGTGGTGCTTCCATCATCGATGTTGGGGGCCAGTCTACGGCGCCTGGTCGTCCTGAAGTCTCCGCAGAGGAAGAAGCATCTCGCGTCCTGCCAGCCATCGAGCTCATCCGCTCCCTGCCCGAAACCCGCCACATCATCATTAGCGTCGATACGTACCGGGCCTCTGTTGCCGAGCAGGCGATAGCCAGAGGTGCAGATATCATCAACGACGTCTCAGCCGGGGTTCTCGATCCTGACATGCTTCCTACTGTCGCCCGGCTGGGCAAGACGATCTGCTTGATGCACATGCGCGGCACGCCCCGCGACATGACGACACTCACGTCCTACCCAGACGGGCTCATACCTACTGTCGCGTCCGAACTCATCTCTCGTGTGCGGGCGGCGGAAGCAGCCGGCATCCGGCGTTGGCGGATCATCTTGGATCCAGGCTTAGGATTCGCCAAGACCTCTGCGCAAAACCTCGAGCTCCTACGGCGCTTGGATGAGCTCAAATACTGGCCAGGGTTGGAAAATATGCCGTGGCTGGTTGGCTCGAGTCGCAAGAAGTTTATTGGCAAAGTTACAGGAGTGGATGAGCCGTCCAGTAGGGTTTGGGGGACAGCAGCCACCGTTGCTGCAGCTGTACAAGGGGGAGCCGATATTGTTCGTGTGCACGATGTGCAGGAAATGGCGCTCGTGGCTAAAATGTCGGATGCTATTTGGAGATTCTGATCTGCTCGGCGCATGCACAAGCGCATCCGTCAAGTATCATGGCCTTTTTTTATGGCATGGTAGCTGCAGCCTGTCCTCCAATGACAGGTCGATCACGGCTCACTTTATTGTACTCCTCTGTGAAGCCATGAGGATGCACGAGGGTTCGTATCACAATAAGGCCTGAAGAAGGATGTTGTATCTCATTTTCCTTCCGGTCCGCATATCGGGTCTCCTTCCGGTGCACACACCGGGTCTCTTCCCATGTTGACTATGTCGGATTCGGGGTCTCGCATCTCTCATGCAAAGGTGTTCATTAGACAAGGTGCACATGTATACCCCTTCTTGTCCTCTGATCATGGGGTCCATTTTTGTCTCACTTTGTATGCCCGCTTGGTTCCCGACATTGCGAAGCGTGATTGACGTTCGGCACCGAGGCGAGGTATGGGGGTTGCATCACATCCGATTGGGGCAACCCACACACAAGCTCAAGGAAAAGGGGGTTGCCGGAGGGGTCACGTTTAAGGATTGCTTGGGTATGCCGTCCAGGCTCCACACACGACGGCGAAGCGGGGAAGTCTGTAAATGGAATTGCTTGCTGTTAGGAGGTTGAATCCGAAATTTACTTGACCTGGTGACAAGACATGTAGAAATTAATGATAGGCTCTGTAGCGCTAGGCGAACGTCTTTTCACGATACAATACGACCGGAACGGGGTGCTCCCTGTCTTGTCTGCAGTGAGACTCGAGTTGGCGGCGTGGCTGGGCGTCGTAGGGCTGAGGTTGTGTACCGAAAGTAGTAAGGATAATCCCGGCGTGTGGGTTCGTGGGAACTATTGGCTTAATCGGCGAGGGTAAAATTTGGGCTGGTGGTGGTGGTTCGTGGTGGTGGTGTGTGGGCGAACCACCCATCCAGAGAGTATCTGCCGCTTACGCGCCGAACCATAGTGTCCCGGAAATTGAGAGAAGGATGGACGGGAAGGTGGTGGTGTGAAACAAGCTGAGTGAGACGGGCCTCTCCTAGAGCCGAAACAACGGGATGAAGCACCTCGATTCGAGTCAGATAGCCGGATGGGTATAAGACAAGGCATGTGCCGCAGGATCAAGGCAAGACATTGGATTAGACTCGCCGGAGGTCGACGCCTGTGTCAGCAGCAAGTCAGCGTGGGCCAGGCTTGCTGGGCCAGGCAATGACCAAAATGGGGGTTTCCGGCGCCCGGTCAAGTTCGCAAAGGAGGAGATTGTCGTGGCGAAAGCGGAGGCCAGTGGGGAAGCCTCCGAATGAAGAAAAGTCGTCTTATAGACATGCGTGGCCGGACATGGAGGGGATAAGGTTGAGGCAAAGTCCCTGTATCCTACTCGCGGTGCCATCTCCTGTTGGTGTGTGGCAGAATAGACGTGACGACGAATCGAGCTATCAGACTGCGCCTGATACGGGCTGTTGCTTCACCTCGCACGAAGAGAGAGAGAGCGCTTGAATCCCTTCGGGCCCTTCGGGAGCCGGAGAGGACAGGACAATGTCGCGTGAGGATGACAGCTCCGGCGTTACTGTTGCTGTTGCTGTTGCTGTTGCTGTTCTTGGATGCAGGATGCAAAGGGTGGCATGGCAGCAGGGTGTGTGAGAGTCGAACTGCTCTGCAAGTTAGCCCGTACCTACGGAGTTCCTTAGTTCCTTAGTTCCCTCGGCACTTGCCTGTAAAAGATGGATGCGCCGATGATGACCAGCTCGACGACTCCTTCCGCTCTTTTGCCCCGGGCGCCTGCTGCGCGCATGGACCTCCACCAGGCCCGGGGTTTGGGGGACGAGGGTCCAGGTACCTCGCAGTAAGGCTAAGTACCTCGCTGTAGCGACCGAGCAACCCGTGGAAGACGCACCGAAGAAGCCCGGCGCCCTCTCTTTGGCCTCTGCACGCGTGGAGAGGAGGACTCGAGACCGGAGGCTGACTTCCTGCCCCCGTACCGCCATTGTTCGGCACCGCCCCGCGATGACACTGATTCAGCGCCAGCGCCGCGCAACACTCGAGCCACGACAGTCTATCAGATGTTGCGCAATATCAAGGAACGCACCATGCGGCTGTAGCACATTGGGGCACGGTACAACTGGCGAGGCATCTTTCAAACGCACTCTCTGAGCCGGAACCTGCGTTGATCTGACGCTGATCTGCATCTGTGGGTGAAGTCGCCCGACCCTGTGATTGTACGATACCTAAGGTAATGTAAGGCATGTTGGAAATGACAAATGCCATGTAACATACGGCCCATCCCCAAGGCACTGGGCCACGGCTTAGGTCCTATAAGGTAGGTAGGTTGTTACTGCTACCGGGCGGAACTAGGTACCTGACGTGGTTCGTTGGCCAAGTACTGTAAGACAGGCAAGGTGGTGAGTCTATCGATGAAGAAAAAGATGACTCCCAGCTGGTTCGAGTTTCGTTCGTCCAAGTTGGCTCAACCCCTGTACGCTGCTCACCCCCATGTCGGCGATTCACTTGTCACGGAACGATACGGCGAGCAGCTGCCAGGCCAGATCGACTGGTCCTAACCGTGTGCCCGGGGACGTATTTCGTGGAGAGCAACCACTGCCCTGGGAGGGGCACAAGAGGCACAAACCCCTCCCCCCCCCCCCCCCTCTCCTCAGGACTCCCCTGCTCTGGCGGACGTGAGGCATCTTTTGCGTACTAAGTTACGCAAGCTCTGCGGCGCCCCTGCATCCTCCGGCACACAGCACACCTCTCGACACGGGCTCGTCTGCGCCCGTCCGGGGATCTCGTCTGCCATCCGGCCCCCACGAGCTGCGGATCCCCAAACCAGGCTCGGGGACGGGCCAAAACCCCAACCTGCATCAAGGCGGTCGAGCTGCTGTGACTTATTGTATACCGGCTTAGCAAAGCATGACTGCATCTGCATGACGAACCAACTGCATGCTGAAGCCAGGCACTGTACTACCTATTGATCTACAGCCGCCGTGGCACTGGGGCCATCGTCAACCGCCCCCGGTCCATCCCATCCCTCCCCCTCCACCCCCCAAAGAAACATCGTTATTAATCGTGTACCTCACTGTTGTAACTAGGATAGCCTACCGCAGAGAGGGAAAAAAAAAACAGCTTCCATTTCTTCCACAATCCTCATGCATCTCGCGCCACGACGGTATGCACAGCGCACAGCATAGCTCCTCCAATTCATCGCCAGCCCCCGTTCTCCAGCCGTGATTACTGGCCGAGGCCTCAATTTTCATGCCGCTCATACTTTGGTGCTCTCTAAGCCTACCTTTCCCCCTTCCCTTCCCCTTTCTATCTTCTTTCTCTGCTTTGTCTTGCCCTGCCTCAAGAGGTAAAGAGGTACCACAGTACTCAAGGTATCTTATGTTTGCTACAGGCTACCTGTCCTGAAAATGCAGCCGTATCAGTGAACTTGCCCGTTACGTCCGAGGCGCCACACACTTGACCGTCTCCGGTAAAGCCCTTTGATTGTCTAGCTGCAATTCCCGTTCTTCATCCGATTCCCATTCCCATCCCCATTCCCCACCGGCTTCGCGCCGTCCCGATGGCGTTAATCATCTGGTCCTTCCGTTGGCCAACTCTAATTGAACACCCCTCCACCCCGTGTCGAACCTGGGATGTCATTTGCCCGTGTGTGGGGACAGTCGATCCAAGGGCCACCCCATGTGCGTGCAACTGCATGCTTTCGCCTTACTATCCTTTTACAGACTTCTTGGTCGATTCCACCAAGCAGCCAATATCAATAAGGACCTCGAATCCTGGGTGAAACGAGTCCGTCCGCGTTTCCCCGCGGCTCACTTGGATGCATGACTGCAGCTGGTGTTCGCTGGCCACCCTTTGAATTGCAGCTTGCCTGGATGACATTCGCCCGTCTTCATCAAGCCTGACCGCAGGTCACCTCAACAACATGCTTTTCTCAACTAGGTACCTTAACACGCAATAATTTGACCTCGCCTACATCTGATTGCGCAGCATTCTTGTCCTTCGACAGGTCCACGCTAAGCGCTTAAACCACCATTCAAATGCAAAAAGTTGGTGTGCAGTTGCTCTGTGCGACGTTACACGGCGTTTCCTCACGCATGCCTGCGCCCCTTTCGTCGCCAAGGCGATTGAGGCGCTGAGCCAATACTCAAGAATAAGCCTGGCTTTCATGAGGAGGGCAACCATCATCTGGGTATCTTTCTGCTTTCCCTGCTTTCCCTAATGCCTGACTCGTGCATGATCCCACCCGTCTCCTCTAATGGACAGAGGTAGATGGGATGATTGCAGCAACGTCGACGGTAGCCACATTATACCCGACGCGCTTATCATCCAGCCTCTGCTCGTACATTCTGCTGATCCCATCGTATCTTGCGCCCCGTAGATGCCTTAGAGTTGCTCTCACATAATACTCAAGTCACTGAACCTAGCGCCAAATATACCCATGTCCGTGTTCATGCTGTTTCCAGAGTCCCTGTAAACCAATGCGTCATGTCCCTTTTTTCCTTCTTCGCCGCCGGTGGCTCATTGCCATTCAGCCCAAGCCTGTCCCACCTCCTTTGCTGTCTGCCTTGGGGAACTGGGAGGCAGAGGAGCGCATCGAACGATACCGTGCATTCCCAATGTCAGGCAGAATATTTCTCAACGAACGACGTGTGTTCTTTTGACAGACGCCTCCCATCATGTGATTGTGGTGTTTGCGCCTGACGAGGCCATCATCGTTGGATAATAACCAGCAGAGTCGGGCTTGCCTTCAAACGGCCCACAACGACGTTGGCCGGCCATCAATGCTGGTGGACGAGCTTGTCGCGTAAGACTGCCCATATCGTAGGCGTCATTTATCTTAGGTTTCAAGTCGAGTTCCGTTCCCATGTGAGGCAGCTGCGTTTCGGTCTCGTTCCGATGCTGGAACATATCCACGTGGTCCGTCTGGTCGGCATAGATAGTGCCGGGATAGTACCTATAGGCCCTGGTGTTCTCGATCGCCTTCTCGTCTTCGGGTGGAATCATCACCTCGGTCGGGATATCGTGGTGACGGCCGCCGCCGTATATGGTTCCCCGGCCGTCGAAGCCCCCGCCGTAGCTAGGAGTTGTTGCGCTTAGCATGGTGCTTGGAGTAAACTCGCTGTTGATGGCCCCCAACCCACCAAAGCTGCCCATAGTACCGGCTGAGCCACCGGGGCCGCTGCTTTGGCTCCCTCGTCGGTCGTTTTGATAGTGTCCTGGTGATCGCCCGCGCACAATCATCTTGGCGGATTTCCGAGACGCAACCTTCAGATAACGCTCCGTGGTCGGGCTGCCTGTGTCTCCCCACAGTTCAACCACAAGATGGTAGTATTGTTGAGCTGCCCTCCTCTTCCCATTGTTTTGCGTCGCCTGCTTGAACTGTATTCGTTCAAAAGTGTGCTCTGTCGCAAGGGTCGGCCCGGTGGCTTGTGTGCCACCGTAGCCATCCGCAAACATTCGGGCGCCCGGTATGCTCGAGCCATCTCCGTAGAGGCCTAGTGGGTGATGCGCTGACATGGCGTGCTTGGGGCCAAGTGGTACTTTCTTTGGTTTTTCGGTCGGACCCTTATCCCGCTTCGGCGTATGTTGGACTAAGTCGATGCCGTGTTGATCATTTTCGGCAACGACGGCCGAAATGCTCATTGCGAAGCCGTACAGCTGGAGCGGTTGAACGGAATGTTGTGGCGTGAACTGGATCGAGGCGCCAGGGAAATGCGGGTTGAGGCTGTAGGAGCATACGCACGTAAAATAGTTGCGTCTGTAACATGTCCACTCTCCATCAGATGCGACGAAAAACCCTTTGTCAATGGTCCCATAGATATCCGCCTTTACAGGCGTCATGCCTGCATCTCCATAACTGAGAGCCCCAAACATCTGGATGGGCAAGAGCGGTGGAATAGTGTTAGTAGAAGCTCGGTTAGCATATTGATTGCTTTCAATGCGACCGGCAGCCGTTGGGAAGGCACCTAGTTGACTCGATGTTGGTGACAGAGCACTGCGTCGCACAGGAGCGCCAGAATAGGAGGGAGACCTGGACAGATGCTCGGACGCCCTCTTGAAAGACGGAGTTGCCGGCGAATATTGATCTCGAGTGCTAATGTGTGGTCCAGGGTGTGGCAGGGATGCATTTCGATGCGAATGAGTATGAGCCATACCGGCGGTGGAAGCTGTGCTACTGGTTGGTGTTAACCACTAGGTATGATCCCAGTACGCAATATTTCTCTGCATCATGTGTCCAAGGAGAAATGCTTACCTCGAGGGCAGACGGGCTCTCACGTCGAGATTGGGGAAGACGCTAGAGTGCGGGTGCTGATAAAACGCGCCTCCGTCCTGATTGAATGGTCCAGGGCTGCTGAGGCTGGATGGATTGAAGAGGTTCAATAATTGTGATGACTGCGTAGGCTCAAGTGATAACGACGACGCGTTGGTGTCTTGACTGTATCTGCGCATGATTAGCATTGTGAAGGTGCGAAGTTGACAGCAAGAAGTGGATGGTGTTGGTTGGAGAGGGAAGATTTCTAGGAGAGGACTGCAGTACCGCAGGATCCTTGCGATGGGCAAGCCTCCAGTGCCGCTGGGAGTCTAGATCCCGAAGGCGTCGGTTGAGGTTGTACAAGAGGGGCGCCCTCGAGGTGGAAGAGAGTGTGAACGATGAGGTGATGGGTCGGCGTAGGGAGTGAGTGAGACGAATGCGGGCCTTCGGAAGCGCAGCGCCAGAGCATGAAGAGGCTACAGGGATATCGTAGTGCCAGCGAAGCCACCAGATTGACCTGTGGGCGTCCAGCGTAAACCGCGAAGGGTCGCATCCAATGCGGAACCAAGATATTTACGCTTGTAAATAGTGAAGAGTTGCGGATGCAGAAGGAAGGGGAATTTTGAGCCGGAAACAAGGCTACACCCACCCCAGTTCATGGTGGTACTGAAATTGGACAGGCGGCTGCCAATAAGAGCTCCAACTCACCTCATATCTTCAGGCTGAGCCGGTATCTCAAAGAAATCTAGCTCGTTACACTCCGGCGGCGACGGTTCGTAGTCCTGCTTCAATGACGCCAAATGTTAGACTGCACATTGTTTCCCACGAGTTTTGTGTGCTCGAAGCAAGGCATCCGCGGGTGATGCCGATGTTGTAACCACCGGCCAGAATTGGGGAGGTGGCTAGCCTGCTAAGTACATGGCAATCGGAAAGAAACAACAGCTATGAATAGCGACCTAGGATTCGACCAAACGGTGTTAGCACGTACAGCACACCCCGGAAGGCGGATATGGGGTCAGGATTTCGGGAACACATCCAGATGTTTAGGTGGACGTGCAGGCACTAGCCTATACCATGACGGATCTCCGAAACCTGCACAGAAAATACATGTGTGTACTCGGAGCAGATCAAGAGTACATGGCGCGCCCAACTGGCCTGCAGTTGAATGCTGGACGCCACGCATGGGCTCTGCCAACGGTTACACAAGAGCGGGAAGGGGGAGGGCAAAGGAGGAGGGGTGTGAGGGAAGGGGGTGGTCCTTGTAATGCCTGGTGCTCCACTGTGCTGTGGCCAAGGCTGACATGACCATTCTTTCGACAGCAAAGCAGCCTGCGAGAGCCGCACATACGGCCAAGCCTGGCAACACGCCGAGTGGCTCAAGGGGGTTGAATACGTACCTTTCGTGCTTGTCCAGTAGGCCTGACCATGGCAGGGCGCCTTCAAGAGAACGAAGAACCAGTCGAGCCTGGCCTTGGCCCTCTTCAACATGATCGACTGGTCCCTCTCAATCAAAGAGTCTGACTCAACAAGTAAAGAACTAGCTCGCGGCAAAGCACGACAGAAGACGGGAAAATGCGAGGAAGGTAGGAATTAACATGGGACGGGCAGATACCTTGAATGATTGAGAATGCATGCGATAAGGTCTTGCGACAGTGCAATGTCGCTGATGGCGTTCCGAAGTGGCGCGGCAGTCCTAGCCAGGCTTCGTAGGTCGCGCCCGAATTTCGCCTCCTATATCCAACCTAAGGGACAAAGGTTAGTCGTTGCTATACGCATCGAAATGCTTGCGAGAAGCAAGATGGTGAGGATTGCGGTACTGGACTCTCTCGATCACCGGAGGATTGATTTCTTGTCTATACTCGAGAGTCGCAAAGGCGCGTCGAGTCGTTCCAGGCCCTGCTGACTATCAGTTCTCCCGTCTATGAGATGACCTATGCCATGAGGAGTAAGACGCTATTGGAGCGAAAGAAGCCTCAACGACTAGTCTCCGTCTGCCAAGTGTAAGATTAGATCGGGATTGTCTTGGCCGTCTCGAATACCCTCTCTTGTGTCGGGGAGTAGTGAAATCCCGATTGAGCCCAGAGAAACACCACGAAGAACGGCAGAGGCAAGGGTTGCGCTTGATGCACCATCGACTGCGCTGTTCTTGGCCTTGCCTTACCCATAACAAGAACTGAAGAAAGGGCGAAACCAGGGCATTGCATATGTACTGCGTGTAGCGCGGCAGTGGATATCAAAGGTGACATAGCTTTCATGATCTTCTTTTCAAGCGGCACTGCAACAATGGGGATGACTTGCTTACCTGACCTTAATGCTTCTAGAAATATTCGACGCTGCCAAGATAATGCCCTGGATCGCTTGCTTGGGAGATCTCTTATGTCTCGGTGTGACGAGGAACCCGAAGGAAATGTAAAGCTCGCGAAGACTATGTTGAGTCGTGTGGACGAAAAGCAACGGGCCAGAGAACACAGCGTTTTGCGCGGAATTTCGTGCGAGGACCGGAACTTGGATGAGTGGATGCCTATATAATGTTCTGCGACATCTACTAGACTTGATGTAGGACCGCGCAGATGTGTTCGAGATAATGTGAAATAAGTAGCGCCAGAAGGGACGACAAGTTGTACAGGCCGTGGGAAGGAAGCATCAAGCCATATATAGTCGAGCAAGAAAGTAGGATGCAAGTGCAAGATCTTTGGATGATCCAAGAAGGTAGGAAACTTATAAGCAACGCCTCAGCAAGTATTTTGCGGGTGGAAACGCTGGAGAGGGGTGCGGTGATTAGGAGGGGAAACAAATGCTCAAGGCCTGAGACAACGGTAGACGGCACTTGAGCACTACGATACCTAGGCAACCTGGCTCGTTTCATCAATTACATGGGAAATGATGCTCTTGTGAATAAGGGGCGAGCGTAGGAGCGGTCAGCTTCCTCCACTAACAACAAGCCTAAGATAGGGACGGGAGAACGGGGGGAAACGGAAGAATCATCAAGCACTCAACAATTGCTCAAGCAGCGCTCCGCAAGGAGCCGCGAACATGCATGCCCACACTTGAGTCGATCCGGAATCTCTGCGGATTGAGCCAAGACGAGACACGCGGTTCATAATAATCATGTGCACTGTACCTTTGATCTGACGGGCCGAGTAGTAGCCACAAGCCAGTAAACGGCCGTCTATGCCAATCGCCCTGCCAGAATCACACGATGCCAGGGTTTTTGCTGTGGATTGGTAGAAAAGGGACTTGCTGTATTGGGCTCGACGGGGCTGGTTTAAGGACCTTGCGGCGCGTCTTTCTAGAGGCCAGCCAATGAGGAGGTGGAAGACAACGTGTCGGCCGTCCCATCATTAGTCTTTCCATGTTAGAAGATGCGTCAAAGCCATGCAGCTGCCCGTGCCGGAGAAGCATACATGTTTACTGTGCGGCGAGCTCAATTGGTTATCCGATGGCTGTGTTTGACCGAGAAGAAACGCCAAGTACGGGTAATTGCAGGACTTGAGTGAAGATGATAGGCTGGAAGTTGCCTACGACCGTCCATGGCGATCCGAGTCTCCGTCCAAATTGGGAAGACCAAGATGGTACAGAGTTCCAAGTAGAAACCGCGGTGCTTCCCGGCCTTACTTCTGCGCGCTGGGCGGGACGGCTGAGTCTTTGGCCTCCTTGGTGAAGCGAGAAAGACGATTGCTCATGCCTGACAAATCGATCGCGTGTGGCAGAAGGGGCTTCAGGCAGGGAATAAACTTGAATGTCGGGAAGGAGCAGTCGCTCTCAGATCGGGCCTATGTGACTAAAATGCGGCTTGGGAACGTTGGGGACCTGGAAACTTTTCGAAGTTATGCTGGTCACTGACAGCCTCATCCTTAAGGATTTGTGCCACTGCCTCGTCTTTCTTTGGATGTAAGGGGTAACAGACCAATCCGTGCCTTGATCCTAGCTTCGTCGAATCCAAACAAACAGTTCTCCTTGATCAGCGGAGCGGTGGCTGTTTCCCTGAAGCACAACATGGAGATGGGCTCTTGTGAAATCATTCGCTTAGGCCGTTTTCGTACTCGGCGGAAGCTACTCCACGCCGGGAGAGACTGATGTCAAAATCATGCGATTCTGGCCGTGACAGACCATGTGCGTCGGAGAGGTGGGAGCCAATAAGGTTACTGCATACCCGAGCAGGAATGACGCTGCCCAAGAGCCGTCCAAAAGGCATCATGCGCGATGTTGTCGAAATGTCAACACCCAGAGCGACGCGTGCTGGACTGTTCCTTTCTCGTTGCCTTATTGAAAGAGCAGCCACATGGAATGTACGATCGTTCTCGACAGCTCATGGTGGCACTAGAGGGGGTGTCCTGAGAAGCCTGGCCACTACTGGCTCTTGTCGTGGAACCAATCAGTAATCGACAGGAGGCTCATAGCCAGGCTGCGGCAACGTGGAAGAGTGAGGCGACTTCGGCCCGCTGCCTCGAAAGAAGTGCAAATCCGAATCAACAAAAGTGATTGAAAGAGCGGGCTGAGGCAGAGAACAAACGGAGACGCGTGCATGTACTTTACTAGACCGCGCCACCATCCCAGGCCCAGAAGCTCTCGCCGACTCTGCAGTAGACATAAAATAGGAGTAGATCACGGGCAGCCACGGATGCCATCAGAAGGCTGTGTAAGGTAACATCTAAGCAATTCCCATGGTCTCAAATTGTTGGGGGATGCTCGGGTCGTGGAACCCTTTGGGAACCCTTTAATGAATGCAGGAATAGCTCGACGGACAAGTATGCTGTACATCTGGTAGCAAGGTCAACAGAGCACGATTGAGCGGATAGCGGCAGCAAGCAACTCACAGACGTTGTGCGTTGGTGTTGAAGCTGCCCTGGAATGCCGATGGAATGCTGGGCGACGCAGCCAAGTCCGTGACGGCGCATGGTCGAAATTGCAGATGCAGGTAAGCTCTAATCGGTAAACTAGTTCGAAGAAGGCATACTTTTCCGATAAAAATATTGCGATATCGAAGTATTCAATTTCGGCGGAAGCCAATCGTTAACGGAAACCCGCAAATGGACATTGCAGGCTGTCCGTGTCTTGTGTAGGAATTTGAGGGTAGGCCAGGGTCTAGGCCAGGGTCTGCCCAGGCCAACACAGGTAGCCGTGATGCAAGGGCAGCCGGGTGTTACTATTGGCGGATCTTTCCCTTACTAGCAGTAGCGGTCGACTGCGTTTCCCGATCCCAATTAAAGTTCTATCAATCTTGGCAAAGTCACCCTTACATTCTGCCGTGGGAGAGGAACCACTGGGACTTTGGCTCAGTTCCACGTTCTTCGGGCACGCACAACCGTTACAAATGCATTTTACCACCACTTATCATATGGAAGAGGTGAGTATACGCCGCTCACAGTGCGTGGACGCAGAATATATCCTTCTCAGTCTGAGCACCCTCGGTAGTTGACGACACTGTGTACCTAGATCAGGAGCCGGCAGGAAACTGATGTCTGTGGACTACCAGGCTCAGAGATACGACTTGATGAGGGTAGCGGATAGACACCCTTACGCTTGACCTGCCAAGAAGCAAGGGCAAGACCTGCTGGTGGCTAGAGTTCGTGTCGCTACGGGCTCGCTCAAGCCTCGACGCGATGACGCATTTTCTCGTGGGAGCCTGATCATGACCGCGGCGACAGCTATCACTGCTGATCAAGTAAACAGTACGCTAGACAAGCATTTTTGGCTGCGCTCCTGCAAGAACTACCGGCACGAGCCATCAGTATCAACGGTAGAGTTCGAAATGGAAGAAAGCTGGAGGATTTTGATATGTTCCGATGAGACCCGACTGCTTAGAATACTCCGTTGATGCCCCAACCGGATCCTGTTTTTTTGCACTGGGACAACCTGACGCACAGGGGTATGTACAGTTCATGCTAAGCCCATCCTCCATCCAGGTAGACCGGTGTATTGTTTTTGTTGCTCGGCCATCTGCAAGATGTCTTGATACCCAGGCCGCGAGACTCGAATTGAAACACAGCACTACGAAATATCTCCTCATTATTCGCGTACCATCTCGATCTCAAAAACTGAGATCCGGCAGGCGATTGCTTTGAACTCTGGACGGGCATTGTATTTCGAGTACTGGCATCACTGTGATTGCATCTTGCCGGCCGCGGAGACTGCGGCAACTGGGGCCCCATGAGCATAATGCGACGCTGTTACACACGCAAGCCCTCTTTCAAAGAATCAACCCTCTCGATGCTGGACGAGCAATCACGGTAGAGGGCGACTTTGACTCACGCCGACGAAGACATTTTGGGAAGACAGGACATGAGACTTTCTATCTTTGAGAAGGGCTAGGCACTAATTGAAACCTCATAACATGAATAACGCTTGCTAGTTGATTCCGAAAGGTGACGATGCATGGCACTGAATTCGGCGCAGTTCCAGCCATCCTCCAGTCCCAAACTTTGTCTCTGCGTGGGTATGTTCATCTCAGAGGACGGGTGATGGGCAGCATGTCAATGATGTCAACAACCTTGACCAAACCTGCTTTGTAGAACGTTACTTGAGCACAAATCTTTGCAGGGTTTGCCAGATTTGCTCGCCTCTTTCTTCCTTAATAGGACTTTCCATGCAGTTATCGTCAGACACAGCTGCCCGTGGCAGCTAGCATAGCCTAACTCGGTGCAGCCCCGTCAGCTGGCTCGCTGTTGTGCTCGCACTACTCAAGCCGCGTGGTAGGCCGGCTCGAGGCAGGTGATGCATCCATACTTTGTTTCTCCTACACACGAGGCTTTTTCCTGGATGGGGTGTGGATTGAAGCCTTGCCATTATTAGAACACCCTGATTCATGGTGCCTTCCGCTCTTGTGTTCCCATTGCGGCCAAAGACCGTGATCGTGCATTTGGCCCGGTTCGATACACCTTCTCGTGCTACTACCGCTGCCAGGCTTCTTCACACGGGCAATTCTTGGTCTGGCTTTGGCTCAGCTAAGCATGACATGTGTTCAGAATGAATGGTCTTGCCCTCAAAGTAAACGGCTCTGGCCTTGACATCGGTCCGAAGGCCGAGCTCCAAAGAATCAGTCCTCGTTGGTGAATTTGTGTTCAGAGACAGTGGTAAGAGAACGAAAGGCCCCTTCGTTGCCGCAGAACAGGTAGGACCTGACAGATGAGGTGGTCCACGATACATCCATTCCCCAATAGACAACTGAGTGAACCTGATTAATACAGCCAGAATCGTCTCGAGGCTGTAGGAAGAAGGGGGCATAAGATACGGGAACCGGGCCACGAGCAAATTTTCATCAGTTGTGGATGCGAGTGAACATCCTGTTGATATTCCTTTAGGAATGGGCTCTATAACTTTGGAACCTCAATCTACCAACTTTCTGGAGCGTCTTATCTTGCACCTTACTCTGGTAAGCCCCCGCAAAAATCTCAGCCCTGTTTCATCCTGGTCCTTTCAAGACTGGCCCCAGGACCTTCCTCGCATTTACTTCCCTTACACATTGGCTGAACTGTGATAATTGGCATTGGGATGATTAAGCTCGCAACCTGCAGCCCGCAAAAGTGCCAGTAATTTGCACTGCCAGATTCTGTGGGGATTGGGATTAATGAACCGGCTCTCTTCATTCCACCGCATATGATGAGACGAGGCTAGGCAGCTGAAGCATGCAATGCCTGCTTCATGCCTCCGCCCATGCGCGGCCAGGCGACACTTCCATCCTACGAGCCGTGAGGTGTCCGTCTAGTGATCAAGGCTTTGGTCGCGGTTTGCTTTTCGTGCTCCCGCACCCTTCGGATGGACCAATCTGTCGGTACCGGCAAGTAAATGCAACGCATTCGTTTACATCGGTTTTAAAGACACTCTGCCCGACGGAGACCCTGCCATGTCCGAATCATGCAGCATGAAATGCCGTCGCCAGAGATAGCACCGAGTAAAGAGGGTAGACGGATGACCCTGCAGTGACCCAGAGACCGTATCGACCAGAGATGGATCCCTGGATAGATCTTCTGGACTTTGTGCCCTACCGACGGAGGGCCGGAAGAGGGAAGCTGGCAAAGTGGAGCATCGGGCCGGACCCATAACAGCCGTGTGAGGTGTGTGAATAATGTAAGGTGGGTAAGCGATATCTTACAGAGCGTTGATGTTAAGTTGCAAGGCAGGTAGACTGCTAGTACCTATTACCTGTAGGCACCAGTGGGTAACCCGGCCGTGGCGCTCTATCGAGACCCACGTCAGCACCGTACCGCACCGCACCCATCGAGTCATACCTACCTCTAGCTGGGTATCCGTTAGTCACTTATCCCGGCATCCGATCCAAGGCAGCTCCAGCAAGCCTTCTGCATCTGCGACTGCATTTGCGCCTACACCTAAGTACGCTTGCATCGTTCTCCTTTGCCTCCCTCAAACTTTTGGTTTGATAGCCTCTTCGGCGTTCGTTTTGGCATGCCTAAGAAAAGGCAGCAATTCAAGTCGTTCAAGCCATCGCCATCGGCCGCGCCCTCAACGCCAGCGTCTGCATCCAGCTCAGCCGGTGTGTAAATTCCCCTCCAGAAGTCACCAGACGGCTTGGCCACCCTACAGCCTGTTTTTTTATGCTCTTCTCCGTATCCGAAAGTCTGACTGGAGTTGTTACACAGACAAACCGAATCGCAGCGTCAACGAGTTGCTTGCCGACCTTCGCCGAACCTCCATCAGATCATCGCCGTCATCGTCCCTGCCCACCAACACCCCGAGCGTCCCTCCGGCCATTCGGGAGATTCTGCAAATCCCTGAAACCCCTTCTCCAGCACCTAGAAGGCCACTTAGACAAAGGTTCGATGGCACCGGTCGTCGCTTACCCGCCGGGCCCCCTCCGCCTCGCAGCTGGGTCTCCCGGCGTCGCGACGATGGCCCCTCAATGAACGGGCCGTTGCGTTGGCACGAGCAAGCTGCTAGGCTTGCTCTAAATCCCTTACCCGGGGCTAGTCTTCCTCAGCCAGGCAGCCTCATTGACCTAGTGCTGCAACGAATCGCCCTAGACTGGGACATTCATCAGGTGTATAACAAATATCATTTGTTCTTCATCCCAAGCCACTTGAAACCTGCATTGATCCGACATGTCAGCATGGCAAGCCACGATGGCCTATCGTTAGACGACCTGAGGGCCATCCTGCTTCCGCCGGCTGACGGATACAAGCAAGACGACCTGGATTCGTATGACGCGGCATACGAGGCCTTGACGTATATCGATCTGTCAGGTGCCCTCGGTCGATCGTTGAGATTGAAGGAAGTCGGAACCCTGCTCTTTCCGGCCACCCAAAATGCAGACATAGATGAACCCCAGGATTCATGGGACGCTGCGGACGCCAGTCCTAGCCCACCGCGAGAACTACTCCCAAACCTCACGCATCTTTCTCTAGCTGTATCACCTGCATACGCACATGGCGTCTCGTGGAGACAGCTCCTCTCTCTTGCACCTAAGCTCTCGGCGGTGACGCATCTAAGTCTGGCCTTCTGGCCCGACCCATGTCTGACACCGGGTGCGCGTTTCTCCTCTATAGCCTCTCCACAAGGTCGCAGTATCCCATACGGCGGCACCACAATTTATTCCCACTCCCTCGATCATGATTGGAACGAGGCACTGCTAGTGTTGCGGATGCTGAGCAGACTCCTGTATAAGCTGGAATATCTTGATCTCACCGGGTGTTCGTCTTGGTTCAAGGCACTGATGCTCACTGCAGACCAGGATTTTGTTGATTGGGCCGGGTCCTGGGGCAAGATAAGTACCCTCAGACTTTGTTCGGGTTGGGTGTGGAGCAAGGATTCTCTTCCGTCGGAGGAGCTGGCGCATAAGGAGGCTGCGGAGTTGGCTGCCAGGGTTGAGAGACACATAGTCTCCATGAGGGCGGGCAAGGGCAGGTTAATCACGGTAGAACGAGATACTATACCCTAGAACAGGTGTCAACTAGAGTTGAGCAATTGACTATCTTAAAATGAAAAAGTCTCTGGAAATCCATAGGTAAGTTGTCGTGATAAACAATGGCGGCACAATTGCGTCTATTCTTACCTAGGTTGAGAAGCAAAGCTCCTCAAGAGTGCTAGAAATTTAAAACTCTCGTATTATATCTTTGGCGGTCTATGTTCACCAGCTGGTGCCCAAGCGCTCAACGAGTGCGGAGGCTGGCACACATACCTAAGGTATCTACTTGCACCATTGTGTGTGTATAAAGGTACGTTCAGCTCACTGCCGAAAATAGGGCGGCCGCCCGCCATCACGCAGACAATGCCGACTCTTACATCGCCTGTTTCCGAGACCGCAAATGCGGCCAAAAAACAATGGGAAGGCGACTGCCATGGAAAGACCTTGATTCCGATGCAAGCCCTGCCGTGGCGATAAAAGCGAAGGCGCCAAGCTCCCCGGCGCCACAGCAGCGACCAACAGCCCGTACACCTCAGAGTATCAAGAGAAGACGCGTCGCGGAAGATGGTTAGAACCTGTTCAAGCCTCGTTGGTCACTTGAACTTCGTTAACAGGGTTCCTAGATGCCATGCGTAGCCCGTCTACATCGCCTCCCCCAGCTCCTCCACCCGAGAAGTATTGCTCCCACAAGGCGCCTCGTTGTCTGTCTGCTGGGTTTGCTGACCCAACATCACCTAGTTTCATGCTCGGGGGGGCCCTAGCCGATGACCGGTATCGGATGGTGGAAGATGAGTTTCTGCACACGGCGCAGAAGTTCACGAACCACCTGCATCGGGCAGAGTACAACCGGCTCAAGCTCGTGGCGAAAAGCCAGAACGCTGCCGCGATCCGCGAGATCGAGCGTCCCGTCGTCGGCCGGGTGACTGCCGAAGCAAGCCGCCGCCACCAGGCCCTAAAGCGCGCGGACAGGCAGAGCAAGGTGCTGCAGGATGCCGGGAACGGGCAGGGCGGCGGCGACCTGCCGTGGATCGGCACCAGCCTGCAAGGGCTCATGGAGGGCCCGACGAGGGATTCCACGCCCATCCCTCGCGCCGTGGGCCCGCTCACGACGCGGGCGGCCGCGGGCTTTGAATCGCGTTCTGCTCAGCGGCAAAGCAGTCGACCTGCCGATCATATCGGGTCTACGGGAAGCCCCCAACCTCCGAGTAGGATTACGCCAGTCCGCGCCAGTCACAATGGTAAACAGTCGACGTTCACGGGAAGCAAGTCAAGCCCCGACCCCACAGCGCTGCACATTACCGCCGAGTCTGAGGCTTCCGTTGCGCCTTCGTTAGGACTGCGGAGAGGGCCGGCTCGTGTACCTCAGGGTTTCCACAGCTCTAGTTCTACACGCAAACGGCACACAGGTGATGCCGAAGTATCGGAAAAGGACATGTCTGAGGGCAGGGAGAGGGATGATGATGACGACGACGAGGAGGATGATGATGATCCTTTCGGTCTCCGCAGGCGGAAATTGAACCGAGAAAAATCAAGGGAGCAACTGAGACGACCTGAGCAGGGCGCACCAACAAAGAAGCCCCCGCGAGATACAATACCGTCCTTCTTGTAATAAAAATTATATCATTATCGAAACCTTTGGCTTCGGATCTATCTTGGCTCGGCTGGCCAAGTAGCTGATTCTATCATCGTACTTCGAGAAAGTGTCACGGATTCACAGTGCCAGTTACGTTAATTCAATGCTCGTTCCTTTTCTGTAGACCATTGGTAGAACAGAACACAGTGCTATCCTTTCAGCTGCTTCCATGAAACAGGCTTCCGTTGGCTGTCTGGGAAAACACAGAACAGGGTGACTTGCGCAAAGAATCGACGCAAGGTAGGTTCGCTTCATTAAAATATCTTGCTCAACACTCTGGTAACATGCTCCGGCTGCTGCTCGACATTCTTGTCCTTCCGAACCTGCGGAACCTGCTTGAATGTCCGGCCGGTCTCGCCAGCAGCGTGATCCTCGTCAGTGGCCTTCCTTTTCTTTGACTTGGCCTGGATGCCGTCCAGCATCTTTGCCCTCTCCACGTTTTTCACGAAGTCCTTGTTCTCGCGTGTCGTCTTGCTAATCTCGGCCCTCATGCGGCTCGTTCGCTCGGCGTTCTCGGCGGCAATCTGCTCCGTCAAGTTGTGCCACTTGAAGCCCTTTAGGTAGAGCAGGTTCCAGATGTCATCGCGGTAGTAGCTGCCTTTCTTGCCGCCGATGGTGCGGGCATTGAGCAAATCGCACACCGCCTTGGCGTCCTTCTTGTTGACGAACTCGACCCAGCCTTCCGTGTATGAGCGCTTCTTGTTTCCACCGGCACGAACGCGACGCGCGTGAGCCGTTGGGTCCTCAGGAGCCAGAAAGATGCGATTGATGGTGCCGTAGGGTTCCAAAAGAGAGCGGAGTTTGGCTGGCTTCATGAAGGGCGGGATACGTGACAGGTAGACAACGCCTGACTTCTTGATGGCGGCTTCAGAAGCAACCAAGTTCTTCCTCGTTAACGGTCGGGTTACGTCCGGCAACTCGCTGCCAAGCTTTGCTTTTTGGGGTTTCTCCTCATTGTCTCCTATTTGGTCTTGGGTTTCCGTTGATTCCTTTGTTTGTGCAGCACCCTTTGATTCTGGCTCGACATCGCTTGGTTGGTCGTCGCTCTCGTTGTCGTCGTCACCAGCGTCGCTTATTCTTCTTCGTTTCGCGCTGCGACCGCCTTTGGTGACTTCTTCCTCTGAGTCGTAACCTCCTACTCTGTCATCTTCACTATCTGAAGCATCTAAGAACTCGTTTCGCTTTTCGGGTGCCATGGCGCAAAATCGCAGGGCAAATGCTGTGATCGGCGTTGCTTGGTGGTATCTAGCATCACGAGCCGAACGAAAAAAAGATAATGGGCTAGCATGCGATAAGACGATAAGATAAGAATAGGCTAGTCACAATTTGGCCAGTGATCTTGTCACGCAACCTTGCATGGAGGGGCAAGTAAGTCATACCTTGAGAGGAGGGAATGCTGTACATGTGAAGCCACTTCAGAGGTGAAACAACTTCAATTCTTTCGGGGCCAAGGGACGTCTCTGTTTCGGAATCGGAAGCTTTTTATCGAACTTGAAAACCATGGGTTGCTGGTAGCATTTCCAGAAGAGTCGAAATGTCCCGTTGGTACAGGACGTTATCGGAGGCGTGGTGGGGTCATGACATCGTGGGCCCTGAAAGTGTAACGGAGACAAGCGTGGGGCAAGAGCGCTCTACTCGGCATTCTACAATCAAAGACCTTCCATTGCTTTATCCTTGAAGATCTTGAACCCCCCTTTTTGCATCTGTAAACGACAACTGCTGTTATTCTTCAAAATGTCTGTCGAGGTCATCACCACGATCTCTCCTTCTACGAACGAGCCCATCATCACTCGCAATGGCGCCTCAGCTAGCGATCTCGAGCAACTGCCCGATATCGCCACCAAGGCCTTCGAAAGCTTCCGCAAGACGACGCTCAAGGAGAGACAAGAAATGGTCAAGAAATTCCTGAAGGGTCTCGCGGCTGAGGAGAGCAGCCTCGCTGAGGAACTCACGGTACAGATGGGCCGACCTATCGCGTTTACCGGCAAAGAAATCTCGACCGCTATCAAGCGCGCAGAATACCTCCTCAAAATCAGCGATGAAGCGCTCAAGGACACTGACGGAGAGGCCGAGAAGGGATTCAAGCGCTTTATTCGCAAAGTCCCCGTCGGACCGGTGTTGGTCATCTTTGCGTGGAATGTAAGTCTCCTTTGCCTTGGCGCCGACGAAATACCATCAGGACGACTAACCAGTTTCCAGTATCCTTACCTTATCCTAGTCAACTCCCTCATACCCGCCATCCTAGCCGGCAACTCCGTCATTCTCAAGCCTTCGCCCCAGACGCCGACGATTGTGGAGCGAGTTTCTCAGATCTTCGCTGACGCCGGCCTACCGCACGGCGTCCTTCAGTACTTCCACTGCGGCTCGCCCACCATCATGGAGTCTCTGGTCCGAAACCCAAAGATTGCACACATCTGTTTCACAGGGTCGGTTGCAGGAGGCCTCGCTGTGCAGCAGGCTGCCGGTGATCGTATTGTCAACGTTGGCCTTGAGCTGGGCGGCAAGGACCCTGCGTACGTTCGGGGCGATGTCGATATTGCCTGGGCCGCGGAGGAGATTGTGGATGGCGCAGTATTCAATTCCGGGCAGAGTTGCTGCTCTCTTGAGAGAGTCTACGTGGATGAGAAGATACACGATGACTTTGTGGCAGAAGTCCAGAAAGTGCTGAAGGGTTACAAGCTGGGCGATCCCTTTGATAAGGCCACTCACGTCGGCCCCGTTGTTTCAAAACGATCCAAGGAAACCATCGAAGCCCATATCAAAGATGCCCTAGACAAGGGTGCGAAGGACGAGACACCAGAGAACGAGACCTTTAGCAACCCGCCACCCAAAGGGAACTTTGTCAAGCCGACGTTACTCACTGGCGTCAACCACAACATGACCGTCATGACTGAAGAGACTTTTGGACCCGTCATTCCGGTCATGAAGGTCAGCAGCGATGCGGAGGCTGTTCAATTAATGAACGATAGCGAGTTTGGTCTTACAGCGAGCATTTGGACCAAGGACACCGAAAAGGGCTATGAACTCGCCGAGGGTGTAGAGGCCGGCACGGTTTTCGTCAACCGATGCGACTATCCTAGTCCCGTATGCACAATCCCTTTGAGTCGTAGATTTCCTTGTATGCTAACAAGACTTAGGATCTCGCCTGGACTGGGTGGAAGAACTCGGGCAAGGGCCAAACCCTGAGCAAGTTCGGCTTCGACCAGTTCGTCAAGCTGAAGAACTTCCATATCAAGGACTACCCGAAATAATTCACGTCACGTATATCTCGACCACGTAGTTTGAAGTTGGTAAGCTGTGAAGGCTATACCCCGCTGTGTTTCGGGTATCACTGTAGCCACCCAAGCACAAGAGCGAGGGACGAGCCCGAGAGACACGTTAATATAACCATTGTTTAGCGAGATGCATTCCCATCTGTTCCGAAGAAAGCTCATTGTCGGGTGCGATCAATCCTAGGCTTGACGTGGTTCCTTTGATTGGGGGACGCAAGCACCTTTATTGCGAACGCCGTGCCAACATCTGAGACATGTATTCCCATCTTCCCCAGGATAAGGAAGCATAGCCGCCTAAGACAACTGCTTGACTATCGGGGGTCATAGTGTTGGATGGAGGCCGCCAATCACCCAGGTCCCTTAACGATGGGCCCATTTTACTCGCTTGAGGAATGTCGTTTCCCCTGCACACATTCCTCATGGCCACTTTGTCTCAGGCTTTCCAGTGCCGGCCAACGTCTCAAAGGCCTCTTTGTTGGATGGGCAGCAGGCTGTACATTCTATCCGTGGCTCGTGGCACTTGTCGCCCGTAGCAGCAGATTCCGTGCTCGTATCCAGCCTGGACCAGTCGTACGATATATCGATATATATGACGCGAAGGCCCTGGGTTTTTTTTTCATGACCCCAATTCCCATCCCTTTGAGGCAGTCTGTCATTCTCACCGCTCCGGAATTGTAGCCTTTTCTTTCCAAGTCCTTTCTTTTTGGTGCATCGAGGGCATTCATATTCATTCCCTCGATTCTTTGCCAAGTATACTCCTTTCCTGTGTTCTCCATAGTACTATTGATCCCGTTGCACACGCCCAACCTCAACTATCACGAATACGCGAGGCTGAAGTCTTGGGATCAGTCAGTCCTTCGGTTCTCACGATATATCGAAATCATACCACGGGATCCTACTTAGTTCCGTCTGATCCAAGTAGCCCATCCGCCCCGGAAAAAAGCACGGTTGAGCAGAACACCATGGACCTCAAGGACAACGTTCGAACGGTCTGCACGCGTGTCCAGACCGTTTTACGGCTGTACCGCCGCAAGGAAAAGCGCCACTTGCAGATTGTCAGTGGACAGGTCTTTTACCTATCAGGCATTGTACACCTGCTAACGCGTGCTCTCACTACAGTCGGCACCCTTCAATCTCAGGCACGAAGCCGTCTCGTTTCCGGGGATTTCAGAACAAGAGTAAGAATATCACCGCCATCCCAAGCAGACTCGTACAAGCGACGCTTTGATGTGCATCCAACCCAAATGGCCAGCCACTAACGACGAAACAGGATGGCTATCTTAAGGGAGCAGGCCGCCGCGAGTTGCATTGGCATCATCGAATCCGTCCCCCGCTCGCCGTCCGTATTGTCGCAGGCCGAGTTTCTTGCACTTGGTCTGAAGCCAGCTGGTGGCACACTCACAACGAGCCAATCCGTTCTTTGAGTATGATCGAGCGTCGATTTGTCAATACGTGGGGATAAATACGAGGGACACAGACCACATTACTTCACGGGCCTGATGTGGCACATAGCAAACATATAGCTGATCGCAGATCTTAGAAACAATGTATTAATACGCTTCTTAAACAAACATCTTTCCGTCTGGTTTAGAACCAATCTCCACACTTCTAAGCGCGTGTATTTATAGCCATCCTGAGTAGATATCCAAGCTTTCGGGTCTTGCGCCTTCAGCCTCGCCCTTCACGTCCAGTAGCTTCACCTTGGAACCCTTCTCCTTGCTCCACTGAGCCAAAAATGACTCCACACGTTGCTTCGTCTCGTCATCATCCTGCATCACCAGCGCCACGGCATCGAATCCGCCTGCGCCAGGCACCACACCGCCGTAAACGCCCTCGACTGTGCTGACGGCATCGAGGAGCTCCGTCTGGCTCTCGGGCTCGATAGGAACGTCGGCCAGTGTTCCCATCTGCCGAATGAGCTCGCGTATCGAGTTGAGCTTCTGCGGCAACTCGTCGACATGCCCCGCTCGAAGCGCCGCAGCCAAGCTCTCATTCCTTGCCTGTAGATCATCCCAGAGCTTCTTTGAGCCTTCGGGATCCTGGCTTCGCCACGCAAGCACTTTCTTCACCATGCCGACCGTTTGACTGCCGCAGTCGACGTCGCACATGCGCAGGACGACGCCCTTTGGCATGGTGAGACCATCTTTCTGAACTTCGACGTCCCACGCTGTCTCTCCGTCTACGACAGCTGCCAAACGGGCACCGAAGCCTGGGAGCCCCGGCTCGCCAAGCTCACTCAACACGGACGGTGAAAATCGCCTGTACTGGCTGGACCCGTACACAGCAGCGGCCACGTCGAAGCCAGAGCCTACCTTGCCCTGTGCAGCGCAATGGGCAGCCTGCGCAAGGTTGTGCAGCGTGCGTTTGCCTTGGGGAGACGCGATGTCGAACAGGTTAGGCGGAAGATGATGAACCAGGAGTGAGGCCGTCAACGATGTGACGAGCGCGGCGGAGGAGCCAAGCCCCGTCTTGTTGGCCTCGCTCAGAGGAACATTGAAGTTGGCGAAACGGCCTGTTTCATTAGTCAAGGAATCTGGGCGGGAGTAGTAGTCATTGTCAGCCAGGATGATGAGCCGGGCGGGCGTCAGGCTGTGGCTAGCATGGATGCCAGCAATGCGATCGATGTACGTCAGGCAGTAGCTCAACGTGGTCTCGACAAAGGGGTTTGTGCTGATCACAGAGCCACTACGGAGAGATGTAGTAAGCATAGATCCTTTACGACCGCATGAAGATGAATTGCCTTGGCATGATGGTCCCAGCAGGCTGGGTAGCTCCCGCAGGGCACAGCTGCGGGCATTCCCGGTCAGGGCGATCAATTCACGCAGGTGAGACATTCCACGTATGTCAAACCATCGCCAGAATCCATCCAGCACACGCTGAAGGTGGGGAGGGGGAGGGGGATAAAGTCTGCCACGAGGCAGCGCATGGCAGCATGCTTGTCACTTACACCTGCAGCTGGGTCACTTTGATGCCTCCGTCGGCAACGGCTCGGTGGTAGCCGTACCGCCAGCGGGCGTTGAGGAATTGCGGGCTCTCGACGACGATCTCGGTGAGCTGAACGCCGGGGCTGGTGTGAATCTGGCCGGCGATGACATTGATCCTCGCGCTCAAGCCGAAGACCACGCCTGTGTAGTCGCGGTCCAGGACGAGGTACCCGCCCGCCAGCAGGACCTTTCCGGGCGCCGACACGGCGATGGTGGGCTTCTGGGAAGACATGGCTTTTTTTCTTCAATGGCGGCGTTGAGGATGAGAGAGATCGGAGCACGAAGCTTGAGCGGGGCGTGTAAGTGCTAGACACGGAAATATTCCACCTCTCAAGGCAGGTGAACAAGCAGGCCAAAAGACGGGAGCGTGGCAATGGTCGCGGCGTGTTGTGAGAGAGGAAAGGCCGGTGGCCAAAGCTGTTGAGTATTCGAAACTGTAACTACACGTAGCAATCGCGAGCAACAAGGTGAGTGCTTAAACAAATGAGTTTGTGACGAAGATGTCCGTCTTGGTGGGTGGGGGAAGAGAACGGTCCGGTAGTACAGTGCCGGGACTGCACATCGTGGACGATATTCGCACTGCTACCAAGCACCTCTTAATTCACCGAAGCCCTGCATTAGACACGCGCTATTGCAACTCTACCACCAACTCAGCCGCAGAACTGCTAACTGTCATCGTCACTGTCACTGTCACTGCTCAAGAGGAGACGTCATGGATGATCAGGCAGGCCAATGCTGCGTCAAGATCTATTCGTTCACGTCTGGGTATATTATAATACAGAAAGCAGGAACCGTCCGGTCCTTTACTCGGACACGCCGCCCTCCATGATGCTCCCATCATTTCCCTTTCCGGTAAATCCCAAGTGCTCCTGTTCCTGCTTTGGCTGCCACCGCCGCCTCCAACTGTATGTATGTATGTAGCTTTTTATCATGGCGAGTAGAGATTTGAAAATCATGGCTTTCGCCGCAACCGTGACCACCACGCATGGCGGTCACATCCCGAACCCAAGAAATTTTTATGTGCGCAGAACGCCGTGCCAAAGCCAGTGAGTAAATCAAGGGAATCACGAAATCAGAACAAGAAACAAAACGACGCGAGGCTCCCGCCTTGGGCCGACACCCCTTCCAACACATCTTCGCCCTCGACAAGGGGTATCATACAGAGCCGAACCATCACAAAAAAAAAGAGATCACGGAATAGAGAACTATCCATGCAAGTAGAAAACTCCAAGCCAACGTATGTACCAAAAAGAAAAGAAAGGGAAAAAATTCAACAACTGATGCATGTCCGCTTATTCCAGTGGGGCTTCCTGGCCTCCACCCAGAAGCTCCAAGACCTTGTTGACAACGGCACTTGGATACCCGCGAGTGAGCATCTCTCCCACCACGGCCTTGGCCTGCTCGCGCTGTTCAACGGCAAGGTAGGCCCGGGTCATGGCCTCGTAGGTACTCGGCTCACGCTTGTCGCGACCCACGGCGTCGTAGATGCTTTGTGCCTTGTCAATGTTCTTCTCCGCAGCCCAGCCGTGGATCAGAGTGTTTGCAATGTAAGGGGTGAGCTCAACACGCCGGTGGCGCATCTGCTGAAGAAGCGGTTCGGTAGCAGAAACCTGGTGATTGGCAACCATGGCCTCGAACAATGCCTGGAACAAACTGGCATTGACAGGGACAGCAGCTTCACCAATCACCTTGTCAAACGTGGCTCTTGCGCCATCCATGTCGTGGAGTACGCATCCCCGAGCATGAATGAGCGACGCGTAGTGAACAGGTTCTGGTTGTTGTCCGCTCGACCTAATCATCTCAAGAACTTGCTCGGCGGCTGGCATGTCGACGGGCTCCAGGGTTGCGTGGGTATCCACGAGCAGCTTGAATGTATGCGCAGTGGGCACAATGCCGCGGGCCTTCATGCGCTCGTAGTAGGCAAGGACCTTTGACTTGTCGCGTTTGGTGGTGAGGAAAAACTGCATCATGCTATTGTAGGGGGCAGGTCGAGCCTTGTAGTTCGGCATGGCCTCCATTTCGTCGAACAATTCCTCAGCGAACTTCTCGTCGCTAACTCGGCAAAGAGCATTGACAATTGTACCGTAAGTAACAGACGTAGGCTTGATACCCAGGGCCCTCATTTCAGCGAAGTAAAAGAGGCAGTCGTCAATGCGTCGAGCCTTGCCAAGCTTGCCGATCAGAGCGTTGTAAAGGAATGAGCTTGGCTCGACTCCCTCGGTCTTGGCACGGTGGAAGATGCGGACTGCTTCAGACGCCTCATCGAAGGTTTTGGTCGACTCCTTGAGCGTGGTGATGTAGAGGCCGAAGGTGTTGGCAGAAGGGGTGGCACCCATATCCAGGAGCTCCTGATGGTATTGCTCAGCTCGTCCACGGTTTCCCATGGTCAAGCATGCACCAACCATCGCGTCAAGGATAGAAGACCAACCATATCGGACAACGGCGTACTGAGGCAACAATGGCACATCACTGCGAGCCATCGACAAAATATCGTGGCACAGCTCCATTTTGCCTTCGCGAGCAGCGGCAGAAATGAGCTTGGCATAGGTGATGTAGCGAGGGTGTCGACCAGCGCGGCGGATATTGCGGAAGCGGCCCAGGGCCTCGTTCAGACGCGAGCCCTTGCGGCCATGGCTTCCCTCAAGATCGTCAGCAATGAGCGAGGATCCCTTGAAATCAGTGCTCTGCACGTAAGGATCAAAGTTGTCCTCGAAGGAGGACACCGTTGGCGTAGACGCAAGAGGCGAGTTGCTGAACGTCTGCGTGGGGAAGCTGGAAGCAGGCGACGTCATCTCACGAGGGTCAGTGATGCCCCTTGTCTTCATATAACGAGTAATGAAGTCAACACCTTCCTCAATCTCTTCGACAATTTGAGGTCTCGCGTTTGACTCAGCAGCCAGAATCTTTTGGAACATCGCCTCAGATTCCAGCAGGCCTTCTGCCACCTGTCCAGATCCAATGAGAGCGACGGCGTACATAGCCGTGGTCTCAATGAAAGAAACTGTAGGAGCAAGACCGGGACCAGACAGAACACGCCAGTACTTGGTAGCGGAGGCCACATCGCCTTCCCGAACGCTCATAGCAAGCAATGCCATGGATGGAGTGGCCAGGTCTTCGCAAGCCGAAGTGAGGTTGGCATAAGCCTCAACTGCCGTAGCCTTGTCATCACGATCTGCTGCGATAGTGGCAAGACGACCCATTGTCTGTGCGCGGGCTTCGGCCTCAATGGATTGGGCCCAGTGAAAGGCCTCTTGGTGGATTCCGCGAGCAATGAGACCCTTGATGAAGCCACTGCTGATGAGGGCATCCTTGATATCAGCCGCACGGACGCCATACTCGTCCACAATCTTCTTGAAGAACTTCATGGCTCCCTCGATCTTGTCAGAAATGACATAGGCATTGATGACCGCTGCGTAGACGTCGGAGTCGGATCGATCATGAAGCGTAGCATGGCCGCTGTCGTTGGCGACTGCAAGGTTGCGGTACTCGTTGTAGCACTCAACAGCACTTACGAGATCGCCTGCATTGGCAAACGCCGTGATCATGGTCGGGAAGGTGCTGGCGAATGGTACGGTCTGCGTCATCTCCATATGCTCAAAAAGTCGGAGCATATCAGAAACACGACCGGCTTGCGCACAAGCAGAAATCAACTGATGGTATGTTTCGCCAGAGTAGAGAGCTGTACTGGCATCCACAGAGGTGTCAAAGAGCTTCATGGCGAGGTCGAGACGGTCGTCCTCGCTTAGAATGGCGTGCTCGAGTTCGTGTGAGGCGAACATGAACTTGCCCGGCTCATCCATGCCTCCAAAACGGACTCGCTTGTCCTCCAGGGCAGCCTTCGTCTCAGCTACTTCCAGAGAGCGTGACGCCAAAAGACCCACGAGGATGTTAAATGTGTCACTGTCAGGCGAAACGCGGCGCCGGACCATGTCCGCATAGACATCGAGAGCCTTGGAGACAATCTCGATTTTCTGGGACGGGATGTGGATAGCTGCAATCAGGAGGGCGTTGTAAGCAGTCGAGATTGGCCTGACGCCGGTGGCCAGCATGGCCTCAAACACGGTTGGAATCTCGGCATACCGTCCATCTGAGGATAGCTTGAGAAGATGCGCGGCGTATGACTCGGACAACGGATCGGCTGGAGGAGTGGCACTGCGGGCAACGCTGGCTGGGGTGCGGGACCTATCCAGCGCGGGAGTACGTGACCGCGAATGAGCGACAGATGCGGCCTCCTCTGCTGCCTCTTGTATCCTTCTCACTTCGATCTCTCGCTCGAGTGCGGCATCAATGTGTGCGAGTACAAGCTCCTCTTCAGGAGTCATGGACCGCTCAGGCACGGTAACAAGTTCGGTGTCATCATGCTTCTCAGCAGACTCTGCGACCTTGTCACCAGTGAGAACAGAGGAGGAGCTAGGCTTCCACTCAATGCGCTTGGGAAACTCGAATTGTGTCCATTCCTTGTCAACTTCGCCAGCGGCCTGCGTCTTCTGCAGGGCTTCGAAGTAGGCATCTAGCCCACCGTGGTTCTGTCCATTGCGAAGGTCTGAAAGGCCCGCAGCCGCTCTGTCGGTGTGGAAGGCAGAGTGTAGCTGGAGGTTCGAAAGACGACCGAATCGATGCGTGCTATTATTGCGACGCCCAAAGACAGGGCGGTTCTGGGAATTTAGAACATGAGGGTGGGTGGCGGCTACGACGGACTGCGCGTAGCCGTGGGTGGTGATAGACTTTGCGAATGTTGATCCTTGACGGATGAAATTCGAGTAGAGGGAGGAATAGATGGTGGGCATTTAGATGACACCTGAGGGAGGGGAGAGCTGCAATGTTGGTTAATATTTGTCGCTGAGTTGGGTGAGGCCATCGTCACTAAAAAGCTTCGGAGGAATTGACTCACGTGAGAACCAAGTATAAGATGGAGTTGCAGGTTCATTTGACAGCAGTCAAGCCGTCAAGTGAACGCGCGTGGCAAGGGGAAGGGATTAATAGATTAGGGGAGAAAAGGAAGAAAAGACTGGAAAAGTGAAGGACTATGACAGGCGTCGAAAACTTGAAGCCTGTGTTCCGCGGCTGTTTCTCTGGTTGTGTTGACAGGTTGGGCGATGGGATGGAAATTTTAGATGGCGGAAGGGAGGGGGACTTGGAGCCCTTTTGCCGTTCGGGCGGCCTTGGGAACGAGGGCCAAACCGGAGTGTTTGCTCTGTACCTGTACCTGTTTCTGCAGCGGTAGCGCGACGCAAATTGTGGTGCAAGGAGGTACCGGAGATACCTGGGGGAGCCTGAGGTACCCACCTCCCGGGGTTAACGCTCGCATGGAATCCCAGCTAGAAGCGTAACGAAGCTACGGGCTACAGCTTCCTGTACCGCGTGCGCGGCGCTGGAAACTCAGGCCAGGGTGGATTCGGGACGGGCGTTCTAGTGGACGGGCGGGAATGACTCAGGCCAGCTGGCACCCCAGGCAGCTATGATGATCCATCGAAAACGTGGATTGGCGTTGCTTTGCAATGCAACGCGCTAGGAAATCACATGTGAGCTGGGGCTTTTTTTTTTTCTTCTCTTCTCTTTCCTCTGTCTGGCTTTTCGTCCCCCTCTTTTGGGAGCTCAATCGCTTCAGCTGCTCATGCTTTACTTCAACCCAGCTTCTTATTCACCGGAATTCATTAACAGAGCTCAAGTATCCTGGATACCTACACAGCGTAACAATCAGCATGATGGGAACATCACAGGGGTGGGAGTGAGTGGATGTCTCCGGCAAAACACGTCAGCGTGGAGGGTATCCGTAGATGGATGATGATGCGCTCGAAAAGCCTCAGGTGTGACCTCTGCCGTCGCCTCTGTGCTGCGCCCCAAGTCGTTTCCTCATGGAAGCTTTCGCCCTTGGCTAAGAGCATGCAGGTCGCCAAAGGTTTGCACGGTTGTTTTCGGGTAGACAAAGGACGAATTAGACAAGGATCCGGGAGACGGGAGCCCGCTTCTCGCAGGGGTCCCCACGAGACACTTGCCCAAGCCTGGCTTAGGCGGACATCAAGGGAGAGAAAAAACCGGCCGTCAGCCAAGCCTCCAGGGGGGCCCATCACCGTGCAAGGGAGAAGCCGGAACGTCCCTGCACCAGCCTGTCGGAACGCATCCTAGTTCTCCATCTTACAGTAATACTTTGCGACACGGGACGTGTCAATTTACGCCGTAATTTGATGGGAAATTTTTTTCCTCTCCCTCTCGCTCCCTGCAATGGATTGCAAGGGGCGCGACGTCGCACATGTCCAGATTCAGGGGCTGCGCCAATCCACCATACGCCACCCATGAATCTGTTGTGCATTTTGGCGAGGCGAACGGTTCAGTACTCCCTTGCACTTGTGGCAATGGGCATTACAACTTCACCTTCCATTCGTAGTCACTTTAGCAGAGCAACGCGAGAAGATAGCGTCACGCTAAGGCGAGATTCGTCGCCTCCTACTACAAGCTGGAGATCGGATATCGACCAGTGTTTACCAACATGCTTCGCCGCCACTAGTTTCGACACCGCAACGGCCATTATGCCTGCTATTATGCAAATGCTTGGTTTTAGAACAGCTAGGCGCCCCAAACTGCCTACTACTAACGAAGCTTACCATGGGATGGCGGTGCCAAAACATTCCCGCTAACACCATGCACCCCAAATGCGACGCCATCGACCCGGTTCCATCGCGATCCATCACTTTGGACTGGCGCCTGTCTCGTCGTCAGCAAAATAGGTACCTACATCCCATCCATCCGTCAAAGGAGCCACAGGGCTGCATCCTATGCGGTAACTGTGCAGTCACATGGACCAACTCCACGAAAATTACCCGTTCTGCTCCATTTCGTCCCGGATGCTTCGGACTCCACCAAAAACCCGCAAGCGGATTCTGTTACTCCGAGTCCGCTCGGCTTGGGATTGGGCAAAAGCCGAGTCCGTAATTTTTATGCTTGGTCTTTTGCTAGGTGGTCTTGACATTGTACCATTTCTGTCGATCACAGATGCTGAGTTTGGCCACATCCTGGCATAATCTTATATCAACACAGAAGATCTATGTGACGAACCTGTAAGGCTTTCTGGTTGCAATGCATATACAGCTGGTTTCGCAATTCCTCGTCCAAGCGGGCCAATGTGAGGACCACCATGATTTACAGCGAGCCACGTAAGTTCACGACAGGACTATTAATTGAGAAAATGCGGTCCCCGTATTCTGTTTGATTCCTGTCATCATTTGGTAAAATGCCAAGTGGGGCTAATGAACTTTGCATTTCTGCATTCGTTCCAAACTCCAGGCAAGCCGAGCTGCGTTTATAGTATTTCGCAGGCCTCGGCGTTAAGATTCACAGTCTGTAACTTTCATATCCTGTGAAGTATTCCTTAGGTTTATTTGTCCTTACGGCCAGTTATGACTCGCGCTAAGTCATACATTGTCCAAAACTGTATTTGGTTTCATGAAAGTGATCATCAGGGGCTTGGTGGTGGTCTGATTGACGATGCCAGTCACAGACAGCATTACCAACGATGTGGTTGTTGAAAGAGAAAAAAGAGAAAATTTCAGTAAAATGTCAATAAATATGATAATAACTACATAATATATTTTGCACAATAGCAATAATGATACTAGTAATCTATATGAGGGAATCTTCAAATCTGAAGGTTAATACAAAAGATGTTTGCAGACAGATTACTAGAACACTTGGGTCATATTGACCTGGAGTTGGACCGCTCCAGTTTTAGGATATTGTTATCGCTTATCGCGATAAGATAAGCCAAAGCAAAACGAAAAAAGTTCCAAAAGTGTCCCAGACAATGTTGAGCGGATACCCCACCGTGAAAATACCCAATCTTGCTGGACTGATCGCAAACCGTCGCAATGGCTGATGATGGGATGCTTATGAACTTTGAGCTGGGTCCTGAACCTCTCAAGACCCAGGTCAAGTTCAAAGGCGGTCGTTGGCGGGACCGCAAGCGTGCCGAGAAGTCAGCAAAACTCGCAGGGTCGCAACCAACTCGCCCACGAACTGCAACCGAAGACGACGAGGCCGACTCTCGGGGAGCAAAGCGTCGCAGGATTGAAGATGACGATTCACCTATTGAGAGAAAGCTTACGACAAACTCGCACACGGCTCCGTTGACCCATGGTCGGTCAAGGGGGCCTACCACCGCACAAAGAGGACCTTCAGATTCTGGTAGACCAAAACAGGTCATTTCCAAACTATTTTCATTCAATCCGACTCAAAAGACCAACTTCGAAGAGGAAAAAGAATGGGAGGAACCGGAAGCAACAAATGCGCCACTCGCGGATGTTGCGAATTTCGGAAGTCTGACAATTTCTTCTCGGCTTGTGGACGAGCTCGCGAAGATGAACCTGGAGAGACCCACGGCCATTCAGCAGAAAGTCATCCCTCATATGCTCTCGACGAGCGCAGACGCCTTTGTGCAAGCCGAAACTGGATCTGGCAAGACCTTTTCATACCTACTTCCGATTTTACACCGCGTGTTACAATTGAGCGGTCGAGGTGATGGCAGACAAATTCACCGAGACTCTGGGCTATTCGCCATTATTGTTGCCCCGACCCGTGAACTGGCCAAGCAGACTCACACGGTTCTTGAGCAGCTAATCCGGCCTTTTCCGTGGCTGGTATCGACCGCTATAACAGGAGGAGAGTCCAAGAAGGCAGAGAAAGCCAGGATACGCAAGGGCGTCAACTTCTTGGTTGCGACGCCAGGACGAATGGCCGACCACATTGATAACACAAAAGCTCTCAACCTTGGTACCGTGCGGTGGCTGATTCTGGATGAAGGAGATCGGCTCATGGATCTAGGCTTCGAGGAGGACTTGAAGAAGGCCATTACAGCATTACGAGACGTTGATGTGGCTAAGGCGACACCAGACGGCACATCCCTGGAAGAACTTCCCGACAGACGAGTGACAGTCTTGTGTTCTGCGACAATGAAGATGAACGTACAAAAACTGGGAGAAATGAGTTTGGCGGATGCAACTTTCCTGGCTGCGGAAAAGGGCGACATCGAGCCAGACATGCAGGCGGTCCACAAGGCTCCCGCCCAGCTTCACCAGGCCTACATTATCGTGCCATCCAAGCTTCGCCTGGTCACGCTTCTATCTTACCTCAAGTCGACCTTCTCCCGTCGCGGGCGTACCATGAAGGCCATCATATTCATGTCCTGCGCAGACACTGTCGACTTTCATTACGAACTATTCAAACACACGGCTGCTTCATCCTCAACCGAGCCGCCGAGCAAAGATGCTGAGCTCACGGTGAAAACCGTCTCCAAGGCAGCATACTTCACCTCTGCCGCTAGTCCAGAAGTCATCATGCACAGGATGCATGGATCTCTACCGCAACCAGTACGCACGGCGACTCTTCGGTCATTCTCCGCCTCCAAACTGCCTTCTCTGCTCATCACAACGGATGTCTCCGCCCGTGGCCTTGATATTCCATCCGTCGATCTGGTCATCGAGTACGATCCTGCGTTTAGTTTTGCCGATCACATTCATCGCATTGGTCGAACAGCTCGTGCAGGTCGTTCCGGCGACTCGGTCCTGTTTCTGCTTCCGGGCACAGAGGAGGGATACATCGAGCTCCTGAAGGCATCTGCGCCGCCGACGCCACAGTCTTACGAAACCGTGCTGCAAAAGGGTCTCATGGCCAAGCTAGAGTTCCCCGTGGAGACGTCGGCGGCACCGACTGAAGGGCAATCTCACCATGACAAGGCAGAGACGTTGCAGCTACACATCGAACAGCGACTACTCCTCGACGCCAAGCTCCTCGAGCTAGCTCGGAATGGGTTCAAGTCACATATCAGAGCTTACGCCACACATATCCGTGAGGAGCGCGTTCATTTCGATATCACAGAGCTCCACCTGGGTCACGTAGCGAAGAGCTTTGGTCTCAGAGAAGCACCCGGTGGTATTGGTTCAGGCATTGATAGAAAGGCGAAGAAGGCAGGCTCCAAGCCCAACGCTAAAGCACGCTCTAGGAGGGAGCCAACCAGAGATCACATGGACGGCATGAGTGAGGATCAAAAACCTGCTCGGGATATATTCAAACAGAAGAGCATGAAGCTAATGAGCATGGCGGCTGACGAGTTCAACATTGGATAGACTACATAATGACGATTTAGGCTTGAGCCGTTGTGCCACGATCTGATCGCCCGGGCCTACGGTCGCTTACAACGATGATGATGAGAACTTGCGTTTGATTTTGCACATGCTACGACAGCCTCGGAGTGTTTCACACCATCTCCTGCCCAGTTCAGGGGTGCGCCCCAACACATGTAATGAACTACGCCATAATGTAGGGCAGTCACGCAGATCCAGAACCAATCGCAAGCAGACGAATAGTCGATCGATGTGGCGCATGCTATCCCAGTATCATGGGGGATTACATGGCACCTCAGTGTGCTGGAAGTGTTGAGGCAGCGAAACGTCATTGGGTGGGGGAAGGTGTTGGAGAAGCATCAGGGTAGCTCGCAGGGATTGACGTCATACGGCGCCGATATCACCGTGTGCGTTGCCTCGTGTAGGTGGACAGGCTGTATATAAAAGAGAGCCTTCATTCTTCAAAGAAAGTCTTTTTTCTCATCATCACAAAACAACAGACTTCGTCTACTCATACATAAACAAACTACCCAAACCACTACCACAAACCAAGCCACAACACCACCGCCATCATGGTTCTCTCAAACAACGACTCCAACACCGCCGGCGACCAGGTCACTGGCGCTGCCAAGTTCGTCACTAGCGCCCTCGGAAACACCCTCGGCGGCGTCACACGCACCGTTGGCGATGTTACCGGCGCCGCTACCCGGGGCGTGGGCGACACCTTGACCAATGTCACCGGCGAGACCGGCCGCCCCATCGGCGATGGCCTGGGCAACCTCGGAAGCGGCCTTCAGGGCGGCACCAACAGCGTTGCAAAGGGCGTCGAGAACGCCGGCCAGTGGAAGAAGCAGTAAATTGACGCGCTGGGAGCGATCTGCTTGGGATAACTGAGACATGTACGATAATGGATCACGATTAACATAGTCTTGGCCGGGTTTTGCCTGAGGGCCAAGTTGCTATTGATAATAGGTGGGAGGACAAGGATTGAGCCACAGGCTTTAAGAAGATACCAATACCAATCTGTTTCATTTCCTAATCTGCTGTCATTAATTCGTGTGCTTCCCAATTGTGTTTCGTATGGTACGGCCTCGCTGTATATTCATCGCACTTTTAAGGGATATACTTTAGTCTTGCAGGTGAATAAATGATGTGCTAAGGTATGGTTCTCACGGCCAATACCTACCTTACCTTAATTGTACGTAACCAATTCAGGCGTAAGGTATTCATTGACCTTATGCCTCTGAATGCATTACAACCATCGGACACACTCATGGAGGCCAGGGGCTTGTATTCCACGTTTCGTCACGTCGGGGGTATCCGGCAAACCAAACACGAGCGTTCGGAGCTTTGCTGGAAATCCTATTCAATGTTTGAAGGCAAACATTTACGATCCTTCATCTATACAGCCTATGCGCCCTCAGTCAGAAGACTTTCGCCATACACCGCTATCCATCCACACCAGTACCTCAACCATCAGTTCACCATACCTTCCGGTCATCCCCAACACGATCATACTATACAGTGTCCACCAATTTCATCGCCATTACGTCCTTCAATCTGTCGTGAAGAATCCCAAGCAACTGCACCGCCTGTCAAGGAAGGATCATTGTATCGTACTCTGACAAGTCGGTGAACCCTCGCTCGCTCGTTTAAACCTGCTCGGCGCCCCAGCCAGCGACATCGGCTTCGCGCATGTTGCTCGGGGGCTCAATAGCGGGAACGAACTCGAGAACAATGTATGCAACGCCGACGATGCCAACAATGGCACCGGCGATGTTGTTGAGGACCCATTCGCCGAGGAGGAGCGTGCCAAGGAAGACGTAAACTGGGAGATTGGAGCATTAGATGAAGATCGCTTTCGTTTGCCGTGTACTACTCACAGACACCTCGGCCGAGGAATGAGAAGAGGAAGGATGCATATCGCGAGACCTGGGGAGGGATTTGGAATTCTGCGAGCTGTTAGATACGAGTGCAGCATCTGAGAGCTTGTAAATCTTACCGAGAAGTGCAATGGCAAGACCAAAAATGATCATGTACACAGCAATCACGATGGCTTGGCTGAAGTGGATTGTTAGTGATGGCTGTTCGTGGCCTGAGGAGCGGGCGATGATTGTCCTAGAAACGAAGAGCCAGAGCTGTCCGCGGAACTGCCATCGACCGTAGGTGGTACGTACAGGTTGAATTGGAAGATATGCGCGACACCTCCGAGAAGGGTGATGGCCGCGACGGCCAGGTTAACGATGCGGCTGTTGGCGACATTCCGAATTAGCAAACTGTGGGATTGAAGGATGCGTCGCAGTCAAAGCGCAACTCACAAGATGTCGGAGAGCTCCATTTTGGCAAAAGGAATTGAGGTCGACGAAGGTACGGCTTGTAGGAATGGAGGCTATCGGTCCTTTCTTATGCAGGAAGGCTTTCGTCAGGTATCAGGCAGCCGTTTAAGTTTGGGTGATGTGTATGGCGAGGCTGTTTGTGCGACGAGTACTGAAGGAGGGATTGGAAGCAAGGTTGGTAGAGAAGCCACCTCTTGGAGCATTACGTAGTAGCTGGCGACAGCTAAGCAATTTGACAAGGGTCAGGTACCTGGGTACTTTAACACGCTGCATTCGGGGCTGAAATGCAACCCAGCCACATTCGTATCATCCACTAAACCCCGTACGGTGCTTCCAAGAGCTCTTCCACCGCCTTCTATTTCAAGCTCTCCAACCTGCAGAGGGCAGAATACTGCCAAGGAGTACCACTCAACACTGCTTCTCTTTGCGAATGGGGTTTCCACGAGTGCTGCCGAGGAAGCATAGCACATTATAATGTCAATAACTTAATCAAAGCAGAGCCTTCTTCCTCATGTGTGGACAGCATGATTGTCGTGACAACCTGCGCGCGAGCTTCCGTTGCTCGGACTTGGCGTCTCAGTATCGCGTGCAAGAACTCATGGCTCCGTCGGCCCCAAAGAGCTTGGTATAGTCAATCTCTGCATACTGATGATTCCCTCTTGACGAATACTCGAAACATTGGCATAATTGCTCATGTTGATGCTGTAAGGTGCTTGGCCAAGCAATCATGGGACCCTTTTGACATTTCTCCTTGTAGGGCAAAACAACCACTACAGAGCGTATGCTCTACTATAGCGGCGTAACATCGAGAGTTGGAGGTAAATTGATGGACGGACGTATCTATTTACCTTGTGCTAACATGACTAGACGTTGACTCTGGCAATACCGTCACAGACTTTTTGGATTTGGAGCGTGCAAGAGGCATCACGATACAGTCCGCTGCCATCACTTTCCACTGGCCGCGGCAGCAAGATTGTTCGCCAGGAACGTTTCCCAAAACGATCAATCTTATCGACACACCCGGCCATCAGGACTTTAGATTCGAAGTCGATAGGTGTTTACCAATTCTTGACGGTGCAGTATGCATCATCGATTCAGTCAAGGGTGTCGAGGCGCACACAGAGCGCGTATGGGCTTCCGCTCACGAATTTGGAATTCCTCGCATTGTCTATTGCAATAAGTTAGACCGCGAAGGAGCCTCTTTCAGGAAAGCTGTTCTTGAGATCGGCACCAGACTTAAGGGTTGGCCACTTGTTTGCCAAATTCCCTGGTGGGAAAAGGATGACTTTGTGGGTGTGATTGACATTATCGACCGAGTTGGCTACCGATGGCAGTCGGAAAGACAAAAGACTCGCTATGGACCCGACGAGCTCATCCAAAAGCTCACGAGCTCAAACAAGGATCTTTTAGCTGAGGTCGAGGTCGCTCGCCAACGATTGACTGAAGCGCTCGCAGACTTTGATGACGTGGTAATGGACGAATTTCTTGCAGAAAACCAGAACATCTCCAGCGCTATCTTGAAGCAAGCAATTAGGAAAGCAATTCGAACCGGTGACGGTCGCCTGATTCCAATCTTTGCCGGCTCAAGCTTTCGCCACATTGGTGTTGAGCCACTCATGGACGCCATAACAGAATACTTGCCGAACCCGTCCGAGAGACCAGATGCCGAGGTTCGAGTCGGTGCTCTTAAGCAGCCACTGGGAGAAGCACTGGCAGTGAAAGGGAAGAAAAGCGGGGCCCACGATATCACCTCTGTTGCATCCGTCTTCAAGGTGTTCAATCATCCCAAGGAAGGTGTCATTAGCTATGTCCGTGTTTACCAAGGCACTTTGACGCGTAATGCCCCAACATACAATACGACAATAGCCCTACAAGAACGGCCCATGGGAATATTGCAAATATCTGCATCCAAAACCCATGATGTTCAAGATCTCACGGTGGGCCAGATTGGAGCATTGCGAGGGTTGAAAAAGGCTCGAACGGGAGACACTCTGATTACCACGAAAAACAACAAGCCTCCCTCGGGGGGTCTTCGGCAGATGCAGGTCCGACCACCTGAAATACCGCCGCCAGTTGCCTTCTTGTCAGTTGAGCCGTACGGCATGGTCGCCGCACAAGAGCTTGAGCTGGCCCTTGAAAATGCCTCCCGAGAGGATCCCAGCCTTCGGTGGAGTCGAGACAAGAAGACGGACCAGTTTACCATTCAGGGAATGGGCAAGCTACATCTAGATGTGTCCATCTATTCGATGAAACAAAAACACAAGATCGACGCCGATTTCGGTCCTATTGAAGTCGATTATAAGGAATGTTTGGTCGGCCCTACCCAACCGCATCACACAGTTGTGGACAGAGCGGTGGCAGGCAAACATGGCAAAGTTGCCTGCACAGCCACTCTAGAACCTCTAGACACTGCTCAGAAACCCGACGAGACGGCCTACGTTGTAGAGCGAGACGGCAATGTGTACCATATCGAGGTGCCATCAATCGAGGACAACCAGACACAAAATTTTGACACTGATGAGGCACGAGAACAGCTCCTCAACGGAGCAATTGCTGGTTTAGCCAGAGGCCCCCGTCGTGCTGCTCCTATTAATGGATGTCATGTTAGCATTGTGCTAGATACATCTGAGGGCGCCATCGACAGCCCGACAGGTGGTCACTTTAGCACCGTAGCCAGAACGGCAGTCCAGGCAGCCCTCCGGGAAGCCTTTGACAATCATCAGGTTGGCATACTCGAGCCAATTATGCTGACGCATATTACGTGTCCCGAAGCGGTTGCCGGCACCGTGCAACACGACATCACGGCGGGCGCCGGCGGCCATGTTCTCGAGATCAACGATCGATCCGCCGAGGCATCGTCCGGCGATCTTATTGATGTCTCGAAGATATATGCACCACACGACCCCTATGACTCGGTGACATCCTTGCGAGGCAAGAAGTCCATGGCCCGTACGGTGGAGATTGTCGCCAAAGTGCCGTACAAAGAAATGCTCGATTACGATAATCATCTAAGGAGCAAGACGGCTGGTCGTCATTCAATGACCATGTCTTTCGATTCGTTTGCACGAGTGGTGGGAAATCGAGAAAAGGGGCTGTAACATTGTGTTGCCACTGGCAGCTATGTAAAATGTATAACTTGGGAAAGCATCTATTAGTGTATTTTATTGAACATGTTGTATCATCAAATCGATGTACGGCACAAACCGGCTGAATTGCAGATTTGGACTGGAAATACGTTTGCTGTTCACTTTAACACTACTCGGAAAGAGGCCTTTACCTGGCATATTGTAAATAAATAAAACGGTTTGTTGTCCAAGTTAGTTCCAGGACAAACTAAACAGAATGACATTTGGAGGTGGACTTGTCACTCCTTAAAATATCTAGCCATACCAAGGACAAGGGAACACATTTGGACTTGGTTTGGCGCTGGCCACGGCAATTGATATTGGCTCCTTGATCAGTTCGGCTTGCGACGGCTCTTGCTCTATTTGGCTCAGAAGGCATCCCAGGGGGAAAGGGTCGACTGAGCCGATTGACGAAGTAAGATATAGATGTGTTGTGCACAGTCTCGTCATACATGTAGTTTCAGATGGATGAAAGGTAGAGCTCCAGATTCAGGTCTATTCGATGTGTTACATGGAGACCTTCAGGCACTTTTTGATACCATTAACGAAGAACCGGTGCCTTGCAGCTGGCAGCAAGAAAGCGAACTCTTCTACTGGCGTTACAAGCGGCTGTACACGAAAAACCCCCAACAACCAACCCTACACCGTCAATCTGTCCAAAAAAAGATTGCAAAATTATGTGTGTCACTCGGTGTATCAACCAAATAAGTTATTCCTGCTATAATAGTGGCACGTGAGCCATAAAATGGAACAGATTCTTCACAACATGGTATCAGCGACACAGCTCTGAAAATCGAAGGTGATGCTAGCAAGGTGCGCAATGGCTTTTGCAATGAATGAATGTAAGGGTTGTGAACAGGTCTGGCTAAGACATGTCTTGTCTCATAATCATGCATCTTGGATCACCCATTATTGTCAGGGGTTGCCGTGATCGAGCTACCACGCATTTCGGCTTCAGCATCAGGCATGTCCAAAGTCTGAAGTTCTGGACCGCCAGAAACTCATATCTCCTGACATTGTTTCAAAGCTAGTAATGGTTGGGCTGCACGAATCGCATTCAAATGTTTACTCTGGGCATTGAAAAGGAGGATGGGGCCAAACGGTCGGCAGGGGAAAAAGTAAAGAGAGATTATGAAGATGTACTACCGTATCTGATAGTATTAGCAATACTATATAAGAAAACATCTAAGAATACTAACAAAAAGCTTCAGGTTTTAGAACATTTGATTAACACTTTCTATTCCGGTATAGTGGTTTATACATCTTGCAAGTATGGCCTTTCGTTGTTTTTTTGCCTACCGCTTGGGATCCGACGTAAAGCTCTTGACGAGGTTGGATGGTGCCCCTGGTACCTTAATAAGACATTCTGGAACCTCGCTTGTCCGCACCAAGAAGTGACGGTTATTGCATGCTCACAGTTCCTTGTGTACCTTTTGTAAGTAGGAGCTTGTGGGTAACCACGTGAGGTTGTGATCAGGAATGCTCATATACCTCGCTTGCTGTACCTTGTCCAAGCAATCGCACGGATTTGAGGTAAGCCAGGGCGAGCAGGGCACCCAGAGGTACAATCTCTTGTCTTACGAAAGCTTGTGCGACGCAATGCGGCAGTCGCGTTTCCAAATTTGCTGCTGACAATGTGTTTCCATGCCTAAATACACCTCATCCCCTCAGAATTTATACCAACGTCGACCTCACCCTCATGCAGGCTTTCGCAAGTTCTGCTGACTCTGTCTGGTGCTCGACCTCCGACAAGCGAGATGCTGCCAGGCTTACTGAGGATGGCGTTCGAGTGAGAACATCACAATTAAACGTGTCAAACGGGTATCAGTCAGCCAGGTTTTCTTGACCTGATCTGGGCTAAAACACCACCAGCAGGGTGGTCTCTATTCTAAGAGCCAGGAAATGTCGAGTTACTGATCAGTGGCATACTATGTCGTGGGCTTCCCAACCGGGAAAAGCAGGAAGCGGAGCCAAAACCTGGCCTGACCAAGGCGTGGCGCTCGCTGAATCTCTTCTCTGAGTCCAAATCGGCCCTGTCGCCTACCGTTTCGTTGCAGTCACCATGCGGCCTCGCATTCATTCCTCAACACCTGCGCAGACTCGGCTCGCAAGCAGAGTGGCCGCGTGGGCCCACAGTCGTTCTGGAGCAGAGGCATAAACGATCACAGTGTCACGTTTCTCATCGGTGATGATGGTGTGAGCTCGACCAGCTAATCGTCGACTGACGCCGGAAGCGCCATTCTCGCCGCAATAGCCGAGAGCACCTTTCAAGCATAAGAGCGTAAGAGGAACCTCGAGTTCTCAACACAACAAAAGTCTTACAGGATTCGCAAGCATGGATCTCTACAGTCGAGTTCATTGGAAGATGAATCACACACCTAATCGAGCTCGCGAGCGATGGCGGGTGCAGTCAACCTGCCGAAGAGTGGAACAGGGGGGAAAGCATTCACCGTGCAGGGCGTTTCTTCGGCCTCGACTGCGCAAACAGGAACAAAATCAAACAAGCTCAGGTGGTAATAAGCTTTAGCTCGATTCAGCTTGCATGCAAAGCTATGCAACGCTCCCGTCCCGCCACGCCACGCCAACCGTTCCTGCAGAAGCTTGAAAATGGGACGCAAAAACAAGGATCCACGTGGTCCACTGTATCTTGGATCGGCCAGGCACTAGGCTTCAAAGACCAATCAGCCAGCCCATCTCGTCGAGCCCCCTCCTGCATCACGTCCACACCAGCCAGACTAGGAAAGTCTCCTGCAAATTAGCAATCAATGGATGCTTCCAATGTGGCTGCAGGCCGGGCATTTGACTGGTGCTGTGTTGGCGCCTTCTCCAACGAGGGAGACTATCATATCCCCCCTACCAATGCAAATTTCGTCCCTTTTCCACGTTTTGCCTGCCGATGGGGCTGGGTCCTGGCGAGGAGAAGTGCCTCGTCTGAGGGTAAAACATGGATGCCGGCCCTTGGTAAGGAGACTGGAACCGCTGTGAAGAGCTTGTGCCCTTGCGCACCTAGCGCGGTCGCAAGGGAAGACACACTTTGGCCCAGAATGGATGTGTCGATGTCAGGATAAAAAAGCAAACGGGGCTGGTCGACCGCTCATGTGTGTCTAATTAATTGCTGCCAGCCCGCGCCGAGGTCTCGACATCCGTTCTGAGCATTGCGAGGCGCCGTGCACCTCCACATGAGTACGTACCTGGCCCAGATGGGGCTCGTCATTTCGTTTCCGTTGTCCCTGGCGTGTGGATTGGTCACGGCATTGCCAGGGGGAGATGAGATGCAGGGTCTGATTGGAGCCGTCCCCCATGCAGACCAGATGAGTTCAAACCCCCCGGCGTCACATCTTGTCGGCGTCTGGGCCAACCTGTGGAGTTGGAACAGGAGCAAGCCCACGGCCCTCTTTTCCCTCATTCTGCCGGCGGTTGGTGGGTGGATATTGTCCTCGGACCAGCCCAATGTCGCTCGTTTCTTGTTCTTCTTTCACTGCATCGTCAAACCTCTGGTAGCTGCGCGTTGCTGTCGACGAGCCCATCGTCTGGCACCCGCCATTGTCGCTCATTACCGTTTGTGTCTCTTGGACACGAACATTACACTCATTTATCGACCGAATCGCCTAGTGCGTCCCCACGATCTTTACGCCTGTCCATCTCTTGCGCAGCGCCCTTGGCACTGAAGACTATCATTGAATTCAACTTTCTTCCTTCTCAGCTAAAATGATCATCTCGACCATCCAAGCCGTCCTCGGTACGGCCGTTCTACTCTCTTCGCCCGTTGCTGCTAGCCACCAGCATTTTCATGGGCATGCCGCCAAACGACACGAGCATGGCCACACGCACCAGCCCAAGGACCTACTCGCCCATTCGAAGCGCGGAGGACAATGCCAATTCCCAACCGATGACTCTGACCTGGTCGCCGTCACGCCGAACGCGAAGAATGCCGGCTGGGCGATGAGCCCTGATCAGGAGTGCAAACCAGGCAGCTGGTGCCCATTTGCTTGCAAGCCAGGCATGGTTATGGCACAGTGGGATCCAGATTCAACCTACGACTATCCCTCATCCATGGTGCGTCTCGACTTGCGCGAAATGACAGGAAATCCTGTGACTGATGAACTTGCAGAACGGTGGACTGTACTGTGACAAGAGCGGCAAAATAAGCAAGCCATTTCCTAACAAGCCGAACTGTGTCGAAGGCACCGGTACCGTCAAAGCTGTGAACAAGTGTAGCGGCAAGATGTCATGGTGCCAAACTGTTCTGCCTGGAAACGAGGCCATGCTCATTCCGACTTTGGTCGATTCGAGCGCTGTCATTGCCGTGCCTGATCCCAGTTACTGGCAATCGACCGCTGCTCAGTGAGTTGCCTCCCATTTTGTGACCACAGGAAATGCATTGCTAACATAGCGCCTAGCTTCTATGTTAACCCTCCAGGTGTAGGTGAAGAGGGTTGCATATGGGGAGACGATAAGAGCCCCGTTGGCAATTGGAGCCCATACGTCGCTGGTACCAACACTGATGGCAATGGCCAAACTTTTGTCAAGATTGGTTGGAACCCCATCTGGGAGGGCTCTATTCTGAAGGGCAAGATTCCCGACTTTGGCATCAAGATAGAATGCCCCAATGGCGGCTGCAACGGATTGCCATGCAGCATTGACCCGTCCAGCGGTTCTGGCTCTATTGAAAGCAACCTCTCAGGCAAGGGAGCCGGGGGTTCAAGCTTTTGTGTTGTTACGGTCTCAAAGGGGAGCCAGGCTCAAATCGTTGCTTACGAACTGGGATCTGGTTCCGGCGACTCTGATTCTGACTCGGACTCGGACTCTGGATTCGGAATCAAGAGCCAGGATAAGGAGGAGGAAGAAGAAGAGGAGGAAGAGGAAAAGAAGGAGCCTACTCCAGAGCCTACTCCAGAGCCAACTACCAGCGCGGAGCCCACCACTTCCTCGTCCTCGACAACGTCAACTACCCCGACACCTACTCCCACCACGAGTATCGAGTCGACAACGTCGAGTGCTGAACCCACTTCTACTTGGACCCCACCCGAGTCGACGCCAACTCCTAAGAAAAAGACCACCACCAAGGCACGCCCTACTCTGCAGCCCGGTATCTTTCATGAGAATGGCACTTCTACCTCGGACCACGGGCACAGTTCCACCGATACTGAAGAACCAGCCGAAACCGAAACTGATGCCGCGGCCACAACGTCTGACGACAAGGATGGTGGAGCTGGTCGGCGTCAAGGCAACGCCGCCGTGGCGGGCCTTGTTGTCGCATTCATCGCGGCCACATGCTTCTTTTAAGCGAGTACAAGTGACTCAATTTATGACACTTCTATTCACTTCTCAGGTCTCCCAGTCTACGATTTTCTTCTCGCACATTGCGACGCAGAGCCTGAGCCACGTTCTCAAAACCACCGGCATTCTCAATACGTCTTTTTTATAAGATTTTGGCCCAAAAATTACACATGGCATACGCCGGACATGAAAATTTTCTTCCCTACATATTTACGTATTTATCCAACTATAGGCAGTTTCGCCTTTGGCTGCGGTGCTTAGGCACGTCTGAAGCGTGGCATACCTCAGGTCTTAAGTGGGTTTTATTCAAGGGCTCGTAAGAGTTCCTAGCCGCCTGCGGCATGCTTTGTCCTTTCACCATCGATACCCTTAAGCATTGGGGAGGTTTGGAGTTTTCAGCGGACGCATACCGAGAACGATTGCAGCGCTAGGATAACTGTGTATGCTCGGACATGTATGCGAAGCTGCACGACGCTTCGTTTCGATTCACACATCCCCACGTTCTCGAATATGTTTTCCTCGATATTAGGTTAGTGTTGGCTCACGTATTTAGAAGAAGATGAGTAGTTAGGAAGGCGTTCATGACGGCGCAATCAACTTCCGATACTTTAATTTATATTCTAATGTTTTATGATGGACAAATCCCTTTTTTTATTCTCGTGCTTTGTAGTGGTGGCCTTAAGCAGCGCGTAAGCAAAGAAGCTATTGCTTGGGTTTATGCCTTAACCCAACCAGGAACCTCGTCCAGGTCGAATCCTTCCTCATATCTCCGTTCACGAATGGCCTGCCAAGCGTTCGGCCAACCAGCCAGCACAGGGCTACCTTTTGCCTTGGCGCCTATGATGGCAAATCTTCCTTGGCCATGCGCCACGAAGCCATGCATGAAGCCTTGCTGAATCAGAGTGGCCACCACCATTTCGATGTCTTCTTGGGACACCTCTGCATTGCCCCAAACCAGGCCCTCATTTGGCCGTAGCCGCTGCGGACCCTGTGCCGGCGGGACCAGCGTTGAAGTGCCGGCGGATGTAGCGGCTGATGAGTTCGAAGGCAGCCATCCTTCCAAACGTCTTTGAAGGTAGTTCGCCGCAGTGTGAAGATCGGCTAGGTCAAGTGTCGCGGCCTTTCTCGACGAAGAATCGGTTGGAGGGACATATGTCAGCAAGAAAGTTTTGCGGCTGAGAGCGCGCCATAGCAGGGGACGAAGACGATGTGTCAATGATAATAGAAGTCCCTTTTCAAATAGCCAGGATTCGTGGGTAGCTAGATGTTTCTGGAATTGAACAAAATCTCCGCTTCTGATGGCCCGACACAGCGGTGAAAAGACTGGTTTCAGGGACTGCGCCTCGGGCCGTTGTAGGAGCGAGTCCGAGGGAAATCGGCCAAGAAGGATATTGCATGGGATGAGATACGTGAGGATGTTGGTGCGGTGAGAGGTAAGCTGAGTGGGTGTCTGGAGGTAGGCCTGCTCGAGGCATAAAGCTGACCGTTGGTAATGCGAGTTGGAAAAGTTGAAGCGGCCGAGATAGTAGAGAAAGGTCACCCGCTGCGCGGCAGGATAGAGGGACAGTGGGGGAGAGATGGTCTCAATATTGACAAAGATCATCTTGGCCAATTGCGTTCTCCGGCACTACACAGGACGGATCAGCGATCATGTATCACGATTGGAAAAACAGGCACTGCCGTCCTGGCGTTGCAAGACTTACAGCGAAGAGGAGCTTCAGGACGAGATTGGCAAACATGTACACGCCGACCTTCTTGCCCTCGGGCTTGCTGTAGCGGCCGCTGGAGCGGTCCGTCAGGCAGGTGGTGAAGATCTTCTGGATGATCTCGGCGGACGACTCGGCAATGGACTTACGGTTGTCCTCGTCGCCGGAACGGAGACGCCTAGTCAGGTCCGGCCGGCGATGAAGCATCATGGTGAGGCGCGCCAGAGTCTCGGACAGGGACATGCTCGTCCCCAGCAGCATGGAGCCATATGTGGGATGGGCGAACGCCGTGGCGCAGGAGCTATTTGCAATTTGTCAGTCGAGGTCTGATGCGACGGCCCGGGTGCTTCATGGGGTTGGCAGCAAGTCGGTGGGCTTTGCGAAGAAGTTCGCCAAAGGGGTGCGACAGGGTCGAACTTACTTGACCAGTCCACTCAGCAACTCGTGCGCGCCAAGCAGGTCATTGTAATCCACATCCCTCCAGAAGACGAGGTAGTCCTTCATGAAGGCGACCAGGCCTGGCCACACGGTCGCCTGGCCCTCGGGCACGTCGTCGTCCTGGGGCAGGCAGGCGTCCAGCCTCTGCTCGATGGTTTTGGTCTGCCGGTACTGGGCCCGCAGCTCGGCCGCGAGGTCGTGGTACTGCTTGGGCGAGCCCGGCTCGACCTGGAGCCACGCCTTCAACTCATCGCCGCTCTGCTTGCGAACCTGCTCACGGATCTGAAGGAGGAATTGGCCGACGAGGGACATGGCGGGAGCTCGGGAGATGTGGTGAAGGAAAGTACAGGGTAGTGGGCTCGGCCAGGCGACCTGCGGAAGAAGGCGTGAGTCCTCGGCCGGGCTTTGACGTCCCCTACAGATTCTACGAAGTGCACAATAGTCATTTACGGATGCAAGCACCGGCTTGACAAATGAAATGGATGAGATGTTTTGGCAAAGTATTTCACCCCCGTCCCTTTCCGCTTTTCAGAAGCGACAGTATCATGGCTGTGCTCTCAGATTAAGGCGCGTAAAGATAAATACTTAAGGTTGGTAGCGTGAGTAAACAATAGAAGGTACTTTCACCATGTACCACAAAGACTGGCTCGTTGACCTGTACAGACATTGCTTCTCATTATTGACACAACATGCCCACAACCCAAATGCACAAGGTTTGCAATCGGCCGACCGAGTTTCTCGTTCGCGTGAAATATTGACTTTCATTGAACTCATTAAATACGCCTGGTCAGGATACTATATATACAAAGCCCACGAGGGCTCCCAGAGACTGAACCTGCTTTTAAAACAACTCTATACAGACTCAACCCTTTGCACAACAAGCGCGGTGGCTGCTCCGCCGCCGTTGCAGATAGCGGCGACACCGTACTCGCCAGGCTTGAGCTGATGCAGCAGCGTCGTCAAGATACGCGATCCCGAGCTGCCAAGGGCGTGGCCCAGGGAGATTGCACCACCCAGGGGGTTCACCTTGGCGCCCTCAAGGCCCAAGATCTTCGAGTTGGCTAGGATAACGCTGGCGAAGGCTTCGTTGAACTCCCAGATAGCGACTTGGTCCTTGGTGATACCCGCGCGCTCCAGCGCGATGGGCACGGCCTTGGCTGGGGCGACGGGGAAGTCGATGGGGGCCATGGCGGCGTCTGCGTAGCCGCAGATCTTGGCTAGGACCCGCGACCCACTGCCGTACTCCTGAGCAATCGCCTTGCTGCCCAGAACCAGAGCGCTGGCTCCGTCGTTCAAAGTAGACGAGTTCGCCGCGGTGACGGTGCCCGTTCCGTCGCGTACGAATGCAGGCTTCAGCGTGGGCACCTTCTCGAACTTGATATCCATGAAACCCTCGTCCGTGTCGATGACCTTGTCGCCCTTCCTGCTGGAGACGGTGACAGGCGCAATCTCCTCGGCGAAGGCCTTTTCAGCCCAAGCCTTCTGCGCGTTCCTGTAGGATTGAATGGCATACTCGTCCTGTTGCTCTCTCGTGATGCCATGGGTCTTGACCGTGTTCTCAGCACAGTTGCCCATGTGGAATTGGTCGTAAACATCAGTGAGTCCGTCCTTGATCAGGCCATCTTCCATCTTGACATGTCCGAAAGCCGGCAGGCCGCTGGCGCGGGGCACGTAGTACGGGACCTGTGACATGTTTTCCATACCGCCGGCGATCTGGGCCTCCGATAAACCCATCTGGATGTTCTGGGCGGCGAAGATGACCGACTTGAGGCCCGAGGCGCAAACCTTGTTGATGGTGATCGCCTCGATGGATTGAGGAAGACCAGCAAAGATGGCGGCCTGGCGAGCCGGCGCCTGACCAACATTGCCTTGAAGAACATTTCCCATGTACACGTCGGTGATCTTCTCCACGGGGACCTTCGACTTCTCGACAGCAGCCTTGATGGCGGTTGCGCCGAGCTTAGGCGCGGACACAGAAACGAACGAGCCGTTGAACTGCGCAAATAGTCAGCGAGGTGCAGAAGCAGGCGGTAACAGAAATTGAAGCTGACCTTGGCAGTAGGTGTTCTCGCGGCGCTCAAGATGTATGCATCCTGCAGCTCCTTGCGAAGGGCGGTGCTGGTAGCGAAGTGGCGAGCCGACTTCACATGCCTGGCAACTTGGCCAGGCAGCCTGGAGGAGCGGAACTGTGCGATGGGCATCTTGGTAGCGACGGGACGGCACGCAAATAGCAAGTCCCTTGAGGTGGAATTGATACGATAAGAAGAGCAAGCGAGAATCAGAGACGATGCAAGCCCGGCTATGGATAAAAGGAAGTGGAAGCAAGAGTCGGATACTGACGGACCGGTAGGTTGAAGCTCCCCGGTTCGGTCTGCCTCGGCTTAATGGATGTACGAGATGATAGGTAGATTTACCTTACAGCCGAAGCGTCTGGGGTGGGCTGCGGGGTTGCTGGTACGACCTGGGACGTACTGTTTCGGCTGGCTTGGGGGTCCCCCTCCCGATTCGGGTTTGTGGAGGACATTACCATGCAGAGGTGACAAAGGATGCCAATAGAGCCGAGCATATTATTACTCTGCGCTTACTATGGCACTTTGCACTTCCTTCTCCCATTTCTTTTCCTCGATTTGAATATGCTTTGTGCCACATTAAGCATGTGATAGCTCCAGACGAATCCCGCCGCAATCTTCCATTAGTAAACACGGCCCCGGCCGGACCGGAATGGGGACCCTACGTAAGGTCACGTGGACCCTGAAGCTGGTAGTCAGCGGCAAATGATTGGTTGCTGCGACATGGTCGACCTGATTGGTAGTTACTCACCCAAACTCTGGCGTAGGACAGTCTCCATCAGGGTGGCTGCGAAGGCGACATTGAGCAAACCTCTTCGTCTCCAATCATCCATCTTACGACACGGCCCGCGAAGAAGAAGAGGAGGAACCCGAATTTCTCAACTTTTATTTCCCTCGGAAAGTGAACTCTTGTGCTACGAGCCCTTCGGTGCCTTTTTGCCGGGACCGACTCCGCACGCTGGTGGCGCATCTCGTCCGTTCGTGGTCCGATCAACGCTTCGCCCGCGTCATGTCTACCGCCGCTCGCCGTCGCTTGATGCGCGACTTCAAGGTAAGCCTGGGGCTTGTCCTCGACGATCTCGCTGGAACTCATCTCACTGACACACTCTCAGCGCATGCAAACCGACCCTCCCGCTGGCGTCTCGGCCTCCCCTGTTCCCGATAATGTCATGACCTGGTACGCCCGCCACGCCGGGACTTGATGCCAAGACCAGACCCCGTCCTCCAAACATATCACTTATCATCTCGACACAGGAATGCTGTCATCATCGGACCGGCCGATACTCCATTCGAAGATGGAACCTTTAGACTGGTGATGCAGTTTGAGGAACAGTACCCCAATAAGCCGCCGCAGGTCAAGTTCATCAGCCAAATGTTCCACCCGAACGTATACGCGACAGGAGAGCTCTGTCTCGATATTCTGCAGAACAGATGGAGCCCTACGTACGATGTCGCTGCCGTGCTCACCAGCATCCAAAGGTTAGCAGCTGCGTTACGGACATAGCCGAGATTTATGTGTTGACATGTTGCCTACAGCTTGCTCAACGACCCCAACACCGGATCACCTGCTAATGTCGAGGCCTCCAACCTCTACAAGGACAACCGCAAGGAGTACACCAAGCGGGTTAGGGAGACGGTCGAGAAGAGCTGGGAAGATTAGCCAACAACGGAAGACAATGTCGCTGGTGGTCGCCAGAAGGATAATCGGCAACAGCCTGGGTGCTAGCGCCCCCATTCATCCCCGTTTACTCGACCGCGCAGAGGAGCGTATGCAAAGCATGGCAGGGAGCTCGGGATTCTATTATAGGCGTTTGGGTGCGTGGTGTTTTTGGCTGACTATACCAAGGGATCCATACCTACATATCTGTTTACCAGCAGGTCGTTCAAGTCAGTTAGTTCCAGAATAGCGAGGCTGTTTCTTACATATTCCATGTGAAATTGCTTCCTGCATTGATGAGTGTAGATGCATAATCTTGATCATTTTGATTGTCGCTTGCTGAGATTAGAATCAGGCGGGGTCTGACGTGCAAGCAAATCAAGCCGAATGCCTTAGGTACAGTAGGTACTGTAACCTTTGGCCAAAGGTATTCCTTTCATGAATTTAGATACAACAAGTACTTCAGGAAGACCCTTGCCCGGTAGTCGCTACATGCCCCAACCAGTTCAACGTGAGGTACTAATCAGCTGCACTAAGATAAGCTTCGAAATGGTGCTTGAACGCCTTCCCGAAGGCTGTACCTCACATATAAACTTACCTATAGATGGAAGTACTGGGAAGGGAATCATTGCACGGCCAAGGCGAAAGGCATGTGCGTCAAGTGTCGCCTTGTACCACGCGTGCTCGGCCTGGTTCAGGGAGGTAGCCCTGCCTCCCAAGGAGGGGCAGTGGAAAGCGGGAGCCCAGCAGTGTGGACAAGCCAAGCACCATACCTGAAATGAAGTACCGCCAGGTACAAGTGCCTGAGGGGTCTGTCTCCCACGCGAAACACTGCAACTTCCCGCTCACAGCGCGTTTCCCCTTGGATACACCTCTACGCCCGGTTTTCTCCCCCCAACATCCCGACCAGAGGTTCATTCGTACGGCCAAACGAGTCGCTCGCCGTCAATCCGTTTCTAGCGTCAGGGCGTAGGCGTGCTTTCCTGTTCCTCCTTTCGCACGGCGTGCCACTGGGACGTGGCTGGAACTCGGCATTAGCGGTGCGGCGCCCTCGTTCCACCCCTGACCGTCAACTTGGCCCGCATATCGCACCTCATGACAACACCCGTCGAGTAGCACAAACCGAAACTGCCGGCCCTCCATGTCTGCGAACAGCATCAAGGTGGTCGCCCGATTCCGGCCCCAAAATAGGGTCGAGCTGGAATCGGGCGGCAAGCCCATCGTCACTTTCGATTCCGAGGACTCGTGCACAATCGAGGTATGCTGCCGTCTCCGTCTCCTGCGCCAGGCCCGACACTTGGCCCGTATGCAGGATCCCGAGCTGACAAGCTGCTATAGTCCAGGGAAGCCCAAGGAAGCTTCACGTTCGATAGGGTCTTTGATATGTCCTGCAAGCAGCAGGACATTTTCGATTTTTCAATCCGCCCGACTGTCGACGATATCCTCAATGGCTACAACGGTACCGTCTTCGCCTACGGCCAGACTGGCGCTGGTAAATCCTACACCATGATGGGAACGAACATCGACGACGACGAGGGAAGGGGTGTCATCCCCCGTATTGTCGAGCAAATCTTCGCCAGCATTATGACGAGCCCCAGCACTATTGAATACACCGTCCGCGTCAGCTATATGGAAATCTACATGGAGAGGATCCGAGATTTGCTAGCACCGCAGAATGATAACCTTCCCGTACACGAAGAGAAGAACCGTGGTGTCTACGTCAAGGGTCTCCTGGAAATTTATGTGTCAAGCGTTCAAGAGGTCTACGAAGTAATGAGGAGAGGAGGCAATGCCCGTGCTGTGGCGGCGACGAACATGAACCAGGAATCCTCGCGTTCCCACTCCATTTTTGTCATCACAGTCAGCCAGAAGAATGTTGAGACAGGATCGGCAAAGAGTGGCCAGCTATTCCTGGTAGATTTGGCTGGTAGCGAAAAGGTCGGCAAGACTGGCGCAAGTGGTCAAACTCTCGAGGAGGCCAAGAAGATCAACAAGAGTTTAAGTGCCCTGGGTATGGTCATCAACGCCTTGACCGATGGCAAATCATCCCACGTTCCTTACCGCGACTCCAAGTTGACACGTATCTTGCAAGAGTCGCTCGGTGGTAACAGTCGTACTACTCTTATCGTCAACTGCTCCCCAAGCAGCTACAACGATGCGGAAACTCTAGGCACCCTGAGATTCGGAACCCGTGCCAAATCTATCAAGAACAAAGCCAAGGTCAACGCGGAGCTTAGCCCTGCCGAGCTCAAGGCCCTGCTCAAGAAGGCGCAAAGCCAAGTCACGAGCTTTGAGAACTACATATCCGGCCTGGAAGGCGAGGTACAGATGTGGCGTGCTGGAGAGTCTGTCCCAAAAGAGAGGTGGGCTACTCCCGCGTCTGCCGACGCCGTTGCAGGCGTCAAGGCTGATGCTAGGGCGCCTCGGCCTTCTACGCCGTCACGGTTAGCCGCCGAAAGTCGTTCAGAAACGCCCGTGACATCAGAGCGATCAGGGACGCCGAGCTTGCCGTTGGATAAGGACGAACGGGAGGAGTTTTTGCGACGCGAGAATGAGCTCCAAGATCAATTGGCGGAGAAGGAGTCGCAAGCCTCGACGGTAGAAAAGCAGCTTCGTGAAACAAAGGAAGAGCTCGCATACCTAAAGGAGCACGATACGAAGGTGGGCAAAGAGAACGAGAGGCTGACAACCGAGGTCAACGAGTTCAAAATGCAGCTGGAACGATTGACGTTCGAAAGCAAGGAGGCACAAATCACGATGGACGCCTTGAAGGAGGCGAACTCGGAATTGACTACAGAGCTGGACGAAGTCAAGCAGCAGCTTCTGGATGTCAAGATGAGCGCAAAAGAGTCGGGAGCAGCCTTGGACGAGAAAGAAAAGAAGAAGGCCGAGAAGATGGCTAAGATGATGGCGGGTTTCGATCTTGGTGGAGACGTATTCAGCGAGAATGAGCAATCCATCACTGAGGCCATCCAACAAATTGATGCCTTGCACGAGCAAAGCTCTGTTGGCGACCACATTGCACCCGATGAGTTTAAGGCACTGCGTGCACGACTTGTTGAAACGCAAGGCATCGTTCGCCAAGCCGAGCTATCGATGTACAGCGCGTCGTCCAACGACATGGACAGCCGTCGCCGCCAGGAACTGGAAGCCCGGTTAGAAGCTGTGCAGCAGGAATACGAAGATATGCTGTCCCGAAACCTTGGCGAAGCCGATGTTGAGGAAGTCAAGGCGAGACTAGAGAGTGCCTATGCCAACCGACAGACCACCCAGACGCAATTGGTAGATGAGCTCAAGGCCGACATCGCCCAGAAGGCCTCAGAAAACACTCGGATGAAGACGCTCATCGAAGAATTGCAACATCGTGTCAAGAGCGGAGCGGGAGCCCCGATGGCTAATGGCAAGACCATCCAGCAGCAGATTGCAGAGTTTGACGTTATGAAGAAGAGCCTCATGCGGGATCTGCAGAACCGCTGTGAGCGTGTGGTTGAGCTCGAGATTTCGTTGGACGAGACCCGCGAGCAGTACAACAACGTTCTCCGATCGTCTAACAACCGTGCCCAACAGAAGAAGATGGCTTTCCTGGAGAGGAACTTGGAGCAGCTCACCCAGGTCCAGCGCCAGCTGGTCGAACAAAACTCGGCCCTGAAGAAGGAGGTGGCTATCGCCGAGCGAAAACTGATTGCGCGAAACGAGCGAATCCAGAGTCTAGAAACACTGCTTCAGGACAGCCAAGAAAAGATGGCGGCTGCAAACCATAAGTACGTTCCCCTTGTGTTCTAATTGTTTACGCGACCCTTGGCAGCGCTCGTACAAGGTCACTGACATCCATCATAGATTCGAAGTACAACTCGCAGCCGTCAAGGAACGCCTGGAAGCTGCAAAGGCTGGCAGCACTCGTGGACTTGCGGCACCCAACGGGCTTACCTTTGCCAACGTGGGCAGCCGCATCGCGAAGCCCCTTCGCGGCGGAGGTGGTGACACAAATCCTCCAATTCCTTCCATCCAAGCCGTGCAGCAGAACGAAGGAAATGGCAACAAGCGAGCGAGCTGGTTCTTCAATAAGTAATAGACATGTCTCTCTCGCGATTTGCTTTAGGTGGCATGTGCCGCATTTCGTGTAGACGAGCGGAGGATTAAAGCATCTCGCCTGCATCGTTTTCCACTGGCAGACGTTGTAATTTCGGATACATGCGACTTGCGAAGGCCATGGTTCCCACCATGTCTTGGGGAAAGTGGACCAAGGGATGTGCGAGATTGTCACTTGCATGCTGAAGTTAATGTCTGCGTGACAGCGAGAAACCATGGAATTCTAATCATCAAAGGATAGGCGAACAGAGCAGTCACAGATGAGCCAAGACCTGGTCGGAGTCGCTATGCATGGAGGGAGTTTGCTTTGTCTCATGATTGCGAGTCTTTACGTATGAGTTATATGGACGGAACGAATCCACAATAGAGTACATTGTTTTATCATACATCGGTCCCAACGAAAATACTAAATGATGGACCATGTGATAAATTGGATCTGAGATTGGTATAGATGTATATAGAGACCTTCCGGGCATTGCACTCGGCGTCCGGAAGCCGAGCTTTGGTGCCTCCCAGTAACTTCAAAGTGTTAAATTGTCATAAATATTTCATCTTTCGCTTAGCCAAGACTTGTGGTAATTAAAGGTCACCGGAAGAGTCGCCAACTTTGGTGGTAAACAAGGCGATAATAAAACCTTGGGGGACAGACAGGAGCACTACGAAAGCAAAGGCACCAAAGGTGACCATGGCGATCTTGATGTAGAGAAAGACGAGACGACGCCATGCTGCCTTGGAGAAAGTGGACCACGCATCGGAAACGGTAGCGTAGCCCTTGCCGGTAACGACAACAGGGTCTACTCGTCCTTCGAAAGTGCGATCAAACGGAATGATGGTCTCGACGTCAGGCGCCAGAAGTGAAGCCTGCACACGGTGGAGGACCACACGAGCAGGGATGACGATGAAGACGGCCGACACAATGGCGACAGCGAGCACAACGATGACCTTGCCAGCGTAGGAGCCATCAAACTTGTGGACGCGAGTCGGCTGGTCCAGCTGAATGTCAGGCATAGCCAGGCCGATCATGCCGGCGAGAAGGTCAGGAAGCCAGCGGGCAACCTCGGTAGCACCCCAGTAGATCAGAACGGCTCTCCAGGTAGCCTCGAAAGTACGCTTGAAGGGGGGCAGGCGTGACCAGAAGTGCAGCTCGGAGCGCTTGGTGAGGATGATGTGAACCCAGGCGGTGCTTAGCTGGACCAGGGTGAGGGAAGCGAGCAGGGTGGCGACAGGAGCGAAGAGGCCGCCGAAGGCACCGACGAAGATGGTGAGGAGCAGGGTGGTGCAGAGCTCCTGGGCGACGAGGCAGAAGAAACCACGGAAGAGGGCCTTGAAGCCACCGTTGGCACGCAGGAGACGGCTCATGGCGCGGATGGAAGACGAGACGGCCTTGGAGTCGCCGGCGGTGGGCTTGGCGACGTCCTGTGTCTGCTGGCCGGGCTCCTCGGTGTAGTCGTCCTGGAGGGCAACTGGCTCGTACGCGGGAGGCTTCTCGTCCTCGACGATGGCGAACACGGGGAAGACATCGCTGATGGTGTACTTGACCTATGGGGAGCACAACGTTAGTATTCATGTAAGCCGGCGTTTGAATGGGGATGTGTATTTGCCAGGTAGCGGAGGAGTTCCCGTGATCCATGAGACAGAATGAGGAAAGGAAGGCGGTAGTAACACTTACGAAGACGAAGAGAGGAATGATGATGAGTAGATCGGCGATGAGGATCAAGTACGACCAGGCAGGCAGTTCATAGACGGGACCGTTGTCGCCATTGTTGCCGTTGCCATCGTTGCCTCCCTGTATGGCCCGCTTAAGGACGGCGGCACCGATGTGATGGATCATGATATCAGATTAGGAGCCGCCGAGAGGGAGGTTCGTTGGCGACGGAGTATAGTAGCGAGGTACGGGCGAGAAGAGGAACGACTGTCGGGAGAAAAGATTGTGTACTGGTCGGATGGCAGAAAGAGAGAGAAAGAGTAGAGATTAGGTGTTCCGAAAGGAAACGGATGAAGAGGAAGAGGAAGAAAGAGCGGGTATAGGACGTGGGAGCAAGGAGGCTCTTAACCAGAGGGGCGAGGCGAGGCGAGGCAACAGTCAGCACCAGCACGGGTTCAGCAAAACGTATGGCGGCAAGGCAAGGCAGCACAGCCCGTTCACGTTGCGTATTAGTTAAAGGTGGGAAAAAAGACTGGAGCTGAGTGGTCAGACGGCAAAGGGAGGGTACGTGTAAGGCGTAGTGCAGCGCACCGGAAGGCAGTAGCGTCGCATGTTCCGTCGGCAGGGGTTTGTCGGAGCATTTTGATAGGCAGCTTCAGCGCAGGATCAGGACCCAGGACACACACGGCCAGGGCCAACAAGCGCTGGAGCCTCATCCTGTCCTTGTTTCGGCTCGCGGGGTACCTTAGTCTGCGTCGCACACCGTCGGCACCCCGAGTACCAGGACCAGCCGGCGGGTACCGTGCGAAAGCAGGAGGACTTGATCTGATGCTCGTAACCGTCGGAGCTCGGACTGCTAGGATGCCACTGCAACGCCCACTGTCGAAAGTCCGGGTTACAGTCACAGGCAGGGGGTGGGGGCCAGTTGGTCGCCTAAGGTAACTAACATTAACGACAGATGATGGAAGAAGCACTGGCTGGAAATGGGCAATCGACGCGAATCGAACCCGGCTCATCCGTTCAACTGACTGCGCCCCAATCCATCCCGAAGATCCCATCCATGCATCGTCTTTGCCGGTGAGCCGCGAGCCGCAAGCCTAACTCGATTGATGCATTTTCACCAAACAATCGAGAAGCCATTTCTTTTCCGTCCCATTCTTCTTTGCTCGCTCTTAGAAAATCAATCTTTTCCATCCTCGTTTCACGATGACCCTTTCCGAGTAGCCCCAGGTGCTGTCTGGCAACCGTCTTGTCGGTATCCTCAAACGTCGTCAACCTGAAACCAAACGTCTTCTCCGTGTCTGTTGGCTCGGCCAAGAGCATTAGGCCCGGCTGGGTCCTGCCATCGACGAAGATGCCCTATTCGAAGGCACGAGCGAACTCGTTGCGTGCTATCGCCTAGACCGTTGCGAAGTTGCCTTGCTGACCAAGGAAGATGGCATCTTCTTATTGTCCAGACCGAGGATTTGCTGCGACGGAAGGAAAGCAGCGATGGAGCTGGTCAGTACTATGCGTCCCACCGTAGCGCTTGCGAAGGTCGCGGCGCTCCTCGGTACACTGAGTTCCAGCAACTGCAGGCTTGACGTAGACATTCATCACTGCCCTCTCGCGCCGACCCGTTGACCGACAGCACTGGCGAGGCGACGTGAATAATGTAGACGACTTCTCGGGCGGCCGTGTCGTAGGAATGCGGAGCGACGATATCGGGAATGATGAGCCAGCTAAGCTGCTCTCCACCCAGAGACAGCTCTCTGATGGTGCGCTTATCCAATATCTAATTGCTGCCGGCCTGACAACGGACGGCACATCGGACATGATAGCCTACCTTTACCTCAGCGATGAGGGTGCGGAACCCAGTGAATCCAGTTGCTTCAGTGAGCAGAACGAGTTCTCCCGCCATTGTCTACAGCTTGTGAAGACCAAGATGATTGAGAACTCCACAGACAAAAGAGCCGTGAGGTGGTGTGACATGGAGGACTACCTTACCAGGTAACGATTCCGGATGTTGTGCAGCCTTCTGACCGTACATTGAAGACATGGCGACTGCAGGACATGAGACAATGCTAGGATCATCGTCGTGGTCGATTTTCAGTACTCTGTACAGAGTACGATCGGGGGAGCTCTCCTTTCCGGTCGTGCCCCATGCCGCTTGTACTTGATATTACTATGCACAACCCAAGTATCTGGGCTAAACTATCGTTGCTCGCTGAATCCAGAAATAAGTGCCAGCAAGTCGAGGATTATGCCATCACCTTGACAAATATGGCACCTAACCATGTGCCCGAAGAGTGTATTGACGCTCGCTTTCCAACGCATATTGTTCCAGACTTGTTTATTGTCCATACAATAACGTTATGCACTTGATCATAGACGCAAGAAACCAGCAGAAACATGAGTCACTGTACACTCGAGTTTAGTCATGGGGCTCTTGCCATTTACTTGGGGGGTTGCATACAACATATACTATCAAGGCAGTTCCTGTATTGCACGTTGCCTCGGTATCTGGGCTGAGAATGAAGTTCAAAGAGGTGGCGTAGGACCCTGTGGAGGGGACGTCATCCCCCGCCATGCGCTCCATAAGCGCCCTGTAACATCCACGATGCTAGCAATCGGAACCTTTCCTGTACCCCCACAGCGATAAAACGCCCAGGTGGTTCGTACAAACCCAACCAGTAAGAATATTGGTGGAGGGCTAGCATTTGTCATACATCGAGGCAAGCTCTTAAACGGTCACCGTCCACATAGAACGATCCTCCACTGAGTGAGACAGGAAAGACATACGAAAACCCCCTTGAGCTTGATGTCTGCCCCATCTATCCCCAACCTGCTGTCTCTGCGAGGAAGTCGTGGCGGCGGCAGAGGGCGAGGTCGCGGAGCTGCATCCGCGCCGGGCCAAACCCACGACTTGACCATTCAAGGCACCGATACAGATGCTGCCGTGTCAAGATTGAGCGCAGTCGATGCTGGATACCTGGAAGACCCGTATGCTCGTTTCTTTGTGCACAGCACCGATGGCCCTGCGCCTAGGAGGTTTCCTATCATAAACCGAGGTGAGATGACCATGCAAGATGACTCCATTTTGTTCTCTCATCGACCACTTACTAACCGTGCACACAAGGCACATACACGAGGACTGCAGCCCTGGATGCTCTGATCAATGCATTCCTCACAGGCGCTCCCGGGGAGGATGGCCATATCCAACAGAGGCAGATAGTCTCTTTAGGCGCAGGCACCGACACTCGGCCCTTCCGAGTATTTCCTCAGACAAATTCACAACAGCTCATCTACCACGAGATTGATTTCGCAGTGACTTGCAGCAAGAAGCTCCGCACCGTCCAGGCAACGCCCCCGCTGAGAAACATAATCAAGGAGGCGACGCCAGGCCAAGGTGAATCCTGGTCCGGCCAGCCATCTGCCGGCGGGGAGTACTACTGCCATGCGATCGACCTCCGTCAGCTTCCCAGCATAGACTTCTCTACCGTACCAGGTCTTCGAAACGACGTCCCTACTCTGCTTCTATCGGAATGCTGCCTCTGCTACCTATCGCCCGGCGAGTCCGAGCAGGTGGTGGACTACTTCGCCTCCCAGATACCGAACCTGGCCGCCGTCATCTACGAGCCCATCCGGCCCGACGACGCCTTCGGGAAGGTCATGGTGTCGAACCTGGCCGCGCGCAACATCCGCATGCCGACGCTGGAGGTGTACCAGAACGGCCAAGACCAGGAGGCGCGGATGCGCAAGGCAGGCCTCGAAGTGGTGCACCACCTGACTGTTGAGAAGATCTGGGACACGTGGATAGGCCCCGAGGAGAAGGAGAGGGTGGATGGGCTCGAGGGGCTTGACGAGGTCGAGGAGTGGAAACTGCTGGCGGCGCACTACGTCGTGGTTTGGGCCTTCAAAGGCCATGGATTTGGTGCGTGGGAGAGCGTTAATGGCGGAGCGTAAACGATCGCCGCAACAGACCAGACGGCACTGTTTGCACATCATATCATGACATGAAAGATACCCGGATCTACTAGTTTGAGGAGGCTAGACTCGCTTGACATGGTTAATGACACCTTTTTCTGTCTTCTTCATTCAATTCATTACGTTTATGAGACACTGAAGGGTTCTGATTGTCATCAAGGTGATGCGTGTCAGACAGGGAGACAGGTTATTAAAATTAGTGGCCAAAGATCTTCGGACAAACGCTAATGTACACCAAAACTTATACTTTTTAAATAGCTATAAAAATAATACTATAAGTAAAAAAAGGATTTAAAGTATAAATAAGATACCTTTATAAAACTTACTATACTTAATAATAAATTAATCTAAAAATCTAAGAGTTTAAATTGCAGACTTTTGGCCACTAAGGTAATTTTACCCACGTACAACGGTACCTTACGTCGTCACGTGCCAAACTGGCAGTAGTGGTGTTGAAACCAGAAGGGTGTGCGAGTGGGTTGAGCGCACTGTAGCTTGGACGTTCCCTGTCGCGTCTAATCACTGCCACCTCCAGCGCATACGATCACACCTCTTGTCGGACCTGTCTATTATCATGTATTCTTGTTAGTCGCCTTGGGCGAACCCAGTCATTTCTTGTTTCTTGGATCTTTCAACTCGCTATCTATATCGGCTCTCACCCAGGACGGCACCACGGCGCTACGGACCTGGGAGGGCAAGCGCTCATCTCGCGCCGCGGCCAGTTCTGTGCTCATCTGCATTGCTTGAAATATCGCATCGTACTTGGCTACTCGAAGCCCAACCGCGCTGTTGCTGAAAGTTGTTAATTGGTAGGTCCGGCCCGGACACCGCAGCTATGGCGGACTCAAAGGACAACAAAGCCTACAAGTACAGGCAGGAGATCAGTCAGGTAAGTGGCTTGCTTTCTATCCCAGTATCTATTTGAAAGCAACACCAGTCCAGTCACGTCTGGGGCGAGGCCAGTGAGCTGGGTAATATGGCTGCACTCGGGCCATCGCATTGCCAGCTGAAGCGGCTGGCATTGTGTTGCGCATGTTGAGCTTGGAACGCCTGGTGGGAATACGAGGAGTCTTGACACTCAAGCATCTTACACACTTCACAAGCCTTGTTGAAGTGCACAAGATCTGCCCACCAGACGTGCTTCCAGTCTTGACATCTCTGAACATATCGCAGCAGGGTGCTCTCAACATCGAGGGCCATGCAAACTGCATACATACCTGCGAGATCCCTTCCTGGGCTAACCGATGCCATTCAACAGATGATGTACGTATCTGGCGAGACAGGAGAGCCGTCCGTTGAAACCACTAGTATCATTGAGGATATTGTCAGGCAACAGGTCATAGAATTGGTCGGTCACCACCATTGATCGCTTTCTTCATGTCGACGATGCTAACGATAACCGCAGCTTCGCAATTCCACAGAGCTAGCCTCACGGCGTGGCTCAAAAACCATCAGCACAAACGATCTGATCTTTCAGATTCGGCATGACCAGCCAAAGGTGTCCCGTCTCAGAACATTCTTGTCATGGAAAGACGTGCGGAAGAACGTCAAGGACTCTGACGACAAGGGCGCCGATGCCGACCTGGCTGCCGGCGACGACCCGGTGGGAGGCGTCGTGCCAGGCGGGCCCGTGGATGACACGGCCAAGAAGAACAAAAAGGCCAAGGTCGGCCTGCCGTGGGAGCCGGCATCTTTCTACTCGGTTGAGGTGCCCGAGCGGGACGACGAGGAAGACGACGACGAAGAGGAGATGAACTACATCACGCTCCAGCGGCTGCGCAAGGCAGACGAGCGGACCAAGGCCATGACGCGTGAAGAGTACGTCACATGGTCCGAGTACCGCCAAGCTTCCTTCACCTGGCGCAAGGGAAAGAGGTTCCGAGAATGGGCCGGCTTCGGCATCGTGACCGACAGCAAGCCGTCCGACGATATTGTCGACATTTTAGGCTTCCTCACCTTTGAGATGGTGCAGACGCTGACCGAGATTGCGCTCAAGGCCAAGGAGCAGGAAGACATGGCCAGGGCCCAGAGCGGAGGCGAAACCGCCGGGGCCAAGAAGCGCAAGCTCCAGCAGGGCCTCTTCGACCCCCCGAGCGAGGGCAAGACGCCCGTCGAGCCGCGCCACGTGCAGGAAGCCTTCAGGCGGTTCCAGGAGCGGTCCAAGAAGTACAGGGCCATGCTGAACAACAGCAGGTTGCCGCAGCACACGGGCCTCAACATCTTCTGAAGCGTACTCGTTCTTGTTTTCTCGCAGCTTTTGGGAGCGGGGCAGGTCTTGGAAAACGGTCTGCGTATGGCGTTTCGTTGCTTTCGTCGTTTGGTAGGCTTTGGAGTTTGGATACAGGAAAGATCAGTTTGGGAGGGGGGGGATGTTCGCTCATCCGAGGCATTTCAGTTTCTTTCTTTCTATTCACGCCGTCCAACGTTGAACAATTGGACGTTCTATATGATTTACGCTTGGTATTGTGATAGCTGGTCTGGACCTGTGACAGGGAGATGCTCGGTGCGCAATTCAGCTACGCTCTACACAATGCCACTTTGGGCTCAAATTTATCTTACTTTTCAATTAGATGAATGGATAGATATGAAAAGAAAACAAACTAAAAGTATTGTACATCATTCACCTGCTGTCGGCGCGATTGTCGAGGAAGAGAGCAGTCTCACACACACATAGCTCTCTACCCATCGTAGCTCCTTTCATGTGGACGCGCCCCCCACATTCGGCTCCGGCGGAGATTTCCGCGCCCGCACGCTGGACAGTCCCACCCCTCCGAGCGTCCCCCGACATGAGACCCCTTCCCATCCGTCGCTGCAACATCACAGTCCCGCCCTTTGCCCGTCGTCGTCAACGCAATCACGGGGTATCGGTTCGCGTAGAGACACGCAAACCTGAGGTCGCATCAGCCAGGCCTTTAGCTTAGCTGCATCGCGCGCCGCTACGAAGGCGGGCTGCCAACCTCCTCTTCCCCCCCCCCCCCCTTTCGAAAACCCGCCTTCACGATGCTCTCCTTCATCCTCATCCAGAACCGACAGTACGTCTGCCTCCTCCCTTCTTTTTCTTATCCATGATGGCAGCTTTCCGTGAAGCCTTCGAGCATCTACCAGCTCCGTCCTCTGCCGTACCACCCTCTTCACCTCACACCGTCCTTTTTTTTTCTTTCTTTCCCTTCCTCTTTCCATGAGAAACTCCCCGCTAACGCAGATTCCGCAGGGGCAAGACGCGGCTCGCAAAGTGGTACGCGCCCTACAGCGACGAGGAGAAGATCAAGCTCAAGGGCGAGGTGCACCGGCTCGTCGCCCCGCGCGACCAGAAGTACCAGTCCAACTTCGTCGAGTTCCGCAACAACAAGATCGTCTACCGCCGCTACGCCGGCCTCTTCTTCTGCGCCTGCGTCGACACCAACGACAACGAGCTCGCCTTCCTCGAGGCCATCCACTTCTTCGTCGAGGTCCTCGACGCCTTCTTCGGCAACGTCTGCGAGCTCGACCTCGTCTTCAACTTCTACAAGGTCTACGCCATCCTCGACGAGGTCTTCCTCGCCGGCGAGATCGAGGAGACGAGCAAGCAGGTCGTCCTCACGCGCCTGGAGCACCTGGACAAGCTGGAGTGAAGCCTCCTCGACCGAGCAGAGAATACCAAAACACACCATGGATCCAGACACGCGGCTGTCGCGGAAGATGGGTCACAGCAATGATTGGGCTTAGGAGGACCGGAGCGTAGGATGCATTTCTCACAATCCCAAAAATTGATCGAGTCAACGGGAAAAGAGCTGGCGTCTGGAGTTGGAAGCATATTTGATTATAGTCACGGACATTAGGTGCTTCCAGGAAGCATTTTGTTCGTCAGCGCGACGGACCTCTTAATATTATAGCTAGAACTCGTTGAAGATCACCCACGCCTCGTCGGGGTCAATTGCTCCAAATGCCGAGTACAAGAACGTCAAACGATCCTCGGAGAAATCAATCATTAGACCTTTAAACATTGCCCCCCACAACTTTGCCGTATGGCACATCCCCTCCCAACCTATTTAGATTCCACCTTCATCGATGCTGCTCGCGTTCCAGTTTGGCCGCAAGCACGAATCATGAGTGTATGCTTGCGCAAAGAGGAGAGTGGCTACGCTTACTCGAAGTGTGCCCATCCCCCTAACCTTTCGACTCCCGGACTTGAAGAGCCGTTTGACTGGGATTCTGAAAGAATCGTTCGTTCGTTTCCTCAGCGAGAAGACTGTTGAAAGCCGGGTCTTGCGGGTTGCTCTGGGCTGCTGACGCCCCTTGTTCCGTTTTTATGCCTTCTGACGGAAAGAAGGTTTGCTTCGTTGTGTCCCTGGGTCCCAAGATGACCAAGTCGGATTGTGGGTTTATGCTCGGATGACCAGTATGTAATGCGTGAAACTCGGGAATACCCGGTAGCGTATTGTAAGTTGCCTGGCGATCGATCCTGCGCCTTTTCCTCTCTGGTCCTGAGATAGGTCTGCGATTTTGCAATGTTTCTGCCAGCCTCGCCAGGAACTCGTCTGCCTCTGCCCAAGCCACCGCCTCTCCGTGCGTCATGGTAAGACCACCGACAGCGTCCTGCGCGGTAGTAGCAGGCTCATGGGGGTTGTCCTTGATGAACGTTAGTGGCACGCCATGAATGAAATCACAGAGAATGGTACATCTTCCTAAGGTGACAAACGCCCTGTCGAGCGCTTGGCCATAATGTTGGGCGTGGTCGTGTAATCAAGTCCGGTCATGGGATCTTCGTGAGATGGACCGTGGAAGAACTTTGGGTCGACACTGGCCGAACCACTTTCGGGTATTTCACCCTCAGACAGCGGCGAAGCTGAGGAGTACGGAGGTGTTCCGCTGTTCCTCCCTTTTGTACTTGGGGGTGGCATAATCTCAGGCTCGCTATAGTTCGGGCAGTTCCAGACGTAATGCCGCGCTTCGATACCACAAGTCAGATCCGAGCAGAACTTGGTTGCGGCCGGCTCTTGTAGGTGGCCTGGTAGTGGATGCAGTAATTGCGCTACGAGTTGCCGTGATGTAAGTAGGCAAACCTGAAAGGCAGGTCTTGTTCAACTTACGGTCATCGATAGTCTTGAACTTGTAAGCTTCCGGCTTTGACATGTTTTCAGAGCGTTGGGCTTTCCGCTCAGAGGCAACCGTGCCGATCTGCAGCACGGCGGAACTTTCTCTCTGGAGTGTTTGTGATTCAGGCACTGCAAAACCAACAATGTCTTTCGGGTATGTAGCTGGGTTGCCTGAAGCGTTAATTTCCTGGTGAGAGCCAGCGTCCATTTCTGCTGATGGAAGATGATAGGGGATACACAATGATTGGGGGGCAGTGCTCGGCCAAACAGCTGTTGACTTAATATCATTAGCACCTGCGTCGCCTTGCCACGCCACGCCATGGCCGTGGGACGGGTTGCCCTGGATGAAATACGATTCTAGAATGGGGATGAGGCTCGGCAAGGTGTGATCATTACTTAAACGATATTTTGCTGAACATTCCCTCCAGATGTCAAAGACCTCGGATGGGTTACAGCTTCTTTGAATCAGGAACTTATACCATCGCCGGACAATTTTGCCAATCGCCCCCATCTCCCGTTTGCGCTCCTTGGCGTGTCCAGCGACCTTCTTCACGGCTGCGCTTGCTTGGCGGATCTGCTTGAACAGCCATATCGTGTAGATGGAGATGAAGCTCGACGAAAGGAGGTCCCTCTGCGCAGCCTTGAGCCTGTTTTCCAACGTCCCCTGGCGCATCATCGCCAAGTCGCCAATGTCGCGAAGGCCGTTGCAGCCTACAACCAGTTTGAGGTTCAGGATGACCTGATGCTCGGAGTCCATGGTCACTGACGCAGGTTGGATGGCGCGGAGCGGCTCCCGGGGGTGCAATGATACCGTAGCACGAGAGTTGTTGGGAGGTAAACAAAGGCAAGATGGATGTTTGGAGAAGAGCAGACAGGACCAAAGACATGGGGAAGGCAGCTGGCAGGACGGACTGGCAGGTTACCTGCCTGCCTGCCTGCCTGTTTTCCCTGGCCTCAAGTACAATGCCCTACCTTGCTAAGGTACCTTGTCTTGGTCTTGACACTGCTGTCCTTGATCTGATTCCTTGCACGTAAGTTATCTCGATGCAATTAATTTCTGGACGCATCTCTAGTCAGGTATGTGCTTAGAATGAACCCAGATCCTTAAATACTGTCCATAATCTATCAAGATCAAGACGTGGGGTGTAAAACATATGGATTGCTACGCCTCAAACAGCTGTATGAATTCCACTTCTCTCACGGCTCCTCCCCCCCCATGTTCAAATATCAGTGAAACTCCATCAGATATAAAAGAATGCCATCAAGTTCAGAAGGGAAGGCAACTTGTATTCAAACGCCCTCCCCACGCCCCTCCCCTGCGCCTCATCGCTTCTTCAACGCCGCGAACCTCCTCTCCAGATCACTAATGTCCGGCACCGCGCCCTCCGGCTCGTTTGTCTTCTTGGCGGCTGCCGCCGCATGCTTCTTCTGCCGCGCCGCCGCATCCTCCATCTGCTTGTTCGGCCGCAGCTCCACCGACCCCAGCGTCACCTTGGGATGCACATTGTCCGTCGTCATCCGCGGCGGCGTCACCGTCAGGGGGCTCTTGGGCCCGCCCGGCTGCACCCTCGGCGGCGTCGCTCGGCTCAGCTCCTCGGCGCCCTTGGCTGCTTGCGGGTCCGTCGCTAGGGGTTCCTCCAGGGCCTTCTGCGCCTGGCCCCCCGATGCGTCGTCGTTTTCGTCGTCGTCATCGTCGTCGAGTAAGTCTGGCGGCGTGACGCCTCGCTCCCGCCGCGGCCAGTCCACCCCGTATGCCCTCGCAATCTCCTCCAGGTAGCCCTGAACGAGCTCGTGGCGCGGAGGCTCGACGCTGAGCTTCTTGATGACCTTCTCATTCACTTTCCCGTCCGAGTTCTCCATCGCCGCCAGCACAAACTCCTTGCCATACTTATCCGCCAGCAGCGCCCGTACGGTCAGCAGCTCCTTGATCTCCGTCTTGGGCGCGGCGTAAATGATGCTCTTGACGGCCTCCTCCAAGCCCGGGTCGCAGGTCGAGCCCTCGAGGAGCCCTGCGCGCGCCAGGAGCAGCTCGCAGTACAGCTCCAGGATCTCGTGTAGCTCGGTGGTGATGTCGGATCGGATAATGTTCTCGACTCGTATCGTGGCCGAGTCGACCTTGCCGGCCTCGAGCAGCTGGGCCATGCCCCGCCGGTGCGTCTTGCCTAGCTGCTCATCGCGCTGCTGGACCATGCGCAGGCGCGCGATGGCGAGCTTCAGTTGGACCTTGAGCTTGGTCTGTGGTCGCGGGGCGGGCTGGTTAGCGATGATTGCGTCACTGACGACGGGGCATGGGCAGCCGCGGAGCGACGGCGGGGTGCTTTGGAGGGGTAGGTCTCACTGTGTAGGATGCTGCGGGAGCCATGACGGAACGTCGAATTACTGTAGGCCAGGGAGAGAGGATGTGCGAAGAGAACGAAGCTTCGTCTCCGGGAGCATCAGCGATATCAGTGATTGAGAGAAGCCTGAACCAACGACGGGTTTCCAAGGCAGAAGGCTCCGTCACAGGCACCTTTCAATCCGCAGAGGTACCGCACTTCGCATGGGTCCGGCTTGGTCTGCGGATGCGCCAAAGCCTGTAGACCAAGGTACCTTACCTCTGCAGCAAGGTACTGTCTCTTGTACGCCCTTTTAGCTCCTTGCGGGGAATCCTGGGCCCACCAGAGCTTCTAAGCTCAGGTCGCTGGCAGCCGCTTCTGGTAATACGATACCATCGGCTCTTGGCATACAAATTGCGTCGCTGGAGGGTGTCCAAAACTGCGAGACAATCATGACAGGTACCTTTTTCACAGCCACTATCCTACACATTGCTTTCTTGCTCTAGGGTCCAAGGTAAAAACAAGGTTAGATTATATGCGAGGGCTGTTTGTCCCAGCTGATACAAGTCCTGGCCAACCTTTCGTTTGCACCCCTGTTACGATGGGAGGATTCAGAGCACTCCGTCTTTGCATGGCTGGTCCTCCCCATCCCGTGTCGCACGCAGTCCGCATTCCATCAGCGTAGCAGACCTTCAATTGCCCCTTCCATGACCGTGTTAACGCCTTATCCAATGCTGCTGAACAAAGAACAATAGCTGCCGTCGTCTAGAGGGAAGCTGGTAGTGAAAGACACCATGAAACACCAAACCCACTGGCCCTTTGCCAGTCGTCGAATATGTACACTGGCATTACTCCATCTCTTCGTCAGCATCAGCAACCGGCGGCACACCGTCCGTCGCCTCGCCCTGGAACACCTGGTTGCCCTCGTACGTTACTCGTCGCCATCCACACGACTCCTTGTCGTCCTTGATCCATTCCATGGTGGGGAAGTAGTGGTCGTTCTTCTTCATCGTGATTACCCACGGCACCGAGTCAAAGGTGACCGCCTTGAGTCTGAAGTCTGCAATCGGGTTAGTTCATGTGCCACCAACCGGGATGCCATTCGCTAACTTACAGGTGTTATCAGGGATCTTCCGGGTGGCCGCGATGAAGGCATCGAGATCAGGGGTTGGCTGCCCATTCACGTGAGTGATGAAGTTTGTTGGCGCTACTCCGTATTGGTATGCCGGGGATCCGCGAATCCTGCTCGACACGTAGACTTCGCTGTGAAGCTTGCTGATTTGCTGTCGGACGGCCTGATGGGGTCGGTGAAGGACAGCGCCGCAGAAAGACACCGCGTGGTCCGTCTCCATGCCATCGGCTGACACGGTCGCGAGCTGAAGGTGGATCTCCTCGCACTCTCGCACAATAACTGCATCCAGTGATTCGTTGGAGTACATGACGTCAAAATCCGATATCGTGGTGCAGATTTTACCGTTGAGGGTCAGGACGATGTCTCCCTCCAAAAGGGACACTGGCTGGTTGACTCGCTCGAACGCCCGCTTGCTGACCATGAAAAGCTGGTGATGCGAACGGTTGGCTTGGGTCACCTTGCGGATCCATTCATCCGACACTCCCATGACCGACGCTTGAGACATCTGGATAGCCCTGAACTCGACAGAGAGAATTCGAAGCTTTGGCGTTTCGCCCTTCTGAATGGCCGAAATGACAGGGAGCAGCGTCGGTGTGCCCATACCGAGGTAGTACTCCTCATCCCGCTGGCTGCACGGCGAGCGCTCTCCAAGGTATGACAGCCAAAGTGCCTGCACAGTACCGTCGGGTGCGACAAGCACACCGCTGTTGCAGGTGGAACCCAGGTTACTATCTATGGTGATGGCGTCAACGTTAACTGCGCGATATCGGGGTGCGCCAGAGTTGGCCGGGATCGCCACGGCCGTGATCTCGGTCACGGTGGTTGCGCCGTGAACAACTCGGCCAATCCTGTTGTGACCAAGGAAATACGTCTTTGCGCCTTGGGTCAGGTGCTCACTGCTGAGTCGTGCGCTCATGACTGGCGCATCGACCAGTGAAGGGTCATATTTGATGATGGCGTAGTTTTGCAGTGGGTGGAGGAAAACCACCTTGCCTTCCACAATGATCGAGTCGGCGATGGTGACGGTGATGTCGCAAAGATCATAGGGAACGATGGCTCGGGATATCAATACCAGACCTTTCTCGGCATCAATGACCAAGCCCATACCCCATCTGCGGTTCTTCGGGAATCCGTCTAGCTTGACTGGCATAGTGCAGTTGACGTGTACGAAGCTTTTAATCAAGTCACCAATGCCTGGGTGTGGCATGTGGTCTAGCTCTATAAAGGACGCGGATCGCCGTATAGGAGTCACCGGGGGAAGGGGGTCTCCGAGGTCGCTGAAGTCCCAAATGCCGCTTTCATCATTTCTGATGGCCATCTTCATCTTGGCAGACCAGTGACGGTCCACGTAGATGACTGTCGTATTCAGGGTGTGAAGGTCACGCAGGTGCTTGTAGGTAACCACCACCCTCGCCTTGTCCGGTATGTTTTTCATCACTTGGATAAAGGTGTCCAGATCTGGCACCTTTTTATGATCGACAGTCTGGATGATCCACCCGTTGTCGGTATTCTCGAAGCGGAATGAGCCTGCAGACTCGCAGACGTAGACGCCCTGGACTGCAACAGCATAAAGCCTGGCTTGCTGATAAGACAGGTTGTGGAAGCTTGCGCCAGCAACGGAGACGAAGCGATCGGGCGTAATCTTGTGAAGGTCCCCGACTTCAATCTCCACCTCCACATCCTCCCCACCACGTTGCAGCTGAAACTTGATGGTGTTGCCGACATTGGAGTCGAGAATGTCATCGAGTCTAATAAACTGGGTGATCATCTCTCCGTTGACCTTGACAAGCACGTCGCCCTCCTCGATCTTGTTGTGTGACGGACCAGCAGGGAGGACGATTTCAGCCACCAGCATATTGGTTTCCTCGGGGAAGGCCTTTCGCGTGGCGGCCTCCCACTCAGGCGTGAGACCCAGCCGACGACACTCGTCGAATGGCTTCAGCAAGAACTGACACTGGATGTCTCCTCGTGTGACAGGCTTGCCCTGCTGGATACACTGCAGCGCACGGAGGGGCCTGTCCAACGGTAGGAAATAGTCTGTCGATGCACCGTCAGATCGTCCACCCGCCTGAAGGGCGACAGCTGACCCATCCTTGCTGACTACGGGACTGCCAGAACTTCCACCGCTGGCGGCGGCATTCGCTTGGTAGTAGCAGGTGTTGAAGTCGCTGTAGCCTTCGCCGTATTCGGGCGCGTTACGATCCAGTCGGCTGATGACACCAGAGAGGATACTAAGCTTTTCGCCTGCATCGTTACCGACCACTCGAATCTCGACGCCCACTAATTTGCGTCAGTACCGTGGCCCTGGTTGCCAAAGCGCGTGTAAAAAGGACACATACCCTTTGCTTGATCCGGCGCCAATTCTAGGCCGTCGACATGCATATACTTGATGGCTTTCGGGTCGTACTTGAGGAGTCCAAAGTCGTGAACTGGATCACGGTATACCGGGTAACAGTCGACCTCTTCGTGGTTGTCAAAGACGCAGTGGCCCCAAAATGGGCCCGAGCCGACGACGTGACGGTTCGTCAAGATGTACCTAGACCAGAAAAGTTAGCGGTTGCGTTGGGACAGGTCATTGTGTGCATCTCCACTGACCCTCTCTCAGAATCAACCACGAAGCCGGTGGCTTCACTCGTCAGGGCTGGATCCGTATCGAACGAACATGTCTGGCAAAAGCGGATGGCAACGACATTCCGCACGACTTTTTGAATGGTGTCCTGCCACTCGCCCAGGCTTACCGGCGTGCCGACATATAGCTCGGGGTGGATCTCGTCCGTGGAATCAGACTCGTCCTCGTATTCGACCACCTCGACGTCGGGCGTGTTGTCGTCCGCGGATAGCTTTCCGTTTATCAATCTCTTGGCGTTGCGTCCCTGCTCGGGAGAGCCCTGGGCCTTTCTTTTGTTCCGCGCCGAGCTCCTCGTTCCATTCATACTGGCTTTTGGCTGTTGTGGTCTGCTGTCAGGGTGTCGGTGGCAGTAGTCGCGACTCTGACGTAAGAGTGTGTCGGACAGAGAAAATTGCAGACAAGGGTCGTGATGACGATTCTCAACGCCCCGATGGTCTCCTATATAGCCGAGTATCCTGTCACGAGACAGTCGCCTATGTTGAACAATAAAGGACCTGGTCTATACACGGAGGGAAGACAAAGACTTTGTCGAAGAGCCCGTCAGGTCTATAAGGTTCGTGAATCACTCGCTGGCAGTGCCTCGAGGAAGAAAAGAGAGACCAAAGGGGGAGGGGTCTCAAGAAGACGGCGCTCTCGAGAACGAATACTGCTGGAGGACCAAGAAGGCGCGAAACCCGGCAAAAGAACAAGAAAGATGGTGGAGTGGACGGCGGCGCATGTGATGCCTCAGCGTCAGTCTGGGGAAAAATCGATGCAACTTCAGGCTCGCGAAGGTGGATCAGCAGGATGATTTTATTGCCTACAGGGGTGGGTACCCTCCCATCCCGGTGGCGGTACTTGCGTCCTCTCAGTAGCCTGGCGTTAGCCCGAGGTACCCGAAAGCTTGTGGTTTCCACACGTCGTTGGGTGCCCCCCCCTGGTCGCCGAAGCCGCCAAAGAAAAACCCCTGCGCAGGCCCGGCCGTAGCTCCCGTGCAGGCCTTGACAAGACTTAAAGTGCCTTACGTAAGGGAAGGCATGGCCACGCAGCAAAGCCTATGCTACCTGAGAGCATGATCGCATTCATGCTCGGTGGAGGCAGGCAGCTAAGGTACGGTAATGCCATCCCATTATCTCATTGCCTCGACCCACGATGTTCTGCAATGCGGACGGGTGCTGATGACGTGTTGGGAAGTTTAGCCCAACTGAGAGGTACCTAAGCAAGTGGTGAGCAAAAATACCCGGACTGCAAACCGGTCTATTATTAAAAGTCGCCTTAGGGAATTATTAGAAAAAATAAAGAAAAGTATTATAATTCTTAAATAAAATTTAAATTATTTTCTAAGAATCTTCTAAGGTTTTTCTCATTACTTCCAGGCAAACGAACTTCGAGATTAGCACTCTCAACAGACGACTCCATGATGCTGAGTATGCAGCCGCTCTACAACCCGTTTGTAGTCAAGAAGGAATGGGTTCGTCGCAAATGGGTGGCGTAGAACTTGTCGAAGAGCTCTCATCATCAATTACCTGCACAACTAGTCCCGGTGAAGCCACTCTTCGGAACTACGCCGAAAAGATTTGTCGTTGCACCCAGTGATATTGCAGGCCAGCTGGTTACGTGCTCGAGAGCGATTGCATTGCCTACACTTCTACGCCAAATTTTTTTCTCCCTTGTTTGTCTCTTTCTGTTCGGGTTCCCATACCAAGAAGATGCATTGCTCTTAGTCCGTGGCCCGGTACTTGAGGCGGTACTCCTCCGTTCGCTTAATGTCATCCTCGGAGGCAAATGTCTTCATGCCCTCGATAATGTCGTCCAAGTTGAGAATGGCATAGATGGGAATGCCAAACTCCTTCTTCAGCTCGCCGATGGCACTTGGCCCCGGCTTGGAATCGTCTCCATCAGCAGCGGGAAGCTTCTCCATGCGGTCAACAGCCACAACGATACCGACGACAATACCGCCCTCCTTCTGGATCTTCTCGATGGCCTCCCTCTTAGCTGTGCCGGCAGTGATGACATCGTCAACGATGATGATCCTCTTGCCCTTCAGCGGGGCGCCGACGATGTTACCGCCCTCGCCGTGGTCCTTGGCCTCCTTTCGATCAAATGAATAGGAGACGGTGTCGAGGACCTTAGGGTTCAGTTCGCCGAGCTTGACGGTGATGGATGAGGACAGAGGGATGCCCTTGTAGGCTGGGCCAAAGATGATATCAAAGTCGAGACCATCCTCCTCCTGTGCCTTCAGGATTGTGTGGGCAAATGCAGTAGCAATGGCACCGGCAAGGCGCGCCGTGTGGAAAAGACCGGCGTTAAAGAAGTAGGGGGAGATCCTCTTTGACTTGAGCTCGAAGGTGCCGAACTTGAGGATTCCTCCATTGATAGACGCCTCGAGGAAGTCTCGTTTAAACTGGGCGAGCTGGGAAGACATCTTGACTCGCCGTGAGTTGAGGGGAGGTGACAGCAAGTGTCCCTTGTCTTTTGCAGGAGGGAGGATGTGATAGAAATCTATAAACAGCCGAGTCCCGCGCGCGGATTTCTGAAGATTTGGATCGTAATATCCTGGACGTCTTTCATTCAAGATAGCAAGGAGGGGGGTGAGAAGCAGACTGAAAAAATTCGCGAAGCCATCCAAATTTTTGCTGGTCGACAGCACCTACGGTCATGGTGCTGATCCCCGCCCCCACCCACCTGCTAAGGCAAGTAGGTATCTCTGAGATTCACGCTGTAAAATGCAAGGCTGCTGCTTGCCATGGGATTTTTCTCTGGCGCCAAACGCTCCTCTCGCCCACCCTATCCCGAAAAAAGTGTAACCCAGTGAAGGTGGGGAGCCTGCAGGGATCTCGCCTCCCCACCCTCCTCGAACAACCCCCCATCCGGCGGGACATGGGAGCTCTCCCTAAGGCAAAAGGTAAGGTATCTCATGCACGTGAACTGAAGAATGATTGTCACTGCATGTTGTGCGGTGTGGGACTGAGACATGCTGCTGCAGGTTATTACGAACTTTGCTGCCAATGTAAAGATGAGGATTTTTTCGTTTTTCTTCATTGTACCTTGTACCTTGTGAGGGAACCTTACTGCTCAGAGACGTACCATCCACAGCTTACCAAGCTGCTCTATTTCCCAATCACAGCGTCAGAAGATTTACATGCCATCGACAGGCGAGCCTTGATGCGTCTCCCGTAGCCTTATGGCCCCATGTGTCACCATCCCAGCTCGGCTGTCCACCTAGTTGGTCACCTACACCACTTGACCATGCAGTTGCAGCCTTGTTGAGGGAGGGGTGGGTTCCCTGCATGTCTCACACCAAGCCGCATTCATTCTGAGGCAGCGACTGCATTCAGTTTCCGGCAAGAAGAAAAGTCAGCGATGCATTTCTGGGCTCTATATCCCACTTTGCTGTCCACTCCGTCGCCAGTCTGAGCTAGAACATAAATCACCGCGGGGTGAACCCTGAGCACAGGCTACTGCATCGTGCCACCCGTGTCCAAGCAAATCGTAAGCAACTGTTGCTGGCATATCTAGACACATTTTCTACTTGCAAAGTCATTATGGAACTATGCAGCTGATCACACTGCTCCGCCTGTCCACCGTAACCAGGAAACGCAACCAGAGCGATGAGCTGCCACGGCCCGGTGTATAAACCAATACTTTAACCTTTCTCAGATCTCATCGGGCTCGGCCTTCATGTTGATGGGCCGAAAGCCACTGTACTGTGGCTCGTCCTCGTCCACTTGCTCGTTGTCCTCCGAGACCTCTTTCTTGATTTTCTTGGACTTGCGTGGCGTGCCTTTGGCTAGTACTTTGCATTAGCTATCCATTGTGAGACTCGACTTCCAATCAACTCACCCCCAGCAGCTCGCTTTCTTGGTGTTTTCTGAGGAGTCTCTGGGCAGCTGCCGACACTATCGTCCTCATCATCGCCTGTTGCCTGCATTGTCTTCTTCGTGCTGGTCTTGCGAGCTGCAAGAATTAGCGTCTTCTTCATTTGATGTATGTGAACCGGTACTCACGGGTTGCCTTCTTTGGTGTTTTGGCTGGAGAAGAAGCCGGAGTGCCGTTTGCGCTCTTCTCCTCGAGGTCGGCAACAGCTTTGTTAATTTTGGTCCACATATTCTGGAGGGACTTGGTCGTTCGTCCAGGCATGTTCACACGTTGCCAGTTAATGGCTTTTCCGTCCTCCTTGAACTGTGCGACAATGCGTAGAAGGAACTGAAACTGGAGAACAGTCAGACAGGTGAACCATGAATATACGGTAGGAACACGCTGTGATTACCTTCGCCTCTTCGGTCCAGGCCAGAGCCTTGCCATCACCTTGATTATCCATGTCGATTTGCCTAGGTTGATGATCTGATGATCTGGTAAATCGAGAGCGAGACAATAGTGTGGTCTCAGTCTACCCAACTGGCAATACTGAATTGGTTGAGCACTGGGGATGGCTTGAATCGTTAGTCTTTGGTGCAGAGAAAGATTCTGGGAGGCAAGGTGACGCAGCGTTGAAATCAGGCGCATGTGCAAGCAAGGATAGAAAAGGCATGTTGTGGTAATGCAGTTGATGAACTCTTGCCGAAGCTTCAGAATGCTACAGGCCATAGCCTTGTTCCAAGCCGGCTGGAGGATGAGACGACAGGGGAGATTGGATTTTTGCAGCTTCAACGAACGAAACCGGGTGAAACTTACGATCGCACGGACTTTTGTTGTGAGTCCGGAGATAGTTCAAGTGCCCAGGTCTTTCTGCGTGCGAAAGGGAAAGCCAAGTGATGAGGAGCTGTGAAGTTGAAGGAGAGGAGTGGGAGAGGGGGAGGCAGGGTTGTGAGGAGTGTGATATCAAGGAGAGCGAGCAATGTGAGAAGTGGCCGCCAGTTGTCAGGCATTTATCAAGATGCAGCTGGCCCTTCACTCGAGCGCGTTTGCCAGGACGCAGCCGTTGGGCACCTGCAAGCCTCTGGTGCTTTGAGCAGCTGGGATCACCAGCTGCCAGCTCCACCAGTTTCGGTCACCTCACATCGAGGATCCTCAGCCATCATGATCACGAGATTGATCGAAACCATCATTGAACAGGAGAGACGCAAAGGCATTCAGGACTCTTGCTCTATATTCATAAACTTCGTCACCGGAAAAACTTCATTCAATTCGCTTGAAGCCTTGCATAGTCCCGCCATGAAACCCAGTCGATCCTAAATTTCGCATCCGCTTCCACCTTACTCCTTCTATGAACTCCACGTAAAGTGCGATCCTTTTTTTGCGGAAATGGGTATCGTATCTATGGTTTGAATGAGTGAAAAGTCAACCATGAGGACATGAAACGCTCGATGGACGGTGCCGGCGCGTTGCCAGCTAGTCGGTGAAAACGTAGGCCGAGTGCAGCCTTGTTAAAGTACTACTTCATCCTCTCACGAAATGCCATAAACTCCCGGAACCGCTCTTCGTGATCTTGGCATGCTTCCGTCCATTTCCTCCGAACTTCGTTATCTTGCTGAACCCAGTTGTAATACTCGCGGACGTCATGGTCGCCGCGGGCCCCGAGGAACCCATAGCCCTTGGCGTCCCGAGATTGCGCAATGTGTAACTTCCGAGTCATGAAATGATCCACCACTAGGCGATTGAAAGCATCCCACTGCTCCAGATATGATTCGAACTCTTTGAGGTACCTCTCCCATGATCCCATGTTTGGTTTGAGACCGCTGATAGCTACCGTCGGCGGCAACCGAGGCGCCGCGGGTGGGCTGGGGAACACCAGCGGCTGCGCCTTGGGCAACTTGATGGGGGGAGCACCCGAGGCCCGACTATCGAAGGGCAGCGTGTCCTTGAGGTCTTCGAAAGACTTGAGACCTGAAGCCTCCTGTGCCATGGGAGCCACATTCTTCAAATCACTGAAGTTGGCTCGAAACTCTTCACTGTCCTCCGATCCTACAGCGTTAGCGTGAAACTGATTTTTCACTGCATCATCAGGTTTGATGGTCCCGTTTGTGTCTTTGATATTGACGTCGCCCGGGCGCCAGTCAGGCCTGGACGGTTCGACGTTGATATTCCTTGCTGGGGTGGGCTGCGGCACTGCTGTCTCCGTGCCTTCATTTACCGGCGGGTCGATGTCCATGGCTTGAGGGCTTTCTGCGGCTTCCATCGGGGGCTGTGCCTTGCGACCTCGCCACTCGTAGGCATCTTCGTCACTGCTAGCAGTTCCGGGAACAGCAAAGATACCGGCTGGCTTGACTGGCTTTGTCTTCTTTGAGTTGACACGCCCGCTGCGGGTAGGCGAGATGTTGCTGGATGGCGTGGGCTGTGGCACGAACGTATGGGGCCCGAATTTATCACTCCAGCCATCGGCGTCGAACTTGTTTTCGGTAGGCTCACTTGGGGGAGCCGCATTCATGCTATCGACACGAGGGAAGGAAGGGCGTTTTGGTGGCGATCGCCGGCCAGTTCGACTACCTGCAGGTGAGCGGCTGATGGGGGAGCCCCCAGCATCGGCATTTCCAGCGCTAAACTTCCATGCTGGAGAAGGTTCCTCGCTAACAAATTTGGTGTTGATATCATCAACGCTGTTGCGGCCGAAGCTCCTCGTTTCAGGCGTCGTCTGTTTGAAGGTGTCTTCGTCTACCGCAAAGCTAAAGCTATCAGAGAAAGTCTTGTCAGCACGTTCTTGAGACTGTACGTTTTTGGAGGTTAGACGATGCGGCGGTTTGCCATTCAACGATGCTTTAGTCGCGGATGACTTGATCAGCTGATCAAGCAACTCATGCTGTCGCTTCTCGAATGGAGTCAGGTTTGTGCTTGAAAGGATCTCCCCACTTGGAGATGTGATTTGCATCGAATTTCTCAACGAAAAGTTGGCAGTGAAAGGGCGGAGTGGTCGCCCACGACCAGTGTTGAATTGGCCGTTGGGCGAACCGTACAAAGATTTATATGTGACATCTGGTGCTGGCTTGTTCTGGGACTGCGCATACATTGAAGGTCCTGTGGCGCCGTTGCCTGGGTTTTTGAGGGCTAGGCAGAAACAGTTAGCCAAGATTTCGACGACGGACGTCTACTGATGCTTACGGGATTCGTTATTGGATGGTTTGTTGGACGTCGCCTCGTGATCTGCACGGCTTTCGGCAGGCTTTGGTACTTTTACATTAGGAGGTGCGTCTTGGTTGTCTCGAGATTGGGGTACGCTGGCGCTGCGAGGTTTCGAGGCTGGTGAATCTTCGTCAGTTGTGGGTGAGGCAGCATGCCGCGACGATTCTCTCGTGCTCTTTGCGCGCCCAAGAGGGATGCCATCGAAGGGATTGAATTTCTCGCCGCCATGCGTCGTGTAAGGAGTGCTCTGCCGACTATCTGAGAAATGATCCTTGTCCTTTGGCCTGAACTGGCTCAAGGGGTCTGGAATCGGCCCTGGGCGAGATTGACGCGAGTCCGCATCATCGGTGCGAGGCCGTTCTGCGCTCGGCTTGGAGAAATAGTTTCTGTTGTCAACAGGAGCTTCGTCGCCGGGCGCGGGTGAGTGCGGTTGGAAACCTGATTTTCTGTTTCCAAAGGACGCTTGGGCACGCTGCCCAGCCCTTTCGGAACGGGGTGGCGGAGGCGGAGGCGCTGCCGGTTGACTTTGAGGTTTGGATTCCTTTGCGCTGCTCCTGGTTGTACGGCTCCGCATGTTCTCAAACGCCTGGTACGCGTTCTTTTTTACCTCCGGGTCGGCGGGCGCTTGTTGCTTTGCAGTGGGAGGGACACCGGCCGCGAAACGGGTATTCCATCTCTGAGCTCCAGATTGTGTATTCCGGGTTTGCTGATTGCGCCGGGGCGGAGTAGGGAATTGTTGGCTGACATTCTGCCATGGATTGCCTTTCACACCGGAAGCAGCAGGGTATCGTGATGTGCGGCTGAGCGTGGCATCGTACTTTGCCTTTTGCTGAGGGTCGGACAAGACCTCGTGTGCGGTCTGAATAATTTGGAACTTTGAGTTGACCTCCTGTTCCCGGCCCGGGTTGCGATCGGGATGGTATTTGAGTGCTAAAGGCAGGTTCAGTTCAGCCATCGCAGGATCTCCTTACATAGATTCCTCAGTGTCCCGTACCTAGCTTCCGAAACTGCTTCTTGATTTCTTGAATGTCTGCGCTGGGAGACAGCTCCAGGTCTGCATAGTAGTCCCTCGTCGTCCCCATCGCAGCCACACCTCGGAGAGCTTGTTTTTGTTGCTGATATTGAAGAACTAAGCGAACGAGTCGCGATCACAGCATCGAGAGTCTGAAGGGTCGAGGACTAAGCGGTGGGAGCGCAACCGAGGCGGGTGTTGGTTGGTATTAGAGGGCGGCCTGGTCATGTATATGGACAACGTCGGTCAATCTAAGGTGTGCAGGTCCTGAGACTAGGGGAGTTTGCAAAAGGACCACCAGTTCTGGGGCGCCTTGGTCTTTCCGTCGTAAAGCTGGGGACGCGTTAGCCGACAAAAGAGATTCTGGAGCAACTTCGTTGTTGGGTGTAGTCAGGACCAAACGTCACACCCGCCAAGGAGGATTTGCAAGGTGGGTTGTTGGTCCTATTCAAGTCAGACCCGCTAGGCCAGGGACTGCATACCAAGTGTAGTTGTGCGAAAGCAAAAGTCTAGGTGTAGTCGAAGATTGCAGCCAAGGGCGTTTGGACAAAAGCCCATATGCTGTTGCGATGGGCTTTTCCTATTGTAAGTGGATATTGTGGTAAGGTACGATAGGTACTACGGTAGGTACCTTATGTTTTGATTGTACCTTGTGCCCAGGCACTGCCGATTGCTCAGCCCCACCGACTGAGCGTCATTTGAGGGTCGCGGGGTGACGACAGTCACCACATCAGCTCTGCCGCACGTGCACTTTGTTGCCTCCCCACACAAGGCACCCCAAGGTACCGCAAGGTGTAATATCTTGGTTCAACCCAGCGAATCCCGTCATCTTCAGCTGCTTGGAGATGACCTTGAATTACGCACACGTCATTTGTCAGATACATCGATTTGCGTTTTATGCAGCCACCAGCCCCAATAACAGGTCAAGTAACTTGTAAAGCTAATGATTAGAGTCTACGCTGAATGTCCACGAATGAGGCACCTTAAATACATGTGACAAGACCATATTGTAGGAGGTTCGATAAACTCCAGCACCCCCCGATGAGACGACTTCGCTTATACCCTGGTCTTAAAGGCAGGGCTTGTCGGGCGCGGCTTCGCTACGGCCACGGATGATTAAAGTCGCCGCGAAGTTATCACAGTAGTTCACGAGCCTCGGCCTCTGCGCTTGTCCTACACACCTGTGATACCAACCAAGTGCAAGCAACTCCTCCGAGAAGTCCATCAAATGTACCCATTCACTTTCCGAGAATTGCTCGAGCATCTTGTAGACACATGCATGATTGGGACAACTGAGCTTTCCATCGTCACATATCATTGTGTAAAGTAGCCCGCCGCTAACTTGCTCTGAACTCGATTCGTCCATTGTTGTGCATAGTCTATGCGTTCGCAGCATTGCGCGCGTCGTCTCGAAGTAGGGTGTGAAGTATTCGTTAATTTGACCATCACGTTACCTCGGGGCAGTGCTCTCCAAATTCGGGCGCGAAGGATGGGCCTTGGGTAGACGAGATGTTCATGCCTCGCAAAAGAGGTCGATTCTGGGCTTGACCTGCTAGGCAGGGTCGCTGGCACAATGGCACAAGCCGTTGTTGCCCGTATCAATAATCCCATGTCTCCCAGCTATCTTCACGACCGATCCAAGCACCCGCCTCTTCATGTCTCCGCGTTCGCTTTCTCCGCCGCAATCTTCGCCTCCATTTTCCTCCTCGCCGCGAGGATCATCTCATCTCTCCGTCGCTGGAGGGCCGATTGCCGGTCGTCACGGTTGGAGCTCCAGCCCTTGCTCTTCGCATCCGCATCCTCTGCCACTGCTAGCTTGTCCTTCAGGTTGTATCTCGTTATGAGATCCGGCTGCGTCGGCTTGTCGGGCTGCCTGGTTGCTGGCACCGCGCCCGCGCTAGATGCTGGTTGTCCCGGTGGGGGTGGTGGTTGGAAAGTGATGGGAGGCTGAAACGATAGGTAATGTGTCAGCAAGTTTGTTCGTGGAGAGGGCTACCACCCCTTGTGGGACAAGAAAGGACATACTGTCTCCAACCGCCCGGCAAGAATGCGCTCCGTGGTATTCTGGATATTGCCGCCATTTCGCTGAAGATCCCACAGGAGACTCCGCCTGTCCGCCTGCGGGAACATTTGCTGTATCCTCTCGACGGCGGCTTCTCGCGATCGCATCAGAGCTTCCGGCGATCGTGTCGGCCGTGGTGCAGACGAGCCAGAGAAGAACAGATAACGTATGACCAAGCCGGTGAACAACAGGATCGCCGCCAAGTATGGCAACGACACCTGATCGTCCGACATGGTTGCTGGGTCTTGCGGTACGACGGTCTCGGTACGTATGCGAGGAAAGGGCAAGTGGCGCTACAATGAAGCAGTAAACCAAAGAAGCCGATGCGATGAAGACAAAGGAATGTCTGCGCCGTCAGTGGATGTTGCGCGCTGCTTAGGCCTACCAACCGTCACCAAGGTGGGTTCCCGAACCACCCGTGCTGTTGGGTGGATATAAGGCACTATATTTAACTATCGTGGCGGAACCTCGGCTAAAACACGTCACGAAAACACCAAGCTCTCTGCTTTCACCAGAGCACGCGACATGCCCTCCACGGCTTCGAGGTCGCTGGTCGTTGGCCAGCTTGTGTCCGGGCGTGGTGCTGTATGATACATTCACCGAGATGGACATTGTCGCGATCGCATGCACACAAAGCCCCAATGGACAAAGGGCCATAGCAGCTTCGTTTGACTTGCTACGAACCACTACTGTACTGCAACTCATGAAGCCGTGATCAGCTCCAGGCACAGCCCTGATGCGGAAAGTCTTTCCCAGATCTCACAGCCCTCAGATCCAATTCATAATGCTGTATCAGAAGCATGCCCCGGCCGACCCACCCCCTGGAAGGCTGAACGCCAATTCCGTAGAGCAGCAACAATCGCGAAATGCACACCATGCCAGCCACAATGTGATGCCAGGACCTCTTAAGCCATTACCGCCTTACCAACGCCATGTTCACTTATGAAACAACCGGGCCTTGATTTAAAGTCGTGTCCAGATCACCGTAATGCAACGTGAACTCCCTCTACGCTACTGTCAGCACGCATCCAAATAGCAGGCATTGAACGTTATCTTACCCTGTCTTTCCGCCAGCTACTCGTGTCCCACACGATGTAGTAGCCTCGCTCGTGGTTAGGACTCAGGATCTGAGGCGTCATGTGCTCGTCTTTGGTGAGCCACACTTGGAGCTTTTTGTGCCACCTCCAGTTCCGTGAATGTCTGCAACAGTATCAGCAATGTTCCTATAGCTTCAGAGCAGCTTAGTCGCTTGACTTACAGCTCCACAGCAGCCATCTGTTGCTTCACATCCGCCGGGCAGCTGTAGAATATCCAAAAGAGGGTCTCCTCGTTGAAACTTTGTATCTTGCTTTCAATTGGCTGCACGTTTGTGACGTTATAGCACTCCGGTAGGCGGAACTTGCTGGCATTCACTGTTGGCCTAGGCGGAGCGTCCTCAAATAACGAATAGATCTGTGTGGAAAGGAGTCTGTCTTCGTTAGGAACCTGGTTGCTAGCTGGGATGTCGCTGAGTAGGAAATGTACTCACTCCTGGGAGTTCACGTCCAGCCCAAGTGAGCTCGGGTCCATGCCGACTACCATGGCGTGGTAGTCTGGATAGTTGTTCATCAAAGTTCGCAATCCTTTGATTCCCCATTTATCTACCTCGGCCATGCCATTCAGAGGATCCACCACGTCAGGGAGTTGGGCTTCCTTGTCATCATTCGGCTTTCCGCCCAACCCAGCGTTCCCGATGGCGCCGATGAGTGCTTGACCTTCGGAGGAATGAGAGTCGGTATCCCCCAAGGCGGCACCCTTGCTCAAGATATCCTGTTGTAGAACCGACCTTTGCCGAGAATCATCAGCTATGCCAACACCTTTCGAATCCTGTGATCGCGAGCCTGCATTCTGTTAGTTGGACATGTTGCTCCTGGCTGTTTCGGCCACCTACTCAGTCCGTTCCCCCCTGGGGGCGACCGAGCCTCGTTCGCTCGACTCGTGGCGGATAGCGCGTTCAGTAGACCATTGCCACGATTCGGCGGGTTGGCACCAGTCGGAGCACTGGGCTGAGCACCAAATCCAAGTGTGGACATGAGGCTTGTGCCTCTTTCCGAACCTATCTCTCCGTTTGCCGTACGGTTTAGTGGGGGGAAATCGTCAACGCTGCTTGGCTGGACCTGAGATGTCTGTGTCATGTTTGCTTGGGTGCCGAAGCGGAATGATCCTTGGGCAGACGCGATGCGAGGTTGACCGGCACCAAAAAGGTCGTCCTGCGCGCCTTGCTGCGACGAGACCGGTGTTTGTTGATTTCGCTGCACTGGTCCACCAAGAGTTCGCGACCCAGCCGTAGACCACATCGAAGCCGGGTTGGCGCTTGAAAGCTGCGCGTTGTTCGATAATGATGGGAATTCCCTATGGTGAAAGTACGTCAGCTTTTCCTTGTCACAAATACTGGCTAAAGCCTAACGAGATTGCAAGAACCCCTCAAGTGCTGTGGGGGAAGGCCAAATCCATGCCACAGCTGCATGCCTCATTTCTCTGATGGCAAGGACGTTTCGCACACAAACAACGCCGTAGATATGGTATTTTGTGGCTGTTGTCGCAGGGACTAGCGAGCTCGAGGCAGCGCATTTCGCAAAGGGGTGGAAAGAACGTACGAGAGGTCGAGTGGTGTGGCGGGTTGCGATCCGCTCAGGCTTTGCGCAAAGCTAACGTTTCCGCTCAATTGACGACCTGGATTCTGCAGTCCTGCAGCTCCCATCGGCACACCTCCACTAAAAGCCCAGCCAGAGCCTCCTGTAACCAAGCGGCGGACGTCAGCGAACGGCCCTCCCTTGATTTTAGATGGCGCGTGGACGTACCTAGTTTGCCGTTCGGTAACCTGCCCGACACTGCCCGTCCTTGTTGCTGAGGTTGTTGTTGCTGTTGTTGCTGTTGCTGTTGCTGCTGCTGTTGCTGTTGCCCGGTGAAATTGCCAGACATGCCTCGAATCGTCTGCGGCACTGCACCTATTGTATCGAAACTGTCAGCCAACTGCCTTCTAGACCCTGAATGCAAAGTCTATTGTGTCGCGTATGTCCCGAAGGAAGCAGCCGGTGATCAATAGCGCCGGCATGCCGTTCGCGAGACCCAGGCCTCTTTGTTGCACAGCTTTGTTTTGAGCTTAGCCTGAGGTATCGTGGTCGTGCATGCTGGGCCTTTCGGGTCCTTCTGGTTTCTGGAATGCTCTCGATAACCGACGATTGATCAGGCGTGTGTAGTGAGGCGCCCACGCGGAGCGGGCGCACCGCGGAGTCGCCGTAGTCGAGACTGCGCAACGGTTCGAGGACATGGGTAGACGGACAAGGCAAACGGCGGGGTCTGCAAGGGACTGGAGGAGGGAGTTGATGGATCGGATGAAATCCTACCTGGCCGGTTCATGTTCAGTAGAGAGTCGCAGTTTCTACTCTCGTGAGTCTTGCGACAGGGTTCGTCTGGTCCGATTCGTGGAAATCGCGTGCATTCGTCTAATGTCGTGGGTGAGTCTGGCTGCAGAGAAGATTGCTGTAACTTTTCCGTCACTGGTTGACCACCAGGCTAGGAATAAGGCTTGAGCCATGGGATGCTGCGTGTGGTCGGATACAAGTGGGTCCGCGCCGATGAGCTACAGCCTGGCCTTCTGGAGCGACCGATTGGCCACTTCGCCGAGACTGGCATTCTCACCAAAGGATGCCGCCTACAATCATGAGATTTGTCTTCCAGAATGCCGGCTGCGGATATAAGATTTGTCTTTCGCTACTCATAGTCATGCTTTCATTTATTGAATAGCTTGCAAGAAGCTTTGGGCGAAATCTGCAGAACTCAAGTGTCTTCCAATCAGGATTATCTTTCCTTCCTCTGGTAGCGACTCGCTCTTCCGTGGAGAGTCCATGATCTCGAAGACCTCTCTCACGCCTTGTAACAGTTTTTCCTGCCCATCATTGAAGATTAAACGTCCTTTTGACCGATGGATCTCGAACCTTCCCTCCTCGTCTTTTTCGGGTAATGTCTGATCCCACAGAACGGATCGCAGCCAACGGTCAACCTGCTCCAGCTGGCTGGGCTCAAGGTGAGGAACTGGGATCGTGATGGTTGATATAGTCTAACCAGTCAGCACCACAGAAACTGTCGTCTCCTCCATGCTTCGAGTAGGTACTTACCGGGTCCAAGTGGCTGTGGCCTTTCACGCTCGCCGATGCTTCATCAAATTGATCATATGCATGTAAGTCTAAAAGAAAGCCTTCGAGTTGTGGGACAATGCTTCGTTCGGTGATGTGAATCTTTGCCAGTCCGTTTATCGACCTTATCCTCGCTGTGACGTTTTCTAGTTCGTCCTTGGAGACTAGATCGGCCTTATTAATGACAATCACATCTGCATGCGAGATCTGAACGTGGGCCGTGGTCATCAAAGGGCCATGGTCATCCTCTTCGTGCGCGGCCTCAATCTTTCCGCTCGGGTCATCCAGGCTCCGCAGGATGTTCTTGGCATCTACCAAAGTCACGATGCCGTCTAAGTAAATAGTACTCCCGAGCCCGTCGTCAACCCAGAAAAGGGGCGCAATGTTTCCGGGATCCGCCAGGCCAGTTGTTTCAAGGAGGATATAGTCGAACGCGCCCTTCTTCTCCATGAGGGACTCGATTGCGTTCACTCCCGTATCTCTGCGTCACGGATTTAGTACGAGTCTGGGATGAATGGGAAGCACGTACTTGACGGAGCAGCAAATGCAACCGTTTCCAACTTCCAGCCATTCTTCAACCTGTTCGCCACCCTTGTTCACAGTCAAGGATTTCTCGATATCCAGCGCTATGCGTGTAAGCCAAGGGCATTCCGAAGAGGGTCAAGGCATTCATACAGTCGCCGAATTCTTGCGTCAGGTATTAGTATATGGGTTCTAGGAGGATGAGGCAGACTTTAACAAACCGTTCATGATGACAGCAATCTTCTTTCCATGTTGGGCAGTCAAGATGTAATTGAGCAGTGTGGTTTTACCCGCACCGAGGTAACCTGAGGGGGGAGTTAATGAGACATGATCATGTAAGTTTCTCGTTCAGGAGTAGTGGTACCAGTAACAATCGTGATGGGAACTTTGACCGTTACTTCTTCGGGTTGATCACCAACGGCAGTGTCAACAAGTTCTGGCGGGGCATCGTCGTCATAATCCATGATATACAATATTGGGTGGCACAATGCAAGAGGCTTGTGAAGCGCGTCTATGATTCTTCGGCCCGCAGACTGGATAAAGTTAAGAGAGACTGGACATCACCTGCTTGACGATAGGGAGTATGACATTTCCTCAATACAAGGCCCAAGGCATCTTACAAACCAGCCAACAAGCTTCGGCACTCCAACTTGGGGCCGCTGAACGCCGGAATGCATCTATCGAAACTTTTCGGAGGGCCACTCAGATGCAACTAACCAGAACCGCACCGCACAGCCCACCAAGCCGCTGGAGCTTCCCAAAGGTGCTTTAGCTCAGGCACCGCACCAAACACAGAAACCCTTTAGCGCCTGCTGTACTTGTCAAGTATCCAAACCAGCGCAGCCGCCCACTCTGCGTTGGCCCGTTCACCCCCTCGGTACTTGTAGCTACAGGCAACGGCGCGATCCAGCTTCAGCATTGAGGTACCTTACCTTCAGATTACCATATTCTGCGCCGGCAATAACACAACCACCAATCTCACCAACCCAAGCAAGGCTCTGGACAACTTCCTCACAAGCTTGCCCTCGCCCACGCCCGCTGCTGGAAGCACCAACCCCCGATCATGGCCCACCCCCCGAGCTCACCGAGGCTACCAAGCCCCCCGCCGCCAGCGGAAATCCAGATCAGCCCCAAGTCGCCCTCTGGCGATCTTGCGTCGGACCCTGAGACCGCACAGATGGAGCAATCGCTTCTCGACGCGAACTCAAGGCGTCGCGTGCACCCCGGCACCAAAGCCGCCGACATGGCTGCTGGTCCGCCCTTGGTCCCCCTGAACGAGGTAGGATGCGCTCGGCCTGCTTCTCGAGAATTGTTGCGCTGACACGACCAATCTAGTTGGACTCAGCATTCCAGCTACAAGAACATCTCGCCGCTCTACACCACCACCACACAGCCTACGGCACCGAACCGCTGACCCGCGCGACGGCGCTCCAGCTCGCAGAGGCGCCCCCCGGTGTCGACCGAACAATATGGCTCTACGAGCTCTGTCGATTTCTCATCTCCCAGTGCAACTCCCTCATCGTTGGCTTCCTCTTCGACTCTCCTCCATGCAGTGCCAGCACCTGCCCCGAGATGCGTGCCTCCGAATGGCAGTTCCTCTGCGCCGTACATGAGCAACCGAAGAGCTGCTGCGCAATCGACTATTGCTGTCATACGCTCGACTGGGCCGCCAACATTGTCACTGATCAGAAGATTTTCCCCAGCCGTTTCGTTGTCCTCAACGACGCCAATAGTAAGAACGTCGGTGTCAAAAATCTTGTGAACGTCTTCCGCAGGCTGCATCGCATCTTTGCGCACGCCTGGTTTCAGCACCGCAGCGTCTTTTGGTCGGTCGAAGGGCTGACCGGCCTCTACGTGTTCTTCAAGACTGTTTGCGACCTGTACGATCTATTACCAGCTGAGAACTACAAGCTGCCCCCTGAGGCCGAGGGCTTGGAGGCGCCTGTCGAGCTCGAGCTGGAGAAGGGCCCCCATACGATCCTCAAGCCTAGCTCGCGACAGCGTGCACCGGAAACGGAGGAAGACCACTTTTCGCACCCCAGCCGCACCAACACCCGCAGGCATATCAGGAGTAGCCCTTCTACGGGAAGTGCGGTTACGACTGTGATTGAAGCAGATGAGGAAGATGGAGACGGGATTACGCGGAAGATGAGGGATATACATATAACCGCTCCCGAGACAGTGGACGAGGAGCCTGAAGTTGCCGAGGTTCCCGTCATCGTGGAGCAGTCGGTGATAGCTGAAGCACTACCCCAGGCAGCGGCGCCTCAGCATGATGCTGATAATGCTGAACCCAAGGACGAGATCGATGCAGATCAAACAGTCGTAGAAGTGCAGCCAGAGGACGAGGCCACCGAAGAAACCCACAAGGAAGAGACGGCTGTACCCACCGAGACCCAGCCAACCTCCGCAGCAGCAGATAGCTCTACACCACCCGAAGATACCACAAGCGGTGAATTGTCCCAAGTTGCATCAGAAACCCCCGACACTCAACCCGGTCCATCGGCAGACGAACCCACCGTCCCGGAAGCCGCCGAAGGCGGCAGTGAGACCCAAGTCGGCCCCGACACAACAAAAGAAGAGCCGACTTTGGAAACGGAACCGGTGAACCCAAATTCAACGGATGAAAAGAAAAATGAGCCATAGAAGTGGAAGTGTTTTCCGAGTCTTCGCCGTCCCAGCTGTAGCTCGGTAGGCAGCGTGTATATGAAATTCAGGGCCCGGACATTTTTGCGCGGACAATGATGCTGGGCTTGTATAGTACCATTAATACCAATACCCAAATGTTGAACGAATCATTACAATTTATGAAAGCTTGCAATTTGGGATGCTCAGTATCGCTGTGGAAGGAGACACGAAAGGCCTGAATCGCGCGTGAGGAGTGACGTCCTAGATTCAGAGCTACTCTACCGTGGCACCTTCAGGTGTCAGGCAATTCACGGTACAGGAATATCCATTATGATGATGTGCAGCGGATGGCCGTAGCTATAACCTTAACTCGAAACCACATCATCTTTTGGTACCTGTCCGTTCCGACTCAGAACTCCCACGATTCCGTTCACCCTCATTGCGTATGTTATCCGGCCGTGGTCCTGTCAACCTCCGCGTCCAGTGACGCGCCTATGTAGCCGAGAGACTCGTTGCTGTTGCCGTGCAGTGCCTGCTGATTTAAAGAGACCTTCGAGGCCGCCCCGCCGAATCTCGACCCGTGCCCCGATGTACTCTGAAACAGACGTAATACCCATGCCGTTTTCCATTCTTTACCCACCAACACCTGTTTCTCCCCGTTGAAGACAATCCAGGCCATAATCGTTAATCAGATAATTCGTATAGAACGCTCCACGCTAAATTTTGAATCATCACTTAGTAGCCCTTGCAGTTGAGTAACGTATTTTAATGCTGTTTAGTTTACAGCTCTAGCTTTGCAAAAATATGGCGGATTTCTCGCAAGCTCTCCTGTTGCGCTGTGACGGCAGCCGCGTTCCGTTCTTCTGCGAATGTCCGGATGCTTTGTAAAACAGGGGTGAGGCCGTCGTCGTTTGGAAGCCACCAGTGCTCGCACGACGGGTCGCGGAAGAAGCAGGCCATCTTGTGTCGAATCGCGGAAGGGTAAATGTATCTATGGATCGCGTCAGCAAGCCTGTGTGAACAACATATATCCCCAAACCTCGTCAAACAAGAGCAATTCCCCTTGGCCATCAAAAGAAACTACTCATCGCCTGCTGATGGGTTTGAGAAAGCCAGCAGCAATTCCTGAATGGACCAGTGGTGGATAGTGTCTTACCCTTCTCTCTCCAGACGTGCAAACTTCTTGCGCAGCCACATGTGATATTCCGGCTCTGGCGGTAGAAACAAAGCTCCAAGCGAAAGGGCCGGCTGAATCGCAAGTATCACACCACTTGGTGTCGATTCCCAGTGCTCAATCAGCTCGAAGAGATGCCCGATCTTGTACGCATGTGCGCCCAATTCTGGTAAGGATGCCTTTAACTTGTCGGTTGGCAACTGACTCTTATGCATAATGATCACGGAGAGCCATTCGATCATGAGGATGTTGGTGTTGAACAATGGGAATCCATATAGTACGCCAGGTTGGTAAGGGTTGAACACTGCGTCAGGATCCGAAACGCGTTCTTGCGGGAAATCGTTAATCAGGTATCGTGGATCGGTGAGTGATGGGTCAACAAGATCCATCCACTCCTCTAGCCGCCGTGTAAGCTTATCATGCTCCTGGTCGAACTCATCTGGCGTCAGTTGGTCTCGACTCCGGCGCGCAAAAACGATTGACATGTCGTAAGTAATCTTTCTCATGTGTGCCTTCAAGAACTCGATTTTCCACTCGACAGAGTCTGGATTCGCAACCACTTGCGAGTGTGTAAAGCTGATCATGCCATCGTACCATTCTCTGGGTAGTTCAGTAGGGAACCCACCCATCAGGGCGACAAAGTTGTCGAAACGATAATACCACATAAAGCAGGCTCTGCCAACGGCGGTCTTCATAACGGTGTGGGGTCCAAACATAATCGTCAGTATTTCGAAAGCTGCTTTTTGATGGCCCATCAGGTTCACCCAGTCACCGAGGTATTCCTAGTTTCTGTAAGCAAATTTCGAAAATAAACCGCGTGTTCCTAAATGCATACCTCGATTGTAGCGAGCTGCAGAATGGTGAGAAGCGTGGCAATGTTGTGCTTTTCCTTGCGCTTGAGAAAAGCAAGTAACAGTGTAACACTTTTGTTATAGTACTGTAGAAAATCCTCCATTTTCCCGTTAGGATTCTGCAGAGTCCTATGATAGGCGGCAAATCCCACGACGGCGTTGAGTAAGGCTTCGTTCCGGAGCGCAATCGTTGGTAAGATGACCTTGAAGAAATCATCTTTGTCTTGGACCATGCTATAGTGATAGTGGGTCATGTTGTTGGAAAACCATTCCAAGTGGTTCTGATACTCAAAAGGAAGATGCGACCAGTCTGGCGGCACACCATGGGTAGGCAGAAATTCCGAGATCTGGAGAGTTGTTGCCGAGAAGCTTCCCGAGGTGACAGTTGAGGAGGAGGGCGAAGAGCTTTTGTTGTCCTCTTGTGAAGGAGTTTCTGACCCATGACGTCCACTCAGGATCTGAGCCTTAGCCGGTGCAACGGCCTTGATTGGAGAAAGGTGCGATGTTGAATGTTGTTGGCTTGCATCCTCGGGCTCTTCCGCGTCCGGTATCGGTTCTAGTGACACCTCCTTCTCTGCGTCTTCGTCGTCCTCGTTCGAAGACAAGGGGCTTGCGTGAGATTTTCCCGACGTCCCTGATGCGCCTTTGGGTGCTGGAGGGTCGGGGTATACGCACTCGCGGTTGCCCTTGCGGCATCCTAAGCTCCTGTCAGTTAACTCTGTCCGCGCAGCAGAAGAAGGTAGTTATTGACGGGAACCATACGTTCGCAAATTGGGCGTGTTTCGTCGCACTACAGACCGTCAGTCATGTCTCGAGAATGCTTGGTGTAGCAGAAAGAAATGCTGACTTTTACTCGTCGACTTCGGCACATGAAGCAGCCAGATCGGGTTCTTCTATGCTTAACATGATCCGCACCAGAGGCCAGCCCAGCAGCTGATTTCCTGCGTCCCTTATGAGATTTCGTAGATTTGAATATGATTGGGTCCGTGAATCCCGAAAAGTATTCAGGACTTTGGAACGAACTCGATAGAGAGCCTGCTGAAGCTTGGGTTTGCCCGCTTTGCAGAGATTGCAAGTCGTCCTGGCTAGTGGGTGCACTAGAGCCAGTTCCAGACATGGAAGAGAGAAACTGATGGTAGTAATCATCCATTGTAAGTTGATGTCTCGAAAAGACAAACACCTTATTGATGGTGCAGTTGGAATAGGTCCAGGTGATTTGGCGAGAAAAGCATCAAGTTTCGACGTTGCCACATGCTCAGTATAGAACTGGACAAGGTAAAAAGGCTTGAGGACTTGGGCTGTACAACGATGAGCATCAAGCATATGGGTGGTTAGCCTGCAAGTGGATGCATGTAAGCACCTTTTCAGGAGACACCACAGAATCCGTCCTATCAATCCAGAAGGACTGGTTCGAGGTCCACCAGTGCTGCAGCCAAAGGTGAGAAGGGTGCCCTGGGAGGTGTGTTCGATAACAGAGACGTGACAACGGCTCTCTCCAGCTTCTATTGTTAGCTGCGCCGTATCTGTACCTCGGAACCTAGGCGCCTTTGGACATGAACCTTCCTCGGGGTGTCAAAGGACCAGACAGACGCTTTGCATAGAAGCTAGATGCTAGTGGGGCTTTCGAGGGAGGACTCTAGGCAACTTGGACGCCAGTAGGGGAGCACAAGGCAAGAATTGTGCCAGTTTATGCTTGAGTTGCTGGCTAGACTGACCCAGGTTTCGACGAGGACGATGCGAAGGAGCCCCAAAGCCGTAGCCAGTGCGTCGAGCCGGTGTCCTATGGCGCAAAGCCAGGCTCTGACGATAGGCCCTAGTCAGGCAAGAATTTCCTTAACCTAGCCGTCGAATCGGGCACTGGTTTCGAAAAGGTTGGATGTTCTTATGTGATCTGTGCTACATCAAACCATGCTGGCAGCGTAAAGGGGAATGTGATAAGAAGGAATGGTACAAAGATCTTCCAGGCTAGGCGTAAAGGGATTCGAGCAATAAGAATGATATCGAGTGCGGTCCGGGGTTTCGGTTGCTGCCGCTTTGCCACACCAAGATCCCAGTAGAGCAACAGGGCAGGGCAACCCAAAACACAACCGGGTGAATCAGGATACTTCAAATTAACAATGCTGGGATGGGCCGGAGGCTATGGACGCAAAGACAGATTCTGCAGAGAAGACCCAGTCACGGTTTACTGTTGAATGATTTGCGCGGGGCAAGCAGCTCAAGGAGGGGAGGATACCCTGGTGAGCAGACCCAAGAGTTGTAGCTCACCCTTGTCGTGCTGTTGGCCGGGATGTGCGAAGAAGGATCTAAATGGTGAACCTGAGGACCGGGCCTGGGTCTTGGGTCTCTGGGTGCCTCAGTACATCCTGCGGAAGATGAGATGGGGATAGACCTGGCCCGCTAGAGCTGAAGGGTAAGTGGAGCAACAGCCACAACCTTCTTGCTGCGATCCTAACGATTTACAGTCACTGCGATGCTAGCTTGGCAGCAATCGGTCAGTGCGTTTTTTTAAAAAAAAAAAATATGCATGAGACACTCCCTCAGCCATACAGGCCTGGCTTCCGCTCAGCTTGGACATAATGCAGGCTAGCCTGGCGATGTAACTCGATTTCAAAGTCAAGAGCTTGAGGCAGACCGAGGCCCAGAGGGCTGTGGGCGAGGACAGAGTCAAAAGCAAGTCATGACGTGAGCAAGGATTGCCTCTACGGGGTTTCCAACGCTTAGACCTCCCCGCTCAACTGGTCGAGAGTGTCGGGGCCAAGGAGAGGTGTTGGATGATCAAATCGTCGACAGCGGAGACCAAATGCCATATCAAAAGCATATCGTTGGTCCGCGGCTCAGGCATGTCTCAGCAAACATGCGCATACTCTTGCTCTGATTCGCAAACCCCACAGGGCCTTCATGCATCTGCGGCGCGAAGACCCGACAGCCGTGGTTAATCATATGCCACTTCGAGCAGTTTACGAAGGCTGAGGCGTTGTTAGTTCACTTGCGCGAAAGACCAGCATCCGCGCCATGAGTGCCAGGCAGGCCCTCACAGATGTGCTTCATGTTTGCTGTACGCATGGACCTGCAAATACGGATGCTCTATTCCGCACATGGAGGTGAAGCTCATCTGCATCCAGGGCACAGCTAGAGCAGGCTCGTCCGGGACCGCTGTGGAGCCCCCCACAGGCCAACCCAGTCACCACCCACATCATGTACCGTGTACTTGTGCGGGTGGGCATGAAGCCATTCCAAAGAAGACGCAGAGGCAGCGACTTCCCGCCAGAGAATTGGGTTAGGACACTGGACCCAAAGCCACTGCCCACAGGGATCTGGAACCTTTGGCCAAGACGCCCTCAGCCCCAATCCACAATGAGGGTGGCTGCTCAACAGCGGCCAGACAAACACTCTTCGCCGAGCCAGCGGCCCGGTTTGCTGTCAAGGGTGTGTGACTGATGCGTCTAATGCCGGTTGCAACTGGATCGGATCCTGGGCCGGTGCATTTCGAGAAGCCCGGCCGCTCCCCCACCCCGGTTCCCAGACGGCCGCTGAGCCCTCAGATTGGGTCTGGGGCGTCGCAATTGGCGCTGGCTAGCCGCCTGGGACGTCGTAGGCATGGGGTGGGTGCATGGACATTGATTGACCTTGCTTGCTTCTGCGCCGGGGCCACATAATGGTATTGCTCATTGGCCCCTGAGTGCGTGGGGTTCGGACGGAACTGGCGCGCGAGAAAAACCAACACATTTTTCCCACTACCACCAGCGGGATCGAAATTCTGCGTTCTAAGTCGTTGACGGACGACCAATAGAAGAGAGCGCTAGGGCCGGTGCATACAAGTTGCACCGACTCCGATCGAAGGCGAAAAAAAAAATGGAGAGCGTTGAGTACCTACCTTTACCTAACCTTAGGTAATCCTTTCCACTTCTTCCCATGGCTACTAGTACCTTACCTTAACATAAGGTACCCTCATTGCCTCCAGCACCTCAGTCAAGGCAAGGCAAAATGAAAGGTAAAAAGACATTCAGCCACCAGACTTTGTAGCGGGCCTACGGTACGGTACAGCCTTTCTTATCTGCCATGGCCTGCGTTCCCCCACCTTCTCAAGGTGCAGGAAGAAGGTACTGTTCGTTAAATCTAGCAACGTGGATGGACGCAAATACCAGGCTGCATCTCCCTCACTCACATCAGGTTCAGGTCCGTCCATAGCTACGGTGCCATACCTGATGAGTTGGGAGGATGTGTCCAGGATCAAAGGGCCTGCCTCCCTTTCCCCTCCCTCTCTCTCATCAACGCTCAAGTCCGCAAATTCCGCAACGGATCTAAAAGAGCCAAAGTAGCTGGACCTATCACAGCACATCTCAAAATTGAAGTCAAATGCCAAGGAGCGGCCCGGTTGTTTTGCGTATGGTACGATAAATTCGGTGTCCGTACCTGATCGAGCAAGGCGTCTGCGCGACCACTCGGGCATTGCTGCTGGAAGTCATTAGGTACTCACACGACATGGCGATTGCTACAAAGATATGCAGATGATGACTGCAGTCGTAACCTCTGCAGGACGGAAGCTTGCTGGGTAGCATTGCCACAATCGCGTCCACTCGCTCTTTCGTCACTCGCGCCTCTCTCCGTGATGATATCGAACTGAGTGTTCAGCCAACTGTCCCTAGCACATGAACAGTCATGCAAAGTGCTGCGGAGCGCGGTTGGACTTCTTCCGAATACCACAAACACAAACAAACACAAACACGATCTCATGTCACGGACCTGTCATGACGTCCTGTTCGTGGCCGTTGGCGGAGGACGCTGATCAGTCCCGCTCGCACAATCTCTCAAGAAGCCAATCCTGCATTTCAAAACATGCTCATGTTACAGTACGTGCGTCCGATGCCTGTGTTCGCGGCATCCCAAATGGGACCACCACTCTATCCCAACGTGGCAAGAGATATACTCACTGTCGATCACCATTGGGTTGTCCACGACAAATCCGGGCGGACGACCGGGATTCGAAAGACCAATCTGCAGATACGGCTGTTCACCCAGGCAGCCACATATTTGGCATAGCTCACCGTTTTCGCTCCGCCTTAGCTGCGTTCATTATAGCCCGACCGAGGCAGGTCATCTTGCTTTATGAGCTGCAGTCTGCTGGGGCTCTGGCAGCTAAATCTTACTTCCTGCAATGCAATATACAAACAGTTTAGAATGAGGCACGTCAAGCTATTCTTAGCGGAAACGCTACATTGAATCGTTGGTCGAGATCAGTTTCCTCAGCCTTACTGTTACACTTTATTCAAGACGAGTATGCAGGTGTCTCAATGATCCCTCAGCGTGGCCCCTCCCACACGATACCCTCGGTCTCCTTGTCATCCGTTCGAGACCTTTTTGACGTACTATACTTAAGAAGAAGGAAAATGGAGCATGGGCATGCAGCAAGATTTCCGACTACCCATCAATGGAACCCAGAACACTGCAGTCATCGCGACTTACCATATTCGCCCTAGCTGTTGAGGGTTCCATTCGTCCCTCGAACCAGCATCTGGACGACTGTGCAGTACAAGCGCCCCAAACCCTGCAAGGAGGCCCCATGTCCGGCCCTGGTGGACGTTGGGAGCCTAAGCCGGGACGGAGATAGCAGGTGTGAACCCTGTTGGCTGAGCAAGCCTTGAGATCACTAATTTGCCTCTCAAATCACTCAAGACCCGTAATTAAAAGGGCGAGAAGCCATGTCCTTGACAGAGGTTGAGAAGAACGTGTCACCGAGCTTGGGAGTTGTGTCTTGGACTCATGCAACAGTTGGAAATTATGCAGGACTTCCACCTGAAGATGCAATCCCATGATCAGTGCGCTCCGATGATGCCCGCAAGTAATCCTGATGTGGACTAAATCGGCTTCACCGCTGAGATCGGAATCACTACGATCCGGACCAGGAGGCAAATCCAGGTGCTCCTGACTGGCCCCTTCATCTCAAGAGGCGCAACGTGGACTGCATTGGCAATCTGACGTAGGTGACGAGCCACAATCTAAATGTATTGTTGATGCGTCTTCCGGGGGCCTGCCAGCGAGAGCCGACATGCCCACTGTCACCTCAGGCATTGATCGCCAGCACGTTCCGAAGCGCCCAGGATCTTCCGGAAGCCAGCCAGAAAAAAAGAACAGTGGAGATTGAGGAGGGTTCGTCTCTCCACTCCACTCTGCCTGCCTGCCCCCAACTCCAGAACGAGGGAAGGATCCCGCCGCTACGACGGCACGACACTCGATTTGCTGGTATATGATGGTCTACCAATGGATCTGTGGCCTGGATTCATTTACTCAACCAAGCCTGCTGGCCATTGGGCACGGCGACCGGAGATCCAAGCAACGACAAGAACGTGGAGTCAGTGCTGCGGACGACCTCAGATCATCTCCATATCTTTCCCCTCCCTTCCCCCTCCCTGGCAGCATGGCAGGAGTCTGCATGCATCATGTGGTAAACTTAACTGCACATGAAGCACGGAGCACTGTGGGTAGTGACCGGCACGTCATCTGGTCGCCATGGGGGTTCCGGTCAGCAACCCATGCAGGCACTTTGGGTATGCTGCAGAGCTACTGTATCTCTGGATCTACAACCGGCAGGGAGCCGATATCAGGAGGGGGGGGTCACGATGGGTTCGTTACACTGGTCCATTTTCTCTGACACCTCCACCTCAACCAGCTTTGCAAGCGCCACGCACGGCCGACCCGCGAAGGGGACGGGCGAGTCGGAAACGCCCCCGTGGAGAAGTGCCAGTAGTGGGGATGTCACTAGTACCCTGGGATGAACGATTGTTCTGGAGTGAAGACGTAGGCTCTTGATTGCTTGCGCGTTCTTGAAGGGGGGAGGAAGACATCCCAGCATGACAAATTGGGCGATGTTGAATGATTGATCAGTTTCAGGTGTGCTGGCGCTGGGACTACCCTGAAGCCTGCGCATTGACATATTCACATCTTGACGACTAGATCAAAAGGCGGGTAACTCACAAGAACCACCAGTCCGTTGCGCCCCGATGGAGGACATGTCCGCGTGTATCTGGGGTGGTCTTGGCATGGTTTCATGGCTGAGATGAGCATTTTCTTGTACCAATTGTTACAATAAAAGCCTAATTTACTCGCTATGCAAGTATTGAGCTTATTAGATTCACCGAAGGAGAGGCATCGCTGTCTGCGGCTGAAAAGGGCATGTTACGTTTTGCGTTAGTGCGTGGTTCCAATACGGTGAGATAAGGTAGGCAAAATACGAATAAGAATTGTTGGTCGCGTCCAGTTCATGAATCCATACCGTGACTTCATCGACAGCAAGAAATGCTCCTGGAGGACGAGATGAGACGTTGGATTACAACAAGTAGCACCCTCGGAGCCGCATGGCCTAGCAGTAGCAGTAGAAAGAGCAGCAGAAATAGCAGCAGGCAATGGGCACCGTTAGAGTGCACAGACGAGAGGACACGTGATTCGTGACACGACCAAATAAGCCGTCCAGTCGAGCTCCGACTCCTGGTCAGACTCACCGTATATTGGGGATGAAGTCGGAAGAGAAAAAAAATCGAAAATAAGAAGGGAAGAAGATATTGCGTTTCGAAGTCCTCGGAGGGGGTTTGTGACTCACCGTGCTTCTTTGCACCAATATCGGATCCAGAACCACCCCGGTGGAGCGCATCCTGAAGGCTGGGAATAGGGGTTGTGTGAGCGAGGACCTTTCCTGCCATAAGGTAGAAGGCAAAACACCAGGCGCTGTCCCATGATGGCGTCCGCATCCGCCGGCTGGGCCCAATTCGACTCAACGGCCCTCATCCTCCTCTTCTCCACAATCATTGTTTTTGCCGTCCCGCTGTTCATGCTCTTCCCGCCCGTGCCGGTGGATCGTAGCGACGTGCTCAGCCAGACTCATACCAAGCTTGGCCTACCGCCCTCGGAGAGCAACCTTCGCAGTCAATACGACCGCTCGCACGGAGCCAAAGCCGGAGAGGCCGCCAAGGTCCAGAGCCTGCACATCTACCCCGTCAAGTCATGCCAGGGCATCGAGCTTCGCCGGAGCCGGGTGCTGCCCACGGGGCTTGAGTTCGACCGTCTGTTCACCTTCGCCGAGCTCCGAAGTGCCCCTACTGCGCTTGCTTCCGCGAAGGACGAGGATTCCGAAGAGTTGTGGAGATTCCTCACCCAGCGGCAACTCCCGCTCTTGGCGAACGTCAAGGTCGATCTTTGGCTCCCGGACGTCAGCAAGACGAGCAGGCTGCTCGGCAAGGTGGACGGGGCCTTCATCGTGCTGCGCTTCCCTTGGACGGATGCCGGCGTGAAGGGCGTGGTGCAACGCGCAGCCGCGATACTGAGCCGGGGACTGAGCGCCGTGCCGGAGAAGGAAGTACTGCTACCTGTTGAGTTTCCGTCCAAGGAGGAGATTGTAACGCGAAACTACAAGTTCGACAACATCAGAATATGGAATGAAACCACTCGCGCCCTGAACATGGGCAGCGAACTCCCCCAAGAGTTCGGGGCATACATAGGTGCCAAGCACCCCTTGGCCTTGTTCAGAATGGATCCAGGGCAGAGAAGAGAGGTGTTTCGCTGCGCCCCGCGCAAGGAAGACGTAGGCCACCAGCCTATAGTCGACTTCCACGATGCGGTATGCCGTCTGGTTGCGTACAATTCACCCTCTGAAGCTGACATGGCGCCGCAGTATCCCCTCCATCTACTCAACCTGAGCAGCGTCCAAAACCTGGCATCAATGTTGACCAAGGAGCCAAAGATTGAGAAGCTCGACGCGCGCCGTTTCCGTGCAAACATCATAGGTAGGGAGCTCCGCCTTCCAGGGTTGACCAGCCCGACGACTTTGTTGAGCATCCACTGACTATCAAATCGCAGTGTCTGGCGCAGAGGCGTACGACGAGGAAGGCTGGAAACTTGTCGCCGCCCAAGCGCCCGCCGACAAGGACGCAAAGAGCCTCTTCCACGTGTCCTGTCGTACAGTCCGGCAAGTCCAGCAGTCGCTCAAACTCCCGAGGGGGACAACGTCCGTGCTGACCGCAAACACAGGTGCAAGATGCCCAACGTCGACCCGGAGAATGGCGTGCGCCACAAAGAGGAGCCGGACCACACGCTGAGGAAGCGACGCAACGTGGATCCTGGCGCGCCAATCTATGGATGCCTCGGCATGCAGCTCTGTCCCATTTTCACCGAGTCTCAGCGCGAGGATATGGAACTCGAGTCCGTTATAGAGGTTGGCATGGAGATTGGGGTTTTGGAAACAGGCGCTCATCACTACATAGAACAATAGAATGATAGAGCGATCGGGATAGATTTGCCATGCTCGTTTCAAGTAAATAGAGAGACAATATAAATACACCTGTGTAACTCATCATCATATCCTCGTGCCAGTGTCCCGCTAACGCTCCCTTTGATGCCGTGTCCTAGCCAGCCAGCCGCAACCAATCCTGATTCTTCCTGTTCATGTCTCATTCGCAGTGCGTCGCGATCACATCACCGTCTACCTCAGATCTGCAGGCGTGAGCGCCTGCACCATACTCGTGCCCTCGCTGAAGCGCGTGCGGAAGATACGGTTGGCATTCTGGAACATGCCATCCTTGAGACTGACAACAATGAATTGGGACCCCTTGAAGCGTGTCTTGATGAGGCGCCCAATGTTCTGCGTGTGTGACAGATCGAGCGCAGCGTCGACCTCGTCCAAAATGTACATTGGAGCAGGCTTGAACTGCAAGAGGGCCATGATGAGCGACAAGGCGACAAGCGACCTGTTCTGTGGTTAGCTTTATTGCGCTGAGTAGTCTCCGTAGCTCTTGTTCATACCTTTGACCGCCACTTAGTTCTGTTAGGCTTTGTTTCCACACCTTTCCTAGACAGACCTTCACTTCTAGGCCATCGTTGATTGTCTTGCCCTCTGGCGGGTCAAGCTTTGCGAAGCTACCGCCGGGCAGAAGCTCCGAGAAAATCTGACCAAAGTCGCCGTTGACCTTCTCCCAGGTCTCCTGCAAAGCCTTCTTCTTGTAGTCGTCCAAGCTTACAATGGTCTCTTCGATTTTGCGCTTGTCTCGTATCACGGTCTTGATCATGTGCTTCAAGGACACCTCCTTCTTCTCCACACTATCAATCATGTTCATAACCTTGGGATTGATCTTCTTCTTCATTCCCTGGAAGCGGTCGGTCAAGTTTCGCAGCGTCGATTTGCACTCGCTGATGTTCTGACCATTAAAGTCGTAAGGCGTTCCGCTTCGACCAAACTTGTCCTTTTCGTCCTCTATCCAGTCGTACTCTGCTTCGAGATGAGCGACATTTTCAGCTGCGCTTTGCTGTTCTTTATGAAACTTCTCCACTTGATGACCGAGCTTCTGCATCTCCAAGCCCTCCTCAGCGATCCGGGCGTTCTTGGATCGAATCGCATCCTCCAGAGCATGGAGCTCGCTGTCAAATAGATGCAACTTTGCTCGTTCATCGTCGAGATCAGCCTGGACTTTGTTGTTGGTCTCGCTCAGCTCAGACCTCTGCTGAACAATGTTTCCAATATCTTGTTGCTGAGCCTTGATACCGACCTCTACTTCTTGCAGCTGCTCACGAGCCGCAGAAAGATCGCCACCAACCTGCTCGAGATCCAGCTGTACCCCTTGAAGCTCCTTTTGAAGCCCTTTGACGCTGGTGGAATCCTTTTCGAGGCTGATTCGAAGTTTGTCCACTGATTTTTGGAGCTCAATCAACTTAGCATCTTTGTTGTTGTCGAAATCTTTCATGTCCTTTTCAATTCTCTTGACATCAGAGCTAGCTTCTGTCTGCCGCTTTTTCGCATCTGCAATGCTCTCCTGCAACTCTTTTGTGGTTGACTTCATATTCTCGACTTCTTGGATGATCGATGATGAGGAGTTGCCGCTAATTTGTTCCTCGCCGAGCTTGATCTCGTGAGACTTCAAATCAAGCTCCTGCTGAATTTTCCGGGCTGTGTCGAGTTTCGACTTCTCATTCGCAATGGTGGACTGAAGCTTGGCCAGAGAGGTTTCGGCATCATGTAGCTGTCGGTTCAGGTCGTTGAGTTTCTGCAGAGTAACCAAGACACCACTGGAGTTCGGGGCACTGCCTCCTGACAGTGTTCCCGAGGGATCGTACGCATCACCCTCCAGCGTAATGCTCCTCATCCTGACATTTGGGTCAAACGTGACACGCTTGGCTGTTTCGGCGTCGGCACAGATGAGTGTATTGCCAAAGACGTATTCCATGGCTGCGGAAACTTCATTGTCGTACCCAACCAGAGACAGTGCCAGGTCTACCTTACCCGGGGCGATTTGTTGCGCTGTTGCTATGGTCTGGGCGGAGGCCTTGAACGCGGCAATCTTGTTGAGGGGAATGATTGTTACCCTCTTCTTGAGCTTGCCTTTCTGAAGCAACTGTGTGCCGGTGACCTCAGTATCGACAACAACATTGTATAGCCGACCGCCCGCACAAATTTCAAGTGCAGTACCTGCTTTGGTATGTCCCTTGTCCAGAGTGAACAATTGTGCAACTAGACCTTTGACCTTCGACCGGTCAAAGTTGGCGATAGGGTCTGAGTAGTTGAAATCGATATTGGCAACTTGTCGTTTGAGCTTATCTGCGTCTTGCCGAAGGGCTCGGACTGTTTGTTGCAGCTGGGCCTCTCGTTTGAACATCTCTTGTTCTTGCCCTGGCTCAAATCCGAGCTTGCCAAGGTCGTTCTTCAGCTTTTCAGCTTGTGCCTTTAGCCTATCCAGATCTAACAACAGACCGGCATTTTGCTTCTTGGCCTTCTCGGCTCGTGGCTCCTCTTCCTTCAGCCTGGACTGCAAGTGCGTAATCCGAATCCGCGCCTGCTCTTGCTCTGTCGTAGAAGCTGTGACTCTGTTTCTGGCATCCTGAAGCTGCCCCTGGTAGCCATTTTCTTGACCGTCCCTTGATGCCACACCGGTCTGCAGGGTTTGTAGCAGCTCCTCCTTGGATTCAGCCTCTTGCGAACGTTTGGCGAGGTCTTCCTTGGCCGCATCGAATTTGGCTTTAACTTCCTCAAAGGCCAATGTCTTCTCCTTGAGAGTTGCGTCAAGTTCTGTGACAGTTTTCTCAATCGCCAACTTCTTTTCCTTCTCTTCAGTCAGACTGGACTGTTTCAAGTCTATCACTGTGGCCAGTCGAACCAATTCGTTGGCATGCTTCTTTGCTGCCTCCTCCAGGGCCTGAGCTTTGCTGCCCTTCTTGAGCTCCTTGTCGCGCTGCAATCTAATTTTCTTGATATCCTCTTCCAAGTGAGTCAACTCACTCTTCAGGCGAGTGGCAGAGTCCTCTAGATCTCTCTTCCGCTGCTTCTTCCCCTCAAGATCAGCAGCTGATTGTCGGAGTTTGTCTTGACACCTGATGTAGTCATAGGCAACAACGACTCGTGAGAGTCGCTCAAGGTCGTTTTGTGTTTGTTGAAAGTCCAAAAAGGCCCGCTTCTCTGTCCGGAGCTTGTCGAGCTTCGGCTCGATTTCGTCCTTGAGTAGCTCTGTCAACTCTTGTAGCTTCATCTCTTTCTTGGCCATGGTTTTCAAAGCTTTGTCCCTTCGATCCTCAAACATTCGAGTCCCCGCGGCCTCCTCGATCATTGCCAATATTTCTACAGCCTTCATGTTCAGGACTTTGGTGATTCGTCCTTGCATGATGAGGAAGTTGGGGTTATTGATATTGAGCTGCACCGACTGGAAAAGATTTTGGACGGTTTGCTGTTGCGCTCGGTGGCCATTGATAAGGTATTTGGATGTGCCGCCCAGCACGATCTGTCGGGTGACGCTGATGGTGGCATATTCTTCGAAACCTATAGGCGACTTCTTTTTGTCCCGGTTATCGAAAACGATGGTGACGCTTGCTTTGGTGACTCCCGCCTGCCCTCGCTTGTAGATAAGGTCCTGGACTTCTTAGCCTAACTTCACGGGAAGGTCATCGCACTCTCCTTACCTGCAGGTTCTGCGCCCGCACCGTCGACATGTTGGTAATGCCGAGGACGAAACATATTGAGTCCAAAATATTGGATTTGCCACTGCCATTGAGGCCGGTGATGGAGTTGAAGCTCTCGTCCCTGTGTCTCGTTAGCTCAGGTCGTTTGGCTATTGAAATGTTTTTGTTGTTCACCATCCTGAGATTACCGTTCGCACGGCGTACGACTTGAAGCCCTAAAATAAACGGATGAGCTGCTGCGTAGATGTCTCTTCTCTCAAGAGCTTTAACTTACGTCAATAATGACCTCAATGACTCTCATGGCGCCGGCCTTTGAGGTTTGGATACTGCCACTACGGGTTGTTGTTTGTTCACCCTGTTTGTCTGTGGTAACGCGACTCGGGGAAAGTAAACAATGATTACGATAAGGGCCTTATCAGCTTCATCCCACTTCACCCGCTCTGGAGCTTTTTCGAACGCGACCCACTTTCACTCCATTTCAAGCTAAACCCAAACTGGAGGCGATCAAAACATTGTGACCTACATGCCGATTTGATGGGTGCGAGCTCAGCTTCCATCTTCATCATCGCCAATATCGCCCTTGTCTGTGTTTAACTCTATCTCCTACCGACAGCTTCAGGGTTCACCACATGTCTCTATCACATCTATAAGCGCCCTGAGCTGTCTTCGGTTCTCTATCGACAGTTGAGTCGACCACGCGTTCCCGCCTCAAGCCTCTTTGGGCATCATGGCAGCATTCCGAGGACCGCGCCTGCAGGCCGGCTCTGCGGCATGGATTGCTGAAGAGCGCTCGGCAGCTCTACAAATCGTGCAGCAAGAGGTGGAGGAGTTCTCGTACTCCGCGCGAAACGAACTGGACTGGCTCAATGAGCACATGGCCGGAATATTCGACGAGAATGCTGTGTATGTGACATTCTATGTTTTGCCATAGCCTGGACTAACTTTCCGCAGCAACTTCGCAGAAGCCTTTAAAACACCAGGGCGGCTCCGTGGGAAGACTCCTCGAACCGTCGGGAAAAGCAGAGTGGCAGCAGGGCGTGTGGTAAGCACATAGTCAAAATCACCTTCCCGCACATGCTAAGTCGCAGTAGCCTTTGTCAGATGTGTTTGCCGCCACACCGAATGGTGCGGCCCGTCGAACTCCTCATCAAGCCAACAGCAAGTTGTCCCCTCGACATCAATTTAGGGTCTCGAAGGCATCTCCAGTTTCGCTCAAACACACCTCTCCCAAACGACAAATCCCTTCGCCGAAACCCGCCACTCAGCCATCTACGCAAGACTCTGGCTATTATGGTAGCCAAGATATTGGACCAGTCCATATCGACAATTTTGTAGGCTCGCAAGATACGCAGGATGTTGCTTTCGACCAAATGACCCTTCACGCGGCCGCAGCGCCCATCACAAGAAGCAGTCCTTCACGTACATTGGTTTCGGACTTGCGTCAAACGTCTGTTGAGACATTTTCTAAACAGCAAACTACAGCAATCTCCACAGAAGTCGTCGCAGTTGAACAAGCTCTCGTCAACAGCGGTGCCAACAAATCGTGCAGAGACGAAATCATACAGGAGCAAGCGGTTCAGGCTAATAATAATTCCTCGTCCGCCTCAGGGTCTGATATCGATGGGGAACATGCACAGCCGAATACTTCTGCCCAGAAACACCAATTCGACGGTGATGAATCGCCTTCGGAAGATATTCGGTCGCCGTCTGATGGTTCAAGTCCTATTCGCCATGTTGTTCGCAAGAGCAGTTTGAATTTTGCATCACTACCCGCGCGAGAGCCTTTGGTGGGCAGTAAGAGTATTGGCCCTCGGGTCTCCAGAACCAGTCACATCGACCACAGAACAAGCCAGTACAGCAAAGCTACCGAAGGGAAGGCTCTGGCTGCCGAAATCGAACTTGACGACGCAGATGGTGACGATTTCGGGCTAGTGGATGCGGGAGCAGATGAGAACCACAAGCCTTCCCAGAACGTGGAGGACGTTGCACTACATCACACAAAGACCTATACTCAGAGGCTCCAAGACCAGATCAGCAGGCTTGGCGAAACTCAACCTGCAAATGCCAGAACGTCTAAGTCTATCCCTAGCTTCAATTATCCAACTACTGTGGCGGCCTTGCAAGCAACGCCGTCTGCTGAACGATCAAGCCCTGCACGAAAGGAGGTTACTACGACAACACCGGGCGCATTCCCCGAGGAAGAGGACGAGGATGAGAACGAGAATGACGATTGGATAAATCCTCCGCCTGAAGTCGTAGAGGTGAAGGATATCAGACCACCTCTTTCAAAAAGCCATACAGCAGACATCATGGAAAAGATACACGGAAAGAGCACAGTCGGAGAAGAAATTGCGGCCACAGACTACAGGGCTACGCGAAGCCAGGAGCCAGTTGATTCGGAGTCATTATATTTAACCCAGACAACCGGCGCTCCTTTGCATCGGAAGTCTGCTTCATCATCCGCCGGAATAGCTAAGCCCCGCATGGATCTTCCAGGTCTTCCTCTAACCAAGGCCGTGACGGTGTCGAATCCTACGATGGCCGCATATGCAGAAATTCCCCGGTCGAACATGTCACCCAAGTCTCCATCGAGAAGCTTCCGGGGAAGCCCCTTGAAGCAAGTCAAGGACAAGATGTCTTCGATCCTAAAAATTTCGAAGGGCCTTCTTGCAAGTGGTGCGGCAATAAGCGCTGAGGGAAAGTCTGCAATTCTATCCCCTTCGCCAGGGCGGATTGGATTTTTCCAAGGGGCTTCTGCGGAAACACTAGCTACCAAGTTGAGCTTCGAGTCACCGAGGCTTCGATCAACAACGCAGATGGCAGAGCAGCCCGCTAGTCCTACACGTCCCGTTGCTCGACGCACCAGAGCCTCCATTGAGCGCGAGAAGGAGGAAAAGCGACGCGAAAAGGAGGCAAAGGCGATAGCAGGACAATTTGAAAAGTTGCAGAAGGCACGTGAGAAAGAGCGTGAGAAGGCGCGAGTATTCAGCAAGGACCAGGACAAGCTTGCCCAATCTGAAGCCCAGAGTGCGTCGAGAAAGGGGGATGATGCCTCAAGTGTGAAGGAAACCCCAAGGACGACGAGAACTAGTCCACGAAGAGCAAAACCCATTGGAGATGGAGCCTCGGCATCTATTGACAAAGAAGTCGAGATGCATGATGCGCCCTCATCCATGCCACCGCCATCTGTCCCACGATCTGCCGGAATTCCTCAAATTAGCAGAACAAAGGAACTCAAGCGTCCCACGAAACCAACAACAGACGCATACGCCAAACCCAAGCAAGCGCCGACTGTTATCAGAGTGAACACAGGATCTCAGCACTCCCAATTCAACCCCTCGACCAACGCCTTGGCGACAAACACAGGTGCAACTCCTTCGCAGCCCTCTCAACAGCTCACGACCAAGGCGAGCAAGCCATCTCTACAGTCGAAAACTCCGGCTCAGAACCTGAAAAGCTCGGTCTCTTCCAATGGCAGACCTCGAGCTCTGGAGTTAGCAGCCAAGAAGAAGGAACAGGACGAGCGCGAGGACCAGCGTCGTCGGGATGCCAAAGCCGAAATGGAACGAAAACGTGCCGAAGAGCAGCGCAAACAGGAGCAGCAACGGAGGCAAGAAGCTGAGAATCAGAAGCAGAGAGAGGCGGAACAGGCCGAGGCAAGAAAATTGGCACAACGACAGGCTGCCATAGAGAAAGCGAAGCAGACCAGGGCTCCTCCGCCCGCAGTTCGATCCCAACTTAAGGGTTCGCATGATACCAGCGCGGCATCGGAACGGCCCGCGTCCTCGCTTGCCGGCCAGAGGGCTGAACCGCTGGTGCCTCGCCCACATTCACGGATGGCATCGAATATTCATCGTCCCCACGACGAGTCAACGCGACCTGTGAATGCAGTGCTCTCCAACGCAGCAAAGTCCACGGCAAAGCGACCTTTAGGCACTGATGGCGATAAGGGACTGGTTAAGCGCCCGCCTTCTCGAGGTGGACCAGCATACCAGACTGCTGACGCGAAGCGTCGCCGTACCAGCGCTGAATCTAAGGATGAGCTTGAAATGGGTTATGCTCCCAACATCAAGGGTCCACCGGTCCGACCTTCGGGAGGGCTGAAGAGAGTAAGTTCTGCAATTACCGTCCAATACCAGGACTAGACCACCGATTGAAGAAGTTCAAGATGTACTGACTAGACATAGGATGTCTTGGCAAAAACCAACTTTGCAAACGGATACTCCAATGTGCCGCCAAGTGCCACGGGAGACTTGTTCAAGGCTACGGTCACCAGCAACCACATGAACCATGCAAAGGCAGCCCACCCCCTGGACATGGTTCAAATCTCCAACGGACCAATACCGTTTGCACCGAACTCCAACGCCGCCGGACCCGCACATAAGACGCCTGCCAGGCCTGGAGCTTCCAACGCTTTCAAATCCGCAGCCAAGTCGGTACAGAGATCGTCGCCACGCTTCCAAAATGGCGAATCTATTGAGCTGCCAGAAATCCAAACGGACGACGAGGACGAGGACGATGACGAACCCCAGCATACGGGAATGGCTGCTTGGACAGATTCACCCGCCCTACGCGCAGCACTCACCAATCAGGAGAAGATGGACCCATTCACAGTGTTCGGCCCACCCCGGCCACTCAACATGGAGGAGGTGTTCAACAAGAGCAAGGACAAGTTCCACAAGTTCCGCATGAGGACATCAAGTGCCAACTGGAGCGGAACTGACCGGCTCACAGAGGATGATATTAGGAAGGATATGGCAGCGCGCGACAAGATGAGGCGTGAGGGCGGTTGGAGTTACGAGATGGGCAAGAGCTTGCTATGATGAAGATCACGTCGGGAACTGCATCGGAACTGGATATTGAGCTTGGTTCAACGGCTGGTGAAAACCTTGTATGAAATTGCATGGCCGAAGGATTCGTTTTGGCTGTAGGAGGATAGGGTACTCGGAAGAAAGCAAGGAATGAATGGCGTTTGGCGAAACAAGGATGATACTGCTATTGAGAGACGATTATTCTTCTACACAAATATTGTGCGTGAGAGTGCTTAACGTGAGATACTCAAGGTACTGCTATCAGTAATACGTGCTTGGAGACGTTCTCTGTGATTGGCCGTGTCCGACAAGGTAATTCAGTAGTGACTGATCCGTTCCGTATCGAAGGTGGCTGTGGAAGAAAACTGCTAAAGGGAAGGGTACTCCACTTGGACTTGGGACGAGCGCCGCATTTAGTCTAAACAAAGCTCCAGGCTCGCTTTCACATGCCAAACTCACGGGCCCTGAAGGAAAACAAGGGTTCCGCACCTCAAGGTAGGCTCTTGGCGAGCCCGCCGCAACTTTGCAGCATGTAACGCCGGCGTTCTTTTCCCGGCTCATCTTCAAGCAGCGGGACGGCATTGAACCGGGATGCAGAGGGCCCATATCACTCCTTGTAGCGCTAGCCGGAATTTGGTCGTTGTTCTTGTCTTTTCTCGAACCCATCGCCAGCAACGAACGTTTCCATGCGGTCATTCTTTTCCTCCATCCTGCAGCGACTTCATCTGTTGCGGGCGATCCCTCCTCGGCGCTGCATCGCTACGCATAGAGTTCAGGATTGGCTTGAGCGCCCCTTGCGCGCTAAGATAGCTCGCAAAGGGGTTGGGCGATCCGGCCAGTGGGACTCGATTGGATTTCTTTTCTTTATCTATTGCAAGCCAATCCTCAAACGTTGCTCAACATTGAATCGTTGAGTCGGTTCAGCCATCCGTCGCGCGCGGCTTTTGCTGTCTCTCTCTCGCTCTGGGTCCTTTAACATCAACCGCTCGGTCTGCAGGGCCGTGTCGATTGTTCAACTCACAACGCAAGATGTTTCCGGCTTCAAAGCAGGCCTTTGCCGTCCTGGAAGAAACCAAGTGGGTGCGCACAACCGAAAGTCGCATCTCCACAGTCATCGCCATGCTTCCCACGTCTCTGCAATCACGCATAATACCTTGCCGTCGCAGCAACAACCTTGAAGATCTGCACGTGAAGAACATCAGCAAGGATCGACTATCACGGCCGCGGCCCCTGTCGGAGGCAGACGCGCTGGTAATCACCAACGAGAGGATGGTCACAGAGGCCATCCATGATGATCTGCACCCTACTAGCAGCTCAATCAAGTCACCAGTCCCGCCGTTGCCGCCCAGATCTCCCCGGCAAGGCGATGCATCGCCAGCCAGGACTGCTTCCGGGATACATTGGAGATTTGCTCGTCTGGGTAAGTTCTGGCCTGCCATGGCGGCTCCGTGGGTTTTAGTCCCGCTAAGACTAAGACGTGTTTCTAGGTATAAATCTTGTGCAGCAGTTCATGGGCAACGGCCAGTCTCCCACGGATGATGAGAGTAGTGCTTTCGAGCGGAAAGCATACATTGACGGCCTGACTTATTTGTTGAGAGGACTGCCGAGCGATCTCGAGCCTTACGAGGTAGACCAGATCCGCTCTGCGCTACCCGCCAGCGTAGCAATGCCTACAAGCGCTGTTGCGGTAGACGGGGCGTCGACGCCACGAAGGAGCACGAATCAGCAGCGCTCCGTTCTTCACCGTGCGGTACAAACGACGGTCATCAACTTCATTTTCTTCTTCCACTTTGTCCTGCCGTACCTGTTGCTCTGCTTCAAGTTCGTGGTCAGGCTGGAGCGCAAGCACAGGGTCTCTGAACGAGTCGTCGGACACAGTATGAACCTCGCCAACGCTGCTGGGAGGCGAGGCGCCTCCTTGACAGAGGCGCTATGCGGCATGAATGGCGGCAAAGTTGGGAGGACGCTGTCCGAGCTGGCGGCGTGGACCGTGGACGGCGTCGCGCGCGGGCTATCTGATGGCGTTGGCGAAGGACTCGTGATCGTAGGCGTCAGGCCGACTCCATGATTGACGATATGGGCCCTTTTAGTACGTTCACAGCACGATTTAATGAATTATGTAGGCCAAGCCTCCGCTTGTAACACGAACTTGAATGAAGATTTGATGATAGATGACATGAAAGTTGATAAAGTGTCAAATCGGCGGTATCCGGATCTGCTAACGAACGGAACACGTCTATGTAGGCCAACGCATAGCTCGCGAATATTATAGCGGCGCGACGATCTGGTGATTGAGAGCCCGCAGTGACGGTAGTTGGAGCTTTGCAGGGTCTCACTAGCAAGATAAGATGCTGCAACCACCTTACCTACTAGCGGGTACGGCAGATAAGGCAAGGGAGGAGTTTTACCTCCTTGGGGTCGTTAGTGTGAGTGGCTCGGCGGGCTCCCACCTGGACCCTGTGCTTCGTCTTGACTTACTTAAGCACCCGCGCTGCGGAACGCTTTTCGATCTATTCCGAATCCAGCAAGATTAATATTGCCTGCGCTCCAACGATTGGTGCTGCTGATAAGATAAGGAACGCTAAAGGAGACAAAGTAGAAAAAAAATCATGACCGTGGCGATCGCGTTTGGAAAGTTCTTCTGCACTCCACGCTGAGTTAGGTTGAACATTTCTTCCTACTCTCCTATTCCATCATTTCATTCATTCCATTTCTGTTTCTAACGCTCATCTTTTCTTCTCATCCAGCCATTCTTCTTCTTTCTTGTAATACACAGACTACCTCATCATGTTTCGACAGGGAGCTCGGCGCTGTGCGCGCCAGGCGAGCATAATCGCTACGCCTTCTGCGCTCCTACGCTCTCGAGCGGTCTTGCCAGCCATCCGCACGGCCGCCGCCTCCGCAACCCATTCGCCCAGCCTCTTCAGAACCTTTGCGCTCTCTGCCAAGCACTACAGCAGTGCGGCGGCAGCGCAGGCGGCCGAAGCACCATCTACCTCGAGCGCTGAGATCACCAGGTTTGAAGACCTCAGCCGCTTAGGTCTCCATCCCAACCTCCTCAAGGCCATTACGGAGGACATGGGCTACGAAACGATGACGCCTGTCCAAGCCAAGACTATTGTCTCGGCGCTCAAGGGCACGGATATGTAAGTATTCCCAGGCTACCCTTGGAAAGAATCTTTTACTAATCTTGAGATAGTGTCGCCCAGGCCAAGACCGGAACAGGCAAGACGCTCGCCTTCCTTCTACCGCTATTCCAGCGAATGCTCGAGCAGGACCCTTCGTTGGCCAACAAGAGATCAGCTTACTCGGCGCGATCAGACGATATTCGTGGAATAGTCTTGTCACCAACTCGAGAACTTGCGGAGCAGATTGCTGCCGAGGCTCACGCCCTGGCCAAGCACACCGGCCTCGTCGTTCAAGTTGCGGTCGGCGGCACTGACAAGCGGTCCATGCTGCGTCAGGTGCAGCGACAAGGCTGCCACCTTCTCGTCGCGACACCCGGCCGCCTGAACGATCTCCTCGAGGACGAAAGGTCGGGAATCGACGCGCCCAAGTTGGCTGCCATGGTTCTGGACGAGGCCGACCGTATTCTCGACGTCGGATTCGAGCCCCAGCTTCGAGCCATCATTGGACATCTCCCCGATGCCGCGGCAACCAAACGTCAAACCATGCTCGTCTCTGCCACGATTCCTGAGGATGTCATTCGCCTGGCCCGAAGCATGGTCCGCGCTGATGACTTCCAGTTTGTCCAGACCATTGCTGAAAATGAGTCCCTGACTCACGATAGGGTGCCTCAACATCTCGTGGCTCTCGATACGTGGGCCAACACCTTCCCTACCCTCTTCGAGCTGATCGACAAGGAGGCTGCCAGCACACCAAACTTCAAGGCAATCATCTACTTCAACACAACCGCTATGACAGAGTTGGCTACGGCTCTTGCAATCGCAAAAAGGAAGGAGACCCGAAGCAAACTTTTCGTCTGGGGCATCTCATCTAAGATGACACAGTCAGGTCGGCAGCGGGCCGCTGATCGGTTCCGAGCCGCGGAATCCGGAATCCTTATCTCCTCCGACGTGACCGCCAGAGGAATGGATTTCCCCAATGTTACCCACGTCATTCAGGTTGACGGACCACGGGAGCGTGAGAGCTATATCCACCGCGTTGGCCGTACCGCTCGTCAAGGCAAGGATGGCCAGTCATGGCTGCTCCTCCCTTCGTCAAGCAGTGGTCAAGCCCGAAAGCTTCTCCGAGGCCTGCCGCTCAAACCCAATGACACGCTGTCAGAGGTCGCCAGCTTCAGGGCTGACGGAACGGAAACGCCTCCACCGTCTTTCGGTGAGGTTAGGGAGTTGATTGGAACGCTACCAGAGGATGCGTTGACGAAGGCTTACATGAGTCTGTTTGGCAATGCTACAGACAAGTTCGCTCTGGCCGGGGAGCTGAGGGCTATGTTCATTTCTGGCTTTGGCCATGAGAACACCCCAGCCGTGTCAAGTGCCTGGGTCTCGAAAATGGGCATTCCAAAGAACTTGGTGAACATTGTCGACACTCGTCGGGGCCGCTTCGGAGGAGAGCCTATCGAGGCCAGGAGCAGAAGCACCAGTGATAGAGCCGCGCCCAGGAGCGATGATGTGTGGGATCAGATGCGGAGCAATGTCCGATCAGACAGGCCCCAGAGCAACTATCGTCAGAATGACCGCCGTCAGTTCGACCGCAGGCGTAACGACGATCGCCATGGTAGCAGGGAGGGTCGCGACTCTGGTTTTGGCGGCGATCGCTCGCGCTCTTCCAAGTGGTAACTTGGACTCGTTCAGGTCCTCTGAGAATTCGGGAGGACCTCTGGGTGGTCGCATCTGGTCACAACGCGGCATAACTCAGGTTCTTTCTCGTACTTTGGGCGGTTTCATGTATGATCATGCGATGTATAACTGTACACTAGACAGGGCCAGGGAACGATGGCGGGCGTTAAGGCAGATAAAATCCATCTCAAATGTATGATATATAAATTCTTTTTCTATAATAACACTTATTTTCACAGCTTCAGCTGGATATAGGCGGCTGAGACAGGTTTCAAGCTTTGGGCCTAGCGAGCTGGGCTCTTGTAGCATCCGCATATGGGGCAGTGTGAAGCAACTCGGCCACGAAAAGGCCCTCTTTCTTGGGCAGCGTGGTGCTGGTTAGTACGTCCTTGCTAGCCGGAGATACCAGACTGTTGCGCTGGCGGATAGTGTGCCATGGATACAAGCACCATGAATATATGTATCGTTTTACGATTATCGGCCCATCAAGGCGTACGCATCCCATAATAACACTCGCTCGTCCCAGCCGACTGACGCCACCCAGCCACCCGCACCGAACAAACACCAGTCTACGCCCGTAACGAACTCGGTATGACGGTTCATGATGCCGGCCTGCGAGGCCATGGCATGGTGCGCAGGCGGAGTCTGCATATTCCCCGGTCTGTCGCGCCATAGCCGGACCGTCATGTCGTAGCTTGCGCTGATTAGGATGTCGCTGGCGTGCGGACTCCACGCAAGCCGGCGCACCGCGTACTCGTGGCCATGCATAACAGAGAGCGGGCCGCCCGTGGGATTCCTGATGTCGAATGTCCGAAGAGCCCGATCTACGCCTCCAGTCGCCACGACGGTGTCGTTGTACTTGTTCCAGTCATGGGTCAGCACCTCGGCCGGGGGACTTGACGCTGCGGCCGTTGGGCCTGGCTGAGAGGGCGGCGCATGGACGGGAACGCTGGCTACCAGGTGATATTTGGCAGAAAAGGGGGTGCGCAGGTCGAATATCCGGAGGTGAGAATCCGAGGACACGGCGGAGATGAGGGCTGGGTTCGAGGGGCAGAATGAGGTACTGTACGTGCAGTTGCCGATTGGGAGCGACTGCAAGGAATGGCTCCGGGTTGGCGACCACTAGAACAGGTCAATTGCGAAGCTGCACGGGGTGGTTTATGCAGAAGGACGAACAAGCTTGACGGTTCCATCCCACGAACTCGAGATGAAGGTATCTTTGGTGACTGGGTTCCAGCATACAGAGAAGGTCTCCCTCTTGTGCTCGTGAAAGTTCATGACGGGAAACTCATCCACCCCCAAGTCGAAAAGCTTCAACGAGCCATCGCCGCAGGCGACGATGAGCTGGTTCTCGTGGATTTCGGACCATGCGAGGTCGTAGAGGGCATCATTCGTATCGAAGCTACATTGACAAAGGCCCGGAACGTCAGCTGATGGAACCCAACTTCATATGTCGCGAGCGCCCGGCCGTGACGAGGAAGGGAGGAGCAAAGGCTGGAGGGAGGGGCGGAGAACGCCTACGTTTTCTCGACCTGGATGCCCTGCGCGGTCAAACCCAGGGCGAAGAGACGGCCATTGCCCACGATGCCAAAGTTGGCCGACGTCGCGACGGCGATGCGGGAGTCGTAGTATGGCGAGTATTTGACGGCGTACGGGTTGAAGCCCTGCGTGCGGAACTCGAGCATGGCAGCCATGTTGGCTACCTACCTGAACCTAGCGTGGGGGGCGTGTTGCGAAGACCTCACATGTGCCTACGCATCGGCGTCAACGCGGGGGGATCGTCAAGGAGACGGAGGGAGGGAAGAGTTTCGGCGGGGGAGGGGTTGGCGGGATCATTCACAGCGGCTCATAGTGAATAGCCTTCTGCGACGAGCTGGCAACGGCGTGCATTGGGGATGAGGCCTGGATTAAGTCAAGTAGCAAATCGTACCTTTACGTTGGAGCTTGTTCCAGGTGCCTCGGTTATGACATGCCCCCCCCCCCCAAAGTGAGGTACCTTACCTTGAGTGGAGGGGTTCAGGTCCGCCCAGGCCTAGAGCTACTGCGTCAGTGGGGTTCGGCACATCTGCCCACCTCCAGCCAGGTTCCGAAACAGGCGAAATGCAACAACCGGGGCCATCAAGTGCCGCACGTGACCTCGTGACGCCGTCGTGTCATGCCACGCCCTGCGGAGGCCCTCAGAGTTTCCCCAGGTGGTAGAGCCGTTCAGGCGGCGTCTTTCCTCCATCTGATGCGCGTAGAACACAAGGGACCGAAACCCGGATCTCAATTCAAGAGTCATCTGATCACGGGAGCATGAAGAGGTTTCTGCAGCGGCCGAAGCGTAAACTGAGCCCAGACAGGCTCTCCCCAGAAGACGACGAGAACGAGCCGACCGAGTTGAAGTTGGCCCTCCTCTCCTCGCTTCACCCTGGGTTCGAGCAGGAGGCTCTGCTCGATGTCTTGTTGGCCCACGACGGCTCAGTCAAGCGGGCATCGGCTTCACTCCAGGACGCTACCCCAAAGAAGACGGCTCATACAGGGTCCCAGCAGTCACTGAGGAAATATGCAGTCCCCGGCAATGGGTCCTCTTCCGCTGCGAAGAGGCCCAAGACACGGAAAGGCACAACCTTGCATCTGTACGACCCAGACGACGTAGCGGAAAACACCCCTTGCACCATCATACATAACTTCCTGCCCCCAGATCTGGCCAACGATCTCTTAAAAGAGCTGCTGCAAGAATCTGAGTCTTATGAGAAGATCACCTTCAAGCTGTTCGAGAATGTCGTGGCAAGCCCCCATACGTCGAGCTTCTACGTGGAAAGCTACGATGAGATCCGGGCCCAGAAAACTGATTACCACTACAACGGAGCGAAACTCTCGGTAAGTCTCCGCTTTCGTACGACACTATAAATATCAGGAATACTGAACCGTGAAAAGGATGTGCGGCGCATCACACCCCAGCTCGTGCGAGTGAAGCCCCTTGTCCAGGAAGCCGTCAATCAGGAAATACAGAGGCGCATACGGACGCGGTACCCTGGTGGCAAAAAGCTGCAGTATCAAAGCCCAAAAGCCTGGGTTCCAAACTCAGCCTTCGTGAACTGCTACAATGGCTCACAGGAGAGCGTTGGCTGGCATAGCGACCAGCTTACATACCTGGGTCCGCGGGCCGTGATCGGCTCCATCTCACTCGGCGTCGCGCGAGAGTTTCGAGTCCGCCGGGTGCTTCCCAAGGAGGAGGAGAAGAAGTCGCTGGGCGACCCAGATGCAGAAGGCCAGATATCTATCCATTTGCCGCACAACTCGCTGCTAGTCATGCACGCGGAAATGCAGGAGGAGTGGAAGCATTGCGTTGCGCCTGCGGTTTCCATTGTTCCCCATCCATTAGCAGGGAACAAGCGAATCAACATTACATACAGGGACTACCGCTCGAACATGCACCCTCGCCTCACGCCGAAATGCAGTTGCGGCGTCCCGTGCGTGCTGCGCGTCGTCCAGAGGAAGAGGGAGAATTTTGGTAGGTACTTTTGGATGTGCCACGCCGGCAATGTTCCCAGCAAAGAGGCCTGCTCTTTCTTCCAATGGGCCGAGTTCGACGACGACGGGAATCCAAAGCTGGGTGGCGCGCCCGCGCGATCACAGCATTCAGGTGGACCTACCTGAACTTCGTGTTGGAAGAGGCCGCCGGATTTATGTGAGCTGCGGATGAGGAACAACATTCTGTTGATGAGGTACACTTGCAAGTGCGCAACAGTCACTGCATGGTGTTCCAGGTGATACGGGCCCCAAACCGGCCACCAGATCGCCGCAAGAGCTACCGTCACGGGAGAATTCACGCTTCGTGGTTCCGGCTTGACCCCAGATAGTGTATGGCTTCGATCAATATCTGAGTACGCAGAAGTGATCAGCATATCGCGATATGCTAGCTTACGATGGGCCGTCCCATGGCTCTGTGCGAATCTGCTCACTCAACCATCCATGACAGGGGCCGCCGTCCAGCCTTAAGAAGACGATTGTGCGCGATGATGTTGTCAAGTCCTAGACTTTGGCCACGAGTTCACAAATGATGCTCCTCCTGCAGTTGGGCGGAGACGGCTCGTGCTCAAGGCAGTAGACGGACTCGCTTATTCTACAAAGAGATATCTGCTTCGACCGAGACTTATTACATGCTCTTTTTTATTGGCTACGATAGAGGCGTATGAGCCTTTGCAGCGGCGTCAAACATGGCGCTGATGAGGTATCTCGATGAGCAGGCGGTCGCTTTGTAGCACTATGAATCACGAGACAAACAAAGAAATATCGGTTCTAACGTAGAATTAAGCGAGTGATGGCATTTTCATCAGATTATCTAGGTTTTGTGCCATGATCATAGTCCTCCCTTTTTGTCCTGAGATTGTATGTGCCGTCGAGTTCGGTGCTGTAACTTTGTCACCTAAGCAAGTGGGTGACAGCAATCCAGTCGGGGAAAGCAACAGTGCAAAATTACATTCTCTACTTTGTTTCATTGTATTATCAAGATCTAAATAAATTTACAATGAAAGCATGGATTTCGATGACTTGTTGTTTTGAACGTTTTCTTGTGAACTAAGGTGGAGTTGATTTCCTTGACAGAACAACAATCCCATCAACACAAACCCTCTCATCCTTAACAAGGATTGAAACTTCAGCATCTGTCTCATAAGAATCAACTATATTGATAAATGTTCTTTTCAAGTATCTCTGTAGAATACATGCGAGGCGTTAGAAGTTCTCCCGACTCGCTTGTCTCCCGTCAACCATCCTGCTACGGTGCTACCCTACACCAGGGATGGCACAAGGATGTGCCAAAGTCTCCGAACTCAACTTCATAAGCCAAGTGATCAGCTGCGTGGCCGTTCCCAGTTGAGCTACATCCACGAAAAGGTATTTCAAGAAATTCATTTCCCCTACGTCAGCGTCAAGGCAGCTCTCTGAATAGCTGTGTTTGCCGGTGGCTGGGTGGTTTGATCCAACGATCTGGGCACTTGCAACGTCCGCTGGGAACATCCTACTACACACAAAAAGGTCATCCCGGGAAGCGAACGACCCAAGCATAAGCCATCTACCGAGCATAATCTTGTCCTAGCTGCCAGAACGTCGGCCGCCATCATGTCCCAACAGCTCGAGTTCTCCCCGGCCTCGGCCGCCCTGCTCGAGCCGTATCTGCCCCCCGCGCAGCAGCAGCAGCAGCAGCAGCAGCCGCCGCCGGCCGCCCCGTCCTCGGGCCCAGGAAGCACCCGGCCCTTCGTGACGTTGACGTACGCCCAGTCCCTCGACGGCTCGATCGCGCTGGCGCCGGGCGTCCGGACGCGCCTGTCGGGCCCGGAGTCCAAGGCCATGACGCACCACCTGCGCTCCCGCCACGCCGCCATCCTCGTGGGCGTGTCGACGGTGCTCGCCGACGACCCGGCGCTGAACTGCCGGATCGCTGCCGGCGGCGGCAACGGCGGCAGCGGCGGCGCAGTCTCGCAGCCCCGGCCCATCGTCGTCGACCCGCAGCTTCGCTGGACGCCGGCGCGCGGCGACAAGGTCCTGGAGACGTGCCGCGCGGGCGCCGGGCTGGCGCCCTACGTCGTGACGGCCGTCGAGCCCGCCCGCCTGCCTGCCGCGAGCGTCGAGCTGCTGCGCGAGCACGGCGGCAAGTTCATTTCCCTCCCAGCCGAGCCAGCCGCGCCGGCCGGCCGCCTGCGCTTCGACTGGCGGCATGTCTTCGACGCCCTGCATGCCGAGGGCCTGGCTAGCGTCATGGTCGAGGGCGGCGGCCACATCATCAGCTCGCTCCTGGACGCGCGCAGCCACGGCCTGGTCGACTCCGTCATCGTTACGGTAGCCCCGACGTGGCTTGGCCAGGGCGGCGTCCTAGTCTCGCCGCCCGCCGCGCGTGACGGGCAGCACCTCCCGTTGCCTGCCGCCAGGCTGTCGCGCGTCCAGTGGCACCCTTTCGGCGACGACGTCGTCTTATGCGGCAAGCTATATGAGTAAGACGAGGGAGGGATCGTGGGATGTAGAAATAGTCTGCCCGAGCCCCCAGGTCTGCGATTGCCTGGCTCAATCACCTTTCCTCTGCAACGACTCTCTTTCTGGGACTGAAGGAACTGGCCCCCCTTCTTATTGTCACATAACTACGAGAACACGTTTCGAGGTCTGATCTGGCTTCGGCCACGAACAAGCATCTGCCTCAAACCTCGCAACCAAGCAAGTATAACGGTAATGTGCAACCAATACCCTGGACAAGTATGGAAGGCGTTCCCGGTTTCTGTTACTTTACTTCAGATGCTCGCCCATTTCTTTGAGAAGGCCGGAGCAATCCTCAACATCTTTATGCCGATGTCCAATCACATATCCATCCACTATCTATCACTGAAACAGAAGTAGTGTACGAGTGTATATCACGTCGAGATTGACGCCCTTTACCACATCTCCTTAGGTCATGGCCCAGCCCTGGCGAGAGCCTCTGCTAGCGGGACTCCTGCTGACGGCACCGACAGAGCACTCTGGTAGTTCCTTCTAACAACTGATTTCTTTATGTGATCATCTCTGATTATGACGCAACTGACAATGCTTGCACGACTGCTGGCCCCCGGCCTGGGGCATCGGCGCGGCCTTTACGATTGTTATCTCTTCATCTCGAGATGCCACCTGGCGCACGCCCAACACCTAAGTCTTGCCATTATGATGCATTCGTCTCACGATATTGAATATCACTGGCCTCATTGCTCGACCTATCGTGGTTCCTCGCAGTAGCGCCATGCGCCCAAGACAGGAAAAGAGGATTACACGAGTGTGTGGATGCGGGGGAACCGTGAGCCGACGGGCATAACCGCCAATCTGGCCGAGTAAAGTCAGATGATGTGCCATATCGTGGGACCAGGCCGGCGCTTCCTGACAGCCCTAGGAAGAGAGGAGTCGCCATGAGTTATACCATCCTCGTTGTGCTGACCAACCCGCTTGGCTTGGGGGACGCCATGGCCGCCAGCCGTCTGACGCGACGCAACGGGACAAGACAAAGAGACGGTGAGCTCGAAGTGCGAGGCAACTCAGCCGCCCGTCTTGATCTAATTGACTCGAACTCATCTATGGCCGGCTCCGACTTCGGCATACGCGTCTTCCTTTCTCGAATTTACGCACTCCATTTTCGCCTGACATAACTCACGCGCCTCGATTCCTCCACTCACCAGGACGGTTGCTCGTTCTCAACAGGGATCTCGCCGGGAGGGAGCAAGGGGGAAAGGGGGGAGAGAGGGGGGGCCATCCGAGGCGACGGCGATGTGCAGAAACCGCAACACCCTGTTGTCAGGCAGCCGCAGGGGCTGCATGATCCATCCGCCTTGTCCACGTGTGGTAGTCGTACTATCTCAGTCTCATATTGCTTGAGATCCCGCTACGGAAAAACGGAGGATTGATAATGCACAGAAAGACGTTGCATGCGCTCCACCCTCTGTGTCAGATGAGAAATTCACTTGTGTCAACGTGCCCTCACCGACAGATCGAAACGCGAAAACGAGAAAACTGTTGCCACTCCTGCATCCGTAGTCGAGGCTGCGAGAGCCCGCGACACGACAGCAGTCTTGACCGGATCAACGAGATGCCATCTGATGGGGAGGGAGGAGGCAATTTTGCTGGCGGTGTCTGCCACCCTGCCACCCTGCCTTGTGCGCGTAGTGCGGGCCACTCATCACATTTTCGCCTCGAACCGATGGCCTGCTGCGAATGGTCTGGCCTCCCTGCAAGGATCGTCACAAATCAGAGGCCGAGCTCCATCTCGAAAACGAAGGAAGGCAAAATGTTTTGTAAACTGACACCGATTCGGCATGCACCAGAGCGGAACCCAGCTGTGTAAGTCATCCCGTCTACCCAGGTCCTTGACGTACCGAACAACTTGATATGTGATGGCGGGCTCTACTCACATCTGCTCTCAGAAAAACAACATCTCACAATGGTGCGTTGTTTCACTTGACGGCGAGTGCATGATCTTGGAAACACTCTCACTTTCGATCGAATCGACACGCGCTGTGAATAGGTCTCTCGATGCCGCTTCAGGTCGAGGTGGACTTCGCCTCGCACGGTGCCTCGGAATTTTCATCTCTTCCTTTTTGTTTTCTTTTATTTTTCGTTCCAGCAGCGTCAACGCCTGGTCGCTGGGGGACGGCTCAGAAATGGTATTTCAAAAAAAAAAAAAAAAAAGCCCACAGCGGGCACGCCCTGTACCTGGCATTTGCTACACCCTTTTATCCTGGAGTGTTGGAAGACGGGCGCCACGGCACATTTCTCAACTCGTCTCTTGTCGCAAGAGAAATCCGATGTGAATCGATACGGCCCGGATCCCGGAAATGTTTCGAAGGCAATCAAAGAACATGTCTCAACCTTCAGTAACAGACTGCAAGCTGATGACGTAGGGTTAACTGCGGGAACTCATTCCGAATCCATTAAATGAGCTATCATATGCTAACAATATACACCCAAAATGAAATTTGCTAAGAAAAATTTGTCGACAAAACATTCTGGCCTGCATGAATGTGTTCGATCGAGAAAGCAATGTGGTATCCTGTACGAGTTCGCAGGTATTCCATGTTAAAAATTCGTTGGGCAGGTGGGCGCGAAATGGTGCGTAACTGCGGCGTCTTGCAGGTTGGCACCGCGAAAGCCCTGCATGTGTGGCGAAGGCCTCAATGCTGAGATCTAGTCTCGGCAGCTACTGAGCGACCAGCCGTAGACAAACGGCTCTATTGACCCCTGAGGCGTTACGGCGTGAGAGATTCCTCATTCGATCGATATTGTCTTGATATCTTGGGAAGGGGTGTCCCCGGCACTCTGAAGGAGGGTCAAGGCCTTTTGCGATCTAGACCGAATTGTGCATTCAAAGTGCTTTGGGTGGCTTTCGTAATGTCAGCTAAACTGAATGACGGATTCAGTCCTGCACCCAGGAACTACTTACCAGGTACCTCCATTGGTAAATGCGACTTGAGGTTCGATGACATTACCGTGAACGTCCGTCCTCTTCTCGAAGCTCAAAGTTGCAAGCATAGTTGCAACCATCATCCAAATGCTATTGTCGGCGAGGAATCGACCAACACAGGCTCTGCAAGTTGCCGTTAGCCACCTCGGAAAAAATACCAAACCAGAGGGAACTTGTGAGGACTACCTTCGTCCAAATCCAAAGTGGCCTACAGGATATGGCTCTCCTGCGCCGCCCTGCGTCGTCGGAATGTATCGCTCAGGTCGAAACTCCATAGGATCGCTGTAAGTTCTCTCGTCTCGCGACATGGCCTGCACATTTGCATACATGATGGACCTGCAGATCTGTGAGTCGGACATTGCATGACAAGCCACAAAAGTGAATCAGTTGCGTACCCTGCAAGAATGTTAGTAAAAAGCAATAACACGAGGCACTGCATCCTTATTTTCTTTTCTCACCTTTCGGAATAAGCATTCCGTTGTAGATGTCATCGTTGATAGACTTATGGGGTATTCCTAAAGTGCTGTCAGAGACATGCTCAGGTTCGGACATTCAACGCGAGTTCCCTTACCCAGGGGGGCGAGTGGCGACCATCTGGATCCTTAGTTAGTTCATATTCATGATAAAGGCGAAGCTGAAAGGAAATACACCAACCTGTAACACTCCTGCACGATATAATCGATGTACGGGATCTTTTGTCGATCAGAGAAATCGGGGAGTCTATCCGTGCCAACCACTGCATCTATTTCTTGTTGCGCTTTCTTTTGCACATCGGGATGCATAACCATGTTCAATATGAAGACCGTGCAAGTTGCCCACGTCTAAATGTTGTCAGTACTTCTCTTGCTTGAACGTCATGACGCGGGAGCTCGAAACCTGTTCGCACTCCCCAAAAGGTTTTGTAGTGTAACTTACAGTGTCAGCCCCTGCAATGAAGACCGCCCCGGCGGCCCCTTTGATATCCTCAAGAGACCAGGCTTGTCCCTGCGCCTGGTTTTCGTTGGATGCCTGAGCCTGGAGAAGCTTATGAGCCAGGGAGCCGTTGTCCCGCCCGATAGCCTTAGCAGAAGTTAGAAAAGCAATTATACCGACGAGGCTTACATTCTCGAAAACATGTCTTGTACTTACTGCATCGGCGCGAGCACATTCGAAGGGAACATTGTGTAGTTTCTCAATGGCCCAACGCCAATCTCGTGCAAACTTGAGCGACCAATCTCGGAGAAACCAATTAGGTAGAAAGCGGGCTTTGAAAGGCTCATGTCAGTACTTTGATCAAAGTCACACCTTAGAGTGAAGTGCAATCTCGAGCCTTACCTGGCGGGAAAATATCAACTATGCTGTTGGCCGGAGCACCGCCGTTGCCCATTGCATGCATGGCATCATTGGCGATCTTGATGTAAGGATCACAATCGTGGAAGACATCCGTGCCGTAACTGACTTTGAGAACAATGGCAACAGCGAATCTTCGAAGAGAAGTCTTCCAGTTGTCAGGGCAGCCAAGGATGTTTCTTGCACTGCGGCGTGCTTCTTGGACCTGAAACGCTTGCCATTGACGGACATTGGTGTTGCTCAGTGTGGTTTGCAGCACCTTGCGATGCATCTGCCAGCAATGGCCGTACGGCAAGAATGTTAAGGTCTTTCTCCACCCCATCCTACATTCACAGTCAGCTCAGACATTTGGATGTGGGTTGGGAAGACCGACTCCTCGAATAAGGTGAATCTTGGACGATCTGAGTAATTGGCACTTCTGCGGTCAAGGAGATCCCTGGCGGCCTTCAGGCTGTTGAGCACAATGATTGATTGACCCATAGAGTTTAGGTGTATCACGTCTGAATCTGTATGTTGAGAAGGCCAAGTTAGTGCCTTATAGCCGGACCTGAAAATGGTGGGTGCAGGTAGATGCGCATACCGTATTCTTTGGACCACGCAGCGTATGCCGCGGCCGTATTCTCTTTCGGTATGACACGCAGATGGCCGAAGAGGAAGTGACTTGGTGGCCCGGGAGGGAGGGATGACGAAACCCCAGTCGCTCGACAAGACCATGACATGAAGGCTATCAGAAGAACCAGCCCAAGTAATGACCAAGGTGTCATGACGGGGTTGGTAGCTGTAGCATGGTCCATTTGCTGGGCCAAATGGGCCTGCGAGGCAAAAGAGATATTGGAATGCATTATCACAAACAAGAGAATGGTCGTAGTTGGAAACGGGAAGAACGCTTGGTGGAAAGAAGAAGAACAAGAAGGGGACGAGGGATGCAGAGGATGGCGACGTTTATATGCAGCTCCGCGAAACGCTTTGCAATGATACAAGATACGTGAGCCATTGTAAATATCATGATGAACTGATAGAGAGGGAAAAAAAGAATCTTCACTGCTCTTCTCCCACTAGATTCAGGCTCTCGCCTCCGGGCAAGGGATATCCTTGTGAAAATGATTCACCCTCGATGCCAAATTCGCCAGCGGCGCACGGTTACACTCTTAGACAAGAGTGCAAGGCAAGACTCATGTCTGTATTAGTTTTTGCTACCGTTGTTGGGGACATGGTTCACGAAGGGCGTCATTGTAAACACTTCAAGGTGAGACAAGCAGCTTGCTAGGGCTGCACGGAGAATGGCACACGCTTTTTTGACCTTTTCTTTTGAGTGAGGCTCCGGATTCGGAGCGCTCCACCGTTGCCTCCGCCGTTACTGATCACTGCGTAACTGCTGCTAAGGTCTCTCGGTGGAAGATGATATGGCAAGCAGGCACGGCCGCGTCGTGGAGGACGTATTGCGTAGGGCTTGCTTCGATGGCATCATGCTGGATGGGGCGGTCAAGAGGGCTCCGACTCGGGGCGCGGTGGAACAAGCGTACGTTGAGGCAAAGTCCCGGTCCAGAGTGCAGCGGTAGGGAGATGAGGGCGGGTTGGGTTTTGATGATTCGGAAAAGAAAAGTGGGCAGCGATAAGGCGAAGTGCTCGGCACGGTGTTGCACAATTCCATCAAGGTTGATGCAATGCTGTGCTGTGCTGCGCCGCGCCGTGCTGTGGATATGAGACGCCGTGGATGATGGTACGGGCGAGATTGGAACACGAGATAAGGACGGGAGGTGGAAAAAAGGTAAACAAGGTAAGGTGAGGTGATGTGAGGTCAGAATACCTTAGGTGAGGCAAGGCAAGGCAAGGAAGGCAAGACGGATTACAGTATTGGCACGTCCTTTCCTCGCCTCTCCAATGAAAGGGGGTGTGGTCCTTCCCGGTGTTACAAACCAGACAGACGGCACGGTCCGGAAGCCGCCGGAAAGGGCACCGTACCTCGAGTACCACCAGAAGTACCCTGCCTTGCCTCATCCATGAGCCGAGCCGTCTCCATGACTTGCTACCTTGCCTTGCGCAGTCATTTTTCTTGTCTTTGATCATTTTCCACATTACACAATTCGGATGCTCGATCCGCCCGTTCTCAACCTCGTCATGAACCCGATTGTTGGGGCTATCCGGGTTTTGCATTGCAAAGTCGAGGGCTCACTTACAAGGAAGCTTCGAGAAGAGCATCCTGTAGGCCCCCCTCTCCCTCCCAAGGCCGGGGCCCGGGCACGGGCTCTGCTCCGCCATTCCAGGGGCCCACTGCGAATAGCTCCGTCCCGCATCTCTCAGCCGAATCAGTTTCTCAGGCCAGAGGACTGGCACAGGAAATAGAGACCCGTGCAGAGAGCAAAAAAACCCCTTGTGGCTTCTCGATATATTATTCATCGGCCCAGGAAGCTTCAAGGTATATTCCCCCTCCTCCTAGGGGTATGGTGACGAGAGACAGATACGGTACCTCGTTTTGATCTCTCTCACTTACAAGCTTCAGCACCTGAGCAGTGATCACAGGATGCGATGCTCCGGGCACCGACAGATAATGCAGAAAGGTCTCTCTGAAGTTTCAGAAAAGCCAAACATGCGATTCACTTGGCGGAGTTGACTGGTTAGAGCTTTTCATCATCATGTAAGGTACTTTAGCACATACGTCATATGGTGCCTTGTTTAGGGACTCGTTTAGTAAAAAAAAAATTAAAATTGAGAAAGAGGCTGCCCTACCAGCCAGCTAGATATTTCGGGAACGGCCGATTTCTTAGGGCGGAACTCCCCGCCCTCATCTGTCCACTACACTTTCATACAGGCAAACAAACACTCTTAAAAGGCATAGCCAAGGTCAGCGCGGAGAAAGACAATCGCTCAAAAGGAAGAAGAGGAGAATAATAAAGGAAAAGGGAAAGACGGGATCGCAGCACACCAGCCACCAAAAACTAGCAATGGCTCCTCCCAGAATCACGATCCTCGGATCGCTCAACATTGATCTTGTCTCCTACGTCCCCCACCACCCCCTCCCCGGCGAGACTCTCACCGCCAACTCCTTCACAACCTCGCCCGGCGGCAAGGGCGCCAATCAGGCCGTTGCCTGCGCCAAGCTGTCGCGCTCCTCCGACCTCACCAATGCTACCGCCCATGTCTCCATGGTCGGCGCCGTCGGCGCCGATCCCTACGGGCCCGTCCTCGTGGACAGCCTGACCTCCTATGGCGTCGACACCTCTCAGGTCGCCGTCCTCGACCCCGGCAAGACGGGCGTCGCCGTCATCGTCGTCGATGAGGGGGACGGTCAAAACCGTATCATGCTGTCGCCCGAGGCCAACCACTCCCTCAAGGCGAGCGACTTTGCCGTGCTGCCTGAGCCTAGGCCCGACCTCCTCATCATGCAGCTGGAGATCCCCTTCGCTACCGTCATGCAGGCTTTGGCTGCCGCCAAATCTGCTGCCGTGCCAGTTCTTCTCAACCCAGCCCCGGCCCAGAAGCTGCCCTTGGAAGCGTACGACGGACTTGCTCATCTGGTCGTCAACGAAACTGAGGCCGCGCTTCTCGCTGGATGCCCGGAATCTGAGCTGGACGACCTCGAGGGATTGCAGCGCGTCGGAGCTGGCTTCATTGACAAGGGCGTCCAGAATGTCATCATCACTCTTGGTGGCCGCGGCGTCTACTACGTCAACAAAGCTGGTAAGAGCGGGCTGGTTCCTCCAGAGAAGACCACTGTCATTGATACCACTGCCGCTGGCGATACCTTCGTCGGCTCGTATGCGCTGGCCGTTGTGCGGCCGGTGGATTCCGAGTTTGACATTGACACCGCCGTCAAGGTAGCAAACCGTGCGGCGGCGAAGACGGTCGCGAAAAGAGGTGCCCAGGTCTCCATTCCGTGGAAGGATGAGCTAGAATAAGAGAGATACCCACAAACAAAGCAAAAATCGAATAAAGTCAAGAAAAACACCAAGCTCAAATTCATTATCTGTCGACTCTAAGGTGAAGACTAAAACCAACCACCCCAGTTCCACAGTCCCGATTCTTTCTTGCCCCTGAGACGGTGAGAGGGATTCTTCCCTGCTGCACCTGACGTGTTGGTGTGATCCTGTGAACCCGAAACTTCTGACGCTGGCCTCAAGTTTTCACTCTCATGTGTTTTGCTGGAAAATTGCCGGCAAAGGTATTCCTGCCTGGTCTCGCTGTCTCCCTCAAAGCTCTGACGAGAAAGCTGATTGAGGGGACGAGAGGCTACGACGCCAAAGTTCCGATGTTTCGGAACATTTAGAGCACTTGATGTAGCTGACCAAACACTCGATCTCCTCGTATGGCTTTGGACAGGATTTCGACCCAGTATGTGCTGAGCCGACAAGTTTCCCTCTCGCAAGCTCACCCGCCGTGAAGGACTGGCAAGGTCCGTGTCCTCTGTACGGCTCGAAGCACGACTCACTCCTTCAGGAAACACCCCATGTCGTGCTTTGGCAGATTTGCATGGCGTTGATTGTTCATTGATGATCTGCTGCATGACCCGTTCGGCTTTTGCAACACCCCAATGCCGTTCTATCAGCTGCAAGAAGGACCTGGATGATGCCGCAGGGCAAGGTGACCAGGGTGACAAAGTACCACAGTAATTGAGCGGCGCCGTGGCGCAGGTTTCCAACCTGCTCCGCATACTGCAAACACCATCGTGGATTCCTGATATAGACAATTCCGGAAATGCCGAGTGCGAATAAGAGACCTTGATGTGCATGTACTCCACCTGAGAGTTTCCGAGTTGCCTCTCTAGTTCCTCCATCAAATCATCCGAATCATGCCGACGATGAGTTGTCTGCTGCGGCAAGGTTACGCAGTCCTTATTCAATTCAACTTGGACGAGGAGCAGGATACTGGAGCCTGCATATATTGTACTACGGTCTGTCAGCAACCCGTGTCTATCATGTCTTCGGCGCGTGTGACTTGCGTAGGGAAAAGCTGCTCCTGTAGCACTCTCTGTATCGATGCGGTGTGAGGCGAAGTGATCTCTATACCAAGATTGTACAGACAGCCATATTCGAAGAAACGATCTATCCTCCGAGGTAAGTGAAGACTCCAGCCGGTAACACTCCTGTACGTACCTTGCTGATGCTTGACGAACGCAGCGTCTGTACCGCGCGACAATTCGGGAGTGGGTATCCCCGAACCTGAGGTGGAAACCCGAGCCAGGCGGCCAGTCACTTCAATAGCTGCCCAAACACAGCTTGGACTCTTGTCACGGCCAGCAGTGTCAAACACCACTGTTATCTGGGGCGACAAAACACACTGTACAAGGTGCTCAGTCATACCCAGTGCATCAGTAGATTGCCGGGGATAATGAGCAGCGGCCACTATGCCATGTTGAGCCGATGTTTTATCTAAAAAGCAACCCATCTCTACGTTATGTGGAGCCTGACGAAGCGGGTTCTGGTCTGGCTGATGTGTGTACGTATGATGCGATATGGGCGACGCGATTGCGGGGACAACTCGACTTGCCTTAGGTGCCAGGCTTGCGAATTCGGCGACAGCTGGACTTCGACGCTGATGTACATAAGTTTCGGGATTTGGTTCCATATTGTTCGAATGGTCGTTGTAGACGAGTTCTTGCAGAGGTCTTCGATGGTATCCTGTCGAGATCTGCGTTGGACATGCCCAGGTGCCCGCCATGTTGTTCCTCGACTCAGGATCCTTCTGTCTATTTGCGAACCCTCTGCTTCGTCTCTTCATGACTGTCAATGGCCACCGAGGTTGCGACGCTTTCCTTTCACCGTTTCTGCCCTCGATGGCAGTGTTGCTACCCTGACGAGGACCGCTTGTTTGCTTGACGATGCGTAGCGGACTCGGCTCGCACCCTCTGGAACAACGAGGTGCTTGGAAGTGATTATTGGAGGGTGACTCGTTCTCCATCTCGTAATGCTATGATGGCGGAGACTGGCGCCTTGAAGATGCTAAATACGGTATGTCGGACACAAGCCCAGGAACATTGGGCAATTGATCGGAGGTTTTATTGCTGCTCAGTTAATCCATGAATGTGCACCAAGACTTGTCTGGTCTGCCAATCAGTAGTAACGACAAATCGCGAGCCAGAAACTATTGTGGAAAAGAGAAGACACTGGGAAAGTGTGCGAAGTGGTACTTGGTCAACTTCATACGACAGGTGCCCCGAGCAGGAGCAGATGGAAAGCACTGATGATTTAAGGCTAACACGGTGGGGTATAAACATGACGCCTGCTGAATGAAAGACAAGTACAAAGAGTCCTCTTGCCAAACTTCAAGGGAAGGTTTCGCTTTCCACACCGCCGTCATGCTACGCAGAACTCGCCAAGGTGCGCATGAGATTCTCCTTGGCTGACTCAATCTCGGAATCCTCCATGGCCAGGAAACGAATCTGTCATCTTTATTAGTAGTGCCTTCTGACGGATTTGGAGAGTTCAGCCTTACAAGCTCATCAGGTCCGCCGGAACCAAAAAGCACAGGTTCGGAGAGGCTTGCGGCGATGGCTTTCTTTACACGATCTTCCCAGACGCCGTCCCAGTTCCATTCTCCCGGTCGCCTGGTGGTTGCTAGGACCCGGCCAGCTCTCGAATCTTCCCCTATCGACGGCTCCTGGGTTTCTTGCTGGCCCGGCTTAGCATCGCCGCCTGTACTTGTTGATGCATCCTCAGATAGTTTCCCCAGCTTCCGCTGATGAGTTCGCCAGGCATGCCATGCTCCAGGGTTACCGGCGGCATCCAGCGGCAGTGAATTGAGGACTTCCTCATCATCAAAAGCACTCTTGATATACCGAAGAACGGTGTATACTGACACGGCTTTCCTATTAGTCTGCATGTAGCTGGGGAGCATGGCAGCTGTGACATTGGGCAGTGTTGAGCTGCCCCGTTCTGTAGGGGCTGTGGAAAATTGCTGCCCGCTGACCTGCCTGCTCCCAGTCGCGCTCTGCTTCCCGCGCCCAAACCACTCAGGAAAGCCACCGCGCAGGCTGAAACCTCCTGGAGGCAGTCTTTCCTCGTCTGTGGCGCTGACTGTGCCGTCGCCCTGCACGTCGGTGGTGTACATGTAGGTCGTTAGGGGCGTTATCAAGGGATGGAACATATCAGTGGAAAATGTAACAAGCGGTGGAAGTTTTGGGTAACTATCGGGGAACGAAATCTGGAACCTCATCGCGGCAGGAGAGTATGGGCCTAGGTCGGATCAGTCCTGCTTGCGACGTTGAGGTTGTCTAGTATCTACCATCACGAACGAACAAGACGACCGACCACAGGCTAGGATCGCCAGGAGTCAAGCTTGCAAAAACACCTTCTGGACCCGCTTGCTTCAATCCGGCACTGCATCCGTTAGCCTGCCAGGCGTGCAGGTACATGAGCGAGGTTTACGGACAATTCTGACAGCAAGTGCTGTTTGCGCAATGATGGTAAGGAGTCCATGAGGAAAACGTCAAGGCTCCCGGTAAGAAGCAAGAACTGCGATTACAAGCGGTGACAAAGAGGAGAAGAAAAGCAAAGTAAAGGGCTTGCGACACGATGTTTAGGATCCTGTAGTCGGTTCTCCATGCAGCATGAGGTTGTGGTCATTAAGAGCAAGCGGTGAGAAGGGCGGTCAGATTTTCTGCCTGACCTATGACGCCTGGCGGGGTTGTCGCTGTAGCCTTTTTTTTTCTGAGCGCTTGGTGGGGGAGGGGTTTTGATCGGACGATGATGCAAAAAATTTACACACGGGGAACTGACGAGAGGTGTTAGAGGAGCCGATGGTGCTGTGCGTGAGAAACATATATTTTTCTTCTTCATTGTAATCCTAAACTCCCACCGTCTGCGGGTGTCGGAGCTAGCCTTGGCTAGCCTTGACGCAGTAGTGGGTAGATGTCACCCTGGTGTCCTTTCAACAACAACGCTATGCGATCCAGACGTCGTAACTCGTGAATGCATTATTTTCCAAGACGTTGTTCAATCTTGGACTGCTCCTTGGATCGAATGTCCGCCAGCTCCTCCTTCGTAGTGTTGTACGTCGCCGTGACTTGGTTGAATGGGTTCTCGGGGCTCTTTTCGAATTCCTTGCGGATCCTCTGCTTCCGCTGGTCGAGTCGCAGTCCCACGCCACTGCCGTCCTTCTTCATCTCCTCGAGCCTGCGCGCCTCGTACTTGGCAAACGCCGCGGGGAACCTCCTCTCTGGGTGTCTGTCGACCTTAGAGTCGTCGCCACCGGCGGTTAGCGACAGTGCGTCCAGGGCGTTGTCAATGCCAGTCGCGTTGAGGGCCGAGGAGGGTGCGTCGCCATCAAGCTGCGACAGGTCCAAGCCGCGCGATTTCTTGATAGGTGCCTTTGATTTCTTAGGCTCCGAGCGTCCGGGTGTGTTTGCCTCGTCTTCCTGCATCAAGGCATCCTTTTCAGCCTTCTTCTTAGCTTGCTCAGCCTTCTTTGCCGCCTCTGCCTCCCTAAAACCCGCTGTGCGTCAGCAACGGAGCAACGAACGGTAAAAGAGAGGGGGCAAGGAGAAGGATGCTGCTGGCGCGACCCGGCCCGCGCATCCACCGGCGTGCGAAGCACATGGCACGAAACAGAATCCAGCCCTCAGAAGAATTGCACTCACTTCTTTGCATTACTCTTGGAACCCTTCTGCCACTGCTCTTCTTCGGCGGCGTTGCGCCGCGCGTCGTCAGCCGCGGATTTTTGCGCTGCGGCCTCCGCCTTGCGAGCGTTGCCGGCCGCCTTCTTGCTGTTCTCGGCGCCCTTCTTGCCAGCCATTATGAAACCGGGGCGTGCGCTTCGACTTCCCGCTGCTTCTTCCTGAATTACCTTAACGATAGGGATGCCGAACGGCTGATGCAGGGGTTTCCGGAGAGAGGGGAAAAAGATCCAGGGACCACTGCTGGTTGCAACGCCGTCTCTGCTGTTTTTGCCGAGTTTGGCAGACCTTGCATGTAATGATGTCTGGAGTAGGTGTGACTAACACGGCCTTCGATGGGCCCCGTTGCCTAAGCATCAGCGAGGCAAGCCTGACAAATCAGAGCCCTCGAGTGAGGCACCAAATATACCTGAACTTTGTCTTCCAACAACCACCGTTGTCGGATAATTTGGCTCCTATAGCACCCCGACAAATGCTGACGGCTAGCTTGCCACCGATTGTTTCCACACCATTGGCTGAGAGCATCACGACTTCAGCTTGCCTCCATTGACCGACTGACCGACCGACCACAGCTAGCTGTGCTGTCGGCAATTCGCACCTACTAGAGGTGCCTTAGCTCACTTCGCTTCCCCACAGCTTCCCGCGTCACTGGAGACGCATTGTCTACCTTGATGCGTCGAGGACTCGGACCTGCATTGGCTTGACCAAAATTGTTGCTCGATGGATATCTAATTCCCCGAGCTTGACTCCGGGGCAGGATCAGGCATACCACTAACTCCCTCACTATGCCTCTTCACACCCCCCCCTTCCAAAAAAAAAAAAAAAAAAGAGAAACGTCTTGGCTTGAGGTAAATACTGCGCCATAAGCAACACATGAAGCTGCGGTAATACCACGCCCCAAATCAGGCGAATGCTCAGTGGCTTGCTAGGACATGGTTGCAGGCAATCGCAATCCGGGGTTCATGCAACATGGTCCGATACGATCAACAGCCTGCAAGCCCCGGATCGACCGTGCCCTCCGATGGATCTCACCGGTTTCTGACAAACCTGCCTTTGCCAATGCTCAACTGCTGTTTACGGCAGTCATAGATGATAGAAATGCTAGCGTTGTCTAAGCCGCACACCATGAAATAAAGTAGGCCACTGCTCTATCCCTTATATTGTCTCAACTTATCAACCTCCCCTGTAAATAGCATGTCTCACTACAGTTCCCTTGACTTGATCCCTCTGTCCCGATGCAGACCTACCTGGGCAGCCTTGGCACAGGGACCCAATGCGCGCAGCAGGCACTGTATCACAGGCCATGTGAACGTTGCTTTTCGCAGGCACAAGCGGAGTCAGTGGCCTATAGGTTCCGCAAACGCAACTTGTTCCCGGTGTGCGAAGCCTTACCTCTCAATTGATACGACCCCTCGGTCTGCGATACTTACCTTGTTCAACTTACTGGGTGGGACTAAGCGCAGAACGCGGCAAGGCCTTGACAGGGAAATGAAGGCAATTGCACCTGATGACACGCTATACGCTGGATCTGATTCTCAAGTAAGAACTTGGTGTATGCTTAGCATACAGCTCGTCGCCAGAAGGTCGTCTCGGCAGGGGCGGGCCTCGCTGCGAGGGATAATATAACAGGCTAAGAAAAATGCCTAGTCGTCAGCCCATTATAGGCCATTGCTGCCCATTTGCGCGCTCCAAGCTGAGCATACCTGGAACGGGGAGCGAAGAAGAACCAAGACCCCAATTAGGATCTTGTGCGTTTCATGCCATCCATGGCACCTGTTGGAACCGGGCGGCCCTGGCAGAGCGGACACTTTGCGGAAGCCGTTGCGGGCGCGATGCACCTCGGCTTTGTCTGACTCATGTGATCGACATGTTGGGTGTAGATAATCGGTAATTTGTACAGCCCGTGCTTAGGATGGGATGAGGTGGCAGTCGCAGGAACCTGGGTGTCAGCTTTGGCTGTTCCCAGCTTATCGGCGGACCGGGGGTTTCGTCGACTATTAAGGGAATTTCTATCCCAAAGAGGTAACTGTGCTCAGGCAGCTGAAAGGATTGGGAAGTGTTCTCAGCCCCCCAAGCTCGCCGGGGGTAGAACAGCAGGGTACAAAAACAACTGTGCGTCGCCTGATCGAGACATGGAGTCGACCCTGCTGCGGTGTCAATATTCCGGTCAAACGAAAGTGCCAATTTTGGTCACAGAGACACTCAACGATCCAACAGATCAGGAGCACTTGCAAGCCCGATGCGGGGAAGCTGCGAACATTCTGCAAGGTAGAATGGGACGCAAGGGCTGGGTCCTGATTGGGCAAATATCCGGCTCAAGCCAGACAACGCAGTTGAATCGTAGTGTTGGTGCTGAAGCTGCAAGACCTGCATTTCTGGTCCATGTGACAAGATTGGGGACACGATACAGCATCGACTCCTTTCTACAACCGCACAGCCCGGAACACGGAGACCTTGCGGGCTGAAGAGGGCTGCACGCTGCTGATTTTGGAATCGATGCAAAGCAAACCGAGGTGAAGCGTGTCTGACCGATGTGCATACTGGCACACCCTACTCGAGCAGGGTCGGCATCCCAATGATCCATTTAGAAGCCGAGCTGCTGGCTATTCGTCCATTATCAGCGCCGCAACAATCGGTGTGCAAGACTAGGTCGTGATGTGGACAGGCAACAGAGACCAATCGGCGATTGCGTTGGAGGCTAGGCTACCTGAAATTTTGTCAGTTATCGAATTTCGAAACCAACAAGGGGTTAGGAACAAGGCAGGCTAGTGGCTGTGTCAAGGAGGCCACGACGACGGCATCGGGCTTGGTGATGCAGTCAGGCCTGCACTTCACGTATTCACATTGAGGTACCTTCATGCGCTTTCCATCGAGACACGCAACCTTGTCGGAGCCTTGCCTTTCGAAAACATGACCGTACGTTGGTAGTCTTGTATAGCACGTCGAAACGTGGACGCTACCCATCGTCATCGCAGATATGTAGCAGTGTTCCTGAGCCGAGGTTGTGTCCAAACGTTGAATGTGTTCTGATAGCCGCAGTCGCAGAACCGCTAATGGAGACTGATTGAAAAAGGCCTGTGCCACAAGGCCCCTGGTCTAGTTGTGAATCACCTCGCTGACGAGCGAGGTCTAGGGTCACTGTTTCGTAAAGAACAGCAGGGCTGTCAAATCCACATCTCATAGGCTTCAAGCTGTGGCTTATGCTAGGGGTTCACGCCATTGTATACGCTTAGAATGCACACCGGCCGATCCTGTACGACCAACGAGCTCTGGGCGCCACGGGAAAAGCAAGGTCTCGTCTGCCGGCAGTATCCTCCTGAGTTCTCATGCAACGGTTCAGTATTTCATTCATGCATGATGCTGATTCTGCGTCAGCTGCGGTCATTACTGTACAATCAAGGCTGTCGTCCGGGAACCAGCCATGACCCTTGTCAGTTAACGGGCAAGACCCGTTGCATCCGCCCATGCTGTTGTGACGCCACGTCGAACGAGGGACTGTATGCTCTGTAGTGGCAGCGAAATGCAAAGCCTGACAGAAGGTCATGGCGAATAAGCCAGGAGAGAAAACCACCCGATCATGCACAGCGTAGAGGTGGCAGGAGGGCATATAGTAGCCCCAAGATCAGGACAGCCACCAGCTCAACAAACCTGCCAATTAGGTGCTCTACTAAAGACGCGTCTCATCGGAGAATGCGAATCACTGCATCGAAGAGGCGGACCAACAGAATGGTAGGCGGTGACCGTAACGGTTGATTGTCGCTGTCAGCTACTTCGAGAAACTGCTTGCGAAAATGATATGTCAATTTCAGTCCCTTAACGAGAGGGACCGAAGTAGTGCTGGGATCCAATACCCAGCCCATGGTACGGCACGTCTGGTTGACCGAACTTTCATATCAGGTTCACCGCCGAACTATCAGACAAATTTCGACTAGTAAGCGGTGACGCTGGCAATGATCGTTACAAGTTGCCGGTTCCGCTCAGTATTAGCCCATCGAATGTTCTATGATAAGAGAGGTGACGATGAGCAGCAGAGGCGATGCTGCCTCGGTGTGTGTACAAGACAGCTTAGGCAGACTGGACCTCGGCAGCGGCTCGTAGGGAGGTAGTACACAGAGAGACCGAGTCGTAATATCGCAACTGTCATGCTTCAGCTCAATGAAGACATGATTGTGGCATCCAATGCAAGTGGTGCAGGACCTCATAGCCCTTCAGGTCTTAACCGGGTGCTTATGGGTAGTTGGTCATCTGCCCCTGCAGCCACAAATAGCCTGGGGCCAAACAGCACATTATGAACTGTGCTAATGTGGTGACCTGATACGGAGTCACGAATGATAGGAGGCATGGGCGCGAAGGATGACTCGAATGCGTTCTTTGCTCTTTGTGGTACATTTCTGGTTCCTCTTTGTTGTAACAATGTAGTAGCCCATGTCGTGGCCACGGTTTTCGTCCCTTTTCTCACATGTACACAACCAAAGATGCAGCCGGGTCGATCACTGTAACTAGAAATAATGATGGATCCTCCGTTCCGGCTACTGAAACGGACCCGGCCGATTGTCAAGGCTCAGTTTTGGTGATGGCGCCAGTCCCCGAACGGCAACGGCTTCCGGTCAGACCGGTCCTGTTCCGCGCCGTTTCATTTGCGCGGGCGCTCCCCGTGATGGCGCGTGGATGCGGATCAGGGAACAGGGTCCCCAAGGATTCGCTTGGTCACCCATCAGCGCAGAAAACCCAGAATGGGCATCCACAAACGGCCAACAAAATCAAATGGTGCGCGACCCCACCACCATCCCACTTCTAGAAACACCCACTTCTAGAAACACACCGTCTCCGTCTGCACGCCGGGTGGGCAGCCGGTGGAGGATATGACCAAACGGGAGGTGATCCGCTCAAATACAAAAAGTAGGTTTCACACAGGATGGCTCCAGAACACTTCTTGCAAGAGCATGCAGTGAATCTTTACTTGAACACAATTGATACGCACACAGTTGTGGCATGGTCAGACGATTAGACGGACCAATCCGGGCCTATAACCCAGAGGTGTGACTATGAATCCTGGTGTTATGCAGTGGCGCGGTGAATGACTTGCATGGCCTTCGTCGCACCGACAGTAGGCAGCAACATCCACATGAGAACAAAATAGGGCCGCCTGCTATAAGTATGGCGCAGAACCTCTTGTTTTGAGCAGTTTTCAGCTTTGCTGTTTCCCGACGGCTCGAGATGCCGTAAACGTAACAGCCGCAATGGCAAATGATCGGAAATGCGCTGCATCCTGGAATCCCGAGCCCGGCGCAATGTAGGCGAAAGGTGTGACGAGGCTTTTCCTTGGTGAAATTATCGGGCGCCTTCATCCTCGAATCATTGCCTTGCGTTCATGGTTCAGTGAAGCCTGAGCTCTCGGATTGCCATGTGGTAATCATTTGTGGTAATAAAAGATGCTCCTCTAATTTGCCCGCCTTTACCAGGGCGGTTAAGATGGTTCCTCATCAACCACGTCAGGTTAGCCCTGTACCAGGCTTGGTTGGTCTAGAGAGCCAACCGAGGAGGGGACATTTTGATCCCCCTCCCCGGCCCAAACGAAAACAGGGTCGATCGACCATTCACCGCTTGTCAGGATCGGAAAGGGTAAAATCAGCTTAGACGTTGACCAGGTCATGAGTCGAGACCAAGCTTCTGATGATACAGCTCGGACAAATTCTTGCATGGATTGATGTTTAGCGATTTCTTTCGTAAATTAGGTATAAGGTTGCTTGTTTGAACGTTGTCGGCCGATCCTGTCCCAAGTGGCTTGCAAGATGGCGGTCAGATTGCGCATCTCATGCGATTGCATGCCCCAAGCTGCGACCAAATGCGAGGACACGGGCCGACGATGTGATACATCTACGTGTGCATCAGATCATAACCATTCCGCCGGGACAGTAACATACAGCTTCTCCACCCCCTATTCATTTGCTCCCCTGTCGCCGTGCCACTAGTGGACGTGGGACATGGCTGTGGCCCGGGCTATTTGCCTAGCTGGCTCAACCACTCGGGTCCTCCCCCTGGCGGGCGCCATGCGACGTCGAGTCTTAGTCGCGTCGCGCAAAGAAGGCTTGGATGCTTTGGGAAGCTGTAGGACGCCGGCACTCGATGGCGTGCCCCGGGTCCGCCACGCGACCAGTCTAGGTATGATACGTGATGGAGGAACCACATCCCGGAACGTTTGAAGTTATTCCCCGGACATACTGTGGTGGAGCGAAAGTGATTGACGGATCGAGTGAAAAAAGCAGTGGCCGTCGAAGGTATGACGACACCGGTCAAGTGTCGGCGCATGGCTCGGGAGGACCTTCAACAGTGAAATTTGGACTAAACGGTGCATCATCGCGAGCGGCACTCGAGCGGGCAATGTAGCGGTGTGAAGATTAGCAAACGGTGCCTTAAGCTTGGTGAGTTCGATACCAACGGATTTGTGGTTTAGGAGTGTCACGGGGCGAAGTGGTGGACGCCCGTATTGGATGAGGAAGATGGGCCGGCAAGGAAGGAACCTACGACTGCGGCAAGCAGGGTCGACCAGCGGTATCGCTTGATGCAGCCTCGGCACATCGTTTCCTGCGTGTCCATGTAGTCGGTAGCACAGCAATCTCTGACCTACATATCGATCGCACGGGCAGCCTCGGATTTATCATCAGCCTAAGGTACTCCTGCATGACATGCATGCAACCACGCGATGCGATGTGATGCGATGCGATGCAATGTGCTGCAGAGGGGTCATCTCGCAGCCGGTCGGGCATTCGGCATGTTGGCGATTCCTTTTTCCGAAGTGTTTTGGCACACCGGTCCGGGTAGTTGATTTCATCGCGGCCGCAGCCGCAGGCTTGGAGCAAGGTAGCGCAGGCCGTTTCGTTGCATCTTGCTAGGGCAGGGTAGTGTTATGTTTGAATACTGTCCTCTGTCCCAACTGCAGGCTAGGTTGACCTGCGAAGGGGTTTACCCCCGGCCCTTTCTTCGAGAAACACGTTCGTATTTCGCATGCTGTTGGGGAAGAGTCGCGATTTCACTGTAATTCAATTGCAGCCTAAACCCGTCACAGTACGTTTGGTGGACACTCTGTAGTCTGGGCAATTGTCATGTTGTCATCGTACTTGATCGGACAACGCCTTTTCACACCGTCCATGCGTGCTGCCACAGACGATTGACCACGCGTACAGGCAGGTTTACCTGTGTCACATATCGCTCACATAACCCAAGCGAGGTATAAATGGCGGTGGGGGTTGGGATTCAAAAGTCGGTTTCGCGCTTGAGAATGCCCTCGTTCCGATCTCCCCGGCAGACAACCCAGAAGCTGGGCATGTCTCGTACTGCCTGGCAAAGGTACCTCTTGGTTATGCCCTCCTTTTCATCTCCTCACTCCCTCTTCTCTCATTCTTCCCCTCGGGCGGACTGGGACGCCCTCGGTTAGGCTATGCTGTGGGGTCGGCACCGCTTCCGGCAGTCACTAAAATTCCTATGGGTCGGGCCCAAAGCTCTGGATGGTTCAGGAACATGGCGCTGGAAGCGAGTACCTAAGGTAAGGTAAGGTAAGGTAAGCAGAGACAGGCCTACCCAGGTCGCACCCCACGTATCGTCAGTGTGGCCCCCCCCCTCCGCCCTTCCTAGCATGAAAGCCCTCCTCCACCCCGGTTCCCAATTATCATCGTCGCGAAACAAGAAGACCCTTGCCAATCTTGTTTAAAATTTCTTGCCCCTAATAAGACCTAACCACCGCCGTTCCTGCCAGCCTGGACTTATGCTGTACTGTACTCTCTGCTCCACGCAGGTTAGGCACGAGCCCCGCTCCCGATTCCCAGTTGCGTGGACCTGGTGACAAAGCCTCGGGCCTGAAATATCCGCCCTCAAGGTCTGAAGTAAAACGGCCCGGCAGGCATGTCAATACACGGGCTTCACTACTCCAACGTTCCAGAGCTAGTTTCAATTGATTGATCAACGGGCCATGCTCATTGGCGCGGGGAGCTTCACTTCGCTAACCCGCTGGCTCCAACTCCACAAGCCTCAATAGCTGAGCTCCTAGTCATGCCTAGCTAGCCAACCCCGACGCTACGCTACGGCATTCCCTTTTGCCACTCACCATAAAAACGTTTTCAAGTGGTTTCTGCCTTGATTGTTTGTGCATGTATATAGATGCATTCACATTCAGCATGCTCGGAAGTGACGAGAGCCCCATGCCCAGTCGCTCTTTGCCCAATAGACCATGTGTGGTGCGATGACCGGATAGTGAAGTGAGTTTCGATGGCGGTCAACTCGCGAGATTTACCGTCCCTATGAGTCCCATGCGACACGATCAGGCCTCGTATTAATCAAAGCTTGGATGCAGCAGAGACAGCTATGGGCATCCCCGCCTTGCACAGCAGGGAGCGTCACTAAAGCAAGGGTTCCTAATCTAGGGAGGAAGAGCTTGCGATCGTGGATGCGCTCCGGAAGCCGCTTCTTTCGGGCTTCCACAGCAGATTCCAACCACGTGGCTCACGCACGTAATTAAGACGTGTCGTCGACGGCCCCGTGGTCGTCCCACTGCTGATCCCTTCAGTCCACCCCCTCCCCGTCTGTCTCATCTTTCACACAGACAGAAAAGAATCATTGACCACCTCGGCCACAATATCACTGGAGCACCACACAAATCAGAAGAGTGGAGTTGTCTTGCTCCATGGTTATTGTCGGTGAGTATGGCCCACATCGCGTACCAGAAGCTGTGCAAGTACACTGGTTACCATCGAGTATCATCATGACCGCCTCTTGATCTTCCGGTCCCGCCCTGCTCAAGCCCGTTCTGCACAAAGAACAATTCTACTTCAAAAAGGTAACCGAATGGTAGTTATAAAGGTCTTTGAAAGAGCTAAGAGATGATGTTGTATAGTCAGGATTGCTCGTGACGAAGTGCTCACACGGAAACTCCCACGGAAAAACTGCCATGCGCCCCAAGCCAAGACCAAGCGACAGGGTCTTGTACATGAGATAGGCTGCAAGAAGCGGAAATGATTTGGACTACGCGCCGTTGGCGCGATGACGCAGGAAATGAAGGATGTCATGTCAAACAGTATGGCCATGGAATTCACATTGTGTCATCGGAAATGTGATATATGCAGCACCTGAAGCCCAAAATGGCATGTCTAAGCAAGGCACGCCTCAAAGTACAAAGAATCACACCTTAAGTGCAACTGAGTCCCTATCGATAGACACCTATGGAACAGTAGGCATGTCTGCTTTCACCTATCATTAGCTCGCATATAAGACGGGTTCCTGTCTGTTGAGGGGAACCAGGAGTTGGCTAAGGCTCCATTCTGGGACATGATCCTCGGCCCCCATGCTGCTGACGCTGCACTCGGTTCGCCTCGAGTTAGGTCGAGTTTAGGGCACGGAGTTGCCGGCGTTCCAAGGATTACCGAGTAAATATGCTGCGCGCGCCTTGATGACACGGATGACGGTCAGACCAAGGATATTCCGACTTGTTACACAAGTGGTGGACCAACAAACCCATAATAGTGGAAGCCACTTCGACAGCACATAAGCTCCAAGAGCACCATTACTTACAAGGGTACAAACAAGAAATGTTCAAAGGGATCGTGGCAATCGCGCAACGGACAGAAAGACGCTTGTAGCAGAGCACATTGCAGTAGGATAGTGACGGTGTGGTAGGGTTGGGTATGAAACAGCTGAATGGCACGGCAACGACACGCTCTGAGACCTGCTTGTAACCTTGCTCCATACGAAGCTTGTAGCTCTTGCTTGCAATGCAAGGACAGTTCTCAGAATGCCCTGCGACGTCGCCACGATGAGGGCAGGCATGCGATGCATCACGAGGCAATGAGCGGAGCCTACTCGCACGATGCGCGACTAGGATGGTACAACAGTGAGGCAGAAGCTGTATGCCTGCAGCAGCGCGTCCAAAGTGCTGTGCTTGGCTTCATTCGATCAGACGATTATCTCCAGCAGGATCACACACTGGTATTGTCCACCAATCTCATCATCATGCGGTTAACACCCCACCCATCGGTTCTTCTTTCCTGACCGTTTTCTTTGCTTTTTCGTGGATTGACCGAGAAAGCCAAGATTGCCGCACAGGCGGGACGGATGGACGGGTGGACGGACTGACCCATCCGGGGATGGTTCCTAGGGCGTCTGCAGAGGGCGTCCAAGCCTCGCTGCGTGTGAGCTGAGCTCACGTGTGTAGTCACTCGCCTATGGCATACTGTTTGTGACAGCTTGCTCTCGGTTTTTTTTTCTCTCCCTTCGCCCCGTTTCCGAAGTAGGTACCATGCCTTGCGCGTCTCGTCCCATTGCCAGGGGACGTCTTTGTGGACCCATGCTGTTTTCTTTTGGTTTTCACCGCCTCGCCGGCAGACTCGCCTATCCTACCGCCTCCATGCCACCCGTCCCGGTTCATGTTAGTCGTGTCTGTCAGTCAGTCAGTCAGTCAGCAGCAGCAGCAGCTGTACCTCGCCTCATTTCCTATCGAGGCAGTTGGCATCCGTGCTTCACTCCCCCGTTGGTTCTTAATTTGATTATCCGTTTTTGGTGCGCTGTGTCATGTTGCTTGGACGCAGCAATGCTGATTGCAGTGCATTGTTAGGCAGCAAGGCACAGCGAACCCCCTGTCACGTAAACATTGGTTTCACGGCCCATGTTCCACTTGCGATCAGTCGGTAAGGAGCGGCGACCGATTGTCAGCAGGAAAACGCAACAAGCGGTCGAGGGCCGGCTGGCATCGTGCTGCTATTTGCTGTCAGTGGCTCCGGGCTTATTCTCGGAATAGAACCATAGCCCGCTAGGAACGGCACGCAACCATCCGCTCACCAGCAGAAGCCACAGCCCACTGAGATCGGAGTCGGTTCTTTGCCTCCGCCACGACCGGTCTGGGGAGCTCGCTCTCCTGGATCGCAACTGTCAGTGCCCGTGTGACTACGCAACCGAGGAGTGACCGCCAGAAGCGCCAAGAGTGCAGTAGCCGTCGACTGTGGACCGCTGGTGGTGACAGCGAGGAGCAGCGGAACGGATATTGACTGAGAAACCACTGTTACTGGCTGTCAGACCAAGACGGCCATGGTTTCCCTCCATCTGGTTGCTTTAGACTGCCCTGTAACTAATTTGCTGTAGCAAAATGCATTTACACCCAGCCAGCCATGTGACTGATGACGGAAGTACCGGGGCTCTGGGTGCGGGCTTGTCATGGGCCTGCCAAAGGCAGGGATCATCGTCATTTTGTGAGGTGAGCTGGCCGATGGGGGCATCTGGGATAGAAGCTGTCGCAACTCGCCGAGTTCGTCGATCCTGCAAAAAGGGGGCAACCTGCGAACTCGAAGAAACAAGAACGAGTATAGCCACCCGTACTCGGACATGAGCCGCCTCATGCTGGCTGGACCTGGCGCAAAAGTCCCACGTAGCCTCTGACGATGTGCGATGACCGCACATACAGGCTGTGCATGTACCACATTCGAAGGTACCTGCGCTACCTTCTCACCGTCTGCAACATGACAGCGAGTTGTTTTGTCCCCCCATACAACCGTAATTTACTTTTCTCTCCACTAGAGAATGTCAGTTGGCCTAATTTTCATCGACATCAGCCTGACAAGCACCTCAACAGGATACCTTAATGCCTGGACTAATTTTTCGCCTTTTTTTTTTTTTTCCCCCTTCCTTTTCCTTTCGTCTTTCCCCCTTGTCCTATCCACTCTTTGGGCCGACACTTTGCACCGGCGTGTCGGAACGAAAGGTGCTGGGACCACAAAGACAAGCACAGACCATTGTTATTCGCTCCCTTCATTGCCTTCCATGTCTCTGACACACCCGGGTTTTGTTTTCTTCACCCCTCATCCTGTCTCTAGCTGCCCTGATTTTCCTTCCTAGTCAATCTTGTCTAGCTTCATTCGCGCTTCACTCTCGGTCCCTTTCCATCTGAGCATCGACGTGTGTGTGTCTCGATACTCCATCATCGTTCAACCAGGGTCAGGCATTTACCCTGCTCTCCCAGCTGGTACCCCCTGGCGAGTCCCAGCCGACAGACATCTCTTGGGTCATGGCTGCTGTCCCGGAACCCTTGTCGAGCCAACTCCAGAGCCACGGTGCCTATCCAGCAGGCGACCCCTGACGGTTTAATGTCGTCTGGGTACTGGCCGGTGGAGGTACCCGGTCCGCCGTCTTCGTATCCCCATTTCTGCTCTGCCCGAGCCGTACCTCAGCAGCGCTGTACAACGAGGACCGACCGCCTCACTCCCTCCCTCCACCATTTCCCTCGAGTTCAGGGCCAGGGATGCCCTTGACGAACCCGCCCAGTGGACCGGAGGGGAGGGGCGTGACAGCACACGCCCCCGTCTCCATCGACGTTGCTCATCAACCTAGTTCTTCTCTGCTTCTTTTCCTTCTCCTGTCATGCTGAGACACCCCCCCCTGGTTCTCTCCAAAAGATGGACACCCTTCTCACACACACCTCCCACCCCCACATCCACCCCAGGTCGTGGATGCTGCTCGTTCGCCGCCGCATCAACCTTTGTTGTGCTAGGGATTACCGGAAACCAATTCTCTCCATCATTCTGGCTGGTCACCGCCCGTTCCAATCTTGCGTAGGCTTGTACTAGCTCAAGGATGACTTGGGTGACATCCATCGCGACCCTTGCATCGCCTTTCCTCTTATAATGTGTATCCACTCCCGCTTCTTCAGGTCTTCTTTCTCCCTTCTTCGATCTTTCTTGTCCTATCTCTAGCGTGCTTTGCAAATCGTCAATTATGTTCAAGTTTGAACGATAACTTCTTGTGTTTAAGGTCCTCTACCGGCTGCCCTGAGCTTCAGATCTCGCATGGACCAGCATCTCACAATATCTTGTCTACCACTTTTCTCGGCTCTTCCACCTACTACCTTGACTAGCCTGGACGTTCCAGTGAAAGCGACTAATACTTCGTCGTTTCGCTCTGTGCCCGTGGCGACTATCTCAACCATCATCCCTATTGGTGTCAGAACTAGAACTTCTTGAGGATAAATATCCACCAAGACAGCATCCAAAAATGAGGCGGAACAGCTTGGATATGGCGGGTCGCCCGAGTCGCAAGGCCAAGAGCACGAAAGCTGCTCCTTTGTTCCCTACCAAGCAGATGTTTGTCCTAGGTATGCTGCCTCAAGGACTCGCCTGACCTTCCCGCGATGCTAACAGCTGCTGGCACGTAGCGTGTTGCAGAATATGCGAGCCTATTGCTTTCATGTCCATCTTTCCTTACATCTACTACATGATTGAGGATTTCAAGATAACCGACGACGCCAGCCAAATATCAGTATATGCCGGCATGGTCACATCTGCATTCACGCTGGCAGAGTTTGCAACGGGCGTCTTGTGGGGAAGGCTGAGCGACAAGATAGGCCGCAAACCGGTCCTGTTGACTGGACTTGTTGGCACAGCCATCAGCGTGCTGATTTTTGGATTTGCACCAAGCTTGCCCGTGGCTCTCATGGCACGTGCCCTGGGAGGTCTTCTCAATGGGTATGCCCAAAGCAACATCTGTCAATTCTATCTCTTCTTGCTTACACCTTGTTCCAGAAACATTGGCGTCCTACAGACAACTGTGGCGGAACTCGTCACCGTCAAAGAACAGCAACGTGAGCATGCGGTCTTGCATGAGGATGACCTTAAGCTAATATTTTTGCCAGCGCGCGCTTATACAATCATGCCAATGGTGTGGTGCATTGGGTACGTTTGCAGGCTGACAGCCTCGATGACAGCAGAATACTGACACGGCCCAGATCAATCATTGGCCCCATGATCGGAGGCGCCCTCGCCCGCCCTTGTATCAGCTATCCAGAAATTTTTGCAAAGGGAAGCATTTGGGATCGCTATCCCTACCTCCTTCCCAACCTCTTCAGTGCCGCCACAGTCTTTGTAGGAGTTGTCATCGGTCTTCTTTTTCTTGAGGAGACCCATGCCGTCAAGAAGCACCAACGGGATCGGTGCCGCGAGGTAGGCGACTACATCACCTCCTTCTTCTGTAAGGCCGGAAGTTGCCAGGGCCGAACTCGCAGCCCTGAGAAGCAGAGCCTCCTGGACAACGATTCCTTGGCGAGCTACCGAACTGTCAACTCGGAGGCCAGTGACGACGATGACGCCAGCTCCAGCGACACACTACCAGCATATCAAAGCCGCGACAACTCCCCAAGATTGTCTCCGCGAACATGCCCGCCGCCTTCCACCCTGGATTTGCCTCAGGAAAGCACCACATCGCGGGCTCCCAAGATCTTCACTAGGGCAGTCATTTTGAACATCATGTCCTATGGGATTCTGGCATTGTATGATCCCCCTTCGTCCACACATAGATGGCTCGGAAGCTAATGAGAACCTGTAGTCATACAATGACGTTTGATCAGCTCTTCCCGGTCTTTCTGAGTACAGCGGCCCCGAAGCATCCTATCCATGAGCTGCCCTTCCGATTTGTCGACGGTTTCGGCCTCGAAACAAAGACCATTGGAGTCATCATGTCGATACAGGGTATATACTCTCTCGTATCGAATTACCTGGTCGTTCCCCACGTCACGCGGCGGCTCGGCTCATTGCGTTTATTCAGAATGCTGGCATTCTCTTACTTTCTGCTTTACCTGGTCACGCCGTACCTAGTTCTTCTACCGCAGCAGATGCGAATGCCGGCTATTTACATCTTGGTCGTATGGAAGTGCACGTTTGCAACCATGGCGTATCCAAGCAACGCTATTCTTCTTGCCAATTCAGCTCCCAGCAAGCAGGTTCTCGGAACGATCAATGGCATTGCCGCCTCAACTGCAAGTCTTTGCAGGGCCCTGGGGCCTACCTTGTCTGGGGTACTTTATTCCTTAGGCCTACAAACCGGATATTCCGGGCTAGCGTGGTGGTTCAGTGGCTTAGTTACCATCTTAGGAGCCTACCTCAGCTCTCAAATCACGGAAGGAGGACATCAAGAGGTCCCACAAGAGGAAGTCGACGACTTAACAGACGAACCATTGCTCTGCGCTTATGATGAGGAAGAGAGCGTTTAGTGGAAGAAGGGCAGGCAGCATGCCCGTGCTTCATTCCTACGGCTTCACCTACGCTTCACGATGTGTTTTACATGTTTTCTAACCTTCAATACCCCCGGGAGTTTGCTGCAGCGCAGGAAAGGCGTTGCTTGATGGAATGGTTTACCTGCATAGATATGGCCAGCTGGCTAGAGTTTCAGGAGTCTTGGGTATACAGATCAAGGGATATATTTGGCTCAGCTTTGAGGACTTCACTGAGCTGTCCTCACTTTTTTTTTCGCTTTGGTGGAAAGGACGGCTTCCGTTCCTTTCTTGGTTTTATTCGCCGCGGATGCGGCAGGGCAAGCAAGCATACAAAGGCGAAAGGCGTCCAAGAGGATGGATAGATCTTTTGAGTAGTTAATACTAGCTGTGTACTTTGACAGTCCACAGTACTTTCACAATTCTGAATTCCTCCCGAAATGCATTCCCAGTCGTCAAGCCCATTGCTTCTAGTGACAAGGGCGATGGTCGGTTGATGTCCAAGATTCTGACTTGCAATGTGACAAAGGGCTCGTAATTGTAAAACTCGGTCGCCACGCTACTGGTCGATGTAGTGCTGGTTCTCCCATGGGAACATCTGGCTTGATCATACGCAAAATTGATCATGGTGATCAGATGCATCTCGCTGGTGTTTCAAGTACCAAGTAGTCTTGACGTCTTATGGATGAAGACAGACAGCAGAATCCGCATGGTTTTCTCGAGCGAATTGTTGGAGACTAAGGTCCACCATCGTGCTGCGTGGTATTGAATTTGACTCATTCAGATATGCCTTAGGAGAAAGTCAGGGCCAACTGTAAGGAAAGCACGGTATTTGCTGCTGAGGAAAAGGAAGCTTCCTCTTTCAACCACCAGGGACCCCCATATTGTGTTATGGCCCAGTAAGGAAAGTGAGTCAAGGCAAGGTAAGGTGCTGAAAGTCGGCCTCCCTGCACGACTCGGCACTTTTGCGGCTGCTATTGTTGTCCCACGGGCCGGCCTAGAAAGGTAAGGCAGATGGAGATATGCGGGGGCCAAAGATGAAAGCTGGTTCGTCGATGATAGCCAGTAGATTGCTTATCAGTGGCTCCCCCCACCCCCGACTAAGGTAAGCACACCGACAGCTTGGCTCGTTCAGGGTCGCACTATGCGATGTTCTGTCTTTGCCTTGTCTACCACCTCTGCGCTTCCCTTCCCTTCCCTTCCCTTACCTTAATCCCACCTCAGCTCGAATCTTGTGGTTCTTCCGAATCCGCATTGTCCGCTCAGCTTCCGGTTTCCCCGCGCTCCAGGCTCCGCAGATGGGCTGCCCCGAGCCACGGTCATGACAGTGACGGTCCATCTCAAGGAAACTACTGCGGCTACCAACCAGCCTCGCGCGCTGAACTTATTGCGCCGTAGGCGACAAGACATGGCCAGTGCTTTCCGTGGCCCACGATAGCTGTGCTACTCTGCCAAAACCCAAGGTGAGCCGGGCATCCTCTGCGCATTAACGGAGGGCTTTGCGCGAGCCGTCCCCTTGTCTCGTGCACTCGTTCTAACCTCGGCTCTACTTGGAGGTTAGTTTACTCTTGTCTCTATACGGCTTCTCCCTACGGAGACAACGATATATCTCGAAACCTTCACCATGCCCACGCATGGGCAGCCGTCGCCCAATCCCAGTCCCAATCCCAATCCCGCGAAGCGCATGCGGCAATCATCATACGAAGACCAGTCACCCAAAAACGAGGAACCCAGCCCCGTCGACCATGTAGGAGAAAACGGTCCCGGCGCTGCGCTACCGCCGGGTAAGCCTGGTCAGAGCAGCAGTTTCCGGAACGTCAGCGCCTGCAATCGGTGCCGTATTCGCAAGAATCGATGCGACCAGAAGTTACCGAGCTGCGCCAGTTGCGCGAAGGCAGGGGTTGCCTGCGTGGGCTACGATCCCATCACGAAGAAGGAGATACCGCGCAGGTACGACATGGCAGGCTCACGGAGAGCGAATTCCCAAACTATTCACAACGGTTACTAACCCAAGGCTTAGTTATGTATTCTATCTCGAAACGCGTGTAGAACAGCTCGAGAGCCTGCTTACCGCGAATAAGATCGCTTTTCCCCCAGCAGAAAATTTGGAATTGTGCTCTCGTCAAGGCGCCGACGCTGCTAGCACGGCATCTGGGGACGATCCGAAATACTCGGCACATTCCGAAGTAGGCGAGCATGGCCAACCTCACTCACGAAGCCAAGCTCTGGTCGGGCTGGAGTCAAAGCGATCCAGCCAAAGCCCGGCCCTGCTCAATATCGTTAGCCCTACCAAACCGCGGTCTCTGGCTTCAGCTTCCGGGGTGTCATTTGCACGGGTTGTGTTCGCTGCGGTTCAGTATTCAGTATCGGATCACGCTGGCAATGGGGATCGCCCTGCATCACGCCATCCAGCTGGAAATGGTACCTCGATGCGCGATTCGTTCTTCGGCTTACACACAAAGCCCACGATCACACCCGCGACATTTCCCGACAAGGATATTGGCTTACGACTGGTAAATCTCTACTTTGAACACGCCAATCCGCAAATTCCAATCTTACATCGTGGTGCATTCATGCGCATGTTTGAGCAAGCCTACGCCACTCCAGGACAGGTCCGGGGCGCCAGGGAGTTGTACATGCTGAATATGGTCTTTGCGATTGGTTGCGGAGTTATTGTCGGAGAACCCGTGCGGAGTGAGGGGCATGATGATGCCCGAGCTTCACAAAGTTCCCTCAAGGTTCAGTGTCAGCCCGAGGAGTATCATGCCAGTGCCATTGTCCATCTCGAGTCCTGCCTGAGCAGCAGTGGCGGTGGGCTGGAGGTTCTACAAGCTGTCCTGCTCCTCGCAAATTTCGCACTTTTACGACCGGTCCCTCCGGGCCTTTGGTAAGTCGCTCAACAGCAAACATTGATATTGGTTATTAATCCACTCAGGTACATCATTGGAGTCGCCGTACGGCTTGCAGTTGACCTGGGCCTTCACTACGAGGATGGTGTCGATGTCGACGGCGTTGTGTCCGACCCAATTGCTGAGCCGGACCAGGCCGAGTCCCATGTTCTGAAAGAGGGTGGCAGTGAAGAGCGGGGGAAGAGGCTATGGGTTCGTGACATGCGGCGACGTCTCTGGTGGTGCACATATTCGTTCGATCGCCTCGTCAGCACCTGTGTCGGACGGCCGTTCGGAATCAGTGATCAGGTCATCATCACGGAACTCCCGTCATTACTGGATGACGATTATATCACGCCAACGGGATTCTTGGAACCACCTAGTCAAAATCAGCCAAGTTATAAGCACGTTGCTCATCATTATTTCCGGCTGCGACTCCTGCAGTCAGAAATTCTTCAAGTCCTGCAGTACAACCAAGCCCAGATCGCCAGGGCTGGTGTTCAAGGCAAGATGTATCCTGAGATGCATCATCATTTACAATCGCCGTTCTTGGTCCACTTCGACTCGTTCAGATCCTGGCGTATTGACATCGACCGGAGATTGTATCAATGGAAAACATCTGCGCCAACACGGCAAAAGACGGGTGTGGCGTTCTCGACCGAGTTCTTGGAGTTGAATTATTGGCAGGCCATCATCATGCTCTATAGGCAGAGCTTGAGCGTTCCGGCTATGTTTGAGGGCGAATATAACACATCCCATGAGGTGAATAGCCCAACGGCGTTCACAGCCGAACTCCGTGAGGATGAGGACAGGATCTACCTCAAGGTTGCTGAGGCCGGACAGAAGATCTTACGTATCTATCGACAGTTGCATCTTAGTGGCCTCGTCAGCTACACGTACTTATCGACGCACCACCTGTTCATGGCTGGCATTTCATATCTCTATGCTATTTGGCACTCGCCTATAGTGCGCAGTCGTCTTGTGAGTAAAACCCATTGCCGGCTTCTACGTTCTTGCTTTGCAGCAAGTCTAACAACGAGTACAGACGATGGATGAGGTGGATTTCACAGTCTTGGCCGCCAAGTCGGTTTTTAGTGACATGATTGACAAATGCCCGCCCGCTGAAACGTGTCGAGACGCGTTTGACCGGACAGCAAAGGCGACAATCAAGATGGCCACGTCGACGGGTGGGTTCGGCATGACAGGCCAGCATCGAAGCCGGCAGCGGCCAGAGGCACCTCAGTGGGCAACAGCTCCAGAAGCCGTGACGAAAGCAAAAGCACATCGAGGCTTTCCAACAGATCAAACACCGTTCTTGGTTGACATGTCCATTCCTGACAACGCATCCACTTCAAGCATGTCCATCAGTGGGGACGTGCTAGCCCAGCAAGCGTCGCCATCGGGCACATCCAAATCGTTTGAGGCTGAAGGATACACCATGCGCCCACAGCCACGGCGGAGTGCGTCGCATCATCACGAACAACATGTGAATCAAGACACCGGAAGATCCATCGACTCGTCATCTCTCGGTGCTTCACCTGGGCAATCGCGACGAGGACCGTCCCAACAAAACGCAATGAGTGGTCCCTTTATGAGCCCTCCTTTCGGTGGTCAGACCGGTTCAATCGACCTGCCGGACGGCCTATCTATGGATTTCCTCCAGAATCTAGACGGGTCGTCTAATGGAGAGTTTGGCAACGTTGATCAGGCGCAGCTGGATCTAGGATTTGGTATGAATTGGGAAGGCTTCTCAAACGACTTTGGTGATGGCCAGCAGATGAACCCCTTCGGGACGTTCTTCTTCGGCGGCCCACAGGGTGGGAATGGGTCAGGTCTCTAAGGGCCAGCTACTTTGGCGATTGTGGTTCCTTTCTACGCATGAATATACGATCTAGCGCTGAACGACACGAGCAATGGGGGAGTGGACTGCTGCTCTTCAACGGGCAGGTCAGCATCTTGGTGGCATCATCCTTTACGTCGTTGGAGGATCGTCGTTAGCGAGGCGCATGGGAGAAAAACGCTGTCTTGTGTGGGTGTACGAGTTGGTATATAGTGAGTATATACAAGCAGGGTAAATGCCCCGAGGCTTTTGCGGGATGGTGAACATATTATGGAAAAATAAGGGGGGCAGGTTTCGGGGAACGGGACAGCTGTGATCTACACGTCTGCTCAAAAGCCAACGTGCATTTAGATCATGGACGTAGTTATTATTTATGGAAGTTCGGAAAAACGGGTAACATGAATGGTTACTAGTCAACACAAAGATTAGGTAGACCGACTACAGCGATGAAATTAATGGAGAATTGGAGTCTTTCACAATTCTTGTCAAATGACATTAATCCCGCTTGCTCGGTAGGTATCATCTATCTACAAAAAAAGCCCTACTATAGATTATTCGCATAACACATGCAGTCGTTAGGAACGCTGATCCTTGACTCATCTCATCCTTGAACGCTCTGTCCCCAGTACTATTTCAGTTCCACTCCACTGGCCCCCTGGAATTCATGGCACCTATCCGTTATGAACCTGTAAGGGCTCGCTCTTCTTCTCTCTACACTGAGTAGAACGGTGCGTCCCATTATCCTCGCTCAACGCCGGCTGCGGCTGTATACGTCGGATTCGGCATCGCGGTAACTGCTATCCCGCCGACTCCTGTCATCACTGAAGTAACTCGGGCTCACTCGACGGCTTTTGCGGCGCGGCGGACTGTGCTCCTCGATGACTACCACTTCGTCGTCGGAGCCGCTGCTGTCGTCTTGCTCGGCGGGCACAACCCTCGGCGGGGGCGGCCGGCTCCCGCGGTGGGCAGATGGGGCCCTGCGCGGCTCAAAGGCCGTGGAGGCGGTGGGCGAGGCAACGGGTACCGGCACAACCCTCTCGCGGGTGGTGGTGGTGCGGGTACGGACCTCGTACATGCTCGTGCTGCGACTCCTTGAGCGGTGGCGGGCGCCGGCGGCGGCGGCGGCGCTACGTCTTCGACTGCGATTATCGGCTCGGGAGACGTAGGTGCTCACGCCATCGGAAGCAGTGACGCCCAGACCGAAGGGAAGGCCGTTGAGGCAGGTGTAGATGAGAGCGAGGATCAGGAGGAAGCCGGCGACGGAGCCGAGAACGATGCCAGCGACGACGCCAGGGGAAGGCGAATTGTTCAACGCTCCGTACTGGGTGGGAATGACGTTGTAGGGTTCGTCATCCTCATTGCCGTCTCGACCCTGCCGCGGAGTGAGGAGTAGCTTGGCCGCGGTGGCAGCACGGGGGATGATTGACGGCAAATGGCGGGTGAAGGCTTCAGGGCGCGTGAGACGAGGTAGGGCGGGCATGGCGGGTCCCGTTGTACGGCCACCGAGGGCCAGAGCAAGGAAGGGGGTGGACTTTGGATAGTGACAATGGTAATGAAGAAGTCGATACGTTCCGACACACTTGGTGTGAATATGCTGCTGGTGCTTGATGAAGTAGGCGCTGGATCGGTCTTTCGTGGTGAGCCCTTCCAGGCCAAAGCGGCTAACGGAGCCCAAGACGCTTCGGTGATGGGAGCATGCGCTCTGTAAACCAGATGTTTTGTTTCGCTGGGCGTTACGCTATGGCATGACAAGCTGGACGGGCCGGACGTCGTGGACGATGATGAACGATTGAGCAACGGGACGGGGGGTGAGGGTATCTATCAAAGCCAGGACGGCGGTCAGCAGGCGGTACGGAAGCCACAACGGAAGAAGCACGACGACAGCGCTAGCGGACATTCAACTACAAAGGTCAAGACCACTCCAGCTGGGGTTCCTCTTGGGGAAAGACGACAGATTTGAGATTTGGGTCCTGAAAGGGCTGGGCAGTTCGTAAAACTTACAGGTTCAGGGAGTGACTTGCCTTGAGGTTGGGCCGGTTGGGAGGTTTCCTGGGGATGCGGTTTTGTTTGGCTGGTTGCGGGGCAGCCAGCAACTGGGACCCCTGCACGGCACGACGGGTATGGGGGGAGAAGGAACGGGGATACCTTAATGTTACCTTACCTCGCCTCAAGGAGGTAGGTACCTTTAGTTAGCTTCACACGCCACGGCACGGCACGGCGCGGATGTCGACCTTCGACTCGACGACTTCCCTGTTGACAATGAGGTGCGGCACTCGTGTCTTTCTACTTTCACACAAACTCTTCCCCCCCTTACGTTCTTGTTTCTCATCGCCAGTATATTCCAAGCACTGAATGCCTCTCTCCATGTGATATGTGATTTTGCAAGTATTGTTTCAGCCAAATCTATACAATTCGGAATCAAAACAAAGGATCGGTGGCATCATTGGCTTCCTCCTCTATACCGTGAGGCGTCTTGAGGCCTGCCCGCGATGCTCACAACCCCATCGGCGCACTCACACCTCCACTCCCGTCAGGACAAACAGCTCACCGCTCCTGTCGCTCGTCATGAACAGCCGCTTGGCGCCGTCCAGCAGCAGGCCGACCGGGCGGAAGCACTCCCCCGGGCACTTGGACTGGTCCGAGTTGCGCAGCAGCGGCACCGCCGCGTCCCGGCTGTCCGACGGTGCCGTCGGCATCCCGTTCGAAAACGCGATGCGGCTGACTCGGTAGCCGTCCGGCGGCGATCGGTTCCTGTTTTCATTGCGGTCCCTCGTCAGCTTTTCTGCTCCGTTGCTGCACATTTCATCTTGATCTTCGCGGTCCCGCCCTCAGGACACAATCAAGGAGGTGGGGAGTTCACGAACCAGCTTCCATGCATTGATATGAACGCTGCAGCTCCGTTCTGTTGGAATTTGATGTCCAGCGGGGCCGTGTGAGCCGCAAACGTCAGCCGCGGCGCTACCGTCTCGTTCTGGCAGTATTCGTCGTCGTGCTGCGGCTCGGAGTGGTCCCCTGCCATCTGCTTGCCCACCTTCGCGCCGCCGGGGTAGTCCTCTACCGCATCCGCGTTCCAGATGGCTACGCACGACGGGTAGCCAAAGTTCTTGCCGTACACGTCGCTTTCAGTGTCCCCCGGGCGCCCGTGAAAGTTCAGTTCTTCTCCGGGGTTGTCGTTGTGGATGTCCTTCCCGAACCGCTTCGCGTTATCCAGCGAATTCTCAACCGACCACTAGAATCTCAAGTCAGCTCATGTAGCGCGTCGTGCTGCAGCAAGTAAGTGTTGATCCTACAATGTTCCCTGTTGAGGGATCTTGGCCAACTCCCTCGCTGTTCCTCAAGCCCCATCCAAGCATAGCTCCATCAGTGAACTTGACAGGCGAGTCTCGACTCAACAAGTCGTCAAGCTTAAAGACTCTGATTTGGCTGCGGCCAGACTCTACTTTGAGAGTGTCCTTGTCCATGTTGTCAATGGACCCATGAGAAACCAGCAGGAAGCTGGGGTCATTCGGCGGCACCACCAAGGTCCGCGTCCTGTGCGTGCCAGTCGGCGTCATGCCGACTATGATAGTCTTTCCCGGGCCAACACTACCTTCCAATGCGCCGTATGGAAAGGCATATACCTCAGCCGAACTTGATGCAAGCAGTATGTTGCCATCTTGAGACAATGCCAGGCCATGATTCAACTAGAAGCGTCACAGTTAACACCATTGTACTGTCCCCCAGGCTCCATCTGTCCCGTGAAGCATGTCCACGACGAAAAATCTTACATTTTCGTTCGATATCAGCTGAGAGCTTGATTTCACACAGATGTTGAGGCCCTCGCCGTCCGCCAGCATAATTCGTCGCACGCCGCTTTCTTCCTCGAGCACTAGCAAGTTGCCGTTCGTGTCTTGAACTAGGCTGCGAGGACTGTTTAAACCATTAAACAGCACCTTGTATCCCACTCCCGGCGCGGCCACGGGGTTTGACGCTGGCTGGATAGCGTCACACTGCGCTGCTACATTCACCGTCGCCAACGCCCACAACGCTGCCCGTAAAATGCGCGAGGGTGACATGTCTCTGTGGTTAAAGTTTGCACTCGAGTCGTCTGCAACGTCCCTAAACAAGCAGGGTGGATGAGTCTAGAGCAATCAACCATCCTCGTCTTCGATCAACCAGCGCCTCCTTTTATCGTGACCTCAGAGTGAACAATCCACAAAGGCCAAGGTTGGGTGGATCGTGGTGACTACACAGGTCTTGCCGGGGAGTGTCACCCACGCACGCGATGCGCTGTTTGACCAGAAAACATCACTCGTCATCAGTCTCGCCCTAGTACACGGTGGTCGTTCTCATCCGAGACCCGGATGGCGCGGCGTGACCATGTCTTGGAATGCGCGTAAACTAGGCCACCAGGCCACTTTGGACAAAAGGACGAGCAGTGTTGCTCGAGTTAGTGCTCGTGATGCCTAGCGTAACCTGCCTGGACAACATTCAGCAAGGCAGGGGTTAATGATGACCACCAACCGCCCATTGTTGGATGCCGGTATGTTTCGCTGTTGGTTTAAACTGGAGATGTCTCTGTCTCTCACTCGGTGTTCGCACAAAATTTTCGTCCGCACGACGTCAAGCAGACCTGAACGGCTTGCCTGCAAGACATCCGCAAGCAAATCGAACATGTTGGTTCTCAAGGAGATCAATGCGTTCGGTTCCACGGCTGGCATTCGCGTGTCTCGAAACGAGATATGTGGGCATGCGGTTGTTGTTTGAGCAACTACACCGTCTCACTGGCGCATGGCATGGGCCCGAGGAAAGCATCAGGATGGGGAACAATGCCGTCACCTCAAGACGAAGCATGGCTGCGCATTTTGGCTGAGCCGGTTTGTGTTCATCTTTACGTGCACGGTGTTTCACGGGCACCCGGTTTGTGCGTATGCTGGAATGCTTCGTGTGAGAATGTATCATGTTCATGGTTGCGCGAGGTCCGCATTAAGACAGGCATGTCCAATTGCAACTTTTCAGTTGATTCTATTTTCTATTGCAGTTTTGCCTACAGTTTTTCATATATGGATGTGACGACATGTTTGCGATACATGGGTCCATTGCGGGACATGGGAGACCCTCGGGTATACTGTAAATCCATATCCTCCTTCCTCGAGCCAACCTGTGATGCTCGTTATACGCCTGACCCAAACATCCAGCTCGTGAAGACTTCGTCGTAGACATTGACAGCCCCCTTTTTTGGGAGGGCTTAAAAATACATAATTGTGAGCACCCGGGAACACCGCAAGGCAGTGTTAAGTAGGAATGCTATTCCCCGATCCACACCCCTGTAGTACCATGATCATGATGATAGACATAAGAAATACAGCCATGAGACTTGCGTCTCGTGCATGCTTTGAGTGTAGGGAATCTGTAAACCAAACGATTGGAGGGATAAATGATGGGTAGAACGGCGTGGATATCAAACGATGGAGAAATGTCGCCGTACGGATGCCGCGACGAGAAGTGGTCAAAACATGGTACGCCTATCAGCTTTTAGATAAAGCTACCCATGTCGACCGAAGGCCTTTGAGGGATTGGAGGCAAGGAACAGATGGGTGGCGGGGCAGAGGGTGGGCCAAGAGCTAGATGAGGCATACTTCTGCGGTACATCAGCGCCTTGGCTTTCGCGTCCACGCTCAGCCGTGCCGAATTGCTCATATGAGATGGCAGTGGAGGGAGTGGTGTTGTTGGGGGTGGTGCGCGGAGAGGTGGTAGAGGCGACGAACCATTCGTAAGGTTGAATCTAGAAAGGCCTTGGGGCGACGTTGCGTGCATGCTCGCTCGCTGTAGTGATCGGGCCGATGGCGGCGGAAATCCTTCTTGAAAGCCGCCAGTCCCCTGAGGTGTCGGTGGTATGGCAGACGTTCGAATCCTGTGGAGACCCTCGCCTGGCCTTCGTATGGCGCTCATGCTTGCCATCCTCCGGGGTCCGGGCTGAACAGCCAACATGTCGGAAGATGCTTGTCGCCAAGGTTCGGCAGTTGAGAGATGAGTCGGTCGACCACCAGATATTGAACGATTGGGCCGCAAGGTGACTCCAGCGTCTGGTGATGGAAGGGTGATGGCCATGGCAGGCATTGCAGGCCGGCTTGGAATTTCGGTCTGTGGGGAAGGCTGATCCACAACCATGGATAGCGGTCGTGTTGACAAAAGCGACATGGGAGGTGGTTTTCGAGTTCGAGATGGCCTATTGGCGTCTCGTTCGTGGTTCGGTAAGGGTTCAGGGTTGATCTGAGGCACCCGCACAGGCGGGAAGTGCCTGTTTGCCGAGCGAGGAACACTAAAGTTGGGTGTTGGTCGCGGTAGTACCGCCGGCATAGCAGGCACAGCTCGAGGTGTTGCATTCGTAGATGGATCCGCCTGCTGCACGCCCGGCTCCACAAAAGGTGACATGGTTTGAAGAGACTTCCGACGATGCAGGATGGCCGCAGCATTGGGTCGAGCTCGGACCTCGTAGTTTTGAGAGGGGTCTTCGTATGGCGGAGAGAAGCTGTCTCGTGTGGGCGAAGACATAGGCGAGGAACCGGAAGAAACCATCGTGCGCTGGCCTGATGAGATATAGGAGAGGCGGTTGCCGCTGTCCCTCAGGCTATCTAATTGCCGCCCATCCTGGGAGACGACGCTGTTCGTTGACCCATCATCCATAGACGGGTCGCGTGTCATCGGCGACGGGCCTTCGCTCACTTGACTATCGCGAACTCCCGGCCAGTCGAAACTCTCGGAGAAGCTCCGGGAATAGCGGTTGGGGTCCCGAAGGACAAAGAGTCTTTGCGCCGACTCCTCGTCTTGCTGGTAGGTTTCTGTGTCCTTCTTCGGCTCTCCGGTCTCGGAAAGCACTCTCCTACCTCCTAGTTTCTCAATTTCGCGGCGTAGGCTTACCATCCATCCGTTCATATCCTCGACGTTGTCGAAAGTCATCAGGATGTTTGCAGCGTTGCGCCGGTCAGAGCTTCGGGGGACCAATTTCGACAACAAGGAGCGGTTATCCCCAGCAGATACACCATCCTGCTCTATACCAGACGATACCTGCAGAACGTAGTGTCGGCCAGGAATGGCGTCACTGACAAAAGCTGCCGATGTTTTGCTTAAGCGGACCACCTTTTCCGGCAGCCGATCAAAGGACCCGGTGCCGGCATACTCTAAGAGGCAACCCGAGGTGGACAAAATGTAGATGCGATTGGTCCACTCGAACTTGGGGGCTGTTGTCGACGATGATGACAGTGAGGGGACGTGACGTTGGAGCCTTCGAGCTTTGTCCTTGTCTTTGTCTCCATCCTTGACTGTGTCCGGGAGAGGCTCTGTAGGAGAGTCTTCGTTGTAGTTGAACCCACCCTTGCTCTCGCTAAGACGCAGAATCGCATCTGCGGTCAGAGTCGGGGCCTGCAGCGTTGCATTCCTGATCGCTTGGGGGTAGGCTTTGAACAGCGGCGGTTGCTGCGAGGTGACATCACTGGGGTTTCGGACATGTCTCGCGGGCCTCGGGGCGGTGCTGTAGGGTTCATTGGGTGGCAGCTCGGAGCGGCTAGGTGGGCGTTCTGACGGAGGAGGATCGACAACGTAGGAGAGAGGCCGGAGGGGCTGTATGGCGGGAGACTGTTCTCGCGGCTGTGGAGTTTTGGCTTCTGGGAAGTGACTGTCGCGCTCAGATGCCTGGCTGCGAGTAGATAGGTACCTTATTGAAGGAGGGCTGCTCGTTGGTGATACAGGCCGTTCGGGTTGCTTAGCGGTTGATTTTGAACGGCCAAAGAGATTCCTCAAGCCCAGCCTGGACTCCCTTCGATGGGGCTTCTCCGGGCGCAGTAAATTTCGGTCCTCGGGTCGAGCGAGCTCTGCTGGTCGCATCCGTCGAACCTGAAGCGAAGGGCCTTCCGCGGCCTCGTAGGCGCCGCCACGGACCTTTACGGGGTCGACTTCTAGCATGGCGGAATGATAATCAAGCGACGACGGTGGGTGTAGGTGTGTGAGCGTCCATGTAGGTTTCGATGTTGCGAGACGTCGCGAAAAATAAGAGTAACGGGGGGGCGAGAAGTAAGTCTGGGAGAGAAAGGGACAGAGGGAGAGGGAAAGAGAGAGTGTGTGTGTGTGAGTATGAGTCTAATGAAACCGAGTGAATGAGATTGATGACGCAGGCGAGTCGACCAGCGATGGCTCCGAGACAATGCAAGCAAAGGAAACACAAGGACAGGGAAACAGACGTTCTGGGGCGGCCAATGGATGATGTACAAGCGAAGGGGTCGAGAGGCGGCAGCTAACGACGGGTGGACCGGCGAGGAGGGAGAAGAAGAGGCGTCTAGTCTGTGGTGTGTTGTGTTGTGTTGAGTTGAGTTGGGGGAGGCTAAGGCGCTGCTAGGTGCCGGAGACGGCCCTAAGGTGGCTGAGCGACGGCGGCAGGAAGGTTTGGACTGGGTCTGAGACCAAATGCCACCATCCCCGGCGCAACGACAACGACGAGAGAATTGAGTGTCGGGTGCACGGCCTCGCGTCCGTGTCGCCTTCGTCCGGTCGCGCGGATCGTTGGAGGCGGCGTGCCTTGGTTCTCAATAGCCCCCAGCGTCGGCGGCACGGCGGATGATGGAGGAGGCAATAAAGTGAGTAGGCCGTGAGTGTGTATCGTATAGTATGGTATGGTATGGTATGGTATGGTATGGTATGGTATGGTATGGTATGGTACGGCGCGGTAGTAGGATGTGAAGAGGTGAATCGCGCGTGTAAGTTCTCGGTGTTTACATGCACGATGGTGTTTAGGGATGTGCGATGCGAGGTCAGGTCAAGTAAGGTAGGTCCCAAGTGGGAATTGCCAACAGGCACAGGCACAGGCACCAGTACCAGGTTATTGTACTATTATAGACCTCCGGGGAAGAAGGGGGGGGAAGGGACAGGACCAGGGGGGTGGGCGAGATGGAGGGTGGTGGACGACGATGGATGGTTCGTCGCGGGGCCGTGGTCAGTGGTTGCGGCCACGGATGGATGGGAATGGATATGGACGCTCATGCAGAACCGTGGATACCTGACTTTTGACAGACGCGGACGCAGGCGCAGAGACAGAAACGAGGTGACCGGGGTCAGCGAGCGGTCCCTCGTCAATGCTCAGTGTGATTCATGCCAGCCCTGCCAACATTTGCTTTTTCGCATGGAAAAGAAAGAACCCAACGGCCCGGCAAAGTGACTCTATTGCCGTCCTTTCCCCCCAGTATTGATGATGGCGTTGTCGACCGCGCCACCTTCGTTCCCCAGTGGGCCTGCCTGACTGAATGACTGACTGACTGATCTCTCACCAGGGCCAAGGTCCAGGTCCAGGTCCATGCGACTCGACTGGGCCCCGGCCTGGAACTGGCGATGTGACCTCCCCCCCCCCCACCTGGTCTTCTTCACAGGGCGAACTCGACAGCGCTCCGTGCGCGCCGCTACTGGCATCCATGGATCAGGGCAGCCCCCAGGAGTGATGTGGCCGGATCGAGGATCTGGACCCACGCCCAAGGTTAGCGGCCCGGGGTTGCTGGGAGGCCTTAGGTACCGCGGGTTGCCCTCCCACTGCGGCGGCGGTTGCGGTGGTCGTCCACCCGCGAGTATGCGGTACTTGCGGGCCCCTGGCGGCGACAGCGACCCATGCCGCTGATCTGCGACTGGGCCAAAGTATAAACTACCTCCCAGTATGTTATCCATGCGCACGTCTACGTCTTACCTTTTCCCTCGCCGCCCTCGATATCCCACCCAACCCGGGCAGGGCGCGCGCAGTTCCCATGAGTGGGAGCCATTCCCTCCCCTCGCAAACGGTCATCGGGGTCCCAGCGGTGGACCCCTCGGTGGGGGTGAAGACAGCAACGGTTCGTTTTTTTTTCCTTGTCGTACAGAGGACCTCGATATCTGCTGGGAAACTCTCGACATGCCGCAAGACGAGCCCCCCCTGTCGAGCATTGACAAAGCACACAAAAAAGAATGAGGCTTTCCGATCCGATGACCTGACAAATCGTACACGCAATGCCTGCCCAGGTTCAGCGGGCCATCTCTCCATGAGGTATCATCGATTGAGGTTAATCAAGAAAGATGACCAAGCTCCGAACTGATCGACATGCTCCAAATGGAAATGTGCATCTTCTCGCCCCGTCCGCCAAAAGGAAAGGCCAGGTTACAGGCTTGAAGTGCTGTACTGTCCTGCACTGCAAGGCAAGGTATGCGACGTGCATTCTTTCTGCTGCTGCTGCTGTTGCTGCTCTCTCTCCGTGGCTCCATGCGGAAGAGGTGGGGGCATCATGTTTTGTGAGTGTGACAGGAAACGCACATCCTCTCCTCCCCCTCACCTCACTGCCCGTCTCCGTCTTACACCTTCTCCAACACACAGTTACCTGGTATCCAGGACACCCCGGTCTGTCTCCCCTCGTCTCCGTCTCTAGCCCGGTTTCCTTTCTGTCCTCTGGCCACCATACTCTATGCTCTGTGTTTTTGTTGTTTTTTCGGTTCCGTTTTGCAGGCTTGGCACCTCCGTGGGCTCCGATTTCTCCGGCACCTTGGCTTACCTCCAGGCCAACGCCGTGCCGTACTGTATCTCTCTTGTGTCATCGAGTCTGGGATAAGCAGCCGGGTCTCCGTAGATGTACCGTCGATCAGCGTCCAGTGGCTGGTGGATTGGTCGCTTTGGCCCAGACCTCGCTTGTCGTCGACCATCCCATGGTCGTGCGTGACGGTCGCCTGCGCTCGAACCCCCAAGCGCAAGCGCATGCTCTTCACCCGAGGGTAGAGTGTCGACTGGTCGGCTAGCTCATGCATGTTACAAGGCTCCATCAGCCATTAAATCATTGAACCACACGATGGCAACCCCAAGCGACCGGGGCAACCGCGCTTGAAGAGTCAGGGTGCATCCTCGCAACCCGTCCGTGGGTCGGTTTTTGGCCGTTCAACGTGGCTACGTAAGACTGCAAGTGCCAGCAGGTGGCATTTGAGATTGCCTAGTGCAACCGTTTCGTTTGTCTCATGTCGTGAGCTCTTCAATTCAAACGCTGCCATCCCTGCCAAGAGCTTGCTAGTAGGAGCTTCTCACCCTCCTACCGGCCAGGGGCATCTTTGAGGGTTCGAGAAAGTCGAAGACCAAAACAACGGCAATGTCGCCTCGAAATAGATGACTGGCATTGCTAGCCCGCAGACTTGCTTGTCTGCTGGCCTCGCTTGCAGCCGTTCATCGTCATCGTTAATCGAAACGACGCCACTAGGGCCCCCCCCCCCGAGTCCCCTCCGTGGTGCTTGCTTATACTTCGGGGCTCTGAGTACGCAAACCAAAGCTTCCGGGCTGAGGGCATGCTTGTACAACTCGTCCAGCTCTTCCTACGTGTGACACGGTGGCGAGGCGGGTCGCTCTGCTTACAGGTGTTATTCTACCCTCGCATGTGCTGCACGGTACCGTTCTGTACTTTGAGAATTGGAAACATCGCTGTTGTCTTGGTTAAGCGCTTGCCCTGGCAAGCCGGCGACCAGCGGCGATGACCACCTTAACCGCCAGTTTGAACTGACCCCTAACCCCTTGCTGGGTGCCATGTGGTCGCCAAACGTGGCCCCCTAAGCCTGGCGGTTAGCGATCATCCTGTCTGAATCCAGGGTTCTGTCGTCCATACCAAGGCGGAGAAGGTCGAAGATGTCTCGTCGACGTAGCGCAATCCTGTGGGAAGGGCGCCAGTGCGAGGGACCCACCTCCTGTTGTTCTAATGTTTCACATCCTGCGGCTCCTTTTGCTTCAAGTCTCAAGCGTTGCACCCTCCGCGAGGATTCCTCCAATCAGTCAGCCTGCATCTGCATCTGCTGCATCTTCTACAGAAGTCTAAAATAGCAGCCACATGTCCTGCAGGGCCCGCCCCCTCCTAGGGATTCTCGTCTCGGAACTGAGATAAATTTGAACATGCACGTCATGGAACGTCTCTGGGCGCGAAATAATCAGATCATCGACCAATTGCAGGGATTCCACTTCCGCCCGGGCCGTTGCTACTCGAGGGCAGTAGGGAGCTCACTGAGGGCCAAGCCCGTGAAAAGGAACTTGGTGTCGGAGGCTGCGGTCGGAACGGTCTGCTCGCTTTGGAAAAGAAAATAATATGCAACAAACACATTGGCCCGAATATCTCTGAAGGGACCAGTGCCCACTACTGAGGAGATCGGGAGTCCTCTGAGGGGTCGGAACGATAACGTTTCGGCACTGAGTCGTTATGTGTCACCGTCACTCTTCCGACTCGGCGAGCTCAGCTAGTTCGTCAGTAGGACGGCGCCGTCGCCGAACGCATCTCGGTTTAGCGGCCTTTCTCTCAAAATGTAAAGACTCGAGTCGCAAGGGTCTTGGTCTAAGTGCCTGCAGTAGCGGGCTACTTGGATTTTGGTTCCCTTGTCCTCAACACCACCCTTGTCCCCTGGTTTGTTCGAGCTTGTGGGACGATCGTCCATACACGAATGCGCCGGCCAGGGTGTCAAGGCTAGGGGAAAACTTTACCTGGTCAGTATCGGCCAGTTCCCGTGGCTACTGGGGAGTTGTTCTCTCTTCTTCCTTTTCTACCCCTTTTCTTTCGTTCTTCGATTTTGGACCTTGTCGCGGGTATGATAGCTCGTGGAGCTTTCCCGAGGGGACTCGCGATAAATGATTGTGGCCGTTTCACCATACATGATTGTGGGATGATCGGCAACACCCCGGCATTGGGGCATTGGCATCTTCCACTCCGACAGAATTCGCGCCGTTCTGGTTAACTTTGAGCTAGGATCCCTGCTCCGGACCTTGGCTCCCGAATTCAAGTGTTTCCACTTACGAAACCTCAGTCCTGTGTACGACTTTTTGTTTGTTTCTCTCCTCCGGCTTGGGTTGGTCCTTAGCTTCGGTAGGGCGTGTCCGTACCAGTACGGCTGTCAAACTAAATCTCTATGGGCAAGTTAATATCTGTTGAGCCTAAGGTGGATGATGGTTGTCACCGAGTGCGAAGCTCAAGCTGTTGTAACCAATCTCGTTTATTACTTGTTCCTCGTGCTGATCACCACATTTTTGAATTGTCATCCTGTTGAGACTACGAGTTTCACCCGTTTTGGATCGGAAGAATGTTCCACCAGCTCGGAATCAGAACTCAGAAATCAGACACCTAACAAGAAAATATGCAGTTAGATTTACTCTTCCGCGGAATCCCAAACGCCTTGCGCCCCCTTCTTTTTCCTCTTATTGCTTTTCTTCTTACTTTTTCTTCTTCTTGCGACCTGGAAAAGGTAGGTAGGTAGTCAGAGACGTTTGGTGTTGCACACCCAATGTGTCAGCTCTCGGGTAGGTAGGTATCTTGCCTAGCTCGAGGCAATGGATCGCGAAAGCTCCCGCCACAGCGACTAGCCACATGCCCTAGCCACAGGCACCTCACAGTGACCGCTCTAGCGATGACCGAGCCACAACGTCAGGTCGTTCCACCACCCCGCCAAATGTCGTCGTCCCTGTGACCCGGGACCCTCAGGACCTTCTAGACGGTACACCTGGATGGAGCTGATCAGCACACCACAATGCCACCTTCGCGTCATGGCAAAGACGTATATCCTGCGACCTTCCTATAAGCCTACGTAAGGTGGGTTTCGCAACCTAGAAAACTACAAGGCCCTTGAGAACTACTCTTTCGATTCGACCTTTTTATTCCCATCCCCCCCCCAGTTGAAAGTCAACTACAACTGCACGTGAAGCCTACCTGACGCTGTCACCTTTCCTTCCCCAGAGTTCGAGTCCACTACCGCCGCGAGGGCATCTACACCCTGAACAACCCTTTGTGAACAACGAAACCTGCGACATCTCGAGAATCGCACGGACACCGACATCATGGCAACAAATGGCGATGCTCCACGCCCCGAGTCTCCAACCGGATCACCACGCACCGCCTCTACCTCTCTGCAGGCAGCAGCTACCATGAACGCCGGCCTTCAGCATGAGCCACGACGACGTGAGCCGACTTTCCCCCCATCATAGGATAATTTAGGATCTGACACCGAGGCAGGATTGTCAAGCAGCTCCTCGAACCAGAACCGGTCATCGCCACAAGCCGGCCGGCGCCGCTCCACCTTGCTCATGAACCTTCAGCTGAACGATCCCAGCGTGCCTGCGCCAGGCGAAATGGTCCAGGAGCAATCCTCACAACAGCGTAGTCCGCAGCTGGGATCCATATCACCATATGCCGATCCCCATCACCACAGAGCACCTAGTCTAGGTGAGCTCCACCAAGAGCTGGAGGCAGAACAAGAAGCCCATGTCGTATGGTTGACCTCACACCTTCACCAGCGTTCTCGTCTCTGATCTTTCTCATAGAACCGACTTCTGCAAATGATTAGGCAGCAGCAGCTAGAGCTCCAGCGTCTTCAGGCTGGCCAAGGACAGGCTGCTTCTGCGGAAGACAACAGCGCCATCTCGGAAAGATCCAGCCATGGAACACCTTTGGTCGCCCCATCCCAACCCGCAACAGCCTCTGGCCCTCCCGTCGGCTCATACCCTCGATCGCCCGGCCTTCCTCACCCACGAAGCTCTTTCGACATGGCCCGCGCCGATCTCCACCGGCGCTCGAGGACGCCTAGTCGTGGCGCTTCACCGCGCCTTCGCTCAACCTCGATCAGTGCTGAAAGCGGTGATTGGGTGCTCGGAGGCCGTGACGAAAGTGCCTTCTACCAGGCAGAGACGCAGATGTTGATGCGCGAGAACCAGATGTTGCGACATCGAATACGTGATTTGGGTAACTTTGGTTCCTGCTCTACTGTATTTTCGGCTGTTAACTATTCATGTAGAAAAGCAGCTTGTCGAGGCCTCGCAGTCACAAGCGACTGCAACCGAGCCTTCTGTGCCTTCGCAATTGACGAGATCGTCCACTGCAGCAGACGAGGATGTCATCACACCACCTGCGTATGGCGATGTCAAGCCATGATCCAAAACAGCTATGCCATGGTTGCGGCACAATCTTTGCGCATCGGAGTTTTGACACGACTGCTACTCCCTTACTTCGAGCAGGTGCTTTCTGAAGCCGATTCTAGCTTCCGGCGAAAGGTGGTTGGAATCGTTGATCACCCGCTTCAGGACTCTGGGAATGGCGGGTTTCGGTTGTTGTAGCTTATATTCTCTTATACCAGACATAGAGTCTTTGTCGAAATAATAGCTTCTGCTGATCAGGACGGTCTCTGCCGACGGACAAACTTAGCTAGCCAATCATAGTATGCTCAACGACTTGGCATCGATGAACCCTTGGGCCAACGCTTCAACGTGGTAGTAGAGGAGCAGATCCTGTCCCCATCTCAATTTCAGGGTGCTGTAGTTCTTGCGTGGGGTTCTGTAGTTCCAATCGTTGTTTGGGAATGACGCTTTTTATGTGTGCTAAAGTGACGTGATCCGATAGCGCGGCTCATTTCACCAACACGCAACGCGACACATTTTGTCCATCCAACAAGGACTCGGCCCTATACCAATCGAGCGAAAATGTTTGGCGCGAGGTCATTGAGATGCACGTCTCGATTGACGTGCAAGGCACAGAGACTTCACTTTAGGTCAACGGTGCCCGCAAGGGCCGACTTCACGCATGCGGTGAGCTCGTTCCCCTACACCGAATGAGATGAGCAGGCCCGCGGCCCCAGGTAGCTTTGCTCGCGATATCGCTGCCGTTCAACAGCCAAAACCACAGCCTTAGTGTGCATCATGACAACTGGCGGACGAAATCGCTGACGCACCGCTCAGGTCATCGGCGGCGGCGTCGTAGGACTCGCCATCGCCCGCCAGCTCGCGCAGCGCGGCAACACCTCGACCGTCCTCATCGAGCGGCACCCGGCCGTGGGCACGGAGACGAGCTCGCGCAACAGCGAGGTCATCCACGCGGGCATCTACTACGGGCGGGACAGCCTGAAGACGCGCCTCTGCGTGCGCGGCAAGCAGATGCTGTACGACCTGTGCGCGCGGCACAACGTCGCCCACCGCCGCACGGGCAAGTGGATCGTCGCGCAGAACGACGCCCAGCGCGAGGCCCTCGAGAAGATCCACGCCTTCTGCAGGGACGAGATCGGCGTGCCTACGCGGTGGGTGGCTGACCAGGAGATCGAGCGGGACGGCGAGGGCGTGAGGGCTCTGGCGGGCGCGTTGGAGAGCCCGACGACAGGCATCGTGGATTCGCACGGCTTGATGCTCGCGCTACAGGGTCTCTTCGAGGAGGCCGGCGGCGTCGTCGCGCTGAACTCACCCGTGCAGGGAATCACGCCGCTGGGAAGCAACCGACCAGGCAGCGCGGGCTGGGAGATCGAGGTGCGCGACGGCGGCGACGGCAGCACCACAAGCATCACCGCGGAGACGCTCGTCAACGCGGCGGGGCTCGGCGCCGTCGACGTGCACAACCTCATCGTGCCGGCCGCGCAGCGCCGGGAGCTCTACTACGCCAAGGGCAACTACTTCTCGTACTCGGCCTCGCGGCCGTCCGTGTCGCGCCTCATCTACCCGGCGCCCGAGCCCGGCGCCGGCGGCCTCGGCACGCACCTCACGCTGGACATGGCGGGCCGCGTCCGCTTCGGGCCCGACGTCGAGTGGGTCGACTCCCCGGACGACCTGGCCGTCAACGCGTCGCGCCTGGCCGAGGCCGTGGTTGAGATCAAGAAGTACCTGCCGGACGTCGACGAGTCCAGCCTCGTGCCCGACTACGCAGGCATCCGGCCAAAGTTGGCCAAGGCCGGGGCCGTGGCTACCGGGAAAGGCTTCCACGACTTCTACGTTCGCAAGGAGGAGGATTTTGAGGGATGGGTCAACCTTTTGGGCATAGAGAGCCCTGGCCTCACGAGCAGTCTCGCCATCGGCGAGCTGGTGGACGAACTACTTTACGGTAGCGCAAGTTGATATGCCCTGCGCGGCTTTCCTATGATCAAATAGCGAGTTTGTTATGTAAGACAGATATCGTACAATAAAGTAGAGAACGCCCAGAGTCCGGCCTTGATGAAGGCTTTCGCTGACTCCTAAATCGAGCGAAGGGCGCCCGAGCCCCCGAGAAAATTCCTATTCTGCCATTATTCGTAGCAAGCGTAAATACGGAAAGCCATGTGCATATGCTAGTCGATGTCCTGTCCCTCCGCAGCGGGTGAAAGCAACCTGAAGCATTCCTTAAAACGCCATTTTAGCGGTATCGCCGATCCCTGGACATACCATACTGCGCCTACCGATTCAGCGCATCATTAAACTAGGGTAGAGCTTCCGAACATATGTGTTGATGTGAAATTCATAAATGCCATTTTGGGCTCCAACAAAACTATGCGACGGCGTCAGTAGTGTGCGCTCTACCGCAGAGAAGGAGTGACTTACACTGTGCGCCCGTCTTCGCTCCATGCCAGGCCGGCAGTGTTATCTGGTGAGGGCGGTACTTCAAAGACACCATGATCTGGAGCAAGGGTTCCTCGGATGGCGCTCTCTTCCCACCTGTTTACTACTTGGTTGACGAGTGGCACCAATAGCGAGGTGTCATCGTGATCCCCGTCAGTATTTCCTCGGTCTCGAGCCGCTAAGACGTCCACAACATTGAGATATCCTGCGTCCTGCCTTTCTCGTTGATCCCTCATGGCTGCCACTGTCTCGCCAATACGTTCCATCCAGCGCTGCTCGGGTCTTCGGATCGTGGGACCCCGTTCATTGGCATCGCGGAGCAGCTGGCGAGCGTTGCGCACTCGCTCCGTAGTACGTTCTCGTTGGTAGTTTCCCAGGAGCTCCCCCATAGCACGTCCAACACTACTGCTTCGTTGCCGGGTCCGTGCTGCGTCTGTTTCCGTGGAACCTGTTCGCAAGTTTGAGTTGAATGACCAGGGAGAATCGTTTGACTCTCTGCTTGAGTTGTCATTCGCACCTCTCTGGAGAGCCCGTTCTCGCCGACGTCGATCTCCCTGTATGGCTTCTAGAACAAGTGTCTCATTGGCTGTCAGGGGATGATTTAATAGTTCGACACCAGGCGCCCCATCCCCGCGTATCACCGTATCACCATCACCCGTCACCAGGGGCGGAGGGCTATCTCTGTCTCTGTCTCTGTCTCTGTCTCTGTCTCTGTCTCTGTCTCTGTCTCTGTCTCTGTCTCTGTCTCTCCAATTGCGGCTTTCGAGCAGTCGAGGGTCGATGGTGTTCCGGTCCAGGATGTTGATATGCTCGAAGTCGCTTTCGGCATTGATATCCACAATCTGGCGAACGATATAATTGGTTCTCATATCAGCAAAACCGACGTGCCCACGATCTTCCGTCCATGCTAGGATATCGAGCGGGGCTGGCGAGAAAGCCATGTCGCGTATTGCGCCTGGGCCACTTTCCGGACGGGAAGAGGTGAAAGTTGTAATGAGGGGGTCCACAGATAGGTTGGTCAAGGTTGTGGCATCAAAAATCGATATTGTACCGTGTTGTGTCCCCACAGCAAGGTAGGCACCCGATGCAGAGAAACATGCAGCGAAGCTGCCACGGCTGTCAGACTTATCGTCCTTCCGCTGACTTTTCAAAAGTAGCCGCTGCCTCCGTACCCAGTGGTATTCAGTCTTTTCTTTACTCGGTGAAGGTGACGTAGCAGGCTTCTCCATGCGCTCGTGAACGTAGAGGTATGGATCGTCGAGAATTGCAATCAATAGGCGCCCGTCAGGAGAGATAATGGCGCGGTTCACGAAGTCGGGATAGGCAATGACATCAAGGCTATCGGGTTCTTCTGTGCGGTTGAAGTCCTGAAGACTAACCAGTGTCACGGTCCGGTCGTTGTTAGCCAAAACAGCAACCGGTTCAGTGTAAGCGGTAGGACTAGGATTCATGGATGGCGGGGACCAGAGGGTGATGCAATTGACCCGATCTTTAGCCAACTTCATGCTCTTGGCTACCAAGCTCTTGTTCGGGCGCCGTGCTTGAAGCAAAAATGACAGTACGGAGCTTTCGGGGGGGACATCTGTGCCGAAAGGAAGCCGGGAGTCGAGATCGAATGCTTGAGCTATAGAGGCGTCGTTTCCGTCATTGTTGTCGTCGAGTTGAATCGCTACAAATTCACCATTCTCACTTCCACAGCAAAGCCAGCCATTTCTGGCAACAAGACAGCGGGGGGCGAACGTCAGAAGTTTGATGGTTTCACATTCGTGCGTTGTGGTGTTGAGGCGCTGGATATGATTGGAGCCATGACCGCCGGGGAAATAGACGATGTTCGACTTCTCGGCGCTAAGTAGGGAACGGAGCTGCCAGTGCCTAAGCGATAGATATTAGTACAGATTGATGGAGTGGGCGGAATGGCCATGTCGACATACTGGGACCGCACAGGAATCCGGTAGTGCCTCCGTGGATGCCGAAGGACGATAGTCTCCGTGCGCGGGTGTCTGTTCGTGTTGGTCAATGCCTGACTTTATGGAGCAACCAGCGGAAGCAGAAATAGAATGATACGAACAAGTTCTCGTCCTTGACGGCCATGGCCGAAGCTCTCACAGTGGCGGCGCCAGCGGGCGTCGCCGGTTGATGAGTATCGACCAGGCCTCAGCGATTCGGAGTGGCGCGCGCCCAAATCCTGCAGATGCTTCCCAGCAGAGTATGACGAGGCGTCCAAGCAAGATGACAGAAGGGACAGAGTTGGAGAGTCGTGTTCGTGGCAAAAGGGCGGCTCCCGATGGAGTGATGGGTTATCGGTGTCGACAAGCAAGTCGAAATAGGATCAAACCCGTGTCCGAGATGCGTGACGACTGGATCGCGCTGCCAGCAAATGACGTCTTATGGTCTTTGATTAGTGGGGATATATCGTGATGAATGGAGGGGAGGTTTGATTTAGTGGACATGACCAAGTTGAGACTAGCTGGTGAAGTCAAGTTGCCGCTTACCTCAACTTCTAAGCTAAGGTACCTTACCAACAACCTACCTACCTCAAGGTACCTTACCCTGTCCATTACGTTGTGCCGGTTTCTTCTGGGATCAGGGAGAGATGCGACGCTGTCAGTACCTCGGCTCCAATGGCAAGACTCGCATGCTCTGGGTAAGGTGCCTAAGGTACCCTGCCTCAAGCCTGCCTTGGTCTGTTTGCGCTAGCGGCTCCTTTTTTTGGATTGTTTATGTGCATGAAGAATAAGGCATCATGATCAGGACAGACTTAAAGGATGCATACCTTAAAATCCGAGACACTAGGATTGTACATCGCTAATGAAGACGCCTTCAAATCCACATGTGAACGGTGCGCAGCCAAGAACTATAAAGGCTACCTATTATGTTACCCTTGACGATGCTTCTCCATGTGTTTACTTGGCCGGGTAACACAACATGCCATGTGGGTTTGCTCCCGTTTTGACAGCACCACAAGGAACATGTTTCTTTTGCGTGAAGCTTAATGTATTTACAAGGTTCAAATATCGCCTGCAGGGATCCACTGTACCTGCAATACAAAGTACGACTATACTATGGACACTTTGGAATTCTTTCAGAACACAGGAGTTCACTCACCCCTGACGATGCTTCTTTATGTGTTTACCTAGTCATAACACTCCAAATCAGACGCTCTGAAAGATGCTACTCTGGACTCTGGGAGGACAGCTTAGAGTGGAGCCAAAGTAAGAAGAACGTCCCTGATTAAAGAACACAAAAGATGTAATTAAAAAATTGAAGAACTCCCAAGCCCAGGAACCGAACCCGGATCTTTCCCCCCCATCGTAGCTATCATGTTTACATGAGGATCGATAGGCCAAGCCAAAAAATTTGGCCAGTTACTCTAGACCCTGGATTCAGACCAGGACAGCCGCCTCAAATCGCGGGTGAGAATCGACTGTGATGCCAATTACACTAGTCCAGATTTGCTCATTTCATTTTAGGTGACCCCACAGACACATTCTTGCATACCTTACCTAATCCTTTGCTGATCAGGCCCTTGGGTGCTGGTAACGCCCCAAGGACCTGATCAGTAGGTGAGTCAGACAGACAGAATAGGACTCGAGACCAATGGTGGATCAATTGCTACTTGCCTATTGAAGATGCAAGGCTAGATGAGATGCATAGCGGAAACGTAGTCTACTTCTGACTGCCATTTCTCCGACCCGTTTCTCCCCGGCGCGGCAAAACGAAGCTACCCTGCTGGTCACGTCAATGATAGCTTCCAATCACGTGCAGCTCACCCGGAGATGGAAATTTTGTCCGGATAAAATATGTTCCGAGACTAAAGAGCTCCCCAGGTGTGGAGACCTTGGCCAAATTTGCCTTGGGTTCCTTCGGCTTCCATGACTGGGCCAGTCATTTTCTGGGGCCAAAAAAAAATTCACTTCCCGTCTCCTTCCATCATCCGCAACCTCCATCACCCATATAACACTCACCCTCTCCTGTCAACCTCCCTTCCCCGACTTGCATCTTTGTCCTTTTCTTTCTTTACCCTGTATACCCCAGTCTTTAATTGAAGATGCTGTCTTCGCGCTTTGCCCGCGCTGTAAGTTCTCAACCTACGCTTTGATTTCCATTCGGAACCCTTTGCTAACTCGCGTCCTTCTCTAGCTTCCCAGAGCTACCCCTTTTGCCGCTCGTTCGGCTGGTGTTGCCAGGGCCCCTCTGGCCTCCAAGTTCGCTCGCTATGAGTCGACTGCCTCTGGTGAGCAGAAGGTTCAGGGTTCCGTGATTGGTATCGATCTTGGAACCACCAACTCGGCTGTCGCCATCATGGAGGGCAAGGTCCCTCGCATCATCGAGAACTCGGAAGGTAAGGACTAGATTGCGCAAGCATCCACTCTACCTAGCTCTCTTGCTGACTTTTCATTCAAGGTGCCCGCACAACCCCCTCCGTCGTCGCCTTCGCTGAGGATGGTGAGCGACTGGTCGGTGTTGCCGCCAAGCGACAGGCAGTCGTGAACCCAGAGAACACCCTGTTCGCCACCAAGCGATTGATAGGCCGAAAGTTCAGCGATGCCGAGGTTCAGCGTGATATCAAGGAGGTTCCCTACAAGATTGTTCAGCACAACAACGGAGATGCTTGGGTCTCCGCTCGTGGCCAGAACTACTCTCCCTCTCAGATCGGTGGTTTCGTCCTCAACAAGATGAAGGAGACCGCTGAGGCTTATCTGTCCAAGCCTGTCAAGAACGCCGTCGTCACTGTTCCCGCTTACTTCAACGATGCTCAGCGTCAGAGCACCAAGGATGCTGGTCAGATTGCCGGCCTGAACGTCCTGCGTGTCGTCAACGAGCCTACTGCTGCTGCTCTGGCCTACGGTCTTGAGAAGGAGGCTGACCGCATTGTCGCTGTCTACGATCTTGGTGGTGGTACTTTCGATATCTCCGTCCTGGAGATTCAGAACGGTGTCTTCGAAGTCAAGTCCACCAACGGTGACACCCATCTTGGTGGTGAGGACTTCGACATTCACCTGGTTCGCCACATTGTTGGTGACTTCAAGAAGACTTCTGGCATCGATCTTTCTGGTGACCGCATGGCTATCCAGCGTATCCGTGAGGCTGCTGAGAAGGCCAAGATCGAGCTTTCTTCTTCCCTCCAGACTGACATCAACCTGCCCTTTATCACCGCCGACTCCTCTGGCCCCAAGCACATCAACCTGAAGCTCACCCGTGCCCAACTTGAGAAGATGGTTGACCCTCTTATCAGCCGCACCATCGAGCCCGTGCGCAAGGCTCTGAAGGACGCCAATCTGTCGGCCAAGGAGATCCAGGAGGTCATCCTTGTTGGTGGCATGACCCGTATGCCCAAGGTTGCCGAGTCCGTCAAGGGCATCTTCGGCCGTGACCCTGCCAAGTCGGTTAACCCTGATGAGGCTGTCGCCATTGGTGCCGCTATTCAGGGCGCTGTTCTCTCCGGTGAGGTCAAGGATCTGCTCCTCCTCGACGTTACTCCTCTGTCCCTGGGTATCGAGACCCTGGGTGGAGTCTTCACCCGTCTCATCAACCGCAACACCACCATCCCTACCAAGAAGTCCCAGGTCTTCTCCACCGCAGCTGACTTCCAGACCGCTGTTGAGATCAAGGTCTACCAGGGTGAGCGTGAGCTCGTCAAGGACAACAAGTTGCTCGGAAACTTCCAGCTGGTTGGCATTCCTCCTGCCCACCGTGGTGTTCCCCAGGTCGAGGTTACCTTCGACATCGACGCCGACTCTATTGTCCACGTCCATGCCAAGGACAAGTCCACCAACAAGGACCAGTCTATCACCATCGCCTCTGGTTCCGGTCTTTCCGACAACGAGATCCAGCAGATGGTTGAGGACTCTGAGAAGTACGCTGAGGCTGACAAGGAGCGCAAGTCTGCTATTGAGGCTGCCAACCGCGCCGACAGCGTTCTCAACGACACCGAGCGTGCTCTGAACGAGCACGCCGATAAGCTTGACAAGACCGAGGCTGAGAGCATCAAGGAGAAGATCGCCTCTCTCCGCGAGTTCGTCGCCAAGAGCCAGTCTGGCGAGGGCACTGCCACCGCTGCTGAGATCAAGGAGAAGACTGATGAGCTCCAGACCGCTAGCTTGAACCTCTTCGACAAGATGCACAAGGCTCGCTCTGAGAGCGGCAACGCCGAGCAATCCTCCAGCGAGCAGTCCGCCGAGGGTGAGAAGAAGGACGAGACCAAGCCTTAAAAAGTAGTCTCGTGTATCTGATGTCAGCAAGACATTTGTTTCAATATTGTGAAGTGAGGCGTGGCATAGAAGCTCGTTTTCCTTCCTGTTGTATCTACCACTGTACTCATATCGCGCCTCAGCTGTTTCGGATTTTACATTTTTATTGTACCAATGACCTTAATACCATGGTTGGCGGAATAGGCGTTGGAGCATCAAAACCTCTCAGAGAGAAGCCTTCGGTTGCTTTTAAATTGGACTGGCGGGATGGTCAAGACCTAGGGGCGAAAGTTTCTGGAGGGAGCATGTATAAAATGATTTGATAGTCTAAACAAGAAAGGCCTCCCCCCTCCCAAACTCCTTTGAAAACTATTTGTGGTATCCGTCTGCTTCCTGAAGTCACGCCGATCTAAATACCGAGTCCCGGTGGAGACGGTTCTCCGGACTCTGTCCGACCCATGTCTCTCCACCTGGAAATCTACCTTTTTTTACAGCATCCAGGCCCAGGATGTGTTTAACTGATTGACTCCGTTCCAGAAACCTGCCCCAGGCGGCGCATGCGTAGCTGGGCGTCCTGCCGCCCCTTCCAACTCCACCGCTGGTGCAGCAACCTGACCCCGGCGGGCGGAGATAGGTAGCTGTGGCCAGTTAGCGACAGCCCATGCGGTATGGGGCCATTGGAACGCACGTCGTCGTCTCGGTAGCGGATGTCTTCCCGCGAGGGCTCCGCGGCCGTGGCCTGGGCGAGGAGCCACTTTGCCGAGTTCTCCTTGGCGGAGCGCTCTTCGTCGGTCATGCCGCTCGGGCGGCGGCGGCTGCGACCCGTCCATAGCCAGGCCCTGGCGAGGCGCGAGACTCGACGCTGGACGCCGACGGCGAGGTACACGACGGCGGCGAGGATGCTGATGAGCACGAGGAGGATGGCGAGGTTCGTGACGAACCGCACGAGGAAGACCTTGGTCCAGGCGGTGAGCGCGACGAAGCCCTCCTCTGTCCACGGCAGCGGGAGCGTGGTGGGGAGCAGGATGTACTCGCCCGCCGGAAGCGACTCTGGGATTGGCGCCATGCTTGTACCGATTGACCTTGCCCAGGAAGAATTGTGTGGGAATTGCAATTGAAGAGAGTAAAGGATATGTTGAGACGACAGGTCAGTTCGCGGATAGACTTAAACCAAGCATATCGCTCGATTGCAGGAGCCCGGACGATTCCTTTTAAGAAAATAGGAAACACTCCCTAACAATGGCGATGCCAATTTACGCGTGGGTCGTCATTCCAAGCAGGGCCGCGTCAGGAACGAAGGTATCGCAGAACATTGGAAGGTGCATGGGGGTTTCTGAGACATTGACGGCCCGGCGTCCAGCAACACAAAGAGACAATTGTTCAGGATCACCGCGCTAACGCAATGGACAGTCCATTGCAGGGAGACGCTGCGCGGGGCATGTAACTACGGAAATTACAAAGATAGGTATGTGTTCCGTCTCTATGACCTCCCGAATCCAAACCATCCTCTTTTCTGAGGTTGCGCGGGTTGCTCTGGTTGCTGTGGTGTGCTGGCGCTAGGCTGTGGAGCGGCCTCGCGTTCCTTGCCGGGGTAGTTGATGTAGTTCCATGCCACGTCGAGGAAGATGGGCTTCAGAGGGATCAATGCCAGCTTGGGTGGGAACTCGACGAGGTTGCTGAAGTCGACGCCGCCGCCCGGGTACTCGTGCAGGCGCTCAACCAAGGGCAAGCCTCCCTTTGCCGAGTATTCGCCTTCACCATTCTTCCGCAGGTTGTCTATGTGGACAATGGCCCGGTGTCGCTGAAGCTCGCCGTTGAGCAGGCTGCCCAAGAATGCCACAGCGCCCGCACCCACTTCGACATTCAATGGCCCACTCTGCTCGTCTCCGCTAGACTTTGGCAACTTGGACGCTGCCTCCTGGCAGAGCTTGGAGGAGTGGTGGATTAGGCCGAGGGCATTAGCTACCTGGCCGATAATGGCGTGCGACCGAGCAATGGCCAGGCTCCTGTGGAAATAAGTCAGCACAGTGTGTTGTCGTTATAAAAAAAAAGACCACCTACTTGAGGGCCTCAAAGTACTTCTCATAACCATCAATCTTGACTGCAAGCTCCTCATCCGCCGCCACACCTGGAAGTTCTTTAATAGATTCCAAGTTCTGCAGGATACCTTCGTAGAGCGCCACCTTCTCCTTGAGCTTTGCAAGCTTCCTGCTCGGTGGTAGCTCCCTTGCTTGCTCTGTAGCCGCGGGTCCGGTCTTCGTCCTCTTCTTCCTTCGCAAGGAGCCGTATTCTTCCGTGGCACCGTCGTGTGGACCGGTCAACACTCTGTTTCGACCAACTCTCCAGCTGATCATTTCGTAGTTGACGGCGGTGCGAGTAATTTGCAGGCTTTGCATGCTGGCGTCGCCCTGGCCCACGCCCTCCTCGCGAAGCTCATCGATCGCTTGCTTCGTCGCATCCACAGTGTCCTGCGTGGCCGTAAGGATCTCGTCGTAAGCTCCAGCCACTTCGTGCGAGTCCTTGTTCTTCAGGTTTGCGAGGTTCTCTTCTAGACGAGCAGTGGCACCCTGCACTGTACCCCAAGCGACGGCGATTTGTGCGTCCTCAATCTGCACCACGCGAGAGCGCCAGTTCAGGGTCCTGGGAGCGCTCTCAGCGCCAGGTAGGGCCTTCCTAGAATCCGCATCTCCTTGACTTAGAATGTTGGGGTCGATGCGGTTGATCTCCTGGACCAAGGACTCGTCCGACTGAGGAAAGGCTTTCCGGGCAATAACAGGGATAGGTACGGTACGTGGCGTTTTCAGTTGATAGGCGGCGTAGCGGATAGAAGGGTCTATCGTTTCGGAGAGCAAGTCCTTGAATATGTCGCCTTTGGCCGACGTGGCCAGGGCGCTATAGACGACGCGCGCGACTGAGTAGCTTTGCAAGCAAGGCTCCCAGCTGTGCTTCTCGAACTGCATTGTGCCTCGGATCAGAGCTGCGTAGGCCTTTGCTTCCAGCAGATCGTTGGCAGTAGCCCCGGAAGCAGGCTGGGCAAGGAGGGAGGCGAGGAGTTCAGCAGAGCGTGCAGCCTTTTCGAGTCGTGAGACGATGTGTGATCGAGTCCGGCCCACGATGCCTTTCTGGTCGCTCGAATGTGACGACTTGATGCTCATGGCCTGGGCCCAGGCCCGCTCACTCGTGAGCAGCAACAGGTGCACATATCTGCGGAGTTGTTAGCCAGGGGTTGGTCGCAGTCGGTTTCAAGCCATGACCATACTCATGATTAGCCCCGACTTCCTCAGCGGTAGCCGCATCCTTCTTCTGGAACTTGCCGCGATGCTTGGTCGAGATGGCGAGCTTCTTTCGCGAATTGGCGAGTCGCTTGGTCAACTGGGAATGATACGTGGAGTAGTCCCCATAGAGGAGTGCCTTATCGCGGCCTTGGACGACGAACTTGGTTATATCCATGGTGTGATGGCGCAACTCGTCGACAGGCGAGGAGACTCAGTTGGCCAAAGGGGGTGACAATTGGCCTTTGGGAGGTCGTCAGTGCTGCGGTCTGCTGTCCTGTACCGTGTGGGGATGACGATAGGTAATGGCGGGGCACCGACACCTCAGTGTTTTCCCACATTCATAAAAAATCAGAAATGGTAAGGCCACAATATAGTGTGGCTTATTGGATGCACCAGCCACACGCTCATTCAGGTAAGGTACTGTAGACTTGCATTACATAATGCTCCTACTGGGAGACGACATTGATACGCAAGATGATACCTGACCACTTAATTCTTCACGTACAAGCTACGACGACGTTGAAGGTTCGCATTAATAGTGCTTCAAGTATGTCGCGGATAACCTGAGAGATGCCTGTGAGAACAACTGTGTGCCATTTGTACTAGCTGGCTGGGGGTATACTTTGAGTTCAAATCGAGAATATTAGGCTGCTGCTCCATAGAACTACCTGCTAATGAATAGCCTCGGGAATAGCTGAGGGTAGGTAGGTAGGCACCAAAGGTTTGAAAGATGCTGGAACAAGAGTTGCACGGTCCCTGCGGTACCGACGCTTATATGACTTGAACCAAGTCTCGCTGCTATTTGAGCTGCTTGCCTTGGGCACCAAAAATCACTTGCAGCACGGTTTCCTTCGCAGGCAACCTCGGACTTCGACCAATTCAAGAACTATCATCAACGTTGCTCACGTGCCTCTAGGTGGGATGGTACGGGATGTTGATAAGAGCGAAAGATCCAGGCGCTGCCTAGCCCTGGTTGCAGCACCCTCAAGCGGACAGGGTTCTGGGGTGAGCAAAGACAAGCACGGACCAGCGAGAAATGTTCTGATGTGCAGGTGACCTCGGTAGCTGCAGCTTAGCCTGGACAGCGCCCCTCGTGAACTACCTAGCAGCACACCCACCGTATTGTAAAAGGAATAAAACAGTGATATCGCCGTTTTGACCACTCGAATAGATTGACCGTACTCCTAACCAGTGACCCAAACCGTGATATCAGTGTTTTATGCCTGACGGGACACCAGGGGTGGGCTCGTAGGTACAAAGGCAGTGTGCGCTGTGAGGAGATCAAGTTGGCCTCAAACTAGCATTCTTCACTTTGTTGGAAAGCTTCCCCTTCGCACATCAAGGTAGCCCCTTGTAAGGTAGTGAGCGCCCTTCCGGCCTGTCCCGTGCCATCGGATATTGTTATGGGGAGATGGAGTGCCAAAGCAAGAGTGAATCACATGGCCAAGGTAAGGTAAGGTAGCTCGCGGCACAAGTACCAGTACTTGGCGCTTTACCCAGGAATGCGTCCATCCACCCCGAACTCCATCAACTATATATACATTTCCAACTTCTCGCCTCATCCACAGAAGCCTTCTCGGCTGCGTAAGCGTGGCCAGCACGCAGGGCACTGGTTGGGTATTTTCTGCGTTTTCGGCAGCGGCAGCAGCAGCAACAGCCAAAACCTGGCCCGGCTTCCTCTGTTCTATCGCCAGCTCCCGACCTGACCTGCCTGCTGTACATAGCGTTTCGGCCTCGTGCCTCGCAGCCCTCTTCCCCAACCTCGAACGTTACATTACAGCACCTTCAACTCGCGCCCGCATACGATAACGATTCCTTATCACCGCGCCCTCGCACTCGCACGCTCGCCACCGGAATCTTGGCTGCGACTTCGATGCCCTTTCTGCGCTGTTCTCAACCGGCTACCCGCGAGATCTGATTTCATGCTCTATGCTTGCTACGCCGTGCGCGGCACGTCGAACCAGAATCATGGCTGCCAACGGTATGTTACTCTATCTTCTCCAGTCTTTGGCCCTGCGGATCAGTTGCGCGCCAACTGGCAACTCCCTCGGCCTTTTTTTCTTCTTGTCATCAAGCGCACCACTCGATTCTATGGCTTGCCCAAGCCTTTTCCCCTCCATCTATGCCATCATTGAGGCCCCACTAACGAATCATACAGGCAGGAGTTCGCGTGCAATGGATGCGACCCCTTCATGGAACCCAGCGGCCCTGCTGCAGCCAAGTCGTCAAGCGTTCAGCTCAACGACCACCTCGAAGCATAACCCCGATTTGCAGCACTCCTCACGGAATGCTGTCAACGGACGGTCCCGATCTGCCGCCCCAACCGAGTCCCTCGTCTTCCAGTTCTCAACCCCGAACCGCAACCCATCCGAAGGACCACATAGTGAGAGCTCCACCCCGACCATTGGGAGTGCAAACCCCGGCGTTGGAAGCTGGATAGAACGTGTTAGCAATGTACAGCATCGCTCTGTGGCACCACAGCCGAAGCGACGCAAGGTCGACGACCCCGAAGCCGGCCAGGACGTTGCCAGTGTGCCGGTCCGCAGCGGAGGTGGTGGCATACTGGGCGAATATGTCAAGGAAAAACATAAGGAGGCCAACGGCAATCTAGGATCGCCGGCTATGACGGTAGACCTGACCGATGGTAATTATATTGGCCGTGCAGATTGGTTGCTCTTGCTAACTTACTTCCAGGCAATGATGACGAAGTTGTAGTCGTGGAAGATCCCAAGGACGAGGAAGTGTGCTATGGTATGGTGAAAACAAATCTTAATTGCACACGCGTGCCGTCGCCGAAGCCTGGCATGCAAAGTCTTTGGGGTGCGGGTTATCAGCCAGGCATCAAAATTGTTCTCAAGCGACAAGTGGGCGACAAATCTCTTAAAATTCAAGCCTACGATTACACCCGGGAGATTATTGGCCTGGTTGAGCCTACCAATGCAGCAGCTCTCACTCCCTTGCTCGATACCAACATTCATCTACGAACCGACTGCCGCATCCCGCCACAACCGAAGAGGCCAGGCGAAGTGCCGGGACAGATGACCTCGCGCTCATATCCCTTGGATGTCATCATGTACGGGCCCTTGCGTTACGCGAAGAGTGTCGGTCTCCATCTTAACAAGCATGGCCTGAAACTGCTCGCTCCGCACATGGTCCAGAAAGGCATCAAGGTTCACAATCCACATGCTATCGAGTATCGTCCGCCAGTCCCAAGGTCTTACGTGCACGATGGTTCTGGCACCTCAGCAGCCCCCTCTAACAGAACCGTTGAGGAAGTACGATCAGAGGTCATGGGCGTTTTTGACTCTCTTACGAGGAATGAGGATCTCTCGTCTATGGACCCGGATCCCTGTGTCACGACCCCACTTCTCAAACACCAGAAGCAAGGTCTCTTTTTCATGATGACTCGAGAGAAGCCGAGGCATCTTCAGGCACAAGACAAAGCCATGGTATCATTTTGGCAAAACAAAGCCGGTCCCGGTGGCCAGAAGCTCTACTATAATGTTATCACGGGACACACACAAAGGGCCGCCCCGCCTGAAACGCGTGGAGGCATATTGGCTGACATGATGGGTCTTGGCAAAACTCTCAGCATACTGTCCTTGGTCGTGTCTACGCGAGATGCTGCGAATGACTGGGAACTTCTCCCACCCGTGCAACCGTCAGCTCCTGAGGCGAAGCCCTCGAGGCCTGATGGTCTGCCTACTCAGCCGAATTTTGGTCTCACACCCGTGCTCCGCAACGTCAAGTCGACTTTACTCATTTGTCCTTTGAGCACGGTCACTAACTGGGAGGAACAAATCAAGCAGCATTTCAAACCCGATAGCCTTACTTATCATGTTTACCATGGGTCCAGCCGCATCAAGGATCCCGCAAAACTTGCTGCATTTGATATCGTCATCACCACCTATGGATCAGTTTCCAATGAGTTGTCATCACGGCGTAAACGCAAGGACGGCGTGTACCCCCTCGAGGAAATTGGTTGGTTCCGCATAGTACTTGATGAAGCCCACATGATTCGTGAGCAATCCACTCTGCAATTCAAGGCTATATGCAGACTGCAAGCCGAGCGCCGCTGGGCCGTCACTGGCACGCCCGTACAGAACCGACTGGATGATTTGGCTGCCCTGCTCGCTTTCCTTCGGTTGCATCCATTCGATGATCGCGGCAAGTTCCTTCGATATATCGTTGAGCCCTTCAAAGCATGCGATCCGGAGATTGTACCGAAGCTACGCGTCTTGGTCGATACCATCACCTTGCGCCGGCTCAAGGACAAGATTGACCTTCCTCCGCGAGAGGACTTGGTCGTCAAGCTTGAATTCAGTCCAGAAGAGCGCAGCATCTACGAGTTGTTCGCGAGGAATGCGCAAAACCGCGTCAAGGTGCTCGCTGGCGGTAACAACGAGAAAGCGCTTGGCGGTAATACGTACATCCACATTCTTAAGTCCATTCTGCGACTCCGTTTGTTATGTGCGCATGGCAAGGACCTTCTAAACGAAGATGATTTGGCAACACTGCAGGGCATGTCGGCCGAGATGGCGATTGACCTCGATGATGATGACGAGAACGACCGAGCAGCGTTGTCTGAACAGGAAGCGTATGAAATGTTTACGCTGATGCAAGAGACTAACAACGACGCCTGCATAGAGTGCAGCAAAAAACTTGGCTCCACCGAGGCATCAGGCTTAGACACAGAGAGCCAAGACGATATTCTCGGGTACATGACTCGCTGCTTTCATGTCGTCTGCCGCAGTTGCATCAAGAACTACCAAGAACGGGCAAAGGCTATGCTCGGCCCTGACGAAAGAGACGGCCCTTGTCCGGTATGCCATAGCGTTGGTAGGCCAGAGTTTGTCGAGCTGCGCCAAAAGGTCATGGACGTGGAGCACAACGGGCCTGCAAGATCCAAATCTAAGGGTAGCGGAAAGAAGTTTGACAAATATGACGGGCCGCACACGAAAACGCGCGCATTAGTCGAGGATCTTCTGAAATCCAAGGAAGCCAGCATGGCCAACCCTGATGAACCACCCTACAAATCTGTGGTTTTCTCGGGTTGGACATCGCATCTGGACCTGATCGAAATGGCACTCAATAGTGCGGGCATTACCTTCACGAGGCTTGATGGCAGTATGTCTCGTACTGCACGCACAGCAGCCATGGACTCATTTCGCGACGACCCCAACGTCCACGTTATCCTCGTGTCCATCATGGCCGGTGGCCTTGGTCTCAACTTGACAGCAGGTAACAATGTCTACGTGATGGAGCCGCAGTACAACCCCGCTGCCGAAGCTCAGGCCGTCGACCGTGTGCACCGCTTGGGCCAAAAGCGCGCGGTGCGCACAATTCGATACATCATGCGGGACAGTTTTGAGGAAAAGATGCTGGAGCTTCAAGAGAAGAAGATGAAGCTGGCCAGTCTCAGCATGGACGGCCGCAGCAAGGGCCTCGACAAGGCCGAGGCGGCAAGACAGAAACTAATGGACCTACGAAGCCTATTCAAGTAACGCAACCATGTCATGTTTTCTCACCAATTTTAACACTCGGGGCAATGCAACACGACTTTTAGGCATTGGCAAGGCGCTCGGGTTTTCACTCTATTGTTATTTTCTCTCCCCCTTTTTTTTCTAGCATGGGAGGGTGCAACTTACGTATTATACCAGGCGGATGGGGATTAGCATCGGAGCGGCGGCGGCTTATGCGTCTTTCTCGTCACGTAAAGGGGCGTTGGCTTCATATCAGTCATCTCATCGGATTAGTAGCTATTCTATACCAAGGCTGTCCTCGCAGAGCCTCAGGCGCAGCGGAGACCATGTCAGGCTGTTACATACATTGAGGAAAAGGGTTGGGCACATAGTTCGTACCTAGATAGTATACAAGGCCTAGAATCTGATGGCTTTCGCATTATGAGAAACTGTTGCGAGATCGCATTTCACGAGGATCATGTGCTTGAGGATTCCCGCAATGACGAACTTTTACAATGCCTATAATGCAATGGTATCTAAATAATCCCGGATTTGAGAGCCCTTGCACTGGGCCTCCCTTGACAATGCGCTGAACGCCGACGTCGAACCCTGATCCACTGGTGGCGTCACCTACACCGAGGATTCTGCCTCCTCGTGACATTCTTCTCGAAATTTCCGTCATCTTCCTGTGGGCTGCTCGCCCTCCTCAACGCCTCAACCACCGTCTTCGTCCGTCCTGATGCCCGCGTGCTCCGTCCCCTGGTTCGCGGTGCTCAGCCGCGCGCACAGGCTCAGCAGGACGACCGTCTCGGTGGCGGCGTAGTGGTTGAGCGCGTCGAGCAGGATCTGCAGGTGCCTGCTGAAGTTGCCCTCCCACTTGCGGATAATCTCGAACAGGTTGCCGACGCGGGCCTCGGCGTCGCTGGCGGACGCCGTGGACGTGTCGTGCGCGCTCGTCGAGCCGCGGGACGCGGCGGTCGTCTTGGTGGCCTGGAACCGCCTCCACTGGTCGGCGGTCATGTTGGCCGGGCAGTTGGCGCCCGAGAGGTCCGGGTCGGACTTCTCGAGCTCCCGCGTCAGCCAGTTGGTGTAGGCTGCGAAAATGGTGCAGGTCTGCATCAGCTTGGAGTGGATCTGTGCAACAAAGGTCAGCGACGGGCCGGGGGAGTTTGGAGTGGACTATTGACGTACCCTCAGGAGTTTACTATTCGTCAGCATGCACTCCTTCAGACAGGTATCCAAAAAGTCCACGTGGTCCTGCATCAATTCGTCGACGGTACGCATGAAGCCACCGGGATTTGTGCCCTGGTGGTCTTCCTTGGTTTGAAGTCGGGTCATAAACTTGGTCCAGTTGGGCTCAATGACCTCGGCTGTGCAGAAGTAAAGCAGCTGTTGCACGAAGATGAGCATACGTGCTCGCAGCGTCCACACGCGACGCTTCCATATCTCCAACTCGCGATTCGAGCCCTTGTGGCTCCAGCTAATGCCGCGGGTTTGGGTTTGCCACGTCGTTGAGAGCTGGGATTCCAGGTAGCGCAGGGAGAGGAGGTAGCGGAACAGGGCCTGGTACCGCCAGACTGTTTTGCGACTGATCACCAAGGATACAGGGAATGGGACGTTGTAGTCGAGCTGCAGAGACGTGAAACCTGTCGCATTCTTGTCACTCTCCATTGGTTGGTTCGCGAGAGGCTGCAGCGCTTCACCCTGCTCAATGCCGGTGATGTTTACGACGCGCTGAAGCGCCTTTGTCAACGTGATTTCGTTCATCTCTACTTTCACGTCCTCTTTGAAAGGATCTAGTGAAACGATGCTACCCGGCTGTCTGAGGACGAGGTCCAGAAGAGACTGCAGCTTGCCGGTGTTAACGGAGCGTACTGGTTTCCGTAGCTCGGACGAGCCCAGCTCGAGGAAGTAGGAGAAGTAGTCCGAGGGATCCAGGAAAAAGTAATGCTTGAGGGATCGAAGCCGGGCAGGTAGGGCGTGGGTGGTAAGGAGGAGTCGCATGAGCGACTCATTAGCGTGGGCGTAGGCATTGTTGACATTCTCAAGGAATCTGTTGTCGTCGAAGGATGTCGGCACATCGGTGACGACTTTGCTAACGTCCACTCCGCCACATTCTCGAACGACATTCAGGTATTTGCCGGCGAGCAACACTTTGTCCTTGACGGCTTCGAGCTGGGGTGGGACGTCGCGGTCTCGGATCGTGTATCTTCTCTCCCAGTACTCGTCGGTATAATCTTGCTCCAGCCTCTCACGCCTGATGCTCTTCTGCTCTTTTATCAGGAATTCCGAGTGCGGGTCCTTGATGGCACCGTGATGAAGCCATTCGTTGAGCATGACCATGTAAGGGCGGCTGGCGTCACGGAGCAGCGATGTTAGCAATGCGCGAGCCGCCGGATCTCCAGAAAGAGACTCGAGACGTTTCGTGATGAGGCCCAGGACAACGCCGCCCCGGCAAATCTTGTTGCCAGCCATGTTGCCGGGAATTAGCTCGCCGCCTTCCCTCAACCGCTCGAGAATGTTCTCGTCATCATCAGTGTTGTCATCGTCATCCTCATCACTTTCGTCATCGAGCAGTGCGTTCTTTTTGAGTAGTTCTTGCGCCAAGGAGTATAGGTGCATCATCATCTGGCATGTTGGCAAGACGTGCAAGTTTAATACGTGGACAGTCAGAGCATCGCTGGTGAGGAATTGGGTCTCAAGCTGTGCAATCATGATGAGAAAGTCTTGCAAGAACTTTCGGATCGAGGCACAAAGTGCATGGTTGACTGCGCCGAACTCCTCGCGACTCTGGACATCGATGAAGGCCTCGAGGGCAGAATAATAGGTGGCCAGCTTGAGCATTGACTGCGAAAGATCATGCAAGCTGGGATCGAGGCCAGGGAGGATGCGAAAGCTCGGTCCGGAGAGGCGGTCTCTTTCTTCGTATGGGTTGTATCCCTTGGCGAAGCGGATATACTGTCCCTCGTACCCCATAAACACAAACAGGAGGTCCTCGATCATGGCCGCTTCCTGCACGTCGGGGCTCATCTCACTCAGGGGCGTCGGCTGGGGAGCCTGCGGTACAGTAGATGCGGGAGGGGGAATCGATATTCGCGACGCCAGAGGCGCGGCCGTGTGCGGCAGCAGCGTCGCTTCCGGGTTCCATGGCGCTTGCGAAGGTGTTAGCGAGGAGGTGGATCTACGGACGGTCACACCAGCATACCTTGAGGCGTCTCTGCCCGCTGTTCCCTCGATCGTGCGTCCGAGGACTTCTGCCTCGCAGCTTCGGAATCGCGGCTCTCTGAGTTATGGGTAGACCGTCTCTGTACTCTCTCGGGGCTGGTCGTCCGAGCAATCAGGCGTTCTCGGTGCACCTCGTATGATCTCTCCGTGACCCTACGCTCCTCGGTTCGCCTCTCCGTGGCAGCAGTGCTTGTTGGTCGACGGTTGCCGGACGCGGATCTCTTGTGTGCGTGCGCGGTGCTCTGGCCGGTCGGTTGAGGCGACGGGCCGGACTTCGCATCGGCACCCTTGACGGTCCTGAAGGAGCCGTGGGCGCTGGCTATATCAGCCCCTCCGTTGGCACGGCTGGAGGCTCTTGTTGGACCTGACGACATTCTGGCAGCCTACGTCAGGGCCCGAGCCTTTGATCGAGGCTTCGGGACCACCAAAGTTGCTTCTATGATGGCTGGCACATAGGTGGAAGCTGGGTTGCCCGAGACGTGCTCAACGCGTCGATAGCTAGAATGGGCACGGTACGCACGGCCACGCCCAGTTTGGGTAGGAATAGAGGTATCTTTTCCGACCCGTGCTTGTCGATGTGGGGTGAATGTGCTTGCTGTCGTCTCACCCCGCCTCTGTGTGTGTACGAAGTCAATTCAGCTGGATGTAAATAAATGAGCTACACTTGAGCGATGTTTATCACGATCAGAACGCACGGCGTGAGGTATATACGAGGGTCCGCTATGGTGGCAGTTGTCTGAACTCTACGCAAAGGATCAAACAGAATCCCAATCGTCCCCATATTGTAGGACAATTACACGGGATGAGGTCTGCTTGGACGCGTCTACCGCGTTCGACCGGAACAATGATCCCCCAGTCCGGCACACAGCAACTGCGATACGACACTTGAGGTAACCAAGCTTGCGTAAGGTACTAACTTGAGGTAAGATAACCCAAGGAGACCTGATCTCGGGTAAGAGACAACAGTGCAATGTATTGAATGGGTGATGCCAAACCAGTAGACAGATGTGAATTTCCGGTGGCCTCTTCAGGCTCACCAAGGCACAGTAAGTACTGACAGGTAACGTACCTTGTTCACCACTGCAATTAATGGTAACGCCTTATGTTACGACAGGAGTCTCCGCAGCAGCCAGCCAAATCACATAGCTGCGCGTAGATACAGCAGAAGGAGAATTGCGATTACTGAACTGGCCGTGTATTTGTGTAAAATGTCCCCCTTGACCTCTTATATCATCCATCTCCTGGAAGGGCCAAACCAACGTCTTCAAAGGCCTTTGATTACCTTGCCTCAAGGTACCTTAAGGTAGCTTAGCTTGCGCCGCCGCTTTAGGTGTGGGCCAGAAGAGCAGGTACCCTCAGTGCCAAAACGTCAGCGCAAAGTACATGGTCTGCCCCCGGCTGCGTAGGCTCGGTGCTTGCCTAGCGGGATTGGAGAGCTTCCAGCACAACCTCCGTCACCAGCCCGCCTACGACTCCAGCATCCAGCATCCAGCATCACCACATCCGCCAATACCCCCACGCCCGCTCCGGACCTCCCTTCTCGCCCACACTGTTGTAGCACAGGACCTCATACAGACACCGCAAAGATGTTTATGGCAAGGTCCGAGTACGGTAAGCTGCTGAACCATGTCTCGAAGCTCCTCGAGCTGCCGCAGCATGCCGCTGTTCGGCCAACCCAGCTGACCGCGTTCTCCTCGCAGATCGGGGGATCAACACCTTCTCCCCCGAAGGCCGACTTTTCCAGGTCGAATACTCCCTCGAGGCCATCAAGCTCGGCTCCACAGCCATCGGCGTCGCCACATCCGAAGGGGTTGTTCTCGGTGTCGAGAAGCGAGTCACCTCTACCCTGCTCGAGACGTCGTCCGTCGAGAAGATTGTCGAGATAGACCGACACATTGGCTGCGCCATGTCTGGCCTTCAGGCCGATGCCCGTTCCATGGTTGAACACGCCCGCGTTGAGTGCCAAAGCCACGCCTTCAACTACAACGAGCCTCTGGGTGTCGAGAGCTGCACCCAGGCCATTTGCGACCTGGCCCTGCGCTTCGGTGAGGGTGCTGAGGGAGAGGAGACCATCATGAGCAGACCTTTCGGTGTTGCTCTGCTCATTGCTGGCTACGACGAAGACGGCCCTCAGCTGTTCCACGCCGAGCCCAGCGGTACATTCTACCGCTACGATGCCAAAGCCATTGGTTCTGGCTCGGAAGGCGCACAAGCAGAGCTGCAGAATGAGTACCACAAGGTATCACTTCCCCTTTTCTTCTCTCTTCTTCCGTCTCGTCCACACAGCTAACCTTGCTTAACAGTCCCTAACCATTACTGATGCGGAGACGCTGGTGCTCAAGACGCTGAAGCAGGTCATGGAGGAGAAGCTCGATGCTAAAAACGTGCAACTGGCTAGCGTAACCAAGGAAAAGGGCTTCAGGATATACACGGATGAGGAGATGGCAGCAGTTGTTGAGAGGCTACCAGCAAACTAGATTGAGAGCCATCTGAGAGAAGTAAATGCGTCACGACAGAGCAGGGAGACCAGTCCGTTCCGCGATACGGGAAAGTCGTATTAGAGAACCGGCCACGTCCATAACCCAGCTGGCCCCAAAACATGTATCAATATCTGTCAGGGAACTGACAATGAAGTCGCTCTAGACAATAAAACCTTCCAAAGTCCCATGCTGCAGGCCGCCGGGTCTACTTTCCCAGTCAATTCGTTCGTCAATTTTACCCTGCGATTGAGATGACGCTATATCCCTATGTTACTATATGGTGATTAAACTCCTGTTGCCCCGTTGCTTGAGCTTAACCTTCATCTTTGAGCTCCAAGACCTCCAAGTCATGCTCCACTCCCAGGAGTCCAAGAGCGTAATGTGCTCGTTCTGATTTCGCCAGCACAAGCCGTTTATCATCGGCCGAGTCGAGCTCGTGGATTTTTCGATCCAGGCGGCGCGGGTTCTGCCAGATGGACACTGGCGCATGTGTCAATTGGTTTCCTAGCCGTACGTACGGCGGTCCACGCCCAAGCTGTGCAGCCTTGATCCACCCGGATTCGCAACCATCGGCGATCTGTTTCGCAGACTGCCAGCCCGTTAGACGTGAGATGTCGTGCATCCGCTGGACCACCCAACGGCGCTGGGCATTGTCCTGATACTAGCATCAGTCAGCTTGGCGATTAACCACACTCGGGGTTCAAACGAACCTGCACAGCCGCGACAAACATGCAGAAGGCGCTCTCGATGAAAGCAGCTCCAACCAAGGTGGTGATTTCAGTCGTTTGAGAGCAGTCCCCAGATAGCCCAGCGGCAATCCGACCCACCTGGATCGAGAATCCAGCCGTCTTTCGTGCTGCTATTCCGGCTGCGTGCATTGCAGCAGGCGGCATGGTAGGGTGGCTCCGGTAGAGATGAATCAATCCCATGTAATAATTCATCCATATCCCAGCAATTGGGAAGCTTTTGTACTGTAGGGTTGTTCCAAAGGGTGACTCTCGTCGACTTGCAAGACCGATGTTGACGGGCTGAAAATCGTGTGAGAGATTGTTCTCAAAGATATCAAAAGCCCGACGAATATTTTCCCACTCGTTTAACGCAGACTGTAGACTGGCTTGAGGATCAAGCCCCTCGTATGAATCACTCTGTGGGGACGTATTTTGGGGAGGACTAAATCCCAGGGGTACCTGAAATTTACCATGAGTTGGGAGAATCCCAGGAAACTGAGGCGGCGATGCAGCGCTTGGTGGGTTGTTGAGGCTCGTGTTAGAAGTGTTACGCTTTCTGGCCAAGTCTTTGGACGAGAAGTTCGCCAGGCGCCCAAGTAACAGCATGAGATGATCATATGTGCCGTAACTGTGGTAAATCAGCCGCCGGTCAGACGCCCATCAAAACAAAAAACCTAACTTGTACTTACACTGCCTCAAGTCTTGACAACGGCGCTCGGGGAGGACATTGTGTCCAAGCTTCGTAGTCCATGCTATTCGTGTAATGTCAGCACTGGAAGCAGAAGATTGACGGAATTGGATCTACTTACAAAAGTCTGGTTCCGCCAAGTATGCTCTGGTAAACGTCCATCTTGCAATACCACCAAAACAGATCGCGAATGTTCTCGTATTTTTCTAGGTCCCTGGAAGTCGTGCTTCCAGGTGTTTCATGCGCAATTGCGCTCTCGTGGAGACCATAATCCTCCGGGTCTACTCTTAATCCCGTGAGCGTAGTGAGTAACGGGTAGTTGAGGTCTGTAGCATCAAACTGAGCAAAGGGACTAGAAGAAGGAGGGCACATGGGATTCATATGAAGTTCACCCATTTGATACATTGCCTGATTCCGTTGCCGCTGAAATGGCAGGCATACACGCGACATAGCTCTCAGGGGAACCTCACGAAGCAGTATACTGGCTCCGAATAAATGGGTACACCACTTCATTAGATCCGAGGACCAGACCTCGAAATAAGCAACCAAGAGGGTGGCTGCTATGGTAGCAGGTTGCGTTCTTCGTAACGGACTTCTCACATTCCTTGCTATTCTTCGAATTGCTAGCTGATAGTGTTTCATGGCCGTGGTTGCAGGAATGTTCTGGAGTTCAGCAATCTGCAGACTTCCTAGTGCGAGCATTGCATGAAGCAAACCCGGATGTTGAAGCGACATGACCGGAAACGTGTCTGAAAAGGTCAGAGAGTAGAACTTGAGACGTGAAATAGGCGAACTTACAAGTCCAAAGGCTATGGCCCGTCCTTGCGTGCCCCCCGAGCAAGTCGTCTTGAAACAGGCCAGGCGGATGCCTTTCGTACAGTGACATACTAGGTCCTGTGACCTTGATGAAGTGCAAATACGAGGTTTTCATGCCCTTATCTCGCAGCTCCGATGACTCCGGAAAGTGGACGTATTCTGACAAGACATTATTCTGGGCGAAAGTGGAAAAGGCAGGAGCGTGTAGGCCATTCCATATTGCCGGAAACTGGTTAACCATGGGGACAACAAGCGCCCGAGGGTCTGATTCTTCGTTATCGGAATCTGGCATCGACACTTCGTCGTCGAGTTGCTTTCCGGCCCATTCGCCCTGCTCTAGTGAAGCACTAGAGAAGATCGGATCGTCTTGCAATTGACTCACGCCCATGTACGCCATATTCGGCCGCCCGTAAGCATCAAACCCTTGTGATGGGAAGACCCCTCCAGAGACAGCCTGTTGAGAATTTCCTGGATACGGAGGGGCTGCGAGGGGGTTTTGATGTGCCATATATCCATCATAGTAGTGATACTCGTCGGGTTGATTGTGCAGCGGTGGATGGGCATGGCTTGAACCCCCTGGGAAGTGAGGGCCAAAATGCTGTGCCTGATGTAACTGCTGGTGATAGTAGTATTCCGCAGGTGGTTTCGGAGCAATGGCAGGAAGAGGGCCTTGAGAAGCTGATCGGTTCGGCTGCGGGAGATGGCTTGCCATCTGTACTGCATCAGGCGGGTATACGGCTGGTCCAAACAGTCCCTGTAGTGAGCCCATGGGGTTCTTGAAAACAACCCTTTGATTATAACCTTCACAGTGTCTCTTCGACTTGATACAATTATTACACGTAGGCCGCCCTTCATCACACTTGATTCGTCTTTTGCGGCAAGCTAGGAATAACATCAGTATTGACTTCAATCATGTGCTCGAGCTGGAGATTGAGTTTGTAAGATACGTACTCAAACAACCTGTTTTCGTGCGCTTCCTGATGTTGGCCTTCTTCTGGACTGGATCATCTTTGCCGCCGTCTTGCTGCTGTGAGGTGTCTTGTTGGGATCTAGCCTTCCCCTCCTCATTTGAGACCATGATTGCTGACATAGCATGGGACATGTCTTTTTTTTTTTGTCTGTTTTGGACGTCTGTGTAGGCGGCTTGCGGATCTTTCAGTACAGCTGTCTGAAGGGGGCGGGTGGCCGAAGAACGCGTTACAATGGTCGGTCTTGGAAGAGCCAGAGCAAAAGCGAAGCAAGGGAGATGTGAAGGAGGATTTTGGCTAGAGTTAGATTAGACAAGGGTCTAGGAAATCTTCGAGGAAATTTCCCATGTGTATTGATTCACAGTTGGGTGTTATGACGGGGTCGGAAAAGAGGAAACGAATTAGTATCATGCGATGGGCGCCTGAAGAGAAGGAAGGACTGGTGAGTGAAACATGGTTGTACAACTCGACAGGATCGGGCAAAGCCAGAAGCTCGGGCTTCTACCTGGACGTGCGTTGACCTTGATCCGAACGTTCAGCCCATTGATTATCGAATCAAGCCGTGGGCTCAGCCGGCCAAAGGATGTAGGTTCGGAGTTGACCCGGAGCTAGGACCAGGCATGTAAGAGACTTGTCAATGCTGACAATGTAAGGGTAGCAGCAGCAGAAGCTTCGTCCTAAGGCATGGAGACGGGTCAAGCGTTAGACGGTAACACAGGAGCGACAGCGCGTGCTGGGCTTAGCTGGGATGTTGTGATAGCACTAGAGGGGTCGGCGTGTGCTCGAGTGCCTTGTGCACGTAGTGCAGGAACAGGAGGAGGACGCTTCGAAATTGGCGTTGTAGAGACGAAAGACGAAGCACATGGGTTGACAGGGTGGGAGAAGGGGAAGAACCGAAGGTAAGGGTAGGGTAGACGGGAAGTGTTGGAAGGCAGACGGCTCTATTCCCGTCTTGTCCCTACCTTACCTACCTGCCTCATCGTGTATGGTGAAGGTGCCAACTACTAACCTACCTTACCTTACCTTACCTTACCTTGCCTTAAGTAACGTAGGCTGCGTAAGGTACCTCCCCCTCCCCCTTTGGGTCCTCTTCCATGCTCGCACCTTAGATTGGAGATTGGAGTACCTTCAACAACAAGGCAAGGTACCGCACTTACCACTGTCATATCAACGTCCAAGTCAGCGTGCTCACCACAAAGAAATGTACCCCTTGTCCCAATGAACCCCCGCGACAGGCAGTCAAACAATTCCTCCATGGCCATCGCAACCCAGCCGCTGTGTGACAAGATCAATATCACGGTGCAGCTTGGAAAACACGCATTGTGGCAGGCACCAGTGCGATTCGATACTCCACACCCGGGGCCAACGATGCTTACGGTATGACTGACCTGACTCGAGACACTTCGGCTCTTTTCCTTTGGCGTTCTCGAAGCTTTCCGTGGAATGATCAGAGGATTCTGCTCTGCTCAATTTGAGATACGTGCGTCCTCACCTGGCCCGATCAAGCGTACACTACGTAGTTGTGTTCGTCCTGAATGTCCTGACTGTGGCCTGATCTTGAGTGTAACCATTCCGAGGGCTCGACTGAAGTTTCGTTTGCCTCCGCTAGCAAACACGTCGAACTCTATGCATTCGAATGGTAGTGCGTGCTCACTCCTGACAACACGCTGTACTCAATGCTCAGCCAGTCATCGGCGGATACAAGGGGAGTCTCGAGGACGACGAAAGCTTGGCATCCATCCAGAAGCGTACTGCAACAGAACGACTGTCGGATTCATAGATACCTCCGTGTGCTTCTTTTGTCTGTACAGTATGGTTTCCCGAAAAGAAAGCATAAAACCCAAAGCTACCCACCAAATCCAAAAATCCGGAGTCGGTGGCTCGAACTCGCCTCCTTCCATAGGCGGTTATCGAACAAAGGCATGCAGAATCTTCGCCTTAGTTGAACAGGATGCGCCGTACTACACATGCAGACGGCTCTGTGCCTCTTACTCCCGCAGGTCTCAATTGTTTTCAAGGGCAACCAAGGATCGCCGTAGCATCACCACTCAAAGTTATCCCATAACCGTCCAGCCCGCCACACGCTGCGTGTTTGGCCAGGTCCCGGACACATGCATGGTGCAGACAAGAAATTGGTTCCGCCGGCACGTTCCTCACTGCCGCGGGGGGGGGGGTGCGTTGTACAACACAATCAGCATGCACCGTGCTACAGAACTCGTCTCTGCTGAGACGCGAGCATGCGGGCACAGCATCTTGCAGCCACTGCGTGTGCACGAAGACGCCCACACCTTTGTGCGTGATCTCTGTAGCTTACTGCATCGTAGGATCCTCTAACCAATCTTCAAGCAATGCCGCTGGCGTGTCAATAGGCTGGGTTTGGCACAGATATGCCCCAACCCTCAAGGCGTCCGCAAGCATGGTGCCTGTGGCAAAACAGGTGCCTTCGTGAGAACAGACGGGCATGCGATTCGCATCCGCTGCTGGATGTGACTCAAACACATCGATACATCGATGTGCCACAAATTCCCTCGCTCCATCTAGTGTTACTCACGCACATGCAGAGGCCACGGGCAGGGACCAGATCCGCCGGTGTGTAGGTCTCGTAGTACGTAACCACCACCGTACCGGGCCAAACAATGTTTTGTCTTCATGCATGTCTGAGGCTTCTAATATGGAGAACGTTGGTTGTACTTTTGCCTATTGTTCCTCGGAAAACGGAGAATGGCTGTGGAGTGTTAATCACGAATCCATGGAAAAAGCCAGATGTGGCATCCCTGGTTCTGTAACACAGTCAAAACCCACGCAGGTAAAGACCACGGCTATTTCAATAGTGGTTGAAATCGTTGAGTTCCTAAACGTGAAGCCATATCGGCCGACGCCATGAATAACGACAGAGGACGGCAGGCGACCTCATACACCGTAAATGCCAGCCTCGAAGTCTCGGCGGTGCCACCAAAGTGCTGCAGGAAGACGCCCGACGGGAGACTCTTCGAACGCCATGTCGCAGATTTTCCGACCTCCGCAGAAATAATCCTTCCCTTTGACTCGCAAATATGGTAAGGTTTCGGCACATTCACGGAGGGCCATTTGCACAGACGTTGAGCCATGTTGAGATCCGTTGTTTTTGACGGATCAATGGCTATTCCGATCCATTGGTGGCTGGGATGTGGATGTCTTGTCTATAGCTTCCGCTGGTTAGCGCTAGCCTTTCTTCTTCTTTAATCAATATAATATGCTCATTTTAACAGGTTATGAGCCCGGAAAAGCCACCATACAGCTGAGTATCCTCCTAATCATGATTTCCACTATAACTCGAGGTCTAATCGCCTCCTTCCACTGCGACAAAGATACTCACCACACCTTACCCGAAATTTTAACCGAATAGTGATTTAGGAATCAAACACTGGGTTTTGCACACTTCCCGGCCTCACCCGTCACCAGCCTCTCGATTAAAATCCTTGCGCAAAACTTTCGCCATAGACTCGACCTCACGATGGCTTCACACGACTATAATTTAAGAGCTCGACCCCTCTTGAAACCGAGCTTCCTTTGTTTCCTCCACAAGCAACATTTTTTCTCATCGTGTCGTCGCTGACCTTGACGGATGTTCTGTTGCTGGATGCTGTTGTTTAATCTTGTTGAATATGTGGCAAAAAGGAACCTATTGGAAGCTGCTGGAAAGGAAGGAATTTGCCACAGGAATATCCCCACCTATCGCTACAGGCTGATAAAGCAGCTATTCTAGTTGATTCCACATCGCTTAGAAAAGGACCTCTGAGGCCTTGTATCTCCGAGTGGTTCCCTTCTAAGTTTTGAGTCCTGGGCAACCCACTCCGACACCGACGACTCGCTTTCAGACGCAAGTTCAACCAACATTTGGGGCCTTGAAGTTACCTCAATTGCCTCATCAGAACCAGGAGAAACCCACGTTACAGCCAATGGGAGCTCCGACTCATCCGTTACCGATACCATCGACAACAACGAGCATTCCAGCCTCGCGCTCGCAAGGGACATCGCTAGGCTGAAGAGGAAGATTCACCTGAACCTGCCCTTCACTCGTCCCACGCCTTCTCTCGTCCAGCCATCAAGGAATCCATCCTCAAGCATGTCGGCCTCGAAGGAATCGACAGGAACACTTGGCAACCTAGCCAACATCCCGAAGCTAGAATCAACAGCGGGATGGATCAACTGGAGCCGAGAAATGAAGGATCATCTCACGATGTCGGGTTATGGAGACTTGTTCAAACGAAACAAGGACAAACCCACCGGCACCAGCGCCGCGACCGTTGAAAAGATCGACAACTGGCTCTCCAAGCAGGAACGCGCGTGCGGAGCCGTCCTCAATCGACTTGGATACAACGCCAGGGAGCAGGTAAAGGACAAGGAGACCGTCACGGAGATGTTCAGTGAGCTTGAGAAGCGCTTCAAACCAAAGGGAAGCGCGGTTTTCCAAGAACTCGATCGACGATACAACAGCCTCACCCTAGACCAATGCTCGGGAGTCATGAACTTCGCGGAACGGCTGCGAGAAGCTCAATCTGAACTCTTGCAACTAGACGAGACATGCAAAATCGGCACGCCTCAATTCATCAATAAGTTCCTAACCGGACTTGGCCCCGAATACGAAGTGTTCCTCACTGCTTTCTACCAAAACCACAACTTGCTGCCCGAAAGAGGCTCCAACGGAGAAGTAACCAAACCTGCCGTCACATTCGAAATCGCCCTTGCCGCAGCAGAGCAAGAGGAGATGAACATTCAACAACGAGAAAAGACCAAGATACAACAAACAGCTCTGCTGGCTGGAACACGTGGTCTTCGCAAAGACCGAGTGACTCAAACATGCGACCACTGCAACAAACCAGGTCACAACAAGGCCGGATGTTTTGGCTTACACCCCGATCTTCTTGAGGAGTTCAGGAGAAAACGAGCACTTCGGAGTGAACGGGAGAAAACCAAGCTGATACAATCACTCTCTACTGCGAAAACAAGATAATTGAGATGATCTTCTCTGCTACCGAACAGCACGAACAAAACGGGGTGGCCGAAGTAGCAAACCGTGTCCTACTCGAGAAACTCACAACGACTCTCATCCATTCAGGACTGGAAAAGAAATTCTGGCCATACGTCCTCAAATCCATGGCATATATACGAAACCTCTCACCAGCCTCGGGTCGTCAAATCACACCTTATGAAGCATGGCACAAGGAAGTGCCGGACCTCTCCCATCTCCGAGTTATCGGCAGCCGAGGCTTTGCAAAAATGCCTTCAGCCAAACGGAAGAAGATGGACGACAAGACAATCCCCTGCCGACTCCTCGGCTATCAAGGAGCACAAACTACGTCTTAGTCGACGATGATGGAAGAATATTCTTTGCGAATAACGTCGTGTTCGATGAGGAATCCCTGCCGAGAAAACGAATTGCATCCGAGCAACCAACTGACGAACCCAACGCAAAACGGATGGATCTCACACCATCTCTTCCAACTATACCCCTAACCGAAAACATCAGAACAGACGAAGAGATACAGGCAGCCCTCAACCAATCCTATCTACCGAACCAAGACGAGCCGAGCTTCCATGTGGAACTGGGGACTCCAGAAAGAACACAAAGCCCCGACGGTGTAATCAATGAACACCAAGTCCCAATGGAATCAACCGACCGTCATTCCGAACTACGCTTTCCAGTACGGGAAACCCGAGGACAAATGCCATCGAGACACACAGTCCTAGCTCAACAAGACCCAGAAGCTCAACAAAACCAATGGCGTTTCACCATGATTGCCATTCATCTGGCCATGATCGCCAACAACCTCGAACCGACCGAACCCGAAACCTTTGCCGAAGCAATGAATTCGCCTCATAGCGAACAATGGATGCATGCCATGATTGACGAAATCGACTCCTTAACGAGAAACGGCACCTTCATACCAGTCAACCTACCTCCAGGAAAACATACTCTCAAGGGCAAATGGGTATATAAGCTCAAGCGAGGAAAGGATGGCGAGATTACCAGATTCAAAGCTCGCTTCGTTGTCAGAGGCTTCGAACAAAAGAGGGAATCGACTACCACGAGACGTTTGCCTCCGTGGTCAAGCCGATGAGCTATAAAATGATCTTCGCTATCGCTGCGGCCCTGGACCTTGAACTAGAACAAATGGATGTCAAAACTGCCTTCCTTTACGGTGGTGTTAAAGAAGAAATCTACGTCACTCAGCCACAGGGCTTCGACGACAAATCAGGCAAAGTCTTCCGACTGCGGAAGGCTCTCTACGGTCTTAAACAATCTCCCCGAATCTGGTACCAGACATTATCTGATTTTCTGAAACCCTCGGCTTCAAACCACTCAACGCCGATGTTGGCGTTTTCATCCGTGGCACAACCTACATCGCCGTCTACGTGGATGATCTCCTAATCGCTGGTCCCGATAAGGAAGAAATCCGCCAAATCAAAGCCGCCTTGAGCAAGAAATTCGAAATGACTGATCTTGGTCCGTGTCAGTACTATCTGGGAATGTCCGTTCGGAGAGACAGACGCAACAAGGCCATCTTCCTCTCCCAACGAGCATATGTCGAGAAGGTCCTACGGGAATTTGACATGTGGGAGAGCAAGCCAGTCACAACTCCCCTAAGCACGTCTAAATTCCAACCTGTCCCAGACGAATACAAAGCGTCTGAAACGACGAAACTATGGTACGCAAAGGCAATTGGTTCACTTATGTACGCCATGCTTGGCACTCGCCCAGACATCGCATTTGCCGTCTCTCTCTGCAGCCGATATCTGGGAAACCCAACCAACGAGCACGTCCAAGCCGTCAAGCGCATCATGAGGTACTTACGAGGAACGATCGACTTGGAACTCGTTTTCAGCGGACCACTCAGACCGTTAGTTGGGTACACCGACTCAGACTGGGCTGGCGACCACGACACCAGACGGTCAACGGCTGGTTATGTCTTCAATGTCGGTACAGGCGCCATCAGTTGGAGCTCCAAACGACAACCAACGGTCGCACTATCATCCTGCGAAGCGGAATACATGGGGCAAACACAATGCACCAAAGAAGCGATCTGGCTACGAGGGTTGCTGCGCGAACTTCTGGCCCAATACAAACATGGAGACCTTCAAACAACTATCCTCTACGGGGACAATCAAGGGGCAATTGCAATGGCCAAGAATCCACTGTTCCACGCCAGGACTAAGCACATTGACCTTCAATGGCATTACGTTCGAGAACGAGTCTCGGATGGAGACGTTGAGCTCCAATATGTCCCAACCGAGCAACAAATTGCAGATGGACTTACGAAACCCGTTCCAAAAGACCGTTTTATCGTGTTTCGCAACGCGCTGGGCCTCTCAATCCATGATTCACTGTTGGTCACGCAAATATGGGTCATGAGAAAAGGTGGTGACCGGGAACACCTAGCCAACTGACACTCCCGGCGCCGAAAGTCTATTATATCAAATTCATACGGCCTTTTACCCTTTCCATCATGCCCCAAGTGGGAGAAAATGGGAGCCCAACAGTCTATCCCAATCATCGAGCCTCCAAGTGACCCACAAGTCCTCGGTTCGGAACCCTTCGGCTTCCTACAACAAACCTACAACAGCTTCAGCTGTATCTGAGCGCTCATTACGTACATACCAGAGCCATTTCATTCAGGAACGTACCACACAAGAGCCAATTGGAAAGAATCCCATGGCAAACGAACACGATCGAGATACAAAACTACAAAACTACAAACACAGCAAACGCTGCTGGATTGGCTTCCTCAGCCTTAATAACCACAGTCCTACAAGACATGCAACGGAACCTGCTCAATCGGATCCGGCCAAAGAAATCAAAATACCTCGACGATCGTAGTCGAAAATACCAACAAATGACAATATTAATGTCCTCTATATTTATTTTGGAAAAATATAGACCTGCGATGAAGTGGGAGATCTGGGGTGTTAAGGCTCCAGTGATCGAAGAATCCAAGGCTTCATTCAAACATCAAACATCAAATAATCTGGAGGATCTGGGGTGCTAAGGCCCCAGTGACCGAGCAATCCAACGCAGGTGTGGTAATAGAAGCTCTTTCCTGTTTTTCACCCACGAAGGTGTTTTTGAGGTTTTAATGAGGCCACACTCTGTTACGCAGAAACATCTCGCACCAATGGCTCGAGTGGGAGTGTTGAGATCCGTTGTTTTTGACGGATCAATGGCTATTCCGATCCATTGGTGGCTGGGATGTGGATGTCTTGTCTATAGCTTCCGCTGGTTAGCGCTAGCCTTTCTTCTTCTTTAATCAATATAATATGCTCATTTTAACAAGCCATGCGTTGACAGCCACCGGTTTGCCATACACAAGCCGAGGACGTGAAGCTAGTCTTCCAACAAAGTTTTGGTTATTGTTCGAAGGTCTGAGAACTTTCAGGTCTTGGCATATCGATTTGACGTTGAGTCGTTGACAGGAAAATGTTACTGGAAGCCGGTTTGGGGAAACTTGTAAGTCACATGTCGATTTTCTGTTAATAATTTATAAAAAATATTCAAGCATAGAAGGACGTTGGGATTGCAGGACTTGATGAGAATAGAGGTTGAAAATTGGAGCCTGACCACGGATCTTTAAGAGGCCTTGCGTTTCGACTAAATCAATTATCAACACACAATACTGAATGTTTTTTATAATGTATGTAAGGCATTATAGCTTTCTTCGTCTGGCCGAGTACGTTGAGGTTGGAGTAGCGATGAGTCAGCCAATCATTTGCAAGATTTATGCTACCAGGTGGATTGCCGCTCATCAACCGTTCTAGACGATAAGATAAGATAAGATAAAAATATTGCTTCACTCGCGAGGACGACGGAATTTCGACGCTTGAGCAACCCAAGCAAAACCTTTGTACCGCAATAACGACAGCCCAGACACAGCAGATCCAAGATGTTTGCTGTTCCCGGCTGGTCCTTGTCGGCTGACAAGCTCAAGACAGAGCAGGCTGGTGCCAGCAGCGGGCCCAGTAAAAAGCGAAAGAGGCCTGGCCGACCCGCGCCCACTGAGGTTACGTCCTCCAACGTTGCCGATCTTTGGGGCTCCGTTGTCGAGGGAAAGAAGAGCGATAGCCCCAAAGACGCTCAGCCTGGAAAGCGCCAGAAGAAGTCAGCGGGCGAGGGAGCACAAGCAAAGGATCGCAAGGGCGAAAAGCAGCAGGCCAATCCCGAGCCCACCGCAGCAGCGCAAACTCCGTCAGAGAAGGACAAGCGCGAGGGTGATAAGAAGGGCAAAAAGGGCAAACTCGAGAAGCAAAAGGAGAAGGGAACGAGCGATGGCGGTAAAATCGCACAAAAAACTCCCGCTGCCGACAACGCCTCAAAATCACCCTCGTCGGCATCGAAGCCATCTGCTGTCGCTAAGGCGCCGGCTCCTCCAAAGTTGACGCCGCTTCAGGCCTCTATGCGAGAAAAGCTCATTTCCGCGCGCTTCCGCCACCTAAATGAAACGCTGTACACGCGACCATCGGAGGAGGCGTTCAATCTGTTTGACGAGTCGCCCGAGATGTTTGATGAATATCACGAAGGCTTCCGCCGCCAGGTCAAGGTGTGGCCGGAAAATCCGGTCGACAGCTTCCTGCAGGATATCCGAGACCGGGGCAGAATCAAGACGCCAGGACGAGGCCGCCCGGGCGCTTCGGCCCCGTCCGAGCTGTCCAAGACTCCGCTGCCTAGGACCGCAGGTACCTGCACCATAGCAGACCTGGGCTGCGGCGATGCGCGGCTTGCCGAGTCAATGCAAAGCGACCAAGCAAAGCTGCGCGTTGAGGTCAAGAGCTTTGACCTCCAGAGTCCCAGTCCCCTTGTCACAAAGGCAGACATCGCGAACCTGCCACTGGAGGATGGCTCCGTCAATGTAGCTGTCTTCTGCTTGGCGCTCATGGGCACAAACTGGATAGACTTTATCGAGGAGGCATATCGCATTCTTCACTGGAAGGGCGAGTTGTGGATTGCGGAGATCAAGAGCCGCTTCGGCCCCGTCAGGGGCAAGAACGCTCGTGTCGTCCACAGTGTCGGCAATCGCAAAAAGGCCGGAAAGGGCTCCAAGGACCGTAATGACACTGGGAAGCAAGAAGCCATCGAAGAGGATCTAGCCGTGGAGGTTGATGGTCTGGACGACCGCCGCCGTGAGACGGATGTCTCAGCCTTCGTGGAAGCGCTGAACAAAAGGGGCTTCGTCCTGCAGGGCGAGCGTGGGACGGCCGTCGATCTCTCCAACAAGATGTTCGTGAAGATGCACTTCATGAAAGCAGCTAGCCCAACCAAGGGTAAGGATGCCAAGCCGCAGGATGCAGCGGGCAAAGGAAAAAAGGGATTTGGTCGGAGAGCCAACGAGCTTGAGGATGAGGAGGAGGCGGATGCGAACGAGGCCTCGATACTCAAGCCATGTGTTTACAAAATCCGTTGATTATTATGTGATAGCTGATAGAAGTATGGCTGAACTTCCAGACACAAGAGCTACTTACGCACACCATCGTTCACACGTATATGCACTGAAACCGTGGCTTTAGATATGGTACGAGCAGTAGCACACATAATTATTTTCTTTGCTCACTTGTAACGGTTCTTGTCTAGATTATTATCCCTGCCGTCCTACTGGTTAAGCCTCTAGTTTTGACCGTAGAATCTTGTCATTACAAAGCATTATCAATCCGACGCCGTCCACCGCGGCACGTTTTCCTCCTCTTTATATCAGAAGAAGATCAGTCCAGCTGCCACTTCGACGTTGTCCTCGGCCGCTTGAAGCGCTTGGATAGCTTGCTCCCTTGTGGCACCCATTGACATCAGGCTTTCCACATGCTGTGGCGAGACAGTCACACTGGGAGCCGAGGCCTGGACTGGGGCAGTTGCAGGGCTGGCTCCAGTTCCAGAAGCTGCACGTGGCGGCGCAGGTGAGGAAACAGCAGGTGTAGATTGGGATGGCTGCCCTTGAGACTGCTGCGGTGTATCAGCTGGCAGAACAGCTCCCGACCGTTGTCCAATCTGTGTGCCAGACGGACCCGGTATTGTCGGCTCTTCCGCAGCTGCTTCCTCTTCTTCTTTTGGTATATCAGCCTCTCCAAGGAAGGGAATCTCCTCTCCTTGGATAATCAGCTTGTCCTTGGCCAAGTCGATGCTTGCCTGATATCTCTTGAGCATGTCCAATCCCAGAATCAGGTCAACCGACTTTCCCTCCATGACAGTGAAGCTGCATGGCAGGAATAAGTTCCCCACCTTGATCTGGGCTGAGTGAACGCGACCTAGGATGTTGGCTGTGCCCACACCTTTGGCGATACCAGCGTACCTGGTGTCAACCAGGCGCATGATCCCACACGCTTCGGCGCACGACGGACTCATGATCGTTGCCTGGGCGCCGGAGTCCACGAGGGCCCTAAACTTGTGGCGGTTCACTTCGACGTTGATATAGAGCATGTGAACCCTTCCGAACACTATAGACTCAGTCAGTGTAAGGCTTTAAGGCAGTAGTCTATAAGTAGGGTGTGCACCTTCGGGGTTATGCTCCATGGCATTTTGTAGGTTCTCCATAACTCGCTCCTGGCGGATCATCTCTTCGATCTTCCTCTGGTTCTCGATATTGAAAGGGTCGTCGTTGAGCCTTTCAATCTCCTGCTGGCGCGCTAAGCGCTCACGTTGCTCGCGGTCCATTGAATCCTGGAACATGCGGTTAAACCGCGCAGGGTCGTCGACTGCGGCCGCGAGCTCTGGGTTTTGTCGCTGGAGCTGCTGCCTGAGAGCAGGGTCACCGAGGATCTGGAGGCGGATGACCTCTGGGTCTTGCGCAGGTTGCCGCCGACGGGTCTCCTGCCGGCGGGGTTGGGAGGGAAGGCCAGTGCTACCTTGCATGTGCCTCACATGTACCGCAAGCATTTCACCGTCACCAATCTGTAGCTGCTCCATTGTCTTGGTGTCGTCCGAGATAAGACGGCCATTGTGGTAAATGTGCTGCGAGGTAGGCGGAACGCTAGTATCGGCTTGTACGGACTCGCGGAGGGTGCCCAAGGTCATGTCAGGAAAGATTTCGAGCGTCAGCAGGGTGTCCTGCTCCGCCGCCTGGGGATTGTATATGCTGAGCGTGATGCGCCTGTGGGTTTTCACCATGGGTTAGCATCCAACGGGAACTCGTCCAGCCGCGGAGCAAACGAGCTTCGGAGCTTACATGTTGGCGGAGGTTTTGGAGAGAAGGAAAGTGACGTAGTGGAGAGGTTGGCTGGGGTGAGGTCCCGGGAATGCGGCTTGTCAAAGGGCGGTTGCGAAAATCAGGAAGAAAGAAGAAGAAGAGAAAGGAAAAAGACGGCGAAAATATGCGAGAAAAGGAAAAAAGTGGCTGAGGAAGCAGGACGGATGAATGTATACGGTAGGCAGGTTGAGAAAGATGATGATGGAATCGCCCTTGCCTGGCCGTGGAGGGGCGTCAGCAGGCAATCAAGGTTGCAATGTCACTCAGAGGGGCAAAACAGTGCCTGATTTGGCGGGCTGCCCACCTGCCTCTAGCTACAGGCACCTCTAACGACCTACTACCTACGAGCTAAGCTCCGTTGAGGCACCCCGGCACTTTCTAATATGCTAGCCAGCAGAGGTGGCTTGAAATGACCTGCACTCTGCATCCTGCACTCTGCACATCTTATATTGTCCGGCCTACCTCCACCCTCGTCTCGCACCGTCTATCCGTCAGTCTATCTCTATTAGGCATCAAGACAGAAACGGCATCTCTGACCGACTTCAGAGCACAACGACCCCTGGGCCTGAGCGAGCGGTGGCGACATTGGCGGACGCAGCGCCATTACCAAACCTTTACCTAACGCGGCAGACACCATGGGCATGCAACACCGCCCTCGGGGATGTGCAAGTGGCCTGCACGGGGACTCTGAATACGCGTTGCCCCCTCGAGCGAGCTGCGAAAGTGACTAATGCGAGTCTTAGACTGAGTAAGCTCGAGATTGTCTGGACTGGAACTCACCACGGCTTTGTTCACCGGAACTGGAACCCAGGAGCAGGAGGCTTTGGAACAGTGGAGGCGAAAAGCCAAGGATAAACGGTGATCAACAGGGGATTTATCTTCGAACTCTTGCCCAACTTCACCATCGAAGCTTCTCGCCCTCCCAATTGCACCTCCTTCCTGGATGTACGAGCTTGTGCTCACATGGGAACACACCTAACCTGGGCTTACATGCCATGATCATGAAACCCAGACCTGCCCTCAAGGACGTGGAAGCACGTGCGCATGAGTACAGTCGACGGCAGTCGCTCCCAACTTAGGGAGGCCTCGTTGCCCAACGCATGGATCACCTACAGCTCTTTGAGCGGTCAATTTACCCTCAACTGACTCTGGTGTGTCACTCCCGGTATCTCGAGCGACAGGCAATGGATAGTGTGCTATGAACCCGAACGGCGAACGCAGACACCAGTCTCTGATTCCAGCAATTGTAAGGCGCTAGACATAAATGTGAGCGTAAACTGGCAGGAAGCCATAGCTCTTCCTGTCTTCCTGCTAATTGTATGGTAAAGATGTCCCCCCATTACGAAAAGTTCACCGCATGTCCTTGGTTTGGGCATCGTTGTTTTGCGGGTTTTTCTTCGTGACTACATCCTGCAGGGGAGGTAAGGTTGGCTACCTAACTCTTGATCTCGGAGAGAGAGGCACCGATCTCGACAATGCAAATGAAGGCAGGTATGTTGGCTCCGGACGAGCACAAAGTGTAGTTACGTGTGAGTGTCTGACTAACATGGTGGTTCATCCCTGCCACAACTGATGTCACATTTCAATAACAATCAGAGGATGGGGATATTGTTTCAGCCTGGAGTTCCAGAGAAGGCTTTAAGGTATGTTATGTTTCGTGTAGACCTAAACGTTCAGCTGCATGCACGAGAAATGTGCTAGTATCACCGAGTCGTTTCCCCCATAGGTGCTTCCCTCACTGGAGAAGAGATAGCATTGCAGAAAGGTAAAGTACCTAGAAAGAAGGGAAGGGAAGGGGGCTTTTGAAGTGTATTCACTAAGCAACTGAACTGGCAAACGCGCTGCAAAAGCCTGCTACTTACTGCAAAAAGTGAATTAATTTAACTTGATCATGAATTCAATAATAAGGTAGGTACTTCTTGGACGAAAAAGATAAAAAAGGGTTTTAACAGTGTTATAAACATGAAATGGTAGGTAATCAACATCAATATTGATTGAGTAGCATGTCGTAATGAGACTAAGCTTCCAAGGGCTTGATAAATCCCTACTAATAATCTTCTATGATCCTCAAGGTTTTCGCTCATTTTGATTGCTGCCGTTGACTGGGCACAGTGTCTGTCGCTCCCCTCGTCCAGATCCCACGAAAAAGTTCCCGCTAAACCGACGTCTCGGGGTCGCCTAGATTTGACTGAGGTCCCCTTCCCTTTCCATTGGCGGGGTTAATGATAGCGGGGTTTCCCGGATGCCATAAGTATTTCCCTGCGGCGAGCAGGTGGGCATCTACCTCGAGGCTGTCCCCTGGTTCTTCCTTATCGATAAGACAAGCCAGGCCCACCTCTCTCTTTTTTTTTCTAAAAGAAAAAATTCACCGCCTATACTCCGCCGTACATTTGCCATCACGATATACCACTTCCTCCAGCAGCAGCGTCTTCGACCAGCGTGCCCAAGATGAAGACCACCTGGAAGGACATCCCCCCTGTTCCAACTCAGCAGGAGTTCCTGGACATCGTGCTGAGCAGGACCCAGCGCAAACTGCCTACCCAGATTCGCGCCGGCTTCAACATCAACCGTATTCGAGGTAAGACGGGTCGCTCCCACGACAGCCTTCGCGCAGCGCTGACACTGTGACAGGCTTCTACACGAGAAAGGTCAAGTTCAGTCAGGAGACCTTTTCGGAGAAGTTCGGGGCCATCCTCGAGAGTTTCCCCCGCCTCCAAGACATCCATCCCTTCCACAAGGACTTGCTCAACACTCTGTACGATGCCGACCACTTCAGAATCGCGCTCGGCCAGTTGTCGACCGCGAAGCATCTGATCGAGACCATCTCTAGAGATTATGTTCGACTTCTCAAGTATGGACAGTCTCTCTTCCAGTGCAAGCAACTCAAGAGGGCCGCTCTCGGTCGCATGGCTACCATCATCAAGCGACTCAAGGACCCCCTCCTGTACCTGGACCAAGTCCGACAGCATCTTGGACGTCTGCCAGCTATCGATCCCAACACGCGCACGCTCGTCATCTGCGGTTATCCCAACGTTGGAAAGTCGAGCTTCCTCCGAAGCGTTACCCGTGCCGACGTCGATGTCCAGCCATATGCTTTCACAACCAAGAGTCTGTTTGTTGGTCACTTCGACTACAAGTATCTGCGATTCCAGGCCATTGATACTCCTGGTATCCTGGATCACCCGCTGGAAGAGATGAACACTATTGAAATGCAAAGGTAATTTCTTGCCTTCGTGACTTTGGTATCTTCATTGCTAACCTGCCTGATAGTATTACCGCCATCGCTCACTTGCGATCAGCCATTATGTACTTCATGGATCTGTCCGAGCAGTGCGGCTATTCTGTGCAGGCTCAAATGCAACTCTTCAAGAGCATCAAGCCGCTCTTCTCCAACAAACTTGTCTTCATCGTCATCAACAAGATTGACGTTGCCCGACCCGAGGACATGTCCCCTGAGATGCAAGCCGAGCTCCAGGGTCTTCTCAAGCCTGGCGAGATTGAGCTGCTTCAGCTTTCGTGCAACACCCAGGAGGGTGTTCAAGAAGTCAAGAACGCTGCCTGCGAGCGCTTGATCGCGGAGCGAGTCAACCAGAAGTTGAAGGCCGGTACCAACACCAGCGGTGCTATTGGCGGACGACTTGCTGATGTCATGGCTCGTATCCACGTGGCAGTGCCCATGGGTGGCCAGACGAGGGAAACTTACATCCCTGATGCGGTCAAGAACAAGGTCAAGTATGACAAGACTGATCCCGAGCGCCGCAAGCTTGCTCGGGATGTCGAGGAAGAGAACGGAGGCGCTGGTGTTTACAGTGTCGACATGCGCGAGGGCTGGCAGCTGGAGAATCCCGAGTGGAAGTACGACAAGATTCCCGAGCTCCTCGACGGCAAGAACGTTTATGATTTCGTTGATCCGGACATTGAGGCCAAGCTTGCCGCCTTGGAAGAGGAAGAGGATAAGCTGGAGAAGGAGGGTTACTACGAATCCGATGACGACATCGAGAACGAGGAGGAGGCCGACGTTCTGCGCAAGGCTAACCTCATCCGTGAGCGACAGCAACTCATCCGCAACGAGGCCCGCATGAAGAAGCGCCTCAAGAACCAGGCCATCATCCCCCGCAAGGCTATGAAGAAGGGTCTCTCCGAGTTCGAGGATGCCATGGACTCGCTCGGTGTTGACGCTACTGATATGGTCGACAGGGCCAGGGCCAAGTCTGTTGGCCCTGCTCGCGGCCGCTCCCTCACCAGGAGCCGCGCCGGCACCGAGGACCCTGACGCCATGGACGTCGACTCGCTGAAGACGAACCGCGAACGCCTCCGCTCCAGGAGCCGCGCGCCAACCACCAACCGCAAGGAGGATGGTCTGCAGGATGAGGCCGCCAGGACGAAGGCCGAGCGGATAGGCAGGCTCAACCAGAAGAAGATGAACAGGATGGCTCGCCAGGGTGAGGCTGACAGACACACCCATGCCTCTCTAGACAAGCATCTGGTAAGTGCAGCAAAACTCCATTGCACAAATCCTATGAGACAACCAAATACTAACAAAGCCGTCACTAGTTTGCTGGAAAGCGTGGTATCGGCAAGACGTCTCGACGATAAGAAAGTCCCGTACTTGTCCCCTTTTTACGGTCTTTTTTTTTTTTTTTTCTTTTGCTCTCTCCGGCCCTTCTCTCTTCTACGTTGACATGCCGGTGAGACTTTTGGAAGGAGTTGCGGCGTGGACGGCGTCTGGTTCATATTCTTTCTTATGCTTGGGAGGATGTGAGAAGAAAAGAAGAAGGATGGCGGGAAAAGTGTGGCTGCGCGCTGTTACATATTTTTCCCTCCTTTTTGACTGCTGCCAAATGTTTGTAGACTTGTGCGATAGATCACTGGAAAGGCACAACACTGGCACGTACGATGACCATGAATTTAAAAAGAAGCAGCATACCGATCCAGCTCATGAGCATCCAATTGTGCCAAAAACAAGAATTCCGTGTGTATATTGTGTAGACCTTTTGAAAAGAGTTGCAATTTGATATCAAGAAAGGCATGTAGGTTTCGTCAAGGAAATGGTGTACTCTCATATCTTCACCGACACAGTCCAAAGGGTTACATCTGCCCTGGTGCTGGAAAACATTCACATGATTTCTTCACTATGTCCACCGGCTCTGATGCTTCTCTCCTCTACTTGAACCTCCATCTATTGCTCATCGGCAACGGTGATTCCCTCCCGCAGCCCCTCGACCTTCAGCACCTCGCCAGTGCAGCGGCGGTAGATATCCTTGACATCATCCGTCGTCGTCTCGAAGTGGCTGGTGGCGTCGTAGCTCTTGGAGATGAAGATGTTGTCCTTGCTACCGCTCTCGAGAGGCTCGTAGATCGGGATCGGCGCACCCTGTCAGGAATGGTCAGCATAGGTTGTTACCTAAAGACGGGAGGAGAATGCTGGGTTTGGCCATACCATGAACTGCTCCTCAATCTTGCCAAGACGGTCGAGACCAGGCTGGAGCTCGAGGTGGTGGTTAGCCGAAGTCTCGGCAATGGTGGAGACGATGGCGATCCAGTAGCCCTTGGGGCAGACATTGTGCGCCGAGGAGACGCTGGCAATGTAGATGTCTAGGCAAGCATTAGCATAAATGGCCAAGAAGCTTCGGAACAATTCCGTAAATCCGAGGCTTACCATTCTTGCGGCCGACCTGAGACTGGGGAATGATGAGCTGAGCAGAGTCGCTGTCGTTGGTCCCGGCCAGCGGGTGCTTGAGGATGCAAATGGCTCGCAGCACATGGCCAGTGACTCGCGCCTTGCCAGGGAAGTAGGATGGGTCACCCAGAATCATCTTGGCCTTGGTCTCGAACTTCATCTCCTCCACACCAGTCATGGTGGCCTTGATGCCGACAGCCTTGTCGCCCTCGTACAAGATCTCTTCGACATTGGTGTTCAGCATGTAGGTACCGCCATAGATGGCAGACAGACGAGCGAAGCCCTGGGGCAACTCGCCAAGTCCGTACAGCGGGTAGATGTAGGGGGACTTTCCGTAGCGGGCCACCGAGTTACCGTACAAGCGGATGCGGGCAATGGCCTCGGGGGCTTGGCCCTTGGTGGTGATGTAGTCGTCGGTCAGGTAGAGGGCCATGGCGTGGCCGATGAAGTCTCGGGTGCCAGTCTCGAGGCCGAACTTGTCGTACACCTCCTTCATGGTGCAGTTGTGGACGTCAAGACCTACTTTGTGGTCAGCCAGATAATCGAACGAGATAAGATTAGAAAGAGGCATTCACGGCGCACCCTTGTGAGTTGCAGGGTCATTCAGGTTAAAGGTGCCAACCCACTCGATGAATGACTTCATGCGGCGCTTCTCGAAGATACCCATGAGAGGGGACTTGAGAGCCTCGCCAGCATCAGAAGGAACCTTGGCGACGGTGGCCTTGTTGGCAGAACCCTGCTGGACGTAGCTTCCAGCGACCTGCTTGAACTCGAGGTATCGGGTGACGTCGGTGGAAACGAGGATGTTGGTGAGCTCGCCGGAGGACATGAGGAACTTGGGAACCAGGTCGATGTTCCAGTCGTTGACTCGTCCGTACTGGGCCCATGGTTGCTCGCCCTGCTTGTAGTTGCCGTGCTTCTTGAAGAGCTACGATCGGGTTTAGTCTGGGACCTCGCGATGGCGATGGTCAGCATGAGGCTGGGGTTTAGCTTACTGTCTCGAGGTTCACGGAAGCCGCCTCGCTGTCACGGGGGTTAGCAGAGTCCGTTTGCCGTGGCCCAGGAGAAAGACATACCCGCCGTAGTGGTCATTGCGGTCGATGTGCAGGACCTTCTTGCCCTTGACACTCAGGACACTAGGATAATGTTAGACGTGGCTTCTAGGATGTCGAGATTGACTAGTAGCTACCCCGAAAGAATGCACTCGGTCAGGCCTGGTAACGGTCAGTTGGCGGGCGACATTCGTGGAAGGTCAGGAGGCGATAGCTCCCGGCGATCGCCCCGTCCAGGGGACTCGGCCAGAAGCATGCGCAATGAGAGGCAGGCAAGAGAGACGTACCGGTGCCGAGGACGATGACGTCGTACTCCTTTGCAATCTCGTCCATGTTGTGATTGTGTTTTTTTTTTCTTCCTTTGTGTCGCCAAGGAGAATGAATTAAGAAGGATGATTTGTCGGTCAAGGGCTCGAAGTTGGGCCACGAGCTTGGTTAGAGGTCTGGAGGGGTTGAAGCAGCGGGGTTTGGAGAGTGGGTCGGTCGAAGGCATCGGTGTGATGATGACCCCAATACCTTACCTTTAGGTACCTACCTTACCTACCCTACCTTACCTGAACTTGCCTCAAGTTCCCTTATTACCGTGCCTGGAGGCACCCGAGGAAAAGCCCAGACCATCTCAGTCTGCAGTATGAGACAAACAATGCCGAATTGCATCATCACCACCCTCAGCATCCTGCTTTTGTCAGGGACATTCTCCTGGTTTCAGAATGCACATCATGCACTCCCCTGCACAACCTGCTGGCAAGTTCTGTCATCTTGCCTTGCTGGTTATTGGGACGGATGAATAGCACGAGATGTTACAGGGGTCGAGCTCCCTTGGCCTAGCCTTACACCCAGATCATCCATCCTCACCACGTTCTTCTGGCTGGTCCTTGAACCGTGGCATCACCAACTTCAGAGCAGAAGTAATAGTTGCTGCGGAACCGATAATTAAGAGATATGATATCTTACAATCCTAGATGTACAAGCGATGACCCAACCAAGTCTCGTTCTATATGGTACAATCGGCCAAACCATTGCATTTTCTGACAACTGGTAGCCAGCCGTGGTTCCACATCCATGCATCTATATTCCTCCTATATTCCTCCTAGTGAAGAGCCTGCTTCTCTGGCTGCTTGGCCTTCTCGGTCTCGTCTGCCTTGATCTCTCCAGGTGGCGTGGTGGCATCCGTCTCTGGTGCCGCCCATTCCTCTGCCATGTCATCGTATTCCTCCTCGTACGTGGAGGGATTGTACACCTCTCCTTGACGTCCTTGGAGGTTGATCTCGGGATCGGTCGCGGCGACCTCGACCGCGTCCTGCCATGTGTAGTACCGCTCGGTCAGGGCCTGTTTGATGGCCCGCATTGTCTTCGCAACCTGTAACGGGCTGGTCAGCAACCTGCCAAACAATTGTTCGCCACCTAATGTCCTCTTACCTCTTGAGAGCGGGTCACAAACTCGCGCTCGCCAAATCCGATCTTGGCCTTGACCATGTCCAGCCTCGAGGTCGACAGCATATTGCGTTCTCTGCAACACACCCACCAAAGAGCGTGAAGGTCCTCCCATGATTTCCGCCTCAGCTCCTCCAGCGTCCATGCTCGGCCATGCTGCTCTGTCTCGCTCGGCGTCCAGAACGCCTTGCCCGGTGCTGGGAAGAACCCCCAGAGTCCGTGGTTTTCGTTGACCTTAATCGTGGGCTGGTGAAGGCGCGGCTGTGGTAGCGGTACCTTGGACATGGACAGTGGCTCTTTAGGTCCCGATCCATAAATAGTGCTCACGCCGCGCTTCTTGTTGTTGTCCTTGGTCTTTCGCTGGTGTTGCTGAGCAGTGGTGGAGAACGTAGCCGTGCTTCTCACGGCTGAGCCCGTGGCCGTCCTGCTGCAAGAAGTTTGGAGGTGAATCGCACGGCCCAGAGCCGGCCGTAGTGAGGTAGGGCCTGCCATTGAACGAGGCGATGCTGCAGTACCAGCGTGTTCGAGCCACTTGATTGTGTTCCCTCCAACCTCGAAAAGATGGAAATTTGGAAGACCTCAGATAGGAAGCAGCCAATCAGAATCCACCAAGATAGCAGCAATTCGGAAAGAGTGGGCACGTGCCGTATCACGTGTCTGTTACCGCGATCGCTTGTTCTCATCAACGGAACAGAAGCTTTTTCTGTTGCTTGACAATAATATTCGCAAAGCGTTTCCGGTATATTCGCGATGAATACTATGTACTCACTTATGTGATTAACACGTAAAAAAAAAATCTCGTGTGAATTAGGAGTTTGTGATTAATGGTGCAAGCAGCCGTCTCATGTACCTCTTATAGCACTTGACCAACCGCACTGCTTGTCCGATTCCAACAATCAGTCTCCCGTTTGGAACGGGTTTTCTGTAGTTTGATCTATACTCCGTGTTTTGATACCATGCATATGTCAAAGTAAAGGAGGTGCAGAAAGAAACGGTGAAAGGCCGGGCTGCATCGTGATGTTTGTTCAGCTTCTCGCTCACCAATCAGATTTTGATGGCCTTGGTTCGATAGCTTCGAAACGGCCAGCGCGTTCTCAGTTGTGAGAATCAGGTCCGGCTGGAACAGTCCGTTGCTGGCAAATTTCCCGGGTCGAATGGTAGACGGCAGAGTGCACGTAGATAGTTGCGAAAATCCAAGTAGTGTCCATCGCCTGCTTTGATTTTCCTTTGGGGACCTGAAATGAAGCTCGTAGCTGCATGGCATAGCCTTGCGCCGAGTGAATCTCGCCGTCAATGGGAACATTGGTTCCAATCGTGCTGGGCAACATCGCAGTCCAGACTTGAACATGATATCACAGCTAGCACTGATCATCGGCAATTGCTTGCGCCCCGAGCGCGCCTGTCCTCGGCATGCTTTATCTGGCCTGGCTTTCCTTAAACCAACACCATAACTACATGGCTGGCCTCAATACGCTGCATTGAGTTGAAGTGTCTCGGCGAAGGTCCCGGGTAGGCGTACTAAAGTGGAGTGGTGACTTGAGATCCACTGCTACTAAAGCATCATGAACTGTCTGCGCCAGTCGCCCGGTCGCCAGTCTTCTTGTCCGGCATATTCTTGCTCCCTGCATACGTCCATGATCAATTCTAGTGCGTCACTAAGCTCGGATATCCTAGGCCTCGATCTACAACGTTGCTCGCTGCGCAGCTACTTAACTGGACCCCGTGCTTCATCACTCATTGAGCGAGGATAAAACAACGACGAGTCTTGTGACATGACAATATCGGCCAAGGCAGTGACTCTTGGCATGGCGACATATTTAACTTGGCAACTCAGAGTCACGCGTACTTGGAGGTTCTACATCGGGACAAGGTGTCCATAACATCGCCATTCCATCTTCGACTTACGAGGTCAGAATGTGCCGGAGCGTGTCGAAGCGGGCTTCCGCTCCTCGAAACGAAGTACCAGGCAGACAACTTCATGAGGAAAGGCAAGTGATTGATCGGTCACGAGAGAGTATATGCCGGCCCACAGAGCTGACCTAGGATGAAATCGACATCCTGGTAGGGTCAATAACACCTGATCATCTAGGAGATGATAGCCGGTATTCATGTGTTGGAAGAAAAAGCCCAGGCAAGTATCACGAATATGACCCAATGCAACACATGTGACATCGTCCACGGTTCCTTTGGTCATATTCTGTTGATTATGCCACACCATGGAAGTGCAAGCACACCAATGTCCCTTCGAGGCAGAGTCTTCCCGTGCGTTCGACAGCACGACGCATTTGGCATACCTTTTGACATGCGAATAATTCAACCAAGGTCCTATGGATTGCAGGATCATTTCTGCATGTCTCAGACTCGCAGCACATCCGAAGGAAAGAGAAATCAAGGGGGCTGCAGGATGCAGCGCAGCCGTACCGTCCCGGCGCGGACACCCGATCAGCCTAAGACATGTTAGAACATGGAAGCTATTCGCGGGTTGACAGCTCACATTAATCACGGCAGAGGCGCTGGGGCATGTTCAGCCGAAGACTGGGATTGGCCCTATGGCGGCCCTGGAGGTAGTAGACGAGCCTTGAAGGGAGCCGTGTCCATGCCAGCCCGGGTCGTCTGGAAAGAATTATCCATAACAAGTCAAGTCCGTAGAACTACCTGCTCCTTTTCGTGTCATATAACGTCGGCGGCCACTGTACGGACTGGTGTTGAGGGTATCAATAACATTTTCTCTGCGTAGACAGACGTAGAATTAGCCGTGCTAACGCTCCGCTGGTGCGCCCTTGTTGTCTTATATCAAATTGAGGGTCTGGAACGAACTGCGGGCCCCAGGCGTCGTCAGCTCCATTTCCCGCCCTCCCCCATGAGGCAGCGGAGTCGCCTAGGTCGACCCTTTTTTCTCCATATCAAACTCCAACGGAAAGCGTAAGCCTGGCTGTCTCCCTTGGCGGGAAACGTGCGTCCCCATTCTCCGCACGACCCAGCCATATGGGGACACTCTTGTGGGACAGAAGAATGGAAAAAAGGGAACGGCTATGTCGACCCACAACCAGAAGAGGCGCATCTGGGGATGCGGGATGGACCGAGCGATTAGCCTTTCGAAGACTCCATCGATTTTGACATGAGGGGCGAGAGGGTCTTAGCCGTTGACCGAACGGTTCCACGGGGGGTAGAGGGGTGGTGTTCATCGGGTCGGATTGTGAATAGATGCAAATGCAACGCCCAAAACAACTCGAATGTGACATGGATATGGCGGTTTATGACCATGCGTAGCAGTACACAGAACCCACCGATTTTCTAGGGATTTATTGGAAGATAAAGCTCGCTTCGTAAGGACATTGCTGCTACCCATTCAACCCATATTGCTTCAAATCAATGAAGTCGACTCGGCGGGAGAGCATCACCACTGTAGTATAAATCCAGCCTCTGCCCATTCCGTGGAACGCACACCCTATAGCGATCAATTTCAATAATCGCCCCTACAAATCTGCTTGGTCACAGGTGAAGTAGGCTGCTGCTTCGCAGTTGACGGAGTTCCTTTCAAACATACAATATCAAATCACAATCAGAAGTAGATAAAATAACCGTCAATGCCAAACCCCTCTAAGCTCCAGACCAGTTAAAATCGCGTGAGATCACATTGCATAATTGGGTTGCTGTCTTCTGGCGGAGGGTGACTTGGCCACAATAGCATTACTTACGGAATTTGACGATCTCGATTCTGGCCAGCAGTCATACCCGGGAGCAGTCCTAGATTTCAACATTGCGTCACGACGAAGCTGATTTGTCGCTGGCCAGCAAGCTTCAACCACTGACGCATCGTCTCGTCAGAAACCGATCGGGGAAACCATCTCGTAAACCAAAGCCAAATTGTCACGGAGTTTTCCTTCTACAGCACCGTGGTACGGCACAAGGGAGGAACCTTGATGGTTGCACTCTTCATCACTTCGCCCTCTTATGTCGTTGCAGGAGGGTTAAAAGTATACACACAACACCCCCCGACCCCAAGTCCTATCCTTGCGGCGTGGGGGTCGCTCTACCATTTGAACAAGGTCGGCAGAGGAAGCTCCTCTCGAGAGGCGACGCCGCATGTGATATCACCGATCGACCAGCAGCAAAGGCATGGAAGGGTAAATTAACGGGCGTCGCCCCCCCCTGGCACAATGGCCGGGGCAGTCTTCTCACATTGGAGAAGGCTGGAAAAGGAACGACTGCAGTGGATAAATTAAGTTCCTTCGGGAAGTGGGAGTACTTGGCTTGCCGCGCACTGCCTTGACGTATATGCCATTTTCGCGTATCAATGTCACGGACTTGCATGCCGCGGATAAATCATGTGGAGGCCGAGAACGCATCCTGATCATGAAACAACATCCAGGTAAACATTTCCGGACAACCAAGCCATGGCACCTGTGCCCTGGCCCTCAAGGGTAAGCTAGCCGGTGAGCCTTGATAGGGGCGCCTCGTTGACAGCGACAACGGTTCGTGACGAGCGTCAGGGGCCAAGACAGCAAAGGAGACCCAACCTGGGGTTTGTCTGATGCTGGACTGTCAGTTCTGATGTTCCCTACCGAAAGAGGTGAAATTGATCTGTATGCGCCCAATTGAGCCTGTGATTCGTCGGCAAATCAAACCGTATCATTCATCACTTGCCCTTTTTGGTCGTCCTTTGTTAACCGGCCACCATGTGACAGTGACGGCAGCAGCTTCGCTCATGTTGGGCTCAGGTCATGCTCGCGACCAGGGCTCGGCAGCTTGGCTCTGCTGCGTTGCGGTACGCGAACGCCCATGCCATCGAGGGAGCAAGCCTGGCACGATCAAGCCACATCCACGTGGTGAAGTCGTTATCCAGCAGAAAGTCCCACCATGACCCTGTGGAAATGTCAGCGCAGCTGGCCAGGTTGTCCGAACAGAACTCGGCCATAACAACACCGCTGGTTTTGCAAGGGCCAAAACCCCGGCTGCTCTGGCCAAAAGTTCGCGCTACGAGCCTGGACACGCCCCCCCCACCCTTGCGAAGGTTTCGGTTTCATTTTGTGTACGCCGATGTTTCGGTGACGTATTGCACCGTAGGCTAGCGCGCTGGCACTCGAATGCGTCGACGCCCTTTGGCCCGTCTCCCGACGTCTAACTAACAGACCGCGTTTTCCTGACAAAAAACCCTGCGCGAATAAAAGCCCATGGCGCACGGGTTTTAGGTAGAGAGTATACGTAGGTACCTCGTGATTACCGAGGCCACTCCCGAACGACAAGCGCTGCGGCATGTCGGCATTGTACCATACCTTGGCCTAGTGACGCTTCGAGGCAAGGCACTGGATGCCAAGCCCTTATGGTTTTCGTGAAAATGTGAGATCATTCTCGTCCCAATGCGGAGTGGCGTGTGCTCGGTCATCTTCCGAGATATTTCTCTACGCCCATCGATGGGCCAGATACCTCAGGAGTAGCGGTGATGACTCGTGTGTAGTCATGCGAACAAGCTGAATGATTTTGTAGAGCAGAGGGTGAGTCGTGCTTGGGAATGTAAGCCTCCCCCTTCCTTGTGCGTTGTTGCACACAACGTTCTGGAGAAGCTTAGGGGCAGTGGATTAAAAGTTGCTGGTGTGTAACGTTCAAGCGGGGCCGTTCCATGTTGCAGGTGTGTCCGAACTTTGAACTGGCTGTTCCAACACGGGCGGAAGCCTGAGCTATGGGGTCGATGGAGAACTCGGGGGCGGCAGACAGGTCGGATGGCTCTCCACTTGAGAGTGCCGCGAGGCCCGCTGCGCCGGAGCCGACTGAACTTCACGACATCTTCAATAAGGAAGGGAACGGAGATGCGCGCCCACGCGCGTCACGCTCGTGCTCTTGGTTCGAGAGAAGCGAGCGTGCCTCCAGGTTTCCATGGCACGTCAGCTGCGCGCGGCAAGGAGCATCCTGCTGAGTAGCGGAATTCCCAGACTGACAAAAGTACGTTTCCCAACCCCAAGGTTCACTCATTCTCACTATGCGCGCGGTGCGCGGACTAGTCTCCGCCGTCTCATCGCACCAACGCAGGCCTTTCGCATTCAGCGATCCTTCGCGCCCACGGCATGGGAGACGAATTGGCCACCGGGCACTGCAACCCTCAGCAACATAGTAGAGGGAAACCAAGAACGAGACGGCAGGGTTTTGACTAGGCCAGCGCTTGTTTCGGCCTACCGTCTGTACAGTACTGTATCATTGATGCCGAGTCGTTGCTTGCAGGATCGTGCCGTTTCGGTCCTTACGGACCATGCGCGATAAGGATGTCGTGGGTGGGTCATCATCGTGAGGTCAGGACCGGTACCTGCGGTTGGTGGCCGGCTGAAGTACCAGTGACTTGAAGGTGATCCATAGCTTCTGGCACATTTTAGTGGCTGGACGGAAACGTGGTAGCCTTGCAGGCGGTGGGCATGTGCTTGTGCTAGCGGACATGAATTCCCGATTCGTTCTTGGCCCAGCGCAATCTCGTTTTTTTGTCATCACGCGGACTGCAGAATCAATCGTCATCCCAGACAATCGAGTATGCATAACATCGGTATATAACTAGGACCCGGGGCGAAGGCTCGCACGAGCAGAGATTTCAAACGACCGCGCCACGCGAGATGAAGAAGGACAGCTAGCCCGTGCATGGACATATGCATTCGGGGAACATTCGGCATGGCAAAGCTAGACTAGCCAACGACCTCTCCCACTTGAATCGTCACCCGTGTTGTGTTATTATTAGTTTTGTGTTCTGAAGGGGAACAGCGACCACTTCGTCATACCCTTCATCCCTGACTGCGTTCTTCTCCAATGCAGCCCAGTATTGTAGCAGCCTAAGATACAGAGCAAGTTGCGGCCAAATACGCCCACGGAGCTATGGCCCGCCAATGCCCTCACCAAATCCGACACGGCGAGGTGAGGTTGGTCAGGTTCCGAAGCCACGATGTACCTTCTGGTTTGAGCATGCAGTTGAGCAGCCATTCCTTTGCCTCGGTGTTATGATTTCTCTTCTCTCAAGTAAGCGGACCGATAGGGGATATGCTGCCATAACAAGGCAGCGAGTATTTTTATGCACGCAATGCCTGGCACGCATCATACATTATTCAGCAAAAACAAAACCACACGCTATGGTCACTCATTCACTTGGTGGACCATGAAGGAGCTGGTAATTGTCCTCTTAATCATGGACGAATCCTGTTCCCGGGATGAGCAGTTGCGGAAAACGATAAGCAACGTTGCAGACTGCGATCTACACGACAAGCACTGCCTGGTGGACTAAGAACCACGCATCGAGGGTCAGATTAGACGCGCTTGTCCAGCATGAATTTTCTGTTTACTTTTATGCTCGTTGCATAAGGCGAGCCGGGTAAGTCAGCATTTGGTCATATTAGGGGGCTGGCGAGCAGGTATCGTCTCGGGAATGTCGCCAAACTCGGTGTCCCCGGCCACCGAGGACGAAAAAAAACCTGCTGCCTGAGCCTCGGCAATTATCCGACAAGGGAGATTCCAGTTGCGGCCATTGTCGGCGGTGTACTCCTGTTTTGATCGATGCCTAGCGCGGCAGAATAACTACAGGGACCATGGCTTGAACTACAGAGCAAATCAATTGTCCAGCTCGGCCAACTGACACGCTGGCGGCTTACATGCTCTCTTGGCCATGTCCCGAGCCAAGTGAGCTGCTCGGTTTTTTTGCTCAAGCCCTACGTCGCGGGAAACTCCACCCAGCCACAATCTAGTGGTCCTCTCAAAAGCTTCTGGATTAGACGGCGAACCTTTCATGATCCCCTCCAACCCGTTTCTCTGGAAGCCCGTCAACGCTGAAGGCTGTGAGGGGCAGGTCGGGGCGGGGAAAACGGGGTTCACACAGGTAAAATCGACAAGGCAGGATGGTTCCACCCGATCTGCCTCCGAAAAGGTGTTGCCAGGGCCCTCGTTACATTGGTACGAACCAGTGGACGTGCGGATTGATTAGACAAGGGCATGATTAGAAGGGGGGTGGAGGGATGGAGGGGAGGGGAGGAGGGAGGGGGGGAGGAGACAGGACCCTTGGAGATGGCAGTTGAATCCTCGACGCGTTACCTGAACCTGTGTCAAATATGCCCACGCCTGCGTCTCAGGAACCATTTTTCCTGGTTTCGATTTGTTGCTAACGCAACTGCCTTGAGGAGCAGAATGTCCGGAAACCAAATGCTTCCGAAGTAACCTGGATTTAGCCTTGTTTACCATTCTTGATCCGATCTTCTTCCGCGACAATTCGAGTACAACTCTGGTTGCTGAATAACGGCGGCAAAACGCTAGGCGGCCGGTCGGACCGCCGAGTATGACGGTAGAGGCTCGCTTGACTCGTGGATCCTGCACATCATCTTCCATATCCCAGTCGAATCTTTTCTTCCGTGGGGCCGAGCGCCGGCCCTTGGACACTGTCGAGTGCTGCCCGTCAAGCCTCCCTCTCGCCTGCTCCAGGAGAAAGGAGCTTTGCTAGGCGTAGAAAATAGCAGACTAGTTTCGACGCCAAGGGTTAGCGCCAAGAAGAGACCGGCCTCAATTCGGCGTGAAACTGGCTTTACGCGTTCTGGTGCAGTTTAGATCGGCAGCCATGGACAAACGGAAGAATTGACCTCTGGCGTGCTGGTGAGGCGTGGATTGGATAAATGAGGTGTGGCGCAAGTACCTCCTGGGTGCGCACAGAAGTGGTTGGGTTAACTCAAGTCGAGGCATTTTGTACCTGAGCGTCTGGCACAAGGTCAAGATTGGTCCGCCAGGAAGACCCAGGATATCAAACCCATGCTCGAATCGGCGTTTGACTGCAACAGACGCGCAACCGTGAGCTGATCCAGCAAATGAGCGTCAACACCAATGCACTGCGTGACTAGAAGCCCTTGGGCCCAATGAGGCAGGCATGCAGGCAAGAGCTTGGGACCGTCCACCAAGCGCTGAGTGTACACAAGTCACATTGACGATGTACCGCAGACGACGAAATTGGCGACGGCCACTTGGCATCGTGGTAAGCTTTCTATGAGGTAATGGTTTCCTTGGTGCGTAAAGCCTCTTTGACCCTCGTTGGCGGTGCGAATGCATACAAGGAATCAAAGGAACCAAAATGAAGTGTGAGCAGCGCAAATGCAAAGCTCGATAGCTTTTTGAAACGAGCAGTTGCGAGCATTTACCGACAGCCGCCTCTCGTGGAGCATTTGAAGCATATCAGATCAGATGGCCGATGGATAAATCCAAACGGCGCGTGCTGGAGTCAACCCCCACGGCGTCTTTACCTTGTACATGCCCACAGCTGGCCATGGGTTCAAGGTTCCTCTGTAAAGGACCCCCTTGTCAAAGTCGATCCGAAAAGACGGTGGAGGGGGGCCGTGGTGGGACCCTTTTCTTATTCAGTCTCTCTAACCATTGTCTGTTTTTGCCCATGACAAGGCCGAGCATGTGCTGTGAATGGTGATGCCACCGTACCCCTGCTGACGTGCAGACAAAAAGACCCAGCCAAACGAGGTCCATATCGTCATTCTTGTCGACGTGGATGCGAAAACCGGCGGCAAAGGGAAGTCTCGTAACATCTGTTACTCAAGCTAGACGCATATGCTGAATCGGTTCATGTAAAGACTAAATTAGGTCTAGGGTGCATCTGCATTGGGCATGATGAGGATATGATGAGTTGAATGCAAAGGCATGGATGGAGCTATGCAAGAGGAGGACGTCAGTGGCAGATTTGGGGGCGGGCGATTCAGAGGGTTCGCGAAGAAAGAAGCCGCGAGTAAGGTGAGGCAAGGGTGATGTGAGCTACATGACCTGTACAACATACCTAGCGCCAACGTCCAGGCACTGCTGGAGCCCTGTACCCAGTTATTGCAGGGGCGCGCCAGAGTTGGAGGGGAGGCTGGCCAGGGTCGTCGGCGTGAGTGGTGACACCCTGCACCCGCGTCTCTAACCATCTCTTTGAGTGAGTCCCAATTCATGAGGTGCTTGTGGTAGTATAAAGCATTGAAGGGAAACCGATGATGGATTATGCGTGCAGAAGAAATTCCACGCGATCACTAGAAGGCGCCTACAGTAGTACCTAGAAGACAAAAAGACGCGCCTTGTAACTTAAGGTAGCTTAGCTTTGCTCGATTTAAGCGACAAGTCGCGCCCCAAAGGAAAGGACGAAAAAAAGAAGGTGTGGCCAGACCGCCCTCTGGCGCCCCTATGGAATTCAATGAGTAAGGCGGTAATTGAAGAAATTTTTTGCCCCTTTCAACTCTTTGGGAAAGAAAGAAAAAGACCCGGACACGAGGCACAGCGCTCGTTGGTTTGAAAAAGACCGATGACGGTAATTAGAAGAACGAGGCAATGAGAGGCAAAATTACAAAATTATACCGATGGCTCGAAGTATTGAATTGCAGTGGCTTGAAAGGTCGGCGGCATATGCTGGGTGCTGAATGAGTGATTGCTCGTGCCAAGAGGACAAACCGCCTTTCCTGAAAAACTTCCCTGCTGCAAACCGGAAGTTACTGGTACATGCGACGATTCCCTGCGCGTGTTTACTTCGGCTTTTCTACGTTCACGTCCCGAGCACTCTCTCTAGTCACTTCCTTTTTTTCCCTTTCTCTCTCTCATCTTCCTCCCTCGCCCTCCCGTATCTCATTTTTTTCTTTCTTCTCTCACCTTCTGCTCACTCTCCTCCTCTCCCCCAATTTGCTCCTCGCCATCATCATCAAAAACTGCCATTTGTCCCCATCGCGCATCGTGTTTGACCTTCGTAAGGTAGACAGGAACGAGATCCGTGTACTTTGCGCCCACCCACCTCCCGTGGATCCGCACTTCCACGTCTCCATCGTCTTTTTACGCGAACGGGGTCAGCAAGCCTTCGTCCTCCCGCCTGGATCCTAGCACACACGCACGCGCGACCTACAGCAACTCGCTGTGGTTCCTCCTCCAAAAGGGCCCACTTGCCACTTTCTTGATCCAGCATCCCAACGGCCCAGCAGCGGTGGCATCCACCCTGCAGTGTCAGTGCCCAGCACCAGTGCACCGCGAGCCAAGCACTTGTGGGCCACACCAACTCCCCTCGCATCCACTTCGCCAGAAGCCCGAGGGACCCCAACCTTCCCAAGTGTGTCCGCTACTCTCGTGTACTTCCATCTCGAGGTACCTCGGCCAGCCATTGCCGACCACGGACTACACCTACCCTACCAGGTGCCACCGACACGGCCAACCTTGCACCTAACTGGCTTGGCGTTGCTTGTGCCTGATTTGCTCAATTATCCAGGCTGCCCCCACCACCCCCAAAAATCTAAGAAGGAAAAAAAAAATAAAAAAGGTTCACGGTTTCTCCACTCCGAACCCTCCCCAAAACATCACCTCGAGAGGGACTTGCCACGAGCCTCATCCACTTTCTTGGGAAGACGCTTGGTTGAAGCATCGAACGCGTTTGAGAGCTGGAATAGCGCTTCGATCTGAGCATCGCCATCAACGGGACCTCTACACTCGCTTGACCTTGGGCATCCTCTGTCCATCGTCATCGTCTCTTTGCTTAACCGGTTCGCGGGGATTTTCTGCGCGCGCGACTCCCGCCCTCACGGAATCGCGTTTCTTCGCGCAGTAGCATGGACGGTCACCATTATCCCTCCAATGGTATAAACGCGACTTCGGCTCAAACTTATCCTTCGCCTACCGCCATCTCTCCTCATCACCTGCAGTCAGGCTCCCCTCTGCCACAAACGCTGCCGCCGTTGCAGCCTCCCGCCTCAGCCATGCAGCCTCTCTATGGAAGCCACCCGCACACTCCGCGAACTCCAGGAACACCCAACACGCCCAACTCGGCTCACAACCTGCCCGCGTACCAGCAGAGTTCTCAGCCCGGAAGTCGTCCTGGCATCTACTCCATGGCTCAGAACCCTTACCCCCCTCACCCGGGGTACGGTACCTCTGCTGCCATGATGCCGCAGGCCACGACCGCGGCCTCCCACCCCCAGCCCATTGCTCCCGCTCCGGCTGGAAGCCGCGGACCCCCGGTCCTGCGACCTATGCCTCCCGGCGGCATCATGTCCCAGTCGGCCGTCAATGCGCCCTATGGACCAAACAATATGCTGAACCATCCCGTTCTCACGGAGCAAGAGCCACCGACCCATGTTGTGGGCTCGCAGGGTCGCCGGGGCATTCTTCCTAGCGCCCCCGGCCGGCCTGCTGCTCCCACTGCTGGCTCTGGCACGGCCAAGAGCACAGTTATTCCGGTCAAGGATGCCGATGGAAAGTTTCCTTGCCCTCATTGTACTAAGACATACCTTCATGCCAAGCATCTTAAGCGCCACCTCCTCAGGCGTGAGTGTTTTCCTACGGGAATCCCAGCACTTGTGTTCAAAACTGACATGGTCTTCCTGCAGATACCGGCGACCGCCCGTACATGTGTGTGCTCTGCCGCGATACGTTTTCCCGAAGTGACATCTTGAAGCGCCACTTCCAAAAGTGCTCCATTCGCCGTGGTAACCCCACTGGAGCTAGCCACTTGTCCCACCCACAAGCACACGTTAAGAAGAACGCCCAGGCCCAAAAGGCTGCTGGCATCGGCAACGAAGGTGACATGAACCACCTCAACGGCCTCAACAACCTGCCAGGTGACGGAATGGTCCACCCATTTGGTATGGTTCCCGTTACCGACGGCATGAACAACATGGGCAACGACCAGAACCAGCTGTCCAGATCCAACAGCATGAACCGTCTGGACAACGGTAACAACGCTGACCGACGCGGCATGCCTGGCCCTGTCATGGGCGCCTCGCAGCAGTACGGCTCCGAAGTACCTGGTTCCATGAACAACCAGCAGATGCCCACTTACAACATGCCTCCGGGCCAGAATGGCATGCCCATGTATGGTGGCTCAAACACAAACCAACAATCTGGCCTTGATTGGTCCCAGATGTTCCAGCCTGGTGCGCATCAAACCTACGCCAACAACTCTTTCCCTCCTAATCTTGGACAGACGCAGATCGGAATCAAAACCGAGCCTAATACCGAGCCGGCGGCGACAGCCGGCGGCTCCAGCGATACCCTCCTCTACTCGAATTGGGGCATGCCATCGAACCTCCAACAACAAGTTTACAACCAGCTCTCCAACCAAATTCTCAACTTCTTCTATCCGCCCAACCAAGCCATAGACCCGCGTATGGCGGGCATGAACCTCTACTTCTCCCCCGAGAATATTAAAGATTTCCTCGACAAGTATACTCATTTTCACGTTCATCTGCCTCTACTCCATGTCCCCACCTTCAAGATCATGGAGGCTTATACAGGCTTACTCGCAGGCATGTGCTGCATAGGCGCGTGCTACTCAGACAAGGTTGACTCCAGCAACGTACGAGAAATGATGGACTTCCTGTGGGTCGCCCTCCAGCGTGACTGCAAGGTACTTTCCAATGCTGCGGCACAACTCGGCAGCATGCACGCCTCTCACAACCGTGACTTGGAGGAGTTGCAAGCTGTCTTGTTGACAACCATCCTCCACATGTGGAATGGCACACCTCAGCAACGAGACCGTGTCCGCCAGACATTCCCACTCATGGCTTCCCAGGCACGAAGACTTGACCTTCTTCAGTTCTCTACGGAACCGTCGCAATTTTCTCCTCTGCATCAGCCTAATGTCAACCGTGCTGAGTTTAAGCCTGAGAAATTTCAGTGGAATGTGTGGATTAACGCGGAGCGTCGTCTGAGACTTATGTTTGGCATATTTCTTTGCGATGTCGCTCTGGGCTTATACTTTAATATTTCTCCCTCATTCGATCCGTTTGAAATGCATCTGCCTTTACCCTGCGACGACGCGGCCTGGGATGCTTATACTGCCGAGGACTGCGCAGCGGCTCTCGGTCTGCGGGGACCAGATGCGGCCCACGAGAAGAACCCGTTCGGTACGCAGAGGGCTGCGCAACCGGAAATGGATGGGGTATTGAAAGCTCTTCTTCATCCGTCATATCAAATACAACCCGGGGGTACCAACCTTTATGGGAAGTTCATTTTGATACATGCTATCTTGTGCTTAATTCGGCGAGCATTGGTGGATGGGAGTGCAGCCCAGCTGTATAACTATGGGACACCACCGCCGTCTGACTGGATGTCGAATACGGGAGGAAACAGTGGGAGAGCAACGCCAGTGGAAGGCATCGCTCAGAACATGGACCCGAAAAACCTAAAAGCCTTGAATATTGCTTTGGACAAGTTCAAAGGCAATTGGGACATGGATATGGGCAAACAATTCCCACCAGTGGGAGGTGAAAACCCTCGACGCCATGGCTTCTCAAGAGACGGCATTCACTTCTACTGGTTGGCGAAGTATATGCTCAAGCATACCCGACCTACAGATCTTCAGTTGCCTCCTGACGCGCGATTTATGCAAGTCATTCAGTTGTTGAAGTCTGTTCGGTCGTGGGTCATGTCGGACGGTGCTTCACGAGGGGAGGAGCTAGGCTCTGTTGGAGAGATTGATGATTATTATGGAGCTACAAACTTGACGTTGGAGATGTCACAATTATTCAAACCACTACCGCGTGTGGTTGAGGATGCTGGAACCGCCTCTGTCAAGACCGAGCTTGGTACGGTATGAAGGGCAACGGCTTAAATGAATTTCTCAAAAAAATCAGTGGGGAAGGCTGCATTTGACGGCGTTTCATATTGTTCTTGTTTTCCTTTTCTGTCTTTTCTGTCTCTTTCTTTCATCCTTCCATCTGGCCTAACTGTCTCTTTTTTTGTCCGAGACGAGATTGGGTTTCTCAGATTAGACTGGCCGTTCGGGTTTCTAGACCTACGGCGCTGTCGATCCCCATTCCATGCATTCAAGGGCGGCACCGGTGGTAGTTCAGTTCTGCAATGCATTTTCAACAGGATAGACGGGGAGGGGTGTTGAGACATACGCATTATTAGACTTTGATCAAGATAGAAAGGGGGCTCGGCCGACCAAAGAGGGTATTAGGCGGGCATCACGACTTCATGGCTTGGGCTGATTAATGATATTTTGCTCTACTCAAGATCCGGAAGGAATTGTCAATTACTGTGGATGAGTGATGGCAGAAGTTTAGACGAGCGGAATGTACTGCTCGATAGCGTACGCAAAGCACAGATACAGAGGAATTGAACCGCTGATTACACTATGATCGCATGCCGGTGAAGATGGATAATGTGTTTGGGGATGTGTACGTTGAAGTCGCTGGATTGATCGCCGTTCCGTGAACATGTAGTCTAATTTCCGCCTTTCCTTACAACAAAATTACACTTCGAACAATGCCAAGAAATGGCCGCCCTCATCGATCGTGTGGAGGCTGCTGATCCATCTCCTCATTCTTCTCGACTGTGATGATGTGTGGTGTGTACTTCCGCAACGTCTTCTTGTCCTCCTCTGTGGGTGTGTAGCCGAACTTCTCCTCTGCTTGATCCGAAAGATACAGCCCGGCCGCGCCCCAGGCAATGACGGCGACACCTACCCCAAGCCGCGTCTTGGGCGAAAGGTTCTTGTAAGCTCTGTCGTCGAGTGAGCGAGTGATCGAGACATATAGGCATGTTCCGCCGGTCACGATACACGGAACAGAAACAGAAAAACAGGACCCTACCTCAACATGGTGCTAGCCAGTATTCGTGTACCCTTGGAGCGGGTTCGGGGCGTGCTCACAGCATGTGGCGGAGACACCGGACAAGCAACGGATGAAATGACCCAGGCAGCCGTCTGCCAGGGGAGCGTTGCGTGTCTGTTGAAGATGGCCTGGCGACGTCCGGAGAAGTAGCGATGGGCAGGTTTCTCTGGCGTAGTTGTCAGATAAGAAAATGTGATTGGCCTAGGTAAATCTATGACTGAAGTCTCCCTTAGCACCGACACTCAAAAGTCACTGGATCTACTGTTAAGGATGTACTCTGCCAACTACCATTCATCCTCTTCTCAATATCCCATGGGAGTAGTAGCCACGTCTAGTATTCAATCACAGTGGGAATCCAACATGCTGACAACTACTTGCTTGATGTTCTGGGAATCCCCTGATACCACCTTGGCCTATACTTTGCATGACTCTGTCGTGGCATGCTCGTCCAATTTCGCACATCACCCACCAAAAGTCAACTAGCATCTTTACCGAGGATATCGGGACCAAGGCATGACCAAACTTTTTTCTCGTTTCACATAATTTTATTGTATTTTACTCACATTGAGATAATATTGAAGAGCATAGCTGTCGCTGTAAAGAAAGTCCATGGGCCCAGAAGATGTGCAAACCTCCCACCTTGTCGAGGAATTGTCCTGTATTACGGCCTGAGCGACGCGACAAGGTTGATACAGCATTGCCGTGAAGACATGAGTAATTGAGCGGCATTTATCCTCTTATTACATCAGCCTTGCGAGCTGGAGTCACAATCTCGCACTCTGGACGATGCCATGGGGTAATTGGACAGTGTCTCGGACACGACCGCATCGGAGTGCGCCCTGCACACGCTTACCTTGTTTTTCTTATGCATTTTCAAATGCGCTTTGATAGAGTAGGCCATCAGTTTCACATCTGACAGTGGCTCTGTCTTGGTGCCTTGGTGCAGGTACGACAGGGCATGAATACGGCTCAGGCACGAGCGATTAGCAAGGCTCGCTGGGATGATGGTTGTAGACCTGAAAGACTGTGAACAAAGCCAATCACACTGAAAGCTGAGACATTGCTGCATTTTGTTCGAGACATTCTAACAGCTGAGGTTTCATCGTGGTATGAGACAAAGGCAGTACAAGTTCGGCGCTCAATCTTGCGGCAAACGACCCTTTTCCGGCACGGCCAGCGACTTTGGGACACCCGAGGTGAGCAAAGGTTGGCAAATACGGAATGATGATAGAAATATGGCCCTGGCTCGTAATAAGACGGTACAGTACATACAGTTAAGGTAGTCAATTCCAAAGATTCTTGGGATTAGCACGAAGACAGCAAACCACCTTACATTGTTCGAAGACCTCACCAGAGAAATTGTGCACATCTGCATTGTACGTACCTGGGACAAACTGGTTCTAAGTGAGACTTGCCGTGTACGGGCCGTCTTGTCCCTGAAAATGCTCAGCGGAAGCAGCGTCGATTTGAAGCTTGGGTACATAGCTAGATAGCAATTCATAGCGAAGCCACAGGGCGTGTGCAGATGGCAAAAGCAAATAATGACCAGGTGCATCTGCGGAAGCAGCGCGATGGGGTCATGGCTGTAGAGGATGGTTTAAGAGTCGCCGTTACATGGGCAGTGTAACTCGCAGAAGACACTCAAAGTGTAAATAAATACGGTATCATGGGCGCTTGGCCTATTGAAGTGATATCTCAGACATCCACTGGTAGCACAGCTGCATGGAAATGCAAAGCCGGAAAAGGGGATGGGTGCAGTAGGATGAAGGCAACTGAACACGCCTACCAACCGGCTGACGAAGCTTTTATTCATTCTGTTAGCCCAACCTAATGGCATGTCAAGACACATCACGGCGTTGCGTAGCAAGTGTGAACCTTCGTTGGCATCAGATGCTGTAGGAGTAAAAGAAGGGATGTGAGAACCACGCTTTCAGGGTTCATTTGTGCGACTAGGACACCTGCCAGGCTCACAACGGATGAATCCATGCATGTCTGTGTGTAACAAGCTGGTGGGGGGACGGGGACCCTACCCCAGGTTCCGACGCCACAAACAGAGACAATGTTTGCTTTTCCCATGTGGCGGCACTGAGACGTGACGGCTACACTTACTCTGTAGTTTTCGGGACTATTCTTCAAAATGGGTTGAGAAACCGACTTGAGACCCCATCATCCGTGCCGTACAGGTTTTGAGACATACAAGTATACTTCAATATTGTCCGATGAACGTTCCAGAGCTGGAGTTAGCCAGCATATATCGTGTGGCGGCTAGAAGCCGGGGCTGGTGGCGTTGAGCTTCTTCCATTCAAGGAATCTATTGTGGACAGGAGGACTGAAGTGGACGGGTAGCGCTGCTTTGCTCCTCACATGGCGCCTTCAGAAATATTATGTGTAATGGATAGAGACTCGCATGAATACTTGGTCCAAGAAGATGAACATGTAGAAAAGCATGAAGCTAGGACTGTGAACGAAACGGGCAAGGAGCAATGAGGAAGAAGAAACGTCAACGGTTGCGGAAAGGACAGCAACTCGCAAGAGAAGTCGCAGGACATTCAGGCAGGCAGAACTAAAAGTCTTGAGCGTGTGTAATGGCGCAAAGACGCGAGCGGTGACGGAACAGAGTTTTGCTTGAGGCGCCACAGAGGGTCGGGGTTTGAGGAGAGTTACACGAGTGGGAAGAAACCGAGGGCTTTTTTGCCAGTCCTTTTTTTTCTCTCTCTCTCTCTCTTTCTTTTCGTTCTTTGGCTTTCTTGTCCGTTGCACTCTTCCTTCTCGGGTCTCTCCACTTGTGCGTGGTGTTGCTTTCGGTTGACTGACCAATTTTGAGTTCCGGGCTGAGTCAAGCATGGTGCTATTGTGTATATTCTACTACTAGTCCTTAAGCCGTCTTCGGTCTAATGATCACAAACGGCGCTGCCACGTTCGGAGAGTTCCATTGGTTTGGTGGATGAATGACATTAGCACTGATGGGGCTGTTGTGGGATGACATCTGGTCTGCGGATCCGTGCTTTCAGAAGGTCGCAGCAAATGGCGTGGCGAGGTAAGACGCCGGCCGTAAGCGCGTCGCCTACAAGACGGCAAATAGCCCGGCCGTTGATCGCCTACCGTTAAAGTGCGTGCATGAGGCGGAGACAGTGATCCCCCGCGAAATGTCTCCGACTTCAGATGTTCAGACCATAAACAGAGGACCTCAGCACCATATGCGATTGGCAAGGCTCGCCCCAATTTTCTGCTGCAAGCACGTTGAAAAGTTGAAGAGAAAAAAAAAGACCACTACTTGAGGGAGGGGAGGGGCTGCACACCACCTTTTCTCACGACCGTCGTACCCAATGCAACGTTCTCGGCCACTTTGGAGCCCACGTTCGGGTAGCCAGGCTTAGCAGCAAAGTGTGGACTAGCCAGGAACGGCCATGCAGGGGTAGTGTAGGACGCACGCAGTGGCATGAGTTTGGGTTTCCCACTTGCCTTTCCTTCCTCTGTTGCTACTCGTGGGTAGCTTGCGGGAAAAGTATGTAAGGCGTGTTTGCCTGGTGGCGCGGTGCCTAACGTTAATAAGACGCATTCCGAATGGCCTCCACGGAATGCTACGGAGGCGCCCGAGGGCGGACGGGATGCACACGAGGCCTGCTGACGACGGCAAAGCGTGAAACGATTGCCCTTGGGGTAATTTATCGACTGACACCATAACGGGCGATCAACCTCTCAGTTGAGTCAGGAAAGAAGGGGAAGGAAAGTGTGCGAATCAGCGAGGGCAAGGCAGGATATCGAGATACGTATGATAGAGCGGGCTGCACGCAACCTGGGGGCCAACACCACGACAATGCATACGGGAGAAGAGGGGCAAGAGAAAATAGAACAATTCTGCCCTTGGAAAGAAAGAAAAACCGACCATCATAGCTGCCCGGGTTGTTCGCCTCTTGGCAGATCGTCTGCCTCAAGTCATTTGTCGGCAACCGCGGAATGTGTCAGGGACCGTCTAACACGAACGAAGGTGGGAAGAGAGTGAATGCGAGCCTGAGTGTGTTGTGTGATGTACCAGGAGAATCACATGGGGGCTCCTCCAGACCCCTTGGCACACGATCAAATCGGACGGCAAGTCTCTAAGTGCGACGGTAAGGGGGGAAAAAAAAGGTATACATCAGCTGCCACTAAGTTTGTGAAGATTTTCTCGTGAAGCCCCTCCCTTATTCTTCCGTTTTCATCTATCACGGGTCCCTTGGTTGTCAAGATTTTCCTCCCCATGATCTTCATCATCAGTCGTCGTAGTCGTCGTAGTCGTCGTTCCAAGTCCCAGAATCTGATTTTTTCCCCACTTCTCCGGCGCAGTCGCCTAGCGTCATGGGCGGGTTGTCAGCGTCACCACTTGCATGTACCGGTGGTACCTGTATGCACCCCTGCGCCCCTCAGGTCGGGCAGGTACCCCTGTGGCCGGATGTCCGCGGGCAGTACATGGGGATACGAGGATCTCGCCACATGTCGAAGCTCGGGTGATGCGGACAACGCGAAATCCAACCGGTTCATGTACGCGACATGTTGGAGGAGGGGCGCTATAGTTGTGCTACCTCGAAGGAGAGAATCTCCCGAAGCGAAAAATCAAGTGCCTCCATATACCGGAGGTCGTCTGAGAATGTGCGGAGCCGATGGCATTCTTTCCCCTTTCCTTTCTTATTCGGATTGTTGTTGGTAGATCTGTTGACCCTTTTCTTTTGCCTTTGGCCTTGTTTCATGAGGGATGCCCCCTGCAGGCCAAAAGAAAAGATTAAAAAAAACCATGCCTTGGGTACCTGTAATATCAAATGCCAAAAAAAAAATGCTAATGCTAGTACCAATACCGGCCATGCATGTGGGTTTGCTGCACGCTTGCTCGGGTTGAAGGTGTGCTGGCCCCTCCCCTGCTCCACAAGAGGCTAAGGCACTCATTAAGGATCAGGGTCGGAGCAAGGTAGACCTACATCGCAAGTACCTACGGACATGCTGCTGTACCTTGCAAGGGGCTAGGAACAGAACAAGCACCGCCAAGCAAGAAACTGACTACACAAACGCGGGTTCCTTTTCTTCGTATTTTACCATGTTACATATTCGAGATGTAAATAAACTAAAGTAAAATAAATACTTGAAAACTACTTACTCGTGTTTTATACACAGAATCCTTTCAATTTATCACGATCTTTTTTAGGTTTTAGTACATAATAAATTGAAGTCTTGCGGTGCCCATTTTTTGCTAACCGCTGTCCTTGGTCATTCATTCACGAAAGGCCTGAACGAGCGGATTCGAAATGTGGCCCCCAGACCCTGGCCCTTGAGTAAATCACCCAAACTCATGCATATATGCAGCGATGGTATTACCTTACGCTTTCGCTTTCCAAAGACATCTAGCTCACCATGCTCTTTGCCCCTAGGTACCCCGTCTTGCTTCGACTCAACTCATCTGCGCTCTCCTTCTCAAAGGCACAGCGGCTTGTGAGGAGCCCGTGAAGTGGCTTATTCCTCAATTTCGTTCATTGCACTCATAAGGTTACCTTAGGTGCCTTAACCCGAGTCATCTCGTCCAGTCGCTCCTCAAAGTACCTGCACGTACCGCACCGGGCCCAGGTACCTGCAGCAGAAGACCTCCCCTCCCCACTCCCGCCCACCCATTAACGCACTGGCCCACGTCACCCGGCGCCCTGACTGACAGCTCCTTCTTTCTCGGATACCTGCACTGGACTTGGACTGGACTGGCTTGGACCGAACTGCACTACACCATTTGCGCCGCTCTATCGCCTCTGCTCGCCTCGCCTTGCTTTTTATTTCTTGAAGTGTTTTAATGTCGATGCTTCCGAAACCTGCGCGGCGGTTGCTCCCTTATGGCCCGGCCCTGCCCTGCCCTGACCTGACCAAATGCGCAATTGCCATATGTCTCACGGACGCGCCTTTCTCGCTTTATTATTAGCTTTCTCAACAACTTACCATTGACGAACCTACCGTATTTCCGTAAGCCGCAGGCCGCAGCTTCCTCGCTTTACCCACTTCGCAGATCCTCTCGTTTTACGCTGCCTGCCTTGCCTAACATTACCTTTTACTTCCGCTTACCCTCGTCACTTCTTCTCCTCCCATTTGCAGCTTTCCTTGCTCCACTTGATCACTCGGCCATCTTTCATGTCCCTCGATGAGCCTCCTCCATTGATCGAACCGATTCCACGTCAATTCGTCTCATCTCGTCTCTGCTCGTCGCCCAACCTCGACTGCCGTCTCACGTTGGCCCGTAGTGAGCTCTCGGATCCGCCCGACTTCGAACCCGCCAACACCCCAGTTTCACCAACTTTACTGGCAACAAACAAACGGCCCTCGCGGCCAACACCCGCACAATGCAACGAGTTTCCGCCTTTCTTCCTTCCTGGGAGAAGAGGAACTCGGGCAGTAAAGGAGGCGGTCTTTTTGGTTGGTCGAATAGGTCCAGTGCGTCCAATGCGCTCTCCAAGATCAACATCGCGGCCGCCAACAGCCGTGTCCAGCGCGAGACTTTATGGCCGGCAACCTTGGACCTGGAGTGCGACAAAGCCGCTCGCATTGTCAAGTCCTTTTGTGGTACGTCTTCGTCGCTCGTCTGATCCCAAGGCCTGCATTGGACTTTGGCCTCCGTTCTCTGACCTAGCTCTAATTCTTCTGCAGCAGATGGCTACCTTCCACCTATGGAAGACGACTCATTAGTCTCACCCATACCCTCCGACCCTTTGACGCCTATCAAACTCACCAGGAAAATACCCAAACGAGTCCTCCAGAATGCCGCCGGCATAGCAGTCTTCACATGCATGCGCAGTGGTCTTTGGATGACTGGCTCGGGAGGCTCGGGAATCCTTATTGCCAGAAAATCTGACGGCACTTGGTCGCCCCCCTCCGGAATTATGCTCCATACACCAACATTGAGTTTCATTATTGGAGTAGATGTTTACGACTGCGTCCTCGTCATCAGCAACTTGGCGGCCCTAGAGTCCATTACGAGGTCGCGGGTTACACTGGGTGAAGATGTTGGCCTGACGAGCGGACCGTCAGTCACACTAGACTCTGATGAGAAGGATATCAAATGGGTCGACATAGGCAACAACGTCCTTTCATACGTCAAATCGCGCGGCCAACAACAGCTTGTAAACCTCAATGGCTGTATGCTGACGGAACGATCGAACGAGAACGTGCGATTTTATTCCAGCGAGGTCACGCAAATGGACATTTTGGCAGGAAACGTTGCGAAGCACGTCGAAGAAACAAAGCCTCTTTTTGAGGTCATCAAAATGGCCGAAGGACGGACCGACTTTGATGCTTCCACCGTCGCAAGACTTGCCTCTGTCCCTGCACCCGGAGATGCTTTGATTGCAACGCCAAACTCGATACCATCAACGCCTAAGACAGCGTTTGGCCTCGTCAACGCCCATGATCCAGATCCGTTCGGTGTTCTGGCTCTCGAAATGGCCGGACTTGAAATCAGAGAGGCAGGATCCCATCTACGGCCGTCGAGTAGCCAGTTCGATATAACGGCGCCTCTGAGCCCGGCATTCTCGAAATTTAGCCGTCAGAGCCTGGATGCGCGAAGCAACAGAGGCAGTTACATGTCCGGTCGCACTGTTAGAAGTCAGGGTACGGATGTTGGAACACAGACGGATGCAGGAAACACCCCCGAGACGACCCCTAGCCCCGGACAAAGCGAAGTTGGCCACGAACGGAGCTCCTTCGATCGAATTTCCGAGCACAAACAAGAGGATATAGATTATACCAAGATCGATTTGACACCCCTGAAGCATCTCAGTCAGACTAGCCTGGTCCCGGAAGCAACTAGTTCGGCAACCACAGACGACAAGTCCGGTGCTAAGACTGGAAAGACGACCTCAGAAACGGAAATGGCCCCCAAGATGAGCGCACAGAAGGTCGACGCCGAAGAGCTTACCAATGATGCCGATGATGAGGATGACGATTGCGAGGACGATGGTGCGTCTGACGAGGATTGCGAGGAACCTGTCGTCTTTGAGGTGGCGTCCGTTCAGACAGCAAGCACACAAGCTGTCGCTTCAAGAGTGATCCACGCCAAGGGCAGTGTGGTCACTATCCCAAAAAGAATACCCCCGCCCCTGCCCTTACGGAGCCCTGCCAGGATGTCTCAACAAAGTAGCAAATCTGAGCTCGGCTCGGATTTTACAGCCTTCAGAAGCCCTCTCCACCAATCCTTTAACGAGTCCGATCTGAACGATGAACAGAACCAAGAGGCTAGCCGGGCTGTGGAAGCTGACCAGGATGGAAGTTCTGAGCTTGCCATGACAGGTGAAAGCGACTTAAATCTCCTGGGGGCGGATCTCCGTAGCCAGGCCGGGCGGGTTACATCCGCATCTTCATCTGCGGAATTGGAGACATCTCCAGTTGAAGAGACAGACTACTACAGTTTGAAAGTTACTTCAAGCCAAGAGAGCTTTCATGGCTCAAAGGGGGACAGTGCGTCCTTAAGTGCTGGAAGCACCCACAGCCTTGATCATACGGATAACTCGGACTCCGCCCCAGGCACCAAGCATACTTCCTTTATCTATACTGGAGCGTCCGAGGACCGGTGGAGCTGTGATGGTTCTGCGCTCACCACACCGACTACCTATTCAGCCACCGATGAGGTGGCCGGGGAAGATACTCCGAAGAAGGAAGGCACAGCAATCAAGCCGTCCTTGAACGAAGAAACGGAGTTGCAAGATGAAGCTGTTGTCAAGACCGCAGCAACCGTCAGCGCCTCTGCCGCATAAATACTATCTTATGAACTAATGAAAAACTACGGACGGGACCAGTTGTGGTTATATTTGCAGCGTTCTTTTTATTATTTTACCCGCCCCGTCTTTGTTAGCAAGGGACCCGACGGTGGAACCTACCACAAGCCTCGGTAGGCCATGGCTATTTGGGCCGACATAACGATTTCTTTTTACATCTTTGGGACGTCCCTCATGGACCGGAGTAGGATCAAACAACTTGGGAGCATCTTTAAAAAGGTTGAAGATGCCAGGGCAATTGAATGGGTGAGGTACAGAACGGTGGAGAGGCCGGCGTATCATGAACTGGGGTTATTGTTACACTATCCGAGCAGAGTTGAGGGTTAACTCGCGTTGATTGTTGTGTACGAGCCGATGATTTTCAGATTGAATCTGGATACAGGCGTTTGTTGGATCACATGCCGAGTAGTGTAATGGAAATGATAGCCAAGAAGAGGCAACTCGAGCTGACGCATCGAGTTGGCTTCAATGAATCACACAATTTCAAGATGGCTCAAATCACCTGCCGCATAAGCACTGTGTATGCTCAATCTCATAACGATAATATTATGAGTGACACAGGGACTCGGCAGCTCTGCTTCATTGTCCTCCTGGTAGAATACGAATGCCAGGACGGCGACATCTGAGGATGGCGAGTGCAATCACGTGATGGACACAAGTGCATGTATGCGTTAGAGCCACATAAACAGCGCCACACAAATTGCGACGCCACAACGCTACCACAAGCTAAGGTACGAGCGCGCGCAAGGATCTCCAAGACCAGCTTGGATTGACACCCTCGCGACGGCTTCAGCGCGACAAATTCTCCAGACTAGCATCAACCACAGAACCCAATTTGAGTGCACGTCTTTAGGCGGCAACTATCCATCCATCATGGCCAGCGCGGCTGGCAAATGGCGTGAGGAGCAAATCCTCATCCTCTGCCCCGGCAGCCGCACCACCATGGCGCAGCTTGGGTGCAGCGAGCTTACCCTGCCGACGCATCGTATTCCCACGAGGATGTTTCGCGACGACAATGAATGGCGCCCCTACTACACCTACAAGAGGACCAGGGTGATTGATGGCGTAGAGCAGGAAGAATGGGTTGAGGATGTGGACGAGGACAAGGGTGCCGTATGGCCCCTTCAAGGTACGGCGACTGGACTCTCGTGCGATTGCGGCGCGAACTTGGACGCTGCAGACTTGCAAATCAAGATGAGTATACTGACATGCTATCTATAGGTGGTCGCATTGTGCAAATGGACGCCTTCCTTGCCTTCCTCGACCATGTTCACGGCATGCTGACCACGACCTACCACAACACCCCGATCATGCTCATGGCGTCGCCGCAGTGGACGCGTCCCGATTGCGAGACAATTGCGCAGTACATATTCGAGAAGACCAGGACGCCTGCCTTGTGCATGATCCACAGCGGCATTGCGACACAGTACGGCCTCAAGTGGCCTCACATGACCGTTGTCGATATTGGTTACGAAAAGGTGGATGTGACGGCGATTCATGATGGGCGCGTCGTCAACCACTTGGACCTCGGAACTCCAGGCGCGGAACATCGCATCAGCGGTGGCCAGATCTTCACCCAGAAGTTACTGGAAAAATTGGAGAAAAAAGGCTTCAACTACGACATGGCAGAACAACTGAAAAAGAGTGCCATCTGTGAAGTGCTTCCGTACGCGCCGGGCCAGGATAAGCTGATGGAACTTCCTGTCGAATCAGCCACGGGAGCAGCTCCCAGCGCGGCGTCTGCGGCAGCAGACTCATCTGTGCAGCCTGTGAAACTCAATGATCTTCAAGCACCAAAGCTCACGGAAGCCTCTGCGGATGACAACGAGGCCGCCACCAACGGGGAAGATGACGGAGTCTTGGACGTTGCTGCCATTGTTACCAGTGGGCAAACCAAGGAGTTTCTGGCCAAGAAGGAGAAGGAAAAGGAGAAGGGCAAGGGGGGTGGAAGGAAACCCAAGGACAAGGAGGCGGATGCGGGAGCGCAAAAGCCGGTGCGGCTCCCTAACTCAAAGCGAACACGCAACACGTTCGCCTACGAGGAGATTATCCAAGAAGAGGTCAAGTCCAACGGCACGGCGCCTGCCGATCAACCAAAGAAGACGGATCAGGAGCCTGCACCGAGCGAGAAGGCGACTCAGCCTCAACCTGAGGCTGGTGCTACTGCTGCCCCTGCTCCTGATGCTACCGCTACTGGTACCACTGCGGCTCCAGAACCTGCCGCGTCCAACGGTGCCGTGCCAGAGGCGGAGACAAAACCAGAGCCTAAGGTTGAAGCGGAGGGAGAGATTGCAACAACGGATGTGCCTCCCACTGTTGGAGACGCCGCCCCAGTCCCGGTCGCGGATACTGCTCTAGCTGCCACCAACACTACTACCACCACCGCCCTCACCGAGCCTGCCCCTGCAGCGCCGATAGTCCCGGTGGTTCCGGTAGCCCCAGTCATCACCACAGACCCTCCAGAGCGCAAGGCGAAGCGCGTCCGCCGTGACGTCGAAGTTGGCTTGGAACGATTCACGTTTGCGGACCGCGCCGAGATTGACCGGATCGTCACAACAATCTACCGCGCAATCCAGGGTATCGACGACATGTATATGCGGCCCGCCTGTTGGGACAACCTGGTCTTCGTTGGCAACGGCGCACGTCTTCGCGGCTTGAAGGAGAACATCTTGCAGACTCTTAACGCGCGCCACCTGATCTCCCCCTCGACGGCCACCATATTCACTTCGGAGCTTCCCTCCAACATGGCCACGCCCACGGGCACCGGCTCTCAGACCCCCACGGGCTCCTTCACCGGCGCGCCGCATCAACTACCCTCGAGCGGCGTGAACCCACTGCTGCAGGCCGCAACTACAGCCAGCACTCTCGGCGTGGCCAGCGGTGGAGTCGGCGGCGCCGCAGCCGTAGGAACCCCACAGGCCGGGTCGGACGCCGGCGGTGGCTCGGCGACGCACCACTTCCACAGCCAGACTCCCACGAGCATTAAGACGCCTAACATGCCGACATATCTGGGCGAATGGACCAAGAGCGGCTTCGAGGAAGCCATGTTCCTCGGCGCGCAGGTGGCGGCCAGGATAGCGTTCTGCCTGCACTCCAACATGGATGCGCAGAGCGTCGAGGCGCAGAGGTTGATGAGTCTGAGTCGTGTGGATTACAAGTAAGTCGTCAGCTAAATTCCTGCCTACTCCTCCGCCGTTGTCCAAGAATCGCGATACTGACCCCCTGCGACAGCGAGCTCGGGCCCAAGGGCATTCGAACCCACTCCATGTTGAACTAGAGCGGCAAGTCAATTTTTCTTGAGATCTTTTTCTCTCTTTGCGCATAGATATCCGATCCGACAAAAAAATTAGGAGTTTTGAAACTGGGCCAAGGGGGAGTGGATTCTGCGTTGGGAGGGACTTGGCATTTTTGCGTCCTCCTGCACGAGGCCACCACCGGCGTTCGCGTGAGCTGAAGACAGGGTGGAGGGTTTGCCTCCGGGAAAGCGGGAAACGATGCCTCAGCCAAGAGGTTCGAAAGGCCTTTTGGTTGCTGCTCTGCAAACTTGCCCGTAGGCGGCAGCCCGGTTGACGGTTCTTGGGAACATGAGGCGCGTGTCACTTTACTTTTGTTGAAAGGAAAGGGACTTCCATGCTACATGTATAACAGCTTTAAATGGCACAGACGGTAGCTAGATCAGCTAGATACATGTGCTAGATTCTTATTGAGGTCTACGTTTTATGGCATCAAGGCCCTTCGAGCCAGGACTGCGTGTGAGCCCGCGCTGCAACGGGGCTGAGAAAACCTGGGATTTTTCATCCATGATGCCGTGTCAGAATTAACAAAAAGAGGAGTCCAATCTGCTGGCTCGTGTTTGTGTTGTGAGTATTATATTGTGAATATTATTTCATATTGAGTTTTTTGCACCCCTTCGGGAGCCCCCTTTTAACTGACTGTTATCTGGCATTTTTTGAATCATGCTGAATGCAGGCGGTATAAACGTGATCGTGAGTGAATAATGCTTTGGTATTCCTCGGCGGGCCGGGGAACTAGAATTGTGCAGCAATGATTCCTGCTGCTTGCTTTTGGAGTTGCTTGATAATCAGATCTCCTTATCCAGCCGCGTTCCTAGCCGCGGCTTCGTCCGCAGCAACCTGCCAATCCGTCCTCCACAAATACGTGTACTCGATGGCTGCCGCGCTGTTTTGGGTTAGGATACTGGATCGATTGAATGGACGCGTTCGACAAGATCTTGACTTACAGGACTAGTCCTATCGTTATCCCGATCCACATGCCCTCCAGTCTCCAGTCCAGGACGAACGCCATGACCAGAGACAGCGGCAAGGATACGGCATAGTACGCGATGAGGTTCGCCGGGCCACCAATGGCCTGCTTTCCGATGCCACGGAGCAAGCCGTGCGCGCCGGCGCAGAAGCCGTCAAATACCTGTGTGACGGCGACGACTGGGAGAGCACGCGCGACAATCTCAATGACCTCTGGATCGTCGGTGAAAAGCAGAGGGAGCTTGAAGCGCAAAGTACTGAAAATGGTGAGATTGAAGAAACCGATCAGGAGGGCGGCAACGCAGGCCTAGACATGGTAAGTAAATCTGCATATACTTGCAACTAGTGGTTGTTATAGGCGCAGTAGGACTTACAACTCGGGCTGTCGTCTTGGCCGCATCAACGAGACCGGCCCCGATCAGGTTGGCGGTTCTGGTTGAGGTCGCAATGGATACGGGGAAAGGAATCTGGTAGGAGATCGATGCGAGAGTAGTAAGGACACTCTGGGCAGCCAAGTACTCAGCACCGAAACGGCTGGCCAAGAGCGTCATGATTTCAAAGGCCAGCCACTCGGCCTCCACCATGACCATACCGGGCAGGGCAAGCTTGATCATGGGACCCCAGTTGGAGAAGGCCCGCTTACTGAAACCGCCCCAGCACTGGCTACCATCGACGAACCTGATGTAAAGGAACAGTACTAACGGCAGCAGGTTCTCTGTGATTGTAACGGCAATGGGCGCGCCAATGAAACCCCACTCCAACTTCCACACAAGCAGCCAGGTGAGGAAGACATTGAAGGGAGCGACAATGACGAGCACGTAGGTGGTGGCATGGAAGAGGCCTTGTGCTTGGGTGAAGCGTTTGCCGCATTCAAAAGTAATCAAGCCCGGGATGCTGAAGATCATCACCCGCAGGTAGAGGCCGGCCAGACGAGCCGACTCGGGCTCGGGCACAATGTGCTTGAGAACATCCTCGGCAAACCACCACAAGAAGCAAATGGGAACTGACATGAACAGGAGGAACGATGTCATTCTCTGAAACTGGAGGCCCACAAGATGTTTGTGGCCGGAGCCGTAGGCTTGGGCACAGAGCGTATCCAGACTTGTTGCCAATCCCTGAAAGGGGGCCATGCAAGTAATGGCCGCAGACATATTGGCCACTGCGAGGGTCGAGTTAATATTGGGTGAAGAAGCGTGGACCTTGGAAACTCCCCCAAGGGCCGAGAGGAAAATGACCAGGGGCACTTACATGAGACTGCTCCCAACTCGATCGTGCCGATGCGACCAACGGTGAAGATACTCGTAACATTAATGGAATACTGAAGTACGAAGGTCGCGATCAAAGGAGCCGAGTATGAAGCAATCGTCTTTGCCTCACGTTGCCAAGTGGTGCGGAGACGGCCCGAAGCAATCGCCTGCTCCCACTGGTCATCCAGGTCGTCATCCGGGGTCACCGTCGAGCTGGCATCATCCGCAAGAAGCGGCGACGTCTCAGTGGGAGGCTGGACTACGATCCTAGGGTTCTCCTCGTCCACATCAGGCAACTTGGTACTGAAGAGGCGCTGGTACAGGCGGCCGACGAAGGTTGGCTGGCGACGGCGGTCAGAACGCTTGGGGGGCAAGACGTTGTTGTCGCGCAGTAGGCTGCGCTCGGCATTGCGGGACTGCTTGCGTTCCAGGGCCGTCATGGCGGGCTCGTCGGCCGACTGGGGGTTGAAGACGGGGCGGGAGGCGCCGTACGCAACGCCGCTTGGCCGGCGGTACATGGTGTGGGCGGCCTCGTGGTCGGCATCATGGCCTTCCTCAACGGCGCCATCCAAGTCCTCGTCCTCGTCGGAGCACTCAGCAATGTCCCGGGCCAGGACCTGCTCGGCTAGAGGGGAGCCGGAGCGGAAAGACGAGGCCGAAGTGGACAGGACGTCATGGTGGCCGGATGACGCCCGGGTACGACCTGGTCTCATTTATAAAAGTGGTTTGGGGGTGATGGAGGAACTGTCTTAGACGGTTATGTACACGACGGCCATCGAGGGCCGGGGAAGTCGATCCGAGAACAAAAGGACCCTTGAATACACGGGAACCTGCTGGGAAGGATGCAACCGACGTCTCGAGCCCGAGATCTGAAGATGAGATGCAAGAGGGCGAGGGAGAGGCTTGTCGTCGTGATTGGTGGCTAATGGCAGACGGGGTGGGTGGGCCAGGAGCCGAAATTTCTTTACAAGCCTAAATCAATAGCCACCAGCATGAACGGCGGCGGCGACTAGAGAAGCCAATTGGGCGATCGATGCCGCTGGAGCTTCTGGAGAGCGGATTGGCTTGGGTTATGAAGAAAGGAAGAAAAGAAAAGCGCTGTGTTGTATCATGAGAAAGAAGAAAAAAAATCTGGTGGCGATGAGTCGTTTGGTAGGAGAAGATTCAAGATGTAAGGGACTGTGACAAGAGGTGACTGAAGGGCGTGGGGGGCTTGGGTGTGCACCTCCTCTTACCACCCCCATTGCCTTACTTAGGTAAGGGATGGCAGGCAAAGCAAGGCATGGATGGTATTAAAAAAAATATACTGCGTGACGGCAATCTTTTCTGCGGCACCTTACCCAGCACGTACGACGGCAACCGATCCAAGGTGGACCGAACAATTCCTCGTTGCCGTTTCGAGTAACGACCGACATCCCACCAGCCAGAAACCGCAGTTGACGATATCCGGGAGAGCGCCTGGTACTTGCGTTATGCATCGGGGCGACTTGGAATTTTACTGGCCTGCGGTGAGACGCCACGAACCGCTTTCGTCGGAGAAGGTACTCGTTACTCATGAAGGCAAGCTCCACACCGGCGTTTCACGGCACAAAGCAAAGTTTCCTCTACCCTCCAAGCTGTGCCCCCCAGCTTGCAACCCACGAGCTTGGTAATGTAACCCCGGCACTGCTGCCAGGTACCTGGTCCTGTTGTAGGCAAGAAAGGCAAGGTAGCCTGAGATGGTGGGTAGCATTGTATGTAGAATGCAACTGTACCCGCAGCACAAAACAGTCTGCGTAATTCCACAGTTGACTCGGCGCCGGCCTCTGACTCAACCTCATCTCTCGTCACGAACCAACAGAATGAACACATGTCTGTTATTTGAGGCAACGAAACGTCTCATTATTGTCGTCAGAGGAGTGCGGTGAGCATCTTTCTATGAGTAGAGCATTTGGCCTCATCATGGACGCAAATAAGACATGTAAACATCACCATCCGTCCCATGCGCAGCCCAGACGGTCTGGTTCTGTGTGCGCTTCTGTAGCAACCCAGGGTACTTCGTCTTTCCCGTACCGCTGTAAAGGCAGAGAGTAGGGAATCCGCAATCCGATAACGGGTTTCGTGTCACCTACATTCAGGCCTGGACTGTCTGTTCTAAACGTTCCAACCATAGAAACGTCCTCTCCGAAGAGCTGCGGCCACACCAGAACTCCGATTTCCCACGACGCTATGCGAAATTCTTCAGACGCTTGGGCAGCATCGCCCCAGGCTTGTTTGGAAAGGTTTGCGGATGTGAGCATGGCCCAATCAATAGTACCCTTGCTATTGTAACGTATGTAAGTCTTTATATGAGGTGCGGCACGCTGGCGGCCACCGTCGGCCACAATGCTCTCGTCTTCGCCAAGATCTATCATCCATTTAGCACGGTACTGCAGCCGTGGACGCCATTCTTCTTACTTACCCACGCCTGCTGGGCTGTCATTGGCCCAGTGATAGAAGATTGGCCGCAGATACTGCAACTGCTTTGCCTGTTGGGCCGACCGTATCTTCGTGTGGATTGACCCCCCTGATGCGTATCCGTCTAGTGACCGCCGAACCTCGTCTGGTGTCGGAAAGATGACTTTAAATGTCGGTTTCGGTGCTTTGACATTCTTAGATGTAGAAAGTGGCTCGAACAACGTCTTTTTAAGCCAATCGTCTTTGGCGCCGAGCGTGGCAATGGACGAGATTTGAACGACAACATTCGACTCCCCTGGCACGCAATCGACTGATCGCAGCTGCTTGTTCAAGGCTGCCCAGCCCCATTTCGTCTGTGAGTCGTCGCGTATGCTATGCCTTCCTGGGACGCTTGCGACGAGTGCTGCTCTGATGCTAGAGAAGTCATATTGGGTGAGGCGTTCGACAAGTAAATGGCAGGTACGTCCACGGCTGTCATAGCACTTCAGGTAGTTAAGTAGATCAGCTTTGAATCGCTGCCCAATGCTATCCGCTGTTTCTTGCTTAGCAGTGGCTGATCTACTCGAGTTGGTCAGCTTTGGGAGCATTGGGGATCTCCAGACGCCGTTCGTCATGTTTGTCCAATCCTTGGCAATCATGTTCGCTGTGTGTATGATGACCTGAGCCGTTTCATCATGCCGGAAGAGAATCATCATTTTGGAATGGTGCGTTCCGAACATCTCGGGCATAGGAGCCACGTGGAGCTGGACGTTGCTGAACTCGGCCGCTTGTTCCTAATCAGCCGAGCAAGTTAGGAACAGTTCATGTCTTACATTGGAAGCTGATTCGAGCTCAATAGGAATAGCCAGAACCAGAACCCGCAAAGAAGACGCACCGTCAGTATAAGTCGATTAGGGTCCTCTCTCTTCCAAAAACCGTGTACAACGTGGACAGCAACAAGGTGTCGGGTATCGGCGTCAAACGCATCCATGACAAAGGGAATGTCATGTAGATAGTTGAATTGCCAGCATTCCGAGATCAAAGGATCGCCAAGAAGGTCCTTAAGCGTAATGGCATCTTGATTCTGGTCTTCCGGAAGGTCTCGAATCCATGTCAGCTGGAATGGCGATGCGATGGTGAGACGCCGTCGTTTTCTCGGGGGGCTGATGGACCGCGACAATGTAGTGATCCCAAGCCGTTCATCGGTATCCGTCTGCGAGTCCGCGTCGCTCGCGCCAGAGTGTGGACGTTTTGGCCGTCCTTCCATGATGATTACGCGCGGCGGTTGAATGGGCAGATGGCAAGACTGAGAGCGAGGCCAGCTTTTGGACCGCTGAGGCGACCTCTAAGCCCCATGGGTGATGCGTGACAGGCAGCAGGAACTACCAGTCACCCTAAGGGTACTGCAACGCTTCATTCGGAAACAATAAAAAGGGAAGCAAAAGAGGGCCTATCACACAAGAAGAAAGAACAATGAAAAACGAGGGGGAGAATCGGGTGTTGAAGCCAGCGGAATCAGGTAGAGTTGTGTGTTGATTGGGCCAGGCGGCTACCATGCTGCAAGTGCACTGAGTTTTAGAGCAACCACTGTTTCCCTTATTGTTTCTTTCCCTAAGGTATGTACCCACGTAACTTGGGAGAAACTCCAAGAACGAAAGAAAATGGCCATCTTTCCATTCAAAAGTCACGAGGCTTGGAAAATATACAACAATATTTAATCAGACTGTTTAATTACTGTAGATATTGTCTTGAGAAAGTATTCGCAGCCTAGCCGCAGGCGTCTTCTCAGGCCAACAACAAAATGGAGACTCAACTGTTAAGCAGGCGAATGACAACGGCACACGCTCCCTCGCTACGTACAGGCCAGGTGATTGCTAACACCGAGACCAAGGCCCATATAGAATGCTCCCAGATAATGCCCTAGCAAGACATCGTCAAGTTCTGTAATGGTCCCTTGAACTACTGCGCAATGTTAACATTGGAGGCATATCATCTACCCTGCGCTTGGAATCCAGGGTTAGGGTTATGCCTTGCTCCAGTTGCTCTTGTGCGGCATGGAAGATGATCCGTGTGACTGTTGGCTCAAAACTGAAAAGTACTTTGCCTGGAATAAAACGAAGAGTACACGCCACGAAATTGCCGAGTAATAATTTATTGGGGTTGATAAATTCCATGTCCTGTCTACCGGGATCGGAGTTCGGCGGAGGACGCCAACCGGTGCCGTCCCTGGTGGAGTTTCGCGGAGTTCGCCTCGACGCAACGAGCGTGATGCAGCGCTTCAAGGATTACACACAACAACATCTTCAAGTAACCCTTGCCAATACCCTCCTGTGACTTTCATCGGGTGCACTTCATGTACAGTGCAATGAGAATTTCCGCCGCAGTGCCCATGATTCCAGCATCAAGACAAAAGAACTGCAACAGCTGCGTTCTGACCAAACGGCGATGCGACCGACGCACGCCGATATGCTCTCGCTGCGTGGAAAAGAAGCTACGTTGTAGCTATGGCAAGATCAAGACATACATTTCGCCTAGCCTGCATCTCGCAGAGCCCACAGGCCCTGGTCCCGAGGCGCAATCATGTGAGGACTCCCCTAGTGTGGTCCTCGGGGAGATGCACCTTGACGTAGGGTACATTGATGCTTTGCAAGTGGAAAAGCCGTCGGGTTTTGCCGCGGAACTCATGCTGCCACTCCTCGAAGATGTATCCGGAGCGAGCAGTATTCCACCGGGCTCATTCATGGACCTAGTCGGCGGCGGCGGTTCACCCTCTAGCGACCAGTGGCTCATCCACCACGACGAACCGGCTCTGCTCGAACGTCCAAGCACTCCAGCAGACGACGAGGTCGTCAAGGGCTACCAAGAAATGGCAGGGTTTTGCGTGAGATTATTCAAAGTCCCGGCTCACAAGCCGGACTGCTTTCTGCTGTCTGATCCAGACCTAACACCTCCCAGCATCAATTCCAGCCGTGGGATCTGTATGATCCCAAGACATCCCTACACTGCGTTGCAAACCGCATCAAAGGCTTCGTGGCTGATATGGCAAAGAGTAACTCAACCCCTTTTCTGCATCGCTACCTCTATCAGAGCAGCATGCCGCAATGCATCGTTTCATGCTTTGCCATGTGTGTGCTCCACACGAACCGCACTCCCAATAATGCGGCCATGGTGATGAGATCTCTTCATGGTAGCGTGACTGAGTTGATTTGTGCAGAGACTGGTCGCAGCATCCTAACGCCAACAGAAAAGTTGGCACGTACGCAGGCACTTTTCTTGTATCAAGTCATTCGTCTCTTCGACGGCGACGTTGCCCTTCGTGCCGCCGGCGAGAAAGATCTTCCCATTCTGAGGATCTGGCTGGGCGAGCTGTGCAAGATCCGTGAAAACATGGGAGAAATAGTGCAGGAAGAAGACGTTCTTGTGCGACAGAATCCGCCAGAGGATTGGCAGGTGCGTATGCTCCTGTCCCGTAGGCAAAACGAACAAGACACACTGACATGACATGATGACCTCGTATAGAGATGGATATTTGCCGAATCTGTGCGCAGGACCATTGTTATGGCATACTCGGTCCTGTTCCTGTACGAGATGATGAAAGACCCGCATTACACAGGTAACAAGCCGAACTCTTCGCATTGAGGTCAGTGCTCACTACTGCACAGAACAATACGGGCCCTGGGTCTATACCCACCGCTGGACGCTCGCTCGCTATTTGTGGGAAGCCGAATCCTCATTCGAATTCGATCGTGTATGGAAGGAGAAGCCCCGTTTCATCATCGCCAACTTCGCATTTGCCAGGTTTCTGGAACACGGAAGAGGCGAAGATGTCGACGAGTTTGCAGAGATACTATTGAGCGTGTGAGTTTGTGGCTTCCTGTATGTTGCTCCAGGGATGCTAACCAAACCCCGGCAGATATATGGGCGTCGATGCAACAAAGGAGTTTGTATCATCGGGTACAACGCGGCTTGCAGCCCGTGACTGAAGGTCATTACAGCAAGCTCTGCGCGCTGATGATACCTTCAGAGAGTTTGGCAGAGAAATAGAGCGGAAGGAAATTATACCACCAAGGTTTGCTTGGCTACTACAGAGGAATTGGGCATCTGGGGGATTCCATCTGCAATGAAGTTCAAGGAAGGCATCAAAATATATTTCTTGGTCCAAATTGCAGACAGTTCACAAAAGAAGCAACTCCTGTCTGATACACCTCGGCACCTCGCCTTCCTCTGGTGGTCGGCAACCGTTCCGTGTTCCACATTCGCTCCTCGGCTTTGGGCGCCGGTGTTGATTTCTGCCCTGACAAAATGGATTCCACGGAAGTTCATTTGACCCAGGCATGGACTGCCTTCGGAGTTTGAAGATGAGTATACTTCTAAGAGGGTTTGAGGTCAACGTTCTCTTTGCCAACAACATAACTATCCATTCTCCTAATTTGAATAGGCTGTCGGCGTATCTGTGGAATGTAATTCGAACAGCAATGCTCCATGGCTTGAGCTTTCTCGATAGTGCATTTGATTGGCAATATAGTCTTGTTCAACTCCTAGTTCTAGTTCGCCTGGGGGTCGACGTGACCCAAACCATGTTCCACTTACTCTGCACCTGCTTCGAGCAAATGATTGTTATATTCTCGGTGAGCAGCACGGTACTAAGCAACCGACCCTCGGTCAGCAGTCTCCCAGTGTTTCTAATGGCTCGATACTTAGAATAGCCGAGGTTACACCACACTTTGATTCGGCTAAAGGTGTCCCCTTGGATTATAGTGTTAAACTTCAGCATACGTGGATCGGGACCAAGAATCAATTCGGAAAATGGGTTCCCCGGATGAGGCCGGGACTGTTGATGGGCATGTCATTCCCCGAGGCACCATTGTTGGCATTAGCCCCCGTTCTGTTATGCTAATGAAGCCTACTTTCCAGAGCCATACAAATTTAGACCTGAGCGGCAGCAGGCATCGGATGATAACAGCACTGACGCTTTGGAGGAATAAGCGAGAGTATAGATGTATAGAGCCTTCGTACTATTTTCTTTGGGAGATACTGGTTGCCTGGGCAAGGCAATGGCGTATCAGGAGACGACTCTAAAATTGCAAGAACCTTATGGTATTTCGACTTTGAACAAGCCACACATGAAGCGGGTAAGTTGGGGCAGAGGCAACCTGTGAGAGGCGAGGGAAGAAAAATGATAGAATATATAGCTATATGATATCTCCACTGCGGACCACGAAAGGCCAAACCTACTGTTTGAGTAACGTGGGCAATGTTGTGAAATGCTGATGAAAAGAGATGAGGTTCTTTAAGATGATGTCCTAAGGTGAACCAAGTTTGGATTACTTTGAGGAAGGAAACGTTTAATTCTTGGAACATAAGTACACTCGCCCTTTCTGGCATTTCTGCTCTGGTCGATGTTGACCGGGTAGAATAGCTGCTATTCTTGCATAGCTTACCCCCAGCATACTTTTCAAGTCTGTGACCTGACATATATACACAATTTGAGATCAAGGCATATCTAAAAGTTGTGGGCAGCCCCAACAATGCTTTGCCCATGAACATACTTATGCCTAGGGCGGAGAATTCTTCAAGCTGTCTGCAGCAAAGTACACAGCGGGTGTACGCTCGGTTGCAATGAGCACTGAGCGAGTGAGACCTGGGGTCCCTACAGTCGTATTGTGTAGATGAATGTGTCAAATCTTAGCCATCGCACTAAGAACCCCTGGCAGGCGGATTGTCATTGGCAGCCACGATCTACTGGATCACCACAAATAGTAGTTCCTGGTCGGCTATCTGTCTGTCTGTCTTTTGAGTTAAAGAATGGAAGAATCCAACCTTTGACGGTTATTTCCTTACAAAGAGACCAAGGCATGATGTGATCTACTCTCTTGTGGACGATTTGGTCTTGCTCGTCATCTCTTCGTCTTTCGTCGCCTGCGGTTTATGAGTGATGCCGAGGTGGTGTCGCACTCTGAGCTTAATTCTGTTCTTGATCTTAGTCTTGGGTCCATGTCTTCTTTCGGAAATTGTGGCTGTGCATTTACAGGGGTGCGGGTTGCGGAGACAGAGGAATCGGAATCAGAATCAGAACCAAAATCAGACGCCAGGAATGCAGAGGCAGCATAGTACAAGCCACATTTCGGACCCTCGAGACCCAGACCTCGCCACACCCCTGTCCCCATCCAATCGCCCCATGTGAACACATGGATGGATGGAGGTGCGCATGCAACCGAATCCATCCATTCTCCTATTAGCTGTCCGTTTTGTCTTGTCTCGTCCCTTGTCCCCAGTCCTTGCACCACCACCAACACCAGCCGGGCCGCAATCTGGGGGAGTTTGCGCAACTTTATTCTTCTTTATTTTTTCCCCGACATGCCGATGTAGCACCGTCCTGCCTTACCTTCCAACTTGTCTCTGTCCTACGACACTATCCCTCGCGACGCGAGGAAACGGCACTCCGACATCCAGCGGCGGCAACGACCGCACTGCTCCCTGTCGCACGACAGCGTCCTCCCTTCCAGTGACCAGCCAGCCTTGCGCAGACCGCACGAATTCTCCTTACACAACCCGGCTTGAGTTTCCGGTGAAGCCAGATTCGGCCCTCCTCGGTGCGCCGCCGATCGCCCATCATGCGGCTGTCCATCGTTATCCTCCTCGGCGTCGCTGCACTCGTGCAGGGGCAGGCGCAGAAGAAGAAGAAGGTCCCGGAGCCCACGGTCTTTGACGGCATCACGGTCCCTCCAATGCTTGAGATCACTCCCACCAACTGGGATACGGAGATCAAGAAGTCGAGGTGGCTCATGATCAAGCACTACAGGTAGGATTGTTCTTCGCCTGACACCTGTCACGGACTGAGGCTGACTCTTGCCGACAGCCCTTATTGCCCTCACTGCCAAGACTTTTTGCCAATCTACCAAACCCTTTACGAGTTCTACTACACGTCGAAACCGGAGGCGAAGGCCGCCAAGGATGCCACCTTCACCGACTACTACGACTTTCGATTTGCCATGATCAACTGCGTCGCTTACTACGATCTCTGTGTCAGCCACGGTGTGCAGTCTTACCCGCTGACAGTTCTCTACGATCACGGTGAACAGATCGACCAGGTCAGAGGTGTCAAGAACCTAACGATTCTGAGCGAAACTATTGAGCCGGTGCTGGAGAAGGCGAGGCCTGGTTCGCGGCCTAAGACTCTCGAGCTGCCCGAGGTCGGCGACAAGGAATCTCCCAAAGGAAAGGCCTCTTCACCCAAGGCTGATGATGAGCTTTCGTCCGACAAGACCCTGGCGAAGGATACAATTCTCCCGGACAAGGAGCCCAAACTCTCCAGCGACGATGTCAAGGAACCGGAGAAGCCTTTGGGCGCATCATCTGACAAGTCCTCTGATAAATCCCCCGACAGCTCAGACAGCACATCTGAGAAACAGTCTTCCGACAAATCCACGAAGGAATCAGCCGACAAGACGCCCGAAAAGCAATCCGACGATGCTGCTAAACCAAAGGACAAGACAGAGTCAGGTGCCTCGGAGAAGTCGAAGAGCGATACGTACAAGGGCGACTGGAAGGTTCCAACATCTGGAGAATTGGAAAAGGAGAAGAAGCCCAAGAAGCCATTGATGTCGCCAAACCCTAATGGAATCTCCGTCTCATTGACACCGGAGAGCTTTCAGAAGCTTGTCACGATGACCCAGGATCCATGGTTCATCAAGTTCTACGCACCTTGGTGTCCTCATTGTCAGGCTATGGCTCCCACCTGGGAACAACTGGCCAAGAACATGCGTGGTAAGCTCAACATTGGTGAAGTGAACTGTGACAAGGAGCGCAGACTTTGCAAGGATGTACACGCCAAAGCTTTCCCTACTCTTCTCTTCTTCAAGGGCGGTGAGCGCGCCGAGTACCAGGGACTCCGCGGCCTGGGTGATTTCATTCAGTATTCCGAGAGCGCACTGGCTCTTGCCAACGGCGTCCCCGATGTGGATGCGGAGACCCTGGCGGCCATGGAAAAGAAGGACGAGGTAATCTTTGTTTACTTCTACGATCATGCCACTACCAGCGAGGACTTTACTGCTCTGGAAAGGCTCCCTCTCAGTCTTATCGGGCACGGCAAGCTGGTTAAGACAAGCGATCCTGCGCTCTACGACCGATTCAAGATTACGACCTGGCCAAGACTCCTTGTCTCTCGGGAGGGTCGGCCTTCGTACTACACGCCCCTGACGCCGAACGAGATGAGGGATGAGCATCAGGTTCTTAATTGGATGAAGTCTGTCTGGCTGCCTCTGGTCCCAGAGATGACAGCCTCCAACGCGAAGCAGATCATGGACGGCAAGATTGTCGTTCTAGGAATTCTCAATCGTGAGAACCAGGACTCTTTCCAAGGATCTTTGCGTGAGATGAAGACCGCCGCAAATGAATGGATGGACCGCCAGATCCAAGAGTTCCAGCTGGAGAGAAAGAAGCTTCGGGACGCGAAGCAGATGCGAATTGAGGAGGCCGAGGACCGAAACGACGAGCGAGCTGTGCGAGCGGCGAAAGCCATCCGCATTGACATGGAAGCTTCCGGGAAAAAGGAGGTTGGGTTCGCATGGGTCGACGGTGCATTCTGGCAGCGGTGGATCCGTACCACCTATGGCATTGATGTCAAGGATGGTGAACGGATCATTGTCAATGACCAAGATGTGAGTTGAAACTGCCCTGGGCTCTGCATTGTTTCAGTCGGCTAATTTGTAGCAGAAGCGGAGATACTGGGACACCACCGCGACCGGCAACTACATTCTTGTAAGCCGTACGTCTATAATGGAGACGCTGGACAAGATAGTGTACGGGCCGCATGTGATTCGGCACAAGCTCACTGTGTCCATCCTGCAAAAGATCTTCATCGACATCCGAAACACCTTCTACGAGCACCCCTACCTGTCGATTGGTTTCCTCGCCGCTTTCATGCTCAGCACCGCCTCGTGGTACCGAAACCGCATCCGCAGGTCCCGGGGCGGCCATTTCAGGCTGGACGACTCGCTCGGCATCAGGGATTTCAAGGATGGGCTGCTGGGACACAACGGCAACGCAAAGGCTGACTGAAGTCGAGACACAAACCGTTGGTTCAGGATACGACCCCTCAAGCCATGACGGTGCATGGCAGTTGAGAGCGGCAGAGAATCAGATTCAAGCTATTGAATCTGGGAAAATACGACTGAGGGTTCGAGGACGTTGCCGTGGGCAAGGGTGAGGCGCCGCCTAGTGGCGCTCCAATCATCACGCTCCCATGTGTATCACCTAGGCTGCCCTCAGTGGAAACGTAGGAGAGCGCGGTTATGGAGTTCGGGGGTTCATGGTCATTTGTACATTATCTTCACATGGGAATTACGCATACGTACTATATTTGGCATGCTACTTGGACGCTTGAGGCAGTCAAACTGGTGATTGGTGGAGCACTAATGACTCGATGCTGGTGGTCGAAGATCCGATCCGGCTTTTCAGGAATTTACGTCACGACAAAGTAGCTGTGGCTCGTCATGCAATCTTTGCATATGATCCACTGCAAGAAATCCAAAGGACATTTGCCAGACCGGGGCGGAAGCCGAGCAGTAATAAGATCGACAACAGCCTCCCCCTTTGGCCCATTGTGTGAGCTTCGATTGAACCATGGCTAAGAGCACACACCGAAGAATTGGGACGAACTGCGCCCTTGGTAGCGGCGGAGTGGCGCTGTGGAAAGCAGCCGATTCGCCAAGGAGCAGCGCGGTACCAGACTTTGTCACGTACATGGGTGGCAGTTGTTGCGGATGCCGCATCTCTGACAGCTGGGGGTGGGACGGCTAGATGGGCTGAGGATCCCGGCTCAGACGATGTCCGGAGGGCATATGACGAGCCCTGGGCGGTCGAGGCATTGTAGCATTTCTTCTTTGGGCTTCACATTGTAAAATAGTGTCTCTTATCTCTTTCTCCCCTTTCTCCGGTGCTTACAGCGGTAACGTCACACAAAGGACCGTCGCGTAAGATGTCAAGGCTGAGCTTCTGCCGGGGTCATTGTCTAGATCAAAGAGCTACATCAAACATATAGGGTCGCAGAACTAAGCGCCCCTATAGTGCCACGCCAGCCCTCGGACGGCGATGGATCTGATAAAGAAATTTCATCACATGCCGCGCTGCCAAGGTGCATGTCTCGCGCCGTTGCGGCGATCAGTGTGAGGGGGGGGAAAATACCAGGCTCGAAAAGATTAAACAGGATCTCCCTCCGGAGCCCCGGGGTTCGGCCTGCATGATGATGTGCAGCAGGGCTCTGCTTAGACGACGTATCCTTCATCTGAGGAACCCCTGCTCTGTGGCCTCACGCCAAGCCTGCTGCAGGACATGACCTCAGACCGAGGCAGGTTTGCGCGCGTGCGCGCGCAAAAGGGCACCGAGAAAGAAGGCGAAGCAAAATCCGGCCGACCGTTGAGGTTTGAAGGGGGAGGGTAGCGGATGTAAGGGCGAGAGATTCGCCGCCAAGCATTCGCCTGAAGATGAGATGAACTAAGATAAGATGAGGAAGGGGAGGTGTCGTGCGCCTGGCAGGGGTCGGTGCTCATGCGACACGCAGCTCAGATCATGCCCGGGAAATGGGTTCCCATCGTAGAGTGCTGAGGCGGACAGCTTTGGGACGACGATGCAATTGCGTGCGCCAGTTGGGGTTGGGCCTTGCTGGTGGACCATGCTGCCGAGGGCCCTCGTCGTTCATCGCATGTCGCCCGAAGTCCGATGGCAACGAGTCCGGTTCCCCTTCAAACGACACGGGCTCCATCATCAGCTGCTGCTCCCGCCCGTCGCCCAGGTACCGCAACTCCCGTCCTGCGCTCGGGGGCGTTCCCTGAAGCGAAGATGTGTAGTCGAGTTACAAGTCCAAGACCCGGGGAGGGTCATTTTTCATGCCGCAGGCGCAGGCGCAGGCGCAGTCGCCATCGCCGTCGCTTTCCCATGTCGTCCTCCCTGCGCAGCCTATCGGATTGGATTTGGAAAGATCGTCAGGGACTAGCTTCTGGCTTGACAGACGCTGGCTGACGTCGTGCCCTCGCAGGGGTCCGCCGTGGAAGTGGCTCAGGCCGGCGGTGTGGTAAGAGGTTCCGAGAGTCGAAGGTAACTTGGTGAGCCGGTCTGAAAAGGGCTTCGGGGCGACACGGCATCGCCTCCTCTACATGCCGCCATGCTGGGCCTTCATGCCACGATCGTTTAGACGGTAAAGTGGGCGGCCGCGACGGCATCATTCTCTTCTCGGCAGGTTGTAGAGAAAAAAAAAACATCCTCAGACAGTTCTTGTCCAAAGTCCCTCCCTCCCCTTGTCCGGACCCGTGTAATCAAAGTCACACGTCTCGTCACGGGTCACGCACGTTAGCCACCACCAACCCCAAAACGCGCCCTCTCCATGCCCACGCCCTCGGCCTCGAGCAAGGCCGAAATCGAACAGGACCCGATTACCCGCGCGCCTCCTGCTCTGGACTTGCCTGTCGCATCACGGACTTCCTGGATGCCTGCTTTGCTGCTAGCCACCCGCAGCCCATAGGTGCCCCCCCTTCCCTCCACCCAGCAACACAAGGCCCAGGGCTGAGGAGCTCTGGCTTCCTCGTCTCGGGGAGGGGCGCCCACCAATCTGGAACGACCCCGGTCCAGTGTGTAACTCGAAATGGCGGGCCGGGGGCGTCGTTCATGAGCCGCATCCCGCTTCCGGGCAGCCACTTCCGGGGATGTCGCGGGCGGGCGCTCCCCAACCATCCCCACACCACTGCGGCACGGCCGCCATCGACACTTGTCGTTCGTCCCATGTGACATCACGGCAAGGCTGGCGATGGTGTAACGAGGAAACACGACTCTGACAGTAGCTCGATTGCATTGTCCCGACCCCTTCCACTTTCCGTGGACATTCACGGCATGTCCCGGCGCAATCTGGGAACAGGCGTCTTCCGTACTTGGCAGATGACGAACGGCAGCAGATGGTTCCTGGATTGCGGGTTGAGCGGGCAGGGCTTGGCTCCAAGGTGCTTGAATTTTATGGCATTTTTACTATTAAAGGGCTCGGCCGGACTATGCCACGAACTATCTCCCAATCAGACACAATTCGTTCCTCCTCAAGCGCATTGAATTCACAGCCAGATACACCGAGCTGCCGGCCAGCTCCTCAACGACTATTCACACTCATCGACGGGTAATCACTATCTATCAGCTGTCGCAAACTAGCAAGTCTCCAACACCACGTCCTGTAAGATTCAGATTCCTACTATCTGGTGTTTCACTGTAAGCCTGCAGTCTTGCTTCTCTTCTCTTCCACCCCTCTTCCCCGTTTCTCCTCCATGGTTTTCACGAGAACAAGGGAACATCCTTTCGATATGTTTCTGTTCTCTCAAGTGATCCCTTACCTATACCACCCAAGCCTTGCCACGAGGATCGGGGTTGAATTAGTGGCGGCTTACAAGAAAGACGCATGGCGGCTTTGGCTTCGAGCTCGGCTGGACCCGTTCCGCGATGCCTAGGGGAAACCCCCTCCCCCCCCAGGAATCCACTAAGACTAAAAAGCGGCACCACCGCAATGTCAGACACATCGAGCTAATCTAGGATTTGCCATGTAGGTGATTTGTGACCCGCCAACACCAGATATTCTTGGTCGGAACGGCTACAGGCATAACTTGGTTTCGGCACTTCGGCCGCTCGGCTTGCACTCCGTCACCGCCACCGCCCCCGGTCGGTGTCGCCCGAAGCCCCAAACGGCCCCGCGCAGCTTCGGCTTCCGCCCGTCAAACCTCGTCCCGTCCCAAGTTACGCCCGGAGCGTACACGCCCCGTCTCGCCATGGCCGCCGCCGGATACGTCCTGCCCTTCACCTCCAGCCAGCACTCCCACCTGGTTCCTTACATAGCCGCCATCCACGCCTCGTGCATCACCCATGACCGCACAATTGCCACGTTTCTGCCGCCCCTGTCGCACGAGAAGCTCCTGTCCTGGTGGAAGGAGCGTATCGCAGAGGTCAACGACGGGAAGCGGCTGATCTTCATCCTCGTCAACGAGCTTGACCCGGATCCGACGGTCAAGCCTCGAGGGCCCGAGGTCATGGGCGTGGTCATGCTCTCCATGCCGTACTCCGAGACTGGCTCTTTCCGAGCACTCGTCGAGAAGCTGCTCGTCCACAAGAGCTTCCGCGGCAGGGGAGGCGCTCGGGCACTTATATCGGCCATGGAGAGCGAGGCGACCAAGCTTGGTAGGACAATGCTTGTAAGTAAATTTCGAACACGCCAGCCGCGGGATGCGAACTGACCTCGTTCAAAGACGCTCGACACCGAGACTGGCAGTGATGCTGAAGAGGCGTTCAAGAAGCTCGGGTACGTTGCGCTGGGCACTATCCCCAAGTACGGCATGAGCCCGACGGGCGAGCTTAGAGACGGCACCATCTTCTATAAGCATCTCCATTGATAGATCAAGTGTTCAATCTTTGGCGAGGATTCTTAGCGTGGAGGCATGAAATGCGGTTCATGGTGTAAGCGAGAGTTGTTGCGTGAAGCGTCTGGGGAGGGTGTTGACTTCGTCTTCTTTTACACTTTCTTGTCCTTCCTTTGGCCATCTTTTATCCTTTCTTTATGGTATTTTTTTCTTCTTCTTTTGTTGTGTGTGTCCTATAAGGGACAGAGGGTCGTGTTTCAATAAGGGGAAGGTCTGCAAGACGATGTTTGGTATTTGAATTGGCATGGATGAATTGAGATACCTTTGGGGGGGAGGATTCAAAGCGAAGAGGAGCCATGTGTGTGCGCAAAGCAGCATGAGGCAAGGAAATGTAGTTACGATAGCCAGCTAGGCTTGTTATCCATGAATCAGCGAGACGTGGAGCAGGTCATTTGCCCAGTCATTCTTGTCCAATCACGCGTACCTATGTGATGTGCCTTATGTATGCGTCTCAAAGTGGAAGATGCTTCTTAAGGAGTGTTGGTTGGATGCATTTTGGTTCCGGTAAAGCGCGGTACCGGTGCGCTGGGAGACAAAGTGCCTATCCCAGCAAGTGGGTAGCCAAAAACCCGGACTTGGAAGAGTCTATCTTAAGTAGCTTGCACAGCTATGAAGCTGATGAGTTTATTGTAAAATCGACAGCCTAAGATCTTATGATGATTTTCTATACATCTAGGAGTTAAACCTATGGCATATGTTGTTGTATATCATACGACTCTCCTGGTAATTTTGTGGTTTTGCGGTCTGCATTATTCTGCTGTCTACTTGCCCAAGCCTGCCCGGTGCCCTTAGCTGCATATCGGCGCCTAGCCGAGACTAAGGTTAGGTACCTTGCCTTATCACCTTAGTGTCGTAAGAGGCCCCGTACACTGGTCGTGCATTGGCTAAGTGCCTTATCTTCCCTACAGGAGTAGGTTGTTGAGCTAAAGATAATCCAATGCAAACTGGCTTTGTTTTCCGTGGCAAGGCCCTGATGGACGAAGGCCATCTATACCGCATCCTGCCCAAGCAAATGGTATGCCTTGCAAATCGAGAACAGCAATCTCCGCTGAACCCATGGCTGATGTACCTCATTGAAGAGCCGGGCTATCTCACCCATGCACAAAGTACTTTCGCTACATCGGCCCAGCTCGTGGCATTGATATGATATCGGCCATTCGACTCCCACGGTTTGGTCTTGGCTTCCCCATCTTTGCTACACAGCAAACGAATGCACTATCTCCTCCGTTGTCAAGCTCCATTGCTCCATTGCCAAGTGACCTCGACGCTCCACATCCACGGTCGTTCCCTTGAATAAAACAACGCAAGATGCGCCGACCGCCATGACCAGCCCGCGCTGAGGACAGCACCCATCCACCGCTGGCACCGCCCACGTGCGCTTTCGGAATGCCAACCGCATACCCATCGTAGCCTGGAACCCGCTGGCTCGGAGCACGCCGAAGGGGGGGAGCAGAGGGCGGCGTCAGGACTTGGTTGCCCGTTACGTTCACCGCGGGAGACCTCTTCGATCTGCGCAGCATCGCTCGCTAGTGGCCGCCACCCTGCAAACGGCCGGGGTCGCTATCTCAGCCATTGGCCTACCACAGCGTCGCATTCGAGCAGGTGGCAGCGGCGCTTTCAAAGGGTCCCGTCTGGTCTTCGTCTTCTCCTCGTCCGACCTGCCTACCCCAGCTCGTTCGCCCGACGGCCCAGCTTCCAGTTTCGTTGCATCGTCATGCCCGCTCGATGGAGATCGGATGGGGCAAATTTTCCAACCGTGAGCCAGGATGCGCTGTTCTGTGCAGTACACTATCTTCCCTTGCATCCATCCATGCTGCAGGAACCCAGCATTGCAATGGGCGGACGGCCGGACGGGGTCTTCATGGTGTTTGTATAAAAGGATCCTCCCACCACGCAGCCGTCTGGCATTGAGTCTCTTTTCCCGACCCTTCTCCTCCTCCTTTTGGTGACCGATCTGCCTGTCCTTTGAATCCAGTGCTCAGCTGCGATTCGATTCAACCCCCCATTGTTGAACGTCCTCATTACGGAGCGTAACACGTTCAGCGATAGCTAGCAATCATGCGGAGCAGCAGTGTCCTCTCTGTCGCCGCCCTGGCCAAGGTCGCCTTTGCTGGATTGTACCCAGGCATTACCCCCGACAACCACACTTGCGCTATTGGTACGTCTGTATTCGCTCGTCGGTTCTGTGGCGCATCGATCGTGTCGCAGTGCCAGCGGACTCAATTGGTGCCACATTTCGTGTCGGCTCGTCGCTGACATAGTTCCTGCTCCTAGTCAAGCCTCAATTGTCGTGCACTAGCTGTGCCGACCCTGCACTGGTCGACACCTGCTGCACTGAGACGTTTGGTGGTCTGGTCGTAAGTTTCCATTCTATCGTTTGGCTCTTGAAAGTCGTGGTTTATAACCGCCGTTGCAGCTCCATACCCAGTTCTGGACCATCTACACCAACCGTGAGGAGCTCGGTCAAGTCCTGCCAAAATACTCCTGGTCCATTCATGGCCTTTGGCCCGGTAAGTCCTACATCAGTTTTACGAGCCATGAGGAACCATAACACTAACATCGTTGTTCAGATTTCTGCAACGGTAACGCCCCACGGCCCGCATCTACAAATGCATGAGACGCACAATACTAACAAAACGGTACAGGCACTTGGACCCAGTACTGTGATTTGAGGTAAGGCGCACTCTCAGATCGAGCGGCGACCATTTCTTCTGACATGAGCTCTCCATAGCCGCCAATATGATCCTGTTCCCTCGCCCAACACCACCAACGGCAGGCCTGACGGCACTCCCGTCCCTGTTTACGAGGGCGAGTCTATCGAGAACTGGTTCGAGCCCAGTGGCAAGCTGGACCTGCTCGCCTACATGAACAAGTACTGGGTCAGCCGTGGTGAGCCCAACTGGTACCTCTGGGCCCACGAGTATTCCAAGCATGCCACCTGCTTCTCGACTTTCCAGACCGAATGCTACGTGAGTAACCTCAGGCTTCCCCCTCCATAGCCTCACAATGTCTGATCGTGATATCTTTTTGCAGGGTCCCAAGTACGAGAAGGAGGACGATCTTTGGGATTACTTCGAGACAACCATCTCCTACGACCGCACCCTGCCGACCTACAAGTGGCTTCAGGATGCCTCCATTGTGCCCTCGAACACGACCCAGTACACCCTCTCCGACATCCACGACGCGCTGGCTACTGGCTTCGGCGGCGAGAAGCCCTTTGTTGGGTGCACCGGCCCCCGTTTCAACGAGACCGCGGCAGGCAAGGGCTCGCTTGACAACGGTCGCACCCAGTTCAACGAGGTTTGGTACTACTACCACGTCCTCGGCAGACCTCAGGACCTCAACGCCAAGAAGGTTCCTGCTGATGTTGTCGGCGGTTCTACCTCGAGCTGCGCCAAGGCCGAGAACGCCATCTGGTACTACGAGCGCTCCAAGGCCAGTGAGGCTTAATTCCACCCTCCAACATCACTCAGGCGTGTAGTGTACAGTAAACAGTTAATTGTAATCACAACGCCTTTTGCACGAGGCCCCCCGCAATCATGTGCAAAGGTCGATGATGTCTGATATCTCCAGTGGAAGACCATTCTTGTCGAATGATAATTCTAGTTCTCATGGTAATGGCAAAGCTTGACTCATCATTATGCTCCAATTCTCAAATACACTGAATGTGAACAGCTGTGCGGCAACGACTTTTGTTCAACCCATGACTTCCCATAACGCCCCCCACCCGGCACTCGACCATTTGCCTGATCCCTTCTACTCATCATCAGCAAGCTCCTCAACCCTCGGTGCTTCGTATTCCTTTTGCTGCGCTGCGGTGCTGAGCGTCGTGTCAGTGCCGGTGGTGGTTGCAGACGCAGGCGCAACCTGACCAGTAGCAGCGGCGAAAGCGGAGTTGGCCCCAGGGGCGGCAGCGGCCGACTTCTTCTTCTTCTTGGGCTTGACGGTCTAGCGCAATAGTTAGCAATGTCATACCGTTGTTCCGGCACGGAGTACCCACCTCGTGCCACGCCCATACGGGTTTGAAGCTGTCCAGGAACGAGACATCTTCCCACAGGTTGGGGAAAAGCCATAACCCAGGGGGTGCAGCGAAGTAAGTGATGCAGAACAGGATAACACGGAAGATGGCCATGAGGAAGAACAGTCCCAGCAAACCCAGGAGGCCCCAGCTGAGATAGTAGACGCCTTGGCGAAGCTTGAGAGGCCACAAGGGGTATAGGACGATGGCGAAGATAATGACGAGGGCCAGGGCAGCGTACAGCTGACGCTTGATCTGGCTGCCCTCCCACAGCCAAGCGTAATACATCTCTTCCTTGGCCTCCTGCTGCTGCTCGATCCTCACGTTCCACTGGCCCTTGACGCGCTTGGGCTTCTTGCCGTTGGCACCGGGGGGCTGTTCGATCTTCGTAACTCGCAGGGCAAGCATGCTCAGAGGCAGAAGCTTGAAGGTGTTCTCAAGCGAAGCTCGGTCAGTGATCTCAGGAAGCAGCGGGTTCTTCTTGCGCGCCTTTTCGTAGGCGGGGGACTGCAACGCTCGTAGAGCTCGCTTGACTGGACACACAGCTGTCAGCACACGACTCGGCGGGACCAGCAGCTCTACCACAACATACCCTTGAACATGTCCCTTCGCTGGCCGTTCAGGATGCAGGTCCTGGGCTTCAGATCCTGGCCGCGCAGGAACTTGGCGAGCGCCAGAGCCGCGGGGTTGGGCGGGCCAGGGACGATAGGCTGCGGCCGACCCTGCTGAGCACCAGGCGGGGGGTGAGGGTGGTTGTGAGGATGCGAGTGCTGGCCAGGTGGTCCCACAGGCTGTCCGGCTTCCTGTGCGGCGCGCATGCGGGCGTGGTGCTCCATCTGCTGTCTCTTGATGTGCTCGATGAACTCGGGCACCGTCATGCCGGCCTTCTGGGCATCCTCGGCGATGCGTCGCTGGATCTCCTGGATCTGCTCGGGTGTAGGGCGCTGGCCGGGGCCGGGCATGGGAATCGGGATGGCGCCGGGCGGCGCCTGGCCTGGAGGGAAGGGTGGCGGCGGTGTTGCCATTGTAGGTGTCTAGCGAGGACAGAAGGAATGTGCGAAACTAATTCGGGGCCTCCAAATGCAAATGCAAGGAAAAAGAGTGGCGGAGGTGGGAGGCTTCGGGTTGCGAAAGAAATCACCAAAGTCGTTGGAGGTGGTGGTGTTTGCTGGCTTCTTGAGACCACATGTCACTCCAAATGACAACAGGGTGTTCACTTGGGACCAAAATCCACGGCCCCTGCGCCGGAACGTTTATAAGCCGGACTCCGCTGGGTGGTCACCAGCAGAAGCCCTGGCCAGGAAGGGAAACACAGTGCGCCTGTCACGTTTCAACTGTGCACCCTTCCATTGCTTCTTTGACGTGGGGCTGCTTGCTGGGTCGTCGTCTCGCAAGGCTTCTCAGCCTCGCATCCGAGCTCCAGCATCCGCAGCCCCGTTTGCTACCATGGGTGATCGGCTTACCCAGCTTCAAGATGCTGTAGATCAGGTATGCGCCGCGAAGAACTTGTCGGAAGGGAAGCTCTCTGACGCTTTGGCAGCTCGCACAGCAGTTTGTCGCTTGCCTGCACTTCGTCCACATGCGCCATGACCTGGAGACTCTTGGCCCGACGGACAAGGTGCGCGACGTCAAGCAGGAGCAGAACCAGAAAGAAGGTCAGGTGCTCGCTGAGAACATCCAAGTTACGTTCTAATGTAGATCACAGTGGACCCCTTGCCCGCCGACGAATTCCGCGCCGGGATGGTCGAGCTATCGCGAGATCTCATTATCAAGGAACAGGAGATCGAGATGCTCATCTCCTCGCTCCCCGGACTCGACAACAGTGAAGGAGACCAGGAGAGGTACATCAAGGATCTCGAGGAAGACCTGAAAGCGGCAGAACTTCAGCGACAGGAGGCTCTGAAGGAGCGAGACCAGATCCTGTCGGAGCTCGATTCCGTTATTCGTTCCATCCGACGCCCATAACCCGTCCATATCAGTCTGGGTCTTCGCTGAGCGGAGGTGGCAGTCGGTTCTCGAATTAATCCTGGTGCAGCATAGCGAGGCGTTCTGGTTTGAGGTCGGGCCACCAGACGAGGCAAATGTTCTGGTAGCTTTATTCTCGCAAAAGCAAATTGATATCTATGAATCTCTAAGGTGAACGTCCGTAGGCCATGCCTTTTGTCCAGTTTCTATGCCAGTCTCAAAATGCATTCTCTAGAGCCGTACAACAAGCCGCTTACCACCCGCATCAATTCGAGGACTTGAAGAATTGGGGATAGGTTTCTCGTAGTTCCAAGATGTTACGAATTTGGAACTGAGACGCTGGCGTGGGCGGGATCGGGACCTCCTCCTCAACGAGGTGAGCAACGGTCCAGCCAAATTCTTTAGCCTTGACGCAATTCAGGTATGAATCGTCTGGTGACAATTAGCAACCGCAGATTGCGATGTTGTAAGGCGAAAAACTTACCGACAAAGTAGCAGTCTTCTGTACGTTCAACACCGGCTTGTTCCATGGCCTTGCGGTACATTCTGGGGTCCGGCTTGCAGATCAATGGCTGCTCGGCGTAGTCACAGAATGTGAGACCCTCAAAGAGATCATCAATACCGAGGAGCCGGAGCACTCTCTTCGCGTGGTTCACGTAGGCGTTGGTGAGCAGCCACATTCTAACCTTGCTCTTGTCGATATCCAGAAGCATCTGCCGAAGCGCGGGGTTCGGCTTGATGACACGATCAAGGGGGAGAGCGTCGTCGACCTTCGCGTTGTAGTCGAGAGGGTCGATCTGGTGATGCCGCACAAGACCCTCGATGGCCAAGCCATAGTTGGTGTAGTACTCCTTGTGCAGTCGAACAGCGTCCTCCCAGGGAATGTTCAGATGCGTGGCGAAGTACTGGTCAATCAAGTCGGCCATTAGGTCGTGAACCTTGGCGCCTGGGCTCGGTCAGACATGGTGCAGGTTGCATGTTTATGATGCCGGCTTACTTTTAGGATATAAGCAGTTGTCGATATCGCTGTCATGAAGCCAATTAGATTCAAGTATAAGCAAGAAAACGCACAAGCACGCTTACAAGAAGAGGACCGGTTTTCCGGCTTTCGTTCCATTCGTTTGGCTCATCTTGAAAGATCGCGCTCTTGCTGTTTTTGAATCCGCCCAGAGCAAGTGAGGTGTTTTGTTGAGATGTAAAGCTGATCTGAAGATGGGCGAGAAAAGTTTGAGCATAGAAGTCAATCCGTTGTTATTGCGAAGCAGGAGGTGCTTTGACTTTCTTCATACGTCTGTTCCTTTTGTGGATGTGTTTGTCGATGACGCTCCCAGCACGAGAAGCAAAGGGAATCCGATCCTTATTTAAACTTATTGAGTACTCTGGGTGGACTGGAAAGCGGCAGTTATGGAAATAAGAACGGCAGCGCCCGGTGCCTCGTGGCTTCAGAAAAGAGCCACTGCAAGGTAGGCAAATGGACAAGGGGTCTATGGCACGTTGCAGCGAATTCCTTGACTCACACCGCGGCTACTAGATCGCAGACGTAACCGTTGTTGTGAATGCTTTGCGTCTGGACGTGCTGGATGAGTAATACGGCATGTTTCACACGCTGCATTTGCTTCGATATCGGCGATGACGCCCCGACCACTGCTCGCCTATTGCCGGCTATACGCTAGCTTCTGCGATTTATTAGTGAACCGATGCCAGAAATTGGGCCCTGGGCTCTCATGTCGGGACCGCCTGTAGCTCTGGCTAAGGTACCTTCTGTTGCCCACCTACCGGTGCCTTGGGTCAGGTACCTTACTTGCGTGCCTCGGTTTGCGAGCTCATTCTGCCAGCTCACCGCCTACCGTTCTTGTGCCAATAATTATTTCCCATAATTTCGCTTTAGTTGACCGTCTGTATCCTGAAACCTTTCCCCCATCACACACATACACTTTCCATCGTAACGTCACACCCAATATGTCCCGGAGGCAGATCAGGAGGACTCAGCGCTCATATACACTGCGCGTCTAAGGTCGAGCCTTCTCTCCGCGGGCTACGAGGCCGCGTTAGACGTCCACCGCGTTTCTCAAGAAACGGGTGCTGGCCCAGCGTCCTCTTCCCTTTTTGCTATAATTCTGTACCACCGCCGCCTTCAAGATGGCACAAGGACAAGTTGTGCTGCAGCGTCTCGCTCAGCCTGACCTCCAGCAAGTACTCACAGACAGAGAACAGCTCGAGGCTCAAGAGTACAATAGGATTGTACAACTTCGTGATTTGGTCGTTTCTGGAAGTCATCCAAATATCAAGCTACCTCAGAGCGCTGTCACGGCGTTGCAGTCCTCGTCCCTTAAGGCTGTGGCCCAGCCCACTGAACCTAATCCTTCCCAAGCTACTGCGGAAGCAGCGTCTTCTACCTTGTCTAGGAACTCGCAAAGGCCGGGTAGGGTAGAGATCAATCCGATTTTTCTCGAGAAATCGGACGATCTCATCCGAGCTGAGTTGCAGTTGCAGCGGCAGAGGATTGAACGAGCCCTGAAGGAAGAGGTTGATCAGCGCCGCGCCGCCAAACAAGCTCAAACGGAACCGCTGTCCGAGCTTGATCTGTCTGATGTTTTGGCAAAAGCCCTGACTATTGTCCAAGCTAGCGCTGCTCCTCCACCTCTTGTTGATGACAACTTGACTGCTAATTTGGAAGCTGCAAGTGACTCCTTCGATGACAACACATTCTACTCGTCGCAACACGATACCCCTGAGTCGCATCTTACGTCTCGCGTACGCAACGAGTCTGAGGACCTCCAGGCAGCCAGCGGTCTGGGACAACCGATAACAGCAGCATCGAACCATGCCATACCTGCATCTGAACAGCGAGCAGATGCATCCCCGCAAGGTAACCAAGCAATCGCGGCATCTGCGGCCCGGCCGCGTCAACGGGTTGTGACCGACATCAATCAACCATCCAGCTCTCGTGCTGTTCAGGTGCCAGGCTTGAATAATTATCTCGATCGAGGCGTTTCATCGACCGGTCCCAGTCATCTAGCGAGCGGAGAACAGTCGGAAGACTCGGGGCCCATGGATGTTGAGTACCAGGGAGGAAATGCGGCGATAAGAGCGTCTCGGCACGCCCGTGACGCCTATGCTGCAATTCATCCACCCTCACCTCTGGCTCGAGACTTTGCTCCTGCCGATATCCGCCCTGTACAGGTCGGTGATGCCAATGTGACTAGTTCCAGGGGAGCGCCAGCGCAGGTAACCGCTCTTCGACACGAAGCCAGTGCTGCGACAAGCCCGGAGAGCTCTCCGCAAGGTCCTAACGGGAGACAAGCCAATAAGAAAGGCAAGAAGAAGAAGAGAAAGGCTGATCGGCAAGCGCCAGATAATGAGCCTGCTCCCTACATCAAACCCGAGCCACGCTCACCATCTCCAATTGCTGGGCCGGCGTTCCTTAGACCGAGCAAAAGGCAGAAGCATAACCAGATACCGGCTGGTGAATTAAATGTTGCTGAGCCTAGCTTCGCACGAACAACCGCTCCGGCACCACAACACGACGCTTACGAGGCAGCTGTTCGCCCCGATGAACGATTGGCAAGGAGTTATGGCGAATCAACCGTCCCACCTCAGCGAGTTGCGAGTACCTCGGTCCTAGGTGAGACGAGGTATGGACCAGGGTTTGCGAGCGGCCATGAAGCCTCGGACGAGGTTTACATGCGCCAATATGCCTCACCACGTACCCATCCATTCGCCTCCAACGGCGGGCACCCTCCAAGACCTGTTGCCCAACATGTCATAGTTGATGGCCCGTATAGAGAGTCCCCGCGCATTGGTCGTGACCCCTATGAGGTTTCTCGCATGAGTGTGCGGCCTGACAGTGGACCTCTTGTGGCTGCGCCTAGGCCACCTCCAACCCGCATATTTGTGGATGCGTATGGCCGGGAGTACATTGAACCACCTCCACCTTCAGTGAGACATTCTGTTGCCCCCAGCGTGGCGCCAGCGGACTCGGAGATCTATTACGAACGAGTTCGGGCGCCTTCACGGTACCCAGAGCCCGTGTCTTATGAAGATGGAGTAGTCTACCCCAGGCCCACACCTACCTACTCTATCCCACGACGAGTCGTGACTCAGCCAGAATATATGGCTCAGGATTACCGGGATTCCCGGCATCGCGAGTATTCCACGGCGAGAGCAATGGGGTCCTCGGGGGAGTTTGTTCAGGTTATGGCACCACCAGGCAGGAGGATAATAGAGGAGCGACCGCGTGAATATGTCCCGCGAGCCGCCAGTGTCCGACCTGCGGAGACTGTACGATATGAATTTCCACCAGACTATGGGCGGATACAAAGTGTACGACCTGAGGGGCCGACTCGCGAGTACGCCGCATCAGCACATCACGAACCACGAAGACAGCTTGTGCAACCATATTCGAGAGAGTTTGGCTCCCGCCCTGTTGATCAACATGTTGTTCGAAGGGAGTATAGCACACGGCCTACGGAGCAGTATTACGATCCGCAAGTGCCTGGTGGCGAAGTAGCTTTTATTGAGAGACCGAGAGGTGCTACGCAAGAAATAGTGTACGCTGATGATATGAGGAGAGAGCTGTATCGATAATAATGGCTATTATTATACCATGGGATTAGATTTTGGCAGAGGTCGAGCGCGCATTTCTAGTTCGCAGGAATGAAACTAAAGCAAGCATATACCTACTGAATTCACTGATTTACTCCTTTGTGTGATTTTTTCCATGTGAATCATCGGTCCAGTGGTGAGAATGCATCTAGCCAAGCAGGTCTGAAAAAACAACACAACGTAAAACCAGAAAGATACTAGAACTAGGTAGCCACTTCTATCTTAAACTCTTGCAAGATTCCACATGGATAAAACCAAAACCAAAATGCTAAAGAGAAGTTATTATATTAAAGATTTTAATAGATATTTCAGAAGGGTTTAAGGGATTTATTTATTATTATTTGTTATATTTTGGTCTCGCAGTCGACGCTTTTTCTAGCCGCTTGCCAAAGCCCTGTCGTGTGGAACAAAGAAAAGATGGATAAGCCGAACCAAAATATGCCCAGATACGATGTCGTTACGGCATGGAACCGAGGAATGCTACCCACGATGGAACTTGTGAACCTCGTGTTATATTGACAAACAGCAGATTTTAACCAACAGCACCACATACACCTAAGCGCGGCAGGAAGTTCCCAGGCGAGACAGATGCCGATGAGGTCATTCGTCGTATCCAGAAGTGGCCGCTAGATTGGCCACACGTTCTTACTGGGGTCTGTGACGACGATGGAGGCTGTGAATATTGAGTGGCTCCACTCCGAGATTGCCGGATTGGCGCCCATTTGGAAGAACTGTCAATAATCAGAGATGGCGTACCAAATACATGTTTGCATTGTGCTTGAGCTGAACATGATATAGGGGTTAAAGACACGTGGAAATGTCGTATATCGACAGAAGACGCTCTACTTGGGATACGAGAATGACTACCCTTTTTTTAGGGGGGAAAAATAGAAAGTAAGAAAAAAATATCAGGATGCGGGCTCCCTCCCTTCCAAGCTGGCTGTGAATCCCACTCGCCCAAGCTGATGGGTTTCGTTGGCCATATGCGTAGCTCTACTGACTGATTTGCCCTTACCAGCCACGTTTCGAGCTGGAGGTTGATTTTCGGTCGAGGGTCACGTCTCACGTCACCCTTGGCCAGGCAGTGTTCTCGTTTCCATTTCGGACGACGTTCAGCGTCTACCGCAAGGTACCCAAACGTCGGGCGAGGTACCTCTGGCTGCCGCGGCCAGTGGAGTCGCGTGGGACCTGAGCTCGGAAAGCTTGGGGTACCTAAGGTTCCTACCTGTACGATGTCACCAAGACGCAACGTCGACCTTTTTAACTGGGGCTGAACCAAGTCGAGACAAACGCTGCAGGACGTGCTGCGGAGGATATCTGTTTCAACCGGAGGAGCTGTATGTTTGACCTCACCATGAGGCAGGTAGCCTCGAGGATCTCTTGGGGGCTGTCGTGTTGTCTCTCCCACCCTGCTCGCCTCAGACCAAAGCGACGAAGACATGGTGTTGTTCTTGGCTCCTGGTTAGGGTACGGTAGGTCGGGAAGGTTGCTTTGGCCGAGTCCCATTAGCATGGCGCCGCGCGCAGCACACCTCCGGCTCTGGCCCCCGCTATCGTGCAGCCCACAGCGCATCATTCGCGGATTGACAGTTCTGACCAGGGTAGGGCTAATTGGGGGTTGCGCATGGCACGTTGAGTTTTCCTGACGTGTTTCATGCCAGCAACTCCCGTCGACAGCCATCAACACGACATGTCCGCCGACCTCTTCCGTACATGCTATGTGCTGCGATTAAAAATAGGGTTTATGAGCTTTGCTCGTGTTCGACTCGAACCATGTACTTGATTCTTCGCAAGAAAAAAAAAACCCCCGACCAACTATGGCAAGGCGGTGGTGCGACCTTTTTCGCGTCGACGTATGGTACGTGAGCAAGGGCAAGGTTCCATGCCGTTTACCTTGCCTTGCCTTACCTCTGGGCACGTCCTCAAACCATCCTGGCAGTTCACCTGAAGGCTACCTGTGCCAGCTGCTCTGCGGGATCCACCCAGGGCTTGGGGTCCGCGAGTCCACTGGTCATAACTCCCGTCACTAGCAGCCCCAGCGCAGCCCGGTCCAGCCCAGCCCAGCAGAACCAGGTACACTACCATACCTTAGTCTACCTTGCCTTACGCTGGCTCACCGGGGCGCCTTGTTCGAGCGTCAGCCCACTGAGGTAGATCACTTGCACCTTGGAATGGGATTGTACTCTGGGTACTGTACCTGTACACCTTACCTTACAGAGTACGGACCATGCAAGCAGTTGCAAGGACCCTGCGACCGTGAGACTCTCACGCGCAGTATCAAGAACCTCATGAGTCTGCAAACATTAAGTGCGTGCAGAAGCCTTGATCTTTGGGAAGCGCTCTCTGCAAACCTTTCCCACCACCTCCATGCGTGGCAGGCAAATTCTGGCATCTGACTTCAACGCCCTACCTGACCTTTGCGGCGCTCCTTAGGTCAGCAGTTCGTCTTACTTGGAGAATGCAACACAGCCGTCCTCGCGTGCATGTACCCACCTAACATGAACTACGGGACCGCACTACCGCTGGCTGTTAGGGAGGCTCTACCCGCAAGAGATCTACCTTGCTGTACGGGAGGGTACATTCGCTTCTGCCCAGCTGGCACGCTCACAACTGGGAAGTACTCCCTCCCGAAGCACATCGAATCGCCGTGCCCCGAGTCCAGCCAACCTCGTTCGCTCACGCACTGAGCTAATCGTCCATCCTCGCTCTCCTCCTCTTCTCCTCTTCCTCCTCATCCTCCTCCACCACCTTCACCACCTTGCCGTCTTTCCTCGCCTTCCCCACCAGCTTGGAGAGGGTCCGGAACGCACCTCGAATACCCAATCCTTCTTCTTTCTTTCTCCCTTTCCCCCAGGCGTCCTTTTCTTTATCTCAAGCTTCATCTCGATACCCTCTTTTTCCCTTCTTTGCCTGGGGTTGTTGTTCCGCTTTGACTTCGCCTACGTCCTTCTGCCGACCTTCCCGACCTTCTGTTCCCGCCTCGACACCACAACCTTGCCGGCTTCCGCTCAACATGAACAAATTGGCGAACATGCGTCACTGGTCAGAGAGGATGAGCCCGAATTTCGGCATGGGCCGTCCCAACGTCCCCATGAACGCCATGAATCCCCACCCAAAGACGGCACCCCAACCCGGTCCTCCATTAAGCTCGCCGCAGACTTCTGATGCTACGATTCACTATTCGTTCAACGTCCCCTTCGCCTCCGACCTCGCGGGGCCCGACACCGAGGACATCCTGCACGCCACGCGCGATGCCGTCATGCGCTGGACCCACCCCGAGGATGCTCCTGATGACGTCCAGGTCCACGAACTCCCCGTTCACGCCCAAAATCTTGCGGAGCTCCGAAAGCTTTGCAGGGACCTCTCCGGCGGCCCCCTCCCAATCGAGGCTCAAGTCCTGTCCGCTGCTCCCAAGAACGGGAAAGGCGGTCAAGTCACAACGGTCTGCCTGTCTGGGTCTCCAGAGCTGGTGCACAAGAGCCGAGAGACTATTCTGAATGACATACCGATCTCTCTGGTATGAAATGACCTGCGGCAACCCAGTGATGCCATTGCAAGTGGAGTACTAACTGTCTACAGCGTTGTACCACCATTGACGTTGATGGCAAACTTGTTTGCGATCTCAACGCCGGTGTCCTGAAGAAGGATGTAACCGATACTCTAGATTACATCTCAACCTTTTGCGGGGTTGACATCTTCCTGCTGGGCCCTAAATTAACTCCTGTTGTTGACGGAATGACTGGTGATTCGGAGATGCGAATGGACCAGCGCTGGCGTATCGCCATTTACGGCCATCTTCTTGCGGCCGAACATGCCAAGGCTCGTGTGCTCATTCACATCGATACACTAGTAAGTCCTTCAGTCTCTTACTGCTCTTTTGCACGGATCTCGGCGCCTCTAACATGTCTCCAGCTCGGTCGGGTTGTTGATGCCACAAGGGTTGAGCTATCTGTCCATCAGCTCGTTTGCGGTCGTCACAGGAAAAACATCAAGCTGATCGAGTCTTCTACCGGAACTGCCATCTACTTTCCACCTCTGTTCTCGCAGATGTGCCGCTATTGCCCCCCGCAGGCGACCCGGCGAGACCCCACCGAAATCTTTATCACCGGTGACACGCCTCATGCTATCGAGATGGCGAAGCAAAAGCTGCACGAAACGGTCTCTCGCATTCGACTTTATGTCAAAGATGTCACTATCCCTGCGGCCAAGATCGACAGCATTTTACTCACGCGCCTCGACAAAGTTCGGAAAATTCTCGAGGCAAACGGGACCTACGTCATGTTCCCTCCTCTGGCATGCCAACGCACCATGGTCAGAGTTCAGGGCAGCGAAGGGCTCCCTGTTGAGCGGACCGTTCGAGAGCTTATGTCTTTAGTAAGAAACTTGGCAATCACGAATGTCTGAGCAACAAAAACTGACCCTATCTAGGCTGGCCAATTCTACAGCGCCGGCTGGTATATCCAGCAGCCTGATGCAAGACAGCTACCAAACCCGACAGAGATGCAGGCTATACTCGGTGATATATGTGCCAACTCCGATGCGGATCTCTCCTTTGACAAGATGACATTTACCGTTACCGGATCTGACGACGCTGTTAAATCGGCATTGACAGTCATATCGGATATGAAATGGGTCACTCAAGCTCAGTACCAGATTCGGGTCAAGATTGAGCTTGCCAATGAACACAAGGAATTCGTCAGTGGAAAGAAGAACGGAAAGATCAACAAGATCATGGGTCAAAGTGAGTTGGGATCGCTGCGGCTGTTGCAGGCAAAACTAATTCAAGAAAGGCAACGTACAAATCATTTTTGATGGGTTCAACGAGTACAACTTCAATATTGATGTCATGGCAGCCGGCTTTGATTCCATGAAACAAGGCTTGACGCTGGTGGAGCAGGAGATGCCGGCTTCCATTTCTTTCCACGTCCCTGACCAATACCACAAACGCATCATCGGCATTGGAGGTCAGCACATCCAACGCATCATGAAGAAGCATTCGGTCTTCGTCAAATTTTCCAATGCCATGGACAGAGGTACAACCCTAACAAGTTAGCTGATCATGAACTTTTCTAACTTTCTTGAACAGGTGGCATGGGTCGCGAGGATGACGATATCAAAGTCGACAATGTTATCTGCCGTACGCCTGCTCGCAATGCCCAGAATCTCGATGCGGTCAAGAATGAGATTCTGGAGATGGTTGACAGAGCCGTAAGCCTTGGAAACTTCTTGTAATTGTGTCAAGATGAGCTAATTCGGTGGTGCAGGATTCCGAGTACACTTCCCAGATTGTGAACGTTGACCGACTCTACCACCGCGAGCTGATCGCCCGCCTTCCAGAGATTGACGAACTCGAGCAGAAGTACAACTGCAAGATTAGCTTTCCCAGCACGGAGCAGGCGAGCGACGAAGTGACTGTGACTGGCCCTCAGTGGCAGGTTCCCCACTGTGTCGATGAGTTTCTGGGCATGGTACCCGATAAGCACGAGCTTGTACTTGCCCGCAGTCCCGAGCTGATCAAGTTCCTCGAGTCCCCGGAATTTGCGCACGACCTCGTTCCTAAGCTCAAGAACCAGTACGAAGTTGAGCTTTCGGTTCACCAAAACCCGGAAGAGACTACGGAAGACGGCTCCCCCACCGTGACACTCATCTGGGGTTTTACCCGCAACAACGCAGGTGGCCTTCGGGATGCTATGGAATTCTTGCAGGCTCAGTTCGCTACATCGGGCGCAGTCATCACCGTTGTGAAGGGTGCCATTCCCCGACCCAAGTCCGACTCGTTTGAGGATTCTCTTCAGTATTTCGATTCCAAGCTTCTTCAGCATGCACCGACCTCAGTCGCCACAGATTCACCTGTTAAGGCTGCCTTCGGTGATGAGGTTGCTCGTGAGCGAAGCAGTATTCTTGACCGTCTCCGCAGGCCTGGAAGCATGACTTCTATTTCATCATTCTTGGACCGCAGAAAGAACAGCTCCCATTCCGCCAATGGCCTTTTCTTCAAGGGCTCCAACAATGTCTCAAAGTCGTCCCTTATCTCCATCGAATCCACCCGCAGCTTCAATGCCGACAGAAATCCTTGGAACGACAGCGGCGTTAACCTAGCCGATGACGACAACCCATGGGCTGCGCGACCCATTAGCAACCACGTCGACAACAAGTTGACTATTCCACACCACGGCGATGCAACACCTCGCCACGGTACCCGCGCGTCTGGCGACAGCGGGCGACCTTCCACTTCCCATTCTTTCAATTCTGGATACCCCGCCCCGATTGGGCCTTTCCGTTAGATTCCAAATTAGAAGCCTCTACGTGCGAAAATACCCCCTCCCCCGGCTGGATATACCCTGGCGTAAGAAATACCCTGGAACATCTGTTTCTGCATCGGTCGGTTCATGTTGTTGTGTCCTTTCAAGTTGCCTTTGTTGATTTCCATCGCATTACATTGCCTAGTTGTGCTTTATGTGCTTTCCATTTGCTCTGCTTTTCAGATTATATTGTTTGGTTACCAAAGTTAGTTTTGTTGTTTTTCATGTCTTACGTCCACTCCCTATACCCTGTTTGTGCGACGAAAAGTTTCAAGATGAAAAAGCGAAGAAAATACCCCCGTGATGAAATACCAAGCGATGTCTTGATTTGAAGATCGATCGTCGTGATGGGAAGAAAAGGATGAGGAGTGAGGCGGTGCAGAAAAGTCCGGAGGAAGCAGGCATTGAGCAGGAGGCAGCTGTGAAGGGAAACACGGCTTCGGTGCTTCTTGCTACGGAGACGAGGTCTCCAACGACGGGTGTTGGTCACCTGGTCTTCCAATAGAATGTCCTTGGAAGAGGTGGATGGGATGAAATATGGAAGACGGATGGTCAGTTTGGCAGGTTATGAAGGACTTCAACACACGATGATACCAAGCGTTGCGACAGAGTTTTTTTCAGTCCCAAGGGTTCAATAAAACTTCGAGACGTGGCTTTCTGCATCAAATCTACCACAAGAATATCGTGTAGTGTGAAGGTGCTATAAAAACAGAAGAACTAATCTACATGTGCAATGAGTAAACCTCCGTACTAATCTACAAGGCACCCTCACGATGCTCAGGGCTCCTAGACTGAGCTACTTGGTAAGGTAGCAACGACTAAAAAACGCAAGCAAATGTTGCGTTTCGAAAAGACCAAAGCAAAAATTTGACAGGTCAGTGGGCAACCTCCTCTATATAATCCAAACTCCATGATTTTTTCCTCTGCGCCTTCTATGTGATGTTACAAATTCTTCCCCGCTTCTGAATGGATGAGCCGGGAGGTGTAAGGACGCGCTCCAATGTCTCGCCTCGTCTCAAGCAGTCAGCGGGCCTACCATGACTTGCTCACGGCCCAGCTTGCTCTCCGCGAGGGTCACCTGCCTCTCCCTTTTGCGCTGCTCGGCCTCGATCCGCGCAAATTGACCCCGGGCCCCGTGCTTGAGCTTCGTGATCATGTCGGATGCCTTCCCCTTGGACAGCTGGTGCGGGGCGAGAGACCTGGCTTTGCCGCGCATCTTGTTGATGAAGTCCAGCTGTCCTTGCGTGGGCGGGAGAAGCCTCCAGGGTTGAAACCGCTCGATGAAGGTGTGGGGAAAGGCGTGGGAAGCGTAGTTGTCGGCGCCGTGGACCGCATCCTGGAAAGTGGATGCAGTGAGGATCTCGCGGGGGGTTGCGTATGGCGATTTCGAGCCCGACGCGGTCAAGGCCCGTACCTCAACGGCTCGATAAATCGGACCGTCGGTGGTGCCCGGCTCGGCGGTTCGCTCGATCCGGATGTATGAGCCGCTCGGGGCAGAGAGGACGAAGCGCTCTGGTCCAATCTGAACCCATGCGTATCGACTAATGGCTCGTATATGTCTCTCACCGGAGGTATCTGCGATGAGATCGAGCACTGAAGAGTAGTCCGTGAACGTAACGGCATCGGCGGCACTGGGTGATGCTTTCGAATCGCTTGTTATCTTTTGCTGAGTCGCTGCTTCGGTTTCCTTGCGCTGCTTGAGCCGGCGCATGTCATCGAGTGAGGCCTCGTCTACTAGTTCGTTCGGGTCCAGCCCGAATAGAGTGGGTGTTGTTACAATGCCAGTTTCCAGGCTGGAGACCAGGTCGATGATATGGCAGTTTTTCTTGCCCGGGTGCAGCCGCATTCCCCTGCCAATCATCTGGACCAGCAGGTTCCGCGAACGAGTTGGTCTGCCCAGCACAATGCAGTCGATGTTTGGGATATCGGTACCCTCGGTAAAGACTCCACAGTTGACAAGAACGGGAAACTCGCCCTGCTTGAATGCATCAAGGATCGCGCTCCTTTCGAGCCTTGGTGTTTCGCCAGTCACAAACCTAGCATCGTAGCCGTAGTCGCGAAACTTCTGCGTCAGCCCCGAGACGTGCGCCAGGTCGACACAAAAAACAAGGGTTGACTTTCGATCAGTCGCCTTGGCCATCCAGCTGCGGACGGTCATTTCGTTGACCTCGTCCGTGTTGACAACCTTGGAGAGCTCGCCGGTCTGGAAGTCGCCAAAGGCTCCGCTCTTCACCTTGGAAAGATTGGCCGAGGATTCCACAGTAGTAAACATGACATCCGAAAGCCATTTGTCGGCAATCATGTCAACGTAATCCTTGTGGTACACAATCTCGTCGATGACAGCGCCCAGCTTGACACCATCGAAGCGGGAAAACGTGGCGGAGACGCCGATGAGAGTAGGCGAGTCTGGCCTCTTTTCAGACAGTCCAAAGTGTCGCAGTGTCTTCAAGTAGCCCGGGGCGACAATGTGGTGTGCCTCGTCCACCAAGACGAGTTTGAATCGCGACACGTCATATTTTTCAAGACGATCCTTGGAGGTGATGCTCTGCACGCTCGCAATGGTAATGTCTGCAGTACCAGAGGCATGCAGCGATCCCATTTCAATCTCTATCCTTTTATCTGGATAGGCGAGCTGGCAATGCCGAGCGGCTTGTTCCACGAGCTCACGGCGATGGGCCAAGATCAGCGTGCGATCAGCAACTTCTGACGGCGACGGGATCTTGTCGATGAGCTGCGTGAAGATGACCTTGACTCAAACGTTAGCGACGACCACGCCGAGACATCATGAACCAAGCACCTACAGTCTTACCACTTCCAGTGGCGAGCGATATGCCAACACGTTTATGGCCGCGCTTGAGGGAAACCAGCACGGATTTAATGCATTCCTTCTGATAGTCTCGAAGCTTCAGCTGGGACTGGGAGGCCAAGGTCCCGGCGCAGGCTCGAAGGATCCGGGGGTGATGAAGATGGCCGGTGGCCCATGTTTTTGGCCGAAACACACATCTCGCAATGGACCTTAGCATTGCACATGGCGATGCAAACATCAACGCAGTGACGGTAGTAATGTGGTCATCGAAGCAGATTTGACATCGGCAGTTGGTCCTTATTGGCCACTCGGGGCTTCAACTGAAAGATGAAGAGCAAATTTAGCGTCCGGCTGTTGCAATGCCTTGTTACATAAGCAGCCTTCTGTCCGCGCTAAAATAGGTACCTCAGCCCAACAGCGCTGTGGGCTGCAGGTACCGTCTCATCGACGTTGCGATTTCGCCAATGAGAGCGGCAACAGAAGTATCGGTACCTGCGGATTGTAGCCGTTCCGGTCTCCATCTTCAGGGTCTCTTTGCCATCCATGAATCTCCTTCCCGAAAGCAGTTCAATATATGTTTTGGATAAGACGACATACGCTCCAGTTCCTGCTTCCGATCTGACAAGATGATCTAAGCAGCAAATCACAAACCACACAGTCTGCTTGAGAGGCTCATGGCACAATCCTTTCGCTCTCCGGCCCATCCACGAGAATTCTTTTCAACAACCAGCCCGCACTCACATCTGGGCACAATGATATCAACGCGCTGCCTGCCGCCGGTATATGAACATGTCGTCCGATGCAGAGTACTCTCTCGATGCTGGAGAGTTGAGCGATGAACCCAACGCCACGTCTCATGGCTTTCGAGCCTCTCCTCTACTTGGAAATTTTGACCTGGCTGCGAATTATCGCCCCTCGAGCGGCGAAAGCGCCAGTGAGAGCGACGAGCATCATGGCTTCTCCCTGAGCGAAGTCGAGACCGCCCGCAGCTCCCCTCTCAAGCGACCTGCCGAGGAAGATGCTGCTGTTCTGCCGGCTTTCAAACGACAAAAGGGGCTTTTAAACCCCGAGTATCTCGACCTGCTCAATGTAGATATCGAGGATGCAGCACAGCGCCTCTGCACAGAAGATGATTACGACCTTCCTCCGAGTCAAATCGGCCTCACGCATTGGTCATCCATGGAGAAGCGCCTGTTCTTTGAAGCTTTGGCGCGCCTGGGCAAGCACAATCTCGCCGCGATAGCAAGCAGAGTTGGGACCAAAAGCGTTGTGGAGGTTAATCACTACTTAAGTTTTCTTCATGAAAACCATGTGGCTAGGCGAAAGATCGACCATCGTCCGATCATCAACTTATCTGAGTATCCTGCGGCTGTTGAACTGAGCCAGCGTTGCTGCCATGCTCAGGAAGAGGTTGCGGATGTCATATCGCTCAGGCAAGAGCGTCGAGAGCAACAACGAGAACATGCCAAATGGGGGGGCGGCGACCATTGGGACATCACTTCAAATTTGGCAAGACGCCTGGACAAGGGAGAGCAGATGGGTGATGATAAGGACCTAGCATTCATGCAGCTTTTCCATCTCAGCCGGTTTCTGCAGCTCTCCGATCGCGTTTTCATGAACTCTTCAATTCCCAGCAACAACTGGAGATTCGTAGATGACAGGCCACCCTCCGTGTGGACCACAGCGTTTGAGGACTTCTACTCGCTGATCCTATCTATCACTAGGCGTCTTGTGCAGACAACTCTATTCATCAGCATGTCGAGGATCCGTGCCAAGAGCGAGTTGATACCCGGGACAAAGAACATTGTCCACCGGAAGGACGTCGAGGCAGCCATTGCATCGTTGGGAATGGCATCCAATTCTCGGAAGTTTTGGCTTGAAAGCGCTAGACGCTTACGCTTGGATGTTTACGACCCATCTTTTACTGTCGAAGAGGACGATGAAGAGATACCTCTATCATATGACGATGTCGAGGCGGCATTAGCAGAGGACGATGATGCCGAAGCAGACGCAGGTTCGGATGCCTCACCCACTAGAAAAGACATCGATTCGGACCAGGAGTCTCTCAAGAACGAGCTGGTAGAAAGTGATGGAGACTCAGACGAAACCCAACAGAATTCACCGGTCTTACTAAGCGTGCAAGACGAGATTGAGCAGGAGGCAAACGAAATCCTCATCTACTCTGCAGCCGATTTCCCCGAAACCACGAGGGCCAAAGAAGCCCTCGAGCGGCGAATAGTCATGGAACGGCAGCAGGAACAGCACGCCGACCTGTGCGACGAACACGCGAGTCACAAGGCAGAGGCGGAGATGTGGGAACTGCTCCAGAAGCCACCGCCCATGCCCCAGCTAAAGGTGCAGGATCCGGGGCCAGCGCCGTTGTCCAACCTGGACGTGGAGAGCGTTTACGGCCTGGGTCGGAATTGGAGGGCGAATACTCGGTATTACAGCGAATGGGAAACGCGGCCCGATTTGAATAATTGATAATTTTCAGTCTTTGGTCTGACAGATCAGCTCGTCTTGTCTAGCAATGGCAGGCAGACGGGTATCTTTTGGAAAGAAGCCAGGGAGCTCAACCTATATTTCACAGTGACGGGGAAAACGCAGTAGTCATAGACATAGCGCATATTTACGATGAATTTTATGCAATCGCTGGGTATCTAAATGCCACTATGGCCTCGTGTTTTGTCGGTAGCATGCACAGGTGACGTGAGCAGGTCACGTCAACCTGCTCGTCCCCTTCCCCTACGTCCCCTTCCACGGCCGCGTCCTCGGCCTCTCCCTGCTCCCCTGGTTGTGCGTGAGGCGGGCGTGCCGCTTTCCTCCGCGCTCTCCTCCTCCCCATCTTCCGAGCCGCTCTCCTCTCCTTCCTCCTCGTCCTCCTCTTCCGTCGAATCAGCAACCTCTGTTTTGTCGGTCTTCTCTGCCTTCTCTGCCTTCTCTGCCTTCTCTGCCTTTTCGGCTTTCTCTGCCTTCTCAGCCTTGTCGGTCTTTTCGACCTTCTCAGTCTTTTCGACCTTCTCGGCCTTGGCCTGGCTCGCCGCCCGGGCTCGGCCTCTGGAGCTCCGCGTCGTCTTGGGCGCCGGGGACTGCGTGTCCGTCCCGTCCTCTGTGTCCGCCACGGAGGATCCTCTTGCCTTGGCCAGGGCTTCGCCGCGCTTGCGCTTCTTCGGGCCCGCAGGCGGAGGCGAGAGCTCGAGCTCGGCGGGGGATGTCGGCGCCTCGCTGGGGTCGGCAATGGCACGTTGCATCATAGATTCGAGGAAGTCGCCATGCGGTAGCGAAAACTCGACGTATTTCTCGTCCAATTCCTCGTCGTCAAAATACTCCCGCTCGTCAATCATGTCCAGGTCGTAGTAGGTCCGTAGCTTATCCCAGATGTACGGGATGCGCGTGTGATTGTACATGTCGGGATCAAAACCATGGTTGCGGAGGTGCTCCGAGATTGCTATCATTCGGAAGTGCTTGTGCATGCCTGTAAGGGCGGCAGCAGGTTAGCCATGTGCATCAGTCGTCAAACGTTGGTCAGGGTACCTCAGGCAAACGCACCAGCTGGTTTCCACCGGATCACAGCTTTGAAGAGGGACGCTATTTGATCGTCCGTCCATTGGTCATTGAGGCCGTTGGTAGCACCCTTGGACGCTGCAGGAACAGGTGTTGATGGTGTGTCAATGTCCATGGCATCCTCGTCGCGTGTTGGTGTTGATGTGGCGGCAGCCTGCGCACCGCCACGTGCTCGCTTCCTTGGTGGCATTATGGATGTCGGCGATGCTCTAAGTCGGATGCAATAGCTTGAAGTTGTGGTTGTCGCGGTTTGGAGGAGCTTCCGACCCTGCGTCACGGTTGACGATCTTGCTGCTGGAGTCTGTAAAAGATGCTTGGTGTTGCAGTGGGAACGCCGGCCGTGGCCATGAGATCATCCGGTCCGTGCTGCAGGTACAGGTACAGGTACAGGTACAGGTGCCAATCCGCCCGGCGCGCTCGAGCTTGCGGTTCAAGCGAGGTAGGTGCCTCATTTCCCGTAGTAGAAGAACCTGTTAGCTCATTATTCCAACCGTGCAGCTGCAACCATCTACCAGCCAACCAGCCTACCTACCTAAGGTACCTCCTCAGATGGTAGTTCAGGTACTATAGTTGGGTACCGTACCGCATCTGGCCATGCCTTGCGGTAACGTGCCCTGTGAGATTCACCATCACTAAAAGAGCACTCAATTCAATCGCGCGTCGCGTCGTTGCTGGCAATACACGACCTAATAGTCTCTTGATTTGTTCGTCGTCGGCAAAGAACAACACCAATTACACATAGAATATAAACATGCAACGATGGCCGATCAAGAATCGAAGGCGGATGTCTTCGCCGTACCCAATTTCTGGCAAACATCGCAGTGGCTAGAGAGCTTGAGCGCGCAACCTACCACGCTGTTCTTCTCGCATGACCTCGGTATGGCTACATGGTCCCTGTTTCCTATGGTGACTTGAGACAGATCTGACCAGAAATAGGTTCAAAGGCTGAGCAATACTCGGGCTTCTTCAGCTTGGGTCCGGTAGCCACGAAGCAAGACGGGTTCTTCAAATTGCCTGCACTATCCGCCAAGGAGACTGAGGCTCACGATTCGGTCCAGGAAGAGGTTGAGAAGGTGACTGCTGGTTCTGCAGAAACAGGACATGATGAGACGTCAGAAGACTTATGGACAAGTCTGGAGGAAGGGCCGAGTCCCAAACGTCTATACCGGACGTGGGAGGACTTCTTGCACATGAATCAAGGAGCGCGTCAGCCGGCCTTTATCAGCGAGGCTGGCCCTACAGTCTACGATGCTTTGTTAGGGGATAACAGCGACCCCTTAGGTTTTGCAAACACACAAGTACCTGTGGTAAGGACTGAAGTATATCTTGCTTCCTTGCTTGCCATGGCCCTTGGGTATGAATCTATTCTCTTCGCGAAAGATGTTCAAACGTCGCGCTTCAAGCCGGTTCTTGCGGCAATGCGCATCTCGGGATACTCCAAGGATGTATTACAGTACGTCGAAAAGCAGTGTCTCGCATGCGGTTCCACCTTTCTTGCTCTTCGTGCCTTTCTGCAATCTGCTTATACCGAACGGGCAACCCGTTGCGGAGTTGCTTTGGCCAGTGCTATATCAGAGGTGCTTCGAGCTGTGCAAGAGCATGTGGCCATGGAGCGCAAGAATCCCCGGTCTCTCCTGCAACTACAGTCGACGGTTCGCGGAGTCATGGTTGTCCTCGGCCCTCTGCGCACCCTGGCCGACCAGCTTCACACTCATTTGGCCGATGAGGACCTTGTCATGCTTTGTTTTGAGCAAGCGTCAGTCGCCGACTTCAATAACGATGACGCTTGTCCCGAAATAATGCGGGAAGTACTTCAGCGTGTCTCGAGGCCGTGGATTGAATTCATGGAAGAGTGGATTGGAACTAGGAGAGAGTATGGCATCCCTCTCGCCAAATCCAACGTTGGACAAACAAGAGGCTTTATCAAAGTCGAGTCACAAGCCTATGTTGACGACTTTGGAGAAGAACTGGAGGAAGTTGATTTTCGTCTTGATGAGAACAAAATACCAAAATTCCTTCCTGAGGAGCTCGCGGAGGCGATATTCGAGACCGGGCGGAACCTACGATTCATTCGCTCTTGCCACCCAAACAACGCCCTGGCACGAGTTGATGTGGTTGAAGCAAGTCACCCTCCGGTGGCGTCCTGGTTGTTTACGTGGGACGACATAAGTCGACTCGAGATTCGTGTAGAATCTTATCGTGACAACTTAATGGATGCGATTGAGCAGTATCGAACGAGCGCACCGCAGACTTGTGGATCTAAAGGAGACTCACTCGAACACGGGAGGCCATTAGGAGTATTCGATATTGACAAGGCACAAGTTGAGCAGCAGTTGCAGGCATCAATGGACGAGTTGAGTAAGCCAATTTGTCACGTCACGAAAGACGACTCGTTGGAGAAGATGGTCCAGCAACGGCTCAAAGCCCACCCGGAGGTGGGTGCAATCATATCAGCACCTACGCCGCGTTGGTCATTACTTCCTATTCTCTCGTTTGGTGGTATCGTAGCCGCTCAAGCGCGAGTCGTTAATCGTGAGAGTTTGAGGCTTCTCTTTGAAGAGCATGATCTACGAAAACATTTGACGCTCCAGCGCGACTTCCAAATGCTCGGCAATGGAAATTTCTGCAGCCGCCTGTCCCAAGCCCTGTTCGACCCAGATATGGAGACGGCAGAGAGACAACGGGGTTCTGTCCGAGTGGGTGCCGTCATGGGACTGCGGCTTGGTGGCCGCGACACATGGCCGCCTGCTAGTTCAGAATTGAGGCTGGCTCTGATGGGGGTCATGGCAGAGTCACACAACTTGCAAATGGGTCCTACTGCGCACGAGCAGCCCGTCGGGTCGTCAGATCTGCCAGGAGACCTGAGTTTTGCTGTGCGAGATTTACCACCCGAGGAGATTGATGCGTGCATGAATGCAGACTCCTTGGAAGCGTTGGACTTCCTTCGGCTTTCGTACAAGGCCCCCGCTGCCTTGGCCCACATCATCACTCCAGTGGCTTTGATGCAGTACGATCGTATATTCAAGCATTTGCTTCGAATCTTGCGTATGCTTTACGTTGTGAACCAACTATTTCGTGATATAACCGGCAAAGACGCCCACAGGACCAGCTCTGGAGATGTCTCGAACCGCTTCGCTTTTGAGGCACATCACTTTGTTTGCGCCATCGCGTCCTACTTTATGGACACTGGAGTTGCGATACCATGGCAGAAATTCGAGCAGCGGCTTGTGGAGGTTGAGACAGACTTATCCAGCTCATTCATTGATGTTGCTCCAGATAAGCTGGACAGTCCTGGTCGGCTCCAGGACTACCACTTGCACATCATTGATCAGATCTTGCGAGCACTGTTTTTGAAGAAGCGGCAACTGCCAATTCTGAGGCTGCTGGATGATGTCTTCAGAGTAGTTCTTCTCTTCGTGAAGCAGACTAGATTAAGAATGCTTGGGGAACATTCTGCACTACCGGCTGGCGCAAATGGGAGCACACAGCTGTACAAAGATTTCAGGAAGAAAGTCCAACTGTTCACAACAGTATGCCGAGGTCTCACTGAGAAGAGCCAGACAAGCAAGAAGACGGAGGCAGGCCAGTGGATCGGGGAGGAAGGAATGGGTGACGAGAGCAAGATTTCACAGTTGCTTCTCAAGCTGGACATGACCAGTTATTATGCTAAGCGTTAACCTATAAATTATGTTTGATGAATGATGACATTTGAAAAGGTGAAATTCTGACTGCATGGTTTTTGGTGACGTGAGAGGTGAGGTCAAAGTGCCAAGTAGCGCACAATGACCGTCACTCAACTCGCCGGTGCGACACGCGTTAAGTGTTTACATGCCCCGCCCACAGCGTGCAGTCCTTAAGTGCCACAGTGTTTCTGCCCCTCATCGCGACTCCCAACGCGTACACGTTAAAGAGCACAGAAAGATTTCATCCCACCTCAGGCGAACGCAATATCGCCGCCGCATCAGGGATTTCGAGCACTTGCTTGCCCTGGGCATATGGCGTTTCGGACGTGCTAGGAACTTGTCTGTCTCCGACCCCACAATGGCTCGCCCAAGCGCTGCAGCACGCAACCTGTCTCTGACGGAAGAGCTTGAGAAACTGGAGCAGTCCATCACACTCACGCTGCAAGGTGCGTTCACCGAGGACGGGGTAGGCCCCAGCATGAGTTCTCACCGAATACGATAGAAATCGATCACAACTTTAGCAAGGCGCACAGGATAGTCACAACCAACATTCTTCCGCTAGTGGAGCAGTATGGCGAGCATTCTAAAGCGGTGTGGGAAGCTTCAAAGGTACAGCACTCAAGAGTTCAGACGACTCAATCTCTTGTATTCACAATGATTTTTGTAGTTCTGGAAGCAATTCTTTGAGGCTTCAGCCAATGTATCCTTATCTGGATACGAGGAGCTAGCCAACGATGAAGACACAACATTGCCCGAGGAGAGCACGGCCATGAGGGACGACATAACTACCGATTACACAGCAACCCAGCTTGAGGATGTGACCCGTACGACTCAAGCAGATCAGACGGCTGAACACGGCGACGAGTCGCTTCTGGACGATGAGGAACTTACGGGGAGCACTCCTCGTCCACCATCAACCAAGACTGTCAAAACACAGTATGCCAGCCTTGAATCTCCGTATGAAGCCATGAAGAGGAAGATGCAACAAGCTGCAGATGAGCCAGACCAGACCACAGTCCTCGAGGACGACGAAGACTCGACAGTTCTGTTCGCGCAGCGAACTGCTCGCCTACCGGATATGTCCATGACGCCGCGTGGACTTCGGGACGACCCGTCCAAGGAGCAGTCAACGCAGAAGCACAAGGATCCACTCCTACACCGCATGCTTGACAAGAACTACCGTCTACAGGCAACTCCCCATAAACCAGCCCTTCGCATCTCACCGGCTAAGGGTAAGGAGAAGAGCCAGCAAACGGCCGCCTGGCAAGATTCGCCAATGTCTTCTCCAGAAATGGCTGTTCCCACCCTCCGCAGCGAGGCATTCATGTCGCCCTTCAAGAGCAATGCGCGCCAGCGTCTAGCCGCAGCGACACAGGGGCCAAGAACTCCTGGCGTGAGCGTGCAGACTCCAGGGACTGCAAACAAGACCCGGGACGTATTCGCGGGAGACGACAGTACAATCTCAGGCACGAGGCAGAGATACGAGATTGACTACGAGAGCGACGAAGGAGAGGATGAGGATCTGTACGCGGGCATGAGTCCACCCAAGACAATCCAGTTTGCTCTGCCGCCATCTAAGCTGCTGCAGACGCCCGGTAAGTGGGAATTGGACGTCTTCAATCTACATGCTCTAGATTCGCTAACAAAATGGATTTTCACGTGCAGCTCGCGAGGCTAGCAAAAGAATTGTCGACGACATCCTCCTCGATGCAGGAGCAGACCTGGATTCATCGGAGTACAGCCCTACGATGGTCAAGATGAATGAAGATATTCTGAATGACAGTTTTTGATTCAAGTTGCGCACAATCGTATCACATACGACAGCGCACTCTAAAACTCAGTATGATTTGAAAGAAAAATTCGGCATTCAAAAAGCCAAGGACAGAATCTGTTGTCGAGAACGAATTTGCCGCTCGGCTCTCCCATAACCGCTGATTCCTGAACGCCGGCAACCCGTTTCCCAAGACAATCACGGGTCCCGAGGTGTACTCGGACCCGGCTCGTAGTTTATAATCCATGAAAGCTAAAATTTATTGTGTGTTCGTCATTGGAAGACGAACACACTCCGGACGATGAGATGATTACATGGAAAATCGGATTTGAGACATGAAGCCCTGTGCCTGAAGCTTCTTGGGATCCAGGTTTTGACTTGAGCGGCTGACGCTGGGCTTCTCGTCGCCCTTGAGCAAGGCCGAGGAAGACGAAGACGAAGCGATGGAGGCCGTCTCCGCGTGGTCTTGCTGTCGCTTCTGCTGGTTCGAGTTGCTGGAGGCAGCGCTGATCAACGACTGAGCATGCTTTCGGTCTGCAACGGACAAGACTAGATGTCAAGGCGTGTAAGTCATGTTTGCCAGTTCACTTGGTATCGGAAGGGCTGTTAGAGATGGGTCTTACAAGAAACAGCGGAGAGGTTGTTGACGTTGGCCGACATTGTGGAAGTGGGAGGAGTGGTGATTGTGTATGTGTTTGTAGGAGTTGTAGAGATTGTTGGCTGAAAATTTGGCTCTGAGGAGCAGAAGATGTGTGATTGCTTGCTGGTTTGGCTGTGTGAAGATGAAGGCATGGACTACAGGAAATGGGATCACGACTACTTATAGACATTGTTGCGGCAGGATCAACAAAGCGTCAAACATGAGATAGCTTCACTCAAGGTAGCATCGACTCTCGGCCACACACCCTTGCCAAGCGCCGCGCAATGGTAAACTTGCTGACTGCGTATCACCGGGTGCCTGCACGCAGGCAAATTGATGGTGTGGGACAGTTTCTCAGACGAAGACGGCATGGTAGGCGGCTCTGACAGGAAATTGCGTGACTCATGACGACAAGCCACGAAAAGACACTACGTAGCAGATCATTGTCTTGGTAATCACTACGGCGGTGGGCTGAGCAGCCCAGGACCAAATGGTGTTCGAATTTTCATCCGACTGCTCTGTGTCTGCTTGAATTAAGATTGGCTGACGTCCACCCTGGGGCCCTCGGGCGTGACTTTGCGTGTCGGCCTACGTAGACTAATTGCACGTTCTGGATGCAGCCTGCGGGAGCCGAGCCTGCGGACCCCACACGAGGGGTCGCAGGGTATTGTACCCGCCGCGGCTGTGGATACAGACCGCTCCCAGGCAACTGGGCGGTGCTCGAAGACACTGGAAAATGGCGGGTGGGGTTGGCGACAATGGAAAAAAAAAAGTAGTTAAAATAATAAAGTGATCAAATCGGGAAAAAGATGACTGGACTACGCCGCAAAACCACTAACAAAATAGGTAGGTAGTTGCTAGAGTAGGGTGTCGCATTTCACTCGTATCGGTTGGTTTTTACCGAATGACTCTTCTCCCCATGATTCCCTGCTTTTGACTCACGGACAGTTTTGGAGAGGGCGGAGCTCTCTTGTCATTCGCGATGTGGTGCGGGGGTTGAATTGTCGTGCCGACGTCTCCACTGATCAGTTGCTCTCCATGCCATCCCCATTGCCTTGCATCCTTCCGTGATCCTTCTTTCTCGTGACGTGAGAACTGGACGGTGAATGATTGTTTGCACGCGCGACGTCACCGAGCAATTCGTGTCCAATTCGTAGGTGGAATCTACAGGACAAGGAATTGAATTCAAGGTCATTTGATTGAACTGAATTGTCCTCTACAATGCGTTCCAAAAGTCTAGGCAATATCAACTTGAATTGTTCAATTGGAACGACATTGGTCGAGGCAGAGGCCCTCCATGACTCTCATGTCCCAAAATGGCAGTCAAGCCAAAAGCCAAGCGGCGAGCCTCTCCCGCCAACCGTCTCCACCAAAGACGTCGGTCGCGTGTCGCATCAGCCAGTCAGGCTGGGTAGCTTATCGTGCCTCGTCTTATCGTCTAGATCTCCACAAGAATTTCTTATCGATAAGATGGCCATCCGTCTTTTTTCTTGTCTACCCGCAATTGGGGGAAATTTTTCTTGAACCACTGTAGACCAGGGTTGCTAGCGACGACCAAGAGGCGCAATCATGGAGGACCAGGTGCACAAACCGCATCGCAAGTCCAAGGAGAAGAAGAAGCCACAGCATACCGGAGGTGAGTCTTTGCGATTACATGCCTTCCCCCGCCAGGCAGAACGAACCCTTGCTAACACGCCCGGCCTAGAACCGAATCCCAAAGCCTTCGCCTTCGCACGTCCGGGCAAACTTCAGCGAACCGCTGCCCGCTCTCAAGATGTACGCTTCTCTTCCAACAGTCAAACTATGCTCTCTTTGCGCCTCGTACTAACAGTGTCTTTTGTGCTAGATCAAAGAGAAGCGCCTCCATGTCCCCCTCGTTGATCGCCTTCCCGATGAGGCCCCTCCACGCCTCGTCGCCATCGTCGGCCCTCCCGGCGTCGGCAAGACGACGCTCCTCAAGTCGCTGATTCGACGATATGCGAAGGAAACCATTTCCGACCCTCAGGGACCCATTACCGTCGTCACGTCCAAAAAGCAGCGTCTAACCTTCATCGAGTGTCCGAATGAGCTAGAGGCCATGGTTGATATCGCCAAGGTTGCCGACATTATCCTGCTCATGATTGACGGCAACTTCGGCTTTGAGATGGAGACCATGGAGTTCCTCAACGTTCTCGCCGCCACCGGTATGCCTGGCAATGTCTTTGGTGTCCTCACGCATCTGGACCTTTTCCGCAAACCCCAGGCCCTCAAGGATGCCAAGAAGCGACTCAAGCGCAGGCTGTGGACCGAGTTGTACCAAGGCGCCCACCTGTTCTATCTCTCCGGCGTCATGAACGGCCGCTACCCCGACCGAGAAATCCACAATCTGTCGCGCTTCTTGTCCGTCATGAAGAACCCTCGCCCTCTGATCTGGAGAAACTCGCATCCCTACAGCATCATCGACAGCTTCCGCGATATCACGCACCCCACTAAAATCGAAGAAGACCCCAAGTGCGACCGATCGATAGTCCTGTCAGGTTATCTGCGTGGTACCAACTTTGCCTCTCAGGGGCAGCGCATTCACGTCCCCGGACTTGGAGACTTTTCAGTTGCCAATATCGAGGTACTTCCCGATCCTTGTCCGACTCCGGCCATGGAGTTGGCCCTTGCGAAGATTGCAGGCAAGACGGGTCGGAGGAGGTTAGATGAGAAGGAAAAGAAACTTCATGCGCCCATGTCGGACCGCGGTGGCTTGAAAATCGACGGCGATGCCGTCTGGATCACCAGAGAAAAGGGCTTCACTTTCGACAAAGATGTCGATGACCCAGAGCGCGGCGAGGGCGAGGAGATGATTGTTAACCTACAGGCCGAGCGCAGACTTCTCGGTCAAACAGATGAGGGCGTCCAGCTGTTCGAAGGCGGAGAGCAAGTCAAGGAGGTTGCTGAAGAGGAAAACACGGGAAGAAAAGAACAACGGAGAGCCCGGTTCGCTGAACGTGATGCCTCCGACGATGAATTACCCCAAGAAGACGAGGGCTTCGTTAGTGGCAGTGACGAGGAGGACCCAGATGAGGAGGCTGAGTTCAGCGAGAAGAAGCTCGGCAAAATGTTCCAAAAGAATGCAGACAAGGAAGGAGGCGAAGAGGATATTGCCTTTGCGGACAGTGACTCGGATCTTGGCTCAATAACAGACCCTGATGAGGATTTCGAGGATGATGAGGAGTACGACTCTGACGAGGAGGCTGCCGCTTTGAGATGGAAGGACGACCTCCAAGGCAAGGCATTGAAACTGCATGGCAGGAGGCGGTCGTATCACACAGGAGATCTTGCCAGGTACATCTACGATGACAGCATTAGTCCAGAGGATGCCCTGAAGAGATGGCGAGGCGAGGACGACGAGGAGCCAGAGGAAGAAAACATCGAAGACTCGGATGATGAAGGATTCTTCAAAAAGTCCAAGCAGGAGAAGGAAGACGTGGTGGAGGACCGCTCGATACCCCAATACGATTACGAAGACCTTGCAGCCAAGTGGGCGATGGCAGACAGCATCGAGGCCCTGCGCAAAAGATTCTCGACGGCTGATTTGAGCCGGCGGGGCGGAGACGACGATGATGAGATGGACGAGGACGGTGACTTTGACGGCTTCGGCGACGACAACGAGGACGACGAAGGCGACGGCGTCTTTGAAGATCTCGAGGCCGAGCCGGCCGCAGCGGCGCCGCAGCAGCCCACGCCCGAGGACATCGAGGCGGAGCGCGAGAAGAACGCCAAGCGCAAGGAGGAGCTCAAGATGCGGTTCGAGGAGGAGGACAGGGACGGCTTCCTCAACGACAAGGCGACGGCGCGGCGCGACGGCGGCGACATCCAGGAGTTCGGCGAGGACGACTGGTACGACGCGCAGAAGGCCATGATCCAGAAGCAGCTCGACATCAACAAGGAGGAGTTCGAGAACCTCGACGAGCGGCAGCGCGTAGCGGTCGAGGGCCTCCGGGCGGGCAAGTACGCCAAGCTCGTGCTCGAGGGCGTGCCGGCCGAGTTCGTGACGCGGTTCGACGCGCGGCTGCCCGTCGTCGTGGGCGGGCTGTCGGCGACCGAGGACCGCTGGGGCTTCGTGCAGGTGCGCATCAAGCGGCACCGGTGGCACAAGAAGATCCTCAAGACCAACGACCCGCTCATCTTCTCGCTCGGCTGGCGCCGCTTCCAGACGCTGCCCGTCTACAGCATCTCCGACTCGCGCACGCGCAACCGCATGCTCAAGTACACGCCCGAGCACATGCACTGCTTCGGCACCTTCTACGGGCCCCTCATCGCCCCCAACAGCGGCTTCGTCTGCTTCAACTCCATGTCGGCCGAGAACCCGGGCTTCCGCATCGCCGCCACGGGCACCGTCCTCAGCGTCGACGAGTCCACCGAGATCGTCAAGAAGCTCAAGCTGACGGGCGCCCCCTACAAGATCTTCAAGAACACCGCCTTCATCAAGGACATGTTCAACTCGTCGCTCGAGATCGCAAAGTTCGAGGGCGCCGCCATCAAGACCGTCTCGGGCATCCGCGGCCAGATCAAGCGCGCCCTCTCCAAGCCCGAGGGCCACTTCCGCGCCACCTTTGAGGACAAGATCCTGCTCAGCGACATCGTCTTCCTGCGCGCCTGGTACCCCGTCAAGCCGCACCGCTTCTACAACCCCGTCACCGAGCGCATCGGCTGGCGCGCCATGCGCCTCACCGGCCAGGTCCGCCGCGACCAGGGCCTGACGGCGCCCCAGCTCAAGAACAGCCAGTACCGCAAGATCGAGCGCGAGACCCGCCACTTCAACCCGCTGCGCGTGCCCCGCGCCCTCGCCGCCGACCTGCCCTTCAAGTCCCAGATCGTCCAGACCAAGAAGCAGAAGAAGGAGACGTACATGCAGAAGCGCGCCGTCGTCGTCGGCGGCTCCGAGGAGAAAAAGGCCCGCGCCCTCATGCAGCAGCTGCTCACCGTCCGCAACGACGCCGCCGCCAAGCGCCGCGCCAAGAAGGAGGAGAACCGCGCCGCCTTCAAGAAGAAGATGGCCGCCAACGAGGAGAAGAAGGAGGCCAGGGAGAAGCGGGAGACCAAGGAGTTCTGGCGCAAGAACGGCAGGAAAAGGAACGCCGCCGAGGACGACGGCGGCGGCGGCGGTGGCGGCAAGCGAAGAAGGTGATTGCTTTGCCCGTCATCTCGCACTTGTATATATACAGCATAGACAGGCGGCAGATTTCTGGCTGTCTTTACGGAGTAGAGGTGGGGAAAAAAAGGTTCTTTCGAAGATCAATGCCAGTGATGTTATTGCGCAGTCTCACCTACAGGCTAAGAGAAATTTCCTACCTACCAGCTCCCTGACAAGCGCAACATTGTACAAACCGGAAACACCAGAATACATTCGAGGTAAGGATTCCCTGAAGCCTAATACTCGCATCTTCAAGACCCAAGGAAATCGATTCGTACTACTCCCCCGTGCCACCGCCCTTCGTCCATTATCGCGTATCTTTCCATCCATTAGGGGACTCCCCTCTCGTGATTGCACAAACTCGGCCCATGGTTGCTCCGTCTGTCGTCACTCCACGATCCCCCTTTGTGTCCATAACAAACGTGTCTCGTCACGGTTCGTTTCTCCTTGCCTACTGCAAGCCTCGTACATTTCAGGACAGCCAGTCGCCATTGTCCTCGCAAAATCCTTGCTCAACACAAGGAACCGTTGCAACAAATTCGGGAATGTTTTCCTTGCTTGCCGCACGGTATATCCTACGTATTTAAGCCGCCGTCGTCCCTGTTCTAATCTAAGAGGCGGGAACGGAGCGAAGGGTGTCCTCTTCGGTGACAACAGGCTCCGTCGGGACATCGACGGGGGCCTTGGTATCGACGGCAGTCTTGCGGGGCTCCTCGGTAGGGGGAGTGGGGAACTCAGGTGCCTTGGTGGGAGCAGAGCCGGAGACGCTGCGGTTTCCAAGCAGATCCTGAACCTTGGCCGTGTAGTCACCAGCATACTGCTTGCTGATGGCGGCAACCTGCTCGGCCTGCTTGCCGGCAACGTTTCGGACCTGGGAAGTCTGGGCGTTGATGACATCAGAAGCATTCTTGAGGTGGTGGTCGATGAGCTCCTGGTTGGTGGTGTAAACCAAGGGAGCGAAGAAGAGGACGGTGGTGGAGAGAAGAGCAAGACCCCAGTAAGGGACGATCTTGATCAGGTAGTAGGAGATGAATGCAGAGAGACCAGCCTGTGTGCTCATTAGTTCGGGCTCTTCTACCTCTGAGTTTTGTAGATGGTGCTTACGGCAACGGAAGCAGCGAGGTTCTCGGCGAACAAGATCCTCTGTGCCTCGATGACAAAGAAGTTGATCAGCTCGTGAACGTCACCAATCAAGTTATCCAAGGTCTCGCGAGGAATTGTGTAGTATCGGCGGGGGCGCAGCTGGGACGTGAGACCATTGCTGAGAACGAGCTTGCCAGTTGCTTCGGCGGCAACGGTTACACCAAGGGCAACCCAGGTCAGCTTGAAGGCCCAGCGGACCAGGTCGAGATATCTAGCAGCGAAGATGAAGGAGATGATAGCAGCATAGGCAATGCCCGAAGCACCTAAGAAACGGAACATGTGAGCGACAGGGGCTCAAGACACTCTTTGGAGCGAGGCAGATCGCCAGAGGCACGACTTACGGGGGTTCTTCCATGATAGGAGCTCGGAGAAGAAGGAATGGTAGTGAGTGAGAGGCTGTCCGGTGGCAGCAGGGTTGGCGGGCGTCTTGCGAGCAGCGGCGAGGTTGGAGAACTCGCCGGAAGCCTTGTTGGTCTCGTTCTTGACATTCTGGGCAACGGGGCCTAGCAGGAAAGTGGTTAGTGAGGGGGTTGTATGAAGGGGAGGGTTGCAAGCTCCAGGAGAAGCGAGGGGCGCGATAACGTACCTTGCGCTACAGAGTTGTAAGCAGCAGCGGCGTCTGTGATAAGGTCAGTTTCGGGGTGGGCGGTTGTTTATCACGGGCAACAACTAGATCTGGTCAGTCGAGATCGTGAAAAGCAGAGCTTGACGAGAAACAAGGGCCCAAAGCTTACCATACTGGTCTTGGTTGTCTCGAGGAGAGAGGCGCCATTCTGGGCCGGGGAAGCACCGGCAGCGTCGGCCATTGTGAGGATGCTGTGAGGTGGGAGGTTGTGCTGTTTGTAGCAGGTAAGGAGATTAAATTCAGAGGGTGAGAGATAGCTCTGCGATAGCTCAGTCGAAGCTTGTGTGAGGGCGCGCAAGAAGTGTCGAACGGGAGGTTCGGGGGAGAACTGTGGCGGAGGGAAAATAAGAGGTAGTTGTAGGTGGGATGAGGTCAGGCCGGGTCAGTCAGGTTGGGTCAGGTCAGGTCAGGTCAGGTCAGGGATGCGAGACGAGACACAGGAAACGTGATGTAAGGTATGGAATAAGGTAAGGTAGGATCAGGTCAGTGTGGGAAAAGGGAGGGTTCCTGAGTGGGCAGCAGCAGGAAGAAGGGAAAAAAAGGAAGAATGGGATCCAACATTTCATTCAGTGGTGACGCTGTGCCTGTGGCCGTGCCCTCTGTGGCCGCAGGTACCTACTTTCCAGTCCATTCTTTTCCTGACCTTAGCTGACCCCTTAGAGGAACCGGTGGTGGGGCAGCGGTGCAGCTGCAGCAAGCTTGGCCAGGCCCAGGTCTTCAGTAATGACGCAGCTCATGTGAGAGCTTGGGGGCCGGTACTGCACCGGTACCGCATCGGTAGCTTGTGCAGCTAGTGGTCAGCGGTGCATCAACGCCGTCATGCGAGGCACGGGGAACGTTCTCTCCAAGTATCCCACAGGTACCGGGCCTCTTTTTTTGTCCCACCCTGCCATCACATGTTATTTTCCGCTTGACCTTGCGATAACCATGACGATATTCATATTTACAGCACCTTGTCCCATGTCCCTTGTCCCGCCCACACCTGGCGGCCCTTTCCCTGGCCTTCTTCTTCGGACCGTGTCGAACACTCCATTACATCAGGGAGGTAAGGTACTTATGCTTTACTTTACCGCACTCTACCTTAGGTAAGGTATCTTACATTAAGCCTTTCGGTGGCACACGCAAGCGTGTCTCGCCGCCCGTTGGAAGGCCCCAACCCGTTATGGTCAAAGGCCACGCGATCACATCAGCGACGCGGGTCGATCACGACTTTCTCTCCAACCGGCTGGCCTTCTCCAATGAAATTATGCCCCGGTGTTTTCTGCCCGGCAGCCACCCAGCCGGACCCATCCGCGCTAATACCAAACAATCCAGTAGCCTGCAGCACTGCAGACCAACCCAATCACATTCAGAGTATTAACGAAAAAAAATTGATTCGGCGAGAGTATAAATAAAAGACGGAGGAAGTAAACAAGATCATTGGCAATATTGTGGAAGGTATAAACGCTCCAACTACCTGGACTCATGCACTCACACCATTGCTTTCGGCACAGCCATTTCTGGCCCACCAGATCGCTTCCATCAACCGGGATATCTTCAAAGGGTAGTACCGGCCTCAAGACGCCTCACCTTCCCTACAACAACATTCCAAGTGCATCCGGGTCCTACAAAGCTGTTGATTACTTCAGACCGAGCCGCCTCTTTTATGCAGGAGTTCCAGCTAGGAGAGGGGGGGTTTGGTGTTCTCGAGAACAGACTGGGAAGCACTGATTCATCACAGTAGAGAGCGAGCAGCGAGTTGATTGCCGAGACTTCTAGCAGAGTTGCGGTGAGGAAGTGCATATCGACTACCGCTCTCTTATGCCTCGGGCCCCCTGTTGGTTCAATATAATCTGATTGTATCCCATGTTTCCCACAACTCCATGCTAGTTTTTAACACGCGTATGTAAAGTTCTTCTATGTCAGGTAAGCGCTGCAATAATCCATCATCAATGGTAAATCAGTGTGTTTGGAGCCCTTATGTCAAGCCCTCCACAGCCATAGTCAATGTTCCCAATTTCTTGACTTCTCTATTTCCTCATCTTCTCCAGCCCCAGAATCCTCCGCCAGTTGGAGCGGGGGTAGACGCTGCTCCTACAAGCTTGCCGTTGTTCTCGCTTGCCACAGCCGCCCCTTGTGTGGCAGCACGCCCAAGCTTGCCAACCGATCCTGTGGCGGCCGCCGCCGAAAACGCGTCGGTTGCGCCGGAGCTCATGGCTTTCCGAAGCGCTTCGAGCTTTTGCTTCGCTTCCTCCGCTTCTTGCTTCGCCATCGCCTCGGCCGTCTTGGCCTGCGCAAGCTCTAGCAGCAGGTCTTCATTCTCATTTGGTGCGGCCGGTGCTGGTGCGGATGCCGGGGTGGCTTCTTTCGATAGTGATGAGATGCGTCTGTTGAGTCCTCCAGCTTTGGTAGGCGTAGACCTACTACGCCCAAGCTTAAACTCCCGTAGCCCGCCGCCACCGGCACGGGCAGGCCATTCTGGATCCGGCTCACGATGCGAGGGGTCTGCCGTCGAGCTCGACACGCTTCTTCCTCTTAAGCTGTGCATCTGCTTTTCCAGTCTCTGCTTGTCCTGATGCAGCAGTCTGACGTGTCCGTGGCTCTCCCGCAGCTGTTCCTTCAACATTGTCATCTCTTGATTCAATTCGTGGAGTTGGCGGCCAAGGTCCTGGCTTTGTGACTTGGCACTGGCCAGCTGGTCCTTGGTCTGATTCAACTCGTTCCGGAGCTGTTCCTTCGAATGCATTGTTGATGTTCGACGCTTTTTGGTGTCTTTTTCAAAGCGGCTTTCCACGAGCTCCAGCAACTCAGAAAGGTCTTCCGTCGAGGGCACTTGGCCCGCATCAACTTGTGATTCGGGCCTGATATCCTGTGTGACCCTGTCCGCATCGATCTCGCCATCTTGCTGGTCACGAGAGCCTCGCTTCTCTCCCTCGGTCGAGCCAGCACCATCACCGGCTTTTCGTCTTAACCCATTCAAGAGGGACTGCACCGCTTTGCGGTCCTCCTCTCGCTCTTCCTGTTCCTGTTGGAGTTGATTGGCCAAGAGTGTGTGATTTCTCTGCAGCTCACTCAGCGCAGTCAGCAGATCCTCGATCTGGTTGTGCAAGTATCTGTCGTCTGTATTCTTGATGTTGACTGCTGTTTTGGGCGGAATAGGAGTGGACTCGCGGCTCGGTAGGTTCTCATCTGCGCTGGCTGAGTCGCGCGATATCGTGGTTGCCTCCGTGGATGTCGAGCTAGTTACACTGGCGGAACTTGCCTCCATCGAGTTCAGTGTCGAAGCTAGACTCTGCTTCGATGTGCTGCGACGCAACATGCTCAAGGGTCGTGACGGCGCTGACAGCCCTGGGCCGAGACCTCGGGGCGACATGACAGAAGACGTTGCCCAAATACGTCCGAGAAATCGGGTGGCTGCCGTGGTGATTGCCGAAGCTCGAGACGCATTAACGGTCGCGACCAGTGATTCCCTGTATCCCTGTTCCAACTGCGACAGCCGCTCCCGTGTCACCACGCCGCTTAGACTGACAAAATCATGCACAAACTCGTCCGCGTTGTAGTGATAGCAGTCCCATAGACCACGAGACAGCAGGAGTTGCATAACATCCTCCATCTCTCCACAAGCTAGCAGCCTGGCCTCATTCTTCCCCATGAGCGAAAGCGCAACCCGCATCAGTGTCTCCGACGCGCCTTCGGCGAAAAGGACATCGTAGATTCGAAACAGCATCGGCAAGGGGCATGTCACGGCAAAAAAGCTGAGGAACCACTGTGAAACGTAGGCCGGGTCCACCTGTAGCTCCTCTAAATGCGCAGACAGAGCTGGTAGAAACTCACGCAGCAGCTCTCGAAATTGGTAGATACGGACATGCAACCCCGACAAATCAGGTAGAAAGCAGGCACGTAGATCATAACGTTCCATTAGCCTAGGGCTGTCAGTACGACTTTTTCCCGTGCACGCCGCTGGCAATTGACAGCACTTACCTTACTAGCACGCAAAAGGCCTGTTTGTCTGGCATGTGCATCAGGAGTGGTCCAACAAGAAAGGCAAGCCCTTGGCAATAACCAATTTTGGTGTCGTACAAGCTGAATGACTTCAGAACACGGCCCAGCATGCGCTGGCCATCGCCTTCGGGGTCACGGAACATGTCAACGCCCGGAAAGCTTCGGCCGAGATCTTTGCCAATGATAAACTCGTAAGGACTTGACTCCCCTCCGAGGCGTTCGTACTGCTCCTCCAGGACAGCATCGCGGGCGCCGGACATGCTCTGCCAGACGACTCCCCTCAGAGGCGGGGGGATTCCTTTCCGTATCTTATTCGACAGTAGTGTAGGTAAGCGAGCGGCCGTCTGCTGGTAGTCCTTGACAAGTGCCGAATAGAATTCCAAGTCTGTCATTGGAGGCGGAGGCAGCATTGAGTAACGTAGGGCCGGGGGTGTTGGTCCATTGACCATCTGCCTAAGCTGCGCCATCGAAGGCGGACGTGGTTTGTTCGAGTTTGTCTTCGCTGTGGGCTGGACTTTGATGCTCTTCGGGTTGGTAGCCAGCTTCGCATTTTCCTGTTCCAGCCGTGCTAGCAGCAGGGCGGTCGACTTATCGGATGTTAGTTATCTTTGCTAGCACACGGGAGCGCACGGGGTGGTGGCGTACGTTATCAGCCTCGTCATCCTTGGCTTGCTCGTCTTCCGTTTTCTCCAATGCCTCCCAGTTCACCTCTTCCTGATCGTCCGAGCCGTCACCATCGTCGTCGTTCTGAGAAGAGCCCAGCTCATCTTGGAGGTTTCTGGGAGCGTCGACCGATAGTAGGGTGGCTGTAGATCGAATTCGACCGGTCGCATCGTCGGTAGGAGACAGCTCTGGTGAGGCGGTAGAGGCACCATCAGTTCCAGTTAACACCATAATATTCGGGATTGGCTCCGAGCAGAGTGAAGTGTCCAGCGTCAAAGCAGGCGGCTCGGACAGCCGGACCGTGACCAAGGAGTCGTGTGCCATCCTCGGCGACTCCGTTACAACATGGTCGTCGCTCGTTGAAGTCGGTTGGACACTATCATTCGAGGCAGGCGGCTCGGACTTTTGTTGGGTTTCACTGTGGTCCATGGCGGTCGCAATGGGTTGCAACGTATCCATCCCGTCGTCACTGGAATGTGCAATGCCGGGCTAGCTTGGCTGTTTCACACATTCACACATCCACGCAGCCTCGACGCCTTCGAATCGACAACCACCTTCGTGTTGCCGGGTTCGTCGCGAAGCGATATGCCAAGCGCTTGCTATAGTCGGTGGGAAGAGGTCGAGAAGCAGGCCCGGCCTTGCGAGGGTGGATTAAAGGTGTGTTTCATCGAGAGGCCCGAAGGCAGAAGGGGGGGGCGGGAGGGTTTGTTTGGTGATGGGGCTCGCCTCAAATCCGCGTCTCCGTGTCAGCCGTCACGCCAAACGGGCAAATATGGCCACTGTATTATTCATGCACTGGGAGACAAGGAGGGAGACAAGACTAAAGAGCAGAAAAGAGAGGAAGGGAAAAGTTTGGTAAAGAACGAGTTGGTCCTGGCGACCCTGGAAAAATGAGTGTGGAGTGATGGACTGGGGTAGTATTCAAGGAGGCAAAGACGAAGGCAGGCCAATATTTGCAGGGCCTAATAAGGCGAGGTAAGGTCAGGTACCGTCACCCAGCGCCTTGCACGCCTGCAGGCAAGCCAGACATACCCATGTGGTGGAACTTCAAGACAAGGGGTGCCGGAAGGTCGAGGGGCGATAAAATTACCTTCAGCTTTTGGGGAGGTAAGGTAGTGGTAGGGGGTTTCTTGGTTGGGATAAGCACCAGGTATTCGTCCCCCCTGATGCTCCTGTTCATCAATGCGCTAGAAGCTCTCCTCCCGTTCTCTAGCGGCTGCTTGGAAGATCAGCAGGCGGCCGGCGAGCCACGACGGTTCCAATTTATGCTTGACGCGCAATGGCCACAGACATGCGCTCATGAGGCTCGAAAACAGTCACTTCTGGTTTCTATTACCAGTGTTGCATTCTTTTCTTGGACTGTTTCATGATGAATAAACGTGGGCCACGGTCCCCATTGGATCCGTTCATTATGCGACGGTGGGCACGCCTCTGATCCAGGTCCTTTTCGGGGTACTCCTGCAAGGGCCGCCCCATCAGGCCGCAGGGGTCCCGATGCGCCGGTTCGTTGAGCCACCTCCTGGCTGTGGCGGGAGCTTCCTATCGAGAGCACAAGCCACAGTGATCTCGTCTCCCTGTCACCTACCCTGTACCTACTATCATGCCACAACCATCCCTTTCTTGACCTGTAGGACTGGGTGCAGTGCTCAATGGTGATGTTCCATCCTGGGGATCTCGGTGCCGATAGACAATGGGATGAAGTGTCATTCACCAAGGCCGTTTGGACGAGTCTCGGTCACAAGAGCAGCCCGCTTTCGCAACATGCATTAATTCAACGAACGGCACGATCAATTTTTTCATAGACCCAACCCTTCGAACAAAGCACTTGTTTCCTTTACCACCCGCTCCCGCGGAGGGAACGGGTGCATGGTTGACATTTCTTTTCTTCTCGAGCGTTATAGAGCTACTTATGGTACGAACAAGCCGTGTAAGCCATAATCAAATGTTGCATAGATCGTGGACCCGACCAGCCCAGCGCAGTGGTTGCTGCGGACGATCTGATCGACCGACACAAGGAAATGACGGACCCAAGGCCGTATAATGATCCTCCTCGAGGCGTTTGCTCCGTTGATTTGGCCAACTGCATCAGAGGGTTGCATCTGCTGCACGTCGTAGTCGTAAGGGAGGGTGAGATAGGGTGGGGGTGGAGATGCACACCGCTGTTTCTCCACGCTCGGGTGAATGCGCATCTCGATCTGTCCATCATTCGAGATACGGAAGCCGTCTAGTCGTTAGATCATCCCATATGTTTTGGTTGACACGAATGGACTGGGAATGTCAAACGAGGGAATCTGAAGGCAGGAGCAAGCAAGTACAGCTTTCATCCCACATTGACATCCTAAAGGCGTCACACTCGGTAAGTGACCCCACGTTCCGCCATCCATGGCAATGAACGGTTACAGGGATTCGATCGCAGATTAGCTTGGTCACAACACCAAGCTTTGATAACGCCCCGTCCTCACTCGCATAGTACCGTGCTAGATCGGCAGATGGTGCAGAGTGTCGACCTCTCGGCACACTCACGATTGTTAGCCCCGTCAGCTCTTGCCGTTGCCGTAGGTTAGTGGTGAGGATCTTGATGTGCGAAGCATGCAGTCGGTATTTGGAGGGTTACGTCGAGTCAGTAAACTGCATCCATACCGCTATCATGTCTCTAATCCTCCGACTGGCCGCACGCTCCTGATTAGACACAATGCCCCTGTTGTCCCATGAGACCACGATAAGCAGTTTCCTCAACCCACAGCTATACGCGTCATTGGAGATCGAGTGGAAACATACCTATATCGGAAGAAGCTTAGATTGATTGGTTTTTTAATTCGCAAGTTCAAAGACAAACCTCTACTTGATCAGTTTGTCAATGCTCTGGGTATAACTCGAATGTTACCCAGTGAATTCTTAGTCTTGCCTCTCCGGATTGTGTGTGTCTAGAGACCTGCAATCCGCCTTCATCTGCTCACCCCGTGGTGGGCTTCTCGTCTTTCAGTTCGTGTTTTGCTGCTACCCGCTTGCTTCCTCATCCCTCTCGTAGCGTCGCCCAAGTTCGCCCACGAGCCAATGAGCGGCAGCTCTGGGGCATGAGGTCACCCACCTGGGCAAGTCACTATCCGTTTAGTCTAGTGCAACAATGCGAACGCGCCAGTCAATGTCATGCGTCCAAAGTAAGACCATGCTAATGTGGTGCTCTGTCTGCAAGGTGTTACCTGCGCTGCGTGCGTCGATGCTACTTTGCCGTGCCATGCATAACGCGCCTTGGCTTGACCGCAGATGCAAACCAGGAGACGCCTGCCGCCACCGTGGTTATAGTTGACGGCGCATGGCATCCTGCCGTTCGTCCAGTCCTTTTGCCCCCAGCTGCGTGGACCTCACGGGCTGGCTTGCTTGTGCGCGCCTCCCTGGCTGAGACCATGGCCAGCTACCACCTTACCTAGGTGCGCTCGAGTCTAGATCATCAGCCTCCGTCTACGGGGTGTTTTTCCGGCAAGGGGAGAAAACAACAATCGTAACGAAACTCGTTTGCCAGGTTCAGTTCAGCTGTCTGGCATTCACGCACGTCTCACTTACATGCCTGAAATCCGTGTTGACATTTTCATGTACCTTTCCTGGTCTGTACTAGCACTAACACCGACACCGATACCAACACCAGCAGTCAAAAGCTCACCTCCTGCTAGTACCTGCCACGCCTTGCCATCCGTCTTGACTCTTCCTCTTCATATCACGGTCAGCTGAGCTCGGGCTTCGCATTAGCTCCAGAACTAACTATTCTTGAAAATTCCTCTTCTGGACTTCGGCTGGCATCCTTAATCACCGCAGTTCCCCATATCGCCAGTCCATGCAATGGAAATTTCCTTGCTTTAGTGCGCCTGCGACCGATTTAGCAGGGGGGCGTGGAGGGGCCGACCCCGGTCTAGTTTGCCTTGCCTGCAGTCCAGACGTGCAACGGCACCCACTTGTGCTTGTGCGTGGGTGCTTGTGAAATCTGGGAAGCTCTCCTGCTGTGTCTCCTGCTGGCTCCTCGACGAGTTTAGATCGAGGCACCCTTTCGGTTTCTCCCTTTTCATTACCGCTGTCACTTATACAAGCCATCGTGACCCTCGCCAACCGGCCCGATGGAGTCTTGACCCGTCCCTTCAAAGGCGGCTGGCTGAACCCGGGATTGATAACTATCAAGGCGCCATGTTCTCCTCGCTGATGCGGCGTCCGAAGCCGGGCTCCCGCCGCGCCTTGCTTCGTCAAGACAGCTTCTCTGCGTCTCCTGGACCCTCCACTCGCCGCCGCGACTCTATTCGCAGACATGCCACTGCGGATTTTACCGAAGCTGACGACGATGACGAGGACGACGAGTCCAACGACCCGAGAGCCCGCCGATTCGACACTCAAGCGGTACAGGAAGAGGATGCAGAGGAAGACGTAGAGGAGGACGATCTCGATCATGGCAACCCCCGCGCCAGGCTACCAGTTCTGCCACTTTTCTCGTCCTCGCACCTAGGTTTGTCTACAGTGGAATCGAGTATCGAGTTCTCGTAACAAATCTGCTAATTCTTGAATTCCCTGCTGTGCTTAGACTCACTCGCCGTTTACAGCATCACGCATGCTATCCGAATAATTGTGTGTGCTCGAACCGAAACATCGCTATCATGGGACCAGCTACGCTCTCCTCAAGTCTCGCAATTCTTGGTCAAGCCGATGCAACAACAGATTCGCACGCAACATTTTTCCCGAGCTACCTTGTACGCCCTCATGGCCAACTGCCTGCAGTTTACTAAGGAGGGCCAGCGTTATGCCGCCAATGCAGGCACAAGCAACACCCGAGCCAGGGTTTGTGAGCTTCTCGCGCTCAAAATGCTGAAGGAGTACTCCACGCGAGAGCTTATTGATGCGCTTGCATATGACTTCTACCCACTGCAGGGCCTACCTGGCATACAATCTCCCACGAACAAGGCCAAGACTGCTATGATCGCATCACGCACATCCACGCTTGAGGTTGCAATCCGAGCCTCGGCCAAACACTTCCTTGCCCATCCGGTTGTCGTGCAGCAGCTTGAGGCTATATGGAATGGTGCGATTGCTTTCTACTCTTCCGCGGATAGCTTGCACAGAGAAGCGCCTTGGAGCGAGAACCTCAATGGAACCGCAGCCAAGGTTGATGTGAGAACCCCCCTGCTTGGCGCCCTGCCACCAAAGGAAGGCAACATGCATGTTCCGCTAGGTCGAAGAACGGTGATGCTCTATGACCCAAGGCAAGCTTCTGTATTCAAGCTATCGCGTCTCCGAGTGCCTCGATATCGCTTCTTCCTCTCCACCCTATCTCTTGCCGTCCTCATTGGCCTCTTCCTGGCCGTCTTGGCACAGCGCTCTGTTAAGATCACGGGCCTGGAGCTGGTATTCTGGTTCTGGAGCGCTGGCTTTATGCTGGATGAGCTGGTTGGCTTCAACGAGCAGGGATTTGCTCTATACATCATGAGTTTCTGGAATATCTTCGATCTCGGCATCTTGCTGCTGCTCATCGTGTACTACTGCATGCGTGCCTATGGTGTCTTCCTGGCTGACCCTCACCACTGGAATGCCATGGCCTATGATGTTCTCGCCGCCAATGCCATCCTGCTTCTGCCCAGGATTTTCAGCGTGCTGGACCATTATCAGTACTTCTCCCAGCTGCTCATCGCATTCCGACTCATGGCCGTGGACCTCGTTGCAGTCGCTATTCTTGTCCTTATCGCTTGCAGTGGCTTCTACGTCTTCTTCACCCTCTCTAACACGGCAGATGATGGACATCAAGTAGCTTTCAAGATTTTTCAAATCCTCATGGGGTTCACGCCTGCAGCTTGGGACGTGTAAGTTGCCCATATCGAAGTCTGTTCCCGCAGGGCACAATGGCTGACAAAGAATAGGTGGCCCACGTACAATTGGCTGGCGAAAACCCTCATGGGCCTGTTTCTCATCATCTGCCATTTCCTGGTTGTGTATGTGAAAGCGTCCGCTCATTGCTTGCTTTTTTGCTGACAGTGACTAGCACAATTCTCATCACAGTCTTGACTAATTCCTTCATGACGATTGCATCTAACGCCAACGAGGAGCATCAGTAGGTCTTCCGCGAGTATCAAAATAGAAGGACTTCCTGCTAACGAACACATTCAAGGTTCTTATTTGCCATCAACACCATCTCTATGGTGAAGAGTGATGCCCTATTCTCGTACATTGCGCCGAGCAACATTTTCGCATGGCTGCTTATGCCGCTGCGTTATTGTATGCCGCTTAGGGAGTTCGTGTGGCTCAACAGAACAATCATCAAGATCACACATTTTCCAGTGCTTCTCTGTATCTACTTGTACGAGAGGTTCTGGCTTGCTCCATCCATGTATGAGCCGACAGATTTGGTGGAGAACCCTCATCGAGGTCGGGGAAGGTCCGTCTCTTTTGCAGATCCCGCGAGTCGGGTTGCCATCTTCAACCCAAACATGCGAGTGCGAGAAGAGTCAGTATCGGGCTTCCAAAAAGATCGCGCTCTTGAGGAGGTGTTTCGACGTACTCCGGGATCTACTACGCTCAGAACCCAGAGGAGAAACGAGAGGCGCAAGACACAGACTGCGATCCGGAACTGGATGGACCGAAATGACGATGACGGAGTAGAGATTGGCAAGTGGTCTACCATCGACAGCCGGCCAGGGCCTGAGTGGCAGCGCAGGATGAGTGTGGGTTGGGACCGGCCTTCAGGCCTTAGACAGGTCTCGGATGCGAGGTCTGTCGCCAGCGACCCAGCAGATATACTATCGAACCATGGAGCCTCCAGGTCGACGCTACGCGCTGGCAATCCTGGTGCATCTCCTGGAGTTCTTGATTACAAGGACCACACGGATGCGGATGGTGACGATGAGCTGGTGACGAACGACGAAGACGAAGACGAAAATGGAACAAACATGGACCAGAGTCGAGTGAATGACCACGGTGGTGAGATGGAAGAAGAGGATTACTTCACGACACCCATGACGACCCGCATCGGCAAGCTGGCCTCGTCTCACGGCTCATCCGAGATGCGGACACCGGCCCCCCCAAGACCAGGAGCGCAAAGACGTGGCATCCATAGCCGCACCATGTCATCCAATACCGTCTTGTATAACCCGGATGAGCATCAGCTGAAGCTAGAGCAACAACAAAAGAGGCTCTCGCAAAGCTCCTCCTCCTTCTCCTCGCCACCAAACATGGTTCTCATCAGACCCCCAACGGCATCACGCGCCAACCAGGCAGACTCGCCGACCCACGCTGGCTCAAGAAACTCTCCTCGACGGTCTTTGCAGGTAAATCAAACGAAGCCGCGCCCTATCTTGGGCCCACGTGGCATCACGGACTCGGGAGGCTTCAAGAATTCAGCCCTGCTCCAAGCACAGCCTCGTACGAAAGCGAGAGGCCTGCGGCGCATGGCATCGCTCGATCTGAGCGTCGTATCGGACAATACAAACTTGCAGTTCGCAGCCGAAGATCCTATCGCTGCGATGGCAGGAAGTTTCCAGACACAAATGGCAATGGCTATGATGAAAGACAACCGACTGAGAGGGGCAGCAGGACTGGAAGGTGCAGACCAGGACCGAATGGGCCGGCTCATCCTGGCGCGCATGAAAACGCTGGAAGAGGGGTTCGCCGATGTCATCAAGGAGATGCGTGATTTGAAGACGAGCTCGACGGCATCACCAACGGCCCGTAACTCTTCAGCCGATGACCTGAAAGGATTTTCGGGGATGGAGGGTGCTGGCCGTAATCGATCGAGGCGGGTGAAAGGAACCATGACCCCAGGGCGAATAGCACAGAAGAGACCGGGGAGCGTGCGGAGCATGGCAGCCAAGAGCGGCCTCGGAGGTATCCCAGAAAATAATAAGGGCAAGGGAAAGCAGGTTGCATATTCGAGTGACGAGGAGGCGGAAGACAGCTTCACTAAGAGGGGCAGTTCTCTGTGAGACCACGGACGAATATTCTGTACGATGTGAGCATTAGAAGGCGTTACTGGGGATGCATTTTGCTTTTCTGGATGACGGCAAGGTGTAGAGAGTGCCATTGGAGTCTTGAAGACATGAGCATCCCGGATCGATACACAAGATCCAAATAACTGTTATGGGTAACTGGGCAATAGCATGGTAATTATCAAATCAATGGATCTTTCGTAAGGTAGATTAATGACTTAAATCTGCAATTGCTCATGGGCTACAAACCCAGTATAAGCACGGAAGAGCATATCTCTCCATGTCCGTAGCCAGCAGGTATTTCCCGGATAATGATTGTTTATGCCTTTGATTATACGATTGTCCGATGAAGCCTCGATGGGTAACGTTGTGACGACGACGACGGCGGCGACACGGCTCCCTCTTGAGGACGCGTTGGCCGTCCGGAGAGCCTCAGGTTTGTCGCCGCTGGAAGCGACTGGTTGCTGCATATAGTAGGAGCTCAGGCAGCTGTCAGACACCACCGCCGCTTCTGTCAACGCTTACAAAGCCAGCGGGGTTGGTGTTGCGTTGAGCGAGATCGTTGTCCCTGAGGGCGTTTGACTTGATCCTGAAGCCCACAATGGCAGCAGTGGCAGCTACCGCGGCGACGACGATCACGCCTCGGTTACGCCTGGAATGTTGGGATGAGCACGGTAGTTTCCATTGGTGGAGAGGCAATGCTTCTGCGGAGCATCATGTGTGACGGAAGACATACTGGAAGAGGCGGACTGAGGCAGCGGACAATGTGGGTTTAGAGGCATCCATGATAGTCGACTGATTTCAGAACGGGTTTATGTCTGTATTATGTTTACGTGGGTATAGTCTTGGAAGGAAGTAGTGAATTGCCCTTTGGAGGTTGTGAGAGTAACGTAATGCACCCACTTTCCGGCCACCCCCCCATTCCGGCCACCTCAATGTGAATGCGACCACAACTTCAACACCACATTAACATCGCCAAAAAAATCAGAAAATTATATTGTTGGTGTTGTTGGAAGCGTGAGTTGCCATTCTATACAAAGATGTTCAAATCCAATCTTCTTGACGTGGATTGCGGTTGCTTCGGGTTGCAGAAGGTCCCACCACTTTTTTCGAGCAGTGATAACATCGTCAATATTTGCAAAACGCCCGTTTGGATCCTCATTGATCTTTTTCCTCTTCCTGGGCCGGAGGCCCTCATTCTCAAGCTCAAGACTCTGTAATTTTAATTCTGCTGTTGCTGTTCTAGTAAAATGTAAATCCATTGTCTTACAGAGAAGACGCCAGAATTGCCGTTGACCCGGACCATCAGAAAACATTTCCCTATTATTCTTGACATATCCAATGATATCAGAACTGCATTTTGGAGTGTTAAAGGCATCGTCAAGTGTTCTTTTCGGTTTCTCGGGTGTCTTGGGTGTCTCAGGGAGGTCAGGGGCCGGCTTCAGCAACAGCGGGCTCATCAGTGGTTTTGCAATACAAATAGGGAACAATCCAGACATCCGCCAGCCAGAACATATTGTCTGCTTAATAAAAGCTGCTTTCCTGGCCTTGTCATAGCAAGAGAGGAAGCACAGCTTGCCCAGGGGCGAGGAATCTATACAATGGACGAGCTTGGCGAGTTCCTTTCGATATGTATGCTTGAGGGGATGAAAAACCGAGACATCGAGAGGCTGGAGGACATGAGAGGCGTGGGGAGGTAAAAACAGTAAATGGATATCGTTCTTGAAGCATTCGTAAAGGAAATCGTCAGTCGTGTGGCTTCCGTGGCCGTCGACAATAAGCAGGCGTTTCTGCGGCGGCGATGGCCTCGTCTGGGGATAAAGATCTCTCGGAGCCACCGTAGGGCTATGGAATCGGTTGTCCAGCCTTTCTCGGTTGCTGTGAAGTTCCAGGACTTTAGAAAACTCGAATCGACGGGGAACCATTGCTGCTGAACGCTTTTTCCTTTGAAGATGACCAGGGGATCAAGGACACGTCCGTCAGCAGATATACATTCAAGAATTGAAGTCCATTCAGTTGAATCTGATGATACAACAAGGGCCTGACGTTTTTCCCTATACCCAAGAACAAGGCCATTAAAACCGAGACCTGCAAGGATGCCTGTCTCATCCATATTGTACTGATGCATTGAGGGGATCTTCTTGATCGCCGGGAGCTTGAGAAATTCGAAGAATGCCTTGATGTTTTCAGTAGAAGCCCCATTAATCCGCTGTCTGACGATGGGCTTGCCTCTCATGAACTTGATCTCTGGATTACGCCTTAAAAACCATCAATCCAATGTGTTCCAAGTGGCCGTTGGTCGCGCCTAATGCATTAAGAACACGTTGGACAAGCTCTCTTGTCTGCTGGTGCGTTGGAGGAACACCCAGGGCGTCTTGGATTAGTATCCAATCCCTAATTGCCCTTTCCTGAGCCTGGCTGAGGCGTTGTTGTGTCTCTGCGGCAGCTTTGTGGTTGTCTGTGCCCTTGAGCCGATCCTGTAGTGTTTGACGCGGCACCCCCCAGCGTTGAGATGCAACGCGCTGCGACACGCCCGAATGGATGTCTTCCAGTGCATTTGAGATGTCGTTTTCGGTGTATTTGGGCATGCTGATTCCAAAAATCTACTTTGTTTTTCAGGAACTTTAAAATTGCACGAGAAAACGCGGGTTGAAGCACTTACATTAGGGTGGTGTTGTGGTAATTGAAGGTGGCCGGAATGGGGGGGTGGCCGGAAAGTGGGTGCATTACGTTAGGATTTAGTTGAGAGCAGAGGAGGCGAGATGATAGCATTGGGACATTAATGACATCAACCAGTAGCTTGCAACTTGCCTTAGCTTGGTGAGTGCGGAGAAGCAGTTTGTTGGGGGACGTGGATCACTCCTGGGAAACTCTTGGAAGAGCTAGACTATGTCCGTGTTATTCTTGCTAGTTCCATTTCGCGTTCCCTAGGCAGGATAGCTATAATTAACAGCCTGCTGGATATGGGTCGTCTAGCATGACGAACCTCAGCACTTTGGTGGCTCTGCGGCAGAAGACATCATTTGATCGAGCCGCTGTGGCAACCGGCATGGTAAGTCAACCGCGTGCCGGTGACGGAGGGATGGGAGAGGGCTCGGTGATGAATTGGAGCAGAGGAATGGAGGTCCTAATTGTCACTGTCGGCAACGTCAACTGGGTGCACCCTATGCAGACTTAAGAAAGCAGTGGTGGCTATACTTGGGAAACGGACTCCCTGTATGGCTCTCAAGAGCCCACTGAACAGTCTAGACTGATGCCGTGCTTGGTGGCATGTCCGCCACACACGGCACCTTTAACTTAGGTTGTGGGGTTACAGTTGCAGTGCATTGGGGCCGGCAGCGACCCCACTGTGGAGGCCCAGCAAGGCCACCGAATGCTTGGTTCCAGTGACAGGAAGTCTCCACACAGCCCCCCGGCTGTACCTTGGGCTGTGGGGGATTGAAGAGTCACAGATAGGCCACGGCTCGGACGCCTGGGAGACAAGATATGCTGTAAGGGACCAAAGAATGTAGACATGTCTAATTGTATATTTCGTTGGTACTCTTTGCCCCTCGGCCATGCGGTATCTTCTTCTTGTGGCATTAGGTCATTGGCTCGGTCGTCTTCGTGGTAGGATGATTGTCATCAATGAGAGCGAAGAAACCTGGAGTGTAGCTAGCAGGGTCATGACTTACAGCTATGCTCATCAACGACATCTGCAAACTTGAATGTCCCACATTGGATGCCCACGTTGACACTCCTGAGTTGAAGCAATGACTGTAGCCAAGTCTCTATTGATGACTGTCGAGTGGTGACCCTGGCCTAGAGTCCACGCAATCACAGTAGGTTTCTTCAGAGTGTAAAAATCCAGATCTCAAGCAAGGCAGGCATGGTAGGATTACATACCTGAGACCAAGGTCCCCGCTACCCCTCTTGCCTGCAGACACCGGAGCCTCATTCATCTTTCGAGCAACCAACTACATGGGCTCTTGATGCTTCGATATCCACTAATCCAGGGCCACGTCCTAGGCAGCAGGCTCACAAAGTACTTTGCTGTATAAGGCAACCTACCTACCTTGAGGTACCCTACCTACTTCAGGTACCTAGACTGTCATTCTCCATGTCCATTACAGCTTCCATAACAAACCCAAAGTAATAAGGAATTGCATCTTTTTCAACCAACCACCAAAGGCGAAGAAAAGAAAAGAAGGGAATTTACCCCTGTCCGTGGATTGGCGGCTCTACATTTGCACCAAGACCAGGAACAGGACCGGGACCAGCACCTGCATCTGCACCCTGCAACAAGAGGATGCCTGATGCTTCCAACCAACAGCCCGTTGACTAGTCCGCACGAGAGATGACGCGCAAACGGCATCTGGGAGGCCCATGCAGCCATGCGATTCAATTGGTGCTGCTCTGGAGGGTGTGGCAGCGGCTGCCGCCTGGTGTCACGAGATGATGCCAATGGCGAGCCATCGCTTTGCTTGTTGCCTCCATACTTTCCTTGCCTTACTTCTCTGCCTTGGGCCTCTCCAGACCAAGTCTAACATCATCTTGACTCACACCACCTCCTTGCTATCACACGTCCGTTCGATCTCTGGGCCGACCGAGCTGCACCGGTGTTCAAGCACTTGCGTGCTGCCTGCGCACAGCTGCTGAGCCTTGCTGCCATTTACATCCACATCTACATCGGCTTGTCGCTTCACCACTCGGGCATCTCCCTCAAGACCAGGCATCTCACTCAAGACCGTTGCAACGCCTTGCTACTTCCATGCACTATTAGTTAGGAGCCAGCCTGTCCTTGAGGAAGCTCTTCTTCCAAGGCCAGTCGCCGGATTGATTTATGACCTGTCTGCCTCGCCTGCATCCCCCCAAAGCTGACCATGGAGAACTGGGAAGACATCTTCTTGCCAACCACAAGTGGCCTTCTGCCCATCAGAAGTTATCCCACCGTTCCCGAAGGCCTTGCACCAAATACACAAAGAAGGCCGAGCCCACCTCCCCCCGAATTACCGCATAGACACCGGACGCAAAGTCCACCTCCGCGCGAATCTTCCCCGGGAAACCAAGAGGACGCAACAACGCCCACAATGGATAGTTTCTCACCGCGCCTACCTCAGCTATCCGAGGTTTTCAGCCGATCCCCGTTGCCATCTTCGAAATTGGCCGATGTTGAGCTTGTGCGGGAGCTTGAGCGTTCCCGAATTCATTTCGCCAACTCCGAATTCGCCAGTGGAGACACCATCATCTTCCTGGATTGTCCAGAGTGCCCCAGGGACTACCGCAGACAGGCCGACTGCCGTAACATGGCCTATCAATCTCAGAAACTCCGCATGAGCTCGGCGAAGCTTCTCGCGACCGGATCCTCCAAATTCGCTGAAATGCTGGGCCCGACATACCAGTTCCGCATCAAGAGGCGCCGCCACATGGTCAATTCCATGCCCGACGGGGTCAAATTCCTACTCGACCTAACTCCACCTAATGAAGGGGACGAGCTCGTCTTTCAGATGACCGAGCTGTCGTTGACTCCGGGCCTCACCAAATGGTGGACGTCGGCTAGTATTCACAAGGTCGATCCCGCCCTCGTAATGGGCCATGACGACGTGTGCTACTGCTCCATGAACAGCGAGCATGCTCAGCCTGTAGCGAATGCACCCTACCACCTGGAAAGTCCGAAGGCATCACCCGGCAGGTCCAACGGCAAGTCCAACGGCAAACTTGTCGAAAGGAAACTTGAAGTGAACCCGCAGCACACCATGACTGGCGTTTTAACAGAAGGTGCACGCATCAATCCCATCAAACTGCTTCAAATGAAGTCCGAGAAGCAGAACCATCTCTACGATATCCCTGCTTATCGTAACATTCCAGACTACTGCCCTTTTCGTCACCGCAACAGTATAATCCGTCTTCTGTGGCTCATCGAAGGCAAGCACGTTATGCTTGACTCGGCTAGTCGGATGTGGACACTGGCTGGAGTGGCAAAGATATTTGACTGTGCGTCGATTCTGAGGGATGAAGTAGCCCAATGGATTATGCACGGCAACAACGTCCGCTTCATTGAGGTCTTGCCCGAGGAAGCCTTGCAACTCGGTTACGCTCTTGAAATCCCGCAGGTGACCCAATGCGCTTTCAGGATCTTGGTCAACGAGCTTGCTATTGACGAGGCGGCTACGGTCGGTCGGCAAACCAGACCAAACAATGTCACAGCGTTTGGACGAAAACGCAGCGATCTTGGAGACGAGTTGAGCAACCTAGTTCAGCACGCTGCTCGCGCACTCGTGGAGCGAGTCACACTGCAGCTTCAGCATTTGCGCAGCCCTCACTTTCTAGACTCCCTAGACATACCAGAGTGGAAGAAACTCTGCCACTTGGAACATGAGTTGCAGCTTGTTCTATTTACGGAAGAGAAAATGAACGCCGAGGCTGCTGCCGCACTCACGGAACTCCGGGTGTTGATGGGTACATTACGCGAGGCAATCCCCGGCATTTTGGACACAGTAGAGAACACCAGCATTCTGTACAGCCCTGCATTACACACGAGCATGGATTTTGACCGCGCAACTTATGTCGAGCCAATGGATTACGTGGCCATCACCGACATCATGGGTGCATTCAACTTCGTCCAGAGGCTGCTGTGTCCTATCGCCTACCATCAAATTGCAGAAGAGATAGGAAATACTTTCCGCTTTTCGAAGCTCTTCGAGGCGCCTCCAAACAACTTCTTCAAGAGCCTCGACAAGCTGATGACGGCCACGGAACTGGCTCTCCAGAAACTCGTAGTATTCCATCCTCAACTTGTGGCTGGACCCGCTTGGGACATTCTCTTCGACTCGGAGACTTCAGGCGACAACGGGACCAGGAAGCGCTGTACCATTGGAGTACCGCTGTTCGACCCCTATCAGCTTGGTGACAGCTTGAAAGCGAAGCTGCAACCATTCCTCGATTCTTGGATCCGTCATGACATCGACCCAGGCTTGAACATTACCCGCCACCTATTACTTACGCTCAACAGCGACGAGATGAAGTATTTGCCGCTTTGGGCTGGCGGGTGCAACGACGGTACGGGTGGAGTTTTCGAACCTTTCGTCCCTCCTGCCGACCTAGGACCAAACGGACCTGGGCCGGCGTACCATACTGGAATTACCGTCCCCTCTGCGCCATCCAGCAGCTCCGGGACCCTCACCGAAGACCTTATGGCGATGAAGATCATGGGGAGCACAACGGCAGGCTCAATCGACGCTCATGATAGTATATCCACAGTCTACCGCGCAGACCGGGTGATTGTCGATGATATGTCAGTAGCGTCAGAGGCGTTTACTGCGACAGGGTTCGATTTCCAGGACGCACGCTTCGCAGTCCCCGTGGCGGAACAGGGAGCCGGGCAGGCGCTCGAAGCCATGTGCGACATCTCTACAACAGACGATGATGACTCCAGGTCCGCTTATACAGAAACCGAGTCGAGAGGGACAGGGGACATCGTAGAGAAGCCCAGCAACGAGAGCATGTCGGCTCAAGATGATGACGACTTTTCGTTTGTCTGGGATGACTGTGACTATAGCGATTCCGACGATGACATGGAATTCAACTAAGTGAAGACACTTTCACTCAGTAACACGGACATGACGGCTTACTACCTCGAGGGTATCTCGCCAACTTACCCTTCCCCAAGAACTCTTATGAAGAATCCTGATTTGATGAATGGCTAATGAAAAGCAATACGGTAAAAAGACGGCAATGGAAAGAGCTGAATGGGCCAGGAACGAAGTCTTCCTAAAATTTGGCGTTGGTTTTGATCGGGAGCCCATCAGAGAATGATAGCACGCTCTCCCTTAGTTTTGATGAGCATAGTTTTTCTTGATAAAGACGAGGTGCACTCATAGATGTCAAGACGAGTTAGATAGTTAACCAACAGACACTCTTTGTGATATTCTCCTCCACGCAAATGTGCTTCCCAACCCCGGATCTGTGCAAAAGAAGTGTTAATCCATTGACGCCGTTTGCCCTCCCATGCCAAGCAGTATACTTGGGCTAAATATCGCTCCATGCATGCCATCCCTCAGACAGAAGAATTTCAAAATGACTTTCAAAATGGGGAGAGTGCTTTGCCGTCCTCAGGGACTTGGCCTTTTTGGACTTCTCCCGTTTCCTTCTCCCACCTCCTGCTGCTTGCCCCCCCCCCTCCTTTCCCCTTTCCCCCCTGCCAGTGCGTGTAAAAAGGAAATCCACATCATCCCATGTTGAGCGTGTTGCCGGAGCCCCTCGGGTTGTCGTCCTTGTAGTCGTCCCACTGGCGGGCCTTGTACGTCTCGCGGTCGCCGGCCTCGTAGTCGTCCTCGTCCACGACGGCGCGCGGCTGCTCCCCGCCCTGCAGGATGTTGCCCTGGCGCCGCTCCTCCTCGAGGTACTCGTCGATGGACATGGTCGGCAGGTTGTGGCCCGGGCGGAACACGCCGCGGGCCAGGTCGGCGCGGTCGCCGACCAGCGTGAAGGGCTGCAGCGGCTTGCCCTGCTGCGAGAGCAGGGGCCCGCCCGGGTTCGTGAGCGACTGCAGGCGCCGCAGGGGCCGGTCGAGGCGGGAGGTGACGTCGGCCGGGTCGGGGCCCTGCGAGGGGGACAGCGGGTCGGGCGCCTGGGCGAGCAGCGGCAGCTCCCGGTTCAGCGAGTCGAGGGCGTGGAAGGCGGCGTGGACGGAGAAGGCGACGTCGGCCAGGTACAGCTCGCGCACGACATCCTCGTCGCCGTGCTCGAGGTAGCGCGGGTTGCGGCGCAGGGCCTCGAGCTTCTCGCGCAGCTGCTTCTCGGCCTTGTAGGCGGCGATCTTGCCGTTGCGCCTCGTGGCCGGGTCGGCGCTGGCGACGACGGCGAAGCCTTCCTCGTCGTCGCGGTAGCGCTCGAGCAGCTTGTCGTAGGGCGGCGCGACCAGGCCGTAGCCGTCGGCCAGGGCGAGGAAGCGCTCGTAGGCGGCGCGGGCGTGCCGCAGGACGGCCTTGCGCTGGGAGGGGCTGAGGTTGGGCGTCTTCTGGACGAGCTCGGCGACGTGGTAGTCGACGAGGAGGTAGGGCAGGGCCGAGGTCGCGACGTCCTCGACGCCCTCGTTCAGCGAGAAGAGGGAGATGGCGGCGATCTGCTGCGAGACCCGGGCGTACAGGGCGAGCGCCGCGTCGAGGGTCTCGCGGTAGGCCGGCGAGGTGGCCTCGTACGCCGAGCCCAGGGACTTGCGCTTCGACTCGGCGTCCTCAAAGATGGAACGGAGCGACTCCTCCTGCGGTTCCTCGGCGGGTGCCATTGTTGCCCACGGGAGCTGCGGGGCGCGGGCCGACTGGGGATGCAGGATCACCGAGAGAGGCCGGGCTGGAGCCAGATGATTGACGAGTTGGAACTCACGTGCTGAGTGGCAAAGAAGTCACGACACCGGTGGATATGGTGAAGAGTTGACGATGTCTCGAAGCTGCCTTGGCCTACCTTACTTTGAGGTAGGTAAGGTAAGGCAAGGTAGGTAGACTAGGTGGACGTGGATCGTGGACCCTCGAGCAAACAAACGTCTTATCGATACAGTATTTCAAATGTTCTCCCAAGTGCCCCGCCCCCACCATTGAAGCACCACCACCACTAACTAACGTTACTGTTCGGATATTCCAACTGAACCTGTGTAAAGGAGGCAACGAATGAGGCACCACACGGGACGGACAAGCTGGTTTTGATCAAGCAATATATGTTCGACTAAAATAGCACTCTATGTCCTTGGTAAAGCTATTGATCCGGTCATGACACTGCCTCATGTAGACATGCATAATTGAGGCCAAAGCTGCCACTCTGCCATCTCGGCATAAGCAATGGAACAAGACCTTAAACTCGAAATCGACCAATCTCCTCCAACGCCAACTCTACCCGGGGTTTCTCGCTGAGCCAATCAATCTTGGCGGGCCTTGAAGCCAACTCCTCGAAGTAATGAACACAGACATCAAGCCACGCAAGTTACAGGCAAACAATCCCACCACCGTTCTGCCGAGCCTCATGGCCATGGTCCTGGGGAAGCACTGGGGCTTCTTGACCTTGACTTGATCAGTCATCGTCGTCGTCCATGGAGAAAGGATCATCGCTGTCCTCATCCTTATCATCGGCTACCATCGATGAGTCTTCGTCAATGACAATCGGTCGCCTAGCCGCAGCTGCACGGCCAGGACGTCCTCGTGCCGCCGGTTTCGCAACGGGCGCCGGTAGCTCAGGCTCAGCCATGTCATCGTCCGAGTCTTCGTCAAAGACGGTCTTCTTCACGCCCCTCTTGGCCGCGTAGGCCTTTGCTGCTGGTGACAGAGTTGTGCTCTTGGGTGCCGCCTTCGCCTTTGGTGCTTCCTTACCCTTGTTCTTCGCACCTGCTGGACGACCACGAGCTTTCTTCACCGCAGCAAGGCCTGCAGGCGCCTTAGCAGCAGAGGCAGCTTTGGCATTTGCACCATTCGAGACAGCTCGCTCTGGTACCGTGACTGGCTCATCGTCGGAGAGGAAATCATCCACATCGTCCCCCTTGGTAGCCGTCTTGTGAGGCGACGACTTGGCTAGCAGCTCGTAGTTCGTGTCATCCGGGCTGTCAACGTCGTAGCTCTTGGCAGACTTGGATTTTGATTTCGGCAGTACGCTGAGATTACCGTTTCCTTGACTCGACTCAGGCCGATTCATGGCGTAAAGGCTAAGCCGCCCACTAGACTCCGTCTCTGGTTTGCCAATGCCTTTTACCAAATCGCCAACATCGCCAAGCATTTTGTCATCGTCATCACTGTCCGAATCCGCGTCGAACAGCGTCCTTGCTTTTGATGCAGCGACTCGTTTGGTGCGCCCGATCTCAGGTTCTTCCGACTGGGATTGTGATTGCGACTGTGACGCCTTGGGAAGCGGCTTATTCCTGCTCAACGCTGCAAAATCGTCGTCCGAGAAGTTGTCAGAGACATCCATAACGTCCGGCTGGGGTTCCTTCTTCAGCTTGGGTTCCGAGCTAAACATCTCGGCAAATCGCTGAGCGCTCTTTGTCTCAACCTTAACGGGGGGCGCTTTGGCCTTGGCTTTGCCCTTCTTGATCGGTTCGTAATCATCGTCAGCCTTAGCCTTGCGACCTCGACCAGCTCCTATCTTCTTGGACACGCGGCGGCCCATCCGGCGGATGTTGGTTTGGATCTCTGCATCAAGTGCAAGTTGAGCATTCCATTCCTGAACGAACTCATCCAGATCCCTGCACCAGAGATCCTTCTCACTCAAAGCCAAAAGCTCATCGTGCTCCGTCTTCTTCCTCTTGATGGCCTCTTTCAGTTTCTCAAGTCGCTCGAGGGTGAGTGACCAAATAGGCATCTAGGGTCTGGTTAGATAGATGAGCGAACCTCGACGCGATTGCACCTCGTCTTACCGATAGAAGATAATCAAAGTCACCTGCACCACCTTCCTGAACGTCGTCATCTTCGTCCCCTGATTGGTTCATCTCTTCTTCTGTCGCAGCCTTCTTGGAATCCTTCTTGCGAGGGAATGCCTCGTATTTCCGGTCTCGGAGCTCCTGGACGAGGACAGCCTTCTTCTTCTTGCTGACCACGAGCTCGCCGTCGATGATTTCCTGGATAAAGCGTGCTTGGTTCTTCAACTTCCTGTAATCAGCATGATAAACACCGAGCCAGTATTTCTAGATCAAGTTAGCCATGGTACTGAAGTTAAGGCCTCTCGCACTGACCTTTCGTTCCGTGTACATGCCGAAGCGAAAGTGGTAGTACTCCTCAAGAATATCTTCCACCTTTTCGTACTTGCGGATACGACCTTGGGTGTCGAATGCGACCAGGTTCGACGTTGCGACTTGCTTGGTGAGTTTAAAGCGTTCCAAAATACCCTCTTCAATGATCTTGTCCATGTGCTTCTCGTCGACCTGAATTTCGAAATGGACTGTTCTGTGGTCGTTGAACTCCTTGTAGTCCTTGATCCATGAGGGGCCTTCGGTTCCGCTGACCACCTTCTCGAGCTTTGCCTTGAAATCATCTGTCCAGTGCCTGATGGGCAATTCCGTCACCACAACTTCATTTGCAACCTGGTCATTCTGGTAGGCAACACCGTTGAACTTGTAGCGGTCAGGTCCGGCGGGTTCCGCGGTACCCTTCCACCCGCGGAACCATGGGGTCATTGTTTCAAATGGCATTTCATCCGTTTCACCCTCTTCATGGCGACCCATGCGTTTCTTCAGATTCTCGACGATCTCCATCGGGTGATAGTTGGGAATAGATGTGCTCCATCCAGTGCCGATACCATCAGCGCCGTTGACAAGAATCATGGGGATAACAGGGGCATAGACCTCTGGCTCAATGGGTTTTCCATCATCCCATTGCTGCTTCAGGTTGGGCTCGTCCAAGGGCGAGAAGATCTTGCGCGCAAACGGCGAAAGTCTAGTGGAAATGTATCGAGCGCTGGCTGCGTCAGAACCGCCGGCAAGACGCGAACCGAAGTTACCACTTGGCTCTAGGCAGTTGATGTTGTTGGATCCGACAAAGTTCTGAGCCAAACCGATGATGGTCTGTTGCAGGGAGGCATCACCGTGATGATAGGCAGTTTGCTCAGAGACGTAACCCGCAACCTCGTTAACCTTTTTGTCCTTGACCAAGTTCCGCTTGAAGCACGCAAAGATGACCTTTCTTTGACCCGGTTTGAAACCGTCCAAGACGGAGGGGATTGAACGCATGTTATCTGCCATGCTAAAAAGGATCAACTCCTTGTTCACGAAGTCATCGTAGGATTTGATTCTTGTGGTTGAGTCTTGGAAGGTGCCAGGGACAAAGTTACCCAACCACTCCTTTCTGGCATCAGCCTTCTTCTTGGAGAATGCGAGATCAAGAAGCTCAGCCTCTTCGGTCTTCATCACGCCAAACTCCTTGAGATGCCTATCGAGGTCCTTGAAGTAAATCTGCGCATCTTCGTTGGAGCTGGATCCCAGACCCTTGAGATACTTGTATTGCCATCGGCCTAGTTCATGCTGATGGGCCAGCTTCCATTCTTCATAGTTAGGCTGGTTGTAGAAGAACTCGAGTGCTTTGGGCTTCTTTTGGTCAGGTCCCTGCCAGACTTTGACAATGGGGGTGATGAATTCTTGAAAGAAGTCCGGGATCTTCAGGAGTGATGGAAACTGGACTTGTAGGAAGTTGATGAGGAGACCCTTGATGTGACTGCCGTCGTGATCTTGATCGGCCATGATCATCAAATGTCCATAGCGAAGCGACTTTGTGTCCGTATAGTTCTGCTTGTGCTTGAGACCCAAGAATTGTTTGATATTTTGAATCTCCTGATTTTTGGTGATTTGATCAATCGATGCGTCTCGAACATTGAGCATCTTTCCACGTAGAGGGAAAACACCAATTCTGTCCGGATCCAAAATGGCTCGTCCAGATACAGCCAAACCTTTGGCAGAGTCACCTTCCGTCAAGATGAGGGTGCATTCGTGACCCCGTCTTGTTCCTGCAAAGTTGGCCTCCACAAGCTTGGCATTGCTTACTCGTGACCGTTTGCCGCCATCACTCTTAGCCATCATCTTGTCTGCCTTCCTCTCTGCGAAATCGACAATTTTTTCGAGTGCCTCGGACTTGGCGACTTTCTTCAGAAAATCATCCGAGAGGACGCACTTGCTGCCGAATTGGCTGACCTTGGTTGTGAGTTGTTCCTTGGTCTGTGACGTGAACGCAGGGTTGACAACTAGACAGTTGACAAAGACAAAGATATGGTTTCGTAAATGATTTGGCTTGAGGCTGTGGCCCTTCTTCTTCTTGTCGAGGGCCTTGAGCAGGTATGCCGTGATTTGATCGGCAATGTAGTTGACGTGGGTACCGCCCGAGGTCGTTGCAATCGAGTTCACAAAGGAGACCTGGCGGAAGCTACCGTCAGACACAGTGAAGCCAATCTCCCATTTAGGGTGACTCTTATCTTTATCCATCTCAACGGTACAGGTGGGAGTGCCGCCCTCCTCGGCAGACCTCTCGTTAGCAATTGCTTTGGCGTAGAGGTCACAGTATGCCTTGAAATCCTTGAGCTTGAGCAACTCGCCGTTGAGGTAGACTTTGACGCCGTTGACAGTTCCAGCCATGTCGTATACTCGTCTGTACAGAAGAGCTTCAGTATCATCGTCGATGCCCTCAGGCATGCCGAAGCGGTTGTAGTCAGGCTTGTACGTGATCCGTACGAAGTCGGCTGTTTTGTTCGAGGTGACTTTGGCCTTGTGCATTTTCTGCATGTTGTTTGTCCATGTCTGTTTGTACCTCTTGCCATTCACGCTGTCCTGACACTCAAGAGTGAATTCGTTGCTGAAAACGTTACAGAGTTTAGCTCCGTAACCGTTACGACCACCGACAGTCTTTTGCTCGTTGTCGTCGAAGTTGGAGCCAGCCAGCAAATGGCCAAAGAGTAGCTCGGGAATGTAGACCTTCTCCTTCTCATGCATTTCGACAGGAATACCCTTGCCGTTGTTCTCTACGCTAATCTCGCCAGTAGCGCGATCGATATTGATCTTCATGTGCGACATTTTAGGATCTCGTTGCTTGTTGTCTGCAGCGTTGACAAGGATTTCGTCAAAGATCTTGTAGAAACCGGGGACAAAGGTAGCGGCTCGGTGCTCCATCTGCATAGTCGTTTTGTTGAAGAGCCACATCTGCTGCTCAGTCTTCTCCACGGATCCGATGTAGGTATCTGGACGCTTGATGATGTGCTCAAGCTGCGTGAGCTTTTGATATGTCTCTGTGGCTGATTTCTTCGACTTTGGACCTGGCTTGGGGGAATCGAGCACGCTGTCGTTCTCCATCTCGGCCAGAGGAACACCGCTAGATTTCTTGGGCGGCGCATCTTTCTTCAACTTCTTGGAGCTTGGGGGTGTGTTCGAGAAGCCCGAATCGCCGTCAATGACCATATCATCATCATCGTCGGACTCTGGCTTGGCGCGCTTCTTTGGAGCGGGTTTCGTCGACAGGGTTGTCTGCACCATCTTCTTGACTGCGGGCCGTGGAGCGGCAGCCTTCTTAACTGGGGCGGCCTTCGTCTTCTGCGAGCAAGGTGTTAGTGTGAGGTCGCAAGGCTGTGATGTGGAGAAGAGGCTGTGGATATTGAGAAGTGCGAAGTGATTTCATGTTGACAAGGGCGTGAGGAAAGCACTATTGCGCAACTGGAGAATGAGATATAGCCAGCTGGCATCGCTGCCAGCTGGGCGCAACCACTGACCTTCTTCTCTGGCACATAGCCGTCCGAATCGTCGGCCATGCTAAAGACGGAGTCCTCCATATCGGAATCCATCTTGGCGGGATGCGACGGCAAGCTGGCCTTGGTTGCGAATCGTGCTGGCGCCGGTAGGGAGTTAAAGGAATAGACAGGAGTTGGACATGAAATGGAGAACAGTGAGACTGCACGGCCGATAGGGGCGACTGGCAACACGCGCGAGCAGAGTCGCCTGAACAAAAGAGAGGTTGCGGGGGCTGCCAGACTGGCGGCTGTTCACATGGGATATAACCAAAGGAGTGTGTGTATATGGTATCGTATTTTGTTGTTGTGGTTGCTTGGGTCCCGGCGCGTAAACAAAAAATCAGGACGCGACGACCCTCCGCAAACTGACCATCTTCAGCTGCAAATCCCGTTGGCACCAATGGATTATCGTATGTGGGGAATCCTCCTTCCCCTGCCCTGTGAAGCGCTTGCCAGGGGCCTGCCAGTCCAATGCGGTACGCTAACTCGAGGTACGTGCCCTGAAACGACCCCTCCTTGCCCGCATGATTAACTGTATCTGAACAATACCTACCAACTTCCATTCTTGCCCGACGACATCACGTTCTGGTTGAGCGCAGTCCACGTGATGTGCTTGTACCTTAACAACATCCAACGATCGCATTAGATTTTGCTGTCAATCGCCTCAAGGTGCCACTGTTGTTCCAATAATGCAACATCTTCACGTGACCAGGCTGAGGTTCCCCAAATGCATTGTCTCTCTGCCTTAACCATTCGTTGACAATACGGGCATCAAATCCCAATCCTTGGGCCTGAAGCAATGTGGAAAGGGTCATCGCCTTGATGCCACTTTATCTAGTAGTCACGGGTTTGCCGGATGCATCTGAAGCTAGCCAAGAGAACAGGCCGAGCACGTAAAGTCCGTCCCTGCATAACCTCTGATCGCAGACACGGGAACATGCATGTGGTTGAGGCAGGCAAGCGCCCGTGCCATCCGTTGGTGCTACAGCCCCGAGCCCTGACAGTAATGCTCTTCACCAAACTGTAAGCAGATTATCGGCGCAAACGTAGAGTCAGTCCAGCCTCCCGTGACGGAGAATTATTGCCGAGAAACCCCCCTCAATTGCCCTTTGGTGGATTCGTTGAAGCATAACAGCTTGGTGAAGAGCAAACAGGGCACAACAGGGCTTCGAGGGCTGTTTGACTTTCCCTTCGGACATAGTAACCGGAAAAACGATTTCGAACTCTTTCGCTGGAAGGATTGCCGAGTTGTTAGTGCTCATGGTTTCCGACTTACGGTATAGCTCCCGAAGCAAAGGTATCACTCTTGTGATAATCACACTTAAATGTGTACGATGTGACTGAGAGCTGGAAGTCATTCGCTACCGATTTATGCATATCTCAGAGAACTAGTGAACCATGACTCGAGGTACTTGAAAAAGTACTTCAGAGTTTCGCGTTACATGTGGATAACCCTGTTTGATAGCGGGAGATATTTGTGTAACCGGGGGGCGGCCAAACTGCAAAACCTGCCGTCGTCACCTGGTTGCTTGGTTGGTAGATTGCTTGCTTGACGGAAACACAAACCATTCAGCTAACCCACCTCTGAGCGATGCCATTCATGAGGTCAATCCGTCATGTTCGAACAGAGACTCAGCTCAATCCTAGGATGATCCAGCACAAAGCCTGATGCTGCGTGGTTCTTCTCTGTCGAGAAATGTTCAAGCGCCATGATGTGACAGGATAGTACCTGGGTGTGGGGAGTGCGTCATAGAAACTGAAATGCCGACTTGTTTGACACAAGATTGCATTACACTCCTTCTTGTGGGACCATAAGATGGCAGACCGAAGCCACCAGCCAGCAACTTTGCTTTCGTCAATGGTTCCTCAACGATACACGCTGAAACAGTTGTTTTGCTCGCCAAAGGCTACGTAGTAATCTAGGCCAGCCTAGAAATGGTACGCAACGTATGCCATGGCCCGGGGAAGGATGAGGAGCACTCCCCCGAGTGTCATCTCGGGGCAATACTGGCGTGGGAGACTCCTTCAAGACTAATTTGTCAACCCACTCTACATGGAATTAGAATTGAGGACAAATGAAGAGACTCTCGAAGGGCTCTTCACCCGCTGGACCACTACGTCTTGGCGGACCCACCACCGTGTTTGCAATGCAAGGAACCATCTTGCTCCTCTTCTTATGTCAAATCTGATGCTCGGTCGGGGTAGTATAAGCAGCGAGAACATTCATTGAAGGTACGATCTAGTCACTAAAGACTGGACGAGGGTAGCTTCTAATATGGCATAAGTCTGTTACTCATCCGTTGCTTCCAAAGCCTTGCAAATGTGCAAACTCAGAGAAGAGTTTGGTGGTTCAAATTGAAGAAACACAAGTTTCCAAGTTTCCAAGTCTCTTATGATTGAATAAAGATCCTGTATTGAGTTTACATACCGACTGCTACCACAAATCCATGGACCTGGGGCCTGAGGCAGGGGGGGTGTGTTTGACCGGCCGGCTCCCGATGCGGGTGTGTCTCTCTTGCTCCAGAAACACAGCAACCAAAGAGAACACCAGCTGATCCAAGTCTCATGCGAACTACTGGCAACTAATACGTCCATGGTGAACGCATGGGATTTCCTAGTTGGTGATCTTATCATGGGTGCTTAACTTGCGCTCTCGAGAATTGGCCCAGCGTTTACAGTCAAGGCTCGGACCTAGTAGTACATCCCGTTCCAATTGTGCTCGCTTTAATGTCTTGTGCATCATGTTTGGCAAGGTTCCTACTTGCAAAGAAATGAAGCGTTGAGGAACTCTGCACGAGACACAAAACCATGTTCCCGTTCGAAAAGACGCTTTAGATACAGTCTTCGATTCGTTTTGAACGCGAGCTGTGGCCCATGAGGCCATCCGCCCACCACCATGGCTTGTTTGCCGAAGCCGGGAAAGTTATCTGTCGGTGAGGTCCGCCCGTCCTTGCCGCTTTGTCTTCCCTTGTCAACCGCTTTGTGGCTGTATATAACAGGGGCCGCGACCCGACTGAATTCGCTAGTGTCCTGGCATGGAACGATCTCAGCAGACGGTGCGTGGGCCAGGACCTGCGTGACATCTCGATGGCTGCAAACAGACCACGAAACATGGTGCCTCTGCAGCTCCTGCTGAACCCAGATGCGGCCGAATCGACAGCCCTCGCCACCGAACCGTTTGCTCCCACACCGACAAGCACAACTGTTGAGCAACCCGTCCCAACAGTGGTGAAAGATGCCCTCGCACCAAGACCGCGGAAAGCAAGGACTCACGAAGCAGCGAGGAGGACGGAACCTCGAGGCCCTATTAATTTCCCCCCATTTGAGGACTTGGACCATTCCTCCGTTCAGCTAGTATCCAACTTCAACGTGAAACCTTTCGGCAGGATTCATCGGATTTTCGAACACTTCCCTTACAACAGCGAGAAGCGAGACTTGCTTGAGAAGACTGGACGAGAGAGTATTGAGGGTGAGCTCGCCCGAAGCACTGTTTTTAGCCTGCTAATACTTGAAACATAGCATTCACTTACGAGTTCCAAGTTCCTGGAGACGATTTGAGATACGTGGTAATGTGGGACTACAACATCGGCATCGTTCGTCTGGCTTCTCTATTCCGACTATGTGGGTTTAACAAGGTAAGCGGACTTGAAAGACCATGGCACCGTACCGCTAACACGACAGAGACTGGGCCGGCCCAGACCTTTTCTAAAAACCCAGGCCTGCTCGAGATAACCCCAAATGTCACCGGCGGCGCGGTCCCAGCTCAAGGCAAGTCGAGATACGAAGAGTTGGAGACGCTCAAGAGCAAGAATGCTAACGCAGATTTAGGCTATTGGTTCCCGTACCACTGCGCTAAAGCCATCTGTGCCAGGTTCTGTCATCACATTGCCGGGGCCTTGATTCCCGTTTTTGGGCCCCGGTTCCCCTCCGAATGCACGCCTCCTGACTCCCCACGATATCGGCGTTTGAACATCAGTCCCCGCATCCTGACAGAAGCCACCAGAGATGCCGAAAGATCGAGATTGCTCTATCTCAATCAAGGCTCTGGATCAAGCGAAGCCATGGTAGATTACACGTTTCCGGAAAGACCACATCATTTACGGAGTCGAAGAACCAGTCACGAAGTAGAGAGTCGTGCTCTATCCTTCTCCTATACACAGGCGGAGCAACGTGCTAGCAAACGGCCGCGCTTCCAAGAAGTTCCGCTGGATCCAGGAGCCAGATATCCTGATACCAGTCATGAGCCCTTTGGGTTGTCGCATGCGGTGGGCAGATTGCCACGACACCGCCATGGAGGAGGCCAGCAACCAACCATGGAACACCAGAGGAAGCGTCTAAGAAACCGACTTGACCATCCAGTACAAGTTACGAACGAGACCCATCACCCCGGCAGGCACCCTTTCGTTGCTGCTAATCATGCTACTGTTACTGACAATGCTGCGGAACGGCCCAGCGGCACCGGTTTCGTTCAAGACACAGAACAGTACGATGCAGCATTGATCCTCCTAAGTATAGGTTCTAGTGGGTTGTAGAACGGGCTGTCTCACGACGAACGAACGAAGGAGACAGCAGCGAGGAGAAGATACGAGCTCGAAGCGCTAGGCAAGGGGAATGCTGGGACAGAGGTGGCCACCTTGAAGCAGATGCGTGGAGTCCTTCTCAGCAGGACGACCCGGCGAACGCGGGACCAGATGTACCTTTGGATTGGTTTACAGTGTGGGTTCTGGCGTTGGTTCAAGACAGGGAGATGCCGCAAGGCGACATTTTTTGGAAAGGACGAAGCGGCTTTGAATCGCATGTCGTGTGATGGGAGCCTGAGATACCACGAATAGGTGGGAGGAGGACAATACTAAAGACGACGATAGAGGATAACAGTTTCAGTGGCAACAATCGTGAATTTTCTAGATCTTTTTCATTACGCGTCTCTTGTTTTCCGTCCGCCGATTCATCACGTCTTCTCCCCGCGCTCCAGGGCCTTTTGCGCCTTGAACTTGGCCACCCACTCGTCGGCGCCCTTCCTGGGCACCACGAAGATGCGCACCACGTCGTCGACGACGTCCACCTTGCCGCTGCCCAGCACCTTGAGCAGCGGCACGCGCTTGCCCATCTTGAGGAGGCCGCCCTCGCGCGTCTCGACGTACGCCTCGACCGACGCCGGCGAGTACAGGCCCTCGCGGTCCCAGGGCAGGGGGAACACGTAGCCCAGGTGGTCGTCGAGCGTCTGCTGCTCGTTGAAGGCCTTGATGAAGTCGGACTCGAGGTGCTGCGGGTACAGCAGCACAGCCGGGAAGGCCAGCGAGCTGCGCGGGTCGTCCGGGTCCGGCACCAGCTCGAGCTTCGTGTCGCCCATCTCGGGCGGCTGCTTCGTGGCCCGCGTGCGGATGTTGCGGGCCGCCAGCGCCGCCCGCAGGAGCACCTCGCGACGTTTGTCGCGGGCCCGCCGCCACTCCTCGTCTCGCCTGCGCGCGTCGAGCTCCTTGGCGCGCTTCACGATGTCTGCCGCGACTGCCTGCAGCGGCGCATTACCTTCGTCTAGCGCAAGGCCTCGCGCGCACACATCGTCGGCCTCTTCGATGCGGTCGACGGCCAACAGGGCGCGGGCGCTGCGGTAACACGCCTTGAGGTTGCGCGGGTTTAGCCGCAACGCTGCGGCGCAGTCGGTCCAGCAACTTCGGTAGTTCTTGAGCTCGAGATGGCATGCAGCTCGGTTGACGTAGAGGGCTTCCAGCGCCGCCTTCTGCTTGGTGATTTCCTCTTCTGAGTCCGGTTCGCCGTCCAGGTTCTTCGTCACCTCACCGCTGGCCCGTTTCCTCTCCTCGGCAGCCAGGATCAGAACGCCCTTTGTGTAAAACTCCTTGGCATCTCCGAACCTCTTGATCTTGAAGCTCTCGTTTCCCCGCTCCTTGAACTCGGTGCCGTTTTCGAGCGGCGTGCCTTCGTAATCCAGTGCTTGTAGCGCCGCGGTATCGTCATTTTCTTCCAGCTCCGTCATGAAAAGCGGCGACTTGTTCAAATCCGCCAGCACCTCCTCCACAGTCCTCCGCGGTGGCAGGGCAGGTTTTGTGGCATTATCGCCAGTGCCCTGAGTTTGTGACGCACCCTGCTGTTGAGCAAGGCTCATGGCCTGCTCCATCTGCTTCGCTAACTCCTCCATTTGCAGCTTTCCTCACCCGGTGTCCCTTAGTGATGAAAGCTACGAGAATTGTGATTCTGAGGTTTAAAGTGGAGACCAGAATCGGGTGTTTCGACTGCCTTGTGCATTGGTTGGTCCACGAGCCAGACTTTTGGACGCTTCTAGAAATCGCATTCAAGGTCGACGTAAATTTTTAGCTTGCCTCTCCCACTGCTCCACGCCAGTTTTCCACATACAGAGAGTCCACCCTCCGTTTGGGCAGCAGTGGATAGCAAAGAATAACCCAATGAAATGGGCGTGGGCATGAATCTTTTGCAAATAGATCAGCTGGGAGCTCCACGTATCTGCCGCAATGAATCAATACATTATTTAGCGTCTATCAGCCAATCACCACGACATTGTTTGTGTGCGTTTTCTAATAGAAATTCTCCCCGGGTCACGATCAAGTGCACGAACGAATACCATCATAGCATAGCTTCCAGGAAGTTATTTAAACTGGCTAAGTCTATCTGGCGCTTATTTGCGCTGCAAGTAATATATGCAAGAAGAATAGATACACTGTTTAAACCCCAACGCCGTAGTCGTTCTAATGGATATCTTTCGCTAAGAAACCAGACCGACAACCAAAACCCAGAACACCTTGCACAACGGAAAACTTACAACCAATTTGTGCTTTCTAGATGCTTCGTTTCGCATAAACTGTAAATATTAATCAATCTGTCACAGCTCTCTTCCAGGGTGATCAAACCCGCGTGGCAAGAGAGCTGTGTCAATTAAAAGGAAAAAAGAAGGGAGGGGATCACTTAGAGTGATTGAAGTGGGCGTGGTGACGCTCGCCTCACGACGTGAAAGTCGTCACCTCATCGTCTGTGATTTCAGCGACGGTAACGTTTGATCGCTGTTTGTTCCGTGCTACAGCGCGCTCCTCAAGGTCTTCGTCGTGGTTCCGGTCTCGTGGCACGTAGAAGCACTGCACGCTGCCGACTAGTGCTACAAGAGCGCTGCCATACCATGCTAGGCCGGTGCAGTTCATTCGTAGGCCGACAGTGTAAAGGTAACCGGCAACGGGTGGCGCGATCATGCGGCACGCGGCTCCTGCGCTGGCGGCCAAGCCATTGACCTTGCCGAGTGCGTTTGAAGAGGGAGTGGCGTCTTTGATCAAGATGAGGAGAAGTGGATAGAGGGTAATGGACAAGATGTTGCGAATGGCGAGGCAACAGTAGATTGCCGGAAAGAGGAGAGATGTAGGGACGAGAACGAGAAAAGGAACGATGGCATAGGCGATTGGGTGTAAAACCGTGACAACGAGGAACAGTTTGTAAACGCCAAATCGTTCGGCCGCAATCGGGAAAATGACCGCCTGGACAAACAGGGCGATGAGACCGTTGACCGCCATAATCATCCCAACCGAGCGAACGGATAGTCCCAGGCCGCCGGGAGAGTATAGGAGCGACGGAGAAGTGGCGTTGGCGATGAAATCCATGACATGCGCGCGGTCGTACTCGAAAAAGATGGGCATCAAGTGGTCATACGTCATTGAATGGTAGGTGAAGATGCAAAGAGCGATGATGAAGCCCACGATGCGCTTGTTCCAGGTTCTCGTCGTATTGGGGGTCTTCTCGATGCGCATACCTTCCCGCTCGTCCTCTGCGGCGTCGCTCAAGCCCCGGATAGTACCGTATGTCTCGGATCGTAGGTCCACGGCTGGGCGCTTCACAGCGTCTGAAGTCTCCATTAGCGGAGTCTCCTCCGAGACGTAGGTATCAGCTGGCAGCAAGATGCGAGGGTGCATATCAGGATGCGTTTCTTCCAGCAAAAGGAAGCCAAGCACAATGCTCAGGAGCAACAATGCAGCGCACAGGAGGTTTGGAAGCAGATAGGGGTAGCGCTCGAATAGGCCACCCTCAGGGAATAAGCGTGGCCAGGACAAATGCGGGTCTGCAAAGGTGCCGCCAATGCAAGGACCAATAATGGTTCCAACACTCCAAACGAACGGCATTACCGAAAAGGCTCGAGCTTTTGAGTATGTTAGCAAACGACGGCTCTTACCAGTCCAAGAAGAAGATAACTTACGCTCATGTTCTGGCTTAGTAACTAATTCGCCAACCATGGTCTGGATGACGCCGATATTGCCGTTGAGAAGACCACCTATAGCTCGGCCGAGCAAAGCAACCCAAATATTGGAGGCAAAGCCTACCATAACCAAGCTGAGCATGGTACCGAAGCAGCCAAGCATCAGGACAGGCTTTCGCCCGATACGATCGGAGAGGCCGCCCCAATACATTCCCATCAGCGCCTCCGCGAGGGAGAAGGATGAAATAAGGAGGCCGGCGTAGAATGCGGCATCTTGCTCGTCCCCAACGTTGAATCTTTTGATCAGACCGAAGGCGTATGGAAAGATGGATGTGAGTGCAATGGGCTCGGCGAGTCGAACAATGGCTATAGCGATTGTGAGCACAGGTATTTGAGGAATGGCTAGAGATGTGAGTGGACAACGTCGCAACATACCTAGGAGGAAAAGCTGAAGAGTCGGGAAGTCATCGGGGTTGCGAGATCTCGACTGCTGTGTTAGAGCCATAGTCTTTCCGTTCGGCAAAAGCTTACGACGGCAGACAAAGGCACAAGCAAAAATTGCAGTTGTGCCTGCGCGTGCGTGTGTCGGTAGAGTGGCTGCCGAGGGGTGGCGGAACGTCGTAGAGCGCCTTGATGTTGTGTGATATTGCAGTAACAAAGGCAGGCAAGAGGAACCAATTCAGGACGAGGTTCTTGAGAAGCCGACAATAGTAGAGAGGATTTGAAGTCCTAATCTCAAAGAACGAAGTGCTGGTTGTTGCAAGAGAAGTGAAGGAAAAAAAAATAAGAAGAGCAGAGAATTGTGTGGAAGAAGTAGTAGGTAAGAGTAGTATAGCAAGCCAAGTCGGCAGCAGGACCGTGGCCACCCGAATGCAGCGCAGCGGAGCGACAGGCCGGACGGGTGGGGCGGCCTTAGCGGCTGTGGAAGACGCTAGAGCACCTGGCAAGCCCCACCCTGAGCCCCACCTCACATCCGGTACCTGCAAGTGGGGATGGTGCTAGAAACTTTAGCGTCACCCAAGCCTCCAAAAGACCTGCAGATGGTGCTCGACAGGTGGATATGCAGCAAGGAGAGATGGGACGAGATGGCACGAACATTACTTTCGTCCGCACGCCCCGGAAGAAGACGAAAGAGACGCGACTCCTTATCAGGATTTGTCGCACCTACGAGTCCCCGCACTGTTAGCAACAAGCGTTCACCGTCTTGAGAATCACGCTGCACGCGGCGTCGAGGGACCACGTGTCTCACTCTCCCTCCCCAGTCTCGCCTTCCAGGAACCGTCGTCAACGTTTGCATCACCGTTTTGTAAGACAAGAATTTCCATATTTCCATTCATGACGGTTGAGAGGGCACATAATTCGGCGAGAGTCGCACCGTTCCCATCGACCGTCGCATTAACCAACGGAGTGAGCCAGGCGAATGCCCGTCCGAGTTTCCACATCCGTTGGCAAACCACGAAGCAACGTTAGGGAGGGGTGAGGGGTGTGTCGCTTGGCGGCTCTTCTGTGTGTCGACAATCGGCATGTCACCCTAGCCTGCAGTAGGCTGCATCGCACGGGCGGGTAAGAGCAAACCCTTCTGCAGGCTTTGCGAGGAGCCGGTTCCACTGGCCGGACCACATCTTCAGCGAGAGCCTAAGTGTCTGTGAGTCTTGGGCAGAGGAGCCCGGTTACAGGCATAAGATAAACGAATTGCGCTAGATAGGAATTCGCAAATTTGCACACCCGTGATCCCCCATCATTGTTTAGCGCACCGGGCACTAGCGTACTAGTTGTTGTGCTTCTCGAGGAACTAGGCACTACCACCCCGATGATCCGAACGAAAGAACGCGTGAAGGTGGACTTGTGTCTCAAGAGCACCAGCCCGGAGGTCTGCGAGTCTGTCCATCATGACCCTATGGGTGAACCAAGGCCGAAGCTCCCTGCATGCGCTCAGAGCTACGCTGGTATCATTGCTAGGCGAAATTATCATCCCATGCAAGCCTGTGTATGCACATCTCACCGTGCGTTACAATCGGCTGTCCTTCCAAGGTTCGAGCCGAACATGGGTTGTGGCTGGCGCCAGTGCCTGAGCCTGAGCCTTACGGGCCTGTCAAATATGACGCCAATCCGACTGCTGCATCAACGCGGTGGACCTTATCGAGACAATGATTGAAGGGGCCAGGGTTGCGCTACCCTTGTTCGTGATCAAATGCTTCCCGTTACGATGCCAGGGTCTGTGGACCGAAGTCGGCCTGTTGTTGTCCGTAGATGTTTTGGAAAAGTAGAATGGTGGCGCTAAAGCGTACGCTTCTCACTTGCGTCCTCGAATCGAGCCAAGTCAGAGCGCACATGCCATGCATTGCGGAACTACCTCCTCAGCTTAGCTTTTCCCCTATTCACATGCGAATCACAGCCTTCGACAATTCCCTTTCGCATCACACTCTACCGCCGATCAAACCCACCTTGAGGTACACCGCACTTGTCCGAGACCACGTATTGGTTCCGCCTGCTGCGATTACCCCGACACTGCAAGCTGTTATCTGCCTTTGTTGCATTGCGGCTTGGCAGTTCCGGGTCCTACCTTGAGGGTCCATCTCGATGTAACCACCTAACACGAGCGCGAATTATACCATCAGATTTGCAGGAGGCGTATGCAAGTCTCTGCACTCCCAAAAGGCACCAAAACTATGCCGAATCAGCAATTGGCAGTGATAAGCACCAAAGTCTGCCTCATCGGCCGATTTGGCCCCCTCCCCGCCACCTAACCTTTAAGAAGAGACGCTTGTGACAGTGATTCTGTGACAAGCTAAATCGCCCGTCGCAAACAGATTATGTCTGTCGTCAATGACCTCTGCTAAGCGTTGCTGCTCCTGTCGTGTGACTTCTCTCAAACAATGCCCACCCCTTGCTCACGAGCCCACTTTCATCCAAGTTTCCCCGAGTTCTCTCGAAGCCCATGGCACTAAAAAGGACCACATCCAGAACCATGCAGATCCGGACCCCATCTGCCATGCGTTTAGCGAGGTCCGCAAACCGGGGCGTGCGTTAGCGCCGGGCCTAGTGGAATAATCACCAAACCCAAAGCCACACTTCCAGACCAGTTTCAACGACACCTCGATTGCACGACTGGATTCTGAATGGATGCAATAGTGCTTTCCCGGTTCTTGCGAACGATGCCGTCAAGGACAGTCTTGATTGGTACCAATAATCAGTTCGTTTCGTTAAGCACAACCCACATTGAACATCAACACCGTGGGACTTTCATCACTATGCCTCTTATCTGGTCTTATGTGATCTCACCGCCCATTCCACACCGAAGTGGTATTCTGTTTATCGCCCATTCCGTATCGCGCTCGTCGGAACGGGTAGGTTCCTATCGCCGAGTCCCGATTGAGAAATAAGCCAGAAAAGCGAGACTGGGAAAAGGATAACGCCAAACAGGAGGCTTTTTCTCCCTTGGTTCTCCCTCCACTCATTGCCAAGATAAACTTTCTCTAGTTTAATGATTATAATGATGATGTTGTATATGAATCTGAAATTGACCGTCTTGAGAGTATAAAACGGAAGTGCACTAGAGGTGGGAAGTTTTGCGTCTCGCTTTTGCCATCACTCACTTGGTGAGATACCCTTACTGACCGGGTAAAAGGCCGAGTCATGCACAATTCCTCCACATGAGTACATATCTACATGGCTTTACTTGCAACATTTTACCGGGTTCCATATCAGTTCTTGTGTTCTCTTATCACAGTATATGCATCATTGGTTTATCTAAGGTTATCGTTGAAGAAAATAGTGTCCGACCTTGTGGGAGGTCTTGTCCAATCTATGCTCGTGCCGGTTTTAGATAAACCACAATATTCTACTGCTTTAATGTGTATGTCGCCATACAAAAGTACATGGTACAGAGCAAAATCTGGTAGAGTGGAAGGGAATCTTTTGCCGCTCATGTGCAACTCCATATGAACCGTTCTGCAAGTGAATTTTTTACTGCCACATTCACTCTATGCCCATCTCATTAAGCACAGCTCTGTACCTCTCCGCTTCTGCATGCATCTCTTCCGCCGTCCTGGCCTTGCGATCCGCATCCTCGATCCTTGGCATGCCACCGCCGGGCCGCGGCCTCTCTCGCTCGCGATCCCATAGCGCGCCACCCACGTTGCCCTCCTCGGCGGCCATCTTGACGTAGACCTCGTCCGGGCTCTCGAGGTCGCCTCGCAGCCGCGGCACCACGTGCACATGCACGTGCGGAACTGTCTGACCCGCCTCCGGCCCGTCCTGCACTGCAATGGTGAAGCTGCCAGCCTCCGGCTCCGGCTTGGAGAAGTACACCCGTGCGAGAAGCCGTTGTGCTAGCTGCACTGTGGCAAACAAATCGGCAGTCTCGTTGGCCGATAGATCTGTCAGGCGACGGCGGTTCGCAAGGGGGCAGACCAGGATGTGGCCTGGGATGAGGGGTTTAAGGTTTACCACGGCAAAAGAATGCTGTGTCGTCAAGAAGACCTGGTCCTAATAGTTAGATGCTTGTGATGCTTTGTTGGAGGGTGCGAATCTGCCATCACAGATGGTCATCTTGCGCCACCCACGGCATATATTGGCTCACCTGCTTGGTGACCTCAAAAGGCCCAAATTTGATTGTCCTTCCATCAACTTTTGTGGAGGTCATGATTCTCCTTGAGAATTGACTCAAACTCAGGCCTTGTGTATACGCGTTCCTCCTCGCCAGCATGATACGAATTAAGTTGTCCTCTTAGAACAATAAGGCCAGGGCGAGCCGTGGCCAAGTCGCGCCACTTTGACTCCCAGAAGTGAAGGCGTCAGTGTTGAGACCTATAGATGAAAGGAGAAGAGGGTGCAAGGGTTGAGCACAGGCTAGGTGGTTCCTGGTGTCGAACTGGACCTCGCACTGCGAGCTCAAAAGAGGGTTTGTTGGTGGACTTCCAGATTTCCGTCTAGTCGGGACACGGTGGGTCCAATGAAGATGACATCAGCGTACCTTGGGAAACGAGAGCAGCATCGCACAGTATCGCGTACCCGAAATGTCTTTTATCCTCCTTTACATTCGAACAGTAAAAGAATGGATAATTAGTGGAAAAGACGACGAGAGTAAAACCCCCCAGAAGCGCATATTACGACGGTCATTGTCTAATTGAAATGGTGCGAAAACTTGGTAATGGTCATGGTAAGACCATCGGCTTATAAAACGTAATGTGCTTGATTTGAGGAAGCTTCTGTGTCGATGTCTAATTGATCCTGATCTTTATGAATAAATAGTAAATCCCCCAGCCATAAACTCCGCTAATACGTTATAGCATCTCATGCATCAGGTATCGCTAGCTTCATATACATGCCACGTTTATAAATCATTGCTCCCGAAATGCACAGCCCTTGCGAAGCCATTATATATACATTGCTTTGGGCCATGCAGCCATTACGTAGCGCTATAAGCTGGTAGCTCATCGTCTAAAAGCCTGTCGGCCGGGTTTTCCGTCGTTGCTGTTTGGAAGTTTAAAGGCTCGGTCTCTTCTTCTATCGCCTCCTCCCAATGAACTATGAGGTTTGTAAGATTTGAGTGTCCAGACAACCGCTGAGTTCGTCTAGTGCAAGACTTACCATGAGGCTTGAGCGCAAAGTTGCAGACCAGGGCAATGGTGAAAAGACTTGCCAGGAGAACAAAAATAGCTTGTGGGAAAGACCTGACCGAGGCAGCGTAAAGCCCGTTGAAGATGATCGGCCCAACAACTCTCGCCAGCGCGTGAAGCATACCAAAGGCACCCAATACCGGGCCAACTTTCTCGGACGGTACGTGTTTGGTGACAACAGCCTGAGCTGTGGCACTTCCGAGACCTCCTATAGCCGTCGACATTCCACTGAGTACGAAAAGCTGCTGTGACCGCGAGAGCGTATAGCCTATATAACCAATAACGTCGGAAAGAAGAGCAGCTCGCAGTATCCAAATGTCCAAAGTATCTGCTCCGGCGTTCTTGTCAACGGCTGCAGTGCCGAGCTCTTGACGTCGGCGGTGGGGTCGAGTCCGGAATATGTAGTTTATCAACGGCAGGACACCCATGAGAACGAACACGCGGACCATGGAAAGCGCTGAAATGAACTTGGACGTCTCCAATGTCTGCCAGTCAAATGTCGACTCGGCATACAAAACAATCACGGCTCCTGCTGCCATGGAACTCCCCATAATTGTAGTGTCAGTAAGGGCGAGAACCACAAGATTGACCCGCAGCCTGGGTGATGTTCCTGGTCCCCGCGGCCACAATGCTTGCAGAGGGGCAAATGGGCTTGCTTGTCGAAGGGCGGTAAACCAAGATCTTCCGCTCTCGCGCTGCTTGTCTTGTTCCTGTTGCCATACTTCCTTGTTGGCCTGTCGCTTCTTCTTGGACAGAGAGTCTGGTACAATAAAACCGACAAAGAAAATGAAAAATACATGGCAACCAAGCACGATGTAAAAGATGGAAATCAGACTACCAGTCCATTTGACAAAATAGCCTGCCAGTAGAGGGCCCAATGCTAAGCCTGCGAAAAGGCAGGCATGAGTGTAACCAATATACACGGCACGCTTGGACGGAGGCGAGCAGTCACTGACATATGTCTGAGAGAGGATGCTGCCAGCTGTAAAGGAGCCCGTAAGGCCGTCAAAGATGCTGCCCAATACAAGCCAACGGTAATGAACCACATTGGGAAATTTGACGGCCAGAATCGTGATGAGCTCGTTGGCAAGTCCGCCAGTCGAGGCCAATGCCATCAACCGTCGCCTACCAAACCTGTTGGACAGATGGCCCAGCTTCGGTGAGACGTACGCGCTGAGGATACCGGTGAATAAGCTCAAGATCAGCATGAACTTTGCGACATGCTTCTGGACTTCAGGGAGCTTGCACTGTGGGTTATCACTTCCGAGCAGGACCGGGGGATATACAGCGTCAGGGTCGATGAGCGTCTGGTCAGCAAAGTATTGCTTGCAAACTAAGCTCCAGATTCTATGCCATAGCAGTTAGGTCCAGTTCTATGGCAGCATGCAAGGGAACGCGGTAACTCTTACAAATTCAACTTTGGCACCATTATACCGCCGAATGCGAGCGTGAAAAGCGCGTAAGGGCCCAAAAGCCAGAAGACCTAAGCACGTTATTAGGACTTTCGCGATCAGAAACTGGGCTTAGTTAAGCGTACAGAAGGTGTGCGCCACCACGGCAAACCTTCGAAATCCTCAAGCCCATTCCAGGCGCCGTTATTACCGGCTACGGGCGTACGGCTGGAAGCTTCGGCGCCGGAGCCCAGCAGTCTGGTTGTTTCGGTCGCGTCGTCAACATCGGTATCCGGCGCGTGAGCCGCCGCTTTCGCGAAGTTGCTGCTGCTGGTGCTACTACTCCTACCGCTGCCGCTGGCAGCTGTGTTTGGTTGACCCATCGCGTAGGCCGTGGCTGTCGAATGTGTTCGCTTGGATTCGCTGTCGCTTTACTTGCTTCGGCTCGACGCAGCAGGGGGCAAATCGGTACGATGTGGTATGTCGTCGTGTGTTCGGGCAATGGCCCGTTCGACGTGGGTGGAGGAAGCTGAACGAGTTCCTGGCCTCAGTCCATGTCTTACTACAGTAGTAACGTCTGCGCTATGGGCAACGCAGTATAAAGACCGATGCAGAGGGTTGCCAGAATCCACGAAGGCGGGGATGGGATGACATGAGTGCCCTCGAGAGGCAGAGGGATAGATAACGGATCGGGTACCGTAGACGATGGTTTCTAAGCAACAAATGATAGTGGAGTCATTTAGCTCGTCAGACCCCAGGCCATCGTTGAGTCGGGGCGTTCGGATCTCGAAGAATGCGGAGCGGACCAGATGCGACTAAGCGACCCGAACCATCTCGTTGGCGCAAAGCTGACGACGTAGCCGGCGACTAATGCTGGCATGAGGGCGGGATTGGCAGCCACGTTGGCCTGCGCGGACCAACCCATGGTCTAAAACGCGAATCGATGACGCATGCAATCGTGATAAGTACTGGATCTGAAAATGGAGCGTTTCCTCCATGACATGGGTCGCGTTGGCTGCGGAGTTTGAGCATGGGAGATTTGGAAGCCCGATAGGCTGTAAACGGGGGCGCAAAAGGACCCTGTTGTCGACCAATGCAAAGTGCCTGAGTCGCTTAGGTATCTTACTGTACTTGAGGTAGCAAAGGTACTGTAACTGATAAGGTGTCTTACTCTCGAGGCTCTTCCTACCATGCAGGTATCTCACATAAGGTACGGTGGATGCTCGGTGCCTCCTGACAAGCTCGTACCCTAAGGTAACTTGGATATAATTGTATCTACTACCTTGGCCAACCTTACAGTAGATTGCAGAAATGACGGAGGTACCTTAACGCATCTTCTCATTTGATTCCTTGCCGGTCTCTAGGAATTCGCTCGGAGGACCCAGTTGCAATCTGTAGTGCCTTGCTCGTCTGTTTCGTCGCGAGTAACATCAAGCAAAAAATTGCAGCTGATGGTGCCATTTCATTCGTCATAATGTCTACTGGGTTGATGTCATTGTGCACAAAGAGCCGTTTGTGCATATGATGACTGTTACCGGTTTCAGCGTCCCCCCATGGTAAGGCCCTGCATATGACCATCCATCACAGTCTAATAGGGTGATATGGTCATGAATACGCGTAAAGACAAGGCCTCGTTTGCGAACAATATGCGCTGCAATCTCACCTAATGAAGAGAATTGAGCTTGGCACTACTACTAGAAACACCAACGATGACAGGTATTTTGACGAATACCACTTGACTAAAAGGTACTTGCTGCCCTGATACTCAGTTTACTCGGTGGTCGTCAACTACGGTAGGCTGATAGCGCGCATCACGCAATCTTGGTACTTCTAAGCAGACATGCTAATGAACGGTCACTGGCCGCTTCGCCGTAATTACTTTTCGAGACAACAGAAATCACAAGTACCGTAACTCTATACATGACATGGGTGAACCCAATCGAGTAGCCCATGCCGCATCTCGCGCTGGGCGCCACTGCAACGATCAGTTCGAGCTGTTCCAGCAATCGAGCATAGTTGGCTCTTAATGGGCATGGTTGAACCAAAGTGCGCGAAGGTCATGCTCGACATGATTATCGCTCTTAATGCTCAAGAATAGGTCTTTCTTGAGTTTATTTTGTTGGATTGCAAATGAGTCAAGAAGACCACTGAACCTGACTGAGAGACTCGATAAGATAAGGTACAGAGGTACCTTTACGCTGTGATGTGCTTCTGCGCCTAAGGTGCCCTACCTGAGCTGCAATGATGACTCAGCGATTTTTTTCGTGTGCAGCCTTCCAAGGTTCCCTGACCCACTCTTGCCTTGCGCAGCAATTTCTGGAGAAGCTCAATGTCTTTGGAAGACGTTCGACGCGCTTCATCCCCTCAACACGGTTGGCACCATTTCTGAACCGTCGCCACAATGCCCGTCGTCAAGGGTGGTGTCTGGACTAACATTGAGGACGAGATCCTCAAAGCGTCCGTCTCCAAATATGGCCTCAATCAGTGGGCGCGTGTCTCGTCGCTGCTGGCGCGCAAGACGCCGAAGCAGTGCAAAGCCCGATGGAACGAGTGGCTAGACCCGAGCATCAAGAAGATCGAATGGAGCCGAGAGGAAGATGAGAGGCTGCTTCACCTCGCCAAGATTATGCCCACGCAATGGCGCACCATCGCCCCTATTGTCGGTCGAACTGCAAACCAGTGTCTGGAGCGCTATCAGAAACTGCTCGACGAGGCAGAAGCTCGTGAGGCTTCTGGCCTTGGCTTGACGGGTCCGGATGGCGCTGAGACCAAAGCACCAAGCGCCGACGACGTGCGAAGACTACGACCTGGCGAGTTGGATCCGGACCCCGAAACGAAGCCGGCTCGACCCGATACCATCGACCTTGATGAAGACGAGAAGGAAATGCTGAGCGAGGCTCGTGCTCGATTGGCCAACACCCAGGGAAAGAAGGCAAAGAGGAAGGCCCGAGAGCGCCAGCAGGAAGAATCCCGAAGATTGGCAACACTGCAAAAACGACGAGAACTCAAGACAGCAGGCATCAATATCAAGGTCACGACTCGAAAGAAGGGTCAGATGGACTACAATGCCGATATCCCTTTCGAGAAGAAAGCAGCGCAAGGTTTCTACGATACGTCCGAGGAGCAAGTGCGCAACGAGCTGCAGCGCGAGGCATTCGACCCTCGTAAACAACAACTTGCCAGCAAGCGCAAGGGCGATGAAGACGAGGATGGCGATCGTAAGAGAAGGAAGAATGAGAAGGACGGTCTATCTGAGTCACAAAAGGCAGCTATCAAGGCTGGTCAGATGCAGAAGATCCGCGAAGCAGAACAGAGCAGCAAGCGCAGGGCTCTGAATCTACCAGCACCACAGATCAGCGAGAGCGAACTGGAGGACATTGTCAAGATGGGCAAGGTAGGCGAAGCAGCAAACTCAATCGCCAGAGAGAGCGAAAACGATGCCACGAGAGGCCTTGTCAGCTCTTATTCCACATTGAACACGAACGCTCCGATACGGACACCGAAGGCACCTGAACAGGAAGATCATATTGCCAACGAGATCCGGAACATTCGAGCCTTGAACAATACCCAGTCTGCTCTTCTTGGTGGCGAGAATACGCCCCTACACGAAGGAGCAGCCTCAACTGGGTTTGAGGGTATCGCCCCGCGAAAACAAGCACTGTCTACGCCCAACCCGATGGCAACGCCTTTCAGGGCTGCCGCTGACGGCGTTGGAGCTACGCCACGCCGTCCCGGTCAGACGCCGATGCGCACACCGCGAGACAGTTTCGCATTGAACCAAGATGATGGTACATCCCTTGTTGGCGCTACGCCTCGTGATATTAGGATGCGGGAAAATGCAAACCGAGGTCAGTTGCGGTCTGGTCTTGCTTCACTTCCAAAGCCTAAAGACACGGAATGGGAATTTGAGATACCCGAGGAGGAAAAAGAAACAACCCTTACCCAGGAGGCTATCGAAGAAGACGCTGCCGAGCGCGATCGGAGGGAGCGGGAAAGACGAGCTGCTGAGGAAGCTTTGGAGCGCAGAAGACGGACTCAGGTCATGCAGAGGGAGCTCCCAAGGCCCCTGATCGTGGATTTCCCGGCGTTGTTGAAGAAAGCCGAGGCTATTTCTGACGCTGCTGAGGCTATGATTGCGAGGGAAGCAGCGGCCTTGATGGCTCACGATGCACTCAAATACCCCCTGCCCGGAGCACAAGTGAAGGGGTCACCCAGACCTATCGGCCAGATTGACGACACGTCTCTCGCAGACGCCCGAATACTCATTCTTTCTGAGACGAAACCTTTGCCAAGCTTCGAGGAAATCCAGGATACCTTCGAACGTCGCGCCCCCAACTCGATGCTGCTTGGCCTGGGCTGCTACGACGATGACGAGCAACAGCAGGAGGAAGCCGTCCGTGCTGCATTTGACGTAAGTGCATACCCAAAGCCATCGCATAACCCTTGAAATGTCATCACACAAAACAGACACTAACTTCTCTCCACAGGCTGTCCAAGATTCGATCATGACATCTGCGGAGAAGGGCGCGAAGCTGGAGAAGAAGCTCGCACTGCATCTGGGAGGCTATCAGAAGCGACAGAAGATGCTCAAGGACAAAATTGGCGAGGCTGCCACGGCACTCGACAAGGCGACGGTTGCCCTCAGCGGGTTCAAGACATTGGCGGTGTCCGAGGATGTAGCCATCAATCGACGCTTGGAGGCCCTCCGTGATGAGGTTGGCTTTGTCAGCCGGCGCGAGAGGGAGGCGCAGGAGGAATATAGGAAGGCAAAGGATGAGCTCAGCGCTTTGCAGAGCGGCGGCGTGAATGGGTATCATTAAGGAGTCACGGCGAATATAATTGTACCATAGCAAGTCCTGGGCATAGGATGTATGATTGTGCATGAAACTCTGGGGTTTACATGGATGGCCAAATTGCAACTTGCGCTTTGGGGAACATTTAGCCATATTCTTGTCTTCTATGTGAACATCAATTCTCAGTTTCCCTTCGTTATCTCTTTTTCTGGGCGAGTCGTGGCACCCTGGCTGGCAGCATTATCAGCACGGAAACAATGGCAAACCCCACGCAACATTTCATGGTCAGGTTCAATGAGGCTTCGTAGCTCATAACGACCTGGTCTCTATACGGCTGATCCAGCTGCCCTACGGCCTCAACGGACGACCTGACTCGCACGATGACCGCGTCCCTTTGGGCGCCTTGGACGAAAACGCGCAGGTAATGGAGCAGCGCATTCTGCAGAACGAGGCTGCTGACAGCGATTCCCAGGACGTTGCCAATGCTGCGCCAAAGCACAAGAGTGCTCGTGACGACGGCCTGCTCTGACTGAGGCGAGACGGCCAGGATGGACATTGTTGTGCCGGGGAACTGCATGCCCTGGCCCATGGCGAATGGCAAAAGCGCAATGGAGTAGACGGCGGCGGGTAGGTTGCGCTCAAGACATGTCAAGCAGATGGTCCCGATAAGGCAGAAGACGGCGCCCGAGATGACGCTCCACGTCAAACGACCGGTCCATGCAATGGCGAATCCGGTGGCAGCGGCAGCTACGGAGGATGCGACAGTCGGAGCCACGAGGCTAAAGCCAGAGGATGTGGCACTGTGCAGGAGAACCGCCTGGAAGTATAGAGGGCTACGGTAAGAGTTGGGTAATCAGCGACTGTACTGTGAGGATATCCGATTGGGGGCCTGATGTGCGGGCTTAAGCGAAGACACTTACATGTTGAAGTAGACGGCGCTCGTAAGAAAGGCGGCAATGGCGTTGGAGAAGATGAGGTTGGCTCGCGGCGAGGAGCAGATCAGCTTCAAAGGCATGATGGGCTTCTGGACGAAACGCTCCACCCATATGAAGGCGGGAAATCCCACCACGAAGATGCAGAGGGCGGCAATGACGAGAGGATGCGACCCTATGCGGGCGGTCAGCTCATGTCTTTTTCCATAACAAGAGTCATAAGGAATACTTACAAGGCAGCACGTTGCCCCCGAGCGTCTGCAGGACAAAGTCGGTCAGTATTTTGTCCCATGAAGCTCAAAGACATGCTGAGTAGGGCTGAAAACTAACCAATCCTAATATAAAGAATGTCACGGATACGGTGAGGATGAGAGAACCCTTCACATCGAATTCCGCCAAAGCGCCCCACACGCTCAACCTCGTCTTGCCTTGGATACCAAGGTCATCTGGAATCGAAAGCTGGGAAATGACTATGCACAGCAGCAGAGCCGGCACTTGGACGCCAAACTCCCATCTCCAGCCTATGGCCTCGGCCATGGCGCCGCCGAGTGCTGCACCTAGGGCCGAGCCGAGGCCGTAGACGATGTTGATGTAGGCCTGGTAGGACCCTCGTCGCCTAGATGAGTATGTTAGGCGCCGCTCGTGGATATAGCATCTCAGGGTGGGCAAACTCAATGGGCACAACGTCGCTGATTATGATGCCTCCCAGGGCCACGGTACCCCCCGCGCCGAGCCCGCAGAACGCCCGGGCCAGGATGAAGGTCTGTATGCTGGTGGCGGCGGCGCAGCCCACCGTGGCCAGGGCAAAGACGGACAAGCAGCCGACGAAGAGCGGCTTCCGGCCCAGGGCGTCCGAGAGGCGGCCCAGCAGGGGCTGGACGGCGGTCGAGGTCAGCAGGAAGGCCGTGGAGAGCCACGAGGCCGAGTTGGCGGCGCCGAAGTACGAGGTGATGACCGGGTGGGACGAGGCCATGATTGTGCCGTCGAAGGTGGCGATGAACAGCGAGGCGAGCACCTGTGAGTAGATGAACCAGAACCTGCCGGGCGAAACATTGTTCAGGAACAATATCTCGGTGGCGTCGGACCGGGTCGTCGACGCCGTTCGACGCCGTATTAGTGGAGAGGTCTCATCGGGCTCGCAGTCACGGCAATCATAACCATTGGCCTTACCCATGGTGGACTTTGTCGACGGGAAACGGTATCAGAAACGTTATCCGGCTCACGAGCGTTCAAGTGTGGGTTCGTGAAGGTAAGATGTGCAGACACAGATATAAATCCTCGTCCGCCTGGGTCGTGCTTGCTAGCTGAGACTGGATCCCTACAAGCGGAATTGCGTTGGGCCTGGTGTTGTGGAAAGTCCTCGTGAACTTCAATGGTTTGGAAAATACACAATCTGAGTGTTCAACTTCTCCACCCCTTCTAGTCAAGGACTGAGAATCAATCACTCTATGTCTGTAGAATGAAGAAACAGAACAAGGTATGAAAATTTTGTCCAAGAGTCCAAGTAAGGAGCCATCTGTCCCGAAATCTCTGCATTCACAAGCCAGGCCACGCCAGGGGGTTTGCCCACCGACATTTTATATCGGTTCTCGGGATCAAAAGTAAATATCGGCGGACGCAGCATTTGCCGCTGACTCACCTGCTACAAGCTGGGATGATGCTTGCATACGATGGGAGGTCAGACAAGCTACGATAGCGGTGCAGGACGATGTAGGGTGAAAATGCGGGATCGTGCATGGAACTAAGACTCACAGCATCCGAGCCCAAAAGAAAGCCCATGTATGACAACTGCGCGGTTACTCGCAAGGCACGCAAGGGAGATTGCTGTGGGTGGAACGAATGCATGGTTAAAGATGTCTACGTGAAGCTGCGTCGATGGTCTATGTCTTGAGATGTTTGGTGATGCATTTATACGATATTCCTGGCAGGCTGCAAGCATGCTACACCGAAGCGCCAGCGTCGAGGATGTTTTCGAAGTCTTGTGCAGCGTCACATCGTTGCACTCCTGCTGGAAAGCGCAGCCGCCACAAGAATGCCCGCTCCGGTAATGCCTCCGTCATGACAAGGGCTCAGGGTCACTTTGACTGGAGGGTCGTCTCCAAATCTCCTCACCATAAGCTCATCTAGAAAGCTTTGGCAGTCGAGGAGATAGTCCTGGAAATGAACGATGCAGCCTCCCGTGTACCCAACACCTAGCTCTCGTGTAGCCAAGCTGGTACCAGGATAGTCTTGAGGGATCTCGTCCCCCAACGTGAGCAGTGCCACGGTTGCTGCTGCGATGATTCCTGCGGCTCTGGTTTGGATCGCTTTAGCGATGCGATAGAGAACTTCGGCATGAAGCTCGGTCCAGGAAAATGATGAACCCGCTGTGGATTCGGGAAATTCCTCTTTCAAGCTCGACAAAAGCACGACTGGCTGCAGGGGCTTGAAGTGGCTGAGGAACGTCGTACTCAGGCTGTGTCGTTGGCAGAGCTTCGCCGGGAGCCCCCCTGCAGGTATCTGCAGACCGTTACTTAGATAGTCGACAAAAATGATACGTCCCAACTCGCCCAGGTATCTACCTGCGGTCATGTACTCCATAGGCTGAAACCCCGGTGTCTCGCCTTGCGAGTCTAATACTTCGTCCCACCGAGTAATCAAGCCCAATTCTCGCAAAGGCGGCGCGGAACCATTGATGCTCCACTCAGTGTTGACGGCGATTTTCACCTCCTCCACTCTTTCGCCAGGTAGTATGCTGACATTGGTGGGTGCTTTGCTGGGCTTCAGTTGAGACAGCTTTAGAGGAATCGTTGCATTGCAGCCAGTGCCCAGGATAAGGCCCATGCTTGGCCGCCGCAGCGCCGTCTCGTCGTACTTGAAGATGAACGAAACCAATGTGGATACCGAGTCATTCGCTATAGCCGCAACACTTATAGCCGGCAAGCCATCAGAGTTGGCCTTGTTATATCCTTCCATGAGCCGTGATCCGAGGTCAGTGTTGTAGGACAGGGCGAAACCTTTACCCATGGCCATGAGCGTCGCTTCAGAGAGGGAGCTCTGTACCATGGGGAAGCTGAATGTGACTCCTAGGGGGAGAGGGTCGGTCCTGGATATGGGCCATGCATCACAACCCTCACGAACGACCTCAGCGATGCACTGCCCGATCCACAGGAACAGGCCATCGGCATTCTCGCTCTTGAGGTGGTCATCTATGGGCCAAGCTCTTTCCAAATGACGCTGCACTCGTCCTGACGCCGTGCTGAATTGCCCCGCAAGGTTCTGGGTTTGCGGCTCTTCTGAATCGGCAGCCAAAGACTCTTTGCCAAGTAACTCAACAAAACCAACCCTCAGGTTGGTCCCACCACTGCAGCGGCGCTTCCTGTAAGCCTTTGGACCTTGCAGGTGTATGATTCCACGCGCGGGAGTGAGGAACTTACATGTCTATCGCTAGATTCCTGTGCATTGGTCAGTCTGGCATGCCAAGGATAGTGGGAGCGATGGGCTTCACTCACCGGCCATGGCCCCTTTCACCCACAGGGCGAAGGATGGATTCCGAGATGGGGGTTGGCAGGAACTGGACATCGGACTGCGCTGATAGATGAGTAAACGAATCAAAAAACCCGTGGCTCAGGTCGTTTATCGTTTCGAGGTCGATCCTGAGGGGCCTCAAGAAGTCTTCAAGGAGGGGTGTTTCCGGAGCCATTTAGTAAGAGAATCCGGAGGTTGCAGAGCAGAGCTGCATTGGCATTGTGGATCGAGGCCGCTTGATGGAGAAAGAAGAGAAAAAGGCTTCGAGGTCGACGGATGCATTACCAGCCCCAATAACTTCAACTTCAACGTAAAGGGGATCAGATGGGCGTGACGGGCGCAACAAGGCGGGCAAGGGATTGTGAGGTGCACCGGGAGGTCACTTTACAGTGAGGCCAAGGAAAGTACCCAAGGTATTTTCCCTCGACTAACGCAGGTATTAGTGAGTGGGCCGCCTCATAAGGTACCTTAGCTCACCTCACTCTAAGGCAAGGTACGCACGCTGTGTGGATGCTGATGGGATGGATGGCTTTGGGGTGGGTTGTCTCTGAATGGGGCCTCCTTCACTCGAGATGGGCGAAGGTTACGTTACGTTACGCTGCATCGCGCGCGTCGGGTCGGAAAGGTGTGGGTACCAATACGGCCAGATCCCGGTGCTTTGCAACGGCTCCATTGCCGTCCAGGGTGTGGATTACAAGCACGCTGCAGTCTGATGAAGAGATCTACAGTACAGTGAGGAGAAAGGGAGAGGCTTGGGTCGGTGTTTACCTTAGTCCAGCCAACTCCAGGTACCACTCCTACTGTAGGCTGCCCCGTGTAGCACATCACGTAATAAGCCCTCTTCCGCAACAACCAGCCACGCGACATCGCGGAGGCGCCACAGATGGCTTCCGACGGCAACATCAACCGACACTATAACGTAGAAGATAAATTGCATTGCGAGGGCATTTTAATACACAGTGCACAAGAGCAGACGTTGCTCCGGCACCTAAGTTGCTTTCTTTGAGAGGCCAGTATCCAGACTTGAGGCGCTTTGCGGTAGGTATGGTGGCTGTGCATACGCAAGGCAAGGTAAATCATGATGTGCTGCACATGTACATTACCTTGTGCGAATGGGACGATGGGAAGGAATCGAGACGCTTCAAGCTCAGCAGATTCTTGCGAGGGATCACCTTTGTGAATGTTATGACATGGATGCAGATGCAAGCTGTAAACCCCCTCGTCCTCTATTCCTGCGGACCGTCTTGCATGCCTTGCTACTGTCCGGCTGCTAAAGTCGAAATTAGTCACGTTATTTCTCAAGAATGTGCCTGGATGACAAGGCGAATCGTCTTGAAAGTCACAGAGTCGAAAGGGCGTGGTCATAACCCTGCGGCCGGAGCATGAATATGTCTTATACCGGAGAGTCCAGGCAATAGTCTTCCGTCAGCCGAGTTCATCACGATACACTTACACAAAGGCAAGCATAAATCAAAGCCATCAGAAGCCCACGAGAATATTTTCTCATGCTCTTCTTAAGGTAGTGGCCCAGGTTGATAGAATAGTAGATCGATATGCCTCGCTTAGCCATGAAATAGTGTCTCCCATCAGTACGCATTGCTCTTCATAGGGGTTCAGGACCTGGTATGTTAACAAAGTGTGCAATGAGGCGATTATGGAGGCAATTTGTGAGACAAGCTATGGCCCTAATAAAGGCAGTCGAAAAGTACGTTTGTTCCCCAACCCTGCCAATTTTGTTAAGTGAATGGATTTAATACTGCGAAGTCGCTATCTGATGGATGTGAGGATGGCAGAGCATCGTTGCAGCGCCTAGACCGGAGGAGGTTGAGCTTCAGAATGAGTTACGTACCCAAGCCAACTCCCACCAGAAGCGGCCGGAAAAGCCAAATGTCGACCGCAGCTATTGTAAAGCAGATTTTAGCACCATAATGGCGTGCGGGAAGCCTGCCCCATTATGGGGGTATGACAACTGATGACCGAAGTATAGTAGAGCACTACTCCGACTTTGGGGTAGAGGTACGGTACAACAGTGGCTGTACTTGTCGATCCTCTTAATTTGAGCTTGGAACGCCGTGCCTCTGCCCTCCACTTGAATTTGCGAACATGGACAAGTAAGTACTGGCTTAGCAAGTGTCTCGACACTGCTGAGGCATTGGGCCAAGGTGAAACCACCTTTCGAGCCATCCCTCGTGCACATGACGTCTCAATTTGTCTGATGCAACTAAACCAATCTACCTCCGTCAGGGGACCCTGTCCGCCAAGAGCACGCACCTTTCATCCGTAGATTAGCACACCTAAACAGCTCCCTCGCCTCCACCTCCATCCGAAACTAATCGAGCGCTGCCATCCGTCAACCTTCGTCTTCCGATCATGGACGAGAAATCACCTCAGCAGCCCAACATGGTGTTCCGTCGCAACTCCCGCCCTGCCTTCATCGTCCTCCTCCTCTTTGCCGTTGTCTTCTCCCTATGGCAGTGCATACGCACGGGTAGTCTGCCTTTCAGCCCCTCCAGCCATGGCGGCATGACCAGCTCTCAACGTCGGCTTGTTCCTCTCGAGGCGCACATCATCAGCAAGTGCCCCGATACTCGGGTATGTGTCTCTAATTGGGGAACGAAAGGAAATACGCTCGGTCAGGATGGTGAACTGATACTCTGTGATGCACAGGATGCCTTGCGCGAACTGATTCTCCCCGTTATGCAAAAAGTTCACGACAAGGTCGATTTCAAACTCTCCTACATCGGAAAGTATGCTCTGCTTCCTCTCCTGTTCCCGGCGCTTGCGCTGACTTTGGATCTACAGGCCGACCGTCAACGATGGCGTTGAATGCAAGCACGGCCCTACCGAATGTCTGGGCAACATCCTCGAGCTCTGCGCCCGCGAACTATATCCCGACCCAAAGACCAACCTTGGCTTCATCATGTGCTTGACCAAGGATTACAGCCACATCCCCGAACGCACTCTTGTCGAGGATTGTGCCTTGGAGCACGCAATTGATTTTCAGGCACTGAACGAGTGCGCCACCCGCGACGACGGCGCTCATGGCCTGGACCTGCTCCGTACAAGCGTGAAACGATCGGCAGATGTAAGCATTCCAACTCCCTAGCCTCTAAATTGCTATCAGATCTATTCCTTCATCGACGAAAACATGCCTGACACGCTTCTAGGCCGACGTTACGATTAGCTGCACGATCCGCCTAGACAATGAAGTCTACTGCATCCGCGATGGCGGGGAATGGAAAGACTGCCCCAACGGCCCAGGAGTCAACGACCTCGTCGTTGCTATCGAGAAGCTCCGCCGGACTTGATCGGCTCGAAAATATCTATCCAGAGCTCGCTCGCTTCACCCAGCGTGTAACTCATCGACAGCGCATCCATACCAGCCTCGTCGTCACCCGACATCACCCGCAGCGTCTCGATGATGCTTTCTAGACCAACGGCCTTCCCTGTCGCCTGCGTCGCTCCCGCCTCGAGTGCAACATGCACAATGTGGATATGAAAATGGTAGTATGTCGGTTGGTAGTGGACATAGAGCTTCAACTGGTCGCGGTCGAAGGAAGAATATGTCTGGACGGTCGCATCAATGAGCTTTTGCTTCATGTGCTCCAGCCACGGAATGTGTTTCTTTTTCAGGTCTCTTAAGGACCAGATGTCCCGCCGCTCCACAATGGCCAGTAGATGGAGGGCATCGAGCGTCTTGCGGTCCCAATTGAGATCCGGCAAAAGAAGGAAACCCTCATCGCCAGATTCGCCGAGTTTCGTCCTATAGATAACATCTTCCACTTCTTTCTTACCCTCAATGATGTTAAAGACCCAGTTGAGGCGACCCTCCTCTCGCTTTCTCAGCATGTACGGCCGTACTTTATCGTGGTATATCTCTGGAGTTTCTGTAACGAGTCTCACACCCTGCTTGCTGTACTTCTTGATGTGCGTCTCTGTGCACGGATAGATGAGATTGATCTTCAAGTCGGCCACAAAGCTACCGTTGCCGTCCGCCTCCTCGTCGCCGTCCACTGCTCCGCTGCGCGCCATGTACCAGTGGTAGATATCATTGGCACCGAGGTTCTGTAAGCGGGCCAGCGATGCCGGTAGACGGCCGACGTGGGCTTCAGAGGAGGGGAATGGCGCCCGCTCTAAGATGAGTAGGGCGGGCTGCTCATCGATGGTGCCGTAGACAGCGGTGCGGCGGCCAGCTTGGTCTATTCTGCGCGAGGCCATGCATGCTCGTTAGCCTATCGCCAAATGTTGAGGGTAACTCTGCGTCGTGACGAATTCATGTTGCGCGGACCGACCTTGATTCAAGATACGACTTAATTGAAACCTGGGCACGAGTGCCTCGGCCTTCTTCTTGACGTCTGCCATAGGCTTGATTGTCTCTTATTGCCCTTAAGTCTGGTCTGAATGAATACCAGGACGAGCCAATACCTCTTAATGAGATTTATGCCTTGTGCTTGTCAACGTGAGGAGGGTAGATGCCTTTACCGTATCAACTGCCCCGCGGTGGGGTGTTTTGGGTTGTGTGGAAGCTCCCACCTACCCTACACTTGCTCATGACCATCTCCATAGGGGATCCGAATCAAACATGAACTTTGCGTTGGCTTCTCGAGTACGTGGGACTCTTTGGATTATGGAGCGAATGGATTACTTCCAAACTTTCTCCATTACTCTGGGACAATATCTCTTTTCTATCAGAAATGCAGATAACGGGAGCGTGCATAGATGAAACAGCGGCAAATGAAGCCACCAACCCGCCGCTGGCTGTCGACAGCAACCGTGGAAGTAGAGGTCAACTTCCCGAAGCTGAGGCAACTTTTTCTTCCAGATTTCCTTCCGTCATTTTATATGAGGTCTACAACTCGTCTAACTCTATGCTCGCCTAGCCTCGCTTCAGCACCTGTCACTCCACCGGCCAATTTCTTTGGAGAACATGCCCTTTACGTTACATGAACCGTTGTTTGCTTCGTTATGAGATGCTGTCAAAGGATCCAATGAGCCCCGGTGGTAATACTACCATTGCTTCTAAATATCACTCTGCAGGCAGTGAATCACGCGGCTCATTATTCACAATGCAGCCTCTGTGCAGACGCTAAGAAGCAGACAAGGAACTGGTGTACGTCTCTGGAGTTACAGAGGTCCCGGCAACCCAGCGATATCAAGCTCTCTCGTTTTTTTAGGAGCTTCTTGATGTGAATGCAACAAGAAAACTTACACCACATGGCTTGGGTCATGCCTGCCTGGGTGGCAGAGGCCTACCTTCCAGAAGTGCAGGTAAGGTCGCTAACATGCACCGACAAAAACACAGTAATTTGTGGGAAGTCATGTCCAGCGATGTTTCCTCCATCATTAACCGGCCTTGAAAAGTCCACTACCTCCAAGATGTGCTTAAGATCTAGACGTGAACATTGCCAGCCAAGTGAGCCATCCAAACATCCCATCCAATTCCTTGTCATTTGGATCTGGATCGAAATTCTTGTCCACACCTCTTGACTCTTTTTGGGTTCCTACACCAGATTATCGTTTCTTCTATCGATATTGCAGCAGCAGGAGATTTCAATCGAGCCTGACGTTTACCCATGGAGTCTTGTCATCTTGGTCCGAGATCATGCAGCCAAAACTCGCTTCGTAACAGTGACAATGGCCACGAACGAATGGCTCGCACCTATCCACATCAACCGTCGCAGAGACAGCCCTTGCGTAGCCTCAGTGGCAATGTGGCTTTCTTGCAATCTCCAGGTCCCCTTGAGAGCATGCTCAAAACGACTACCGAAACCGGGGATATCGGCTTCTTTTCAATTAATCCGTATGCGTCGCCGGCGAACCACCAACGTGTGTCTCGCACCCGGCTCTATCCAGGTGATACAGTTCCACTTACGAGGTCCACGTCTCGTGCTTACGGCAACGGTGATCCTCACGACGACCGGAAATGGCTTCCTTCTTACCGAGACACCACCTCTGAAATAATCTCTCTGTATGGTTCCGAAGCTCGAGCATCAGACTACAGATCGTCATCTCCAACGCCATACAATGAAGATGGTCGATCTTACTCTTTGACAACCTGTGGCTCCAGGCAAGTTCCTCCACGAATGTCATTTCATACGCTGCAGAGTCAACCAAGCGTCAATGGCTTACAAAGGCCCCGATCTCCTTTTCCTTACCCAACCCGTCTAAAGCGCCCAAATGTGCGACCTGCTTCTCCAGCTCTCACAGAGAGCGGAGCTGTTGAGTACGGTAGGGTTGGGCTTGATCGAGCCTATCATGTAAGTTCCAAATCAAGCTCTTCTAGGGATGCCTGTCCACTCATGCTATGCAGAGAACCCTGTGCGGATACCCAAAGGCTCTCAATGATCAAGGGATACGTCGTCACCCGCCACTATCTCTTCAATACGAAAATAACAGGTCAACATATTCTTTGCCCTCGAGGACCTCACCAAATTTTCCTCGTTGTGGTCGGGGGCTATCACGCGCACAAAGTCCATCTCCCTCTGCTCGTTGGACGCCTCGAACAGCCCGGCGACGTCAACTCGACTCTTCCGATCACAGCATTAGGTCGACGAGCTTGACATCCATTGTTGAACTGTATCGGCGGCCGGACGAAGAAGTGCAGGCTCCTTCGCCGAGTTTACGTTCTCCAGGTTCTTTCTACTACGACTACAGCGAAGCGTTTGAGAAAGAAACATCGCAAGGCGTAGCACCTGTAGATACTCTGTGCCCTGTGCCGCGGAGGGCTGAAGGCATGAGCCAATCCATGATTTTGAGAGATGATTGCCAGCTTCATGTGGACACCAACACTGCATCATTGTGCTCATACGTTCCACGGAGCACTGGAGATAATAGAGGTAAGATTCTCTTACGTTCCAGTCAATTATGGACAATTGCTTATCAGAAGCAGATGTTTCGACGTCACCCGAAAACCCTGAGGCCACCTATAATGTCTCCAAAAGCCTCTCTGCCGGTAACCTTTCAGAACGCAACCATTTGAAGCTTAGCCACAGCAACAGAAGCACGGAGAGCACATGTGAAGTGGTACCCTCGCAATCTCCTCGTGACTACGGGTTTAGAGACTCAGCTCAGTCTCTTGAGGTACAGGTTGAAGATCCCACCGATGGTTCGTCCACACTCTTCGATCCACTGTTAGAGCATTATGAGCCCAAGCAACTGTCAGTGTGCAAGCCAAGCATGCTAACCAAGGATGTTGGGCTTCACGACATGGCAGCCGACTTACCAGTCCACACGTCAACTTCTTTCATGAATCCGACCTCATCACAAACTCCATCAGATCTAGAACGATTGCAGTCGATGAGACCGAAGGAGCATGAAAAAAGAGCAACAAGCATGGAACACGTCAATCAGACCTGTGTTCACTGCGCCGCGGACATTGAGTCGAGGTCGCATCCAACTCACTCTAGCCCCGCAGAGTCCAGTCCTGGATCAATGAGTCAAGAATACGAAAGGAAACACCGCAGAAACAACGCAGTTATGCGAATCAGTAAATCTCATGCCATCACAGGGGGTTACCACCAAGGTATTGAGGTCAGGGTGAACAGAGTCGATGTGTACTCTACAGAGCCACATGGCCCTGTTCAACAGCTTCGAGGAATTCACAGCGACTCACAGCTTATAAAGCCGCTTCCACCCTTGCCTAACGGCTCCTCCCAATATCACGATGATGAACAAGATCGACCAGCGCCCCTAGAGCAACTGTCGGAAGTTTCAGATATGGCTCCAATAGAGTTCCCGAGCCGCTCTCCCAGGCTGAAACTCCGCACAAAGATGTCCGTCTGTTCTGGAATCAACGAGTCTAGGGGCTTATTACAGAGCTCGCCAGTTGGCCCGTCGGAACACATGGATGAAGAAGTTATCGATGTGAAGATTCCTAAGCTCAAACTCAAGGTGTCACGCAGCCAGATCAAAAGAGCAGGAGCTCGTCAAAGTAGGATGAGATCGCAATACTCGGGTCTGATGGACTGCGATGCTCAAGTGGATGGCCAAATGGCAGGATTGGAAGACAGTGTTTGGCATGGCGATACTTCAACCCACAACTTGGCTGTGGTTAGCCTTCCACCACAAATCGGGCAGCGTGGCAAAAGTGTTCCGCATGAAGAGCTCATCATATTCGAGGATCCTGTGGAAGTGGCGAGCCAGCTTAAATCAGACCAACTCCCGCCCTCAGACCACAAGGAAAACTTACAGCTCTCCCAGATTTCGACAAGCGATTTGATTCTAAAACAGGCTTCTAGCTCAAAGTTGAATGCTACTAAACCAACGCCGAGGAGGCTCCGGCAAAAGATATCAATGCTTCGGCTAAGACTTCCGGGATCTCAACACACTGCAATCTTGGAAGGCCCAACAAGGTCCATGAAAACGAGGCGCATCCCGACTCCTCTACACTTTGCTGGTCTGAGCTCACTGCAAAACCAGGGGATAGGAACTCGGAGCCGCGTGGAGCTAGCGAGCCCAGACACAAAAGGTGGACGCGTAAAAAGGTGGGCTAATGGTGCCAGAAGGGCTGTGCGGACCTGCGTGAGAAGAACGTTGGATCGCCAGTCGCGTCATCAATTCTGATTCTATTTGACGTTGCCAACAGCTTGGGGGCGGTTGCGCATTGGATGGTTCAAGCCAGTCAGGACTATGGCAGTGTGTTATTGAATTTTTGTCCCTGTAATGCAATCACTGCATGGCTGCCTTCTCTAGCCTGTTCATAATATGATTTACATTGTGTTATTCACTTTCATTACCAGAACGGCACGTACAGCCATACTGTGAAGGCGACGAAGCCCGTTGCGATTTATAGATACAGGGGACAATGAGATGCTCTAATCGACGACGTGACTTCAAGTTAAGAAGCAATGCAAATTGCAGCTTCAAGTATATGTTCAGTTATGAGGCCCTAAAACGCCATATTTAAGGTATGTGCTATGAAAAGTAATGGGTATCCAAATGACCAAGTTCTCAATGCCCGGGCTTCTCTTTTGTAAGAAGGCCCATCCCTACTGTTCGCTGTCAGCTGCGATATCTTTCCAGAAGTCGCAACGTGCTTTCTCGTCCTCATCGACGACCTCCATGGTCGAATTGTCAAGCTGAATGACGAGGCGACTCTGGGTCGGCCCCAAAGGCTCCCAGATTGGTGCCTCAGCGTCGCTGTGCGTGTTCGGGTCTAGCGTCATAACGAAGCTCAACCAGTATCGCATTACCAAAGGCACAATGCCAGCATTGTAGGTCCAATAGCCCACGGGCACGATGGCCGGCGGAAGCATCGCTGGACCGAAGACGGCGGGGCCTTCGAAGACGTGGGGGACGCCAAGGCCAGCCGCCGTCATTTCATGGTCCTCGAGGTTGTAGCGATACGACCAGACAGTTGGGGAGCCGGGCAGTCCAGAGTTCTGAGATGGCACAGACATTGCGGAGGCGTAGGACTTGAGGACAGTGTTAGTAGGGCAAGTGAATGTGCTATCGCCGTAAGCTCGGGCAGCAGAGGGATGCCACTGTCCGTGGAAGGGGAGGGCGGGTTCCAGCGGATAGAGAAACAGTAGTTTCTCAATGTCAGCGGCCGTAAGCCCTGGGTAGTTGATCTTAAAGAAATTGACGACATCATGCACACTACTGGCATCATGAGGCGCAAAGATTGAGCCCTCTGTAGGATACATTGCGTTAGCATCGGGTCTGAAGATCGGTAGAGCCAATCCAGAGCATCAGGACGGCAAAACGCCAGTTAACTGACCATTGGAACAAGAGCCTGCTAGCAGCGGGACCTTCACAAACTGCTCCCTCTCAAAAAGCTTGTAGGGCAAGTCTTGGAGGAACTCGCCGTCTATGCACGGCGTCCAATAGAAATACGGGTTGATTGACTGCCCAGGGAATGGGCTTGGATGATTCAAGCGCTGCAGTTGCTTCTTGCCTTTACCGCGGAGGCACTGCATCCTGTCCAGCTCATGAGAGCAACCCGCCTCCTCCATGGTCCTATTCAGTTGGTACTCGAGCTCGGGGACCGTTGGCTGCGCAGGGAAGAAGACGGATTCAGCTATCGCACCGACATAAAGCCCGTCATCGCGACCCCCGTAGGAGGCCAGGTGCATAGCAACGGAGCCGGCACCGGCAGAGATACCGTGAATGATGACGTGGTTTGGATCGCCGCCGAACTAAGAGATGAGCGTCAGCTTTCAAGGTGGCCGGTCAGACGCTGGACGGGTGGCATACCTTGGAAATGTGCTTTTGCACCCATTCCAGCAGAAAGCGTTGGTCTAGCAGACCGGCGTTGAGGTCGCCATTTTGTCTGACTTCCTCGCCAGCCAAAAAGCCCCAGAGACCAACACGGTAGTTGAAGTTGACGAAGACGATGCCACGACCAGATTCCTCAACGAGTTGTGAGCCATTCCAATTCCCATTGGACAATTTGGTATAGCCTTGCAGCAGTCAGCTTCTTATGTCTTGTGGTCCTGAACACAGGCACTACTCACCTCCGCCTTGGATGAAGACCATGACAGGAAGCTTCATGTCCGCAGTTGCATTGGTCGGGCCCCAGACATTGGCGTAAAGACAATCCTCGTCAAAGTATTTGTCCGGAGCCTGCCACTCTCCCAGGCACAGTGGCTTGAACTAGAGGAGATTAGCTGTGACCCAGATAGACCCAGGCGAAAACAACCTTACCTCCTTAGCCTTGGTGATGCCCTCGATAGGCTCTGGGTCTATTGGAGCTCGCCATCGTAATTCACCGGTGGGAGGCTGCGCATAGCGAAGTCCTAGATACTCACTGATGTTGTTGCTCAGATATGTGCCTTTGTACGTGGCGTATCCTAGGTCCAAGACAGGACCGTGGTTATCCGTCCACTAGTAACAGTCAACAGAGTGTACTTGGAAGTATACCAGTAAGTTTTCAAAAAAGGGAAAACGTACGCTGCAGAGCCCGTAAAACAATACAATGCCTAGGCCGCAAAGGAAGGTGAAAAAGGTGAGAATCAAACAAGCCCGGCTCGGTGATCTCCTTGGTCCTGTCCGAAGCCTCTGTTTGGTGGACTCTATATCGTCCGAATCCCAATCGTGGGAAGGCACGGGAACATAGTCGGTGAGGCTAGCGACGAAGAAACGCAAGTGACGGACCGGCCAGAGCTTGCGAACTCCCCAGGCCCAGGGCATGGGTGGTTGTCTAGGATGACGACACGCACTTTGGCGCGGCGCCGGAACCAACTCCACAGGGGAGGTGGGAGAAGCGAAAGTGAAGGGAAAGGCGACAAAGTACAAGAATCAGAACAACCGCTGCAAAAAGATGGTGGAATCAAAGAGCGAAAGAGGTGGGAACGGAAAAGACGGACAAATCAATGGCATAAAGTTCCCCCCTTCTCCTTAAGCCCAGTGGTGAATGGGAGTTTGCAAATAACTGGGAGGATGATCGGCAGGCGTCGCAATCCACGAGTCACGTGAGGCCATGAATAAGAAGTTAATATGGATGAAGCCGTTCGAAACGTGCCTGAACTGTGTAGATCCATGCTAGGAATAGGTCAGGAGAGCTTCGCATAAACTAGCCTATGCCTAAACATCGCAAAGATCGTCTCATGCAAAAGGCTCCCAGCTTCCCGCGGGCAGCGGCCGAGAAACTCTTGCCTTTGATTGGCTCTGGTCGGACGACGGGACGTGGTGTTGAAGCTGTCAAAAGGGCTTTCCAGACATCCTGGCAATTGGCAAATGATAAGGAGTTGTCATTTCTCAAGCATCTTGCGGGAAATGGCCTGCTTGGCTGGCGCTGATACTATTGACGAACAGCTACCTACTTGGTAGGTTAGTAGTTTAGGGTAGCGTATGTACCTAACGTAGACGATTCTTGAAGTCCAATGCCAGGAACTGAGCCTCCTGGAGGCCAGTTGCTGCAACCTGACCCCAGCTACCTTACCGTACCTTACTCATGCTGCTATCTTAGATCCGTCACCCGAAGCTATCTTATGCGCATCCTGCTACATCCGACGAACACGCTTCGTTTCTCATTCTCTGCTCTGCGCTTCATATAGATTTCCTGCCCTACCAGACCTCTGACGACATGAGCCACGCTAGGCGCCGTAGTCGAAACCGCTGATGGCTAGCGCCTCTCTTTCGCCCACTGTGTGGTGCTTCGCCCTTTCGGGACGCCGCTGCGGTCCGAATCCAGCAGAGAGCACGCCGCGGCAACCTTTTTTAGCTTAAAAAAAGCTTCTTGGTGGTTTCCTCTTCTTTCCTTCGGTTCGGCAACGATGCCCGCTCCCAACATCGGACGAGCCAACGTGATGTGACGTCTCAACTCGTCGGTGCAGGCCGGCCCCACGATGTTCCAGAAGTCGCCCGTGTCTCAGGCTTGTGGCCGCGCTGTGGAGATGGCCTGCCTTGACTCTCTTACACTCCAGGGTCGGCGCGGGTTTCAACCGCCCGAGGATACCACCCCCGTGAATCGCAATCCCGGAGAACCTACAGATTTGGTCCCATGATGGACAAAACGTAACCAAGATCTCGTGCGCATCATTGTTTTGCCACGAATCAATTTTTGCATCCACCTGCCGGCTCGGTATCTCTGTGCACTCGTTTCCGGCCAGGGTTTGGAGATTAGGGATGTTGTCATGTCCAAGCATGCCGGCATGCAAGCTGCATCACAGCCAACAATTGAGTGTCAGGCAGGCAGGCGGCCAGCGGAACTTGTGAATAGTACCAGAGATGACCCAAGGTATCTTACTTGCTAGTGTAGCAGCACGAGATGCGACGGCAAAAACCTTTTTCTATCCTTAATCTTATTTACCAACTTACGGCTTATCGTCTGATTCACACCCAATGCCCTCCGAGAAGATTCAATTCCAACATGTTAGCTAAGGAACCTGAGACGAAACCGAGCAAGGTGAGCTTGACCGCTTGACCCCAAAGATGTGATGTGACAGGGGTGTTGATGTGATGAGGTCGCCGAGCCCCCCGTTTCCTCTGCCCGGGCGTCCCCACCATGCTCCAACGTTACAAAACGGTCCCCTTACGGGACGAGGCAGCGTTACCCATGAGCAGTTTGAGCAAGAATCCCTGCCGCTGATTGGGTGACGAGTCTCTCTGCCGCGTCGATTACCGGATTGGGAACATGACCCTTCTCGACTGGGTCGTCCACGAACCTAGCTCGCAGCCCATGTTGACGTCTCAGGAACCATCGCGATGTCTGAACTAAGAGTTTCGGAGTCGGCCGAGTCGGCCACGGTCCCAAAGGTCGGCGCCTGCTGCGACGGAGCTGGGAGAACTCTGCCCATCACGACAACGACTAATTTGTCCGACTATGGCGGGAGTTTCCACCAAGGCGCGTGGATGGAAAACTATATAGCTGGCTTGGATATCCCCAATATCCCAAAGTTATCTCATCACAGCTCACTTCTTCCACCACATCCCAACCAAGCTTTTCACTCTCGCTCGCAGCCGGTCTGCCTCCTTTCTTTCGCAACTCTTACGAACTATTCCCCGGGTCCGCGACCTTAATCATCAACTATTCCATAATCTCGACCAAACCGCCAAGGACCTAATCTGTCGATAACCCCCCCCACCCCCACACTCCACCAAAATGAAGTTCTCCATCCTCACCACTCTGGCCATGGCTGCCCTTGCCACCGCCGGCCCTCTTCGGCGCCGCGCCGTCTTCTCCACCACCGCCTACAACGACCTCGCTATCAGCGGAGGCGTCGCTGGCAACGCCAAGCAGGAGGCCCTCAACGTGTTGAGCGGTCTCCCCTCCGACCTGTCCACAGTTGAGGAGGCTGACCTCGACTTCTTGAACTCTGTCAACCAGATTGCCAACCAGGTCGAGAAGGAAGGCTACAACACGGCCATTGAGGCTGCAACCGGCGAGGAGGCCGAGGCTCTCCAGGTAAGCATCCTCCTCACATCAGACATTCCACCCCCCTCCAATGGCCGGTGATGGGCGACAGTGTGCTGACTACTTTATTCCTACAGCGCGGAAAGATCAAGAACAAGGTCCTCAAGCTTACTGCTACCATGCTCAAGCTGCAGGCTCAGGCTGCTCAAGGCCAGGATGTCGCAGCCAAGATGGAGGAGGAGCAGAAGAAGTTGGACAACAACATTTCTCAAGACGAGGCCGCCGCCGGTCAGGCGTCTACCTTTGTGCCCTTCGATGTCTCCACCTCGTAAGAGAGAGTACAGCCCAGAAGATCGAGGCACATGCACAGAACAATGCTTCCAAAGGTCCTACTCACGAGCTAGTCTCTGATCCACTTAATCGGAGGCAGATTCCAGGTGAATCACCGACAACGGGTCTCTGGAAAGACCGGTGGAGAGCGGATTGGGGAGCTATCTCGTGTCGAAATTGGCGTTCCCAATCTCGGCGACTTGTTGGTATTTGGTTCTTACATGTGGGGGCGACTGGGTGGAAATCCCAAGGCAAAGATAATTTAAATACTAGGCTCGTTCCATGAGTGCAGTAACAGGGCTCAATTGGACTGCCGAGAAATGATAAAAATATCCCAATGGCAAAGAATCACAGCAAGGCAACAGTGACACATGTATCCAGTGACAATTGATGTATTGCCATGAAGCCTTTCAGAGGCTGCAGGTATTTCTTTTGCCGGTCTGGGAGTTGTGGGTCGGCTCCTACAAAGGGCAGAGGCCGAAATGGAAACTCGTCCGGGGCAGAAGGATCGAGCGCAAGGATTATTACTGGACAAGGACCGAATACACGGGGGGCACGGGTCAGCAAGTGAGACGAGAGACAAGATGCAATCGGGAAGGAGTATGCGCGATGAGGCCCTGTGGCTGCTTTACCCCGTGCACAAACTGGGGGGAGGGGGCCATATTCCGGATGTTTGGTTCGCTCCTCGATTGCGGCTCGGCCATTGGGGGTTTTGTGCCCGATGCAATGAGAGGGTGTAGAGTGGCATGCCGCGTTGCATCGAGGTGTCGATCTTGAGTATTAGGCCTTCTGGGCCGGCACATGAGAGGGTAGCACCTCTTGCTGACCTGCAGGCCGCGTCCCCCCTCTCCCCTTTCCCGTGCCGCGGCTTACTTGGCTTCCGTAAGTGCAAGGACGTGAATCGTGAAGTTCTGGTCATAGCAGAGATAGAGAGAGGACTGGCTTTCTCGATCATGCAATGAATCGCATTGATCGCACAGGCTTTTGGTGCCAGGGAAGGGAGCTGAAAATTCACAAAAGGGCACTTGTCACAAGCTGAGCGGGAGAGCAGAAGCAGCTCCAGGCGGACGTCAACAACGGATTGGACAATGGAGCCTCGGCGAGGCCCAGGCGGGGCTAGTGGCACGGACTGTGGTAATCCAGAAGCGCCATGGATCCGGGGCGGGCTAAAAATAGGTGCGTCACCTTACCTAGACGGGGGCCCGTAAGTTACTTTTTCGCATCTTCGCTAATTTGTCCCACATCACAATGGCCATGGAATGCTGGGCTGACTTGTCTCTTTTCGTCTTGTCAAAGTCGCACCGCGCACAGCCGAACGGATGTGATACTGTAAATCAGCAAGCCGCCCCTCCTGCAATTCCGCGACCCTTTGCGATCTGCATCGTACCGTATGCGCACAAGCAAGCAAATTGCAAGGGGCGCAAGGTCAGCGTCGCTCACTGCCTCTACTCTCCAGCTGCTGTGCCCTTACTGATCACGCCCTATAGCCTGGGGTAGGCTATTCGAGACTCACCGAGGACCGCCCCAGACGTCAACGTCAACAGACGGACGAGGGGTAGATCAACCAGGATGAGCACCTGGCTAATTACTAGGTAGAGTACGGTAGCCAAGTGCTGGGGCCGAACAGCTCCACGCATCGCCAGACCTTTCGGACCATTTACTTTATTCCACTATTTCGTCCTTTTCGGGACAACCAGTAATAATGGTTGGGAATCCTCGTTTGGTGGTTTGGCACCCATCGTGGTCTCTCTCTCACCTGCAGCACAGCGTACCATTTACCCCTTTTCCAACCCACCGCTCGTACCTGTTGAACCCATGCTTTTGCCCTTTGCCTCTTGAAGAGGCGGGGGTGAAACTGTATCGATGCAAGCTGCTTGTGCTCTGTAGACTTGGCGCCTCCTCCTCCTCCTCCTCCCCTCTCCTTTTGTTCGTTTGGTTGGTGCTGCGCGCTGCGTCGTCTTGCATATGTCTCCTCATTGCTTCTTGCTTTCGCCACCGCCCACGACTATCTGCACTTCGCGCGCGCGAAGGGAAGGCGAAGGGTCAATAGGAACACGCGTCGACCAACAAAGAGAAGGGGGGGCGTAGCGTTTCGGCTTGCGTTCCTGGAGGTTGACGTGCCCTTTTCTTTAGATAGTTCCCTCGGCACGTTCGTTCGTTCTCGTCATACCCTTCCCTGACTAACTCCTTTCTTGCGTAAACTATTACTAGCCGGGAGACGGTGCTGCCGGTGTGCGATCGAAACCCCCTTTGCTCTGCCCAGCGTTTGCGTGCAAAGGCAGATCGTCCACAAAGCGGCGCGAGGGTGCGGGTACGGGCGCATTAGTGGGTAGTACAGGCCGCGGCCGCCGGGACATCAGTCAGTAAGACCCAGCGTGTACCCATTTTTGGCTGCCGTTTCTAGCACGACGGCCGCCTAAATCCAGGCTCACCCAGACCTAAACAGGCCAGACAGGGGCCCCTGAAGGGTCCGGATCCCACCTTGCATCTTGCATTTAGCTCCCCCCAGCGCGCTCCGCCTCACAATCAAATTTCCCACTCGACTGGACCTCTGGGCTGGTTCGCTTTTGTCCGCCGCATCAGCACCACCACCAGTCTTTATCATCACCAACCGCTCCTAATTCCTACACCTGCACCTTGTCGCGCCCGCCGTCAGCGCCAGGAGCGCCATTCGAATCCCGTGCTCATCGCCTATGCCGACTGCCGACGTGCGCCTCCACGAGTAGAAACATTATTTCACATCGCCCGTCCTGACATGCTCCCGTCTTACACCCGCTCTCTGCTGTAGCGCGCGCCACCTCAGGCGTCATGGCCGACTCGACGCTGGAGCCCGACTCTGGGTCGCCGCTGGCGCCATCGCGGCCTAGCATCGAGAAGACGCCGCTGCGCCCCGAGCCGTTCGAAAGTCTCCCCGACGAAATCATCGAGCAGTAAAACGCCCTTTTCTTTTGCTTTGTTCACGTCTTCTCCGTTGGGTGACCCAATTGCTGAGACTCACAGGATACTTCGGGCTACCGATCCCGACGGCTTCGCGTCGCTCGTGTTGCTGAACCGCAAGTGGAGAGCCATTTCCCAACAGCCTCACATCTACCAGCACCACCTCGCTCAATGCCCCTCCTACGCCGCCGGCCACTCGACGCTGCCCTCAGCCGATGACGAGAACTTACCGTTGCTGCGGCGCCTCTTCGCCCGCGAGGTGAAGCGCAACCTCTTCGAAGCTTACATGCGCCCCTCCGAAACAATCATCAAGCTGGTATCCACCTCCATTAGCTCCTCTTCCTGCCCAGGAGGCGAGGGCATGCAGTTCAGTCCATCTCCGCTCGGTCACCACATATTGGCCTACAATTCGGCCAGGATATACGTGATCGACGTCCGAGGTCCCAGCTTCGAGGTCGCCAGGGAGTTCAAGATCCTGCGGCGCCCGGTTTCGGCCTGCATCAAGGACGACAGGAGTCTACTAGCAGTTTTGTCCACAGAAATGCAAGTTGACTTGTACGATCTGAAATCCTCACCTCCCCAGCGGACAAGCTCCATCATCCTCGACAACAGCCCCCGGACCATCTCCCTCTCGCCTTGCGGCTCGGTTCTGGCCGCCGCTTATGAGGGTGGCATTGAAGTGTCGTCACTGAAGAACGGCGCGCTTCCGACTGACAGGAGGGCAGTGAAGTGCGATGGCGTCGACAATCTGACTTTCTCTTTCGATGGCACGCAGTTGCTTGGCACAACAATACACTCTTCACCCCCCAGCACTGTCATCATTACGGCACCGTACTACGATCCTGGCAGCCAGTTGCTTGACGACAACATCTCGGCAATGTGGACGAATTCAATCCTCTTCCCTAACACCAGCCGAGACTGCAGTCATGCCGTCCTTCTGCAGGACGGTAATCAAGAGGAGGCGGCCTGGACCTTCACCTATGACCGAAGCTTCGAGACTTTCCGTGCCGTTCGCATTGATGACCTACGGAACGGGACTACCTACTTTACCGGACCTACACCTCAGGAAGCCTCGCAGACGAAGTTGCTACCGTGCACCCCATCCGCAGCCACTCACCGAGGCGAAGTGGTATCGGCCGGTTTTCAGGGTAAAGAGATTTGGATTTATGGCATTCCCGAAGATCTCGATGCCGTGGCAGAGACTGCATCCTCTCACAATGACAGCAGTTCGGCGTCTTCTAGTCTGGCCAGACGCAACAGCGCGCAGGGCAACGCTTCGCGGTATAGTCCGCCGAGGGCACAAGGCTCCGCCAACAATAACCTGGTCCCTCAATGGCAGCTCCTTTGCGACAAGCACAGAAATACCTTTGTCGCTGGTCGCAAAATCTCAGAGTTGTCTGGCCTGAGTAATGTGAAATGGGTGTCCGGCTTTGGAAGCTCATCGTTCCATGAGCGCCTCGTAGCTGGGGCTCGCGGAGTATCTGGCCCTAGACTTGTTACTGATGAAGAAGATATCAACTTTGTTGATGGCGGCCGTCTCATACTTCTCGACTTTGATTACGGATTTTCCAATGGCAAAAAGACCGAGATCACCATTGAGGTTGGAACCGAGGCTGCCGAAGTCCTGGAGGAGGAGCAGCGTGACTTGGAGACGGAAGTCGCCATTGTACGCCGGAGGACTGTGATGCAAAGACGGAATAGCCGCGTTTCCTTGCTGCGAACAGCCACTACTAGTGCTTCGCGGGCGAGCGTGGTGCCTCCAGTTCCACCATTACCCCAACCTGAAACTGTGGATGACGATGACCCCTTGGTCCCTCGAGCAATTGGCCGAAATCCCATCGAACGGCCGGCGACCGCTGGCAATTCCAATGATGAAGTAGAGACCGCCTCTTTCGAGGAACAGGAAGCACTTGATCTCCCTTACGCCAACGCCAGCCCGCGGTCAGGAACCACTCTCCGTCGTGCAGCTACAGCTGTAGCTGTCAACAGGAGATACAATCCCACAACTGCCGATGGTCGACCCATAGAGTACCGTCGGGCAGATGGCAGACGAGAGCATCCTCATGAAAGCGATGCCGACAACTGGGTCCCTCCACCGCCGCCTTATCAAAAGGATGATCCCGGAGACCTGCCAGCATTTTTACGTGGCGAATCTGTACCGCCTATGCCACCTCTGCCGGCGATTCTGCCAATGCCAACGTCCTCGTTCCAAGGGCTTGCATCCAAAGGTCGCCCAGAAACCGTTGCCTGGGGAGGAACTCCACCGCTGCATGAGAGACGTCGCAGCACCGACTCCTTCCCTCAACGTCCAATGCACCAAAGAACAGCCAGTGACTCGACAACCTTCAGCAGAAGACGGATCATGGACACCCCACGACCCATGTCCACGCCATCCATTCAGGCAGACGTGGAGAACCTCTATGACGTTTCGCCGCCCGATTCACCTCGGCAAAGTGCCCGTCCAATGACTGGCTCGGAGCCGTCGCCCCAGCTCGAACACAGGGAGCCGTCGGCTACTGCGGTGTCCCGCGCTACTACACCCGGACTCGACACGGCCGAGCAAGCACAAACGCAAGAAGAAGCTCCGCCAATGCCCAGCCCAGCGTCAGTCGGGCCAGTCGAACCTGTGGCTATCGCCGGGCCCGAGAGGGCAGCGCCAGAGCCTCCTGCATTAGGTCTACAAATCCCGCCCTTACTCCCATCAAATCCGGAATCGCACTCTGCAAACACACCGAGAGTTAGACGCTTGTCAAACTCATCGACTTGGCCCGCCGCTCCTAGACCATTTGCGAGCCATAACTACAGTCAGTCTAGCGGCTACCCTTACTCGGCCCCTCCTTTGCAAATTCGTGGAGAGGACATGGCCGCGACACTACCACCTCCACCTACTTCCGGCCAGATGGATAGCCTTAACAGGCGGATTAGTCAAGGCAATCCCAGGCGTCTATCAGGAGGCATGTATCAGATTCCGCGGGTGCCTGTGTCAACGGGTATTCGTAGCGCCAGTGCCCAAAACTTTTACCCACCTGTGAACACATCACGGCGGCCGAGCACGGCGCACGCGGAACCAGATCAACCCCTCATCATCAGTACACCAGGTGGCATATCCGGCGCCTTCGATCCTCCGTCTCAGCAGTCATCATTGAGCCAGTTGGAAACGCCAATTCTCGCACCTATTCCTCGACACCCTCGACCAAGTCAAGGCTCTCCCCTGCGGCCCACAGTCGAACGCTTAGAGACAATTTACAGCACAGCCTCCTCCCAAGGACGCAGTCAGCTTGTGCAGTCCCTCCCACCTCCACCGCCGGAGCCGCAACACAGTATATTACCATCATGGCTCAACCGTCCCCAGTCCTCGTACAGCCGCACGTCCCCCAGCATCCGCCGACGACGCAGCCGCGCGGAGAGAAGCGCGGCCAAGAACATGGAAGATGCGCGGAAGAGCGGCTGGACTTCTTCTCGGAAGAAGAACAAGAAAAAGTCAAACCTCGACAATGCCAGTACCGCGGCATGGGCCGACACTGCGGATGTCTCCCCGTCAAAACAGAAGAAATGCGTGGTCATGTAACACGGCGGCCCCCCGTTGTGAAGACACAGTACAATCTGGACGAGTTTTTTTTTATTAGTGTTTTGAAAGGATACCCTCGCTTTTCGTTTCTTCTCCTGAGCCTACTTAAACTCTTTATTATAACCCGAGCCTGATTCATTCTGGGTCGAATATCCATCCCCATCACGTAGCGATGATTTTCTTTTGTTTCTTTTCTTAGCGAAAATAGCCGAGCGTATCGAAGATGTTGGAGGCGGTTAGATGGAAATTTGGGCATACAAGAGTATATTAAATACAAAATTAGTAAAAGACCAGGAGATTACAGCCTATAGAGAAGCAATCAATCTCACGTGTAATGTACACTATGGCTCAGTATCTATCTTACACACATCACAGCCTATTCACGAAATGAATCTGCGATGTGGAACTTTCCAGTTGTTTACTCATTGTTGTTGTATTAACCTAGATTACTGTATTGGCCTAAATGGCTCTCCTCCCCCCAGTGGGTATAAAACGATGATCGCCAACCTGTTTAGCTATGTTTCCTTAACGCCAAATCGGGCCTGTGCTTGGGACGCTATCCAAAAGCATTTCGCCAGCATCTACAGAAAAGCAAGAAAAGCAAATTTTCTGGCTACCGTGAAGTTCCTACATCCAGTGTAGGCTGATTCCGGAGCTTATATTAGTATCAGCGGGGCACCTTGACCGCCCGAGTGCGCTGAAGCCGTTGCAGATACGACTCGACCGCATTGTGCGTGGTTCAGATGCGAGGCGTGGAACCCGGCACAAAGGGCTTACCCCTGTGCACGTCGCCCAGCTCCGCCTGGTCCATCAGGTCTGTGAAGGTGGTGGCGTGGGTCAGCCTCCTGTCCCGGTCCCCGCCGTTCTTCCCGACGGTGCCGGGGTCGGCGAAGACGTTGATGCTCTCGCTGCTGGGCTCGCGCTGGAAGTTGGTGGGCGGCGTGAGGCACCGCGACCTACGGTCGGACGACTTCATGGCGCGAATGGGGGCAAGGCGGGCGGCGCCGACGTTGCCGGTGCGCGGCGGCCGGTCATCGTCGCCGAGGAAGGACGCGACGGATGCGCGCGAGAGAACGGGAGAGTGCTCCGAAGGGTTAGGAGAGTCGAAGGGGTTGGGGATGGATATGCGGGGGATGTTGTTGTAGCGGGAGGTGGGTGGCGGCACCCGAGGCGCGGTGGCGCCTGAGGGCCGGGCTTGTCCGGCTGTGCTGCCGCTCTCGGCGGACGAGCGGGCGATGGACTCCTTGCGGATGAAGTCGGTCCGGACGCAGTTGGGCTGCAGGATCGGGTCCGAGATGATGCTGGCAAAGGGCATAGAGTTACGGGCGCGGGCGTTGCCGCCTGCGTGCGCTTGCATGGACTTCTCGGACATGTCGGCGTGGTGCTTGTTGCTGCGGCGCACCTTGATGAAGATGATGGCGGCGAGGATCAGGAGGAAGACGCAGCCACCGACGACGCCGCCGATGATGGCAGCAGTGGTAGGTCCGGAGGGCCCCGAGCCGTCGCTGGGGACGGCTGCATCAGCCGGAGCCGAGGTAGCATCGTCTGGCAATGCGCTTGTGCTTGTGGGAGCGTCCGTCTTGGTTGCGCTCGGCGCGGTGCTGCTGGTCGCTGAAGGCTTCTCCTCGTCCCTCGGGCTCTTGGACTGGTCCTCGTCCCGTACGCACTCTTCTCCAGCGCACGAGTAGCCAAAGGGGCAGCAGCTGTCGCCGCTGCCGCAGCGCCTCAGCTCCACGTCGAAGACGGTAGTCTTGATGGGCGCACCGAGCGACTTGGAGACATCCTGCGCCGAGGCGTCGCAGATGATGGGCTTGATCTTCTTGCAGTCCTTGCCCTCGGGGCAGCAGAGGGCCGAGGTAGCCCCGGCTAGAGACAGACACCTGCTTCCCTGGGGGCAGCAGAAGTTGTCGGGGAGGCCCTGCGAGCACGAGAGCAGGCCGTTGGAGGCGCAAACGTCTTGACGACTGAAGATGGAAGCGGCCGGGACCGCTGTGACGGTGGGGACGGAAACGGCCATGAGCAGCAAGAGGCTGATGGGTAAGGGTAGCCGCATGGCCATGGCGTCGACGTTTGCGACTGTTGATGAAACTCTTCTATCCCGAGCCTTTCTTTTTTTGGGTTGCTGGCGGTTCCTCTGAAGAGAGTTTATTTCTTTTAGTACTCGGAGTCTGCAAGACTCAGAACGGCCCTGGCAACCGGCTTTGCTGAAGAACTGTTGTGATTCGGATATGATGGTGTTATTGTGATACGTCGTCGAAGGTAGTCTTCCGTCTTAAATTTGCTTATGCAGGGATTCACTGGGCTGTGGAGGCAACAGTGATTTTGATATGGAACAACCTGTCTCTCGGGAGCTTCCGCCGGGAAGGGAAAGACAAAAAAAAGAATGGGGCTTGTCGAAAGAACAAAGGCGGCGGCCAGCGGCGTCTTTCAGATATGGACAAGACACAAAGGCGATCAAGAAGAAAAATAATTCGGGTGTTCAGTTGAGAAGTTTAAAGGAGCTTTCAGTGTCGAGCCAGTGATGGCTATTCGAAGGGTATACTTTATTGTCGAGGACGCGGGTTGTCTGAAACAATGGGAAAAAGAAAAGTGTTTGGATATCGAACACATAGAACGTATAAGACACAAAGAGATGAAGAGACACTGAAATGAAATCGAGGGGTTGAGGGGCGAAGGAGAGACACCAGGAGAGGCGGAAAGTGGAAAAGGGAGAGCGAGCAAGAAGAAGAAGAAAAAAAATTAGAGAGTAAGAGACGGCAGTTAAACGACAGGACGAGACGAAGACTCATCGCGTCGCAAACGCCCTGTTTTCTTGATCATGCTTCCCACCTGGACAACCCTGCCGTGTTTCCCTTTGCTCCAGGCCATTCGACAGGCCCGAATCTCATTTCTTCTTCGACGGCGGGGGCCCCGCAGCGAAATGAAATCGGTATTGCCCTCGGGGCCTTCCAGCGGCAGTCGTGTCGATGGCTGGCCACAGGCGCCCAAAACGTGGGAGGGGCGCCAGTGTTGCCCCCATTTAGATGAAAGGACCGACCGCAGAGTCCAGAGCCACTCGTCTGGTGCTCGGGGGCCTTTGGGCAAGGCGCTTGGCGCAAGGAGCAGGGAGGCGGTGCACGTCGCGGGAGACGCTGGGGCGGAGCTCGACGACAGGCCGTGAGGCCATCGCGGGGCGGCGTCTCTGTGTAAGAGGATGGAGCAGCGCGGCGGCGGTTGACTGGCTCTCGTTGGTCGTCAACGCGCGCGCTCGTTTGGGCGGGTATCGGGTGGGCGGGCGCTGATTGGCTGCGGGGGGCTGGTTGTCTTTGGTGGCCGGTGATTGGCCCACGGCGTTTGCGCTGCCTATTACGGACAGGGCCAGTGCCAGATCAGGCAATCTCGTCGGCTGTTGTTCAGGTTGTATTTGCTATGCTGTGCTGTGCTAGGCTGGGCTCTGCTGGAGGCGGCTCCTCAGGGCTTCACTTGCTCCCGGTGCAAACAATCGTTGGCTTCACATGGCCATATGGAAACTCACTGGGCAAACCCGTTTGAGACCTCGGTGACCAATAGAGCCCTTACGCTGTCAACTTCTCGAGTTGTCCGTCCACATGACTCCGATTCGAAGTCCAGTGCAATTACGGGTGCTCTCGCACTCACACAATGCGCCATCCCTTCAGTCATGGCCCAACATCCCGTCCCCCCCCCCCCCCCAAATTTAACACGTCATTGGTGTGAGATAGAAAATCTGCTTACCATGTACGGGTACCGACCGCAAATAGCCCTCGACTGCAGTTTGGCTTATTTTGTGGGAGGGCATGAATTCGTTCATGCTCGGTCCGTCGACGAGCAGCCCCCAACCCTAGAATCAAGACAAAACAAGAAAAAAAAAATACCCCAATACCGCAATAATCATGCACCCCACACGGGTTTGCAAGATATGTGCCGTACCCTCACCGACATATCGCAGCCCAGCCTCGTGACCAGCAGGATCGCGAATCCTTCTTCGGGAGGAGCCCTCGTAAATCAGCAACGGGGGGGACAGTGCAACGTGCATGCGATCGACTCCAAGCACCAACCCCCAAAAACCCCCATCCGTCGACGGACCAGCCCGTGCCACCCCCAATAACTTCTCACTTGATCTTGGTCAGAGCTTTCCAAGCACTCCATGCCAAACCCGCACGCCTTGACCACAAGGACCCCCTGGTCGTGTTCGTGGTCGTAGCCGTTGTCGCTTCCCCCCCCAGTCCAATCATCCGCAAGCAGAAATCCCCTGCCTTGCCTGCCGTCCCCTGGCCTTGTCCCCCTGTTGACTCTACCCTTACCTCCAACCTTGCTTCGCCTTACGTTTGGATGCGTCGTCAGTACTCTGCAGTAATAGTAGTGGTAGCACAGCGGCGAAACAGAACAGACCGCTCCCCCCGGCTACCGGCGCTGTCCATGCTCCCCCCCCCCCCCCCCCACCGCCTGGTTTCTTCAATGATCAGCCAACAGTGTTCTCGCCTCTACCCGGCCCTAACTACCAGGCGTGTCATTTACTTCCCGGACGAAAAAAGGCAGAAACCCGGCTCGCGCACATCATCATTTGAGTCACAGCTCACCGTCAATTGCGAAGGCTTGGCCACTTGACACGTATCGTGAAAGACACTCACGGAAAAGTGGAAGCCGAACTCGCCCCCAGAGTTCTGCGCTGCCATGTACTGGACTGTGTACGACAGGATATCAGCCAGGGCAAGGTTCACAGCTGTCCCGTTCAATGCCGTGCGAATGGCAGCGTAGCATCTGGCTGAATAAGGATCCGCAGCCTCCCTTTCAGCTATTTCCTCTCTCTTTGGGCAGCAACCAAGGATTCTGCGTGCTGCGCCTCCCCCAAAAAACTAACAGCCTCGACCCTTTGTCTTTCTTGTGGCGATTGTTTGGCAGCTGGTTCCTTTCGCGTTTGTCTCCCTCGTTCCCTGGCAGATGCGAATCCCTCGGTATTCCCGTTTTGCCGAATCGTCAGCACTTTGTGCAGGGGAGGGGCATGGGGAGGGGGTGCACCAACGGAAGACAAATAAACCATGAGAGCGGAGTCGCTGGGGGCTAGATGGGTATCACAGTTCATCGGGCACTGTTTTTGAACCGGGTGCGGATTACCACACGCGGGATTGATGTGATACGGGATCGCCTTCACCCGGAAGCTATTCTCCTCGTCCATGTCGAACCATGAGCCTGCTCCTGGCTGGGCTCCTGGCTGGGCTCCAGGTCATCTTGGCCGATGTGATGTAAGCCGGGGTATCAATGCACGATGTAATTATGTGGCTTCACTGCTACGCTATAGAGAGATTGCTTTGTGATGGCTGCGAAAAAACACCATGCTACAGTACAGTACAGTGCAGTGCAGTACAGTCCAATCTCTCTCCTTGAACCGGTGCTTTTATCCGTTCCACCCACAGGTCTCGACTAACCTAGCACTGGTCCAGATCATCATGCACAAACGGAAGCTTGAGGATTAATGTAAGAGGGTATATTGAATTTTTGTAGCTCTCTAAGAGAGATTGTAACCTGTACTCGGGACAGGACCCCAGTTCCTTGGATCGAAGTGAAGATGGTATATAGGGAGCTAGCCCTTCGTAGCTCCCGGAGCCCTCACAGTCCATATGCTGATGCTATTCCCTGCCCTTCCGCGACCCCCAATGCCCCGTAAACCAAGACCATTACGCCAGTAACCTCCAGAGCCAATCCGAATGACTAAATGAGTGAGTAGCCGTGAGAGGCTCCAGGTCAGGTCCATGCCGTTCTCCTTCCCCCTTGTAATCGTAAATAACCCTTCCTTTCCAGCGCCGGTCTGTCAAGTGTTCAAGTGTGTGTCGTTCAAGTGTTTCGTATCTCTGTAGCCCCAGTCCACCCCGAATTGCGCCTTGCGGCATCCTCTAGAACCCCAAACCAGTAGGTATCATGTAAGACGTGAAGAAAATTACCTAGGAAATTAAACATAAGAAAGACGTAAGGAAATTAAAAGGGGGAAAAAACCGAAAGAAAAGATGATAGAAGACCGGGGTGATGCTAGCGAGGTGACGAGCGCTTATTCAAGGAGATCCTTATCTACTTGAACAGGTTCGTTCCTCTTCAAAAGGCCAGCTAATGAAGGAAGGAGCAAATGCATGTCCAGTATGTTGGAAGCTCTCTCAAATTAGCAGGTAATCCCATCCCTTTAGCTGCATCACCTGTCTCCAGTGCACAAACTGGTATGCGTCCGAAGCCGAGGAGCCAGGGCTGCCGGCATTCGAGAAGTTGTCGTTTTGCATCCAGATTTCGCGGAGCAGCATGACGATGCGGCCGAAAGAGCCGCACTCAGACTGCTCGCCGAGTTGAGCGACCCGGTCCTCGAAGAAGGTACGGAAGCTGCTGCCCGGAAGGCTGAAAGATCCGCCGATCAGGTAAACCCAGACAAGGCTGCGATCGAAACCCTTGATGCCCGAGGGGATGAAGTGAAGTACATTGGTCAGCTTCTCCACAAGAGCCATGGGCGAAGGCTGGTCTGGGCTGAACCCAGGCACCAGGCTGCAGAGATGGATGCGCGCTGCGAGGCGGAAAGCCATTGTGATGTTCTTGGAGAGCTGCTTTGGCGAGAGGCTGCCGTTGGCATTGAATGGCATCTTGGGGCCAGTCTCGTTGGCTTCGGTCAAGCTGATCTGCTCGCCAAGAGCCGACACATGCTGGCACAGGGTGAAGTCGTCCATTCCATTGCCCTTCAGAGCCTCGAGGCAGGCGATCTCGGAGATGAGATACATGACCCGGTCGTCACAGCCCATCAACTCTCGAAGTCCGAGGTTGGGGTTGACTTGAGAGAGGTGCTTCTCCCTGTAGGTGTGGGCAAAGGTGGGCGATTGTCCTTGCATGGTAGCGCCAAGGATATCAATCCAAGCAGTCAATGTCATGTTGAAGGGAGCAGGGGCCATCTGACTGGCGGGGTCAAGGACCAGGCGAGGAAGATCAAGCTTCTGAACCAGATTGATCGCTGCCTGGAAGTGTTGGTGCCAAGCAATGTCGAGCAAACCGTCATCCGAGCGACCGACGACGCACTGGAAGAAGATGAGACCAAGCGTGGCCTCGAGGATCTGGTGGTGGTTCTCATCCCGCTTCAGAGCGTCGCACAATGAGAAAATGGTCGCGTATCGATGTCGCATGATGTCATGATCAATGTCCTCGCTTCCCATGTTTGTGCTTGACTTGAGATGTTGAGCAGCGATGCTGAGGCAGCAGTGGAGATAGATGCTGTTCGATTGGAGAGCGGGAAGAATCAAATCAGAGCCAACAGAGCCGTGCTGGTTTGATTCGAGGATAGGGAAGATGATTGGCAGGACAAACTGGATGAAATGGTCCAGCAGTCGCTGGTCATTCTCCTCCAATTCAATCTTGATTTGCCTTGACTCGTGGGAGTTACCATGAGCAAAGTCAAAGAAGTTGAGGTTGAGTGTCTCTTCTGCCAGCGACTCCTTGCGCTCCTGGTGTACGTGGTCCGTCCACTCAGAGTTGAGAGGACCGGAAGGCAGGACGGTGCCAGGGGGTGGAGGGGTGTGGTAAGTGCTGAAGGTAGAGATGTGCGACTCCTTGAGCGTGGGAACATCATCGACAAACATTTGTCGCTCAGTCTTGACGTCAATCTCGTAAGGAGAGTAGGCGCCAAAGATGAATTCAGGGTGGATCTGAGAGTTGTATGAACTGTACTCGGTGCCACTGGGAGGGCTGTTGAAGTTGAAGGCGGTGGAGAAGTGGGAGTCGATGGAAGCGGAGCGCGTGCGATCAAGCGGATCGGTGAAGGTAGCAGATGTGGGTAGAGAGTGCGACAGGCCAGGAGGCGAGCTGACTGTGGTTTGAATGGTATGTGTCGACTTCTCCGAGAGCTTCTTGCGCTTGATGATCATCTTGATGTCGTCCTTGTGCTTCCTGCGAGCTTCATTGTTGCTCCACCACATTGGTCGCTTGTACTCGCACTGCAAGCCGAGGTGTTTGCAGGCTGTGCACATGGGCGAGCCCTCGTCGCACTTCTTGCGTCGTAGTCTGCAGGTGTAGCATCCTATGCGCAAACGAGCATGTTAGCCAAAGATGTTTGGTTTGGTAATGGGGGCGGAGGCTCGAGGAGATGGATAGCCAAGTAGGCCTTGGTGTAAGTGAGGTGGAGAACGAGAGGGAAGACGAACCTGTTCTTGACCGACGATGCATCTGTGTCTTTGCTTTGGAGCCATTGCTGGCCTTGGAGACCGGCTTGGTCTTTGTGCACTGCGTGACGGCCATCTTTGCAGCGTTTCCGGGAGCTCGTACCGAGCCTTTGCGATGATCGGGGGATGGGGTTGACATTTGTAGCTGCGATGCTGAGCCGAAGGTACCTGCGTACACCGTCGACAAGGGGGGAGGGGTGGTGTAAGTCGAGGAGGTGTGTCACTGTGTGGGGTCGAGGAGCCAGACACTGTGTTGCTGAGCCGAGTGGGAAAGGCGGACAAGAAGAGTCTCGTTCGCCTGGGGGGTCCGAATCGGGTCAGAGGGGCGGGCTGGGGAGGCAGTGCCAGGGATTGTTGGTGTAAAGGTAAAGGCGATTGGAGGTGATGGGATATTAGATTAATTAGTCGTCGTCGTCGTTGTTGTCGACGTGTTGGCCAGCCGGTTGTATCAAACAAACTCGGGATTCGTGATGGTCGATTTTCCAGAAATCGTGTAATTAGTTGCAGAGGGGGAGGGGAAATATCCAAAACAAGCCCAGCTTGTCCTTCACAGAAGGGGATATAGGTGAGTAAGGCGGAGGATGGGGAGGGGAGAGGAGGGTCGGAGGAAAAGAGGACTAAAGGGAGGTAAAAGCCTTGAACGACACTGAAGACTTGGGGAAGAAAAGAGGGCAAAATTCGAGCGCGGTTCTCAAAGCCTTATATCATGGCCGCTCTCATAACGGCCCAGTTTCTGGCCATCGCAGCCCACCACCCATGACGAGGTGCAGTATGCTGCGTGTTGCTATTTCTGACCTGCGCATGCAACTATTGAGTGCCATTGCACGAGAGACAGGATTGCATGGGCGACTGCGCTTAGGCAGGCCAATGAGAGTCGATCTGGCCGAATTTGGCCAGCCACCCTTCATTGGCATCCCGGGAATAGATGTGCAGAAAGTCCTAACCCTCTAAGACTGGGGGGGTGAGGGGCCCGCACCAAAGAGGGAAGAGTCATGCATCGTTGGTAGGTTCTGGCCCGGGATGGGTGGCACCCTACGCATCTGCTTGCAGAGCTTCTGCCGGCTGGATCGACTTGAGAGGTCCAAGGGTCCCAGAGCTCGCAAATCAGAGCTAAGTGATCCAGCAGGAAAACTGTCCCTATTGGCGTGAAGAAGGAGGCTTCATCTGAGGAACAAACACATCGAGAATCGTGTCCAATGCAGGCAAGTTCTTGCTACTGGTGATAGACTTGTATGTAATGCTTCATGCACTCGCAGCGTAATATGCCCTCATCTATGCTTTCTGCAAGTGATCCGTACCTCCCAAGGTAAGCAGCGGCCCGGTTTGTGGCCTTTCAAGGTAATGGTGCTGCAGCTTGCATCCCCATAGCAAAGAGGGGAAGCGAAGCTTATCCACCGCATAGAGCGCAAAGTCACGCAAGGACCAGGATTTGCACGGGATGAAAATGGGGTGACAGGGAATGCCGGGTGGCAGGCCGCATCCAAAATGGATCAATATTGGAATGGCTTGCCGGGGGTGCCAGCAGGCCAACGAATAGACCCCAAGGTGCATTCGTGTCCGACTCGGGAAGCAAATGCCTCAACAAACGCCCAGCCTTGGGTGCGCAACGTCTCTGCTCGCCTTCTTGCAGGGCTGAGGGCTGGGGTTTGCAAAGGTAAGCCCCGACCAACACTGCCAAGATCGATCACCTCGCTCCGGATTAGGATCATGTCTATGAAGATCAAGACACCGGCAACGTCCCATGGACCGAGGCAGGGCTACCATGAATGATAGACCATGACTGGGGGTAATCCGGCAATACATTGGTTGAAAGAACGACCAATGTTGATCCACATTTGGATTCGAGGTTGAGGACGCCAGGCGGAGGCCGGACTCTCCACTCTCAGCTCCGTGCGTGCGAAATGGCGTGCGAGGCTGGATGGCGCGGTGTGGTGCTGTATGGCGCTTTTGCCGTCACGCGGGCACAATCGTTTGTCTGGCCGTGTCTCGGTGTATCGCGGCCTAGATGAACGAGAGTGTGGCGGGAGCCACCCCCAACGACCGGGGGGGGGGAGGGCACACGAAGAGGGGACGGAATCCCACAGCATTCCCGCATGGCCTCGCAGCGGCAACGCGGCCGAGTTGCTGCGTGCATGTGGTCTTTGCTGAGGCACGGGTGGTGGTCGGTTGAGCGAGTCGAGCCGGGTCGAGTGGTTGAGGTGTGGTGGGGAGAGTCGAAAGAGTGAGAGAGACGCTCCGGGCCACAGAGAGTGGTGCAGAGCCTGGTCGAAAGCCGTTTGCGCCCGCTCATTGGGTGGCTGCATGTGACGGCACGTTGGCTCGTGCATTGTGATGCGTCGTAGTGCGTCAACCGGCAGGGGCCGCGGGACCAACCGATTGCTAGCGCCAGCAATCGCCAAGGATGGGGCCTTCGGATGTGAGGGCGGCTATCGATCAAGATTGGCTGGCTCTGCATAACGAGCGAGCAGGGGTCTTCCCAGGTGCAAGGACCAATTGTCCTCCGCAAGATTCGTTGTGGGGGCCGTGGAGAGTCCATGCCATCCTTGCGTGAAGCCTTTCCGGACGACTCGTCCACCGCCTGAGCTCACGTTTACTGGCGGAAGTTTCCATTTCCAGCTACGAGACTCAGCATGAGGTACTTCTTCTTTGCTGCTGTTCTCATAGTGTCTCCGCGTACCTCAGGCTCACCACTGCGAGTACCTTCCTCCCTTACCTAAGGTAGCAGGTAAATGCCCTCGCTTCTTCGCCGCCCATCCGAATCGCGATGGCCCTTGTCCATGCCGGGATCTGGGCTTTATTGGCCGATAATTCAGCATGTCTCGACTCCGAGTCATTGGCTTGAACACCCTCCAACGTTGGCGGCCTGAGGCTGCAAGTGTCTTGTTGGTCGGCAGCAATATTTGGCCGTTTGGATCTTGGGCTAAATTTGGCTTCAAGCCACTCGGCCGGGCGCTTGTGGAAGACGCTGGCCGCCTGCTATCGCCCGGACCAGGTGACGTACGCTTTCTGGTCCGCAACTCCCATCTGGCCTCCCAGCGCTAAACATTTAGGCCACCTCGGCGGCTATTGACTGTAATGCCTAAATTTAGCCTCAATATTGTCGCCGGGAGGGACTAAATGACTTTGGATTAACTGGACGATCGCTTGCTACCCTGCTGACTACTCCGATGGTCCCGGATTGATGGTATGGTTGCAATTTGAGTGATCACTTCGGAGTAATTCCGTAGATGGACAATGTCCGAAATGTCTGCAAGCCTGTGCCTATCTCATGCCGATTATCTCGAACCCGGCAAGGAGAATTGCTTCTTCGCAGATATAAGCGTTTGCCAACGATGCTAACTCCACATGTCTTGGTTTCAACGACGTGAGACCTCCAGAGTAAAGCTGTCTTTCATTGTGACCGCTTCATCCCTTGTCGCACGAGGCATGCCGGCGCTGAAGAAAACATACGATGTAGTTCGTCTTACCGCAAGCCTACCCGGCAGGTGAAGTTGAACCTTGACATTGTTGTTCGGCTTTCTTGCTGGTGAAGCGTCCAGGCAACGAACAGATACAAGTCCTCAAGTCCTGCGCAGTATGGCAGCTCGGCTAGATTTGGCGTATGCTTCACGCAATGGGTGGCACACTTTCACCGCATAAAACGATTGATCACATAAGTCAGACCAAGTATATGGTGTATGGCTGTCCGAATGGTAGGGGACAAAGACAAGCGTATTGCTTCGTCAGGAAGTTGTCATTCATTTTCTGACAGGTAACATGATTCCTCCCTCTTGATGTCTCGCCATACTTGATTTGCTTTTTCTTCCGGATTTTTCCTTTTTTTCTTGTTCGTCCTCTGCCACATTCTTTCCTTCTTTCAAAAAGTTCTTCGGCGCACCAACGAATGTTCCACAAAAGTACGGTGAAGCCATCGTTGTCGATGACGAGGGAGCTTTAGGGTAAAGGAATACACCAAAGTCTCATATCCACAGCATATACACAGCTTACGAATCTCGACGTGGGGGTCACGACTCGGTAGAGAAGCAATCCAGGTCAACAGGGTATAACGGTGCGATGTTTTACGAGCATTGATATGATCAATCAGGATTTCATGCAGGCTCCCGTTCTTCTGATGGTGGCGTCGTAAAGGAGCAAAGACCGTAGCCCGGGGAAGCATGGCCACATCACACAATTAGCAGACACGGGTGAGATGCTACCCCATGTGGTTGCATGCGTTCCTTGAGCTCTTGCCGGTCGGTGTTTCTATGCAGTGGGTGAGCGGCCGCGAGGATGCAACAGTATCGTGGCGCACCAAGACCATGGATTTGCAATCCTTTCCGGCGGGCTCATGTATGCGCACTCTCTTTACACAAGACGGCTAGCTCGCCTCGTCCTCCCAACAGCTCCTGATTATAGAACTTGGTCGCTTGTGAACGAAATTGGCAATTGTGACAACGCGCCGGAGACTAGCTGTGAGCCAGCGTCGTCGGGAACCATACCGCAAGTAGGAACTGTCAGGTGCACTCTGTCAATTGATAGATACTCGCACTTATTGGCGGGCATCGCCCTCACATGGTGCTTTGCGTGTGAGCTAGGGCCGGAGCTGTTCGCAGGGTGGAGGGTGGCCGGAGACGAATATGGTTGAAGAAAAGGTGGACATCCTTTCCGTGAACAGGGGCTAGATGCTGGGCGTTGCAAGGTTCAGGGACGGTTACATCGCGCGCTGTGACGGAATGGGAAAGCTGTTCAGCACCAGCAATTGACGATCCTTTTGGAGCATTTGGTGGACCGTACCCTGCCGTTTGCAAATGCCATTTATCAGCGGTCTTACATGGTGTGTACCTGATCAATTCCTAGATGGCCAATTTCGATTGTCTCCTCTGCCTGTGCTGCAATGGAGTGCTCGACTTTCCGCCCGGTCCCTGTAATCTGGGACCGAAAAAGAGTCACGAGGGGACATCCTCACGTACAGGAAATGTGAGTGTATCCTCGCACATGGCGGACATATGTACGGTAGGTGAGCTGGGAC